>CM040128.1:205301956-206654813 GCA_022559845.1 Amorphophallus konjac | reverse complement strand
TCAAACCACACAATTCAAACCACACTGCACAGCGATTTTTAAGGTGGTTCGGATGCAACGACGGCAATCCTACGTCCACCCCTCACCAAACCCGGTGAGGCTTCACTCGGGGATAAATCCCCAAACAGAGACGACGCTCCAACCACACACGCAGGACAACGCCTGCCCACACACATGGGGACACGCCCCAAAACACACACACACACGGAGACGAAGTCTCCAACACGATCCAACAAGCGGATCAACAAGACACACACACGCTGCGACAAGTGCAGCACTCCACAAACACAAACACTAAGATCTGGATAAATCCACACACACACACACACACAGATCAAAGAAGACCTACGCACACACGAATCAAGTACGACACACACACACACGACCACGGATCCAACAACGATCCACACACACACGAGTTTGTAGTTTATAAGAAACACAAATATGAAACTATAAAGCATAAAACACAAACATGAATAAACCATAGTTTAGAAAGCTCCTGATTTAGGCTCTCCCTGAGTGTGTGCTCTGGATGTTCGCGTTGATTCCTTCTTCACTTGAATAGCTTGAGACTCAGCTTGAAGGGCCTTGTATTTGATGTAGATCTTATTACATGGAGTACTATTCACGGCTACAGTACCCTTCCTTCTTCCTTAGACAAATCCATGTATCTTCTTGATGCTTGTGAGCTTGTTCTCTTCCTTTGAGACTGTTGACTTCAAATGGAGCTAGAGTACCTTCAGATGATGCTTGAATGGCTCCTTCTTCCTTGTAGCATCCTTCTTCTTCTTCCCTTGGATCACCTTGAGTTGATGAAGAGGTGTATGGATGTAGCTTTGAACCTTGATTACTTCTACACCTTCTTGGAGGTAGATGGCTTCAGAAATACCTTGAATGGGTTGGAGGTAGATGAAGAGCTTGCTGCACGAGGTACTGTTCACGGAGCTACAATACCTCTTCTTCCTCCTTGGACAGCCTCCCCTTTGGATCACTTGGATTGATAGGGTTTATGGCTCCAATGAGATGTTTTATAGCCCTTGAATGGTCCATGGACAACCCCCAGACCAGATCCACATTTTGTGGGTGATTGGGTGACTTTAGGATTAAAGAAATCCATGGAGAATGGCTCTTCTCGAAGTGGAAAACAAAGTCAACATATGTTGGCTCGGGACTGGCGGTCGACCTGTGGAAGCTGGCGGTCGACCGCTACTGAGAAACCTGTAGAAATATGATCCCTGGCATTTTCGGTCGACCTACAACTACAGTAAACTTCAGACTTTTAGGTTTCACCCCCGGACTCCATTGCAACCCATTTAAGTCTGAGGCTTCAAACTCCTTTGATCTTGGGGAATATATGTTGAGTGTTTTGACCTACAAAAATATTGAAAAAAAGATTCGAACCTTGATCAATAATTCATGTTGTAATTGCATGAAGTACATGTATGAAACCCCTTTGGCCATTTGGCAGTTTCAATCAATTAACAAGAGCTTATTGTAAACCGTTTGAGCAAGATATAAGTACCATTATTCCAATTTTCAAGCAAGTTTCTCATGAGTTGTTTCAACATAATGCAAGCTCAAAATGATATGTGAAATATGTATTAGAGTTCAAGAAGTGATTTACATTGAGACCCAATTTCACATATAAGATTGGAACACCTGTTGCTTTGACAAATGCATGTATGGTATGCGTAAAAATCAACCAAACAAGTTTCAAACTATTTGATCAGGATTTGAACAAAAGTGTTCATCAAAGCTCAAGTCCATATGTTCAAACATATAAAGGCTTGAAACCTCTTGTAGAACCAAGATATGCAAACCAAGCATTAAGACCATGTAACCGTTGCCATTTGCCATCTCAAACATACATAGATAACAAGAGCATGAGCAATCAACCACTAGTTTAGTTATCATCACTTAATCACACATTAAGTTTAGTTATCATCAAAACCATAACTTAACAATCACAACAATCATCAAAACCATAACTCAACACCTCCTTGGTGCTAGGTTGCTCAAGAATGCGACAGGGCTTCACCGTCGACCAAAAATCTCCCCCTTTTCAAACCCGGCCTTTAGGGTCTATTTATAGAGCACCTAAAGTCCTAACTCAGAATTAGGGTTTAGAACCATTTTCAGGTCGAAATAATCAAAGGAAAATCGTAGATAATCAAATTACCTCTCATCCAGTCGAAACGGCACTCAAAATGGTTCATTATCCGCGGAGAAAATGACGGGAGAAGTTAGGGATAAAACCACGAGGAGAGAGAAAATCTGTTGAAATTCAGGAATCGAACGGATGGACGGCCTTACGATAGACCGTTCCACTGGATGTATGGCCATGTCCTGGCTGTCCAACCCCGTCGGTGAAAATTCAAAATAAATCATAAATAATCCAATTTATCCATCGAACTAGCCGAAATCTTCGTCGTTGGACTCTCATACATGAACGGCTCATATGAGACCGTTCAAAGGTAGAGCGACCAAAGACAAACCGTTCTAGCCTTGTCGGTGATAAATAGATTAATTGGATAATTATCTGAGAAAATCACCAAGCGCAGGACTCTGAGAGATGAGCGGCCACCATCCGTCCGTCCATCATGTTGAACGGCTAGGGAAGAACCGCATAAATGCTTGTCGGTGGAAACTCAGAAAATTAACCAAAATATTCCAAAATAGATAGACGGTCCACAGGCAACCGCACGTTGATTGAGCGGTCAGGGATGAACCGTACATGTACGTGGGTGTTGAAACTCATAGAAAAGCCCAATCAACCAAAACCAAGGCCCGTTAAGCCCTGAATCAACTCGGACTTAACCAGGGAGGGAGGCTACCCATAAAATTGGCCCAAAACGTGCCTGAAAATAGCCCCGACGAGTGATGGACAACTCGAGACATCAACAAATGGGAGTAAGAGAAACGACTCAACCTATCGGTAAAAAATGGGTGTCAACAGATGCCCCTCCTTAACGTCCTCTTTGCAGGGGAGCGAGCGAAGGTGAAGCGAAAGTGACATGGAACATGGAGAGGAAGCGAAAATGCAGCGGAGTGGACCGGAAAGCGGGCGTTAAGGTAAAATGACACCCGTTTTTACCAACAAGCGATGGGAATCTTCCGGAAAACTCTGAACCAAACGTAAGGAATGATTAAACCAAAAGCGACACCAGTCTGGAGGAACTAAACTAAATGAAATGAAACAAATCGACAAGTCCAACCTCATGGGGGACACAATCACGCGGTCCAATGAGGAGGCCAAAAGCAAACAGCAAAAGTAAAGGAAACAGGCTAAAGCTCCAGACGGGGACCTCTTAATCAACCAAACCAAGCGAATTGACCAAAGAGAACTTTCCAACTCATAGTGGAATTAGTTCCTCTTACTCAAACACTGAACGCACAGCTAACCATCGCTGATGGGACATTCTTCAAGCAAACCATGGGTCATGAAAGCTCAAAAGGATGCGTATGATGCATGCTGGGCTAAAATAAAAGAAATCGTTAAAACAAATGCAAAGAAAGATTAAAATACAAAATACTCGAGGATAATATTGCTAAGCTAGGAAAATCAGAGTCAAGATACCATCCGCAACCACAGTGTGCAGGATAGAACCATCCCCCCCATGACCTCCCAACCTAACGGCCTATCCGAAGATTAAACACGTGAACCTGGATCATCATCATTTTTGTTAAAGGGGAACATCAGATCCTGGAACACGTAGATAATCAACCGGTTCTCGAGATAATATATTATAGTACCATATAATAATGTAATAAGGGTGATAAAGTTAGAAGGCCATACCTGACTTACCTATACATGTGAAACGGCAAGTGAGAGTTTGATGCTGCACATAAAATTATTAACAAGATTTGCAATGATATCAAAATTCATCAATTTGAACACTAAGTGCAGAAATGGGGGTAAGACAACTTCAAACATGAACGGTTAAATACCAACCGCCCAAAGAAGCACGGTTATATGAGAGCCATATATATTATGGAATTTGAACCGACTTAAATAGCATACCGTTGAGAATGAATGGTAACCTCTCAACCGTTCAAATTAAGGACGGTCTAACGATAGACCGCATAACCTCTGCAACTGCGAAATGCTAAAACTTTTTGTCTCCCTCCACCGTAACCGACGGTGGGAGAGAAAACGAAGGGCACACCGAGCCCCATCTCCCCCTCTCTCTACCTTTCTCGCCCCCAAGCTTCCTCCCTTCTCAACCCCTCTCACTTCCTCATCTCACATGCGCTCAAAACACCAAGCGAGACGCCCTTCGACGACGAACATGGACGTGCCACCGCCGACGACTGCCGCCGCGGTGGAGGAGACACCGGCAACGCCGCCGGCCGAGGGAGGTACCCTCCCGCCACCGTCCGAGGCCGAGGAAAGGACCGAAGCCGCCGCGCCCGGAGATGGAGACACCGGGGAGGTTGCTCTGGCGGAGAGGCCGGCCAAGGGACCCCGTCCGACCGAGGTAGGTGCATCGAAACCTCTTCTCTTTTAATTTTTACGCCATGCATGTTAGATTTAGGGGATTTTGGGGAGATTTAGGAGTCCAAGGACCGGTTTTGGGGAGCCATGGTGGCCTCCCCACCGGCGGGGAAACCCTCACCGTCGTCGGGGAAGACGACGGTAGGGCGGTTTAGACAAAACCACACAAACCAAAACAGACGGCTCACATAGAGCCGCCCAAAACCCACACGGCTCAGGGGTAGCCGTTCAAATTCACACAGCTTTAGAACCGAACCAAGTAGGGACGGTGAGAGGCTCACCGTGCAAATGACAAACGGATTACATTGGTCCGTTCAACACCCTGTCAACAAAGAACAACGTGGTCCCTATAAGACCGCCCAACCTTCCTGCGGTCCAGGAGTGGCCGTTTGACACTAAGCAACCTGAGGGAAGGACGGTGCATGCTCACCCGTTCAAGATAAGAATGGCCAATGCTAGCCCATTCGAAACACAAAACCTAGGGATTAGAACGGTGCACATGGGACCGTTCAAAGGGACGAGCGGCCTGTGGGAGACCGCTTTTCCAACAGAGAGTGAAACCTTGATGATTTTATTTATATATGAAATAAAATGCTTAAATAAATTACTAAAATGCATCTAAAATGAATGCAGGGAAAACGCAGGACCCGCACCTCGTGGTTGCAGGTCCGCGCAGTGTATTTAGCACTACCGGACTTTCAGAGGGAGCGGTTGGCTGCCATGGGGTTCGCCCCATTCCTGAGCATCGAGGTGTGTCGGTTTGACACAGCTCTGCTCTACGCTCTGCACGACCGCTAGGATCCAGTGAGTCAGACATTCCTCTTCCCGTGGGGCCATATGGTCCCCACGCTGGAGGACGTGGCCAGGCTCACTGGCCTTCGAGTGCACGGGGCACCGGTTAGCGGGATCACTTTTCCTGACTACCGGGCGATGGCTCGGGGATTGCTGGGCTTAGAGCTACGGCGCCCTGAGAGGCAGTCGACCCTCCTACCCCGGGCTAGTCTTTAGGACAGCCTGGGATTACGACGGGTGGGAGTTCCAGTTGGAGAGCAGTCGGAGGAGCACCTGCAGCGGTTGGTGGAGCTGGCGCGGCCGAGGGTAGCTGCAGGGCCGGGAGCAGAGGCGGACAGAGTGCTGAGATGGTTCTTGATGCTGATGTTCGGGTGACTCCTCTTCTCCACCAGAGCGGACGTGATGAGCTGCCGCTTCCTTCCTTTCCTCGAGGAGCTGAGCCACTTGGGCGACTACGCGTGGGGAGCAGCAGTCCTTGCGTTCTTGTTTGACACGCTGAGTTTGACAGCCCGTCGGATGATGCTCGGGCGCTTCTCCCCCTTACTCCACGTACGACTCTTACCCTAGACCTAATTATGCAATTCTATATGTTTCCTAAATGCTGACACGATGCTGTGATGTAGGTGTGGGCCTATGTACGCCTACGTGGGCTGGGCAAAGGTGAGGAGACCCGTCCTGGGCTCCTGTCGATTGCACGGAGGTGGACAGCACCTCGGGAGACTGCAACCCTGAGACAACAGATCCGAGAGCTGCAGGACGACCTGGACGCTCTATCGTTTGCCTAGGTATACTTCTAAACTTAGACTCTTTAATTAAATGCAATTCTTATATGATGATGATGCTGATGCAACTTTCTATTTCTTGTAGGTACGGTGAACACCTTACACAGAGGAGGGCAAGGAGGGTCAGCCTTGGGTGGTTGGCGCCCTCACTTTTGCAGGACGAGATGTGTGGCTTCACTGCGTGAATGTGGTGGAGCCACTGCACTACAGATTGGTGATGAGGACCATCGGGGTCCATCAACCCGCGGTGGAGTTCCCGGCACCTGAGAAGGCGGGGGAGCGAGTGACGAGGACTACTCAGGGCCTAGCGGCAGCATTTGATTGGTCTACGAGGAACGCTGCGCAGGTGGCTGACTGGACAGCTCTCGGGCGAGTGGTGACCATCCGAGCGAAGAGCGACTCAGTGTACTACACTGCGTACGCCAGACACTATCGGGACCAGGTGTTCCGGGGTGCCCACCGATCGGTATGACTTCTAAACTCAAACTCTGTCTATTATGCTTATGATGATGATGCATTGACACTTGAACTTCTAAATGCAGATTGACCCTGAGGGACGACTGGCGGAGCTGCAGGGGCTCCTGCACTCCACCATTAGGGAGCGGGATGAGGCCCGACAGGCCCTGGCCTTACTGGTGAGTTTTCTAAACCCTAAACTCTCTAAATTATGCAAATGCTTATGATTATGACTATGTATGTGACTGACCTAGAGTTTTGGCTGCAGCGTGCTGAGGGGGCCTAGAGACAGGGGGCCGATGCTCCTTCTTCTTTTTCTACCCAGACCCCTACAGATCGGGCTGAGCGGGAAGTCGACTTCACTAGGATGGTAGCGCTGGCCAAGGCGGCCGAGGTGGTGCTCACCGAGAGGGTACGCAAATCACTACACTTTCCCTTGGTATTTATGCTTATGAAATGTATAAAATGCAATTGACTGACAATGATATGTGTATGCAGACGATCGAGCTGACCCGCCTTAGTACCGAGCTTGAGCAGAGCCAGGCAGCGACTCGGGAGGAGGTGGCCCGTGTGCGGGAGGAGGCAGCACAGAGCCGACCAGCAGACGCACTGGAGACGGTGCTTCTTCGGGCTAAGCTGGAGTGACTCCGAGCCAGCACGACTGAGGCGGAGTGCTACCGGGCTGAGGCGGAGACGGCCCGATTACAGGTTGCCAGATTGGAGGGCATGGTGGCGGGCATGAGAGAGGTGAGTCGAGAGCGCAGCCGAGCGACTCCGAGCGACAGCCACGGCACTCATGGCTCTGTTAGGAGTTACTTTACAGGTTCCTCCGGCCACCGGAGGAATGAGGAGGATGAGTGGCACCGGCGACATCAGCGTGACGAGGTGGCTTCAGCGATGCCTCCACCAAAGAGGCATGAGGGAGCCGGAGACAGCGACGGGGGCCAGGGAGAGGGACAGTCCTGACTTTTGTACTCGGCCCAACTTTTGTACATGACATGACATGATAGTGATATGCCTTTCTTTGTTTTGATTTTGTGGATGTATGAATGTATGAATGAATGCAAACGACTGACACTGGCTTACTGACTACGACTATGACACGAGTGAGACGGACACGCGCGAGAGAGAGAGATGACACGAGTGGGCGAGAGAGAGCCGAGTGTGAGTTAGAAAGAGGCGACAAACTGAGTGAGAAGAGTGACGCCAAATGAGTGAGATGAGGGACGACAAATGAGTGAGATGAGGAACGCCAAATGAGTGAGACAAGGGACTGCTAGTGGCGCAGGTGCACAACCTGTGGAGTGAGGGCTTCAGATCAGAAAAATGGTCCTCAGTAGGCCGCTTAAGGAGACACACGGTCCTGAGTAGACCGTACAAAACATATAATAGATATCCTTATGAGCACCGTTCGACAAGTAGAATGGTTTATAATCAGCCGCGTGATATAAAGAACGGTCTTACTCAGGCCGATCAAACTTCAGCACTCGAACTCTCTGGAAGATGTTAAACGGTCCCTCCAAGGCCACGCAATAGGATAGACGGACTATCGTGAGACCGTCCAAATGGACGTCCTGTGACTTTGAATGGGACTTCCCTGGAGAGTCCTTAACCCGAGGGCAAACTGCTTTAACCCCATCCAAACCTCATCTTAACTTGCCCTAGACTTATCCAACCCCGATCTCAAGAGACCTAGGCTTCCTAACAAGCCCTATAAGTAAGAGGGGGGAGCCTAAATTCATGATTCACACATCCTCCTCCTTCTAAGCTTTGAAACCTTTGCTATTCATCACCAAATCATCATGAAGAGGGCCTTAGAGGGGAGTTCCATGGAGGGAGCATCTTTTGAAGGGCCAAAGCCAGCCAGGAAGGAGCGGGAAGTGCTCCAACGACTGACCGCGATCCCGCGACATCTGAGCTTGAGCCCTCTGAGAGAGGTAAGCTAATCATGATTTCATTCAATTCACTTCTTTCATTTACTTACATGCTTTTCCTTCCTCTCTCTTTTCTTCCATCTTCTTTCTTCCTACCTCGACCTCTCCCTGGCCCCAGGCGGTATTCTACCTTGAAGTGGTTGGCTCCCATGGTCCGCGCCTTGCCCCTAGGAGTGACATCTATCCTGAGATCTTGGCACTTAAAACCTCTCCTAGTGTTAGGTCAGAACTACCCAAAGCTTTCTCTTGATTGGCACAGCATCTCGGCCTTAGTTGAAATTTGGCATCCTCAAACTCATACATTCATTCTCCCATCATTCGAGGCCACTATCCTACTAGAGGAGGTAGAGACCTACTTCTCTTTACCGAGGCCCCAGGTGGGAGGGGAAGACTCAGTGTGTCATACAGTTGCCCCTGTAGATCCTAGGCTTATCTTGGGAGGGTTCATACCAGACAGCAGGGATGTCCATACTTTCGTAGGCCCACGTCAGATTCACCTTCTTCCTCTTAGCCAGTGGATAGTGGAGCATTGCAAGAACATGTGTGGGTGGGATGAAGCCATAGCTAAGGCTGCGTCCATTTGCTTGTACGGGGCCATCTTGTTTCCTTCAGTTGACCATGTGCTAGATATTCCCCTTCTCAGTACCATTAGCGGCCTATGGCAGGGACTTTCCATCTCCCAAGCCATCCTAGCTTACTTGTACGAGGGCCTCACCTCAGTAGCCTTAGGAGGTCCCCTGTTTGGTTCTATGATCCTTCTAGAGTGTTGGATGGGTGTTAGGATGAAATTCACTTATAAGGAGGATGTCACTTCAGCTAGCAGGATCTTCGGGAGCCACCCCCTCTTCTTCATAGGTGGCGCGTTCAGATTCTCTCCGTAGGTAGAGTGCAGGACAGCTGGGAAGAAGACAAGAGACGAGTGGCGACTGTACATCAACAGATTGCCCCTGGATTGGTTTGTGATGCGCCCGGGCTTCCTCCGTGACACCACCGTCAGAGTTCCCAGGAGGCCGGGCTTGGACTTGAGGCTCGTGAGCGACACCGCACTGGCGATGTACAGCCTGCACCGGTGCTACTTACATGTTAGACTACCCCGGACTGTTCTACCAGCACTACCCCACCTTCCTGTACTACAGGCGAGGAGGATCGGTACAGAGGAGGATGAGCAGGCAATCAGGAGTGCCCTTATCATGTGGGAGGTGAGCAGGGTGCTTACCCTACCAGCAGAGGTTGCAGAGATCCCGGCGACGCGCCAGGCCTATGTTAGAGAGTTGAGAGAGATACGTCCCCGCAGGGATGTCCAGCGGAGGACTGAGTGATTTTCTTTCCTTTCATGATGATGTTGGATAGGACTTGTGCTTAGAAAGTTTGATATATGGAATGAATAAAATTGATGATTGGATTGAGTTTGAGCTTTGGGCTTCGGGCTTGATGTGATTGCGTAGGTTGGGATAAGACTTTAACATTCACACAGTTACGAGCCAACTGAACTTTCAGCTTCAACCTGCCCCTGCACACATACAAATATAGAAAACAGATTAAATCCGTTTTAGGCTTAACCCATTGCCTATAACAAGTTAGGAAATGATCAGTTCTTGATTTTTGGTCAAGGGGGTAAGCCTTATCAAATAGGCAAATAACAAATGTCAAATGAATGCAATGGATGCTATGAATGCAAATCAAGAAAAAAAATTTTGAAATTTTGAAAATATCTGATTTTTGTTTGGATTTCAAAATATTTGATTTTGTTTTGGGTTTTTTGTTGGATTTTGAAATATTCGATTTTTTTGGATTTTGAAATATTGATTTTGTTGGATTTTTGAAATGTTTGAATTTTTTGTTGGATTTTTGAAATATTCGATTTTTTTTAGATTTTGAAATATTTGATTTTTTTGGATTTTGAAATATTTGATTTTTTTATTTTGAAATATTTGATTTCTTTGGATTTTGAAATATTTGATTTCTTTAGATTTTGAAATATTTGATTTTTTTGAATTTTGAAATATTTGATTTTGTTTTGGATTTTGAAACCAGCTTAGACCTGACGACATGGAACCTCCTATCCCACCAGGGGCCTCCCGAGCTCAATGTGCAATATAAAGGACCGCCCGTGGCCGGTGCTAACCTTGCTTTAACGGTGCCTCTACCGAGGCCATACCCGGGGTAGAATCCATTCCTTGGAAAATAAAACATATTTTAATAGAAAAGCTGGCGATATGTATAGAGATTTTTAGGGCTTGAGTTCTTCTCACGACACCCTCCTTTTTAAAGAATTTGGTCGGTTGCGCCGGGACTTTGTGTCCATCATCGAACCTACTTCCGCTCTAGGCACGCATACGACCGGGCTCATAACGTCCCACGGGGAAACTGTACTGCCACTATTATCGGCCTAGTTTTATTTTTTGGGGACTTTCAAACTCTTGAGAGCATCGAGCTTACGAGCTTTTAGCTTTGATTTTTGCCCCTTTTCCTTTTTATTCCTATCTTTCTTTTCTTTCTTGTTCTTTTACGGAATAAGGTCATAATGGACTGCCCATATTTGAGACCACTTTTATTGGAGGGGCCTAGATCAGTTCTCGCCCCCTTATTCACCCTTTGCCCCTATTTTCAGCCGAGAGAGAAGGAAAAATAAGGACTTTCACCCTCCCCGAAGCATGGCCAAGGGAGAAACGGTGTTATGCAAAAGAAGAAAACCGACCCACGGGGGGTCGTGTAGTGAGTGAAATGTTGAACCGGGGATTCCCTTTCGTGATCAAGTGAAGGTGCACCCTGCCACCAAGTCATTGCTGATTTGACTCTATGGATAAAAGCGTTTTAAATATAGCCCATTCCATGGATTTGGTAATTCCTCACCCTCCGCGTTGATTAAACGATACGCATTACCCGGATAGACTTCCTTAATTACAAACAGCCCTTCTCAATTGGGTTGCAGCTTAGACCTGGGACCTGCTGATCTGATAAATTTGCGTTTCAAAACCATATTACCCACTTGGAATTTTCGTTCGATGACCTTCTTTTGAAAATACCACGAGACACGTTTTTGATAAACTGAGACATGATTGGCCGCGTTAAGCCTCTTCTCGTCTAAGAGTTCCAGTTGGACTAGCAACGCCTCTCGACGCTCGTCGAGATTAAGTTCTTTATCCAGCTGCACCCTTAGGGAAGGGATCAGGATCTCGTACGGGAGTACCGCCTCCATCCCATAGGTGAGAGCAAAAGGAGTTTGCCCCATGGGAGTACGGACGGAGGTGCGATAAGTCCATAGAGCTTCTACCATTTTATCAGCCCAATCAGTAAATTTGTGTGACTCGCATGTTTTCTTGATGATTTTAAGAAGGGTTTTGTTCGTGGCCTCAGCCTGGCCATTACCTTGGGGGTAGTATGGTGATGAATGATGCAATGATATATTAAACTTCTTACAGAGGTCCCGGAGTTCTTGAGAAACGAATTGAGGTACGTTGTCGGTGACGATATCACTTGGCACTCCAAACCGCGTCATGATATTCTTTAGGATGAAGCGGCATATTATGGTGGCTTTGATTTCTGCATAGGCTTCAGCTTCTGCCCACTTGGTGAAGTACTCCGTAGCCGTCAAGATGAAGCACTTCTGCTTGACTGTGAAATTCGGGTCACCGAGAGGTCCGATGATATCAAAGGCCCACATGGAGAATGGCCAAGGAGTAGAGAGAGGATGGAGAGAAGAAGCAAGAGCATGGATCTTGTCAGCATGGAGCTGGCATTGAAGACACCTACGGACATAGGTGGAGCAATCTTCTTCTAGGGTTGGCCAGTAATAGCCCTGCCTAAGAATCTTCTTCGCCAACGCCTGCCCATTTACGTGCCCTCCACACTCACTGGAGTGAGCTGCTTCTACTACCTTCCAAGCCTCATCGTCATCTAGACACCTCATTAGAACTCCATTGAGAGCTTGCCTATACAATTCTCCAGCAACAATCATGTATCTTGCGGCGACTCTTCTAATGGCCTTCCGCTGCTCGGCATTTACCGTCTCCGGAAATGAACCATCCCTACAATATTGCTCAATCTCATAATACCACGGCAACTCTTCTTCTTCTATGATCTCCTCAAGCTCAGTTAACGAAACTTCTTTCACCTCTTCCCTTTCTACCTTCCTTTCTACAGATTTCTTAAGGTTGTCAAACCAGGGATCTTGAAGAGAGGGAGCGTCTAACCGCTGGACCACAATGGTCTCAGTGGCACGACTGAGGGAAAATGAAAGAGAAGAAGCTAGTGATGCAAGGGCATCAGCCAAAATATTCTGAGAACGAGGAGTGTGAATATAGATAAGCTTCCGGAATTGCCTAGCCAAGAGCGTGACCAGATCTTGATAGGGCTTAAGCTTAGGGTCACGGGTGTGGTAAGTTGACAGAACTTGACGCAGCACCAATTGAGAGTCTCCTATGATGTTAAGGTATCATGCGCCCATGAGGTAGGCGTGCTTCAGACCGGCAAGGAGAGCCTCATACTCGGCTATATTATTCGTGGCAGGAAATGAGAGTTGATAAGCGATAGGGATGATTACCCCTTCCGGAGTGAGGAGAACGGCGCCGATTCCACTGCCCTGGGAATTGAGAGCACCATCGAAATGAAGAGACCAAAAAGGAAGATGAGTGATTACTGCCAAGTGTTCATCAGGGAACTCGTCCTGGATTGAATCTGTGCGAGGGATAAGAGAATGAGCAAGGTGCTCAGCAATGGCATACCCCTTGATTGCTTTCTGGACGATGAAGGTGATGTCTAATTGGGAAAGAAAGCTCTGCCAGCGAGCTAATCGGCTAGAAAAGATAGGTTTTTCTAAAAGATAACGAATGGGGTCCATCCTAGAGATCAGCTTGACCTCATGGGCAAGAAAATAGTGTTTGAGCTTCTGAGCTACCCATACTAGTGCCGCACAGGTCTTCTCCATGGCAGTATACTTGGATTCAGCGGGATTAAACAACCTCAAAAGGTAGTATGCTGCCCTTTCCCTTCCTTCATCATCTACCTGAGCCAGGACAGCTCCTAGGGAGTCCTTAATCACAGAAATGTATAGGATTAGGGGTTTCCCATGGACGGGTGGTTGCAGAACCGGGGGATTAGAAAGATAGACCTTAAGCTCCTCATAGGCCTTTTGGCATTGTTCATTCCATTCGAACTTTGCTCTCGCCTTTAATAATTCATAGAATGGGCGGCATCTTTGCGAGTGTTGAGATATAAATCTCCTAATGAATTGTAAACGCCCAATCAAACCTCTGAGCTCGGTGATGTTCTTAGGCGGTGGCATCTCCATCACGGCCTTTGCTTTATTCGGATCGATCTGAATCCCCCGTTTACTAACTATAAACCCGAGTAACTTCCCTGATGCAACTCCAAACACGCATTTCTTTGGATTCATCTTTAACTTATACTCCCTAGCCCTTTCCAACACTTTTGCTAGAATGGCGGGGTGTTCCTCTTGAGACCTCGACTTTACCAAAATATCATCCACGTAAGCTTCTAAGTAGACATGCATCATGTCGTGGAAGATAGCCATCATTGCCCTCTGATAAGTAACACCTGCATTCTTTAATCCAAATGGCATGACAACATAGCAGTATGTGCCCCAGGGCGTGGTGAACGAGGTCTTCTCTTGATCCTCAGGAGCCAGACGGATTTGGTTATATCCGGAATAACCATCCATGAATGAGAGGGTCTCATACCCAGCAGTGTTATCAACTAATACATCAATGTGAGGAAGCGGGAAATCATCTTTCGGACATGCCTTATTTAAGTCCCTGAAATCGATACAAATCTGAATTTTACCATCCTTTTTTATTATCGGGACTATGTTTGCCACCCATTGTGGATATAAAACAACTCTAATAAACCTGGCCTTATGCAATTTGTCGACTTCTTCCTTAATTCTGAAGGCCATCTGTGGGTGGAATCTTCTCGCTTTTTGTTTAACGGGTGTTGCCCCTGGTTTAAGAATCAATCGATGTTCAACCAATGTGGGGTCAAGACCCGGCATGTCCTCGTAGGACCAAGCAAACGAATCGCTATACTCCCTCAAAACCTCGATGAGCTCCTCTTCAACATGAGGAGGGAGATTAGCAGAAATAAGTATGGGCATGGGGTCCTCTTCCGTTCCAAGATTAATCTTCTTAGTGGGTTCATCCACTGCCGAGGACGGTTCATCAAACCTTTTCAAACCTTGTGCGTACAGATCAGCAGTGCCATCCACATCGCTTTCCTCATCATCAGCTGGGTCCTTCTCATTCACAATTTCAAATACCCCTAATCCGTCATTGCTCCACTCCCCATCCAATTCCTCATCTTCTTCTAAAACAATTGCGATCTCTACAAACTTTGGGCACCTAAGGAGGGCATGGCATCTCTCAGCCAAATCTTGCAAAAACCTATCAGGGATGGATTTAGGATGACGCATCACAGGGTGCGCCGCATACGAGGACGGGCTGACTAGACTCGAACTAGACCCTATCCCAACTGACTCTACTGACCTAGGAGACTCTGCACACTGTACATCTAACCTAGGAGATAGGAAATCTACCGAAAAAGGAACAAGGGTCTCATGCCCCTGGGAAGCTGAGTAAAACACAGCGTAATCTTCCATTGAAACCTCCGTTTTAAAATTGGCATTTTTTTGTGAAGGCCGGAAGAGATCACGCAACATGAGGAAGAGGACGGAGGAGGAGGTAGTTGCATGGGGAACAAATCGAGGGAGATGCAATCGAAGAATGGATCAGAGGATCGAAACCACATCTTGTGGAGTTGGGCATTGGGGGGAGGAGGAGTAAACAAGGTTGAAAGATCAATAGGCGGGCAACGCCCGCAAGCACATGGAACAAATAAAATTTCAGGCGGTCTCTCCGTGAAGTACGGGTCGACCAGAATTGGAGGGGAATGGGGGACAAACCCCAATTGTTGGAACAAAGAGGCAAGATGGGACGGGGAGAGAGAAAAGGTAGTGATAGAGCTCCCCACTTCCCGTGGCCCCTGGCATACCAGCTGCGTTGGAGATTTCTTCACCAGCTGCATCTCCTTCTTCCTCGGACGGTCTTCTCTTTTACTGAACAACTTTTCAAAACAACCAGCAAAATCTTCCATATCACCCACCAACCCCTTCAGCGGCGGCGGTGGGTCAGAATCATCACAGGCGGCATCAACCTTCACATCAGCACATGGCGGTGGTTGCTTCAAAGTGCCGGGCTACAGTGGGCCTTTCACAAAATGTTGTCGATAGTCCCACGTCAACGGCCCAGAGTCTCCAAGTATTGACATTGCTGAATCACGGTAGCCAAGGCCTCGACGGCCCATCTTCCTGCCTTTAGGGATGGGCTTGGTCCGTCCGTATAATTGTGCGCCGAGACCCAGGCCCGGCAGATAACCCAGTTTCAGAATCATGTGCCACCCCTTTGAGTCTCTTATCTTGGACTTAATTTTTACACTGACTGGCGCAGTGACGGGCTTGCGTGACGCATATGCCCATGGATAATTCAGGTCCATTACTGATAAAACTGGCCTATTACTTGGCCACAGTGTAGGGAGAATCTTATCTGTGATGGCATCAACAAACTGGACGGTGGAGATGCTTTTCACTTTAACCACCCGGCCCTGGAATGGGAATTTCAGGCATTGGTGGGCGGTTGAAGGTACGGCATTTAAACTGTTTATCCATGGACGACCCAGAATAGCTTTGAACATTGGGTCTATGTCCAACACGTAAAACTCCACGTCCATAACCAACAGCCCTAGCTTGGCCTGTACAGTCACGACCCCATGACAAGCACGCCTGGAATTGTCATATGCTGCTATTGTGGTGGGTGTTGGCTTAAGCATATCCTCTGAAATGTTACAGGCACGGAGGGTACTCATTGGACACACGTTTATCGATGCTCCTGTGTCCACAAGGGCAGACTCAACAGCCACTTTATTCAAAGAAATGGTAATACAGAGTGGCATCTGCCGTGCCTCTGGGGGAGCTAGTTCTGACTCAGAAAATGAAATGGAGGGCCCCCTTGTGATGGTTGCCAACACCGTTGGTAAACTGTCCACCGCCACATCTTCATTTACCATCACTTTTTGCAAAAAAGTCTTCAAAGCATCCTGATGTAGCGGTGACCTTTTGATCAATTCCAAAACTGAAATCTTGGCCGGCATCCGGTCCAAGTGCTGTAACAAGTCATACTTTGTGTCTGGCACGGGGTCTGCATCTTCAGCTGTTGAGGAAGAAGGCCGAGGGGTATGTGTGGGTGCACGAGAAGAAGGGTAAACTTTATGAAATGGATTCCCGCTCCGAAGGGCGCAATGTGGTGTCGGCACGGCCTGAGATAGACCCCCGCTTGGCCCGGTGGGGTAGGTGGAAGGGGTAGAAATGGGGGTGAGGATGGCGGAAGTTGGCCTGATGGGCCCTGGTGAAGGGGAAATGGGCGAAGGGTTAAGTGGAGGGGTGATGACGGAGGGTATGGTGAGTGATGGCGAAAGGACTGGCGGTATGGAGGGGAATGCAGTGGGCCTGATGGGTGATGGGGAGGGAATAATCGGTGAAGTGGTGGTCAGAACGGCGGGCCTGAGAACGGAGAGGATAGCAAGTGCGGGGGAATGGTTATGGTGGAAGGCCAAGAGGTGTGCGGGGGTTTCATCATCAAAATTCCACCCAGCGTTGGGGGTTGGGTGCTGAACAATGTTCACCTGGGCTGGTACTGGCGCCGGCGGCTGTTGTTGTTGCTGAAGAGCAGGCTGGTGTACCGGCATGGGATTCTGATGGATCCCAAGGTCTTGTTGCTGCTGCTACTATTGCTAGGGTTGCTGTTGCTGTGGGGGTTACTGTTGCTGCTGTTGCTGGGGCGCCGCCTGCTGCGGCCTGGCTTGTCTCTGCCTCTGCTTGATGTCCTCGATCAGCTGGTGCATCTGGGCCCAATCAATCCTCTGGCCCTCGTGTAAATCATACACCAGATCTCTAAACTGATAGCACCGCTCTATTGTGTGCCCGGGCTGCCGATGATATATGCAATATCGGGACTGGTCGGCGGCCGGATTCTAATTCTGACGCTCCGGACGCAGTTGAATATCACCAGTATACATCAAAGCAGAGAAAATATCATGCAATGTTTCAGAAAGGGGAGGGTAGTGGGCCCTTTTCTGGCTCGGTCGGGCAGATCCGTAAGCGGCGGGTGGAGGAACATTATGATATTATGACGGCCGCTGAGGCTGTTGGGGTGATGGGGGTGGTTGTTGCGAGTGTTGAGGAACCGGGAAAGTGGGTTGGGGAACTTGTGGAGCGGCGAACTGGGGGTTACGTGGAGGCTGCGGGAAGCGAGGTGGAGCGGCTTGGTGGGGAAACTGGACAGCCTGGACCTGCTCATTGATTTGCACTCCCTCAGTGACGGGGCCCTCGCACTTTCTGGCGGTTTTGGGTTTCTGGGCCTCAAACAGTGAATGAATAGGGGAGTCTTTAAATTGGGTTTGTATGAACCAGGCCCTGCTGTATAACTGGTGCATATTCGAAATGTCATTCATTGCCAAAAATATTTCTGAATGTCGGGGTAGCATTGGAGATTAACAACTTAACTTTCTCTTCTTCCGGGATTTGCCCGGGCACACGTGAGGCCATCTGCCTCCATCGATCCACATAGGTTGCAAAATCCTCCTCCGGCTTCATCTTTTCCGCTACCAGGTCGGTGAAGGAATACTTGGGACCGACCCGATCTTGGAACCTCTAAATGAACTTCTCCTTGACTGTCTTAAAATTTTCTGCCTCCTCTAGAGGCAAGGTATAGAACCACTCCAGGGTGACCCCCTCTAATGATCGGCGGAATAAGTAAGCCATCAGGCGATCATCATGCTGGAACTGTGCTGACTCGTAAAGAAACTCCCGAACATGGATGAATGGGTTGCCGTTCCCGTCATATTTTTGGTACACGGGGAGCTCGGACTGAGGAGGAAAACGAATGTCCCTGAAGTTATGAATAGGGACGTTAGCCAAAGACTGCGGGCCAACCCACTTGTGGAGGAGGTCAATTTGTTGCTGCATAGCAACCCATTTGTCAAGAATTTCTTGTTCCCGGGATGGAGGAGAAGGAGCAAGAGGAGTTGATGCGGGACGGGACTGAAAGGGCTAGGACCTATGAAAGCAACATAGTGCGGCCAGCACTCGCACGCCAAAGGCAAGCCGGGCGGCTGACCTCCGTAGCGTTCCTCCGGGTGGAGGCGTCTCTCAACAAGAAACTCAAGCCCAACGACCGTCCCTATGAGGGAAGCGCGGGGATCTCAGCGGCTAAGGAACCGCCGTACGCCTATGGGAATCTAGTCCGAGCTCGGCGCTCGACTAGGGTCACGGGATGGGTGCTCTCAACTCACAGTCACGCGGTGACGAAAAGACTAGCTAGGATCCTAAGCACTCACGTGGCATAATAGAAAGCATACTAGCAAAGTAAATGCCAACAAAGGGAGCGTCGCACGTACCTCCACGCCTAGGCGTGGGGAAGAAACCCCGGCCGAGATCAACAACCCCGATACACAAGGATGAACAATAATACAACCTCAACCACAAATGCCCACTCCTCGCAGGGAGATAACAGGCTACAACATAGAGATTCGGGGCTGCCGATGTACGGGCTGACGGGCGGCACACGGTGAAGGGTTGGCCGCGAGGAGGACCCGAGCGGTGGTCGGCAGGTTCGCAGCAATGCGTGACTCGGCGGTGAAAGCTTCCACGACCTGATCCGGTGTCCGATTGAGGCGCCGTCAGCGAGGGCGCATAGCTAGTTCATGGGAGGAAGTCTCGGCCAAAGGGGGCATGCAGATTCCATCCGTGGAAGCCGGGGGCGCACCTGCAAGTTGCGATAGGGATTCTGCTCCAAGAACCGCATGATCGAGCGGGAAAAATGACAAGAAATAGCTCTGAAGGGCGAACAGAGCTCCGCTTGTTGGAGGATGAAGAGGACGCAGGGAAGCAGGTCCCGACCGAAGGGCTCGTTCAGATCCAGTCATGATTGAGTGCAGCAAGCTCGGGAATCTGCAGGTAGTCCTGGCGCTGGGTGGACAGGGCAGACCTGCATGACCTCACGGGAATGGACGTCACGAACAGCTCGGACGTCAGAACCGGGTGAGGTCGGCGGCGCTGGAAAGAGGACGAAGAGAGGTACGACCGGTGAAGATCCCACGTCCAAACTCGCTGATGTCCGTCCCGTGGGATTTTTGCAAGGGGGCGGACAGAACCAGGTTCGCAGGGAGAGGGGGTCCTGCGCGCGCTCACGAAGAAAACCGCCACGGGTGATGCCGAACTCCGAATGAGGCGAGACCACCTCGCACTCGTTGGCGACTCGTAGCAGGATCAGCCAAAAATGGGCTGGTCGTCCAAAGTCACCAGGAACAGAGGAGGACGTCGCAGCTCTTGGAGACAAGATCTGGTTGCACTGAGCTTGAATCTGTGAAGAGATAGAAGAGAGGGGGAACCTCGGCGTCGCACCGAGGGGATGGGGAGTCTGGTGCGGACACCAGAGCACGCGAGAGGCACGAGCCGGCGAGCCATCAGTACCATACACGGAGCACCACTCGATCTACAGCAGCTTCTCTTTGGCTCAGGGATAGCCTGGAAGCCCCACCTTGATTCTTGGTCATTTTTAGCATTTCCTTGTATTGTTTTAGCAATGGTTTGCCTTGTAATTGGGTTGTAATGAGTGTTTTATTTGGGTTTGTCATATTGGGTTCAATGTAAGGCTCTTAATAAGCCAAATGGGTGAGTCCTTTAGGGTCCATTAAGGGTTAAGTGCCATATTGGGTTATAAGGCCTCATTAGGCTTCATATTGGGTTCTTAAGCCACTTAAGGCCTATATAAGCCTCCACTCCACATGGGCCACCTAGATTGGGATAAGATGGGCTTGTGGAAGGCCTTAACAAGCCTTGAAGCAACTTGGCCCAAGAAGGGCCCAAGAAGGGGGCGCCCCCTCTTTTGGCATTATTAGGCTAGGTTGGTTTTTTTTTTTTTCTTTCCTCCCTCTCTTTGACCACATGGGATAAAATTATGAATTGGTTTCTTTTAAATATTTCTTTTTGTGGTTGGTCACATCCAATCCAAGCCATCCATTCCCCCATACCTGATCTAAGGGTGGATATTGGATTTGGCATGTAACCTATAAAGAGTTGTATTTTTTCATTTTAGTGGAATTAATGCCATTTGAATCAAACTTAATGTTGGAGCAAGGCCTAGGCCGCCCCCTTCCTCTCTCCCTCTCCCCCTTGCAGCTGTGAAGGCTGCCTCTTGGTGGTGTGACTCCACCCTATCAGTTCCGGTCGCCGCCGCCGCCGCCACGAGCCGCCATCGCCACCGCCGGAGTTCTGTCTGCGCAGTACCATAGCAGCTTCTACGAAATTTCAGTCTCAGCCACGGCCTCAGATCGAGCTGGGACTTTTACTGGATGTCCCAGAGGTGTCCAGCACATCCTCAGAATTTTGGTTGGTCATAAAGATCTCATTTGATATTTTTTTATTTTCGTCCAATCTCAGTTTCCAGATCTGTCTCCTGTCTGTTTCCATTTCCACCCGCCCGGAGTTTTAAGTCTTATGTCCACTTTTTGATTTTTTTTTGGTTCGCCCAATTTTACTGGGCATTCTTTCCACTATCCCTCCATCCCCAAATTTTCTTGAATTTTTGTGAGTCCATCTTATATTTTACAAAAATCGAGTTCGTCCACAGCTACAGTACTTTCTGCCAGTTCCCAGATCTGACCACCAGACACTCCAAAAATCTTATCAAATCACCACCACCTCCAAATCCAATTCTAAAACTTGTCCCAGCTTCATGGTTTGATTATCTACAAAGTTGAAGAAGATCTCGAAGTCTGATTCCTAGGGAAAGTAGGCGGTCAAAGGTGGTTCTCAGACAAGTACCCTGTAAATCTGATGCCTCAGTTACTGTACAATAGGGATTTGTAAATTCATTAAAGTCTAGATCCGGCTAGATCCATCAGATCTCTCTGAGTCTAGATTGAAGCATTTGAAGAGAGCTTTCCAACGATAGCTCATGCGTCCCGATCCGACGTCGGGATCGACCGCAGCGGCTGTTTTCGCCGGAGCGCGCGCAGGGAAAACAGAACTGAAATCCGTGGGCAGCCAATCCACAACTTGAAGATCGGACCCGACCGGCCACCAATCGGTGTCTCCGGCCGACCGCCGTCCGTGGAGGCGCGCCACCAGGGGTCTCCATCATAGTGGGACCCACCTCCGCAGATCCGGAGGACAGCGCCATCCGTGGGCCCCACGGACCCGCAGAACCCGCCGTTCGGAAAGCACGAAAACGCGGAGTTCGGCGCGTCGAGTCAACATCAAGATGCTGCCTGTCAACCTGATTTGCGTGATCCCCGGGGCCCACATGTGACCTTTTACCTCCCTGCATGGAGTGGGTCGAATCCTTTTGTACCGCTGTGAATTATGTTAACCGGGGGTCCGTAAGTCAGCCGGGGTGTCTTCGCCACGCCGGGTGCGTGGAGGTAAAGGTCTTAACTTCTTGGCGTTACATTGCTTAGCTAGTATACGGTCTTATGCCGCTGCCGAGAGTGTAGGTACTAGCCCGTGTGTCCATGTCACCGCTGTGAGAGTGAGAGTGACCCGTCCCGCGACTCGATCCGAGTCCGGAAGTTGAGTCGGACTACCCTTGACCTCCGCCGGTTCCTTAACCGCGCACGGTCCGCGCTTTCCCTCGCTTGGGATGACGAGTGAGCTTCTACTTCTGTTAGCGACGTTTGCCACTAGGAGCTCGTAGTGTCGGGCTTAGTGTCTCCCTGGTGTGTATTGCTGGTCGCGTCTTCATCTAGAGTCCGAGGGTGGCACTGTATAGTGTCGTCTCCCGTGTCCGTCCCGCATCAGTTTGGTATCAGAGCAGTTGAGTCTAGGGTAGTCGTTGCATAAGTCTTGCATAGTCTAAGGTTACCCCACACACACCTTCACTCGGTATATCCAAAGGTGTTGTCCGACCGTTAGGCTTCGCCTACCGGGAAGACCACACACTTGCGCGAGTGACCTTCGGTCGATTACCTCCGCCGCGTACCGAGTCTTGGCCGTGTCTAGGGTGTAGTCGAGTCTCATTCTTTTCAAAATAAAAAAAAAGTGTTTTAAATCGCATTCTTTCAAAATACCAAAAAAGGAGTGTTTTCAAATTGCAATTAGGTCTAAGTGTATCATTTAGTGTGTTTGCATTAGTCGGTCGTTGTCACCTAGTCCGTACGTCTTTGCATGCCCACCCGTCGAGGCACCCAATACTCGCCACCACCACCTATGGCGGACTCCCGAGCCCGTAGTTCCGATGAGTCTTCCACGGCCGAGATGTTCCGGGCCATCATGGATCATTTAGACACGCGTATGGATGGTCTTAGTACGCGTATGGATGGCATAGGGACGCGTCTAGAAGGGAGGATGAAGGTCCTCGAGGATCGGTCCGGGGTTTCGGAGCAGTCCATTCAAGGCCTTGTTGGGAGGATTGCCGTCCTAGAGAGGGGCCCAGTAGCGGTGCAACCCGCGCCGACGAACGGCCAACAAGAGCCGGTGCAGCAACCCGCTGTGCCAAGGGCTCAGGTGGAGGATGTCGGGAGGCAACAGGCGCCTATAGTGGATGATTATGCCTCCGACAATGATCACGGGGGTAACGGTCGTCGTCATCAACGACGGAATCGTGATGACGAGGATGACGACCGCATTCTTAGGGGTGTGCGTGCGGACCCTCCCACTTTTAGCGGGTCCTTGGACCCTAGGGTGTATTTAGATTGGGAGGCCGGCATGGACCGGTACTTCGAGTGGTTTGAGATGACGGACCACCGAAGAGTTCGATACGCAAAGATGAAGCTACAAGGGCAGGCTCAAACTTATTGGATCAATGTGGAGAGCCTGCTCAACCAGCGACGTCAACCCCAGATCGGTACTTGGGATGATATGAAAACCAAGTTGAGGGAGAAGTACCTTCCCGCCTCATATCGCCAACGTCTCATAGACAAGTGGCAAAGCATCTCCCAAGGGAACCGATCTGTGACCGAGTACACCGCCGAGTTCGATGAGTATTATTTGCGGTGCGGGGTCACGGAAGAGAGCACCATGACGATATCCCGCTTTCGGAGAGGTTTGCGGCCCAATTATCAATATGAACTCTTTCGCCGCAATGCCACCACTTTGGAGCAGGCATATCAGATTACTCTCGAATTGGAGCAGTTCGAGGCCGAGTTTGAGTCACCCCATCGGTTGGGCTCCTTTCCCCTTCGTAGTGTCGAGTCCCGTGGCTCATCTAGCACGTATCCGAGGGCCCCCATGACTCGACCTCAGGAGCCCGCTCGCCCCGAGCCCTTTGCTCCTAGGCCTCGTCCTCCACCCCCGAGGGACCTTCCTCGTCCCCAGCATCTTACGGCCCCACCCACAGTCCGTCCACCGGCACCCGCACCTCCTGCACGTCCTTTGTTGCCTACGCCTCCTATCCGTCGGGAGGATAAAGGTAAAGGACCTATGATTGGGGAGCCTAGTGGATCACGGCAGCAGTGTTATCGCTGCAATGGGTTTGGCCATTTCGCCAACCAGTGTCCCACCCGCCCATCTCTTCACATTGGGGACACACAGGCCGAGGATACCACCCCTACGGGCCTCGAGTTAGTCAGCTATGAGGCAGATGAAGAGTTAGCTGACGAGTACTACGAGATGGGAGGTGAAGCCCAAGATGCCCAGCAGTCGGACGATACCCACATGGGGGTCGTCAGATGTATCCTCACCCAGCCACAGGTCAGTGATGACTGGCGTCGGACCACTATCCTTCATGTATTCTGTAGGCTGGGAAAGCAGATTTGCAAGGTGGTCATCGATAGCGGGAGTTGCATCAATGCAATCTCCACGAGCGCTGTCACTCGTCTTGGTCTCACACCCGTAGACCATCCTTGTCCCTATCAGGTATCATGGGTGGATACCACTTCCATTTCGGTCAGGCTGCGGTGCTTGGTCCCGCTGCAGCTCCACTCCTACCGTGACGAGATCTGGTGTGATGTTCTCCCCATGGAAGTGGGAAGTATCATTCTTGGTAGGCCGTGGTTATTCGACCGAGATGCTACACTCCATGGTCGGTCGAACACCTGTACCTTCGACCACGATGGTCAGCGGGTCACCCTCCAACCCGTTCGGCCCAGGAGCCCATCGGTCCGGGGTCCTACTGGCCCTAGTACTCCAAAGCCTTCCGTACCCGGGCCCAGTACCCCATCCCCCGCTCGGACTATGACCGTTACCTCTGGCCCAGGAGAGCCCTCGACCAGGAGATTGATGATGATTAGCTCCCGGGAAATGGAGCAGGAGCTTAGTCAGGGCTGTCCGGTGTTTGCCATTACGGTCCGAGAGGTGGAGCGGGACTCCGAGGGTGAGCTCCCACCCGAGGTTGTTCCCATTCTGCAGGAGTATGCTAATGTATTCCCCGATGAGCTTCCCGAGGGACTCCCACCTATGCGGGATATTCAGCATGCCATCGACCTTGTTCCGGGCTCTTCTTTGCCCAATCTTCCTCATTATCGCATGAGTCCCACGGAGCATGCCGAGCGTAAACGGCAGGTCGATGAGTTAGTGCAGAGGGGGTCTGTTCGGGACAGCATGAGTCCATGTGCTGTACCCGCGTTACTCGCCCCGAAGAAGGATGGCACGTGGAGAATGTGCATTGATAGTCGTGCCATCAACAAAATCACCGTGAAGTACAGGTTCTCTATTCCCCGCCTGGATGACATGCTGGACATGATGGCAGGTGCCACTATCTTTTCGAAGATTGATCTTAAGAGTGGCTACCATCAGGTGAGGATTAGGCCAGGTGATGAGTGGAAGACCGCTTTCAAAACCAAGGACGGTCTATATGAGTGGTTGGTCATGCCTTTTGGGTTGACCAATGCCCCTAGCACTTTCATGCGGCTCATGACTCAGGTCCTTCGACCTTTCATTGGAGTCTTTGTAGTGGTGTATTTTGATGATATCCTTATCTATAGCCGCACCACAGGGGACCACTTAGACCACCTTCGGCAGGTCTGTCTACTTCTTCGGCGAGAGCAGTTGTTTGCGAACCCACAGAAGTGTGCCTTCATGACATCTCAGCTTACCTTCTTGGGTTTCATTGTGTCTAGTACTGGGGTCTCCGCCGATCCGGAGAAGGTCCGGGCCATTGTTGAGTGGCCGGAACCCCGTACAGTTCATGACGTCCGCAGCTTTCATGGTCTTACGACATTCTATCGTCGCTTTATCCGCGGATTTAGCTCCGTCACTGCCCCGATCACGGATTGCATCCGTAAGGGCACATTTGTATGGACGAAGGCCGCATCTGCTGCCTTCAGGGACATCAAGGAGCGCATGACCCAGACACCTATCCTTCGACTGCCTGATTTCTCGAAGGTGTTTGAGGTCTGTTGTGATGCGTCGGGTGTTGGGATAGGAGGAGTTTTGAGTCAGGAGTCCCACCCGATCGCATATTTCAGCGAGAAGCTGAATGATGCGAAACTGCGATATTCCACATATGATAAAGAGTTTTACGCAGTTGTTCAGGCTCTTAGGCATTGGAGGCATTACCTATTACATCAGGAGTTTGTCTTATACTCCGATCATGAGGCTTTGAGGTACCTCCATTCCCAAAAGAAGCTGAATTCGCGTCATAGTCGTTGGGTTGAGTATCTCCAGCAGTTCACCTTTGTGCTAAAACATAAGGCTGGAGTGGAGAACAAGGTGGCTGATGCCTTGAGTCGGCGAGCATGTCTTCTTACCACCATGAGTGCCGAGGTCATAGGGCTAGAGAAGATGAAGGAGGCCTATGTTGACTGTCCTGACTTCGGTCAGATTTTTACTACTCTCCAGGCCGGGCCCTCGAGAGACCATGATGATTATGTGCTTCAGGAGGGTTACCTCTTTCGAGGTAGCAGGCTATGTGTTCCCCGAACTTCGGTTCGAGATTTCCTAGTGTGGGAACTACATGCGGGAGGTCTAGCCGGCCACTTTGGTCGGAACAAGACTATTGAGGCAGTGGAGCATCGATTTTATTGGCCGAGCTTGAAGCGCGATGTTGTTAACATCGTGGCTCAGTGCCGTACATGTGCTACGGCCAAAATGAAGAAGCAAAGCTCGGGCCTTTATACGCCTCTCCCCGTGCCTGATGCCCCGTGGCAGGATGTCAGCATGGATTTTGTTTTGGGATTGCCACGTACCTCCAGGAAGCATGATTCGGTCTATGTGGTGGTTGACCGTTTCTCGAAGATGGCCCTCTTTATCCCTTGCTCAAAGACTTCGGATGCTTCTAGGGTAGCCCGCCTATTCCTTACTCATGTGGTGTGCAAGTTCGGGTTGCCTCGCACTATAGTGTCTGACCGTGATGTTAGGTTCACTTCCTATTTTTGGAAGACACTATGGCATATGATGGGTACGCACCTCAAGTTTTCCACTGCATACCATCCCCAGACAGATGGTCAGACCGAGGTGGTCAATAGGAGTCTGGGTGATCTTTTGAGATGTCTTGTTAGGGACCGCATTGGGGATTGGGATCTCATTCTACCTATGGCTGAGTTTGCATATAATGATTCGGTGAATAGGTCTACTGGCATTAGTCCATTTGAAATTTTCACAGGTTGTAGGCCTAGGAAACCCGTTGACCTTGTCCCCATGCCTGTCCATGCTAGAGTGTCGGAGTCGGCCGAGTCATTTGCTAGGCATGTTAGGAGTTTACATGACGACATCCGTCGTCACATTGAGTCCAGCAATGCACGGTACAAGGAGTTAGCCGATGCCCACCGACACCACCGAGAGTTCCAGGAGGGTGAATACGTCATGATCAGGGTAAGACCTGAACAGTTTCCCTCTGGAACCGTTAAGAAGCTGCAAGCTCACGGAGCCGGTCCCTTTAGAGTGTTGAAACGCGTTAGATCCAATGCGTATGTTGTGGACCTGCCCGAGGAATATGGTATAAGCTCTACCTTCAATGTATCGGATCTTGTTGCATATAGGGACCCAGCGGTGATCCCTAGTGAGCCTTTTGAGCCATCTCCTCCCCTTGAGAGTGATCCCACACCTGAGTGTCCACTTCCACCTCCAGCCCCTTTTTCACGGCAGCGTGAGCATATAGATCGTATACTGGACGAGCAGGTGACAGTTACCAGGAGTGGATCTTACCCGCGCTACCTAGTGCGATGGAGAGGACGGCCCTCTACTGAGGACACTTGGATCACACATGGCGAGTTGCAGCGGATCGATCCGGACCTTTTGGAGCGATACAGGAGCGATGCAGACCCTTACTCGACAGGGTCGAGTTTCTCCCACCCGGGGAGAATTGGTGCGGACACCAGAGCACGCGAGAGGCACGAGCCGGCGAGCCATCAGTACCGTACACGGAGCACCACTCGATCTACAGCAGCTTCTCTTTGGCTCGGGGATAGCCTGGAAGCCCCACCTTGATTCTTGGTCATTTTTAGCATTTCCTTGTATTGTTTTAGCAATGGTTTGCCTTGTAATTGGGTTGTAATGAGTGTTTTATTTGGGTTTGTCATATTGGGTTCAATGTAAGGCTCTTAATAAGTCAAATGGGTGAGTCCTTTAGGGTCCATTAAGGGTTAAGTGCCATATTGGGTTATAAGGCCTCATTAGGCTTCATATTGGGTTCTTAAGCCACTTAAGGCCCATATAAGCCTCCACTCCACATGGGCCACCTAGATTGGGATAAGATGGGCTTGTGGAAGGCCTTAACAAGCCTTGAAGCAACTTGGCCCAAGAAGGGCCCAAGAAGGGGGCACCCCCTCTTTTGGCATTATTAGGCTAGGTTGGTTTTTTTTCTTTCTTTCCTCCCTCTCTTTGACCACATGGGATAAAATTATGAATTGGTTTCTTTTAAATATTTCTTTTTGTGGTTGGTCACATCCAATCCAAGCCATTCATTCCCCCATACCTAGATCTAAGGGTGGATATTGGATTTGGCATGTAACCTATAAAGAGTTGTATTTTTTCATTTTAGTGGAATTAATGCCATTTGAATCAAACTTAATGTTGGAGCAAGGCCTAGGCCGCCCCCTTCCTCTCTCCCTCTCCCCCTTGCAGCTGTGAAGGCTGCCTCTTGGTGGTGTGACTCCACCCTATCAGTTCCGGTCGCCGCCGCCGCCGCCACGAGCCGCCATCGCCACCGCCGGAGTTCTGTCCGCGCAGTACCACAGCAGCTTCTACGAAATTTCAGTCTCAGCCACGGACTCAGATCGAGCTGGGACTTTTACTGGATGTCCCAGAGGTGTCCAGCACATCCTCAGAATTTTGGTTGGTCATAAAGATCTCATTTGGTATTTTTTTATTTTCGTCCAATCTCAGTTTCCAGATCTGTCTCCTATCTGTTTCCATTTCCACCCGCCCGGAGTTTTAAGTCTTAGGTCCACTTTTTGATTTTTTTTGGTTCGCCCAATTTTACTGGGCATTCTTTCCACTATCCCCTCCATCTCCAAATTTTATTGAATTTTTGTAAGTCCATCTTATATTTTAAAAAAATCAAGTTCGTCCACAGCTACAGTACTTTCTGCCAGTTCCCAGATCCGACCACCAGACACTCAAAAAATCCTATCAAATCACCACCACCTCCAAATCCAATTATAAAATTTGTCCCAGCTTCATGGTTTGATTATCTACAAAGTTGAAGAAGAGCTCGAAGTCTGATACCTACGGAAAGTAGGCGGTCAATGGTGGTTCTCAGACAAGTACCCTGTAAATCTGATGTCTCAGTTACTGTACAACAGGGATTTGTAAATTCATTAAAGTCTAGATCCGGCTAGATCCATCAGATCTCTCTGAGTCTAGATTGAAGCATTTGAAGAGAGCTTTCCAACGATAGCGCATGCGTCCCGATCCGACGTCGGGATCGACCGCAGCGGCTGTTTTCGCCGGAGCGCGCGCAGGGAAAACAGAACTGAAATCCGTGGGCAGCCAATCCACAACTTGAAGATCGGACCCGACCGGCCACCAATCGGTGTCTCCGGCCGACCGCCGTCTGTGGAGGCGCGCCACCAGGGGTCTCCATCATAGTGGGACCCACCTCCGCAGATCCGGAGGACAGCGCCATCCGTGGGCCCCACGGACCCGCAGAACCCGCCGTTCGGAAAGCACGAAAACGCGGAGTTCGGCGCGTCGAGTCGACATCAAGATGCTGCCTGTCAACCTGATTTGCGTGATCCCCGGGGCCCACATGTGACCTTTTACCTCCCTGCGTGGAGTGGGTCGAATCCTTTTGTACCGCTGTGAATTATGTTAACCGGGGGTCCGTAAGTCAGCCGGGGTGTCTTCGCCACGCCGGGTGCGTGGAGGTAAAGGTCTTAACTTCTTGGCGTTACATTGCTTAGCCAGTATACGGTCTTATGCCGCTGCCGAGAGTGTAGGTACTAGCCCGTATGTCCATGTCACCGCTGTGAGAGTGAGAGTGACCCGTCCCGCGACTCGATCCGAGTCCGGAAGTTGAGTCGGACTACCCTTGACCTCCGCCGGTTCCTTAACCGCGCACGGTCCGCGCTTTCCCTCGCTTGGGACGACGAGTGAGCTTCTACTTCTGTTAGCGACGTTTGCCACTAGGAGCTCGTAGTGTCGGGCTTAGTGTCTCCCTGGTGTGTATTGCTGGTCGCGTCTTCATCTAGAGTCCGAGGGTGGCACTGTATAGTGTCGTCTCCCGTGTCCGTCCCGCATCAGAGTCACACCCCAAGCTTGATCCCATCGCAGGATCAAAGAGAAACAGAGGGGGGCGCAGCCTCCTTCAAGAGAAACAGCAACTTTTTTGTTTATTCATTTGATAATCCACCAAAAGAAAAAATACAAGCCTTATATATCCGGGGGGGAAGAGCTAGGGTTTCATCCCCAGCCACAAGGAAGGGGGGGGGGCGCAAATGGAAGGGGGGGTGCGACCAGCCCTCCTCCATTCAAGGGGGTTGCGGCCAGCCCCCCTCCAATCAAGGAGGGATCAAGGGGGGGGGGCGCCCAAAGGGGAAAGGGGGGGAGATGGAATGGGGAAAGGGGGGGGCGCCCAAAAAGGGAAGTGGAGGGGCCAAGGGGAGAAGGTGGCGCAGCCACCAAAGGTGAGGGATGCGCCCCCCTCCCCAAAACCCTAACCCTAATTCAACCATCTATGGGCCAAGGCTAAGCCCAATAATAAAAGAAGACAACCCAATACTCCCTACACATAGTCTGATAACATAAAAGAACTAGATAACGTGTTCACGCAGGGACCAAACCTATGCCCAACATGGCCTCAAATGAGAAGAAAGATCCTCTAGTAGATGCCGTAGTCGCCTAGCCAAAGAGATGCTGGCGTGCTCCGTGTGCTCCGTCGAGTGATGCGACGCGTGTCCTCACCAATTCTCCCCGAGTGGGAAGAACTCGACCCCGTCGAGTAAGGGTCACGGTCGCTCAAGTAGCGCTCCAGCAGGTCCTGGTCGATCCTCTCCAGCTCTCCACGTGTGATCTAGGTGTCGTCTGTCGCAGGGCGCCCTCTCCAACGCACTAGGAAGCGTTGGTAGGCTCCGCTCCTGGTCGTGGTCACCTGCTCATCCAGTATACAATCTATATGCTCGCGTTTCTGTAATGGGGCTGGAAGAGGTGGACGCTCAGAAGGTGTAATACTCTCAACAGGAGGGGAGGGCCCAAAAAGCTCACTGGGAATCACCGCGGGATCCCGATATGCCACCAGATCTGAGACATTGAACGTCGAACAGATCCCATAGTCGTCTTGCAGCTCAATCTCATACGCATTCGACCCAATTCGCTTCAAGACTCGAAAGGGTCTAGCACCGCGGGCCTGGAGTTTCTTCACGGCCCCCGAAGGAAACCGTTCAGGTCTGACCCTGATCATGACGTACTCTCCCTCTCGGAACTCACGGGTGCGTCGATGCGCATCAGCTAACTCCTTATAACGTGTGTTGTTGGCCTCTATATGACGACGTACATGCTCATGCAACTGTCTAATATGCTCTGCAAAGGACTCAGCTGACTCAGAAACATGGGCCTGGATGGGAGATGGAACCAAGTCTATCGGCTTCCTAGGTCTACGGCCAGTAACAATCTCAAAGGGACTCAGACCTGTAGACCTATTGACCGAGTCATTATATGCAAACTCCGCTAGAGGTAGAACCAAGTCCCAATCCCCGACACGATCACGCACTAAGCACCTAAGAAGATCCCCTAAACTCCTATTGACTACCTCCGTCTGACCATCGGTCTGGGGGTGATAGGCGGTAGAGAACTTCAACTGGGTGCCCATCATGTGCCATAGGATTTTCCAGAAGTAGCTAGTGAAGCGCACATCCCTATCAGACACTATAGTACGAGGAAGCCCAAACCTGGAGACACAGTGAGTAAAGAACAGACGGGCAACTCTAGAGGCGTCTGAAGTCTTGGAACAGGGAATGAACAAAGCCATCTTAGAGAACCTGTCTACCACCACAAAAATGGAGTCATGCCGACGGAGGGTACGAGGCAAACCTAACACGAAGTCCATGCTAATGTCCTGCCACGGACTGTCCGGGACAGGGAGGGGAGTATAAAGGTCGGTGTTCTGCTTCCTCTGCTTGGCCATAGCGCAAGTGCGGCACTGAGCCACGATGCGAGCAACATCCGTCTTCAAACTAGGCTAATAGAACCTATGCTCAACGGCCTCAATGGTCTTGTTCCGGCCGAAGTGGCCAACAAGACCCCCTGCATGCAACTCCCAAGTGAGAAAATCACGAACAGACGTCCGTGGGATGCACAACCTACCACCCCGGAATAAATAACCCTCCTGAAGGACAAACTCACTATAGTCACGGGAGGGGCCCGACTGAAGGGCAGCATGAATCGGACCGAAGTCCGGGCAATCGACATAAGCCTCTTTCAGCCTCTCCAATCCCACCACCTCTACACCCATGGTGGACAACATCATCATCCGCCGACTCAGCGCGTCGGCCACCTTGTTCTTGGCCCCTGCCTTGTGCTTAAGCACAAAGGTATACTCCTGAAGGTACTCCACCCACCTACTATGACGCGCATTCAACTTCTTCTGGGTATGGAGAAATCTCAACGCCTCGTGATCAGAAAAGAGCACAAACTCCTGGTGTAGGAGATAGTGCCTCCAGTATCTCAATGCCTAGACGACTGCATAAAACTCCTTGTCATACGTGGAATACCGCAGTTTGGCATCGTTCAGCTTCTCGCTGAAAAAGGCAATGGGATGAGACTCCTGACTCAAGACTCCCCCTATACCTACTCCAGAAGCGTCACAGGTGACCTCAAACACCTTAGAAAAATCTGGTAAGGTAAGAACAGGTGCCTGGGTCATGCGCTCCTTGATGTTCTGAAAGGCCGTGGCCGCGGCCTTAGTCCATGTGAATACCCCCTTCCTAATGCAATCCGTGATCGGGGCAGTGATGGAACTGAAGCCACGGATGAAGCGACGATAGAACGTCGCCAGGCCATGGAAGATTCGAACATCGTGGAGGGTGCGGGGCTCGGGCCACTCCTGAATGGCGCGTATCTTCTCCGGATCAGCGGAGACCCCATTGCGAGACACTATGAACCCAAGGAAGGAAACCTGATCGGTCATGAAAGTACACTTCTTCGGGTTGGCGAATAAGCTCTCTCGCCTTAAAACAACGCAGACCTGCCTGAGATGGTCTAAGTGGTGCTCCCTAGTGCGGCTATAAATAAGGATGTCATCGAAGTAGATGACCAAAAAGACCCCTATCATAGGCCGCAGGACCTAGGTCATCAACCGCATGAATGTACTAGGGGCATTAGATAGCCCGAAAGGCATAACTAACCACTCATACAGACCATCCTTGGTCTTGAATGCAGTTTTCCATTCATCCCCAGGCCTGATCCTAACCTGGTGATAGCCACTTCGAAGATCAATTTTAGAAAAAATAGTGGCTCCCGACATCATATCTAATAAGTCATCCAGTCGGGGAATAGGAAAATGATATTTCACCGTGATCTTATTGATCGCACGGCTATCGATGCACATCCTCCATGTGCCATCTTTCTTCGGGGCTAGCAAAGCGGGGACAGCGCAAGGGCTCTTGCTGTTCGTGAGGGATCCCCTACTCATCAACTCCTCGACCTGCCTCTACAACTCGGCATGGTCCGCGGTGCTCATCCTATAGTGAGGGAGGTTAGGCAACGAAGAGCCCGGGACAAGGTCGATCTCATGCTGGATGTCACGCATAGGTGGAAGGCCTCCAGGGAGGTCCTCCGGGAAGATATCAGAAAACTCGCGTAAAATCGTAGCCAACTCGGGGTTTAGCTCACCCTCGGATCCTGGGATGACATCACTCACCTCTCGAACAACAACAGCAAAGAGGGGACTACCACTAGTGAACTCCCTCTCCATCTCACGGGGACTAATCACCATCAACCTCCTAGTGGAAGGCTCTCCTAGGGTGAGGGTAGTGGAGGAGGTAGTGGCTGGCACCAAGGGTGGGGTAGGAGGGTCGGCCTTCCCCTGACGAGGGGTGTTCGTGGCACTGGGGCCGGCTGGCCCGCGGACGGCAGGATCCCTAGGCTGGGTGGGGTGAAGAGTGATCCTATGGCCACCATGGTCGAAGATGCAAGTGTTCGACCGGCCATGGAGGGTGGCATCCCTATCGAAGAGCCAAGGCCTACCTAGAATGATACTACCCACCTCCATAGGTAGCACGTCACACCAAATCTCATCATGGTAGGTCTAAAACTGCAATGGCACTAGACAACGAAGCCTGACCGGGATAGAGGTAGAATCTACCCAGGATACCCGATATGGAGCAGGGTGGTCCACAGGTGTCAACCCAAGACGAGTGACCGTACCGGTGGATATGGCATTAATGCAGCTCCCACTGTCAATGATCACCTTGCAGGCTTTCCCTCCAAGTCTACAAAAGGTGTGAAAGATGGTGGTACGACGCCAGTCGTCACTCACCTGGGGCTGGGTAAGGATACACCGGACTACCCCTAACTGCGCATCGCCCTGATACTGAGTACCAGGGACATCGTCTTGCTCTCCCTCAAGCAACTCATCGAAGAACTCCTCCGCTAACTCCTGGTCGGCCTCATAGCTGACTGGCAGAAGCTCAGCCGTGGGATCAGTGGGCGAGGGGTTCGCCACAACAAGAGACTCTCTAGTGGGGCACTTGTCCGCATAATGGCCGACTCCACCACACCTATAACAATTGTTTCGCGCCCCTGTGCTAGGAGATGCTCCACCGGTCATCGGCCCCTTCCCCTTGTCATCTTGACGGGCCGGGGGTGGTGGTAGCTGGGGTCGGGTAGGGAACGCGGGAGGCTGAGGGCGTGAAGTGGGGTAAGGTGGCTGCTGGCGAGGAGGAGGGAGAGTGTCCCTCGGCAGGGGAGGGCGAGGCCTAGGAACAGTGGGGTCCTGGCGAGGGGATTCCGAGGGCCGAGCCGCCGGAAACCGACTATAGGAACTAGGTGCGGTGCGTGGGTCGAACCCCCGCTGACTGGTGGTCCCCTGACGTTGAGTGGGAGTGAACTCCGCCTCAAACTATTCTAGCTCCATAGCGACCTGGTACGCGACCTCTAAGGTGGTCACATTACGGCGAAATAACTCATACTGGTAATGGGGCCGTAGACCACGACGGAAACGAGAGACGGGCATGGCGCTCTCCTCCGTGACTCCGCATCGTAATAAATACTCGTCAAACTCTGCGATGTACTCGGACACGGTCCGATCTCCCTGGGTGAGGCTCTGCCATCTGTCAATGAGCCTCTGGTGATAAGTGGCGGGGAGATATTTTTCTCGGAGTTTGACTTTTATCTCACCCCAAGACTCAACCTGGGGGTCCTGACGCTGAAATATCAGACTCTCCACATTCCTCCAATACGTCTGTGCTCGCCCCAGTAACTTCATCTTGGCAAACTTAACTTGCCGGTGGTCAGACATCTCGACCCACTCAAAATACCGGCCCATGCTAGCCTCCCAGTCTAGATAGATCTTCGGGTCCAGGGACCCGTCAAAAGTGGGAGAGTCCGCGCGAACGGTCCTAAGGGCCCGATCGTCCTCATCATCCCTCTGTGGTCGGTGACCATGGTGGCGTCGGCCATTCCCCTCATAATCATTGTCAGATCCGTAATCCTCAAAGTCGGGGGCTCGCGGCCGTCGCTCCTCAGCCCGATATGGGGGGGGGGGGCTGGGCAGCTGCCGCCTGTGGGGCACGATCAACTCTAGGGGGGTCATGATGGGGCACTTCCTCTATCCTCCCTATCCGCCCGATCAGACCCTGGATAGATCGGTCAGAAACCTCAGCGTGGTCCTCTATGGCCTTGAGTCGGCCCTCCAGACGGTTGGTCTGGTCCTTAATGGCTTGTTCAGAACTAGCCAAGCGCTCCATGACCTCGGCCATGAAATCCTCTAGAGAGGGGCCTCCCTGGGTGGTACCACGGGGGTCGCCCATAGTGTCCGGGCGATGGTAGTGGGTGCCACCCCGAGTGGGCATGCAAAGGGACCTAAAGGGGCTAAGGGGGACACACTAGACCTATATGGGTGGACATATGCAAAATGGAATGTAAGACTCTACCTTAGATGCAAACCTATATGCTCTGATACCACTTTGATGCGGGACGGGACTGAAAGGGCTAGGACCTATGAAAGCAACACAGTGCGGCCAGCACTCGCACGCCAAAGGCAAGCCGGGCGGCTGACCTCCGTAGCGTTCCTCCGGGTGGAGGCGTCTCTCAACAAGAAACTCAAGCCCAACGACCGTCCCTATGAGGGAAGCGCGGGGATCTCAGCGGCTAAGGAACCACCGTACGCCTAAGGGAATCTAGTCCGAGCTCGGCGCTCGACTAGGGTCACGGGATGGGTGCTCTCAACTCACAGTCACGCGGTGATGAAAAGATTAGCTAGGATCCTAAGCACTCACGCGGCATAATAGAAAGCATACTAGCAAAGCAAATGCCAACAAAGGGAGCGTCGCACGTACCTCCACGCCTAGGCGTGGGGAAGAAATCCCGGCCGAGATCAACAACCCCGATACACAAGGATGAACAATAATACAACCTCAACCACAAATGCCCACTCCTCGTAGAGAGATAACAGGCTACAACATAGAGATTCGGGGCTGCCGATGTACGGGCTGACGGGCGGCACTCGGTGAAGGGTTGGCCGCGAGGAGGACCCGAGCGGCGGTCGGCAGGTTCGCAGCAATACGTGACTCGTCGGTGAAAGCTCCCACGACCTGATCCGGTGTCCGATTGAGGCGCCGTCAGCGAGGGCGCGTAGCTAGTTCATGGGAGGAAGTCTCGGCCAAAGGGGGCGTGCAGATTCCGTTCGTGGAAGCCGGGGGCGCACCTGCAAGTTGTGACAGGGATTCTGCTCCCAGAACCGCGTGATCGAGGGAAAAATGACAAGAAATAGCTCCGAAGGGCGAACGTAGCTCCGCTTGTTGGAAGATGAAGAGGACGCAGGGCAGCAGGTCCCGACCGAAGGGCTCGTTCAGATCCAGTCGTGATTGACTGCAGCAAACTCGGGAATCTGCAGGTAGTCCTGGCACCGGGTGGACAGGGCAGACCTGCACGACCTCATGGGAATGGACGTCACGAACAGCTCGGACGTCGGAACGGGGTGAGGTTGGCGGCGCTGGAAAGAGGACGAAGAGAGGTACGACCGGTGAAGATCCCACGTCCAAACTCGCTGATGTCCATCCCGTGAGATTTTTGCATGGGGGCGGACAGAACCAGGTTCGCAGGGAGAGGGGGTCCTGCGCGCGCTCACGAAGAAAACCACCACGGGTGATGCCGAACTCCGAATGAGGCGAGACCACCTCGCACGCGTTGGCGACTCGTAGCAGGATCACCCAAAAATGGGTTGGTCGTCCAAAGTCACCAGGAACAGAGGAGGACGTCACAGCTCTTGGAGACAAGATCTGTTTGCACTGAGCTTGAATCTGTGAAGAGATAGAAGAGAGGGGGAACCTCGGCATCGCACCGAGGGGATGGGGAGTCACACCCCAAGCTTGATCCCGTCGCAGGATCAAAGAGAAACAGAGGGGGGCGCAGCCTCCTTCAAGAGAAACAGCAACTTTTTTGTTTATTCATTTGATAATCCACCAAAAGAAAAAATACAAGCCTTATATATCCGGGGGGGAAGAGCTAGGGTTTCATCCCAAGCCACAAGGAAGGGGGGGGCGCAAATGGAAGGGGGGGTGCGACCAGCCCTCCTCCATTCAAGGGGGTTGCGGCCAGCCCCCCTCCAATGAAGGAGGGATCAAGGGGGGGGGCGCCCAAAGGGGAAAGGGGGGGAGATGGAATGGGGAAAGGGGGGGGCGCCCAAAAAGGGAAGTGGAGGGGCCAAGGGGAGAAGGTGGCGCAGCCACCAAAGGTGAGGGATGCGCCCCCCTCCCCAAAATCCTAACCCTAATTCAACCATCTATGGGCCAAGGCTAAGCCCAATAATAAAGGAAGACAGCCCAATACTCCCTACACATAGTCTGATAACATAAAAGAACTAGATAACGTGTCCACGCAGGGACCAAACCTAGGCCCAACATGGCCTCAAATGAGAAGAAAGATCCTTTAGTAGATGCCGTAGTCGCCTAGCCAAAGAGATGCTGGCGTGCTCCGTGTGCTCCGTCGAGTGATGCAGCGCGTGTCCTCACCAGGAGTAGTACCTGGATACGGAGCCAAAGGAAAAGCCGACTGAGGGGGCAGCCCGTAAGATGGATAATGGGCCAGGGAAGGGCCCACATCCACATGAGCCAGCTGGGCGGCCCCTGGTTGCAACCGAGTAAAGTCTATCGGGGCTACAAGGGCCTACGGCGATGGAGAAACAGTGACATAGGGATCAAGGTAAGGAACAGAGGGGATTTGAGACTTCCCCTTATCGAGTGGCTGATGGGCCGAGGTAGAAGCCTGGCCCGTTTCCATGCTGGAGTATCGAAGGATCTGAGGACGGGTGGGAGTAAGGTCAATGGGGGCCACAGAGGTGGTCCCAGCAACATAAGATGTAGTGGCAATAACAGTCATGCCACGAGAAGGAGCTGAAGTCAGGGCATCGGCCCCCTGCAAGGCTTGCCGGATGAGATGGAGCTAGGTAGGGTCCAGCTGGGCCATCATGTTGAGAATTTGATTGGCCGGATTCTGAATGGATGGATCGGAAAGAGAGGGTTGGGGACCCTCGCCAAGAATGGTCGGGAGTGGAGGGGCAGTACCCTCTCCTCCCTGCATATGGGTGACCCTAGATGGGTCCTCAAGAAGGCCGTGAGGAAGAGAGTCCTCGTGGGACTGGGAGAAGTCGTATGACGACATGGGAGATGATGAATCAAACAAAGGATTAAAGTAAGAATGGAAATGATAACTGACCCTAGGAGATGATCCTGAGGGAAAGAAACAACCCCACATACACTAAACGCCTCAAGACTAGAGCAATCAATCCTAACCAAAGCAAAACCTCAAACAACCAAGCATCCAATGGAGAGGAGAGCTGAGAGGAGAATCAAGCACTTAAGCAATCAAGTTGTCAAATGATGCACGACAATTTTCAAATTCCTCTTGTAGGACCTTAGTGGATTAATTAATATATGAATCCGCTCAACCACAAGGTACCTAACCAGAGTGGGAAATAAGGAACTGGGTGACTCTACGGGGATCTCTCGCTCGCGGATGCAAACCCTAGACTGGGGGTGGATACGGTACAACTTGCCCGGCGTCCGTGTGGGAATTCACGGCTCACAGGGGCTTACGGAGGTCCTCAACAAGGTCCCCTAGTCCGCTCCAAGGAGTATGGAGACGAGAGGAAACCCTACCTCGGTAGGAATGCAACTACTATGAAAGAGATGGATGCTCCTATGTGCACCGGAGTGCATGCAAAATCTAGCCTAGCAACTATCAACCAATGACCAATCAAATATATAAGCAATGAAAATGATCATGCAGCAATGATATGGGAGCAGGGGGAGACCAATAACTAGCACCAAAGATCATGAATCTCATAGAACATGGCAATCAAAAATGAATTATGGGTGCACTGTAGCACCACAAGGACGGTCTATATGAGACCGCCCAAAGGGACAGACGGTCTGTACAGAACCGTATAAGCCAGGGAGCAACAGGGAGTAACGGCAGAATAACTGCAAAAGAAAATTACAGAATACTGGAAATGAAGGACGGTAGAGATGAGAAACATACCAGGAAGAGCGGTCTGTGGACAGCCGCGTAAGCTCTGGAATGGATCTCCAGCAACCGTGTACCTACAACCAGACCAACCAGAAGCATACCTGTGCCAGAAAGATGGACGGCCAAGAACAGGCCGTTCGGCAGTGTGAACGGTCGGTAGGAGGCCGTCTATGACAGGACGCTTGCAGAAGAACTGGCACTGTTCGCAGAGATGGACGGTGGACGTGCAGCCGCACAGGGGATGAACGGCTCTGGAAGAACCGTTCACGTTCCAGAAGGCAAAATACGCGACCCAACCTGCAATCACTTCAAGAAGAGGACTAACACAATGAAAGAAGGGGTCAGCAAATCACTAACACGATGGGCACTAGGTGTCCCACCGTGATCGCCAAAAAATTGTAGATTTGTTTTAATTAGCTTCCAATCCCGCCCCCTTTAAATACATACATGCATAAACATGTGAATCAAAGACAAGGATTAACAACGCCAAAAAATAAGGATGTAGATGGATTAATCTACCCCGCGCCCCTTAACTAACCATGCATGTATATGAAGCAATCATAGAAGTATGAACAAGGGGGTAATGAATAGAAGAACTGACCGTGATTGCCACCAAGGATTAACAACGCCAAAGGATGAAGAAGTGTAAAGAACGGCGCAGTGTACCTTGGAAAGAAAACTTGATCGCGCTTAACAAACAAGGTGCGGGGAACTTTGTGGATTCAAACCTCCTCTCCTTCCAGCCGGCTAGAGACAAAGGGCCTCACGTTGTATTCATGCTCTCCTGCAAAACAAGGATAAAAAACCCATTAGAACATACATGTGTAGCATCAATCCCGCAGTGATAAAATAGGGGTAGAAATTGAGGGCAAACTCACCGGGGGGAGGTTTTTAACCCCAGTGGAAGGGTGGAAATAATAGGTGTGTCTATTGTGCATGCATAGGATTTGAAATCACAATATATGATGAAGAGAGTAGAGAGAAATCATTGATGCAAAACGGGGGGAAACGCATATGTAACAAAAAAGTGTAGAAAATTATGATGATTTGTGATTTTAAGAGGAAGAGAACTAAGAATATAGATCATGAAATCAATCCCAGAAGGATGCAATGAAAAGCTAATATTTCCCTCTTCAAGCCAAGGTCGAAGTTGTGAGTTGGAATTGCAACATGGCTTCACCCCGAACCAAGAAAGAGCCCCCCTTTGCAACTGCGAATTGGGCAATTTTTATAGAGTTTTACAAGAAATCTTAATTTTCCTCTCACGATTCCCAGAGATAGAGTCCAAGATAAATCGAGTTCTTTGAAAAATTTGAGATAATACTAAGGACAAGAGATAGGAACAAACGGGGATCAATTCGGAGGAGGATTCTAGAAGATATGGCTCTTGGAAGGTAGCCCCGTCGCACTAGAAAATAGAGTTTTAGTTGTACCAGTGTAAGACCCCAAATTCCTTAGAAATTTATTTAGAAAGTTATTTGTAATTATTTAGAATTTATTTGAAGTTATTCGAATTAATGAGAATTATCCAAATTAATTAGATTAATTAATTAATTAATTAATAGAATAAGTTATTTTTCAACTATTTTATAAAAATCCCCAAAAATCACATCTTGTAGAACTAATTTTGTTTAGCAACTTTGTCTTCTTCATTTAAGCCTAAGAAAATCATTTATTATGCCGGAATTAGTGAACTTAGTCTTCCGAACTTAACATTTAATTAATTACGGAATAGTATAAGTAATAATTCGACTACCTCAGAAAAATCTGTAAAAATAGTAAACATGTTAATATTGATGTAGATAACAACTTTTCCTTCTGGCTTTAAGCCATGGTAAATCCGTGTTAAGATCTATTTAGAATTCAAACCCAAATGTGCACACTTTTGACCCATACCTAACCCTTAGATTAAAACGCGAAATTCGACCTGATTACTCAACCAAATGATCTGAAATCAAGGGCAAATGGAAGGCCACAATGTAAGGAACATTTACCCTCAATCAATTTGAGGTGAACTTAGCCCCAAAACGTGCTGCCGACATAGTTTGGTCAAGTCAAGGATTTCGGCGCCGTTTCTAAACACGCGGCTTGCAGCAGCGAATACTCCCAACTCCGAAGGCTCCAGAAGCTCTATGAGCTATCAAAATGAAGCCCTACGGGTCTTCTTTCATTTGACTGCTGTGGGGATCGCTGAAATTTTGGATCTGGAGAGATCTAGTTCGATTTGTGAAGGTGGGTCAGCAGGCCGTTGGCTTCCCTTCATCCTTCTTTGATCCATCGATTGAGGTAGGAATTCTCAACCAAATCTTGATCATGAGTATATAAAATTATTCCTCTCATCGAGCTCTATCCATTGGTGGCAAAAGACCCAATTTTCATTAGGTATCCGTGGTGAAATCGAGCTTTTTGTGAGGTGCTGTCCAAGTGTTCTTCATCCTAGGGTTTTGAGTTTTCTCTCTCCGATTTGAGGTAGGATCTAACAACCAAACTCTAATTAACTTTCATGAAGTAATCAGCATGTTATTATCTTTCATTTAACTTAGAAAGCCCCAAATTCCATTGAGCATGCATCGTGAATTTTGAAGTTTTGTAAGAACATATCTAGAACATGTTTCATATAGTTTCCTTTAAGCCAGAGCTTGATTACGGGCTCATTTTGAGTCATAAAACTTGATCTCAATGTAGCATATAGTATATGGTTGGATTCATGATCGAGTTAGCTTTCTTTTGACACCAAAATCCCTAAATTTGGTTTTGTATATCGAGAGTATTTGTCAATTTAGTGGAGGTATGTCCTAAACTAGGTCTACTTGTGTTCTTCATAGAATAGGTTGTGATTCTTGTAATTTCTGATGAAATTAGTGTTTCCAAACTGTATTTTTATGACCCTAATATGTCTAGCAAGATTCTTATGGCATGTGGTTTTAATTTCAACTCATTTGGACCCCATTTGGATGAGATTTCACGTTTTCCGGAAGCAACAGCCGTTGCTGTTCTTGCAGGGGTCGACCCCAGGGGTCGACCCATGCACCTGGCAGCCCAGGCAGCCCGAGGGTCGACCCCTGGGGTCGACCCATTCGGCCCAGACACGAGGGTCAACCCCAGGGGTCGACCCATGCAGTTCCAGAACCCCGTTTTGCAGGGGTCGAGCCCAAGGGTCGACCCATACACCAGAGAACCAATTTTTTTCGTTTTTCGAACCAAAGATGGATCCGAATCAGTGAGGAATCAACCCATTTAACTTAGACCCATTGAAATCATATTTTTGAAGAACTTTTGACCTATTCATGTACCCCTCTTGATTTCAAATTTACATTTGTTCCTACATGTAAACTTAGTGTAAAAACACACCGTTTACCATCTTCATTTCAATGCATACAAGATTAAATAGAAACTCACTTAATTAATGATTAATGGTGTAACTAAATCTCTGTTAATGCATTCTTTTTCACTCCTGTGAGAGCTTGTTCTTTACCTTGATAACTTGTTCTAGCTTGTTGGCACCTTGGCTAATACAAATGATAATGGTTAAGCATGATATCTTAACTTGGTGATTAGGATTAATATGTTGATTAGCTTGTTTGATTGCTGCTGTTTTACAGTAGCGCAGCACGATTAACTCTTGTTGTGACTTGATTTCAATCTCCTTGATGATTATACTTACCTTGAAATTCTGGAAATGAATCTCTTTCCTACTTGATGTTGTTATTGCTACTTAGCTTAAACCTTGGAATTCTGGCCATAAACTGTGGAAGTCTAGATTCGTGGGATCTTTGATCCAAAGAAATCAATGCCTGGCAAACAATTAAGGGCTCGGTCTGGTCCTGGGAAGAGCGCCCGAACACTACGTGTACCCCCGGGGAGGTGAATGACTAGGTGTGGCATTTGGCACCAGTACTATTACATGTGTTAAATCTAGGACTGTCCACTACTCTTTCTACTACTCTTTCCACTACTCTCCATATTACTTGCTACTGTGTTTCACTTTCCACTCTTTACTGTTCGATACTCTACTTGTGGTTACTTTACTTGTTGATTACTTGGACGTGGAAATGAAAATACATGCGTGCTTGACATGACTTGAATTGACTTGATATGGCCAACTTCTTATTGTTATCTCCTGTAGTAAATTCTTGTCTTACCATTCTATTCATTATATTTCTTGACCTTGCAAGATCTTTGAATTCTGCTTCGTGATATCATCGTTATCTTTTTATTGTTTTATCATTTGTAGCATGACATTTTAAAATGTAATTAAACTGTTAATCACTTATACATGTCTGTTATTTCCTACTGAGCGTCAGCTCATAGTTGTGTTTCCCCCTTTCCAGGCTTTTCAGGTGACGCGCTTACCGATGGGGAAGGGCAGGAGTGATGTCTTGAGTGTATCAGTTCTAGTGTGTTAGTAGTGTGTTATCTTTCTTCTAGTTGTGTTTTGGAGAGCATTTAGTTCAGTTATGTCATTGAGTTTTAGTGGTTGTTATTCCAGTTGTATTAAGTTGAACTTGAGGTTATTGTATCAGTTGTGGTTTGTTAATGATCATTTAGTATTTCCATCTAGTAGCACTTGTGTATTATTTTAGATTTAGTTCACTCTCTTGCCAGCGTGTCCCTAACTGTACGTCCCGATATTTCCGCCTTATTCGGGGCGTGACAGTTTAGTTGGTATCAGAGCCCTAGGTTTCACATTCCTAGGTTTCCTAAGTTGTAGGTTTTCTTGCATTGCATCCCAATAATCGGTATATCAAAAGGTGTTGTCCGAACGTTAGACTATGCCTATCGGGAAGGTCGCACACTTGCGCGAGTGGTCTTCGGACCGATTACCTCCGCCAGGTACCGAGTTTTTGGTCGTGTCTAGGTGCATTAGATCCCTAACCTTGTAAAGTCTAGACCTGACCTGTGAGATTGGGTAGAACTTGGGTTAAGATTGTTTCTTAATCGTGTAATTATTTATCTTGATTAAACCTAAGTAATCTTTTTCCCTTGTAGATGGCAGCTGATCGTGCTGAATGGAGGAACCTACAGCGTACGGTGCAAGGCCTTACTCAGGCCCTTCAGCAAGTAGCTCAGGCAGGAGCGGCACCGCATGGCACCGGTGATCTATACCGGAACTTCCGCGGAATGAACCCGCCTAGATTCGCTGGTTCGACTGACCCTGACCAAGCCGAGCACTGACTAGACGAGATGGGGAGAATCTTTGAAGTTATGCAATGCACCAACCAGGAGCGTGTCCTTTTGTCCACATTTCAACTGGAACATGATGCACGTACTTGGTGGGATTCTATCAAGGCAACTCTCGGTGATCGGCAAGTTATGTGGGAAGAGTTCGAGGAATTCTTCAACAGCAAGTATTTTTCTGATAGAGTGCAAGAGAAGAAAGCGGCAGAGTTCGCGGCCTTGAAACAGCGAGGTTTGTCCGTGGCAGAGTATGAGGCTCAATTTGCACGTCTTTCTCGTTACGCTACTCATCTCATTTCCACTGAGAAGATGAAGGCGAAGCGCTTTCTCAATGGTTTGAAGCTTCATTATATCAACCAATTGGCACCGATGGAGATTTCCACTTATTCTGAGATGGTAAGGAAAGCGCAAGTTCTGGATGATACTCTTGAAATGACGGAGAGAATCCGTGGGAAAGGCACCAAGAAAGAATTACCTACGGGTTCCGGGAGTGTCAAACCCGGGTATACCAAGAAGAGACCTGTTAGTGGACCTGGTTCGTGGAGCGGGTCCGGATCATGGAAGGGCAAGATGCTGAGGCATGAAGACAAGAAGCCTGGCCCTATTGTTCCATTCAAGGGCGTGTGCAACTATTGTGATCGTCCGGGTCACAAGATAGAGGAGTGCTGGCGCAAGCAAGGCGCCTGTTTGCGATGTGGAAGCAAGGAGCACCGTATCCCCAATTGTCCTCTCATATCGGAGCAAGCTACACCGGCAAAACCTCTAGTCTTCAAGAAACCACAAGGCAAGCTTCAAGCTTTACATGCAGAGGAAACTGGGATTTCTGATGATGGCGGACTCGTCGAAGGTACCCTTACTATAATCGATAAGCCTGCATTTGCTCTCTTTGATACTGGTGCAACACATTCTTTTATTTCACGGAGATTTGCTAAGTCATTAGCTGTGGAACCTGTTTTGATGAATACTCCGTTAGAGATTTCAACACCTATTGGCACTAGATCAACAATCCAGTATTTCTATCCTTCTAGTAAGGTTATGATTGGTGAACAGAACTTTCCTGCAGATTTGGTCTGCATGGATATGAAGGATTCTGATGTAATTCTAGGAGCAGACTGGTTGGCCAAGTATGAGGCCAATGTTCACTGTAGTTCTAGCTCAGTGACTTTTACTGGACATTCTGGTTTATCTTTTACGGGAGTCAAGCACCATAACTCCGTACCGCTCATCTCGGCTCTTCGAGCTGATAAGCTTTTGAGGCATGGGTGTGAGGCTTTTCTAGCCTTTGTTTGTGCAACTCCTGAGCAGCAGATGGAGATCAAGGACATTCCAGTTGTCCGAGATTTTCCTGATGTCTTTCCGGAAGAATTACCAGGACTTCCGCCTGAGCGGGAAGTTATCTTTTCCATTGATCTTATTCCTGGCACAGCTCCTATTTCCAAGGCTCCTTATCGTATGTCTCCTGCGGAACTGAGGGAACTGAAGCAGCAACTGATGGAATTGCTTGAGAAGGGTTTTATTCGTCCTAGTACTTCTCCGTGGGGAGCCCCTGTGTTATTCGTCAGGAAGAAAGATGGTTCGATGAGGCTGTGCATTAATTATCGGTAATTAAACCAACAGACTGTCAAGAACAAATATCCCTTACCGAGGATTGACGAGTTATTTGACCAGATAGCGGGAGCTCAATATTTCTCTAAGATCGATCTTCGATCGGGATATCACCAGTTGCGGATTAAGGAAGAGGATATTTATAAATCAGCTTTCCGCAGCATGTATGGTCATTTTGAGTTTGTCGTTATGCCTTTTGGTCTAACGAATGCTCCAGCAGCTTTCATGCAATTGATGAACGATGTATTTCGGCCCTATCTTGATCAATGGGTCGTGGTCTTTATTGATGACATCCTGATTTATTCTAAGAATGAGGAGGAACATGCTGAACATCTGAGAATGGCATTGCAACTGTTGAGAGATCATCAACTATATGCTAAGTTCAGTAAGTGTGAATTCTGGCTGCAAGAGGTGTCCTTTCTCGGACATATTATCACCAAGGAAGGTATTTCAGTTGATCCTTCGAAGATTGAGGCAGTGAAGAATTGGGAGCAGCCTACTAGTGCAACTGAATCAGAAGTTTCCTAGGCCTGGCAGGTTATTATCGAAGATTCATCCAGGATTTCTCTAAGATTGCGGTACCTCTTACAAGATTAACCCACAAGGAGAACAAGTTTGATTGGTTTGATGATTGTCAGCGAAGCTTTCAGACTCTGAAGGAGTGTTTGACTACTGCACCTGTTTTGGCTTTACCTTCTGGTGAAGGAGGATTTGTTGTTTATACTGATGCTTCAGGTATTGGCTTAGGTTGTGTACTCATGCAGCATGGGAAGGTGATTGCCTATTCCTCTAGGCAGTTGAGGAAGCACGAAGATAATTATCCTGTTCATGATTTGGAACTTGCTGCAGTCGTGTTTGCTTTGAAGATATGGAGGCATTACTTGTATGGAGAAACCTTTACAGTATTTTCGGATCATAAGAGTTTGAAGTATTTATTTTCTCAGAAGGAACTCAACATGAGGCAGCGGAGATGGTTGGAGTACTTGAAAGACTTCAACTTCTCGATTGAGTATCATCCTGGTAAAGGTAATGTTGTGGCAGATGCATTAAGCCGGAAGCCGGTAGCTAGACTGTCAAGTCTCATGTTACAAGAATGGAGATTGTTGGAACAATTATCTAGTCTGGATCTCAATATTGACAACGATCGGATCTTGATTGCTCAGATTCAACTTAAACCTGAATTATTGATTGAGATCAAGTCCTTGCAAGATAATGATCCCGAGTTAGTAGAGATCAAGGGAAACTTGAGCAGCAGACCTGACTTCATGTTGGCCGATGATGGTAGATTATTATTTAAAGGCAGAACTTGTGTTCCGGATGAGGCTACAATAAAGAACAAGATTCTTGAGGAAGCTCATAGATCCAGATATACCATTCATCCTGGAGGCACTAAGATGTACCGAGATTTGAAAAGGTCCTTTTGGTGGCCAAATATGAAAAGAGAAGTTGCAGATTTTGTGAGCAGATGTTTGGTATGTCAGCAAGTTAAGGCCGAACATTTCAGACCAGCAGGGAAATTGAAACCACTCGACATACCCCAATGGAAGTGGGAAAGTATTGGCATGGATTTCATTATGGGTCTACCTAGGACTCGTGGTGGATTTGATGCGATATGGGCGATTGTCGATCGATTGACAAAGTTGGCTCATTTCTTACCAATTAAGTCCAAGTGGACGATTGATGTATTGGCTGCTTTGTATATAAAGGAAGTGGTGAGATTGCATGGTATCCCAGTAAATATAGTATCTGATCGAGACCCCAGATTTACTTCACATTTTTGGAAGGGACTGCAAGAGTCTTTGGGTACTCGTCTGAATTTCAGTACTGCTTTTCATCCACAGACAGATGGACAGACTGAAAGAACCAATCAGATAGTGGAAGATATGTTGCGAGCTTGCATGATTGATTTGGGTGGTAATTGGAGTGAGCATTTGGCATTAATTGAATTTGCCTACAATAACAGCTATCAGTCTAGTATTCAGATGGCTCCTTTTGAAGCACTATATGGTAGAAGTTGTCGTTCCCCGTTGTGTTGGGACGAGGTAGGTGAGAAACAGTGGCTTGGACCAGATCTTGTTTCGGAATCATCACAGAACATCCGTGTTATCCGAGACCGGTTACTAGTAGCCCAGTCAAGACAGAAGAGTTATGCCGACAACAGGAGAAGAGCATTGGAGTTTCAGGTTGGCGAGCATGTGTTCTTAAAGGTCTCTCCGACGAGAGGGATCCGAAGATTTGGCATCCATGGCAAGCTGAATCCGCGGTACATTGGTCCATTCGAGATTCTAGATAGAGTGGGAGAGGTGGCATATAGACTGGCTTTACCACCGCATTTGTCTGGCGTACACAATATTTTCCATGTGTCTATGTTGCGGAAATATGTGTACGATCCCACTCATATCATTCAGCAGATGGATTTTGAACTAAAGGAAGATCTGACCTATGAGGAAAGACCTGTCAAGATTCTGGACCGGAAGCAACAGCAACTCCAGAATCGTTCGATACCGATGGTCAAGATTCAGTGGAGTCGGCGTGGGACCGAAGAAGCTACATGGGAGTCTGAAGAGACTATGCGAAAGCAGTATCCCGATCTATTCTAGGTGAGCGATCTTTTTCTACTCTCAGTTTTAGTGCAGTGAATTTGGAGGACCAAATTCCTTTAAGTAGGGGAGGGTGTAAGACCCCAAATTCCTTAGAAATTTATTTAGAAAGTTATTTGTAATTATTTAGAATTTATTTGAAGTTATTCGAATTAATGAGAATTATCCAAATTAATTAGATTAATTAATTAATTAATAGAATAAGTCATTTTTCAACGATTTTATAAAAATCCCCAAAAATCACATCTTGTAGAACTAATTTTGTTTAGCAACTTTGTCTTCTTCATTTAAGCCTAAGAAAATCATTTATTATGCCGGAATTAGTGAACTTAGTCTTCCGAACTTAACATTTAATTAATTACGGAATAGTATAAGTAACAATTCGACTACCTCAGAAAAATCTGTAAAAATAGTAAACATGTTAATATTGATGTAGATAACAACTTTTTCTTCTGGCTTTAAGCCATGGTAAATCCGTGTTAAGATCTATTTAGAATTCAAACCCAAATGTGCACACTTTTGACCCATACCTAACCCTTAGATTAAAACGCGAAATTCGACCTGATTACTCAACCAAATGATCTGAAATCAAGGGCAAATGGAAGGCCATAATGTAAGGAACATTTACCCTCAATCAATTTGAGGTGAACTTAGCCCCAAAACGTGCTGCCGACATAGTTTGGTCAAGTCAAGGATTTCGGCGCCGTTTCTAAACACGCGGCTTGCAGCAGCGAATACTCCCAACTCCGAAGGCTCCAGAAGCTCTATGAGCTATCAAAATGAAGCCCTACGGGTCTTCTTTCATTTGGCTGCTGTGGGGATCGCTGAAATTTCAGATCTGGAGAGATCTAGTTCGATTTGTGAAGGTGGGTCAGCAGGCCGTTGGCTTCCTTCATCCTTCTTTGATCCATCGATTGAGGTAGGAATTCTCAACCAAATCTTGATCATGAGTATAGAAAATTGTTCCTCTCATCGAGCTCTATCCATTGGTGGCAAAAGCCCCAATTTTCATTAGGTATCCGTGGTGAAATCGAGCTTTTTGTGAGGTGCTGTCCAAGTGTTCTTCATCCTAGGGTTTTGAGTTTTCTCTCTCCGATTTGAGGTAGGATCGAATTCTGTAAGAACATATCTAGAACATGTTTCATATAGTTTCCTTTAAGCCAGAGCTTGATTACGGGCTCATTTTGAGTCATAAAACTTGATCTCAATGTAGCATATAGCATATGGTTGGATTCATGATCGAGTTAGCTTTCTTTTGACACCAAAATCCCTAAATTTGGTTTTGTATATCGAGAGTATTTGTCAATTTAGTGGAGGTATGTCCTAAACTAGGTCTACTTATGTTCTTCATGGAATAGGTTGTGATTCTTGTAATTTCTGATGAAATTAGTGTTTCCAAACTGTAGTTTTATGACCCTAATATGTCTTGCAAGATTCCTATGGCATGTGGTTTTAATTTCAACTCATTTGGACCCCATTTGGATGAGATTTCACATTTTCCGGAAGCAACAGACGTTGCTGTTCTTGCAGGGGTCGACCCCAGGGGTCGACCCATGCACCTGGCAGCCCAGGCAGCCCGAGGGTCGACCCCTGGGGTCGACCCATTCGGCCCAGACGCGAGGGTCGACCCCAGGGGTCGACCCATGCAGTTCCAGAACCCCGTTTTGCAGGGGTCGACCCCAAAGGTCGACCCATACACCAGAGAACCAGTTTTTTTCATTTTTCGAACCAAAGATGGATCCGAATCAGTGAGGAATCAACCCATTTAACTTAGACCCATTGAAATCATATTTTTGAAGAACTTTTGACCTATTCATGTACCCCTCTTGATTTCAAATTTGTATTTGTTCCTACATGTAAACTTAGTGTAAAAACACACCGTTTACCATCTTCATTTCAATGCATACAAGATTAAATAGAAACTCACTTAATTAATGATTAATGGTGTAACTAAATCTCTGTTAATGCATTCTTTTTCACTCCTGTGAGAGCTTGTTCTTTACCTTGATAACTTGTTCTAGCTTGTTGGCACCTTGGCTAATACAAATGATAATGGTTAAGCATGATATCTTAACTTGGTGATTAGGATTAATATGTTGATTAGCTTGTTTGATTGCTGCTATTTTACAGTAGCGCAGCACGATTAACTCTTGTTGTGACTTGATTTCAATCTCCTTGATGATTATACTTACCTTGAAATTCTGGAAATGAATCTCTTTCCTACTTGATGTTGTTATTGCTACTTAGCTTAAACCTTGGAATTCTGGCCATAAACTGTGGAAGTCTAGATTCGTGGGATCTTTGATCCAAAGAAATCAATGCCTGGCAAACAATTAAGGGCTCGGTCTGGTCCTGGGAAGAGCGCCCGAACACTACGTGTACCCCCGGGGAGGTGAATGACTAAGTGTGGCATTTGGCACCAGTACTATTACATGTGTTAAATCTAGGACTGTCCACTACTCTTTCTACTACTCTTTCCACTACTCTCCATATTACTTGCTACTACGTTTCACTTTCCACTCTTTACTATTCGATACTCTACTTGTGGTTACTTTACTTGTTGATTACTTGGACGTGGAAATAAAAATACATGCGTGCTTGACATGACTTGAATTGACTTGATATGGCCAACTTCTTATTGTTATCTCCTGTAGTAAATTCTTGTCTTACCATTCTATTCATTATATTTCTTGACCTTGCAAGATCTTTGAATTCTGCTTCGTGATATCATCGTTATCTTTTTATTATTTTATCATTTGTAGCATGACATTTTAAAATGCAATTAAACTGTTAATCACTTATACCTGTCTGTTATTTCCTACTGAGCGTCAGCTCATAGTTGTGTTTCCCCCTTTCCAAGCTTTTCAGGTGACGCGCTTACCGATGGGGAAGGGCAGGAGTGATGTCTTGAGTGTATCAGTTCTAGTGTGTTAGTAGTGTGTTATCTTTCTTCTAGTTGTGTTTTGGAGAGCATTTAGTTCAGTTATGTCATTGAGTTTTAGTGGTTGTTATTCCAGTTGTATTAAGTTGAACTTGAGGTTATTGTATCAGTTGTGGTTTGTTAATGATCATTTAGTATTTCCATCTAGTAGCACTTGTGTATTATTTTAGATTTAGTTCCCTCTCTTGCCAGCGTGTCCCTAACTGTACGTCCCGATATTTCCGCCTTGTTCGGGGCGTGACAACTAGGATGCTTAAATCCCGATCTTACGACCCAAATCTCGAGAGATATAGTCTATGAAAATTTGATTTCTATGAACCAAATTCAAGATAATACAAAAGTCTAAAAGTAGGAAAAAACGAGGATCAATTTGGATAAGAATTGAAGAAGTTATGGGCTCTACAAGATAGGCCCGCCGCACAGTTTTCGGGGCAGAGTCCAGCACAAATTGGACTCTCGGCTGTGTGTAACGGTCTATCGTAGGACCGTCAGAGTTATGTAATGGCCTAGGGTAGGTCTGTCACGCTCCGGGGGTCGAACGGGACTATTTCGACAAGTTTGGGTGTGACGCACCTATACTAGACCGTCACATGTGCTCTGACGGTCTTACGATAGACCGCTACATGTGCTGTGACGCACCTACACTAGACCTTCACACCGATGAAGGAAAATTCCAGATAGACCACGCGCGACTTTGGAAATTGAAGCATATCTCTCAAACGGGGTAGAAATAGCGAAAGTGGTAGAAGAAGAAATTGTAGATAACAGAGAGTGGAACAACTTTCATGAAGAAAGGAAGATGAGAAAATGATCAGAAGAGGGAGAAAATGGTGCTAGAAAAGAGAGAAAGAATTATGAATAGCATAGCATGCCGGAAAAATGCGAATAGCTCACAAACGGGATAGAACTGGCCAACGGCGTAGAAGAAGAAATTGTAGATCGTTGAAAGAGAAACAACTTTGGTGAAGACAACTTTTTGAATAGAGAGACATAAGGAGATGAAAAAGGATCACTTTTAGGACTTCATAGCGGGAGAGAGCCGATTACTTGAGGGAAGCCGGCCTAAATGGGCCATAAGTTGACTTGGAAGCCAGAATTTGATAAGATAAGCTCCAGGGCTCTAGAAAATCATGATCTCCAAGACTCAAAGGATAGGAAACAATGAAAATGGGCTCGAAATCCATCCAAGAAAAGCCCCAAAATAATGGCTAATTCGGGACATCAAAAATGATGAATATGAGAAATGACACAACTTGCGGGCTAAAAACGGGTGTCAACAGTCTCTGCCTCCGACGCATGACCCGTGGGGGGCATTTGTTGTACATGGACAATTTCCCCAGAAAAATACCCAGATATAAGAGTTCAGGAATTTCCTCGAACACCTTCAAGGCACGGGCTACCCGGCCCCTCCGACAACCCAGTGGGCCAGACCAATGGCCCCAACCCGCTAGCCGAGGTATACAGCGACATTAGCAATCAATCGGAACCACTCTCGACTCCTAAGTTGTGGACTTTGCCCGCGTTCTACACGACCACCCGGGCCAACCCGGGGGCACCCCGACTACAAGCCACGCCACGTGGCACCAAGTGAAAAGGCCAGGGGCCTACCCCGGGACGCCTTCTTTCAACCCTCCAAGGTCAAAGGGAGACCCACGTAAGTCAACCACAGGCTTTGGAGTCCCGCAGCACGTGTATACGGCTCACACACGTGTGTTCGGCATTTTTTCGAACACCTTGTGGGCACGTATGTTTCAACCCTTCTACACCAACCCACGGGCCACCCCGTGGTTCCAGCACACTAATTGGGTTCTACAACGACCCCCCAGTAAGCCGGGGCCACCCCCAACCCTCAGACACGTGGCAATGAGCCACTTAACTCTAGCTCTCAGGCCAACCCGAGGCTACCCTGCCAACCCGCCGTACAATGTGGCATGCAGCACGAGGCACGGCCCATGAGCCCAAGGTGCCCCCTCTCAGCCTCCATGAACTTCTACCCTCAACCCAAGGCCAAATCCAAGGCCCCCCAGTCACCTACTTGGCCCGTTCGAAAACCCGGGGTGTATCGGGCATTTGCCGAACACCTTGCGAGCGGCTATTACGACTCGAAGAACAATAGCCCACACGGGCCATCCCAGTATCCCGGAACCCCGTGTCCTTCAAAGGACATCCCCAGATGATGAAAGAAGACCCCCGGGGGCCATCCCCTGAGGTTGCGACCTGCCTGGGGTCCATTCGCCCCAGGGCGGGGCCGCGCCCCCAAGGGAGGGTGAACTCCCCGGGGGCCGAGCCCTCTTGTCACGTCCCGAGCCTTTATTACAGCAGAAGACTAACTCGGGGAGCGCGAACTGCCGGCATAGTAAGTCTCTTGCGAGCAAGAACAATCAGAGCGTAAGACAATCACACATAAATATGCAATTGTACAATATATATATTCAAACTCCCACTTTATTTCATTGATAATCAAATATTCAAAATACATCCACTAATTCAATTTCCATTTATGCACTAGACTCAAGAAATAGGAAAATTACATTGACTCCATCTAAACAATATAGACTTCCTAAGTCTTCGCTCATCTTTATTCACTCTTGGATCCGCTACTTGAACATTCTGAACCCGAATCACTTCCATCTCCTGAAAAGATTGGAAATAGGTAATGAGCACACTTACCCAGTAGGTATCTTCACATCAACATGAAGGCACTATTAAAGTAATTAATAATTTAGCTCTAAAGAATGAGGTAAAAATTATGTGAATGCGATCAATCACGCGATTAAACCAAAGTAACAACATGATCATATAAGATAGAATGAGTAGTAAGAAAGAATGTAACAAGAACATGATATTGGCCTTTCATGAACAAGAATGTACTAGCAAGCCACATAATCATCACTCCAGTATCTTTTGCTTATTAGCAAGTACTTCGTAAATTTCTGTGGAATATCAAGCAAGAAAGTCATGTACAAGAATGTCATGTCGTGCCGTGGATTTTCACTTATTTATAGAGAAAGTACTCCCAGCGCAATGCGACGCCAGTAGCATCATACCCCATGGTTTATAAAATAGTATGTTTCCGACAATCAGCCGAGAGGACTAGCATAGAGCCCTTGAACACAATCAGTGCTCGATCGCATCTTCAAGTATAAATCAAGTTACTTCCACGCATGTTAACAATAAAATATGGCCAAGAATGTAATAAGTTCAATAAGCTCATGATAACAATAATTCAATGAATGAATGCTTCAATAAGAATCATGAGAAATCAAGAATGACTTAAGCAAGGTTATGCTTATGGAAATAAATCGACAGCATAATGGTACATTCTTTTCTTTCCAATCATTATATTAAGTTTCTTGATCAATATTATAAGTTCTAGACTATCATTAGTCCATCTAGAACCTTTGGAATATCAACCCTTGGGTCAAACCTTGGGTTAAATACTTAAGCAATGTGACGGTCGTGTACTGGGCCGTTACACGATATGACGGTCTAGTTCTAGGCCGTTACATTAGTCTGAATCTAGAACTAATAAAATAGACTCAGTGAAGTGTGACGGTCGTGTACTGGGCCGTTACATGATGTGACGGTCCAGGATTAGGCCGTTATAGTGGTCTGGGTCCAGAATCAAGATATCGAACTCAGATGAATGTGATGGTCGTATATTGGGCCGTTACATGTCATGACGGTCCAATACAGAGCCGTTACATTACTGATAACCAGAAAACATCGATAGTGTAATCTAATCAATGGGCTTCAATGGTACAACCAACTCGGCGTCCTAGTGGGAATCCCAGGCTCGCGGAGAATTACGGAGGCCTTGAAACAAGATTTCCTAATCTATTGGAAGGAATATCCAATAGAGAGGTCCTCAAGTCCAAGAATATGTTCCTATAGTGCAAAGTGTGAACTAATGGACAACATATCGGAATATGTGCCATGTACTTATAGAAATGACTCTATAGATAGAGATAGAATGTGTATCCATGTCTAAATCATGATAAAAACTCCGTCAATGCATTATGTAAAACCATGATTTAGAATACAAAACTATAGATTTTTGGTCATGAAATTAACATATCTTTAAAATGATATTAAGATGCCAAAATCATGCAATACCTATCATGAACGATTGAATAATTCCAAGATCACTTTAACAGGTTTAAACTTAGATAACTAGGCTTAATAATAAGTAAAATTGACAAGTCCTATTCTGTCTCGGGTTGACAGAACATCAGGTATCTGACGGTCTATTGATGGCGCGTCACGGTTAATGTGACGGTTTATCGAGTAGCCGTTACATGAACGTAACGCTCCTTCCCTGATGCGTCAGAGACAACAGAGTGCATATATATACAACAGAACTGTGACGGCTCATCGTAAGGCCGTTACATGAGTTTGACGGTCCTACTATGATGCGTCAGAGCATCTGCTGACAGAAAACCATATAGAATCCAAGAGATCAACTCACATAATGTCTAGAAATCAAAATAGTATGACTATCCTTAGACATGATAACGAAGTATAGGCTATTTACATGCATGGGTTCTAGTGAATAGACAAGATAACATCTTTTATTTCTATTTAAGGCTAAGAGATGTATGAATGCATAGAACCATTAAAACATGAAATTCATGATCTATCATGCATGGAATTCAATCAAACTAGAGGGCTTTTATTCCTATCAAGATGTTTCTGCCGTTCATGAGATGACCTACCTCTTAACCTTGGCTTTAAACTTCCAATTTAGGGTTGAAAAGACGTGCCCTAGCTCTCCTCTTCCTGTGACTTTTCAGCAACTTCCTTGAGCTCTAACTCCACGACCTCTTGACCTAAGGATGTGAAATTTGGAGAGTAGTTAGTCTAAAGTATTGTCTACAAAATCTTCTAAAGAACTTACCCGAGATTACGACTCCTTACCTTGATTCTTTACGGCCCAAAAGTAAGGGTCGCTCAGTTCAGAACTGGGTTCTATTTATAGAGTTTTGGCTAGGGTTTGAAGATTAGATCGATTCTAGAGTCCTTAATTCATCAAAATCTGATCTCTAAGAGTCCCTAGTAGCTTAACATGTCCTTCTAGTTAGGTCTCTTGTAGATAGGGTTCAAAAATTCTAATCTTTTTGGGAGTTCTTCGACTTACGGAACTCGCAGTATGTAACGGTCGTGTCCAGGCGCGTTACCTGGCTGTGACGGTCGCGCTATGGACCGTTACAGTCAACGTGTATAGAATTTTTGACTTAATAAAACTCTTTTATTCGTTTATCCCTATCATTATCTTAGATAAATAGTATTTATCTTATAAATCCGTGAATAGGCTAGTTATCCTTATAGAATATGGGCCAAACTTAATGGGCTTGGTCCTTAAATCTTTTATTTAATCATTGGATAGGCTAGGTTAACTATTTAACATAATTTGGTCCTTATAATGACTTATTAATCTAATAATCCATTCATTAATTTATTTAAGCCTTTATAATTTTCAAATAATTGTTTTAATATTCAAAAATTATATATATATATATATATATATATATATATATATATATATATTCTGGGGCACTACACCTCTCCCCAGCCCGGAGGCCCAACGGTCTTCCCCAGTCCCAATTCGTGCAAATTCCCAATCTCACGGTCCGTGGTTCGTGCAAAGTTTTGTTCGTCGTACCCGTACGTGGAAGAATTCGCGAAGGCGAAGCCCTGGGATTACGCCAGTCACACACGTCAATCCCCTTGGTCTACGCGTACAAGCAGCTACTCGCCCAGTCTAAGCTCGTATCCTTTATCTTCTTGCGTTCAAACTGAGTCAAAGTGCGGCTAATATTAACAAAAAAAATTAATTTTATAGAGGTGGGGCCGCCCCTCTCTCTCCCTCGATCCCAGTCCGCCTAAACCCCACCAAAATTTAAAAAAAAAGACTTTTACCCTCCGAAGAGGGGTTTAGACGGACCAGACCAGCCCATGGGGCTGGTCCGCCTAAACCCCCCCTGGAGAAGCGGTTTAGGCGGACCAGGCCAGCCCCTTGGGCTGGTCCGCCTAAACCCCATCTCCCCCACTTCGTTACACACAAAAAAATTTACAAAAATAAAATTAAAATAATACTGTTTGAGGGGTTTACCCGGACCAAGTTGAACCCTCAACTTGGTCCCTAAATCCCACCTCCCACCCCTTCGAATTCCTATAAATTCCCCCCTTAGAAGCTCAAGGGGCAAAAAAAAAACAAGGACCAGAAAGAACAACACAAGGAAGACTCCCGGACGGACACCCCCGACCTAATTGCCGCACCCTTGGACTTCCGAGGCTTTCGGCAAGGGTCAGGAATGCAAGAAGACAAGTGCGCGCGCGGTTGGCTTGCTAGTCGGCTCACACACGCCGAGGGTATGTCACGCGTACTTCCATCACGCGGTGTTTAGTCATCTCATACCAAGACCATCCTCGTCGCACGTAAGGTGACTATGCCAACGGCAAACACACCCACATCCCTGGTCCGCCCGTATACACCAACTTACGGTGACGAAGTACACTTCATGATGCCGTGTCGGACCCTGACACAGAATCGCGTGCCTACCGTTCACCCCCCAGCCGGTCGTTGGCCACTCAGATTAACAACTCGAGTCCAGTCGGACCTCTGGCCCGGGAATCATAGTCCCAGGGCCGACCTCGACTGGCCAGCATGACGACACTCGCCGTCCGAGACCAGGACCCGACCGCCCACCTCGAGCCGTGTCCGACCTCCACCAAGCGCCAGTCTATGTCCGCTCTGGCCACCAAGGCAGTCGGACCCACACCAATCCCTCTGTAAAGAGTTCATGTAAGACACGCGGATATCCACTTTATTACGCAATGACCCGGGGACCGACCCACGTGTCGGAGTTGTCTGGCGGCTTGCGCCAGTTGTACTTCGGCCACCTCGGCCCATTTATAAAGCCCATGTGGGCCATCATAAAACCAGTGGAATACCAATGCCAGCATTTGGGCCCCAGCTTTCTACCTACACCACTCGGCATATGTGCCTAACATCCTAACCCCCGTAAACACCCCTCAGTCGAAAGCGCACCCACAGCTGCAGAATGCTCCTGGCCCTCTACCCACGGCTTCAGGCATATATACAGGCTTCTCTTCAGCATGAAACGAAGGTGTTCGGATTCAATCCGATGTAAATAAACACTGATTGCTTGCGGTCGGTGCGGAAAGACGTCCAGTACATGATTCCCACAATCGCCTACGCACTCGCACCCGTGGAATCCCTTCTCTCCACGTGTCGCCCGATCGCCCGAGCCCACGTGTCGTGCCCTGGTGGCGCTTGCCCGGTCAACCCTTGGTTCCATGGGTGATTGTCGAGAAGTCGACTGGCTCGCCCGTACCCTGTCCAGTTAACCTGTACTCTTAAATTCCCGTGCCATTCGACCCTTTTCGACTTTCTGTAAAAGGAGAGTGCCCGATACCGCCGTGAGAGGCATGCAACCTTAAAGAGGATACCCGAGATACATCAAACTCCCATGCCTTCCTTCCCCGCTGTATCCCTTCCTTCACCCCGGTCATTCGGCATAAAAACGCGCGTAACAACGAGGTATGGTGGATTCAACTCTTTTCACTAAATATGTGGGCAAGGACATACTAGTGGTGCAAATCTATGTAGATGACAGCCACTAACAATGCACTCTATATTGAATTTGCAAATCTAATGAAAGGAGAGTTCGTGTCACACCCCGAACCGATAGCAGCAGAAGGCGCTCGGAACGTGACAACGAAACAGTCATGCCAATCAGAGCAGCAAAATAGACACATAAACAACACTACTGATACGAGGAGACCATAATTAACAAAAATATAATTTTATTGCTATCGAGAATTTAAATTACAAATTTTACTCGACTTACAATAATGGACTCAATAAAAGAAAACAACGAAAAAGGGGAGAAACAGAACTCGCTACACTGACTAGACTCAAGAAAATAAGGAAAAGAAGACTCGGGTCTCTAAGCTCTAGGTCCACTCGATCACTCTGGCCCATTCCCAATTTCATGCGCTTCACTTACCGAATTACCTGAAAAATGTTAAAGAAAGGAGTGAGCAAGAAGCTCAGTAGGAATTATACTCTAACCCCAGGTAGAATTTAAGTCATTAATAATTTCCAAAATGTAAATGAAAACTTGCGTAAAATGCCAATAAAGCAAACTAAGTAAACAGTCTACACAGAATGATAATTGGCAAGTACAAATGGAATTGACATATTGCAAGTAGAGATATCAAGAGCAAGTAACTAGTATCTTTCATGTAAATGGCCATTTATCAAGTCAAGTCACGTCAAGCAAGTACTTTCACGCATGATATCAAAGTTCACGAGAATGTGGAATGCCATAGACTCACACGCTAGCTAGTGCTTCAGGGCAATGCCTCCTCATGTCATTAAAACTCCCATGGGCACTAGAACTTTTTGGGCGCTCTCCCCAGGACCAGACCGGGCCCTTATGGTGCGTTGGCATTGAGGTTGGATCAGAGATCCCACAAAATCTAGACATCCACAATATTTGATGCCCAAGAGTTCCAAGGTCAAGCTATGTAGCCAAGGTAAGATGCATAGGAATGTGGATTTCTTTAAGAGTTCCAATCATAAGCTCATTAATCAAGGGAAAAGTTATATAACGAAAATGACTTTGATGAATGATTTATAGGGATATAATTGAGAATGGACCTAATAAAGGTCATAATCTCGTGATATTATAGCCTGGAGAGGCTATATTGGTCCAACACACAAAAACCACGAAAGAACGGAAATATCGGAACACTTAATGAAGAGGCGGTCAGAACTGGACCGCTATCTTGAGTGGCGGTCCTTCTTAGGCCGCTATCAGGAATTAGCGATCCCCACTAGACCGCTATAAAAATAGGGCTGCCTCAGCTCACACAGCTGGCACGTCGACTCACAACCAGGGAAAAGATAGAAAATGGTCCATGGTAGATCGCTAACTGATGGTAGCGGTCCAGCTAAGACCACTATCTGGCAACAGAGCATTAACTCGGCAGAACCCGGGCCGAGCCTCATTCCGCCTTTCGTGGATTCCAGGGGGTCCAGGATTTAGTGGTTGTCACGCCCCGAGCGCGGAAGATACCCGGGTCATGGCCAGCTTATGTAGAACCATTCAATCAGAGCAGTATATATTTTTTTTGACAAAAGATAGAGTGCGCAAAAGATTAAAATAATAACTAAGTTTTGAATTTCTAAAATGATACTACTAGTCCAAGATGATAATTATCCAAATAACGAAATGGTGATAATTCTAGTCCATAACATTATTTATTCACCCAAATACTAGGCTACAAGCCTTAACAAGGGACTCAAGAAATCAAAAGACGCGACTAGCTGACAGTAGATGATCGGTGACTCAAGCATTCTTCACTCGGCCTCATTCCCATTCATGTGGTTGTCGTTATCCGAGTTACTTGAAAAATGTTAGAATGAACTAGATGAGCGGATCGCTTAGTAGGAATTACATTTCAAGTTCGAGCAATCTTTAAGTAGTTTACATGTTACATGTAATGCAGGTATAGCTATATATGCTAGACAAGCGATAAATCAAGAACTATATAGAAAGATGAGCAAACTGTATAGAAGGACGAGCAAGATATCAAGAACTGTATAGAAAGACGAGCAAATTGTATTGAAGGACGAGTAAGATATCAAGAATTGTATAGAAACATGAGCAAACTGTATAGAAGGATGAGCAAGATATCAAGAACTGTGTAGAAAAAATATCGCATGATTTCAAGTACTCTTAAGTGTTGTCAAGCAAGATATCAAGAACATTCAAGCAAGTAAGAATCATGTTCAAGCAAGTAATATCAAGTACGTGTAATATCAAGTACGTGTAATTGAAATTGGCTATTTCAATCAAGCAAGTACTTTGCCCTTTCTTGGGCCACGCATGTCAAGTAATTACCCTTTTTTTCGGGCCACGCAAGTCAAGTCAAGCAAGTAAGTAGTGTCACGAGAGAGTGAGTGGGATGTGTCAAGTCTAGCAAGCAAGCAAGTAATGTCACGAGAGAGTGAGTGGGATGTGTCAAGTCTAGCAAGCAAGCAAGTACTTCGGTGCAATGCTTAAACACCGTGATCATTCAACTCCCATGGGCACAAGTACTTTCGGGTGCTCCTCCCAGGACCAGATCGGGCCCCATATGCACAATATTTCATGTATTTCTTTTGACATCCACTCTCATTTATAGCCAATATATAATTTTAAGAAATTTATACATTGCAGGAACATAAAGTAGATTTTCAGGAATGGAGTTCAAGGACATATCACATGTAAATGATGAATTATGACTAAGCTACTTAAAATGCATGACACATAGGCAAGTCTGGTGGAATTTGGCTCCCTTATCCGAGGGGTTTAAATCTTTATCTGAGGGGTTTAAATCTTTAAAGTCCAAATCTGTGGACAAGACAATAGTTTCAAAAAGCAGGGCTTTAGGAAGATGGCATGGCCTTCAGAGGTTTAAGGGTTATGGAGAAGGCCAGAGTTCATACGGTGAGGGCTGGACAGAAGTCCAGAAAATCTTATACTGTAGGGAAATGGCACCCTACAGGGTGTCTCTATTTCTGAAAATCGCGCCCTTGCAGAGGGGCGCCCTATCTTCAGACCTTTTTGTTTTCTGGTCAAAGGGAATTGGCGCCATGCTCCAGGGCGCCCTATTGAAATGATGCCCTGGTCAGAGGCGCTATATCCCTGTCTCCCTTTTTTAAAAAAAAAACTGATTTTCTCAGTGTCCTGTACTGGGTTCCAGGGTTCCAGAAGCTGGTCTTTTCATAAATACTTTTCAAAACTAGGTTTTTAGGAGTCTTTAGTGTTGTGCCCCTGTGGTTTTGATGATTGGCTTTGATGTGAGTTAATCATTTGATGATTGGTTTTTGTTGTGAGTTAATCACTGTGAGTCATCTTGCTGTATGAGTCATCTTCATATGTTCAGTCAGTCGGCTGTTCTGTTAGTTTATCAGGTCTAAAAGCATTGCATATTTGATGTTCAGCCATGTTATCTACTGCATGAAGCATTCATATACACATTCATCAGTTGCTTCACTCTGCTTGTGGAATTCTGTTCGGGCTAAACATCCTTGCATCATCACAGTCAGCTTAGTGTGGGTCGACCCCCCTTTCTAGATGGGTCGACTCCCCAGATAAGTGTAGTCTATACACTCTTCGGTTGGCTTCAACTGAAGTCTATACATCAGCTTGCATGAATTCAAAGTGTGTACATTGAATAGCATGCATTTCATGAAGTCTGTACATCTTGTGTTCTGTTAAGCTTCAAAGTCTGTACATGGCTCACCGTCTCATGCATAGTCTTCACATCGATTTTTCAAGTGTGTACATTGGCACATGCATTTCTTGATCATGTCTACACTCTGTCAGCATTGACTGGACAGTTGTGGGTCGACCCCCCATTTCTGATGGGTCGACCCCCCAGTTTCGCAAGTCAATACATTGGCCTTAGCTCTCATAGTCTGTACAATGGTCTTCATATTCAAAGTATGTACATTGGTTTTCATATTCAAAGTATGTACATTGGTCTTCACCTGAAGTCCATACATTGGTTTTCATATTCAAAGTATGTACATCCTCCGCTAGGCCTTCAAAGTCTGTACAGCCATTCCTTGAAGATCAAGTCCATACAACGGCACTGTAGCTTGCTCAACTGAAGTCTATACATCCTTCAAGGCACCAAGTCTGCACATCGCCTCATTTCTTCAGAGTCTATTCATCCACAATGGAACCCCAAGTCTGTACATCGCTTGCATCTTCAAAGTCCATACAGAGTCTTCTGTTGCATTTGAAGTCTATACATCCTGTGAACCTTCAAGTCTATACATCAGCCTTTGCAAATCGGTTTCCAAGTCTGTACATCGACTTCAAGCCTTCCGAGTATGTACAGCCCAAGTCTATACATCCGATTGCCTTTGCATTGCTCAAGTCTGTACAGCCCTCTCGTTGGCAAGTCTATACATCGGTCTGTTTGAGCAAGTCTGTACAGCGGTTGCATTATTGGAAGTCTATACATTGGCAGCACTGTGCAAGTCTATACAATCCCAGCCTTTACCTACGTTCAGAACTTCAAGTCTATATAGTGGTAAAGTCTGCACATTGTGCTCTGAAGCTCACCAAGTCTATACATTGCTGAGCCATTCGTCAAGTCTCTACATTGGCTTCGGTTCTTCAAGTCGTACACCCTTCAAGGGCCTCCAAGTGTATACATCGTTTACAGCACACACGTTCAAGTCTGAAGTCTGTACAGCCAAGGCATGTGCTTCGCAAAGTCTATACAACGCTCAAAGTCTGTACAGCATGCTTCGTCGTTCAAGCTTTCAAAACTCTATACATCGCTGTTGAGCTAAAGTCTGTACAGCCGTTTCTTGTGCCAAAGTCTACACATCATGAAGTCTATACACTCGACTACCTTGCTTTGCTTAAAGTCTGTACAGCCCTTCCCTCAGCAAGTCTATACACTGGAGTCATCAGCTACAGGGATAGCATGTCTGTACATTGGGTTCTCATGCATGTTAACAACAAGTCTATACACTGCATTCATGCATTGTTCTTCACAGCAAAGTCTGTACACTGCGTTCTCTTGCACGCAATCAAAGTGTGTACAGCCTGGGCTCGTATTGGTAAGTCTATACATGCTTGGCTGTTCATCGTCTGCTACATGCCACTTCAAGTCTATACATCCATTTGTACAGTGTGCATTGATCAAGCCAAAGTCTGTACATCGATATGTTGCTTTGATGCCGTTGCATAGTCTATACATTGTTGAGCTTCACACACATATCTTCATAGTCTATACATTGCATCATTGTGCATGCATTGCATTCATTGAAGTCTATACACTGCAGACAGTTATGCTTCACAAGTCTACACATTGCTGTTTTTCACAACAAGTATATACACTCTCTCACGTTGTACACACTTACCTAATTAATGTCTCTAAGTCTATACACTCGATGGCTTCTTACATTTCACAGAAGTCCATACATTCCCCCTTGTTATGATAATGCATTCTTCAGCAAGTATATACACTGAGGTCGCATGAAGACCTACAAGTCTATACACTCTCTCAGTGTACACACTTACTCATTTACTGCTTCTAAAGTATATACAATCGTTGTTATAAGCCTGAACTAACTAATTCGTTTCATTTCATTTTGTCTCTGTCTGCAGATGACTCAGGTTAATGACTGGGCGCGTGAACCGACGATGATGCCTGGCACGTGATCCGAGGTGCTCTCTGGGCGGGAACCAGAAGGACACACGCCCTAGCACCTGCTGAAGCAGATATAAATAGAAGCCTTCGTCCACTGAAGAAAGATGATGAGAATAGAAGAGGGCTGATCGAGACTGTGAGAAAAGAAGCAGAGAGCAGAAAAAGAAAGAAGAAGAAGAAGAAAGAAGAAGAGTGCGAGAGCAGCAAAAGAAAGAGAGAAAAGAAAGAGAAGCAGAAAGAAGAAGAAAGAAGAGGAAGAAAGGAAGAGAGGAGAGAGTGCTATTGAAGATCTGTTCAGTCTATTCGTGGATCAAATCCAGAACGACTATGCTCATTGAGCGCTATATTTCTTGTGTTTCATTTCCAGCTTTTGTCGCTGTGCTTTTTTTGTTTTCTTATTTTTCCTTTTATTACTCTGGTTACTATTGTTCTTTCGATTCTCAGTAGTGAGGTCGGGTTCCTCCTGTGGACTCAGGAGAAGGGAGGATTGTTCCTCCGATTCTGGGCTTGTGGGTTGCAAGTCCAGGGGTCCCTCCTGGTCTGGAGGAAGAGAGGTCTGCGACCTCTGGTTTACTGGTGACGGGGAGTCAATGGTGGGTTCCCTCCTGGTCTGGAGGAAGAGAGACCTAGTCTCTGGTTTCCAAGTGGCTGGGAGCCACTTGGGGTGTCCCTCCGGTCTGGAGGAAGAGGGGAGGTTGTTCCCCTGGTCAAGCTGTGTGGCAACATCTTGTTCGCAGACTGAGTCTGCAGTTTTCTAGCTTGTGCTAGTGGAAGCCTCACTCCGGTTGGGAGTGAGGGGTGGACGTAGGTCTGGAGGACCGAACCACCTAAAAAATCTCTTGAGCAGTGGTTTTGTTTTGTGCGTTTGCTCCTTGCCTTCTACCTCCCATTCACAGGTTATGCATGCATGGTTAGTTGTGTTATCCTGGGAGTTAATTTGTTATTGTTGTTTCTATCTGCAGTAACCTTAGCATTATATTTTGCTAGGTGAGTTTGGTTTCCATAGTTTTGTCTGCGTTTCTGGTTTGATCAGGTGGCTGCATTATTGCAGTCCAACTGTTTGATCAAGTGTTGTCTTATTATCTCATCTTGGAGAGCTCACTAGTTTTTATTCCGCATATCTGAGCTTTAGAGTTTTAATTTGGGCCATTATTCGTAGCAGGATACATTCACCCCCCTCTGTATCCGGGCCTAGCACTCTATCAATTGGTATCAGAGCGGTGTCTGCATAGAAGGTCCAGCGACCTGCAGATCCGATCCTGCTGTCTTAGGTGCTTATTTGCTTTTGGTGCATCAATATTCCTGTTACATTATATTTGATCTGTTTCCATGGGTGAACCACTAGTTTTCAACGGTTCCAATTTTAGTGTATGGTTTGCTAGTCTGAAAAATTATGCTAAATCTGTTAATCCAGACCTGTGGAAAGTGATTTCACATGGTCCTCATGAACTACCAAAGAAAAGGTCCAAATGGACTGACAGTCACAAATCACTGCATGAAGAGAATTAGATAGCTATAAATCTAATGAAGGCAGCTACTGATAGAGCTTTTCATTCATGTTTCTTTGATTGTAGTTCTGCTAAAGATATTCTGGACATGCTGAAGCGAACTCAGAAGAGAAATGAGGACAGATGCATGATGGTTGACAGAAGCAATCAAAGTGGCAGCCAAAATGAAGAAGATGATGATGATGAGGTAAATCTCTTTGAGAACTATACCTTAGATGACTGGGAGAATTCATATGCTGAATTATTAGAGTCTCATGAACAGTTAAGAAAACAATACAAAAAATTGAAGAAGAATAGTAGGTCAGACAGTTTCAATTCTCCATGTAAAAACTGTGCTGAACTGAAAAATGTTCATGATGCTTTTGTGTCTGATATTCAAATGTTGAAAAAGTAAATTTCGATACTGAAGATTGAGAATCAAGATCATGTAAAAGAGATCTCTGAACTTGAGAAGAAGCTTAGCCTAACTTGTAATGATTCTGTTCAGAGTAAGAATTTGCTGGAAAAATTTGAATGTGTTAAGTCTGAACTAAGTAGGCTAGAATCTGAAAATGACTCTCTGAAACAATCTGTTAAAGATAATGAAGAAAATTTTGAGAAACTTGAGCAAGAGAAGAATTTGGTTGCTGAAAAATTGAATGGCATAAAATCTGTAAACATCGAATTACAGAAAGATTTTGAAAAGCAACAAAGAGAAATGAAGGAAATTAAAAATGGAAGAATGTATGAAGTCAATTCAGAAGACCAGCTTCTAATAAATGAATTGGTTCAGAATGATAAGCTTAAAGAAGAAATTGAAAAATTGAAGTTGTTAAACAGCGGCATGTCTGAAAGACTTCTTACATTGGAGAAAGGAAAAGTCATCTGTACAAATGAAACTGAAAAAGAAGATGATCTGAGAAAGGAGATCGAAGAATATAAAATTGCCAACAAGGTTTTGAGTGAGGTTGTCAATTGCAGTGAATAAGAGATTGCAAGTTATGAGTTACATATTGCCTCTCTAGAATATGAAATCCTAGACTTGAGGAAATCTCTGTCTAAATTTGTTGATGGACAAGAAAATCTGGACAGGTTGTTAGGTGTTAAGGTCAATACTCAAAAGGAAGGGTTAGGCTACAACAATGTCAATAAAAAAGCTTTCAAAAACAAGCTAATGACATCTTTTATCAAAGCATCAGATGTTGCCACCACCTCAGAAAATAAACAACCAAATGTTCAGAAGAATCAGAAACAAACTGGAAAAATGGAAAAGGTCAGTCATGTGAAGAAGGGATTGAATCAAAGTGAAAATGTGCATGCTGTAAAACACACTGATACACCTAGACATGCACATAAAAGAGAAATCATGAAATGTCATTACTGTCACAAGATTGGCCACTTGATGCATGAATGTAACTTAATGAAATCAGATGATCTGAAAGCTAGAGAAAAGCATGGTAGGGATTCGCAGGTCAAGTTTCCTGTCCCTAAGAAAAAGAGTGTCACATGTTCTAATTGTGATAAAGTAGGACACACTGCTGCTCATTGCTGGTTTGCAAGTGGTAAGGAAAAATCATGTTCATATCATACAAAATACTTTACAAATCAGCATGTTTTTAATATGAACAAATCTGTTTCAAAGAACCAGCACATCATCTGTTTTAACTGCAACAAAATAGGCCACAGGGTCTCTGAATGCTGGTCAGGTTCTTATAGAAGAAATTCTCTCAATTGCTCTCACTGTGGAAAGTATGGCCACACAGTCAAGGACTGTTGGCATGCTCAAGGGAAAAATTTCATCTCTGAAAGGTTTAAATTCCCTGCAAGTACAAATGCTCTCAGAAAGAATAAAGTTATTTTTTAAAAGAATAACTTTGAATGTTTTGATTATGGAAAACAGTTTGGTGATGCAAATAACAGAAATTTCCATGTCAATGCACATAAAATTCATATTCATAAGAATGTGCATAAATCAGATCTGAAAACTGCTGCTTCTTGCCATCATATTGGCAAATCTGGACATTTGATGGATGGTTATCCTCTGATGAAATTTAATGATCATCAAGTTAAAAATGTGCTGAGAAAACCTGCTAGAAGTGATACTGCCATGTCAGGACCCAAGACTTCTTGGGTGCCTATTTGTGCAAAATAGGCTGCTAACTTGCAGGTGTGCCTTGGAAGCTGATTAATAAAGAGGGGATTAATCCAAGGCACTCAAGAATGAAAACCCATTCCTGAACTTTTCAGGTAAACTTCTTGCTCTTCTTGTTTTTAGTTTTACTGCATAGCATGTTAAATCTATTTTTGCATATTCATTCAACATCTGCCATGTGCATTAAAAAGGGTTGTCTGCATCTGATGCATACATATGCCAATTGTAATAGTTTGATAATTGTTGTTATGCACAATCTCTGAAAAATCTGAACTGCATATGAATGTGGTTTGAACTTTATCTGTTGCATAGCTCACTGAAAATCTGGATTGCATATAGGACTGCATGTTGAATTATCATGATTGACCTCTATGGTATATAGGATTGCATATAGGATTGCATAAGTCACATTGTCATATGTTCAGTCTTCAGTGCAAATCATTGCATGTTTTTCAGGGGGAGTTAATTGCATGTCTTTGCATAGCATCCAATGTTGAGTGTTTGCATGTCCTTGCATACATATAGTGCATCGCATTTCCTTACATTGAAAAATGCCAAAAAGAGTGACTGAATGCATATTGTCAGGGGGAGTCAATGCATTGCATGTAGGTTGTCAAATGCATACTCGTGTGAGAACTCATTGCATATCCTCTCTTATTGATTTTGTTGACAAACCTTGATCACAATTTGAAAAACACTGGGCTTCAAAATCTCCTCTATCATTTGATATCTGAATTCTATCAGTCTTTCATGAAGATTTCAATGGGACTATCTCGATCATAAATCTGAAAACACTTGAACTAGGAATCTTCTATTATACGATTTTATGAATGTCTAAAATAACCCATGTGGTTTAAGCTTAATGTATTCATGGAGTTTGACTTTAAAATCTCTTAAAAATATATGAATCATGTTTAATCAACTTTAACCATCTGTTTCATGCTGTGTCTTGTAAAATCTTCTGAAATCTGCACTATTGAATACATGGCTTTATTTGGTTAAGTACATGAAATTATTATTGATTTGAAGCAAATGAATTTTTCTGAAATGTCTAAAGGGTAATTTCTGTCAGAGCAATGACTTTGGTCACTGAGAAACACATGTCCAAAGGACTGTGTCATGAGGTACCATAGTTATCTCTGCTTAAGAATGAGTGTTAATCAGGCAAAGCAATGGCATGCACACTGAGAAATACAACTCACCCATCAAGAAATGATTTGAAGTGTGTCATGATGTGTAAATGCTATCTCTGTTCATATAAAATATGACAGTTAGTCACACTAAGTGCTTAGGGATATTGGCCTCTGATCAAGATATATCTTCTAGTTACAAGGTGTGCACTGAACTAGAGTGCTCGTAAAATTTGTAGCATGAAAATTGTTGAACAAATTGAAATATCTGAATATTGATGCTAAAATCAAATTGCTACAACCCTAGACAAATTCACATGACTTCATAAATGCTTGATCTCAATTCTAGTACATGTATTTCCGATTGAAGTCAATAAATTTGATTGTGTAAAAGAAAGGGAGGTTAATCAAGATAAAAATGAGGGCTTGGTTCATTTTTATTAAACCATGGTTTTAGATATCAATACAGAATTTTATTGATAAACTCTGCATACATCATGTTTAAACCATGCTGATCAATAAACTTCATTCATAAGCCCTTATAATGGAAGACCTTGAAAAATTACATTTTGGATTTATGAGATTGATATCTCCTTGAAAATCTTGTTGAACTTCTTGTGCTTGGAGCTTCTTTGAAGATCTGTAATTTGAAACTCTTCTGCTCACTGTCCTTGATTCATTGACCGGAACTTATCCTTGAATGCCTCTGTGGTCTCCCTCTCACCCATATCAATTGGGAGAAATGCAACAGATGCATATCAATTGGCATCTACTCAGGGGGAGCTTCCTTGTAATATTGAATCATGTTCATCTCAATTGGTAACAATTGTGTCTTTGCATTCATATATTTAGGGGGAGGTATTGCACTTCTAGTTGCATCTGCATTTCTGCATTCATACCTCTCCATGGTTCATCTTGTTTATTGCAAGGAGGAGAAATTGACTGTATTTTAAACATGCTTTAACTTCTCAAACTATTTTCTTTTTGATGAAGTCAAAGGGGGAGAATAGTTTGTGTCATCAGACATCAACCACAGTGTAGTGTTGCCATCATCAAAAAGGGGGAGATTGTTGTGCCCCTGTGATTTTGATGATTGGCTTTGATGTGAGTTAATCATTTGATGATTGATTTTTGTTGTGAGTTAATCACTGTGAGTCATCTTGCTGTATGAGTCATCTTCATATGTTCAGTCAGTCTGCTATTCTGTTAGTTTATCAGGTCTAAAAGCATTGCATATTTGATGTTCAGCCGTGTTATCTGCTGCATGAAGCATTCATATACACATTCATCAGTTGCTTCACTCTGCTTCTGGAATTCTGTTCAGGCTAAACATCCTTGCATCATCACAATCAGCTTAGTGTGGGTCGACCCCCCTTTCTAGATGGGTCGACTCCCCAGATAAGTGTAGTCTATACACTCTTCGGTTGGCTTCAACTGAAGTCTATACATCAGCTTGCATGAATTCAAAGTGTGTACATTGAATAGCATGCATTTCATGAAGTCTGTACATCTTGTGTTCTGTTAAGCTTCAAAGTCTGTACATGGCTCACCGTCTCATGCATAGTCTTCACATCAGTTTTTCAAGTGTGTACATTGGCACATGCATTTCTTGATCATGTCTACACTCTGTCAGCATTGACTGGACAGTTGTGGGTCGACCCCCCATTTCTGATGGGTCGACCGCCCAGTTTCGCAAGTCAATACATTGGCCTTAGCTCTCATAGTCTGTACATTGGTCTTCATATTCAAAGTATGTACATTGGTCTTCACCTGAAGTCCATACATTGGTTTTCATATTCAAAGTCTGTACATCCTCCGCTAAGCCTTCAAAGTCTGTACAGCCATTCCTTGAAGATCAAGTCCATACAACGGCACTGTAGCTTGCTCAACTGAAGTCTATACATCCTTCAAGGCGCCAAGTCTGCACATCGCCTCATTTCTTCAGAGTCTATTCATCCACAGTGGAACCCCAAGTCTGTACATCGCTTGCATCTTCAAAGTCCATACAGAGTCTTCTGTTGCATTTGAAGTCTATACATCCTGTGAACCTTCAAGTCTATACATCAGCCTTTGCAAATCGGTTTCCAAGTCTGTACATCGACTTCAAGCCTTCCGAGTATGTACAGCCCAAGTCTATACATCCAATTGCCTTTGCATTGCTCAAGTCTGTACAGCCCTCTCGTTGGCAAGTCTATACATCGGTCTGTTTGAGCAAGTCTGTACAGCGGTTGCATTCATTGGAAGTCTATACATTGGCAGCACTGTGCAAGTCTATACAATCCCAGCCTTTACCTACGTTCAGAACTTCAAGTCTATACAGTGGTAAAGTCTGCACATTGTGCTCTGAAGCTCACCAAGTCTATACATTGCTGAGCCATTCGTCAAGTCTCTACATTGGCTTCGGTTCTTCAAGTCGTACACCCTTCAAGGGCCTCCAAGTGTATACATCGTTCACAGCACACACGTTCACGTCTGAAGTCTGTACAGCCAAGGCATGTGCTTCGCAAAGTCTATACAACGCTCAAAGTCTGTACAGCATGCTTCGTCGTTCAAGCTTTCAAAACTCTATACATCGCTGTTGAGCTAAAGTCTGTACAGCCGTTTCTTGTGCCAAAGTCTACACATCATGAAGTCTATACACTCGACTGCCTTGCTTTGCTTAAAGTCTGTACAGCCCTTCCCTCAGCAAGTCTATACACTGGAGTCGTCAGCTGCAGGGACAGCATGTCTATACATTGGGTTCTCATGCATGTTAACAGCAAGTCTATACACTGCATTCATGCATTGTTCTTCACAGCAAAGTCTGTACATTGCGTTCTCTTGCACGCAATCAAAGTGTGTACAGCCTGTGCTCGTATTGGTAAGTCTATACATGCTTGGATGTTCATCGTCTGCTACATGCCACTTCAAGTCTGTACATCCATTTGTGCAGTGTGCATTGATCAAGCCAAAGTCTGTACATCGATATGTTGCTTTGATGCCGTTGCATAGTCTATACATTGTTGAGCTTCACACACATATCTTCATAGTCTATACATTGCATCATTGTGCATGCATTGCATTCATTGAAGTCTATACACTGCATACAGTTATGCTTCACAAGTCTACACATTGTTGTTCTTCACAGCAAGTATATACACTCTCTCACGTTGTACACACTTGCCTAATTAATGTCTCTAAGTCTATACACTCGATGGCTTCTTACATTTCACAGAAGTCCACACATTCCCCCTTGTTATGATAATGCATTCTTCAGCAAGTATATACACTGAGGTCGCATGAAGACCTACAAGTCTATACACTCTCTCAGTGTACACACTTACTCATTTACTGCTTCTAAAGTATATACAATCGTTGTTATAAGCCTGAACTAACTAATTCGTTTCATTTCGTTTTGTCTCTGTCTGCAGATGACTCAGGTTAATGACTGGGCGCGTGAACTGAGGATGATGCCTGGCACGTGATCCGAGGTGCTCTCTGGGTGGGAACCTGAAGGACACACGCCCTAGCACCTGCTGAAGCTGATATAAATAGAAGCCTTCGTCCACTGAAGAAAGATGATGAGAATAGATAAGGGCTGATCGAGACAGTGAGAAAAGAAGCAGAGAGCAGAAGAAGAAAGAAGAAGAAGAAGAAAGAAGAAGAGTGCGAGAGCAGCAAAAGAAAGAGAGAAAAGAAAGAGAAGCAGAAAGAAGAAGAAAGAAGAGGAAGAGAGGAAGAGAGGAGAGAGTGCTATTGAAGATCTGTTCAGTCTGTTCGTGGATCAAATCCAGAACGACTATGCTCATTGAGAGCTATATTTCTTGTGTTTCATTTCCAGCTTTTGTCGCTGTGCTTTTTATGTTTTCTTATTTTTCCTTTTATTACTCTGGTTACTATTGTTCTTTCGATTCTCAGTAGTGAGGTCGGGTTCCTCCTGTGGACTCAGGAGAAGGGAGGATTGTTCCTCCGATTCTGGGCTTGTGGGTTGCAAGTCCAGGGGTCCCTCCTGGTCTGGAGGAAGAGAGGTCTGCGACCTCTGGTTTGCTGGTGACGGGGAGTCACTGGTGGGTTCCCTCCTGGTCTGGAGGAAGAGAGATCTAGTCTCTAGTTTCCAAGTGGCTGGGAGCCACTTGGGGTGTCCCTCCGGTCTGGAGGAAGAGGGGAGGTTGTTCCCCTGGTCAAGCTGTGTGGTAACATCTTGTTCGCAGACTGAGTCTGCCGTTTTCTAGCTTGTGTTAGTGGAAGCCTCACTCCGGTTGGGAGTGAGGGGTGGACGTAGGTCTGGAGGACCGAACCACCTAAAAAATCTCTTGAGTAGTGGTTTTGTTTTGTGCGTTTGCTCCTTGCCTTCTACCTCCCATTCACAGGTTATGCATGCATGGTTAGTTGTGTTATCCTGGGAGTTAATTTGTTATTGTTGTTTCTATCTACAGTAACCTTAGCAATATATTTTGCTAGGTGAGTTTGGTTTCCATAGTTTTGTCTGCATTTCTGGTTTGATCAGGTGGCTGCATTGTTGCAGTCCAACTGTTTGATCAAGTGTTGTCTTATTATCTCATCTTGGAGAGCTCACTAGTTTTTATTCTGCATATCTGAGCTTTAGAGTTTTAATTTGGGCCATTATTTGTAGCAGGATACATTCACCCCCCTCTGTATCCGGGCCTAGCACTCTATCATTTAGTAATGGCTTTTAGGGTTTTCGAAAACAGTTTTCCAGGTTACAGAATTTGGGTTTACAGAGTTTCTCTATAATGGTCTTTTCCAGGTTTTTTAGAAATTGATTTTTTTGCAAAGTTTCTGTAAGGGTCTTTTCTAGGTTCTCAGAAACTTTTATATAAGTTTTCAGAAACTTTTATATAGGTTTAAAAATGCACTTCAGGACTGGACAGGATGTCGGTCAGGTATAGTTCTGAAACTGGGTCTTCAGGCGACGGGGTTCAGGGGATCAGATGGGAAATGGCGCCCATGAGGGTGCCATGTCTTAGGTAAGGGCGCCCTCCCAGAGGGGCGCCTTTCAGGGTTTTCATTTATTTTTTTCGAATATGACGCCCCTGCAGGGAGTCACCATTTAAATGGTGACCCTCTGCAGGGTCTCTATTTCATAAAATGGCGCACCAGGAAGGGGCACCCTTCTCTCAGGCCATTCTACGCACCAGCAGGTGCGTTTGAGGCACAAATTACTGTTCATGCATCCAAGGTTTAATAAATTAGGTTCTAAGGACATGGTTAGATAGAGAAAAATCTTAGGATTCCAAAGTCATGCTCATGCAGGAGTTTTATAATTCGTTTTCATATATATGAATTTCTGAACATGGTGACTACTAATTACGGAAACATGGAGTGACATCACTATTCATGATTTATAAAATGTTCACAGAATCAGGAAGTAGAGACATAGATAGACAGAGAAAAATAGCAGGATTGCAAGATCATGCTCATGTAAAAAATTTAGGGTTTAATTTCATAGATATTGATTTTTAAACATGGATCAATTTACAAAAATTTGAAAAGACGACTACCTGCAAAGTGGCCATTTCATGAAATAGGGGCGGCCCTTTGGGCGCCATTTCAGCACAGACATTAAGTCAGATTTTTTTTGATAGGTTATGTGTAATGACAACATGATAAGTCTGCAGAATATGAGAACTTGGCGGAGGTGAGATCACAGATCTACTCACGCAAGTGTTAGTGTTCCAGTTAGGCGTAGCCTAACTTTCCCACTAAGCCTTTTGAGATACCCCTGACTGAGATGACCAAATTGCAGGCGTGGAGGATTAAACTAGCATATATGTTACCCTATATTAACTACTAGTTAGGCTAGATCTTGAGAACACCTACCTGTTGGTGCGGTTAACGAGGTATAATAGTAGAATAGAATCAAAAATCCTAGCCATCCACGTTCTCTGCAGCGAGGCTCTCAGCAGCAGGACGTGGTACGTAGGATGAAGCTACCTTCCCGTCTCCCACACGTGAAGATAATAAATGAGATCTCTCTTCTACAGGTGGAGACAAGAAAAGCCACAGACAACCTTCTCTTCTGCGGCAGGATGACAATAAGGGTCATCTACGTTGGATGGAGGGAGTTGTTTATAGGGAATAATCTCAAGGGTCTATTGGAAATCAGATCTGAAAGCCTTGCTGTATATATTCCCTCATGGGTCCATTGCCAGCAAACGTAGGTTGTTCTTGTTTCCACCAACTCTGGAGATTAGTGGGTCTGAGGGAAATGGCGCCCTGGTAAGGGGCACCCTATTGAAATGGCACCCTGGTAAGGGGTGCCCTTTAGCTAGGTGACTCTGCCCGTTCACGTGGGAAAGTTGGTTGCCCCTTGAAGGAAATAGCGCCCTTGTAAGTGGTCTCTGTTTAGAGGAATAGTGCCCAAGCATGTGGGTGTCATTTCCTATGGTTATTTTTATTTTTATTTTTTTTAAAAAAAAGGTATGGGAAATGGCGCCTGGGATAGGGGCGCCATATTGAGAATAGTGCCCAGGTCAGGGGTGCTATTTCTTCCTGGGTGCTGTTTCCTGTGCCGTGCCATGTTGGGTGTTGAGGTGTGTTTAAGATGTATTATATATATATATGATTGGTTGGTTGGTGGTCTTAAGAGAGATATATATATCTATATGTATACTGTGGGTGTTTGCCCTGTGGCTTGGGAATTAGCGCCCTTGCAGAAGGGCTTCATTTTGGTAAATGGCGCCCTAGTAAGGGGCGCCCTTTTCTCTTGTGTTTGGAAAAGGAAAACCCTTATACGTTTTGTTTATATGATGAACTTTAATTGTTGTATATTTATATAGTGGCCCTCATTGGGTATTCTACCTTTTTATTTGGCCTTCTCATAGAGTTATTTAAGGTTTTTATTTATTTGGGGAAAAGGTCTATTTCTTTATTATTTTTATCCGGGGTGCTACACCCTCCCCCACTTAAAAGAATTTGGTCCCCAAATTCAATATATATGGAGACATGGAGGGTGAGAAGTACTTACAGATTAGAATAACTCTGGAAATCTCCTTCTCATAGACTCCTGGGTTTCCCATGTAGCTTCTTGTTCTAAGCATCGATTCCATTAGATTTTCACCATAGAGATCCTCTTGTTCCTCAAAACTCGAACTTCTCGTTCGAGGATCTTCATCGACTTTTGCTCGTAGGTCAGGTCCTTTTGTATCACTAAATCAGTGTAGTCAATGACATGGGAAGGATCGTGCACATACTTCTTCGGCATAAAAATATGGAATGCATTGTGCACTTCTGATAGTTGTGAAGACAAGGCAATGCGGTAACCCACCTCGCCCACTCTTTCCAACACTTCAAATGGACCAATAAACCTTGGTGTAAGCTTGCCCTTAACACTGAATCTTCTAATACCTCGACTGGGAGATACCTTGAGAAAAATATGGTCTCCAACTTAGAATTCCAGATCTCTTCTTCTATTGTCAGCATATGACTTCTGCCTGGACTATGCTATCTTTAGCCTTTCCCGAATGAGGTGTATCTTCTCAGTTGAATCTCTCACCATATCTGGGCTTAGAATTTATTTTTCACCGACTTCATCCCAGCATATTGGAGATCGACAACTCCTGCCATAAAGTGCCTCAAAATGTGCCATTTTTATACTGGCTTGATAGCTGTTTGATGTGACACGACCCCTCGGACTTAGATTCGTAAGTAACCGAACCGAACGGCGGACCCACTCAAGCGGGTTCACCCGCGTCGCTCACACCCGGGTCCGTAGGTGGACCGGCGATAGTGGTGAGGGTTCGAGGATGGATCTCACTTATCCGGGGATTTGACTAGCTTGGGCTGAACCCTTAAGGGCCTGGGATGCCCAATTCCGTGGGCGGCCAGCACGCCAAGGGCGTGGGATGTAGTGGCTCTCTCACAACTCGCTCCGTGGTGGCACTCAATTAGATGGCAATTTGAGATCGGGCACTCGCCTCACCGCCGACGGGCAACTAGAAATGATACTAAGACAAGCAATAGTAAAACCAGCAGAGGATGGGGGCTCAAATCTCACCTGATCGGTGTGAAGACACTGATCCCGGTCGGAGACGAGGGCGAGCGGCGAAGCGTGGGCTACCCACACGCGGCGCCGATGACGCTTCGGCCGAAGACCTGCTAGTACAAAACTACTCCTCGCGTAGGAGGGTGATCGTGGGGTGGAGAAAATAGAGGTTACATTCAAACACTACCTCCACGCAGGGAGGGGCGCTAAGCCGGCCAGGCGGGGAAGGGAAAATAGCTAAGGAGGTAGCCGATTGATCCCACCGTCGGTTCTGCCTGCATGTCTGCCCATCTGACAAGTGCTCGCTGTTGACGCTGCCGAGGACGCTCCTGAACTCAGAAGCCAATGAAACCAAGGCCAAATTGTCACTGACTGGTCCGGGATAACTCCTGAATTTTCTTGTGAGCTCTGGATGTCGCTGACAGCCGAGGCCAAATCTGGAACTGGACTGTTCTGTTCTGGCTCAGATAGACTCCAGAACTCTGCAGCATGATGAAGAAGGCGTCACGAACACTCCTGAGCTCCGAAGGTGATGTAGCTTATATTGACACGACCGTGGGGGGATCCTCTTCAAGCAGCAACCAAGGAGCCCACCAGAGAAGGTTGGAGCAGGGAGATAGGGCCCGTAGAGTGAAGGTGGGTCAGTTCAGGCCCTGACTAGACTGTCCTGCGCACCTTGGGGATAAAAATTGGAACTCTATGGTCCGATATCCAAATGGCTCCCTTCTTGTTGGTGCTGACAGAGGTCTTGGAGGAGAAGGCCTCATCCAAAAATCACATCCAAAGTCATCCTGTAGAAGCCGTGGTCATGTCTACACTTGGGCTCAGGTTCTCTGCCAGAGTAGCTTTGCACAGTCGGGGGAGAATGGCTCCTCTGGGAAGCAGCAATATCGGATGCTGGCGAAACCACCTCGCCTGCAAAGCTGCCTTGACGAGCTTTTCAGAAATGTATGGCACGCCACCTGAAGATTTGTGATGACTCCAGGGCAGGCTCTGCAATTCGCTGGTACTTCTTCTTCTGCTGCTGGACTGGGTAGCAATGGTAGATAGGGAAGGATAAAGGGGGAGAGGAGTGGGAGGACGGGTGGGAAGGGGCTGTGGGCTTTCCCTGGTTGGGAGGGGAGGTGGGGAGGGTCACCACAGGTTGGAGAAGGGGGGGGGAAGGCTGGAGGGGGCGGAGTTAGCAGAGGAGGGAGATGGGGTCGAAATCTGCTAGGGCTGGGAGAGAGGAAGGGGCACAAGTGACCCTTGAGGGAGGGAGGATGTGTTTGAATTCGGTCTTAATGGTGGGTGATCAATGGTGGTCTTGGGAAGGGGAAGGGGTGTGTTGGGAGATGGAGAGGTGTGTTGGGGAAGGGAAGGGTGTTGAGTTAGATGGATGCAGTCTATCTCCATGAAATGTGGATCTAGAGGGGGGGTGAATAGATCTAATGCCTATTTAAAAACCAATGTAAGATTCAAATGCGTAATATAGGCAAATCTGCTAAATCACTAACCCTGATACTAGATTTCAACAGAACCGAATCAAGCTCTTAAAGTAAACAAGACAACCAGTAGCACACAATTCATAGACAATCACACAAACATAAAACACCCACGATTTTTAGGTGGTTCGGTCAAGGACCTACGTCCACCCCACACTCAACCGAGTATGGCTTACTGCTGCGCAGTACAGCTTGCGTCTGCTGGGCACTACAGCTTGGCCAACAACCGCTGATACACAGCTTCGCTGGGCACTACAGCTTGCCGGCCAGAGGAACAGATCCTCTGCAACTGCTGGGGAAATACAGCTTAACCCGTCCAGTGGAGACTTCCACTGCAAATCCGCTGACTCATAGCTTGAAGAAACAGGAATTCGGAAATGAAAGACAGAAGCAAAACGAAAATGAAAACCCAAATGGGAATGTAGCTCGAATGAGCAATGCTCAGCTCTAGTTTCTGAACCAAGAGACTGAGATACAACCTCTCAAACAAAAACTCTCACAATCTCACTCTCTCGATCAAGCTCTCTCAACTCATCTCTCTTGATCTTCTCTTCTCTCTTTTTCTTCTTCTCTGTTTCTCTTCTCACAGTGGATCGATGGCACTCTGCTGCTTTCAGACTTGCTGTATAGACTTTGCTCTCTTCAGATTTCGATCACCTTCATCTGAACACCAAGGCTTTAATATATACTGGCAGCAGGAGGATAAGGGCGCGTGGTTTCCACGTTTTCCCGCCCAAGGAATTCGCCAGATCCGAGGCAACTTTATCCACGTGTCATCATCTGATCACCTCATCCTCCTAGGATCACGAGCCATGTCAGCAATCCCTGTAGAGAATCCCTGTCAGACATAGTATCGGATTATCAGTTTAAGCATAAACCCTGTACAGACATCATAGTATGCACAATGCAGTGTATAGACTTTCCAATGTCTAGACTTGCAGATGTGAACGACACAATGTATAGACTTTAGGTGTGAAGACATTGTGAATGCAAATGCAATGTTCAGACTTCATTGTATAGACTTGGAGAACCTGAATCAATGTGCATACTTGGAACGCCTGAAGACCAGTGTCCAGACTTGGAATCAATGAAGGCGTTGGCTGTACAGACTTGACCAAACAATCCGATGTAGAGACTTGAGGCATGGAGGCCAATGTACAGACTTGGAAAGTTAAGACCATTGTACAGACTTCACCTCGTGCCAGCTACAGTGAAGGAATGTATAGACTTAACAGTCTCCCTGGCTGTACAGACTTGACCAAAGCAAAGGCAATCGGATGTACAGACTTTAGAGGATGCAGACTCTGTATAGACTCTGAGGTCCAAAGGCAATGTACAAACTTTGCCTTAGAAACGAATGTATAGACTTGAGAGTCTTGAAGCCAATGTATAGACTTTCCACCAACCAATGTATGGACTTTGCAGGCCTAAGACGCTGAATGAGACGGTGGATGTAACAGTACAATGTCTAGACTTGAAATCCAATGCAGACGGCTGTACAGACTTGTGAGACGCTGCATGAGACGATGCAGCTACAGTAATGTACAGACTTGTGAAAGACTTGCTGGATGCAACGTGAGACGCAAGTTGAGACGATGCAATGTGCAGACTTCAAAGAACACAACGTGCAGCAGTGTATAGACTTGAAGCACTAGATGCACGATGTATAGACTTCATTCATGCAAGGCTATGCTTTGTATAGACTATGTGAATGCAGTGCAATGTATAGACTCTGCATAACATTCAATAGCCAACGTATAGACTTAGGCATCCTTCAGCTCACTGTGTAGACTTCAACCATGATGCATGCAATGCACTGAACAATGTACATACTTCCTATATGCTCAAGACTATGCACCACGAATGTATATACTTGCTGTAAGGGATGTGCAGACTTGATATATGAACCAGTGTATAGACTTCAACTATGATGCATGCAATGCACTGAACAATGTACATGCTTTGAAGAACAGCATCCAATGTATAGACTTGATGAAACACTCACGAGTGTATAGACTTCGTTGTACATACTTGTGAAGTTGAATGCAAGACAAAGCTGTACAGACTTGATGAATAATGCAAGTTAGACGAATGTATAGACTTGCATTCATTAAGTAAATGGATGTACAGACTTTGTTCAAGACGCATGCAAGCAGCCCAATGTACAGACTTGATCAAGGCACAGGCGTTTGAGTGTATAGACTTCAAAGTGAAACGACGGTAAAGCCAACAGTGTACAGACTTCAAGAGAAATGACGGTAAAAACCACCGATGTATAGACTTGAAGGGAAGCGTAGGTGAAGCTTCCAATGTACAGACTTCGAAGGTGAACAGTTGGATGTACATACTTGGAAGATCACTGATGGCTGTATAGACTTTGCTTCAATGTATATACTTTGAACTTGAACGTGCAGTGTATAGACTATGCAATGCACTGTGGATGTATGGACTTGCAACGACGGGCAATGTATAGACTATGCACAGTCCAATGAATGGACTTTAACTAAAGTGAACAATGTACACACTTAGCCGATGTGCAGACTTTAACGATGTGATGCAGTGTACACACTTGTAAGGATGATGCAATGTGTTGACGCTGCAATGTATGCCAATGTATCGAGTTTCATGCTGCAAAGCACTTGGAAGACTTGTGAGTGTGTGCAGAACACAGTATAGACTCTGACTGCATTATGTACACAGACAACCTGATAAAAGTAATTTCATCAAAATAGGAACTGTTGCCAATCAATCAAAACAAACAATCAATCAAGATAAGGCGTTGCCAAATAAATGAAGTAAATGCCAACATCATCAACACAGAGGAGTCACAACAAAGGGGTGGCTTGGGAAAAGGATTGGTTGCTTGGGGAAGAGGAAGGGTTGCTTGGGAGAATGGAGAGGTGCCTAGGAGAGGGGAATTCCACCTAGGGGTTGGAGGGGAATTGAATGAGTGTATGGGGAAGGGGGAGGGGCCTTAATGAAAGGTGAATGGGGAGGAGAGAGAGAGAATTTCAAAATTGGGGGTGGGGAGGAGAGAGAATGGGGTTCGCCCCCTTTGGAGAGAGAGAGAGAGAGAGAGAGAGAGAGAGAGAGAGAGAGAGAGAGAGAGAGAGAGAGAGGGAGGGAGGGAGCTTCTCACTCCAAGGAAGAAAATTCTCTAGGAATTCAAATTTTTCTCAATATCTCATTAGCTTCAAATGGAAGAAATGGGGTCCTATTTATAGGGATCCTAGAATTTACAATAAGTCCATGACTTCTACACTAATGACAAGAAACCAAGGGGAAGGGGGTGCCCATGGGCCTAGCCCATTGAATTGGGCCCATTAACCTATCAAACCAACATAATGACTCAAGACCTAGGTAAATGACTCATTAACCTAGATACTAGACTTAAATAAAAGGAAAATTACATGATAAGAAAATAAACATTACATCATATGACTCGAAATAAAGTGACGAACAAGATGAAGTACAGCTGGCAAGCATCAGGATCAACGAACAACTGAGATCGCCAGTGATGTCCCCATCATACCCCCGGGGTGCGGAGAACTCGACTCTGTCGAGTATGGGTCCACCGGGGAAGTGGTCCTCTAAAGTAACTCGAGGTGAACCTCAACCTCCAAACTCAACCCTGCGTCCGCAACCAGGGGACAGTCCTTCATCCTCTCACGGTGGCTTGGGCACACCCTCTTGCTGGCGATGGAACCCTGCTTCCCTAGTATTGCCTCCGTGTGCACACGTCGGGCTCTCAGGCTGATTTTTGGTGGCTCTCCGAGGGTATCACTCACAAGGAAAGATATAGGCTCAAGGTACTCACTAGGATCCACCGCGGTGCCCATATAGGGTGCCGGATCCGCCACGTGGGAAATGGTGTGAATCCCAAAACCCATTCGTAAGTCCAACCCATAAGCCGGGTTGCCAAAGTCACTCGGAACTTGGCAAGGTCCAAGTCCTCGTGCCCTCAAGTTGGAGGTGACTCTAGGGTAGAGCCACTCCAATGCCACCATCGATAGGTTGCCTAATTGGAATTCCAACTGGCGCTTGCGAGCCTTTTCCCGCTCTTTGTGAACCTCACCGCTCGTTGCGATTTGCTTGCGTGTATGCTCATGCCATGCATTATGATGCGGTGAGTGGTTGTGAAAGTGGGTAGTGTGCAAAGGTGGACTAGGGCAACCATAAATTGACCTATCATGCTTTGATGCCATGTGAACCTTGATGAACTTAGGTGGACCGGGGTAGCCACAAGTGGCCCTATCATGCATGGACTTCATAACAATGGTTGGCGGGCCAGGGCATCCATAGGGAAATCTATTGCGCATGGGTATAGCAAATGCCGGGGGTCCCGGACATCCGTGAATGTTCGTAACATGCTTAAGACCAATGATGAATGTGGGAGGACCTTTGGACCAATCATGCATCTGACTTGACATGTGGGTGTCATGTATGAAAGGACCCGACTTTCTATTCATGCCAAGTGGTGTGATGTGACAAGACACAGGAATTCCTTTTCCATAGGTGACTTCCTTGTGTGGGGTGGTGGGGTGGCCTTCAAGCTTCCACTCAAAAGGGTCGTAGGGGTCAAAGAAGGTATGTGTCATGGAGTGGGGCACTTCATTGTTTCCTAGGTGTATTTCACCCATGGTCATGGTACCCTTGGTGTGGGCCGGGTCTTGAGAGAGGTGGGCTTGGTCCAACATGGTTGGTTGGGGTAGGAAAAGGTTGGTGGTGAGTAAGGTGGGTGGGTATAGGAAGGGATCAAAGGGATCATGGTAGGGGCTACCAAGGGAGAGGATCTCTGTGTCCTCATGGTCCTCAAATGGTGGCGGTCCCTCCTCCTCTAATGAAACAGTTGGGACGATGTCTTTGGTGGGATGGTCGGCCATGAATGGAGGGCTTGACGTTCTACCAGAGATAAGCAACTCTAATTCGTGGATAGCATCGGGCTCATCGGGTGTAGAGAGGAATAGAAGGAGGTTGCTAGTGTAGCAACCCACAGTGTAAACTGCGGTGATAGACTAGACACATAGATGTAGGAGGTCAAAGCTCCTAGGTTGGTCGGCTATTGTGGTCAACATGCCAGTCAACTCCATTTACCATGCTAGGCCCTTAAGGAGATCCCCTAATGTCTCCACTTGGTAAGATGATTGGATGGTGGTATGATATGAGAGGGGCACTATAGGGAGGTGTTGCTCCATGGGTAGGAGGTTTGAGTGCAAGCTATGGAGGCCGGGGTTCACCTTGAGCCAATTGAGTATGGGCCCATCTATGGTTATGGTGCCATGAGTGAAGGCAAGTGGCTCTTGATGGTCTGAGCTATGGGAAGGGGAGATTTGAGTTTCTTCCTCACCATTGGTGTGTACTTGGGTTTCCCCGAGGGTGGGAAGGGACTCTAAGTTAGCATCTATTCTTGTGTGGATGGGTGTGGTCTCCTTTTCCAAGGGAATGGGAAGGTCTTTTGGGGATGGGGTGATGATAGCCGGTGTGTGGTGCACCCAGGGTGGTTAACAAGGACGGGACTCCGGCGGATGAGAGAGTACAAGGTTATTGAATATAAAGGCTCCCGGAAGGTGTGGCAGATGCACTAGGCAAGTCCGACGTGTCGGGTCAATGTCGGCATTCCTTTCATCTAACCATCTCCTACCTAGGATTATGCAAGGGCCCGCCAAAGTACCAATTTGACACCAAGCTCTATCAAAGTATTTGGTCTTCCCGAACCATTTATGGAATTCAACAAAGACTTGGTCTCCGTTGTGCACAATTTATCCGGTCCTAGAAAAAGAGGCAACGATATCGGGGGATATCCAATTATCAGACTTCAAGTCAATAAAAATCAATTTCCGTAGGCTCTCCATTGGGTAGGTATGCAAGGGATATGATTGGGAGAGGGATCATTTGGTCCGTAGACTCATTGACAATGGCTGGTGGACAATGCATGGGACGGTCTGTCGGGGACTCTAATGCAAGCGTGCCCATGGACTAGACTCGTAGAGACAAGTCTAAAACTTGGCTCTGATACCAAATTGATGTAACACGACCCCTAGGACCTAGATTCGCAAGCAACCGAACCGAACGGCGGACCCACTCAAGCGGGTTCACCCGCGTCGCTCACACCCGGGTCTGTAGGTGGACCGGCGATAGTGGTGAGGGTTCGAGGATGGATCTCGCCTATCCGGGGATTTGACTAGCTTGGGCTGAACCCTTAAGGGCATGGGATGCCCAATTCCGTGGGCGGCCAGCACGCCAAGGGCGTGGGATGTAGTGGCTCTCTCACAACTCGCTCCGCGGTGGCACTCAATTAGATGGCAATTTGAGATCGGGCACTCGCCTCACCGCCGACGGGCAACTAGAAACGATACTAAGACAAGCAATAGTAAAACCAGCAGAGGATGGGGGCTCAAACCTCACCTGATCGGTGTGAAGACACTGATCCCGGTCGGAGACGAGGGCGAGCGGGGAAGCGTGGGCTACCCACACGCGGCGCCGATGACGCTTCTGTCGAAGACCTGCTAGTACAAAACTACTCCTCGCGTAGGAGGGTGATCGTGGGGTGGGAAAAATAGAGGTTACATTCAAACACTACCTCCACGCAGGGAGGGGCGCTAAGCCGGCCAGGCGGGGAAGGGAAAATAGCTAAGGAGGTAGCCGATTGATCCCACCGTTGGCTCTGCCTGCATGTCTACCCATCTGACAGGTGCTCGCTGTTGACACTTCCGACGACGCTCCCGAACTCAGAAGCCAACGAAACCAGGGCCAAATTGTCACTGACTGGTCCGGGATAACTCCTGAATTTTCTTGTGAGCTCTGGATGTCGCCGGCAGCTGGGGCCGAATCTGGAACTGGACTGTTCTGTTCTGGCTCGGATTGACTCCAGAACTCTGCAGTAGGATGAAGAAGGCGTCACGAACACTCCTGAGCTCTGAAGGTGACGTAGCTTATATTGACATGACCGTGGGAGGATCCTCTTCGAGCAGCAACCAAGGAGCCCACCATAGAAGGTCGGAGCAGGGAGATAGGGCCCGTAGAGTGAAGGTGGGTCAGTTCAGGCCCTGAGTGGACTGTCCGGCGCACCTTGGGGAGAAAAATTGGAACTCTATGGTCCAAGATCCAAATGGCTTTCTTCTTGTTGGTGCTGACAGAGGTCTTGGAGGAGAAGGCCTCATCCAAAAATCACATCCAAAGTCATCCTGTAGAAGCCGTGGTCGTGTCTGCACTTGGGCTTAGGTTCTCTGCCAGAGCAGCTTTGCGCAGTCGGGGGAGAATAGCTCCTCTGGGCAGAAGCGATATCGGATGCAGGCGAAACCACCACGCCTGCGAAGCTGCCTCGACGAGCTTTTCAGAAATGTATGGCACGCCACCTGAAGATGTGTGATGACTCCAGGGCAGGCTCTGCAATTCGCTGGTACTTCTGCTTCTGCTACTGGACTGGGCAGCAATGGTAGATAGGGAAGGATAAAGGGGGAGAGGAGTGGGAGGACGGGTGGGAAGGGGCTGTGGGCTTTCCCTGGTTGGGAGGGGAGGTGGGGAGGGTCACCACAGGTTGGAGAAGGGGGGGAGAAGGCTGGAGGGGGCGGAGTTAGCAGAGGAGGGAGATGGGGTCGAAATCTGCTAGGGCTGGGAGAGAGGAAGGGGCACAAGTGACCCTTGAGGGAGGGAGGATGTGTTTGAATTGGGTCTTAATGGTGGGTGATCAATGGTGGTCTTGGGAAGGGGAAGGGGTGTGTTGGGAGATGGAGAGGTGTGTTGGGGAATGGAAGGGGGGGCTTGGGAAAAGGATGTTGAGTCTTGTTGAATCTTTACATGTTTTGATGATGACAACACTATAAGTCTTAGTGGTCTTCAAAAATTATGTCTATGTGAAAATTTAACAAAAATATTTTTCTGTGAAAATGAACAAAGAACATGTTTGTTGAAGAATGAACCTTCTTTTCACTTCAGGTATTTTTCAGGGACTGTATTCGTGTTGATTGGCACTTCGTCATGTTTGTATATAACACCTCGTGTTGAACTGTTTGTCTTCGTGTCGCTTTAGTTTAAGTACTGTTTGTATTTCCAACACGCCGTGTCGTCTTCTCTTACCACGTGTTGTTTATGTGTACTGTCCTTCAGGTCGTGCGTCTGTGTTGTTTTCACTACATTGCGTGTCGTTTTTCTCTGAAGTGTTTGTTTTGATCCAGTGACATTTTCGTGTCATTTGATCTTTACTTCGTGTTGTTTTCATCGTCTTCGTATCATTCTCCGTGTAGTGTGTGGTTCTGTCAAAGTTCACTTCGTGTCACTTACTGTTGTTCTTCGAGACGTCTTTATCTTGGTCTCACTGTTTCGACTTCGTGTCGTTGTCAGTTCGTGTCTGTCTTATGTTGAAACCACACTTCGTGTTGGTTTCTGTTTTGATGAACTTCGAGTCGTTTCCCAGTGAACCCCGTGTTGTTTTGTCCTCCTGCGTCATCCTTGTTTTCACTCCGTGTCTATTTTCTGTTCTCATCATACTTAGTGTTGTTTTTCATTTCATGTCAACTTCACTTCGTGTTGTTTCCAACCCGTGTCGATTACCGTTTTGACTTCGTGTTGTTTTCAACTCGTGTCGATTACTGTTTCGACTTCATGTTGTTTTCAGTATGTGTCAATTTTGTCTTCGTGTCATTTTTATCTCGTGTCGTGTTACCCCGTGTCAATTACTGTTTCGACTTCGTGTCGTTATCAGTCCGTGTCTCTCTTATGTTGAAATCACACCTCGTGCTGATCACTGTTCTGTCTTTGTGTTGTTTCTTTGTATTCTGTCTTCGTGTTGATCTTTCGTTATTTAGACTTCGTGTCTTTATCACATTGACCACACTCCGTGTCGCTTCTCCTCTCATAACTTCGTGTCGTGTTTTCTACACCTCGTGTCGTTGTCTCCTTGTGTCTTCACCTCGTGTTGTTTTCGTCTCTTCGTGTCGGGTTTGTTCTAGTGCGTACAGGACATCGCAGCACTTCGTGTTGCTTCCTGTTTCACTTTCGTGTCATTTGTCTTGTTGTATCTTCGTGTCGTTTTTATTCTTCCTAGTCCTCGTGTCTTTCTTGTATTGAAACCATACTTAGTGTTGGTTTCTGTTCTTGTCTTCGTGTCTTTGCGTTGTTTTTCTGTCTACCTCGTAAAGTTCTCTTAGTAATGTTCATTGTGTCACCACCTTATCTCATGTCGTTCTCTGTTTAGTATCTCTTGTCGTGTCCACTAACCTCATGCAGTTCTAGTTCTTATGACACTCAATATTAATGGCTCTTATCTCGTTGCAGGTCCGAGGAAGAACATTCACCAGTGTCTGGGTGCACATAATCCGATGCTGAAGGAACAAATACAAAGAGAGCACGTGGCAGGAAGGTTCTAGGATCGAGCGTGGGAGGCACACGCGTTCAGTGCCCTATCCATCTGCTGCGGCTATAAAGAAAAACCTTCGCCCACCGATGAAGGGCGATCAGAGCTAAGAAAGAAAAGGCAGTGTTACAGAGAGCTCGATCCAGCAGAAGAAGAAAAAGAAAAGAGTGAGAGATAGTGATCGTGTGAAAGGGGAAGAGAGTTTAAGAGAAAGAAAGTTAGAGAGAGAGTGAATGAGAGAGTTCGTGGAGAAGAAGAAAGAAACTTACCTGAAGATCTGTCTTCACTGGACCGTGGATCAAATCCAGGCCAGTCAGCTCCGTTGAGAGCCAAATTATGCATCTCGTGTTTCAGCTTCTGTTTGCTGAAGCTATTTTTCGTTTATTATCTTTACTTTGTTTTCTGGTTTGCTGTGCTTTTCAATCCTCTGGTCTGAGGTCGGGTTCCCTCCGGTTAGGAGGAAGGGAGATCTGATCTCCAGTTGCAAGTAGCTGGGAGCTACTTGTGGGTTCCCTCCGGTTTGGAGGAAGGGAGACTTGTCTCCGGTTCTGGGCCTGTGGATTTAAGTCCAGAGGTTCCCTCCAGTTTGGAGGAAGAGGGGAGGTTGTTCCCCTGGTCAAGCTGTGTGGCAGCAATTGTTTGCAGACTGAGTCTGCTTGGTTCTAGCGTGTGCTAGTGAAGCCTCACTCCGGTTGGGAGTGAGGGGTGGATGTAGGTCTGAAGGACCGAACCACCTAAAAAATCTTTTGAGCAGTGGCTTGATTGTTTGGTTTGCTTCCGCTAGATGCTTGAATAGGTGCGCTCAATGGGTTTGTATTTGAGTAGAATAGAATTGGTTCTATTCTGTCTCCTTATCTAGCATCCATTTTTTAAATTTGGCCATTATTCGTAGAAGGATTCATTCACCCCCCCTCTGTATCCGGGCCAAGCACCCTAACAGTTGGTATCAGAGCGGGTGTCTGCTTACAAGGTCCAGCGACCTGCAGATCGATCTTGCAATCTTAGGTGCTTATTTCCTTTTAGTGCATCAATATTCTTGTGCGTTAATCTGTGTGTTCTCATGGCCCATCCACCAATCTTCAGTGGTACGCATTTTGATGCATGGTTCGCTGTTTTGAAGAATTATGTTAAATCTGTGAATCCAGACCTGTGGAAAGTAATTTCGCATGGTCCTCATGAACTACCTAGGAAAAAGTCCAAATGGACTGACAGTCACAAATCCATGCATGAAGAAAATCAGATAGCAATAAATTTAATGAAGGCAGCTACTGATAGAGCTTTTCATTCATGTTTCTCTGAATCCTGTTCTGCTAAAGATATTTTGGATGCACTGAAGCGAACTCAGGAGATAGATGTGGACAGATGCATGATGGCCAACAGAAGAAATCAAAGTGCCAGCGATCAAGGCAGCAATCAAACTAATGAAGATGATGATGATGAGGTAAATATCTTCGAGAATTTCTCTCTAGAAGATTGGGAGAATGCATATGCTGAATTATTTGAATCTCATGAACTGTTAAGAAAACAGTATAAAAAGTTGAAAAAGAATATTCGGGTAGATAGTTCTAGCTCTCCATGTAAAAATTGTTCAAATACGAAGAAATCTCATGATGCATGTCTGTCTGATAATCATATGTATAAAAACCAGAATGCAGAACTGAAGAAGGAACTTGAATGTGTTCACTCTGAGCTGAACAATTTAAAATCTGAAGATGACTTCCTCAGAAAGCTCTCTAAAGAAAATGATGAACAACTAAAGAAACTTAAACGAGAGAATGAGTTGCTGATTGAAAATTTTAATGCCATAAAATCTGTGAACGTGGAATTACAGAAAGATTTTGAAAAACAACAAAAGGATTTGAGGGAGTTTGAAGCTAGGAGAGAAACCATGGTTAACTCAGAAGATCGGCTTCTAATAAATGAGTTAATTCAAAATGATAAGCTTAAAGAAGAAGTTGAAAAATTAAAACTGTTAAACAGTGCCATGTCTGAAAGACTTCTCACATTGGAAAAAGGGAAAGCTATCTGTACAAACGAGACTGAAGAGGTAGATGAGCTAAGAAAGGAAATTGAAGAATACAAAACAGCTAACAAGGTTTTGAATGAAGCTGTCAATTGTAGTGAACAAGAGATCACTAGTTATGAAATACACATTGCATCTCTTGAAAATGAAATTCAGGATTTGAAAGCTTCCTTGTCTAAATTTGTTGATGGGCAGAAAAACCTAGACAAGCTGCTAGGTGTAAAAGTCAATGTCAAAAAGGAAGGGTTGGGCTACAATAATCTCAATAAGAAGGCCTTGCAGAACAAAGTAATGACATCCTTTGTAAATACTTCAAATGTAGCCACTACATCAAAAGACAAACAGCCCATTGTTCAGAAAATACTGGGAACAAAGATTAACTTTAACAAGGAAAGACTGGGTTACAGTCCAGTCATGAGGAAGGTTGATGGAGCCAACCTGAAAACTGTCTTTCTCAAATCCTCTGAACAGGAAAAGCCTTCTTTCTCATCTCCACCTCAGTACAAGGCTAAGAAAACAGAAAAACAAAATAAAAATCATAAAACATCAAAAATTCAAAGGAACAATCTGCATGCTAAGAACTCATCAGATAAATGCCATGTTTTAAAGAAATCAAGTGGCTCATGTCATTATTGTGGTAAGTATGGACATCTTATGAGTAATTGTTTTGTGATGGAAAAAGATGACAACAAGCATGTTAGAAAATCTGTGTCTGGTCAGAAAAGGAATGTCAAATGTTCTAATTGTGATAAAGTAGGACACACTACTGCTCATTGTTGGTTTGCAAGTAGTAAGGAAAAATCATGCTCATATCATACAAAACACTTTGCAAATCAGCATGTCTTTAACAAGAACCAGCACATTATATGTTTTAATTGCAACAAAATTGGTCACAAGGTCTCTGAATGCTGGTCAGGTTCTTTTAAAAGAAATTCTATCTCATGCTTTGAATGTGGAAAGTATGGCCACAGGGCCATTGATTGTTGGCATGCTCAAAGGAAAATTTTCAGTTCTGAAAAGTATAGATCTCCTGCTAGTACAAATGCTCTTAGAAAGAACAAAGTGGTTTTCAAAAGGAAAAACTTTGAATGTGTTGATTATGGAAAATAGTTTGGTCATGCAAATAACAGAAATTTCCATGCTAATGCACATACAATTCATGCTCATAATAATGTGCATAACCCAGATCTGAAAAATACTGCTCCTTGCTATCAAGTTAAAAATGTGCTAAGAAAACCTGCTAGGAGTGATAATGTCATGACAGGACCCAAGACTTCCTGGGTACCTGTTTGTGCAAAATAAACCTTGTTTTGCAGGTGTGCCCTGGGACTGGAATAAAAAGGGAAATGATCCAAGGCACTCAAGAATGAAAACCCCATTCTCACAATTTTCAGGTAATCTCTCTACATGTCCCATTTTGAAACCTATTGCATATCTGGTTTGATGCATTCTTGCATATCTTGCTATTAGTTTCATCTAGTGCATGCATATTGAATCTGGTCTTGCATATTCATTCATCATCTGCAAGTTGCATTATTTTCTAAAACATGCACTCTGAAATTTCTGAAATCTTTAACTGAAAGCGAATGCTGGTTGAAAACTGTATGTTGCATAATTCTTTCGTGGCAAACACTGCATTCATTAAATAATTAACACTTCCAAGAGTCGTGTGTGAGATGTCCTTGAGTGGGCTGAAGAGGAGCTTGTCAGGCTATTTGGTTTCTGAAGATTTTTGTCAGCCGATGCAGTTAATGTGGTTTTTAAGATCAGTCATCTCAAGAGGTTGCAGTCTGTTGCCCAAGAGTTTCTCTGGATGTGAGACAGAACTACTTCAAAATACTATATTTGGATATGTCCTCAGTGCCTAATGTCTTGAGTGATCTCTCACTTGTTGGCTTGCTGATAGGAGTGCTGCTCATCTCATTTCATCTCTCTCTATTCAATCAGCCACCTCATTATCTCTCACCTCTCACTATTGGTTCAGATTCTCTCTCGAAGAAATTGTGGTTTTAGTCTTCTTGCTCTTATCAGATAAGATCTGTATACCTTAAACCACCCTATATCAAGTGTAACAATCTACACCTGTTAATAAAGAATTTCAATGTTTGGGGGTTATATTTGGTCCTTGATCCTTCTAAGTTATCTTCTCAAGTGTTGGTCAACATATTATAAAACTTCCTGTTAAATGAGAAAAACTTATTGAGGATCTCGACTTAACTGAAACTTATGTAAAGAGAGCTCTGAGATAAAATTGTGTTAAGTAAGATTTCTTTTTGTCTAAAATCATGAGAAGTGCTTCCAGGGAATACGCCATTATTTGTGGCAGAGCAATGGCTTTTGTGGAGAAATAGACACTCTAGATCAATGAAGTCCAGAGTCTCTGTCTTGATACAATTAGCTATCTCTGTGTAGAAATGTTAAAAAAAAAAAAATCCTCAAAAGAAAAATATCATTGGCATTAAGGTAGTTCGTTCTGAGTAACCAGGGTTTCTGGTGTCTGATAAACATGTCTCCTTGTGTAAAAAGGGACTTTTCTACCTTGTGTTCAACAAATTGGTTGACCCTGTGTGGCTTCTCGTCCATTAAATGAAGAAATGAAATCTACTTGACTTTGTTGTGTTATTTCGTTGCTTGACAAACATAAGGTGCAATTTAATCGTGTCTCTCTCTAGGTTAAGCAACTTTAACAGCTAATTTTGTGATTATGCTGATTTAATATCTTGAGTTAACTGACCTTGGTTTTTGGAAGAATATAACCCGTCCACATATTGAAGGGCTAACTTTAATATGGTGTAGCTGCGTTACATCAGAACTAAGGGTATTTTGGGTATTTACAGAAAAAGTGTGATAAGAGTAAAAAGCTACTCGACAACACCTTTGTTGTTTCTCACGCCTTCAACCTCAAACCCTTTATTTCCCCTTGCCGCTTCCTATTCATCCTCGTGCCGCTCCACCTTGAGCGTCTTCTTCAAACCCATCTCCATCTCTTCCCGCTCACCTTCTTCCCCCCACAGAGGTCTATTCCTCTCTTCAGTCTAGCATCGCGTCCAACAGCAGCCTGCAAGAGAGAGTTGATACTCTGGAAGTTCCGGCAGATGGATCAGCAAAGGTCAGCAGCTCCGGGTGACAGGAAGAGGAAGGGAAAAGAAATTGTTGAAGAGCCCTCATCTAAGCAACAGAGATGTCTTGTGCCAGAACCTGCTGCGGAAGTATCTTCCGAACAAGGTACCAGGATGTCTCAGTCTACCGTGTTTGTAGAAAGTGGAAAAATCATTCCTCCTAGATTAATAGATTTCGGAGATGAAACTTTGGTCTCGAAGTTCCCAGAACTGTTAAGAATCTTTGAGTTTCAGGAGTGGAGAGATTTCTTAGAAAATCACCGTGTCTATTACCCTAGGCCGGTAATGGAATTTTATAATAACTTGTCTTTGAGCCGAGACAAGTCTGCCTTATTATCATCTGTTAAAGGGGTCGAGTTAACTGTTACATGTGAGTCCCTCCACAAAGCCCTCGGTGTTCCAGATAAAGGGGAGGTAGAGGGAAGCTTTCGATACAGTCTCCATGAAGCTTTCTCAGTCATTACTGGTAAACCCAGTAATATTCATGATAAGGGGCAGTTAAAGCTAAAAGCTTATCAGACATCGTCATTTCCTCCTCTTCACAAGCTCCTTCAGAATGTCATCGCTTCCATTATCACTCCACAGACTGGGGCTAGAGGAAGAATTACAGACACACAGAGATTTCTACTGTTTTGTCTGATTCAAAATGTAAAGATTTGTCTGCCAGAGATTATTTTTTCGGTCATGAAGGGATGCATTGGATCCAAGAGACATCTTCCCTATGCCGCCCATCTGACTGAGATATTCAAGCACTCTGAGATTTGCTTGGATGGAGAGGCCGCATCAGAAGTGAAGGCCAGAAACATTTTTAATATGAACTTTGTTTCAGTATTCTTGGGGTTAGAGGACTCCTCTATGGTGGGACAAGCTAAGGTCCAAAAGGCCAGGGAATCACAATCTCAGGGGGAGCATTTAGAAGAATTTCAAGTCTTAGCCCAAGCTGGTGAGCAATTGGTTTCTGAGATTGCTCAACAGGAAACACCAGCTGAACCACCAGTGTCTACCTTGCCAGCTGCACCCATCGAAGTACCCTTCTCATTTCAGAGGCTAGTTGAGGCTGCATCTGAGGACATCAGATTGTCTGACGAAAGCATTCAAACAGATCTAGATGCAACCATTGCTGGGCTATTTGATTCGTTTGGGAAGACATCTGAAGAGGCAATAGTGCCTGAAGAACAGCCAGCTAAAGAGCAAGACAGTACTGATCAAGATCTTGCTGTTCTTGTTAATGAAATTTTAAGGGAAACTGTTGAGCGAAGCTTGGAAGAGGCTACCGACTTGGTCGTATCTGAAAGTCTTGAGCAGGCCTTTGTTGACAGATCTACTGATCAGGAACTCATGGAAGATAGAGGAAAGGCTCCTGTCATAGAACTAGATACAGAATCTTCAAGTGAAGAAGAGGAACCTGAAGATGTATTCCCTCAGAAAGAAACTCAAGCTGAAGATGAAGTTCAGGTCCCAGCTGAGAGCAGTCAAATGCCAGTACAAGAGGAAGCAGCTGAGAGAACTGCACCTGGCAGTGATTTTTTTGGTACACCTCTAGGTCCACCTAGACTCTTATCTGCAGAGGCACCCAACATTGAATCTACTCGGGCGCCCAACATTGAAGAGCTTCTCATAAACCTGACTCAGCAGATGCAAAAACAAGACAAGAAATTAGATGATCTGCTTACATTTGTCACTCTCAACATTAATCAGGTACATACCAGATTACTGAAGCTTGAGATATCTCTCCTCACTGAATGGAGACGATTCCTTCTAAACAAAAGGGCTTCAGATGATGCAATCAAATCCTTGATGGAAGGATTACAGGAGATTTGTTCAAAAATTGCAAAAGCTCTGAGAGAGTCACATGATGTTAATATTTCCTCCTTCAAAATGTCTTCTACCATAATAGATCATTGCTATGAGATCAGAACAGCTTTAGAATTGTTGAAGAAGTCTTCAAGTGCCCTAGGTCCAGGCATTCAGAAAATCTATGATAAGTTGGTCGCCTTCATATCAGAAATGACAACTCTGACTGACAGATATGAAACTGTCAGTGTTCGCCAAGACGACATTATTTCTGAAGTGGCAAATGTCAGAAGCACTGTGGCGTATTGGCTTGCTGAGCTATCAAATGATTTAAAGGAATTTCAGTCTATCTTGGGTTCAACACCTGGTCACGCCTCTTCCAGCAGAACTCCACCTCAAGAACATTCTTCTGCTTCTCCAAGGGGGAGACCACCTCAAGGCAGGACGCGTGGCCCCTCTAGCAGACAAGCCAGATACTTTTCTTGAAAAGTCGATGCTCTGTATTTTGTTGCCCTTTTGAGGCCTTCTCCCTCAGACTCTTGGACAAATTAACTTAACTCATATCATTTGCGTTGTTGCATTCTTCTTGTTTTCATCTTTTTTGATGATGTCAAAGGGGGAGAAATCAGGAAAAATGTTTGTGATATTCATTGCGAATGGCTATTTAGTGTTTTTTCCTTCTCTGCAAAGACTCAAGACTCATAGTGTTGCCATCCATCAAAAAGGGGGAGATTGTTGAGTCTTGTTCAATCTTTACATGTTTTGATGATGACAACACTATAAGTCTTAGTGGTCTTCAAAAATTATGTCTATGTGAAAATTTAACAAAAATATTTTTCTGTGAAAATGAACAAAGAACATGTTTGTTGAAGAATAAACCTTCATTTCACTTCAGGTATTTTTCAGGGACTGTATTCGTGTTGATTGGCACTTCGTCATGTTTATATATAACACCTCGTGTTGAACTGTTTGTCTTCGTGTCGCTTTAGTTTAAGTACTGTTTGTATTTCCAACACGCCGTGTCGTCTTCTCTTACCACGTGTTGTTTATGTGTACTGTCCTTCAGGTCATGCGTCTGTGTTGTTTTCACTACATTGCGTGTCGTTTTTCTCTGAAGTGTTTGTTTTGATCCAGTGACATTTTCGTGTCATTTGATCTTTACTTCGTGTTGTTTTCATCATCTTCGTATCATTCTCCGTGTAGTGTGTGGTTCTGTCAAAGTTCACTTCGTGTCACTTACTGTTGTTCTTCGAGACGTCTTTATCTTGGTCTCACTGTTTCGACTTCGTGTCGTTGTCAGTTCGTGTCTGTCTTATGTTGAAACCACACTTCGTGTTGGTTTCTGTTTTGATGAACTTCGAGTCGTTTCCCAGTGAACCCCGTGTTGTTTTGTCCTCCTGCGTCATCCTTGTTTTCACTCCGTGTCTATTTTCTGTTCTCATCATACTTAGTGTTGTTTTTCATTTCATGTCAACTTCACTTCGTGTTGTTTCCAACCCGTGTCGATTACCGTTTTGACTTCGTGTTGTTTTCAACTCGTGTCGATTACTGTTTCGACTTCATGTTGTTTTCAGTATGTGTCAATTTTGTCTTCGTGTCATTTTTATCTCGTGTCGTGTTACCCCGTGTCAATTACTGTTTCGACTTCGTGTCGTTATCAGTCCGTGTCTCTCTTATGTTGAAATCACACCTCGTGCTGATCACTGTTCTATCTTTGTGTTGTTTCTTTGTATTCTGTCTTCGTGTTGATCTTTCGTTATTTAGACTTCGTGTCTTTATCACATTGACCACACTCCGTGTCGCTTCTCCTCTCATAACTTCGTGTCGTGTTTTCTACACCTCGTGTCGTTGTCTCCTTGTGTCTTCACCTCGTGTTGTTTTCGTCTCTTCGTGTCGGGTTTGTTCTAGTGCGTACAGGACATCGCAGCACTTCGTGTTGCTTCCTGTTTCACTTTCGTGTCATTTGTCTTGTTGTATCTTCGTGTCGTTTTTATTCTTCCTAGTCCTCGTGTCTTTCTTGTATTGAAACCATACTTAGTGTTGGTTTCTGTTCTTGTCTTCGTGTCTTTGCGTTGTTTTTCTGTCTACCTCGTAAAGTTCTCTTAAAAATGTTCATTGTGTCACCACCTTATCTCGTGTCGTTCTCTGTTTAGTATCTCTTGTCGTGTCCACTAACCTCATGCAGTTCTAGTTCTTATGACACTCAATATTAATGGCTCTTATCTCGTTGCAGGTCCGAGGAAGAACATTCACCAGTGTCTGGGTGCACATAATCCGATGCTGAACGAACAAATACAAAGAGGGCACGTGGCAGGAAGGTTCTAGGATCGAGCGTGGGAGGCACACGCGTTCAGTGCCCTATCCATCTGCTGCGGCTATAAAGAAAAACCTTCGCCCACCGATGAAGGGCGATCAGAGCTAAGAAAGAAAAGGCAGTGTTACAGAGAGCTCGATCCAGCAGAAGAAGAAAAAGAAAAGAGTGAGAGATAGTGATCGTGTGAAAGGGGAAGAGAGTTTAAGAGAAAGAAAGTTAGAGAGAGAGTGAATGAGAGAGTTCGTGGAGAAGAAGAAAGAAGCTTACCTGAAGATCTGTCTTCACTGGACCGTGGATCAAATCCAGGCCAGTCAGCTCCGTTGAGAGCCAAATTGTGCATCTCGTGTTTCAGCTTCTGTTTACTGAAGCTATTTTTCGTTTATTATCTTTACTTTGTTTTCTGGTTTGCTGTGCTTTTCGATCCTCTGGTCTGAGGTCGGGTTCCCTCCGGTTAGGAGGAAGGGAGATCTGATCTCCAGTTGCAAGTAGCTGGGAGCTACTTGTGGGTTCCCTCCGGTTTGGAGGAAGGGAGACTTGTCTCCGGTTCTGGGCTTGTGGATTAAGTCCAGAGGTTCCCTCCAGTTTGGAGGAAGAGGGGAGGTTGTTCCCCTGGTCAAGCTGTGTGGCAGCAATTGTTTGCAGACTGAGTCTGCTTGGTTCTAGCGTGTGCTAGTGAAGTCTCACTCCGGTTGGGAGTGAGGGGTGGATGTAGGTCTGAAGGACCGAACCACCTAAAAATCTTTTGAGCAGTGGCTTGATTGTTTTGTTTGCTTCCGCTAGATGCTTGAATAGGTGCGCTCAATGGGTTTGTATTTGAGTAGAATAGAATTGGTTCTATTCTGTTTCCTTATCTAGCATCCGTTTTTTAATTTGGCCATTATTCGTAGAAGGATTCATTCACCCCCCCCTCTGTATCCGGGCCAAGCACCCTAACAGTTGGTATCAGAGCGGGTGTCTGCTTACAAGGTCCAGCGACCTGCAGATCGATCTTGCAATCTTAGGTGCTTATTTCCTTTTAGTGCATCAATATTCTTGTGCGTTAATCTGTGTGTTCTCATGGCCCATCCACCGATCTTCAGTGGTACGCATTTTGATGCATGGTTCGCTGTTTTGAAGAATTATGTTAAATCTGTGAATCCAGACCTGTGGAAAGTAATTTCACATGGTCCTCATGAACTACCTAGGAAAAAGTCCAAATGGACTGACAGTCACAAATCCATGCATGAAGAAAATCAGATAGCAATAAATTTAATGAAGGCAGCTACTGATAGAGCTTTTCATTCATGTTTCTCTGAATCCAGTTCTGCTAAAGATATTTTGGATGCACTGAAGCGAACTCAGGAGATAGATGTGGACAGATGCATGATGGCCAACAGAAGAAATCAAAGTGCCAGCGATCAAGGCAGCAATCAAACTAATGAAGATGATGATGATGAGGTAAATATCTTCGAGAATTTCTCTCTAGAAGATTGGGAGAATGCATATGCTGAATTATTTGAATCTCATGAACTGTTAAGAAAACAGTATAAAAAGTTGAAAAAGAGTATTCGGGTAGATAGTTCTAGCTCTCCATGTAAAAATTGTTCAAGTACGAAGAAATCTCATGATGCATGTCTGTCTGATAATCATATGTATAAAAACCAGAATGCAGAACTGAAGAAGGAACTTGAATGTGTTCACTCTGAGCTGAACAATTTAAAATCTGAAGATGACTTCCTCAGAAAGCTCTCTAAAGAAAATGATGAACAACTAAAGAAACTTAAACGAGAGAATGAGTTGCTGATTGAAAATTTTAATGCCATAAAATCTGTGAACGTAGAATTACAGAAAGATTTTGAAAAACAACAAAAGGATTTGAGGGAGTTTGAAGCTAGGAGAGAAAGCATGGTTAACTCAGAAGATCAGCTTCTAATAAATGAGCTAGTTCAAAATGATAAGCTTAAAGAAGAAGTTGAAAAATTAAAACTGTTAAACAGTGCCATGTCTGAAAGACTTCTCACATTGGAAAAAGGGAAAGCTATCTGTACAAACGAGACTGAAGAGGTAGATGAGCTAAGAAAGGAAATTGAAGAATACAAAACAGCTAACAAGGTTTTGAATGAAGCTGTCAATTGTAGTGAACAAGAGATCACTAGTTATGAAATACACATTGCATCTCTTGAAAATGAAATTCAGGATTTGAAAGCTTCCTTGTCTAAATTTGTTGATGGGCAGAAAAACCTAGACAAGCTGCTAGGTGTAAAAGTCAATGTCAAAAAGGAAGGGTTGGGCTACAATAATCTCAATAAGAAGGCCTTGCAGAACAAAGTAATGACATCCTTTGTAAATACTTCAAATGTAGCCACTACATCAAAAGACAAACAGCCCATTGTTCAGAAAATACTGGGAACAAAGATTAACTTTAACAAGGAAAGACTGGGTTACAGTCCAGTCATGAGGAAGGTTGATGGAGCCAACCTGAAAACTGTCTTTCTCAAATCCTCTGAACAGGAAAAGCCTTCTTTCTCATCTCCACCTCAGTACAAGGCTAAGAAAACAGAAAAACAAAATAAAAATCATAAAACATCAAAAATTCAAAGGAACAATCTGCATGCTAAGAACTCATCAGATAAATGCCACGTTTTAAAGAAATCAAGTGGCTCATGTCATTACTGTGGTAAGTATGGACATCTTATGAGTAACTGCTTTGTGATGGAAAAAGATGACAACAAGCATGCTAGAAAATCTGTGTCTGGTCAGAAAAGAATGTCAAATGTTCTAATTGTGATAAAGTAGGACACACTACTGCTCATTGTTGGTTTGCAAGTAGTAAGGAAAAATCATGCTCATATCATACAAAACACTTTGCAAATCAGCATGTCTTTAACAAGAACCAGCACATTATATGTTTTAATTGCAACAAAATTGGTCACAAGGCCTCTGAATGCTGGTCAGGTTCTTTTAGAAGAAATTCTCTAGTTTGCTTTCACTGTAGAAAGTATGGCCACACAGTCAAGGACTGTTGGCATATTCAGGATAGAAATATGAATTTCAAACATGCCAAATTCCCTGTAAAAGAATCAGCAAAACCTTCATGTCATCACTATGGGAAGCCAGGTCACAGGGCTGCAACCTGTTGGCTGGCAGGATATCAAAACCAAACCAGTTTTGGTGAACAGAAATTTTACCCTGCTAACAGAAAATCTCATGTGTATGCACATAGAATTCATGCTAATAAGAATGTGCATAAATCAGATCTTAAAACTACTCCTGGAAATGTGCTGAGAAAACTTGCTAAACATAATAATGTCATGTCAGGACCCAAGACCTCTTGGGTACCTGTTTGTGCTAAATAAACCTTGTTTTGCAGGTGTGCCTTGGGACTGAAATAAAAGGGGTAATGATCCAAGGCACTCAAGAATGAAAATCCCATTCTCACAATTTTCAGGTAATCTCTCTACATGTCCCATTTTGAAACTTACTACATATCTGGTTTGATGCATTCTTGCATATCTTGCTATTAGCTTCATCTAGTGCATGCATAGTGAATCTGGTCTTGCATATTCATTCATCATCTGCAAGTTGCATTATTTTCTAAAACATGCACTCTGAAATTTCTGAAATCTTTAACTGAAAGCGAATGCTGGTTGAAAACTGTATGTTGCATAATTCTTTCGTGGCAAACACTGCATTCATTAAATAATTAACACTCCAAGAGTCGTGTGTGAGTTGTCCTTGAGTGGGCTGAAGAGGAGCTTGTCAGGCTATTTGGTCTCTGAAGATTTTTGTCAGCCGATGCAGTTAATGTGGTTTTTAAGATCAGTCATCTCAAGAGGTTGCAGTCTGTTGCCCAAGAGTTTCTCTGGATGTGAGACAGAACTACTTCAAAATACTATATTTGGATATGTCCTTAGTGCCTAATGTCTTGAGTGATCTCTCACTTGTTGGCTTGCTGATAGGAGTGCTGCTCATCTCATTTCATCTCTCTCTATTCAATCAGCCACCTCATTATCTCTCACCTCTCACTATTGGTTCAGATTCTCTCTCGAAGAAATTGTGGTTTCAGTCTTCTTGCTCTTATCAGATAAGATCTGTATACCTTAAACCACCCTATATCAAGTGTAACAATCTACACCTGTTAATAAAGAATTTCAATGTTTGGGGGTTATATTTGGTCCTTGATCCTTCTAAGTTATCTTCTCAAGTGTTGGTCAACATATTATAAAACTTCCTGTTAAATGAGAAAAACTTATTGAGGATCTCGACTTAACTGAAACTTATGTAAAGAGAGCTCTGAGATAAAATTGTGTTAAGTAAGATTTCTTTTTGTCTAAAATCATGAGAAGTGCTTCCAGGGAATACGCCATTATTTGTGGCAGAGCAATGGCTTTTGTGGAGAAATAGACACTCTAGATCAATGAAGTCCAGAGTCTCTGTCATGATACAATTAGCTATCTCTGTGTAGAAATGTTAAAAAAAAAAAAATCCTCAAAAGAAAAATATCATTGGCATTAAGGTAGTTCGTCCTGAGTAACCAGGGTTTCTGGTGTCTGATAAACATGTCTCCTTGTGTAAAAAGGGACTATTCTACCTTGTGTTCAACAAATTGGTTGACCCTGTATGGCTTCTCGTCCATTAAATGAAGAAATGAAATCTACTTGACTTTGTTGTGTTATTTCGTTGCTTGACAAACATAAGGTGCAATTTAATCGTGTCTCTCTCTAGGTTAAGCAACTTTAACAGCTAATTTTGTGATTATGCTGATTTAATATCTTGAGTTAACTGACCTTGGTTTTTGGAAGAATATAACCCGTCCACATATTGAAGGGCTAACTTTAATATGGTGTAGCTGCGTTACATCAGACTAAGGGTATTTTGGGTATTTACAGAAAAAGTGTGATATGAGTAAAAAGCTACTCGACAACACCTTCGTGTTCTCACGCCTTCAACCTCAACCCTTATTTCCCCTTGCCGCTTCCTATTCATCCTCGTGCCGCTCCACCTTGAGCGTCTTCTTCAAACCCATCTCCATCTCTTCCCGCTCACCTTCTTCCCCCCACAGAGGTCTATTCCTCTCTTCAGTCTAGCATCGCGTCCAATAGCAGCCTGCAAGAGAGAGTTGATACTCTGGAAGTTCCGGCAGATGGATCAGCAAAGGTCAGCAGCTCCGGGTGACAGGAAGAGGAAGGGAAAAGAAATTGTTGAAGAGCCCTCATCTAAGCAACAGAGATGTCTTGTGCCAGAACCTGCTGCGGAAGTATCTTCCGAACAAGGTACCAGGATGTCTCAGTCTACCGTGTTTGTAGAAAGTGGAAAATCATTCCTCCTAGATTAATAGATTTCGGAGATGAAACTTTGGTCTCGAAGTTCCCAGAACTGTTAAGAATCTTTGAGTTTCAGGAGTGGAGAGATTTCTTAGAAAATCACCGTGTCTATTACCCTAGGCCGGTAATGGAATTTTATAATAACTTGTCTTTGAGCCGAGACAAGTCTGCCTTATTATCATCTGTTAAAGGGGTCGAGTTAACTGTTACATGTGAGTCCCTCCACAAAGCCCTCGGTGTTCCAGATAAAGGGGAGGTAGAGGGAAGCTTTCGATACAGTCTCCATGAAGCTTTCTCAGTCATTACTGGTAAACCCAGTAATATTCATGATAAGGGGCAGTTAAAGCTAAAAGCTTATCAGACATCGTCATTTCCTCCTCTTCACAAGCTCCTTCAGAATGTCATCGCTTCCATTATCACTCCACAGACTGGGGCTAGAGGAAGAATTACAGACACACAGAGATTTCTACTGTTTTGTCTGATTCAAAATGTAAAGATTTGTCTGCCAGAGATTATTTTTTCGGTCATGAAGGGATGCATTGGATCCAAGAGACATCTTCCCTATGCCGCCCATCTGACTGAGATATTCAAGCACTCTGAGATTTGCTTGGATGGAGAGGCCGCATCAGAAGTGAAGGCCAGAAACATTTTTAATATGAACTTTGTTTCAGTATTCTTGGGGTTAGAGGACTCCTCTATGGTGGGACAAGCTAAGGTCCAAAAGGCCAGGGAATCACAATCTCAGGGGGAGCATTTAGAAGAATTTCAAGTCTTAGCCCAAGCTGGTGAGCAATTGGTTTCTGAGATTGCTCAACAGGAAACACCAGCTGAACCACCAGTGTCTACCTTGCCAGCTGCACCCATCGAAGTACCCTTCTCATTTCAGAGGCTAGTTGAGGCTGCATCTGAGGACATCAGATTGTCTGACGAAAGCATTCAAACAGATCTAGATGCAACCATTGCTGGGCTATTTGATTCGTTTGGGAAGACATCTGAAGAGGCAATAGTGCCTGAAGAACAGCCAGCTAAAGAGCAAGACAGTACTGATCAAGATCTTGCTGTTCTTGTTAATGAAATTTTAAGGGAAACTGTTGAGCGAAGCTTGGAAGAGGCTACCGACTTGGTCGTATCTGAAAGTCTTGAGCAGGCCTTTGTTGACAGATCTACTGATCAGGAACTCATGGAAGATAGAGGAAAGGCTCTTGTCATAGAACTAGATACAGAATCTTCAAGTGAAGAAGAGGAACCTGAAGATGTATTCCCTCAGAAAGAAACTCAAGCTGAAGATGAAGTTCAGGTCCCAGCTGAGAGCAGTCAAATGCCAGTACAAGAGGAAGCAGCTGAGAGAACTGCACCTGGCAGTGATTTTTTTGGTACACCTCTAGGTCCACCTAGGCTCTTATCTGCAGAGGCACCCAACATTGAATCTACTCGGGCGCCCAACATTGAAGAGCTTCTCATAAACCTGACTCAGCAGATGCAAAAACAAGACAAGAAATTAGATGATCTGCTTACATTTGTCACTCTCAACATTAATCAGGTACATACCAGATTACTGAAGCTTGAGATATATCTCCTCACTGAATGGAGACGATTCCTTCTAAACAAAAGGGCTTCAGATGATGCAATCAAATCCTTGATGGAAGGATTACAGGAGATTTGTTCAAAAATTGCAAAAGCTCTGAGAGAGTCACATGATGTTAATATTTCCTCCTTCAAAATGTCTTCTACCATAATAGATCATTGCTATGAGATCAGAACAGCTTTAGAATTGTTGAAGAAGTCTTCAAGTGCCCTAGGTCCAGGCATTCAGAAAATCTATGATAAGTTGGTCGCCTTCATATCAGAAATGACAACTCTGACTGACAGATATGAAACTGTCAGTGTTCGCCAAGACGACATTATTTCTGAAGTGGCAAATGTCAGAAGCACTGTGGCGTATTGGCTTGCTGAGCTATCAAATGATTTAAAGGAATTTCAGTCTATCTTGGGTTCAACACCTGGTCACGCCTCTTCCAGCAGAACTCCACCTCAAGAACATTCTTCTGCTTCTCCAAGGGGGAGACCACCTCAAGGCAGGACGCGTGGCCCCTCTAGCAGACAAGCCAGATACTTTTCTTGAAAAGTCGATGCTCTGTATTTTGTTGCCCTTTTGAGGCCTTCTCCCTCAGACTCTTGGACAAATTAACTTAACTCATATCATTTACGTTGTTGCATTCTTCTTGTTTTCATCTTTTTTGATGATGTCAAAGGGGGAGAAATCAGGAAAAATGTTTGTGATATTCATTGCGAATGGCCATTTAGTGTTTTTTCCTTCTCTGCAAAGACTCAAGACTCATAGTGTTGCCATCCATCAAAAAGGGGGAGATTGTTGAGTCTTGTTGAATCTTTACATGTTTTGATGATGACAACACTATAAGTCTTAGTGGTCTTCAAAAATTATGTCTATGTGAAAATTTAACAAAAATATTTTTCTGTGAAAATGAACAAAGAACATGTTTGTTGAAGAATGAACCTTCATTTCACTTCAGGTATTTTTCAGGGACTGTATTCGTGTTGATTGGCACTTCGTCATGTTTGTATATAACACCTCGTGTTGAACTGTTTGTCTTCGTGTCGCTTTAGTTTAAGTACTGTTTGTATTTCCAACACGCCGTGTCGTCTTCTCTTACCACGTGTTGTTTATGTGTACTGTCCTTCAGGTCGTGCGTCTGTGTTGTTTTCACTACATTGCGTGTCATTTTTCTCTGAAGTGTTTGTTTTGATCCAGTGACATTTTCGTGTCATTTGATCTTTACTTCGTGTTGTTTTCATCATCTTCGTATCATTCTCCGTGTAGTGTGTGGTTCTGTCAAAGTTCACTTCGTGTCACTTACTGTTGTTCTTCGAGACGTCTTTATCTTGGTCTCACTATTTCGACTTCGTGTCGTTGTCAGTTCGTGTCTGTCTTATGTTGAAACCACACTTCGTGTTGGTTTCTGTTTTGATGAACTTCGAGTCGTTTCCCAGTGAACCCCGTGTTGTTTTGTCCTCCTACGTCATCCTTGTTTTCACTCCGTGTCTATTTTCTGTTCTCATCATACTTAGTGTTGTTTTTCATTTCATGTCAACTTCACTTCGTGTTGTTTCCAACCCGTGTCGATTACCGTTTTGACTTCGTGTTGTTTTCAACTCGTGTCGATTACTGTTTCGACTTCATGTTATTTTCAGTATGTGTCAATTTTGTCTTCGTGTCGTTTTTATCTCGTGTCGTGTTACCCCGTGTCAATTACTGTTTCGACTTCGTGTCGTTATCAGTCCGTGTCTCTCTTATGTTGAAATCACACCTCGTGCTGATCACTGTTCTGTCTTTGTGTTGTTTCTTTGTATTCTGTCTTCGTGTTGATCTTTCGTTATTTAGACTTCGTGTCTTTATCACATTGACCACACTCCGTGTCGCTTCTCCTCTCATAACTTCGTGTCGTGTTTTCTACACCTCGTGTCGTTGTCTCCTTGTGTCTTCACCACGTGTTGTTTTCGTCTCTTCGTGTCGGGTTTGTTCTAGTGCGTACAGGACATCGCAGCACTTCGTGTTGCTTCCTGTTTCACTTTCGTGTCATTTGTCTTGTTGTATCTTCGTGTCATTTTTATTCTTCCTAGTCCTCGTGTCTTTCTTGTATTGAAACCATACTTAGTGTTGGTTTCTGTTCTTGTCTTCGTGTCTTTGCGTTGTTTTTCTATCTACCTCGTAAAGTTCTCTTAGTAATGTTCATTGTGTCACCACCTTATCTCGTGTCGTTCTCTGTTTAGTATCTCTTGTCGTGTCCACTAACCTCATGCAGTTCTAGTTCTTATGACACTCAATATTAATGGCTCTTATCTCATTGCAGGTCCGAGGAAGAACATTCACCAGTGTCTGGGTGCACATAATCCGATGCTGAAGGAACAAATACAAAGAGGGCACGTGGCAGGAAGGTTCTAGGATCGAGCGTGGGAGGCACACGCGTTCAGTGCCCTATCCATCTGCTGCGGCTATAAAGAAAAACCTTCGCCCACCGATGAAGGGCGATCAGAGCTAAGAAAGAAAAGGCAGTGTTACAGAGAGCTCGATCCAGCAGAAGAAGAAAAAGAAAAGAGTGAGAGATAGTGATCGTGTGAAAGGGGAAGAGAGTTTAAGAGAAAGAAAGTTAGAGAGAGAGTGAATGAGAGAGTTCGTGGAGAAGAAGAAAGAAACTTACCTGAAGATCTGTCTTCACTGGACCGTGGATCAAATCCAGGCCAGTCAGCTCCGTTGAGAGCCAAATTGTGCATCTCGTGTTTCAGCTTCTGTTTGCTGAAGCTATTTTTCGTTTATTATCTTTACTTTGTTTTCTGGTTTGCTGTGCTTTTCGATCCTCTGGTCTGAGGTCAGGTTCCCTCCGGTTAGGAGGAAGGGAGATCTGATCTCCAGTTGCAAGTAGCTGGGAGCTACTTGTGGGTTCCCTCCGGTTTGGAGGAAGGGAGACTTGTCTCCGGTTCTGGGCCTGTGGATTTAAGTCCAGAGGTTCCCTCCAGTTTGGAGGAAGAGGGGAGGTTGTTCCCCTGGTCAAGCTGTGTGGCAGCAATTGTTTGCAGACTGAGTCTGCTTGGTTCTAGCGTGTGCTAGTGAAGCCTCACTCCGGTTGGGAGTGAGGGGTGGATGTAGGTCTGAAGGACCGAACCACCTAAAAAATCTTTTGAGCAGTGGCTTGATTGTTTGGTTTGCTTCCGCTAGATGCTTGAATAGGTGCGCTCAATGGGTTTGTATTTGAGTAGAATAGAATTGGTTCTATTCTGTCTCCTTATCTAGCATCCGTTTTTTAAATTTGGCCATTATTCGTAGAAGGATTCATTCACCCCCCCTCTGTATCCGGGCCAAGCACCCTAACAAAGGATTGGTTGCTTGGGGAAGAGGAAGGGTTGCTTGGGAGAATGGAGAGGTGCCTAGGAGAGGGGAATTCCACCTAGGGGTTGGAGGGGAATTGAATGAGTGTATGGGGAAGGGGGAGGGGCCTTAATGAAAGGTGAATGGGGAGGAGAGAGAGAGAATTTTGAAATTGGGGGTGGGGAGGAGAGAGAATGGGGTTCGCCCCCTTTGGAGAGAGAGAGAGAGAGAGAGAGAGAGAGAGGGGGAGGGAGGGAGGGAGCTTCTCACTCCAAGGAAGAAAATTCTCTGGGAATTCAAATTTTTCACAATATCTCATTAGCTTCAAATGGAAGAAATGGGGTCCTATTTATAGGGATCCCAGAATTTACAATAAGTCCATGACTTCTACACTAATGACAAGAAACCAAGGGGAAGGGGGGCGCCCATGGGCCTAGCCCATTGAATTGGGCCCGTTAACCTATCAAACCAACATAATGACTCAAGACCTAGGTAAATGACTCATTAACCTAGGTACTAGACTTAAATAAAAGGAAAATTACATGATAAGAAAATAAAAATTACATCATATGACTCGAAATAAAGTGACGAACAAGATGAAGCACAGCTGGCAAGCATCAGGATCCTCGAACAAATGAGATCGCCAGTGATGTCCCCATCACTGTTATTGTATGCAAATTTGGCTAGGGGTAAGTGGGCATGCCAACTTCCGCCGAAGTATATAATACATGCTCATAACATATCTTCAACAACTTGATTTGTCTTTTCAGTCTGACCATCTGTCTGGGGATGGAATGCAGTGCTGAAGTTGAGTTTCATCCCCAGCGAGTGTTGTAGACTCTTCCAGAAATGAGAGGTAAAGCATGGGTCTCGGTCATATAAGATCGACATAGGGACTCCATGCAATCTAACTGTCTCCTTGATATACAAGGTAGCAAGGATATCAATAGACCATCGGCTCTTAATGGGCAAGAAATGAGCCGATTTAGTTAGATGGTCGATGATTACCTAAATTCCATCATGTCCGCTCTTAGACTTGGGCAAGCCCATGATAAAGTCCATGCCGATGTCTTCCCACTTTCACTTGGGAATATCCAGCGGATGTAGTTTTTCGATAGGTTTCTGATGTTCCACCTTCACTTGTTTGCCAGTCAGGCAACGAGATACGAGTCCGCTACCTCCCTTTTCATATTAGGCCACCAGAAAGTTCTATTCAGGTCTCGGTACATCTTGGTGGCTCTAGGGTGGATCGTGTACCTGGATCGATGAGCTTCTTCAAGAACCTTCTTCTTCAACTCGGGACAGTCGGGTACACATGTCCGTTCATGGAATAACAGTCTTCCATCGGGTGCCAGCTTGAAATCAAGTCTCTCGTCCATCTTGCCCTTTATTTCTACTAGTGCAAGATCCTCTTCTTGTAGCTTCTTGATTTCAGGTAGCAAATCCGGATGTAGACTCATGTGGGATAGAGTGATATACCTATTTTGCTTGTCAGTGCTAATATTGAGTTTAGAGAATCCCTCCAACAGCTTCCATTCTTGAATCATGCAGTTGGCCAATATTGCTCTCGGCTTTCGACTAAGGGCATCAGCTACGGAGTTACCCTTACCAGGATGGTATTGTATAGTGAAGTTGAAATCTTAAGATATTCGAGCCAAAACCTTTGCCGCATGTTTAGCTCCTTTTGGGAGAATACATATTTGAGACTCTTGTGATCGGAGTATACAGTGAATTGTTCTCTGTAGAGATAGTGTCTCCAGATCTTCAAGGCAAACACCACCACGGCCAGCTCTAAGTCATGCACCGGGTAGTTCTCTGCATGCTTCTTCAGTTGCGGGGAAGAGTATGCAATGACTCTTCCATTTTGCTTCAATACACACCCGAGGCCAATACCGGAAGCGTCGGTATAAACCTTGTATTTTTCTCCTTCAATCAGTAATGATAAGACTGGAGCAGTGGTAAAGATATCCTTCAAAGCTTGGAAACTCTTCTCACAGTCTTCATTCCACACTTAGGGCACTTCCTTGCGAGTCAATCTGGTGAGAGGAACAGCAATCCTGGAGAAGTCCTTGATGAATAGCCGGTAGTAACCAGCTAGACCCAAGAAACATCGAATCTTTGTTGCACTCGTTGGTCATTCCCATTTCTTCACAGCTTCGACCTTTGCAGGGTCAATAGAAATTCGTCCTTCGAAATCACATGGCCCAAGAAGGATACTTCCTCTAGCCAGAACTTACATTTGCTAAATTTGGCATATAATTTATTTTCCCTCAATATTTGTAATGCCTTCTCAAGATGTACTTCATGATTTTCTTCGATCTTTGAATAGATCAGAATATCATCAATAAAGACCACAATAAATTGGTCTAAGTGAGGCCTCAATATATTGTTCATTAACTGCATGAAAGTTACGGGGGCATTTGTTAGTCCGAAAGGCATAATAGTAAATTCGTAATGCCCATACCTGCTTCGGAATGCAGTTTTATGAATGTCTTCTTCTTTGATCCTCAGTTGGTGGTAACCAAATCGAAGATCAATCTTGGAGAAGTAATTAGCTCCAGATAATTGATCGAACAGCTCATCAATTCTCGGCAGCGGGTACTTGTTCTTGATTGTAAGGTGATTCAACTGCCGATAGTCAATGCAAAGTCTCATTGTTCCGTCCTTCTTCTTGACAAATAGCACGGGTGCTCCCCATGGGGAAGTACTAGGCCTGATGAAACCCTTTTTCAATAATTCCATTAGCTGCTCTTTTAGCTCTTTCAGCTCAATAGGGGTATTCTGTAAGGTGCCTTGAAAATAGGACCAACACCAGGGACAAGGTCGATTGTAAACGACACTTCCCTTTCCGGGGTTAAGCCGGGCAATTCTTCTGAAAAAACGTCGGGAAAATCCCGAATTACACGGATGTCTTCAAGTTTAGATTTCTCGACTTCCGTAGCAATCACAAATGCTATGAATGTCACACATCCTTTACTTATAAGTTTGCTAGCCCGGAGAGTTGATATGAGAGGTGGTTTATTCCGAGGGCTAATATTAACCAACTCGAGGTAATCCACGGAAGTGATCTTACCATTTCGGCAATCTACGATTGCTTGGTATGTGGATAACCAGTTAGCACCTAGTATGACATCATACCCCTTCATATCTAGTCATATCAGGTTGATAGGTAGAGTGTTTCCTTTAACTATAACTTCACAGTTTGGGCAGTGATAAGCAATATCGGACTCATTCCCAAGAGGTGTAGATATGACCAAATCTAACAGTTCAGGTTTCTTAGAAAATGAAGCAGCATATTTCTTGGAAACGAATGAATGAGTTGCTCCAGTATCAAATAAAACTTGAGCTGTCTTAGAACAAACAGTTAGTGTACCTTCCATGATTCCACCTTCTGTTGGTTCCGTCTCTTGGAGAGCTTGCAGACGGCCTTGCTTCTTCGCCGGACGCTTCTCATCTTTAGTGGCTTGCTCATTCATCAATGGGCAATCAGGGATTCGATGATCTTGACTCCCACATCAGAGATAGGCTCCTAGTTTCCTCCAGCATTCCTCGGCCTTATGACCAGCCTTGTCACAATACTTGCAAACTTTCTTAGAAGGTGTGGTGACGAATGGCTTGTCATTTTTCTGAAATTTCCTTTCCTTGGAAGAATCCCCTTCATTGAAGAATCGCTTCTTGTTGAATGATGATTTGAAATTTCCCAGGCTTGTGACAGGTTCCTTCTTGTCCTTTCCTCGAATCCTTTCAGATAATTCGGTGGCGTCTTCTAGCAATTGGGCATGCCGAACCATTTTCGAATAGACTTGGATGTCCATCGGTGTGAGTTGTGTAATGTATTGCGGCTGAAGACTGTTAAGGAACCTTCTTGCCTTCATCTTGTCAGTACACACCAAGTGGGGTGCATACCTGGATAGTCTTGAGAATTGGGCCTCATACTCGGCCACTTTTAGGGTCCGTTATTTTAGTGCGGCAAATTCCGCGGCCTTCTTCTCCTGAATTCGGTCAGAGAAGTACTTGTTGTTGAAATGTTCAACAAAGTCATCCCATGTGACATGGTCATCATGCAATGTTTCTTCTACGAATTCCCACCAACCTCGAGCGTCTCGCTCCAGTTGGAATATAGCCAGTAACACCCTTTCCTCATCCGTGCATTGCATTACCCGAAAAATTCTGTCAATCTCCTTTAACCAGTTTTCAACATATTCGGGGTCAGACGAACCCGCGAACCTTGGTGGGTTCATGTTGCGAAAACCTCTGTGGAGATCACCAGCTCCACGGTTAGCACCGCCTTGTGCCACTTGCTGTAGTGCCTGGGTAAGGCCTTGCACGGTGCATTGCATCTCGCGCCATTATGCTCTTTCAGCGGCCATAATCCTACAAGAGAATGTAAATATAATAAGGTATCATATTTTATTATAAGACCCAATGTCATTATAGAACTTAACCCATAGCCCTACCCATCTCACCGGGTACAAAGTGTAAACTTATCCTTGAACTTAGGTTTTTCCTTGGATTTCCTAGGAAATTGAAATCCTAGGCTCTGATACCACGAAGACTGTCACACCCCGAGCGCAGAAGATACTCGGGTCGTGGCCAGATTATAGAACCATTCAATCAGAGCTGTATACATATTTTTTTTGACAAAAGATAGAGTGCGCAAAAGACTAAAATAATAACTAAGTTTTGAATTTCTAAAATGATACTACTAGTCCAAGATGACAATTATCCAAATAACCAAATGGTGATAATTCTAGTCCATGACATTCATTGTTCACCCAAATACTAGGCTACAAGCCTTAACAAGGGACTCAAGAAATCAAAAGACGCGACTAGCTGACAGTAGATGATCGGTGACTCTAGCACTCTTCACTTGGCCTCATTCCCATTCATGTGGTTGTCGCTATCCGAGTTACCTGAAAAATGTTAGAATGAACTAGATGAGCGAATCGCTCAATAGTAATTACATCTCAAGTTCGAGCAATCTTTAAGTAGTTTACATGTTACGTGCAATGCAGGTATAGCTATGCATGCTAGACAAGCGATAAATCAAGAACTATATAGAAAGATGAGCAAATTGTATAAAAGGATGACCAAACTGTATAGAAGGACGAGCAAGATATCAAGAACTGTATAGAAAGAATATCGCATGATTTCAAGTACTATTAAGTGTTGTCAAGCAAGATATCAAGAACGTTCAAGCAAGAATCATGTTCAAGCAAGTAATATCAAGTACGTGTAATATCAAGTACGTGTAACTGCGATTGGCTATTTCAATCAAGCAAGTACTTTGCCCTTTTTCGGGCCACGCATGTCAAGTAATTGTCCTTTTTTTCGGGCCACGCAAGTCAAGTCAAGCAAGCAAGTAGTGTCACGAGAGAGTGAGTGAGATGTGTCAAGTCTAGCAAGCAAGTAAGTAATGTCACGAGAGAGTGAGTGGGATGTGTCAAGTCTAGCAAGCAAGTAAGTACTTCGGTGCAATACTTAAACACCGTGATCATTCAACTCCCATGGGCACAAGTACGTTCAGGCGCTCCTCCCAGGACCAGATCAGGCCCCATATGCACAGCATTTCATGTATTTCTTTTGACATCCACTCTCATTTATAGCCAATATGGAATTTCAAAAATTTATACATTGTAGGAACATAAAGTAGATTTTCAGGAATGGAGTTCAAGGACATATCACATGTAAATGATGAATTATGACTAAGCTACTTAAAATGCATGACACATAGGCAAGTTTGGTGGAATTTGGTTTCTTATCTGAGGGTTTTAAATCTTTATCAGAGGGGTTTAAATCTTTAAAGTCCAAATCTGTGGACAAGACAATAGTTTCAAAAATCAGGGCTTTAGGAAGATGGCATGGCCTTCAGGGGTTTAAGGGTTATGGAGAAGGCTAGAGTTCATACGGTGAGGGCTGGACAGAAGTCCAGAAAATCTTATACTGCAGGGAAATGGCGCCCTACAGGGTGTCTCTATTTTCAAAAATGGCGCCCTTGTAGAGGGGCGCCCTATCTTCAGACCTTTTTTTTTCTAGTCAAAGAGAATTGGCGCCCTATTGAAATGGCACCCTGGTCAGGGGCGCTATATCCCTGTCTCCCTTTTTTTTGAAAAAATTGATTTTCTCAGTGTCCTATACTGGGTTCCAGGGTTCCAGAAGCTGGTTTTTTTCATAAATACCTTTCAGAACTAGGTTTTTAGGAGTCTTTAGTAATGGCTTTCAGGGTTTTCGGAAATGGTTTTCCAGGTTACAGAATTTGGGTTTACAGAGCTTCTCCATAATGGTCTTTTCTAGGTTTTTCAGAAATTGATTTTTTTGCAAAGTTTCTGTACGGGTCTTTTCTAGGTTCTCAGAAACTTTTATAAAAGTTTTCAGAAAGTTTTATATAGGTTTAAAAATGTAGTTCAAGACTGGACTGGATGTCGTTCAGGTATAGTTCTGAAACTGGGTCTTCGGGCGACGGGGTTCAGGGGATCAGATGGGAAATGGTGCCCATGAGGGTGCCATGTCTTAGGTAAAGGGCGCCCTCCCAGAGGGGCACCTTTCAGGGTTTTAATTTGTTTTTTTTGAACATGGCGCCCCTACAGGGAGTCACCATTTAAATGGTGACCCTCTGCAGGGTCTCTATTTCATAAAATGGCACCCCAAGAAGGGGCGCCCTTCTCTCAGGCCATTCTATGCACCAGCAGGTGCGTTTGAGGCACAAATTACTGTTCATACATCCAAGGTTTAATAAATCAGGTTCTAAGGACATGGTTAGATAGAGAAAAATCTTGGGATTCCAAAGTCATGCTCATGCTGGAGTTTTATAATTCATTTTCATAGATATGAATTTCTGAACATGGTGACTACTAATTACGAAAACATGGAGTGACGTCAGTATTCATGATTTATAAAATGTTCACAGAATCAAGAAGTAGAGACATAGATAGATAGAGAAAAATAGCAGGGTTGCAAGATCATGCTCATGTATAAAATTTTAGGGTTTAATTTCATAGATATTGATTTTTAAACATGGATCAATTTACAAAAATTTGAAAAGACGACTACCTGCAAAGTGGCCATTTCATGAAATAGGGGCGGCCCTTTGGGCGCCATTTCAGCACAGACATTAAGTCAGATTTTTTTTGATAGGTTATGTGTAATGACAACATGATAAGTCTGCAGAATATGAGAACTTGGCGGAGGTGAGATCACAGATCTACTCACGCAAGTGTTAGTGTTCCAGTTAGGCGTAGCCTAACTTTCCCACTAAGCCTTTTGAGATACCCCTGACTGAGATGACCAAATTGCAGGCGTGGAGGATTAAACAAGCATGCATGTTACCCTATATTAACTACTAGTTAGGCTAGATCTTGAGAACACCTACCTGTTGGTGTGGTTAACGAGGTATAATAGTAGAATAGAATCAAAAATCCTAGCCATCCACGTTCTCTGCAGCCAGGCTCTCAGCAGCAGGACGTGGTACGTAGGATGAAGCTACCTTCCCGTCTCCCACACGTGAAGATAATAAATGAGATCTCTCTTCTACAGGTGGAGACAAGAAAAGCCACAGACAACCTTCTCTTCTGCGGCAGGATGACAATAAGGGTCATCTACGTTGGATGGAGGGAGTTGTTTATAGGGAATAATCTCAAGGGTCTATTGGAAATCAGATCTGAAAGCCTTGCTGTATATATTCCCTCATGGGTCCATTGCCAGCAAACGTAGGTTGTTCTTGTTTCCACCAACTCTGGAGATTAGTGGGTCTGAGGGAAATGGCGCCTTGGTAAGGGGCGCCCTTTAGCTGGGTGACTCTGGCCCGTTCACGTGGGTAAGTTGGTGGCCCCTTGAAGGAAATAGCGCCCTTGTAAGTGGTCTCTGTTTAGAGGAATAGCGCCCAAGCATGTGGGTGTCATTTCCTATGGTTATTTTTATTTTTATTTTTATTAAAAAAAAGGTATGGGAAATGGCGCCTGGGATAGGGGCGCCCTATTGAGAATAGCGCCCAGGTCAGGGGCGCTATTTCTTCCTGGGTGCTATTTCCTGTGCCGTGCCATGTTGGGTGTTGAGGTGTGTTTAAGATGTATTATATATCTATATATATATATATATATATATATATGATTGGTTGGTTGGTGGTCTTAAGAGATATATATATATATCTATATGTATACTGTGGGTGTTGGCCCTGTGGCTTGGGAATTAGCGCCCTTGCAGAAGGGCTTCATTTAGGTAAATGGCGCCTTAGTAAGGGGCGCCCTTTTCTCTTGTGTTTGGAAAAGGAAAACCCTTATACGTTTTGTTTATATTATGAACTTTAATTGGTGTATATTTATATAGTGGCCCTCATTGGGTATTCTACCTTTTTATTTGGCCTTCTTATAGAGCTATTTAAGGTTTTCATTTACTTGGGGAAAAGGTCTATTTCTTTATTATTTTTATCCGGGGTGCTACATTGGTACAACCTGCTTGGCGTCCTAGTGGGAATCTCATGCTCGCGGAGACTTACGGAGGTCTTGAAACATGAACACCTTGTCCGGCGGAAGGAATATCCGACAGAGAGGTATTCTATGTCCAAGAATTTAGGGCTTAAAATCATGAAAAATTTGAGTAATCGGTAAGTCGAAACCACCGGTGTGGCATGACCCTCAAACAATCCTATGAAGTTTAACAAGTAAGAAACAATAATTAAGTGAAAAGCAAGAGGGATCATGAGCTGAACTATGATTTTGAACAATTTATTCTACACTTTTTCCACCATGGAATGACAAGAAAAGGATTCGTTTTAGAACATATTTTTCATATAACCTTTATAACCATGGTCTGTCACATTATTAATCATAACAGCTTGCGATATAACAGGGGATAACAAGCATAACACACGGAAAGATAACCTGAATTCTTGCTGAAATAGGGTAATAAGGCGATCTCCAAGAGGCCGCCACTTCCATAAGACGGTCTGGAGAGGACCGCTATTATATAACTATTTCTTTATTTTCTTGAAAATAACAAATGAAGGCATCTTCTATAAAGGACGCGTCTAAAAGGAGGCGTCTAGGGAAGCAGTCGCGGTTAACATTTCTTACATAATAAAATAAAACACTAAATATTTATTTCTAAAGAAGACGTCTAACCACAGTGACGCGTTAACAAGACGGTGTCGAGGTACTAGACGCGTTCAAAATAACATATTAAAATTTTAAAACGCGAGCAAGTGGCAGTTTGTCGGGCGACGGCTACTTCAGGTAGCGGCCACTGTAGCGACCGCTACTTGAAAAAGAGTGCCGCCTTCCGGCGGACCCGACACACCTCGATTAAAACGCATGTATCGATCATTATGCTCCATGAAAATTGGGCAAAATAAAACCGTTGGAAAGAGCACTCGAAGGAGAACAAGATGGCATGCTTTAATTAAGATTTAGCCTGAGAAAAACCTACTTTAAATGAACTAAATGCGAAGCTAATCTTATAGGCATACCTTTCAGTAAAACGGCAAATTTGATCAGTATAATGAACGAAATTTAGGCAAAATAGCACCAATAGAAAGAGCACGAAAAGATGAATCATGTGGAATAGTTTAATTAGGGTTTAGCCCGAGAGAAACCTATCTTAGAGGGGTTGAAAGGAAGAAGACGTCGCTGGAACCCTAACGTAAAACCCACGCTTTCCTCGCCGTCCCACGCTCTCGATCGCGCTCACCGACGGCTGCTACGGCCAAATGGAATACTAGGGAGTATTAGGCGTCGATTTATAGAGCTGGGGTCGAAGGAAGAGGTGTGTGATGGCTAGGGGATCGAAGGGAAGATGCCTCCGCGTGATATTCATGGTTGACGAATTCAACGAGTTTATCTTCGAAATTCGACGGCTAGGGTTAGGGTTTACGCGAGATTTTTAAGGGAGAAATGGACCTCCTATCTGGGCCCATCGATTGGGTTCGGATTGGCTCCAATTGGGCTCAAATTGTGTTCGAATTTGGTGGATTAAGGTTGATCTACCCAAAACTCTGAGTTTTACCTGAAAACCTTTGATTCGGGCTTACTTAAATTTTCCTTTGGGGTTGGTCCAATTAACACGTTTGTTAAACATTCCATCCTCTATAAGAATATAAATTTTTCATATTTTTATAAATTGGTCAAAATTTGGCCCAAGGGTGAAATTCCATTAATCTAGTTTATTATATTAACTTCGGATCGCCATAGAAAAATATGATTGTGCCTCAAAATATTAAATTTCTTTTATGGTCATTGTAGAAAATAATTATTCCTCCTTATTTATATAATTTGACTACTTTCAAAATAATTAATTATTTTAGTGTCATTTGACTAAAGAAAATCATTGAAGTGATTAGTTTATCATTTATTAATTGACTGGGATGTTACACCCTCCCCCACTTTAAGGAATTTGGTCCCCAAATTCACCGATCCTTTTTTTTCAAATAATTTATCTAAGATTGTCCTTATCTATTAATTATTCAAAATAACATGTTAATCATAAATCTACCGGAAAGAAAAGAACTAACTATGGTTAAGGTTCAGGGATACGATACCTCCTATAACTCCTTCTTCGATAACATGTTGGGGATCCATCAAATACTGGTTTAGATTTACCTTTAATTTTAGCTTGCGGGGGTAGCTTAGGGTAACTAGCCATCTTATGGTCCTTACTTCCGCATCAAAGACACGCTCCAGGCTTCCTTCAGCACTCCTCGGCCCGATGACCTTATTTATGATAGTAAAAACATTTCCTTTGTGACAGGTTATTTCTTCTCTTCTTATTACTTCAAAATTCTTTACGATAGACTTGCTATCCTCTAAAAAAATCGGGCCTTAGCTTACTCATAGACCCTTTCGCTTTCATTTCAAAAGAGGCTTAGACTCCTGCAAAATAATCATAAAGTTAATAATCTTATTACCCTTACGCGTCTTGCTACTGCAGTCAAATACATGTTTTATTACTTAACCCGAGACATTACCCAATCTCGCCAGGTGACATGAAGGGATAACACAAGTTGTACGACCTATTATTGGGTAACCTATACTTATGGACAAGAACCTAGGACTTACGCTGATACCACTTCTGTCACATCCCGAACCGATAGCAGCTGAAGGCATTGCTCGGAACGTGGCAGCGAAATAGTCATGTCAATCAGAGCAGCAAAATTCTCACATAAACAACACTACTGATATGAGGAGGCCATAATTAACAAAAATATAATTTTATTGCTATCAAGAATTTAAATTACAAATTTGACTCGACTTACAATAATGGACTCAATAAAAGAAAACAACGAAAAAGAGGAGAAACAGAACTCGCTACACTGACTAGACTCAAGAAAATAAGGAAAATAAGACTCAGGTCTCTAAGCTCCAAGTCCACTCAATCACTCTGGCCCATTCCCAATTTCATGCCCTTTATTTACCGAATTACCTGAAAAATGTTAAAGAAGGGAGTGAGCAAGAAACTCAGAAGGAATTATACTCTAGCGCCAGGCAGAATTTAAGTCATTAATAATTTCCCAAATGTAAATGAAAACTTGCCTAAAATGCCAATAAAGCAAACTAGGTAAACAGTCTACACAGAATGATAATTGGCAAGTAAAAATGGAATTGAGATATTACAAGTAGAGATATCAAGAGCAAGTAACTAGTATCTTTCATGTGAATGGCCATTTATCAAGTCAAGTCAAGTCACGTCAAGCAAGTACTTTCACGCATGATATCAAAGTTCACGAGAATGTGGAATGTCATAGACTCACACGCTAGCTAGTACTTCGGGGCAATGCCACCCCGTGTCATTAAAACTCCCATAGGCACAAGAACTTTTTGGGCGCTCTCCCCAGGACCAGACCGGGCCCTTATGGTGCGTTGGCATTGAGGGTTGGATCAGAGATCCCACGAAATCTAGACATCCACAATATTTGATGGCCAAGAGTTCCAAGGTCAAGCTATGTAGCCAAGGTAAGATGCATAGGAATGTGGATTTCTTTAAGAGTTCCAATCATAAGCTCATTAATCAAGGGAAAAGTTATATAATGAAAATGACTTTGATGAATGATTTATAGGGATATGATTGAGAATGGACCTAATAAAGGTCATAATCTCAAGATATTATAGCCTGGAGAGGCTATATTGGTCTAACACATAAAAACCACGGAAGAATGGAAATATCGGAACACTGAATGAAGAGGCGGTCAGAACTGGACCGCTATCTTGAGTGGTGGTCCTTCCAGGGCCGCTATCAGGAATTATTGATCCCCACTAGACCGCTATAAAAATAGGGTTGCGTCGGCTCACACAGCTAGTGCGTCAACTCACAACCAGGGAAAAGATAGAAAATGGTCCATGGTAGACCGCTACCTAATGGTAGCGGTCCTGCTAAGACCGCTATCTGGCAACAGAGCAGTAACTCGGCAGAACCTAGGCAGAGCCTCGTTTCACCTTTCGTGAATTCTAGGGGGTCTAGGATTTAGTGGTACAACCTGCTCAGGATCCTAGTGAGAATCCCAGGCTCTCGGAGACTTACGGAGGCCTTGAAACATGAACACCTAGTCCGACGGAAGGAATATCCGGCGGAGAGGTATTCTATGTCCAAGAATTTAGGGTTTAAAATCACGGAAAATGAGAGTAATCGGTAAGTCGAAACCACCGGAGTGGCATGACTCTCAAACAATCCTATGAAGTTTAACAAGTAAGAAATAATAATCAAGTGAAAAGCAAGAGGGATCATGAGCTAAACTATGATTTTGAATAATTTATTCTACTCTTTTTCCACCATGGAATGATAATAAAAGGATTCGTTTTGGAACATATTTTTCATATAACCTATATAACCATGTTCTGTCACATTATTAACCTTAACAGCATGCGGTATAATAGGGGATAACAAGCATAACACGCGGAAAGATAACCCGAATTCTTACTGAAATAGGGTAATAAGGCGGTCTCCAAGAGGCCACCACTTCCATAAGACGGTCTGGAGAGGACCGCTATTATATATGTAATGCCCCGAAAATTTTATAGAATATTTCTGAAGTATTTAAAAATTTTCTGAGAATTTATAAGAATTTTTAAATACCAAAATAGATAATAAATGAATTTATAGGTTCAATAAAATCATTATTAAGGCTCAAGTGTGATAACTAATTGACCTATCCTATTTAAAATAAGCCCAAAGGACTTAAGGACCAAGCCCATGAAGTTTGGCCCATATTCTAGAAGGTTAATTAGCTTATTCATGGAATATAAGGGATAAATACCCCTACTTAAGATAATTAAATGGATAAGTGAGTAAAAGAGTTTGAATTAAATTCAAAATCGGCACCCAATGATAATGGCGGTCTATCGCAAAACCGCTATATGGAGATTGACGGTCCAGCCTTAGACCGCTACATTCTGTCAGTTCCATAAGTTGAAGAAAGAGCAAAAAGATTAGATTTTTAACATTTATCTTCCAAGAGACCGAGATGGGAGGACTAGTAAACATCTTAAGCACTCTCATAAGTCGAAATAGTACCAACTAGGGACTCTAGAATTGATCTAATCCACGAAACCCAAGTCAAACCCTATAAATAGACTCTAGGTTTCACATGCGCGACCCTTACATTTGGCTCGCGTGGAACTAAGGTAAGGAGGTATTATTTCAGGTAGGTTCTTTTGAGGTTTTTATTCCTAATACTAAGGACTAACTTGCCTCAAAATTTCGTGCTAGGAGATCAACCCATCAGGAAGATAGAAGCTCCCAAAGTTGCTGGTTCCACATCAACAACTCAGGAAACTGTGTAACGGTGTGGTGAAGATCAGGAAATTAGGGATCCAGCACGGGGTATTTAGCATTAGTGCCTTTAGAACTTTTTGTTCTCCTTAGTATCTTCTTCTTACCCTCCAAATTTCACGTCCTTAGGTCAAGTGGATCAAGAAATATCCGGGCGTGAAGTTACTGATTTATCACAGGAAGTGCAAAACTAGGGTTGACTTCCAGTCCGAAATTCAAAGTCTAGAGGTGTTACCAGAGGTAGGTCATCTCATGAACGGCTAAAATATCATTCTAGGATTAAAAGCCCTCTTATTGCACTTGATTTCTTGTATTGTGTACGGAGAATTTCATGTTTTAATAGGATCTATAGATCCATGCATCTTTCTTAGCCCTAAATGAGCTAAATTAATTCTCTTTGACATAATACTTGAATCCTATGCATATTGTTAGCCTAATCTTCGTTCTATATAGAGAAGTTAATATATTTTGATTTTCAGACATGATGTGTTTTAAACATCAGTTCTTCTTATTTAATTTGCTGTCAGATGTGCTCTAGCAGCCTGATCTTCGACCGCCAACCCTGTGCAGCGGCCCTACGATAAACCGCTAGTCAGATTTTAATGAAACCTCTGGCGGACCATAAATAGACCGTTAAAGTCCTTTGGCGGCCTCACGATAAACCGCCAACGCTTGTAACGGCTCTAATATAGACCGCCAATGTTATGATTTCTGTCAACCCGAGACTGAATCAAGAGCAGTCTGTCTAGCTTATAAATAAGCCTAGCTAACTATATACCAACCTGTTTTAATGTTATTTCACTACTCTGAGTTTTAATTACTGATTCATAACAGTGATTTCATGTTCTTTATTATACTTAGGATTATTTTTAACATAAGTTAATTTCTTGCCAAAGTCATATACTTTTGTATTAAATACATGTTTCTAAAGTTAGATGATTCATGGTTTACCTTGATTGCTGTTTTAATGATCTCTTTCTCATCTAAAGAGTCAATTTCATAAGTTCATGACATATATCCCGGTATATGACCATTAGTTACTCTTATGCACATTAAGCACACAATCTTGGACTTGATAACCTCTCCTTTGGATATTCCTTCCAACAGACTAGGAAATCTTATTTCAAGGCCTCCGTAATTCTCCGTGAGCCTGAGATTCCCATCAGGACGTCGAGTTGGTTGCACCATTAAAATCCATTGTCTAGAAAGTACGTATACTGGTGTTTTATGTTTCTGAAACTTAGCGGCCTTCTTGTTGACCACCAGAGTCTGCTAGCGGGCCTTTACTAGACCGCGAAAGGATCCTTGATGGTTCTTTATTTGACCGCTAATTACTCCAGATAATCTGTTTTAAATATCGAACAGTCTTATCCTTAACGGTCCAAAACTAGACCGCTTTATTCAAGAAAGTGCCCAATAAACGACCGCTGTTTCCTTGAGTACAGTTGACCCGAACTTTGACCCAAGGGTTAATATTCTTATGATCCTAGATAGTCCAATTGATTATCTAGAACCTGTTACATTAGTCCAAAAATACCTAAGTAAATTGTGAGAATTAAGAAATGTACCGTTATGCTGCCGATTTATTTCCACGGCATAACCTAGTTATTAATGTGTTTATTAACATCTTGTTCTCAATAGAAGCATTCTTATTTTTAGATACTTATTCATGAAACATTCATTGAAATTGTACATTCTTGGCCACATTATTTTTATACGTGGAAGTAGCTTGATTTATACTTGAAGATACAGTTCGAGCACTGATTGTGTTCAAGGGCTCTATGCTAGTCCCCTCGATTGATTATCGGGAACATACTATTTAAACCATGGGGTATGATGCTACTGGCGTCGCATTGCGCTGGGAGTACTTTCTTTATAAATAAGTGAAATGTCCACGGTAATCCACGGAAATATCCACGGCTTGTGAGGTGAAATATATACAGAAATTCACAAAGTACTTGTTACTAAGTGAAGAGTACATTCTTACTTGTTACATGACTTGCTTGTACATTCTTATTACATTCTTATTCATGAAAAGGCCAAAGTAACATTCTTGATATATTCTTGATTTATCGTATCTCAAGCTTGATTATACTTTGTTACTTTAAGTTTTAATCGTATGTTTGATCGTATTTGCATGATTTATCTTTTTCTTTAGAGCTAAAGATATTAATTACTTTAACATTGCCAATCATGTTGATGCGAAGATACCTACTGGGCAAGTGTGCTCATTACCTACTTTCTCAATGTTTCAGGAAGTACCAGTGGGTCGGATTCGGATTCAGGTCATTCCAGTGATGGGTCCGAGAGCGATTAAAGGATATATGGACTTGAGTGAAGACTTAGAATGTCAACTTATGTCTAGATTGAGTCTATGTAATTTTGTCTTTATTTGAGTCTAGAAAGAAAGTGGGATGTTATGTACTTGACTTATGGTTATTTAATATGAAATAAAAGTGAAGGTTGATTAAATTATTGTGCAATTACTTTGTGTGATTGTTATTGCACTCTGATTATATTGCTTGCTCGAGGCTTACCATGCCGGCTATTCGCGTTACCGATTGTTTCCGCTGCATAATCTCGGGGCGTGACAGTTAAGGTGGTATCAGAGCCTAAGTATAAGGACTTAGGGAAAAATGTCATGTCATAGGTTATGTCCAAGGTTTAAGAACTCATACCTATGAACTAGGAAAGAAAATCCCAACCTGTGAGAGAAATTGGGTAGAACCTGGGGTGAGATAGTCATTAGAATTATTTCTAAGATTAACATCCCCTTAGAATTAACAAATTCATCATTCTTCTCAGGTACCTTATTCTTATCATAATGGCTCATCGCGTAGACTGGAATGGAATGCAAGAGACCATCGTTGGTCTTACTCAGGCTTTGCAAACGATGGCACAAGCTGGCGCAGGAGCAAGGGCTGGAGATTTACATTGCAACTTTCGGAGTCTAAATCCTCCACGATTCTATGGTTCTTCTAATCCAGACGAAGCTGAAAATTGGATTGATGAGATGAACCGTATATTTGCAGTTATGCAATGTGCGGATCAAGAGAAGGTTCGCCTTGCTGCTTTTCAACTTAACAAGGATGCCCGTACATGGTGGAAGTCGGTTCCAGCACCGCCAGCAGATGCACCCCATACATGGGAAGGTTTTCTTATACTATTCCATGCCAAATATTTTTCCGAGCACGTCAAGGAGCAGAAGGCTATGGAATTCGCTTCTTTACGCCAGGGTATGATGTCAGTGGCAGAATATGAGCTTCAATTTTCCAGGCTGGCACCATATGCTCCTCATCTGATCAGTACCGATTTACTAAAGGCATATCGGTTTATGGACGGGTTAAGACCCGATTTTATTCAGCAGCTCGGGACTCAAAATATCCGTACTTATGCGGAGATGGTCCAACGGGCATATCTGTGCGAAAGGACCTTAGAGAAGGTCGAGAAGTTGAAAGGAAAGGGCGAAGAACCAAGCCGAAGGTCTGATCGGCGTGATAAGAAAAGCAAATTCAGCATCACGGAACCTTACAAATCCCGTGATAGCAAGAAGAGATCCTGGAACGAGAGTGGTAGTGGCTACCACAAGAATAAGAAAGTCAAGGAAGAAGACAAGTAGGTCACCACGGCCTGTACCTTTTGTGAGAAGTTCGGTCATTCAGCCGACAAATGTTGGAAGCGCCTTGGTACTTTTTTACATTGCGACAGCAGGGAGCACCGCATGCCGGATTGCCCCCTTATGAAGGAACTATCTTCCGAGAGTGGACATAAGCATCAGACTCGTTTAAATGCTATTCTGGAAGAGGAAGAAGCGCCCCCGAATGATGGGCTAATGGAAGGTACTATCCAAATCTATTTCCATCCTACTTTTGTATTATTTGATACTGGTGCTTCTCATTCCTTTATATCCACTACTTTTGTAAAGACTTTCGCCCATTTCATCAGTTCCTTTACCTTCAGACCTTGCTATTACTACACCTTTAGGTCCTGGAACTAAACTTACCAACTATTATCCTGATAGTGAGGTAGTAGTAGGTCACAATCTTCCTGCAAACCTCGTATGCCTTGATATGGAGGTCTACGATGCCATTCTAGGTGTGGATTGGCTAGTGGACCACGATGCCTACATTAATTGCCGAAACAGAATTATCTCTTTTCGAAAACCTGGTCTTCCAAGGTTTTCCTTCCTTGGTATCAAATATAGGAAGTATCCTGCCATTATTTCATCTCTTCATGCTTGCAAACTTATCTCGCAAAGGTGTGAAGCCTTTCTTGCTTCCGTAATTATCACCGAATCCAAGGAGATTATCTTAGAAGATATTCCTATCGTAAATGAGTTTACTGATATATTTCTATCAGATCTACCCAGTTTACCACCCGAAAGGGAAGTAAACTTCTCCATTGAACTTCTTCTCGGAGCAGCACCTATTTCAATAGCTCCTTACAGGATGTCCCCCACAGAACTTAAGGAATTGAAGAAATAGCTTCATGAGTTATTGGACAAGAGATTCATTCGACCTAGCACATCCCCTTGGGGTGCGCCAATTCTATTTGTCAAAAAGAAAGATGGATCTCGCAGGTTATGTATCGATTACCGGTGACTGAATCAGCTTACTATCAAGAACAAGTATTCGTTGCCGTGTATCGATGAACTCTTTGATCAGCTTTCAAGAGCAGAATATTTCTCCAAGATCGAACGCATGTCGGGTTATCATCAACTCAAGATCAAGGATGAAGACATTTACAAGACTACTTTTCAGAGCCGCTATGGCCACTATGAATTTGTGGTAATGCCGTTTGGGTTAACTAATGCCCCGGCAGCATTCATGCAACTGTGAATAATGTCTTCCAGCCTTATCTTGACCAGTTTGTGGTCATCTTCATTGATGACATCCTTATATATTCCAAGACTAAAGAAGAACATGAAGAGCACTTGAGGATAGCCTTGCAGACACTAAGAGAACACAAACTCTATGCAAAGCTTAGTAAGTGCGAGTTCTGGCTAAAGGAAGTCTGATTCCTCGACCATATTATTTCAAAGGAAGGTATTGTTGTCGATCCTTCTAAGGTGGAAGCCATTAAGAACTGGAGCCGGTCAACGACCATGTTAGAAGTAAGAAGCTTTCTAGGGATAGCTGGCTATTACAGGAGATTTATTAAGGATTTCTCTAAGATCGCCGTTCCTTTGATTAGACTTACAAGAAAAGAAAATCCTTTTGTATGGTCGAAGGACTGCAAGGAGAGTTTTCTAACTCTTAAGGATCATCTCACCACAGCCCCTATTCTAACATTGCCCGTTGAGGGTGGTGGATTTGAAGTCTATACGGATGCATCTGGCATTGGCCTAGGATGTGTTCTCATGCAAAATGGGAAGGTGATTAGTTATTCCTCAAGACAATTGAAGCGTCATGAAGAGAATTACCCTGTGCATGATCTGGAATTAGCTGCGGTTATTTTTGCTTTAAAGATTTGGTGACATTACCTTTATGGGGAGAAATTCACTATATTCTCAGATCATAAAAGTCTGAAATATCTTTTCACCCAGAAGGAATTAAATATGTGATAACGCAGATGGTTGGAGTATCTCAAACACTTCGACTTTACTATTCAATATCATCCAGGAAAAGTAAATGATGTGGCTGACGCTCTTAGCAGAAGACCGATGGCAACATTAGCAAGCCTCAGAGAAGGTATGACTTGTCTTATCAAATATTTTTCTCACTTAAATCTTGATATTGACAGGGAAGAACAAGGATGTATTATTACCAATATAAGATCTCAACCTACATTAATTGAGGATATAGTCAAATTGCAAGAGAATGATCCTACATTGATGGAAATCAAGGATAATGTTGATCAAAGACCGGAATTCTCTATTTCACATGATGGAAGATTATTATTTAAGGATCAAATTTGTGTGCCGAATCATGATGACACTAAGAAATTGATCATGGAGGAAGCGCATAAATCAAGATATGCTATTCATCCTGGTGCTACCAAGATGTATCAAGATTTGAAAAGAAACTTTTGGTGGCCCAACATGAAGAGAGAGGTAGCAGATTTTGTGTCCCGCTATCTCACTTGTCAACAGGTCAAGGCAGAACATTTAAAACCCGCAGGTAAATTACACCCCTTAAATATTCTCGAGTGGAAGTGAGAAAGTATAGGGATGGATTTCATCATGGGTTTACCTAAGACAAGAGGTGGACATGATGGTATATGGGTAATCATAGACCGGTTGACTAAGTCTGCACATTTTCTACCAATCAAAAGTCGATGGTCTGTGGATGTATTAGCGGCATTATACATGAGAGAAAATGTCAAACTACATGGGGTCCCAGTCACCATCATATCTGACCGAGATCCTCTGTTTACATCTCAATTCTGGAAGGGTCTACAACAATCTTTAGGGACCCGACTGAACTTTAGCAGGACATTCCATCCACAAACTGATGGTAAAACTGAAAGGATAAATCAAGTGGTGGAAAATATGCTTAGGGCATGTGCTATCGACTTCAGAGGAAGTTGGCATGATCACTTACCTCTAGTAGAATTTGCATACAACAATAGCTACCAAGCTAGTATTCAAATGGCACCGTTTGAAGCTTTATATGGAAGAAGCTGTCGTTCGCCTATTTGTTGGAATGAAATAGGAGAAAGGTAATTTCTCAGTCCCGACATCATTAGCGATACTCCCGAGAAGATTAAACTTATTCGAGAAAGACTTCATATGGCCCAAGACAGGTAAAAATCATATGCTGACAATCGAAGGCGGGACTTGGAGTTTCAAGTAGGAGATCATGTATTTCTTAAGGTTTCTCCAGGTCGAGGTATTCGAAGATTTGGTATTAAGGGCAAGCTTACTCCAAGATTCATTGGTCCCTTTGAAATTCAAGATAGAGTTGGTGAAGTGGCTTATCGAATTGCTTTACCTCCTTAATTATCTGAAGTCCATGATGTATTTCACGTCTCAATGCTCAAGAAATATGTTCCTGATCCTTTCCATGTCATTACTTACAACAACTTGAAAATTAAACAGGATTTAACATACGAGCAAAGGCCAATCAAGATTATTGAACGAGAAGTACGTCAACTGCGGAATAAAACTATTCCTGTCGTCAAGATCCAATGGACGAAAGCAGGAGAAACATGGGAAACCGAAGAAGCTATGCGCAAAAGATTTTTAGAATTATTTAATTGTAAGTACACTCTCCGTATAATCCATACATTGAATTTGGGGACCAAATTCTCTTAAGTGGAGGAGGGTGTAATGCCCTGGAAATTTTATAGAATGTTTCTGAAGTATTTAAAAATTTTCTGAGAATTTATAAGAATTTTTAAATACCAAAATAGATAATAAATGAATTTCTGGGTTCAATAAAATCATTATTAAGGCCCAAGTGTGATAACTAATTGACCTAGCCTATTTAAAATAAGCCCAAAGGACTTAAGGACCAAGCCCATGAAGTTTGGCCCATATTCTAGAAGGTTAATTAGCTTATTCACGGAATATAAGGGATAAATACCCCTATTTAAGATAATTAAATGGATAAGTGAGTAGAAGAGTTTGAATTAAATTCAAAATCGGCGCCCAATGATAATGGCGGTCTATCGTAAAACCACTATATGGAGATTGACGGTCCAGTCTTAGACCGCTACATTCTGTCAGTTCTGTAAGTTGAAGAAAGAGCAAAAAGATTGGATTTTTAACATTTATCTTCCAAGAGACCTAGATGGGAGGACTAGTAAACATCTAAAGGACTCTCAGAAGTTAAAATAGTACCAACTAGGGACTCTAGAATTGATCTAATCCATGAAACCCTAGCCAAACCCTATAAATAGACTCTAGGTTTCACATGCGCGACCCTTACATTTGGCTCGCGTGGAACTAAGGTAAGGAGATATTATTTCAGGTAGGCTCTTTTGAGGTTTTTATTCCTAATACTAAGGACTAACTTGCCTCAAAATTTCGTGCTAGGAGATCAAGCCATCAGGAAGATAGAAGCCCCCAAAGTTGCTGGTTCCACATCAACAACTCAGGAAACTGTGCAACGGTGTGATGAAGATAAAGAAATTAGGGATCCAAAACGAGGTATTTAGCATTAGTGCCTTTAGAACTTTTTGTTCCCCTTAGTATCTTCTTCTTACCCTCCAAATTTCACGTCCTTAGGTCAAGTGGATCAAGAAATATCCGGGCGTGAAGTTACTGATTTATCACAGGAAGTGCAAAACTAGGGTTGACTTTCAGTCCGAAATTCAAAGTCTAGAGGTGTTACCAGAGGTAGGTCATCTCATGAACGGCTAAAATATCATTCTATGATTAAAAGCCCTCTTATTTCACTTGATTTCATGTATTGTGTATGGAGAATTTCATGTTTTAATATGATCTATATATCCATGCATCTTTCTTAGCCCTAAATGAGCTAAATTAATTCTCTTTGACATAATACATAAATCCTATGCATATTGTTAGGCTAATCTGCGTTCTATCATGATAGAGAAGTTAATATATGTTGATTTACAGACATGATGTGTTTTAAACATTAGTTCTTCTTATTTAATTTACTGTCAGATGTGCTCTAGCGGCCTAATCTTCGACCGCCAACCCTGTGCAGCGGCCCTACGATAAACCGCTAGTCAGATTTTTATGAAACCTCTGGCGGACCATAAATAGACCGTTAAAATCCCTTTGGCGGCCTCACGATAAACCGCCAACGCTTGTAACGGCTCTAATATAGACCGCCAATGTTCTGATTTCTGTCAACCCGAGACTGAATCATGAGCAGTCCGTCTAGCTTATAAATAAGCCTAGCTAACTATAGACCAACCTATTTTAATGTTATTTCACTACTCTGAGTTTTAATTATTGATTCATAACAGTGATTTCATGTTCTTTATTGTACTTAGGATTATTTTTAACATAAGTTAATTTCTTGCCAAAGTCATATACTTTTGTATTAAATACATGTTTCTAAAGTTAGATGATTCATGGTTTACCTTGATCGCTATTTTAATGATCTCTTTCTCATCTATAGAGTCAATTTCATAAGTTCATGGCATATATCCCGGTATATGACCATTAGTTACACTTATGCACATTAAGCACACAATCTTGGACTTGATAATCTCTCCTTTGGATATTCCTTCCAACAGACTAAGAAATCTTGTTTCAAGGCCTCCGTAATTCTCCGTGAGCCTGGGATTCCCATCAAGATGTAGAGTTGGTTGTACCATTAAAATCCATTGTCTAGAAAGTACGTATACCGGTGTTTTATGTTTCTGGAACTTTGCGGCCTTATTGTTGACTGCCAGAGTCTGCTAGCGGGCCTTTACTAGACCGCAAAAGGATCCTTGACGGTTCTTTATTTGACCGCTAACTACTCCAGATAATCTGTTTTAAATATCGAATAGTCTTGTCCTTAACGGTCCAAAACTAGACCGCTTTATTCAAGAAAGTGCCCAGTAAACGATCGCTATTTCCCTGAGTATAGTTGACCCGAAGTTTGACCCAAGGGTTAATATTCTTATGATCCTAGATAGCCCAATTGATTATCTAGAACCTGTCACATTATTCCAAAAATACCTAAGTAAATTGTGAGAATTAAGAAATGTATCGTTATGCTGCCGATTTATTTCCACGACGTAACCTAGTTCTTAATGTGTTTATTGACATCTTGTTCTCAATAGAAGCATTCTTATTTTTAGATACTTATTCATGAAACATTCATTAAAATTATGCATTCTTGGCCACATTATTTTTATACGTGGAAGTAGCTTGATTTATACTTGAAGATGCAGTTCGAACACTGATTGTGTTCAAGGGCTCTATGCTAGTCCCGTCGACTGATTATCGGAAACATACTATTTAAACCATTGTGTATGATGCTATTGGCGTTGCATTGCGATGGGAGTACTTTCTTTATAAATAAGTGAAATGTCCATGATAATCCACGGAAATATCCACGGCTCGTGAGGTGAAATATCCACAGAAATTCACGAAGTACTTGTTACTAAGTGAAGAGTACATTCTTACTTGTTACATGACTTGCTAGTACATTCTTGTTACATTCTTGTTCAGGAAAAGGCCAAAGTAACATTCTTGATTTATCGTATCTCAAGCTTGATTATACTTTGTTACTTTAAGTTTTAATCGCATGTTTGATCGTATTTGCATGATTTATCTTTTTCTTTAGAGCTAAAGATATTAATTACTTTAACATTGCCAATCATGTTGATGCGAAGATACCTACTGGGTAAGTGTGCTCATTACCTACTTTCTCAATATTTCAGGAAGTACCAGTGGGTCGGATTCGGATTCAGGTCATTCCAGTGATGGGTCCGAGAGCGATTAAAGGATATATGGACTTGAGTGAAGACTTAGAATGTCAACTTATGTCTAGATTGAGTCTATGTAATTTTATCTTTATTTGAGTCTAGAAAGAAGGTGGGATATTATGTACTTGACTTATGGTTATTTAATATGAAATAAAAGTGAAGGTTGATTAAATTATTGTGCAATTACTTTGTGTGCTTGTTATTGCGCTCTGATTATATTGCTTGCTCGAGGCCTACTATGTTGGCTGTTCGCGTTCCCGCTTGTTTCCGCTGCATAATCGCGGGGCGTGACAATATAACTATTTCTTTATTTTCTTGAAAATAACAAATGAAGGCGTATTCTATAAGGGACGCATCTAGAAGGACGCATCCAGGGAAGCAGACGTGGTTAACATTTCTTACATAATAAAATAAAATATTAAATATTTACTGGTAAAGAAGATCTCTAACCACGATGACGCGTTAACAAGAAGGCATCGAGGTACTAGACGCGTTCAAAATAACATATTAAAATTTTAAAACGTGATCAAGTGGCGGTCTGTCGGGCGACCGCTACTTCAAGTAGCGGCCACTGTAGCGACCGCTACTTGAAACAGAGTCCCGCCTTCCGGCGGACCCGACACACCTCAATTAAAATGCATGTATCGATCATTATGCTCCATGAAAATTGGGCAAAAAAAAACCATTGGAAATTGCACTCAAAGGAGAACAAGATGGCATGCTTTAATTAAGATTTAGCCTGAGAAAAATCTACTTTAAACGAACTAAATGTGAAGCTAATCTCCTGGGCATTCCGTTCAGTAAAACGGCAAATTCGATCGGTATAATGAATGAAATTTAGGCAAAATTGCACCAATAGAAAGAGCACGAAAAGATGAATCATGTGGCATAGTTTAATTAGGGTTTAACCTGAGAGAAACCTACCTTAGAGGGGTTGAAAGGAAGAAGACGCCGTTGGAACCCTAACGCGAAACCCACGCTTTCCTCGCCGTCCCACACTCTCGATCATGCTCACCGGCTACTACTACGGCCAAATGGAATACTAGGGAGTATTAGGTGTTGATTTATAGAGCTGGGGTCGAAGGAAGAGGCGTGTGATGGCTAGGGGATCGAAGGGAAGATGCCTCAACGCGATATTCGTGGTTGACGAATTCAATGTTAGAACTACTGGGGTGCAACCGGATCTAGAAGGGGGGGTTGAATAGATCCTTCAAAAACTTTGCCCCAATTAAAGATCTTAGATAATTAGAACAAAACTACTTCTATAATGCAAAAGAGATACTTTAGGTACTAAGACATAATGCATAGTGGATCTAAAAGCAGTAGCTCAAATGGAAGCGGTGAAGCACACTGCACAGGATGCTGAGGTCGACACCACCATACGGTGAGGTCGACACTCCTTCAAGCAACTTCAGAGCAAGGGGAGATCTGTTGCACTAGAAGGCTGGCATCACAATACACACCAACTAAGTAAGTGAGCTGACTAACTGTGTGTGTGTTTTTGTGAGCAACCAGAAGACTAGAGTGTGCGTTGGAAATCAGTTAGAATGGAATACGTTGGAACTCATGCGTACCTGTGAATGGCAGTAGAGGATATGGAGCAAACACACAAATCACAACCCATTGCATAGTGATTTTGAAGGTGGTTCGGTTGCAACCCCGCAACCTACGTCCACCCCTCACCGAACCTGGTGAGGCTTCACTACACGATGTAGACGCAGCATGGGGATAAGCCCCACAGGGATGAACCCCAACCACACACACAGGGACGACCCCCCTCCCACACACACACACAAAAACAAAGAAGGCAAGACACACTACATGTGCATCAAGAACACACGGGGACACACCCCCTAACACACACGGCTGGACTCAGCCTAAGACCTACCTCCGGTCTCTGAATAGAGCACCGGACACACTGCTGTACGCACAGCAAAACACACGGTTTAGATATTTGAGAATACAAATAAACATAAGAAATAAAGACAAAGAAAACACTATGTGACTTCAGAACAAGTCTGGAAGCTCTATGAGCAAATCTGAACACTGGTTCAATCTGAACTCTCCTTTCTCAGATGCTGGCTGGCTGCAATGGTGGTTGCTCTCCTTTCTCTCTTCTTTCTCTTCTCCTTTAACGCCCAAGAATTTTCTAGATTTAAATAGAAGTATTAAACATTTAAAGGAGCTATTAAACGAATTACTATTAATTAAGTCTCATTAAGTAAAAGGCCTTCTACTAATAAATAAATTAGGCCCATTTAAATTGAACCCAAAGGACTTAAAACCCAAGCCCAAAAGAGTTGGCCCATTTTCTAGAAGCTTAATTTCTAGAATTTCAGAATTTAAGTGGATAAATAGGATAAGTAAATGGATAATAGGGGGGAAGAGTTTGAAACTGTTCAAATTCGGCGCCTAGGATGGAAAATGGTCTATCGCAAGACCGCAAGGGACCCTAAACGGTCTAGTCCTAGACCGCTAAGGCACTTCAGATTCTGTGAGAAGAAGGAAACGTGAAAAGCTTGGGACTTGGACATCCAAATCGCCTAGGATCGATGCTATCTACTAATTAGCTAAGTCTAGAAGGTTAGAAGATCGAATAGAAAGCCTAATTGGGACTCTAAGTTCGTTCTAATCCTCAAAACCCTAGTTAAACCTATAAATAGACCCCAGAACCAACGTGTGTGACCCTTACTTTTGGCACGCGTAGAACTAAGGTAAAGAGAAAGAATTAGAGGTAAATTTCTTCTAGAAATTTGTTCATTATAGTTAGAACTAACTTTCCTCAAAATTTCGTTCTAGGAGATCAAGTCTACAAGGAGTTAGAGGCTTCCAAAGTCGCTAATCCTACACCAATAACCCAAGAACCTGTGCAAAGGACCAAGGAAGATCTACGAAATAAAAGCCTTAAACGAGATAATTAGATAGAGGTTCTTTAGAATAATTTGTTCATGTTAGTACCCTCTTCTTACCCTCAAAATTTCACGTCTTTAGGTCAAGAGAATCAGGAGTTAGGAAGGCATGAAGTTGTTGATTTAGCACACGTGCAGCAAACTAGGGTTGACTTTCAGCCTTGAATTGAAAATCTAAAGCCCAGGACAGAGGTAGGTTATCTCATGAAAGGTATAAACTCGAAGTCAGGAATAAAAGTCCTCTGATTTCATTCGATTTCATGCATTGTACATTGAGAATTTTATGTTTTCATTAGAACTATGCATCTAGTATAGTATTCATGCATGAACTAGCCCTAATGAAGAAAAAAGGAGAATTTTCTTGTTAATTACATGAACCCAAGCATATTGTTGGCCTATATTCGTTCTATCATAATTATAGAAGTTTATTCATGTTGATTTCCAGGCATGATATGTCTTGGATTAGTATTTTATCTTATTATTATTAAGTTTTCTGTAACACAGGAAGAAACGGTCTTCGTGTAGACCGCCAGAAATCGTAGCGGTTGTACGATAGACCGTTTGACCCAATGAAACGGTCCTACACTAGACTGTTTTCGATTTCTGATTTCTGTAATATTGTTAACTCGAACATATTGCAGATTAGCCTTAATTGATGTATGATAAGCCTAGTTAACTAAGTTTTATTCCTGGTTTGAGCACTGGTTTTATATACTTAGTTAATTCTATTATTCATCATAGTAGATTTCATGTTTTGTGCACATTGGTATTATTTTAACTAGTGTTAATTTATGACCAAAATCATATACTCTTGTAATAAAAATATGTTTCAAATGATAGAGGATTCATGATTTAACTTGATCGTTATTTTATCAGGATTCTCTCTCTTCTAGAGTCATTCTTCTTAAGTACATGACACATATTCCGATATGTTGTCATTAGTTACACTTTTTGCACATTAAGTACACAATCTTGGACTTGATAACCTCTCCATTGGATATTCCTTCCAACGGACTAGAAAATCTTGTTTCAAGGCCTCCATAAGACTCCGCGAGCCTAGGATTCCCACTAGGACGCTGAGTTGGTTGTACCATTAAAACCCAATTGACTAGAAAGCACTTTACCGGTGTTTTATGTATTCTGGACCTTAGCGGCTATCTGGTTGACCGCCAGAGTCTGCTAGTGGCCATTCACTAGACCGCTAACGGATACTAAATGGCCACCCACTAGACCGCAAAGCTCCAGATGGTTTTTCTCATATGACCATTCTATCTTATGGAAACGGTCCATGACTAGACCGTTTTCTGTATCAAACGGTCCTGCACTAGACCGCTTGGTTACTGATTGAGTCCAACCTAAGGTTTTACCTTTGGGGTTGGTTTTCTTGAGTTCATAGATAGCCTTAGAATTATCTGGACTATAAACCTATGTTAACAAGCCAATGTTAAAAATATGATAGATAAGGAATGTACCGTTATGCTACCAAATTTTCTCCATAGCATGACCTAGTTATTAATACATTTTCTTGAAATCTCATAATCAATTATTGGTATGTTATATACCTTGGTTACCTTATCAGGGATTTATTGTTGAACTTGTACATTATTGGCCACATTTTGTTATAAACGTGGAAGTAGCTTGATTTATACTTGAAGATATAGTTCGAGCACTGATTATGTTCAAGGGCTCTATGCTAGTCCCTTCAGCTGATTATCGGAAACATACTGTAAACCATGGGGTATGATGCTACTGGTTGATTGCGCTAGGAGTACTTTCTTTATAAATAAGTGAAAATCCACAGAATGTGAATAAAAATCCACGTAAAATCACGAAGTACTTGTTATTAAGCGAAAAGTACTTTCTTGCTTGTTACATGACTTTCTAGTACATTCTTGTTACATTCTTATTCATGAAAAGGCCAAATTTACTTTCTTAATTGATAAATCATATTCTCATATCTCGTACTTGATCGTATCTTGTTACTTGGTTATATACGTGTTTCATCATATCTGCATGATTTATCTTATTCTTTAGAGCTAAAATGTTAATCACATAAATTTATCTTCATGTTGATACGAAGATACCTACTGGGCAAGTGTGCTCATTACCTACTTTCTTAAATGTTTCAGGAAGTACAGATGAATCAGATTCGGATTATACAAGTAGCGGGTCCGAGAGTGAATGAAGGTCAAAACGAATCGAGAGAAGTCATAGTACCAGATGTCTAGTCGAGTCTTGTTGTAATTTTCTATTTTTCTTGAGTCTATGATATAAGAGTGTGTTATACCCGGACAATTTTCCCAGCAAAATACCAAAGAACAAGGGTTCGGGAATTTCCCCGAACACCTTTAAGGCATGGGCTATCCGGCCCCTCCGGTAACCCAGTGGGCCCGACCAACGGTCCCAACCCGCTATCCAGGATATACGGAAGCATTAACAATTAACCAAGATCACTCCCGACCCCTCAGCGGTGGACTTTGTCCGCGTTGGATACGACCACCCGGGCCAACCCGGGGGCGCTCCGACTACAAGCCACGCCACGCGGCACTCAGCGACGAGGCCAGGGGCCTACTCTGGGACGCCTTCTTTCAACCCTCCAAGGTCAAAGGGAGACCCAAATAAGTCAACCACAGGCTTGGGAGGCCCGCAGCATGTGTATACGGCTCACACACAGGTGTCAGGCTTTTCCCCGAACACCTTGTGCGTGCGTATGTCCCAGCCCTTCTACAACAAACCGTGGGCCAACCCACGGCTCCAACATGCCAGTCGGGTTCTACAGCAACCCTCCAATAGGTCGAGGCCACCCCCGACCCTCAGACACGCGGCGATGAGCCGCTCATACTTAGCTCTCGGGCCAACCCGAGGCTACTCTGCCAACCCGCAGTGTAACGCGGCACACATCACGGGGCCCAGCCCAAGTGCCCAAAGTGCCTCTCCTTAGCTCCTACGAGCTCTTATCCTCAGCCCAAGGCCCCTCCCAAGGTCCCTCAGCTAATTAGCCAAACCGTCCGATAACCCAGGGTGTGTCGGGCATTTACCCGAACACCTCGCGAGCGGCAACTACGACTCCATAACAACAGCCCCCCATGGGTTAACCCCAGCATCCCGGAGCCCTGTGTCCCTCAAAGGACACCCTCAGATGATGAAAGAAGACCCCCGGGGGCCATCCCTCGGGGTTGCGGCTCGTCCGGGGCCGATTCACCCCGGGGCTCAGCCGCACCCCCGGAGAGGGCGAACTCTGCCCTCCTCTCAGCCCAGAGGCCCCACGGCATTCCCCAGCCCCGATTTCGTGCAAGATCGGCCGTACCGTGCATAGAAGGATTCGATGATGAGGAACTTGTTGTGACCCCTCTATGTTGATGATGTTGACTCTTGCTCTATTCCTTGGCAACACCATTGTTTTGATTGATTGGCAACTGAGTTTGATTTTGTTGGCCCAGACTAGATGGCGGACAAGAAGGGGGGTTGAATTGTCCCCTTGACTTAGATGACGGATTTAAAAAACTCTCTAAACTGATCACGGTGGAATTAAAATTAACTGCGTTAATTAGCCTAAACACATATGAGATTTAACAGGTTCTCTCAATCTTTCCGATCTCACTCGTAATAACAATGCAAATGTTAGAGAAAAATATGCCTAGTACGAATAACAAAAGTAGCAGTGTGCAGTGGTGTAGTGAGTAAAAATCTATTAAACTAACCTGTGAAGCGAGATAGAAGAAAGGGACAAACACACAGGCAATCACAAAGGACACGGAGATTTTTAGGTGGTTCGGGACCACAAGGGCTCCCTACGTCCACCCCTCACCCAATCGGGTGAGGCTTCACTACACGCTACTTTCGTAGCAACACGGGGATGAACCCCAACCACACACACACACGCTGCTTCCGCAGCAATATCCACACACGGGGAAAATCCCCCAACAAGCTGCCACTGTAGCACACACACCCACACACAAAATCGGGGAACTCGCCCCGGACACTGAAAACCACACGGAGTCGCAGCTCCGTCAACACATAACAATCCACAGGGAAACTTTCCCACAATAATGCCCAGCACACGGAGACGCAGCTCCGCCCACACACTATGACTTTCCGAGTTTGATAAAATGAAAGAATATACAATGAACACCCAAACTATTTATCTATGCTCAGCTAAAAGGATAGAAACCCTTGTAAATCAAAGATAGATGACTCAAATGGATGCAAACAAGATGCAACAATGAATCCCCATGAGTAGAGAGAGGTTTAAGAAGATCTTCTCTAAGCCCCAAGTTGGAGGGTAGCCGATTCCAATGTTGAGGACGTCCACGCGATCCTCTCTTCAATCCGCTTCTTTCTTTCTTCAATCACAAGCTCAAACTCCTCCTGGATGTAGATGATATCCGCGTTCTTCTCCAGCTCCTCTCCTTTCCCTCTTTCTTTTCCTACAAGACAAGGAGAAAAAGATAGCACGTTAGAGCTCTCCTCACCTTTCTTCCAAATTCGCAACATATATATACCATGAGAATAAGTTGTGCAAAAGACCATTATACCCTTGTAAAACCCTAGCAAAACCACCCTAATATGTTCATTACTAACCCAAGGGCAAGTGTGTAAATTTTCAGCCCATTTGGATGTGATTTGGTCGGGTTACGGTGACTTACGGAAATCCCGCACGGAGATGTGAACAGGGGGGGGGGGTCGACCCACTTTGGAGGGGGGGTCGACCCACCTGCCAGACAGAATGCTGTCTGGCAGGTTTTGTCACAGGGGGGTCGACCCACTTCTGAAGGGGGGTCGACCCACTTTCAGCCAGAGTGCTGAAAGTGCCCTGTTCTGCCCAGGGGACGACCCATTAGCATGGGGGGTCGACCCACTGACCTAGAAACTTGATCAAAAGGTTTCTAAACAATTTCCAAACATTCTAAACATGCAACCCAATAGATTAAAATAAGAATTGCATTAGAAAGTAAGTTCTCACCTTGTCATTCATGATTTTGAGAGCATAACCTGAAAAACTCAAAAACTTCATCTTCATGATGCATGAAACACATTTAATCTAATAATACCTCATAGAAGGTGTTCAGAAAACAACCCACACAATTACCACCTCTTCAATGCATTTCAACCTTGATGAACCTGCACATTAGTATGTTGAAAGTGCAACTATATGCACAACTGATTCAAACATTTCCAAACCATATTTTTCACAGGTTCACCTTTCAAATACAATTTAATCAAGCCAACATGAATTAGATGAATTGAGAGCAAACTCAAATCTCCACTTTGTATATGCATGAAACTGAATGTATAGACTTGGAAACTTGAAGGCACAAGACAATGTATAGACTTGGCAGAAGGCCAATGTATAGACTTGGATTGAAGGCCAATGTACAGACTTGGTGGCTTGAACCAATGTATAGACTTGGCTGATGAAGGCCAATGTACAGACTTTGAAATATGAAGCCCAGTGTATAGACTTGAAGTATGAAGGCCAATGTATAGACTTGGTGGCCAAAGGCCAATGTACAGACTTGGCTGATGAAGGCCAATGTACAGACTTGGTGGCCAAAGGCCAATGTGTAGACTTGGATTATGAAGGCCAATGTATGAAACAGAATGTATGGACTTTGAGTATGCATGAAACACAATGTCAAGCATTTATATGAATTCATTAAAAGAGTCATGACCCAAATTGTGAACATGATATAACCAAGTTAGATAGCATGGTTAGAGGGTCTTAAGAACATCCAATAACCTTGGATCAAAAAGAATCATAAAAAGCATGTTAAGCAGAAATCCACATCAAGTGTCCCATATAGGACATGCATGAAGGCACCAATACAAACACCAACATCAAGGATGTGTGCATGAAGGATCATTGTGTTTGAACCACCTGCAAAACAAGATATCATAGTGTTAGTTTGTTTTACCATCAGGATGCCATAAAACATAGACAATCAAGATTTCCACTTTGAAGTAAACACAAAACAAGTAAACACAAAACACACGATATATTGGAATCATCAAAACCATTGTCAAAGACAACGAGGGGACGCACAGAACCCAACAATCTCCCCCTTTTTGATGATGACAATATATTATGATAATTTTAAAGTTCTCTCCCCCTTTATCATTAGCAAAAAAATGGGGGACTGAAAAATAGCTGGAAACCTTACAAAAATGAGTTAGACATGAACGCACGAATCCAGCAATACACCTACCATGAGAGGAAGGTGTGGAGACCAAAAATAAGCAGGAATTTGAAATTTTATTTGTAATTAGCAGATGTGTGAAATTAGTGCATAAGCTCAATTTTTTGTGATTTTTGCTTTATGTATGACTAATTATGCACTTGTAATGAAAGTAAATGATATGTGAAGCCTGAAAACTATGTTAGGCACAAAAAGTGTATTATGCTAAAAAGCACATTATTCTCCCCCAATTGTCAAGAACAAAAGCCAATAGACAATGGGATTAAGTAACCTGAAGATGCATCTATGCAAACTTAAATGTGAAATGAAGTATGCAAGCAAGCAAACACGCAAGCATGCATTGGAGTTAAGCACACATACAGTACTATAGCTCCCCCTTAATGGGGTAAGGGGATAGCAAAAGAACAGTTCATTCAAAATCAAAATGTGAGATATGAACCATAATCAAAAAAGGTAGTGCATTCATATATGCAAGGTACTACATAAGCCATGATAAGAACAAATTCAAGATATACAATCATCACAAAAATACCCAATTGAAATTTATGTAAATGAGCAATGAACTTCAAGTTTATATGGATATTAGCAGAGTTTCTAGAAAACACTAGAGGGTTATTTCCTTCCTACACTTCTATTTTGATCCTCGACTATTGGTAGCTTCGCTCAACCCCTTTTTGTTTTTCTTTTATTGGATTTCACTGTTCGGCGCGAGTCACCTCATGTGTCTCAATGGGGTTTCCCGGCTTACTAGGATTCATCACAAAATGTGGATTTTGTTTCACCTTTCGACGCGAGTTTCCTCATTTATTTCAGTGGGGATTCCCGGCTACTCAGTTAGACATACCACTTATTTAAGCATGCGGGGTAGGCAGCTTTTTCCTCACGATTCTCTCAATTTTCATGTAGAAATTTATTTCCCATGAAGTGTTAAAAAGAATTTCTGAAATCCTTATCAATCAAAGTCATATGCATCATTTTGGAATAATGTATGGGTAATTGCTTTGGATGTAGAAGATGAATTTGCCTATACACAGTTATGACTCCCCCTAAATGTATGCACAGTTGAAATGAATCATCCTCCTTTGTATATGTCACTTTTCACAAATGATTAAAATCACTGCATTTTATATAGCAAGGAGGTGAGGTCTTAGAAGATTTGCAAGGAATTGTGTTCTAAAATTATATACATGCATTCAAGCAAGGATATAGCAAACTATTCAAACAAAGTGATTTTCGGTACGCGGCGGGGAACATAGGTCCGAAGACCACCATCACGCATAGTGAAAGCTTCCGGCTAGACATAATCCAACCTTCCACAAACACCATTTTATATACCGAAAAATCATAGAAATCAAGCACATGAATATGAAGTATATGCAAGTATATGCATGTAACTTGAAGATGTGATTGAAAAAATTTTCATATTCACAAGTATGAAAAGATATGTATGATATGTGCAATGAGTATCATGCAACTAAGCGTGTAAGTTGTATATGCAAGAGTGAACCATTATTTACAAGATGCGTGTAAAAGTGTGAAAGACTTTATGCACAGAACAGAGCATTCAAAAACTAGACATATTCACAAGATGTGAAATAGAGAAGTATGTCCAATTTGTCTAAACATAGAGTTCACAAACATATCATTATTTCAGGAGTTACTTATAAGTGTGAAAACACTTTATGAGAATAGTAAAGCATTTGAAGATAGAATTTATTCACATGGAGTGAAAACAGAAGTGATCAAGTCATTCTGACATGGAACTTAAAAATTCTCAAGATTTCCAAAAGATACTATAACCAGTGAACTAAGTTGGAAGCATTTTTTCTCGAAACATAAATTTTACCTTTTTCAGATTTTTTCAAAGAGAACCATGTGAGACAAAAATTTCAAAACAAATCATTTTCTTCCTCACCTTGAGATCCCAATGTTTATTAATTTCTTCGACCTCAAGGTACCCCTGCAAAATAGATTCTCAAGTTGGATGTTTGGGTACCCAAACCATCTTGGGTCCCGAGGGGTTAGTCCTAACATGAACAAATGTATTTTTCTTATTTTTCCTTTCATACCACTCATCATCGATTTTCATTGTGGAACAATCATCCATAGAATGACCATTCTCACCACAGTAATAGCAGTAGAAAGATTTTCTTTTCATGGATAATTTCTCATCATTTTTCATTAAGGAACAATTATCCATCATGTGTCCTTGTTCACCACAATAATAACATGAAAAGTTCTTGTTGGCAAACCATTCATCATCATCTTTCTTAACGAAGTAATTTTCAAAGACATGACCACGTAACCCACAATAGTAACAATGAGTGTTGAGATTTTTCATTGTGGATTTCTCATGATCTTTGGAACCATTATCATTTTCTACTCTAGATTTCAAAGTCACATCATCATCAAACTTCATTAAAAGGCAATCATACATTTCATGGCCAAATTTGCCATAATAGTCACAAAAGACATTCCTTCTTTTTCTTGGTGCATGAACATGTTTATCATATGAGGGTTCTACATGCATACAAGAACAATCAACATCCTTTTTCTGTTTTTCATTTTGCTTATTGCACAACACCATGGATTCATTCAAATTTATGATCTCATCTTCCAATGATGAGATATGCAAGTTAGATTCAGCAATTTCTTTCTCACACAATGCCAGCTTCTCATTCAACAAAGAATTGATAGTTTTAGAGCTAGCAATTTCTAATTCCAAAACATGAAGATTTTCAGAATTATCAACAACATGTTTTCCTTTTTCAAACATGTGGAGTTCATCAACCAACAAACTATTTCGTTCTTTCAAATTCTGAATCTCTTCAGCAAGTTTTTCAAGTGGATTTACAGTCGTGGAGGTATGTCCAAGTTCATTCTTTTGAAGGCTCACATGTTCATCAACCATTTCATTCTGGGTTTTATTACATTCAAATTTGTCATTCACGCTTTTAAGGCTTTCAATTTCATGTCTCAGCTCCATTAACCATTCAGATTTATCAACAGATATGCATGTCTCTTTTTCAAGCACAAGTAATTTTTCAGACATAGCAAAATTCAGTATTTTTAGCTTTTCATTGTCTTCTTCAATGAGTTGAAGTTCTGAAATTTTATCCTGTAAGGATTTGTTTTCAGCTTTCAAAATTAAAATAATTTCTTCATGCACAGCAACATCATGCAACAAATTTTTATTCAAGATCCTAAGCTCCGAGCATTCCTCACATGAAAGATCATCAACACATGTATTTTCAATTTGAGAGCATTTAGCACATGGAAGGTTAACATGTGAATGATCATTAAGTTTCTTTTTCATTTTTCTGTTCTCAGATTTTAATGCCTTATATCTATCAAGCAAGTCATCATAGGCATCCATTAGTTCTTCTAAGGAAATCTCATCGGTTTCAGAACTTACCTCCTGATTTCCTTCTCCATCAGAATTTTCTTTGCTCGAAAGAGCATTGTCGTTTGCCATCATACATGTATCCTTCAGCCTTCCTTCATGAAACTTAATCAGTCCATCCAAGATTTCTTTGGCTGAGCTGCAATCAGAAGCAAATGGAAATTTGTTAATGCATACTGCAGCTTTAAGAGTATTCAAAACAAAAAGATTATCAGAATTCATCTTCCTATGTTCATCGGTCCATCTTGACTCATTTTTTGGTAAAACATGAGGACCATGACTTATTAATTTCATAAGCTTAGGATTAATCCCAGAAATCCAAACACACAATTTTCCAAGCCATGATGTAAAATCAAAACCATCAAAGACAGGAACTGAATTCAGACTAGCCATCAAAAAAGATCTTTTCTCCTACACCGTGAGGTCCGCTGAATAAAAATCAGAGACTGGGCTCTGATACCAATTGTTGGCCCAGACTAGATGGCGGACAAGAAGGGGGGTTGAATTGTCCCCTTGACTTAGATGACGGATTTAAAAAACTCTCTAAACTGATCACGGTGGAATTAAAATTAACTGCGTTAATTAGCCTAAACACATATGAGATTTAACAGGTTCTCTCAATCTTTCCGATCTCACTCGTAATAACAATGCAAATGTTAGAGAAAATTATGCCTAGTACGAATAACAGAAGTAGCAGTGTGCAGTGGTGTAGTGAGTAAAAATCTATTAAACTAACCTGTGAAGCGAGATAGAAGAAAGGGACAAACACACAGGCAATCACAAAGGACACGGAGATTTTTAGGTGGTTCGGGACCACAAGGGCTCCCTACGTCCACCCCTCACCCAACCGGGTGAGGCTTCACTACACGCTACTTTCGTAGCAACACGGGGACGAACCCCAACCACACACACACACGCTGCTTCCGCAGCAATATCCACACACGGGGAAAATCCCCCAACAAGCTGCCACTGCAGCACACACACCCACACACAAAATCGGGGAACTCACCCCGGACACTGAAAACCACACGGAGTCGCAGCTCCGTCAACACACAACAATCCACAGGGAAACTTTCCCACAATAATGCCCAGCACATGGAGACGCAGCTCCGCCCACACACTATGACTTTCCGAGTTTGATAAAATGAAAGAATATACAATGAACACCCAAACTATTTATCTATGCTCAGCTAAAAGGATAGAAACCCTTGTAAATCAAAGATAGATGACTCAAATGGATGCAAACAAGATGCAACAATGAATCCCCATGAGTAGAGAGAGGTTTAAGAAGATCTTCTCTAAGCCCCAAGTCAGAGGGTAGCCGGATTCCAATGTTGAGGACGTCCACGCGATCCTCTCTTCAATCCGCTTCTTTCTTTCTTCAATCACAAGCTCAAACTCCTCCTGGATGTAGATGATATCCGCGTTCTTCTCCAGCTCCTCTCCTTTTCCTCTTTCTTTTCCTACAAGACAAGGAGAAAAAGATAGCACGTTAGAGCTCTCCTCACCTTTCTTCCAAATTCACAACATATATATACCATGAGGATAAGTTGTGCAAAAGACCATTATACCCTTGTAAAACCCTAGCAAAACCACCCTAATATGTTCATTACTAACCCAAGGGCAAGTGTGTAAATTTTCAGCCCATTTGGATGTGATTTGGTCGGGTTACGTTGACTTACGGAAATCCCGCACGGAGATGCGAACAAGGGGGGGTCGACCCACTTTGGAGGGGGGGTCGACCCACCTGCCAGACAGAATGCTGTCTGGCAGGTTTTGTCACAGGGGGGTCGACCCACTTCTGAAGGGGGGTCGACCCACTTTCAGCCAGAGTGCTGAAAGTGCCCTATTCTGCCCAGGGGACGACCCATTAGCATGGGGGGTCGACCCACTGACCTAGAAACTTGATCAAAAGGTTTCTAAACAATTTCCAAACATTCTAAACATGCAACCCAATAGATTAAAATAAGAATTGTATTAGAAAGTAAGTTCTCACCTTGTCATTCATGATTTTGAGAGCATAACCTGAAAAACTCAAAAACTTCATCTTCATGATGCATGAAACACATTTAATCTAATAATACCTCATAGAAGGTGTTCAGAAAACAACCCACACAATTACCACCTCTTCAATGCATTTCAACCTTGATGAACCTGCACATTAGTATGTTGAAAGTGCAACTATATGCACAACTGATTCAAACATTTCCAAACCATATTTTTCACAGGTTCACCTTTCAAATACAATTTAATCAAGCCAACATGAATTAGATGAATTGAGAGCAAACTCAAATCTCCACTTTGTATATGCATGAAACTGAATGTATAGACTTGGAAACTTGAAGGCACAAGACAATGTATAGACTTGGCAGAAGGCCAATGTATAGACTTGGATTGAAGGCCAATGTACAGACTTGGTGGCTTGAACCAATGTATAGACTTGGCTGATGAAGGCCAATGTACAGACTTTGAAATATGAAGCCCAATGTATAGACTTGAAGTATGAAGGCCAATGTATAGACTTGGTGGCCAAAAGCCAATGTACAGACTTGGCTGATGAAGGCCAATGTACAGACTTGGTGGCCAAAGGCCAATGTGTAGACTTGGATTGTGAAGGCCAATGTATGAAACAGAATGTATGGACTTTGAGTATGCATGAAACACAATGTCAAGCATTTATATGAATTCATTAAAAGAGTCATGACCCAAATTGTGAACATGATATAACCAAGTTAGATAGCATGGTTAGAGGGTCTTAAGAACATCCAATAACCTTGGATCAAAAAGAATCATAAAAAGCATGTTAAGCAGAAATCCACATCAAGTGTCCCATATAGGACATGCATGAAGGCACCAATACAAACACCAACATCAAGGATGTGTGCATGAAGGATCATTGTGTTTGAACCACCTGCAAAACAAGATATCATAGTGTTAGTTTGTTTTACCATCAGGATGCCATAAAACATAGACAATCAAGATTTTCACTTTGAAGTAAACACAAAACAAGTAAACACAAAACACACGATATATTGGAATCATCAAAACCATTGTCAAAGACAACGAGGGGACGCACAGAACCCAACAGATTTGATGAAATTGCTCCATCAGATTGACTATGTGTTCTTTGCTTCTAATACACTGATGTCTGCAATTCTTACTGTCATAAGTCCACACACTGCATCTCAATTAAATTGATTAAGTGTGCACAGCGTCAACGCATCATGTTACAGCGTCAACGCATAAGTCCACACACTGCATCTCAATTAAATTGATTATGTGTGCACAGCGTCAATGCATTATGTTACAGCGTCAACGCACCGTTGGCTTTGAAACTCAGAGTCTGTACATCCGAATTGCCCTTGATCTGGTGAAATGTATACACTCATTCACTGTAGCCTTCACACATTAAAGTTCATACATTCATCAATTATTTTTCACTCAAGGCAAAGTCTATACACTGGGGTCTCTTCCCTACGTGTCTTAGGCGAAGTCTGAACATTCGATTCTGAAGCCTGAAGTCTATACAGTCCAGCCTAGTCCTACGATCAAGGCTTTAGCTACACTCAACTCTGTACATTGGCTTCGCTTCATGAAGTCTGTACATTGCTTCATGTCCCCAAAGTTTGCACATCAACAGTGATCTTTGAAGTCTGTACACTGCTTCAGGAGCTTCAAGTCCACACATCGCTCAAAGTCTGTACAGAGTCCAGCGTCTCAGTTAGCGTCTCATGCACTTGAGCAAAGTCTGCACATTGGTCTTCGAATCCAATGTCTATACAATGGTCTTCACACTTGAAGTCCATACATTTGATGTGCAGAGTTGATGTCTATACTGTGTCCTTGCTGATCAAGTCTACACTATGGTCGGTGACAAGTCTGTACACTGGCCTCAGCCTTTCAAGTCTATACACTGACGGCTGAACTAAGAACTCTATACATCGTCTGTCTGCACTAGAGTCTCATGGAGTCTATACATTGTACTCGTCCTCTAAAGTCTATACACTGAAGTCTTCACATTCGCTTGCATAACATGAAGTCCATAAGTGGGTAAAGTCTGTACACTGTCCATGCTTCATGCAGCGTCAACTCATCCTTCATGCAGCGTCAACTCCTCAAGTATATACAATGCAATGTACATACTTAAATCTTATGTCTTTAGTCTTGTTGCTGAAGGGACAGGGTCGACGCCTGGAGCTTAAAGCGTCCACGCATCAGTAGACGAAGCTTTCACGATGTCTTCTATTGCGTCAACGCCACATGAAAGCAACGTCGACGCAACAGTTGAAGAAGCATTCGTCTTCACAGGCCATTCCACTGCGTCAACGCCACAAGCAAGCAGCGTCGACGCAGCAGCTAAAGAAACGAGGCTAATGGCTACTGGAATGCCTCACTGCGTTAACGCCATTGAATGAAAGCGTCGACGCAGCAAGTCAGATTGATGACTTTGAGCACGTGAACGGAGAACTCTATACATCGGACTGAAGAAGCTAATGAGGGGCACGTGATCCCAGGTACCTGGCTCGTGATCCGAAAAGGACAAGGTATCCAGATAAGGACATGTGTACTAACACTCCATTGCATGCTGCCACGTTGTCCAAATTGCTGGGTGGGAAACGTGGAGAGCACACGCCTGCCGCTGTTGCTGCTATATATACAAGCCTTCTTCCACAGAATAAAGCTGATCGAAGGAGAAGAAGAAAAAAGTCTATACACTCAGCAGCAGTGAGCCTTCGATCCACAGAGAGAAGAGAGAGGAAGAAGATACAGAGAAGAAGAAGAAGAAATAGAGAAGAAGTGTTGGGACGGTGCGATTGATACAGAGGGGGGGGTGAATGTATCCCCTTCCTGAATATTGCCCAAATTAAAAATAATTCGCCTGCTACTAGATACAGTTGCAAAGTAAAGGCAATAGCGTTCAAATAGACATTTGATCGACCAGATGAGTTGCTGACTATACTGGTGGAACCAGATAAAGTCTAATGCCAAAGGACAGAACAATGAAAACTAAACACACTCAGAAAGATGTGAGGCACAAGGCCACAGCAGATCGAAACAAAACAATTCAAACAACCTGTGAAATAGATAGAAGATATGGAAGAACACACCACAAGCAAATCACGGAACAGCAGGTTTTTAGGTGGTTCGGTCCACAGACCTACGTCCACCCCTCACTCCCAACCGGAGTGAGGCTTCCACTAGCACAAGCTAGAAACCGCAGACTCAGTCTGCAACAGGTGCTGCCACACAGCTTGACCAGGGGAACAACCTCCCCTCTTCCTCTCAACCGGAGGGACACCCCAAGTGACTCCCAGCCACTTGGAAACCAGAGACCGAAGTCTCTCTTCCTCCAGTCCCGGAGGGAACCCCTGGACTTGCTACCCACAAGCCCAGAACCGGAGGACAAAGCCTCCCTTCCTCCAAACCAGAGGGGAACCTAGAGACCCAAGTCTCTCTTCCTCTGAACCCCAGAGGGACACACAAGTGACACCAAGTCACCTGTAAACCAGAGGTCTCGGACCTCTCTTCCTCCCAACCGGAGGGACCCCTGGACTTGAATCCTACAAGCCCAGACCCGGAGGACAAGCCACCCTTCCTCTTACCAGAGGGAACCCACAAGTGGCACCCAGCCACTTGCAACCGGAGATAGCAATCTCCCTTCTCCTGAACCAACAGGAGGGACCCCGACCTCTCTACAGAGAATCGGACAAACAGCAAGAAAATAGTTCAAAGAAAAAATGAAACTCAGCAACGAAAAGCTGAAAAGATAAAAACAAATGTGGCTCTCGCAGGAGCTGGCTGGCCTGGATTTGATCCACAGTCCAGCAGGAGCTTCTTCTATTGCTTCTCACTTTCTCCCAGCACGAACTCTCTTTTCTTCTTCTTCTTCTCACTGCTTCTGCCTCCTCCTTCTTCTCACTCTTTCTATCTCACTGTCTCTCTTTCTTTTTCTTCTTCTGCTATCTAGACTGTGGAAGCTCTCGACTGCTCTCTATTTTCCCATACTCTCACGAGTTCTCTATTTTTCTTTTCTTCTGCTGGATCGAGCTCTCTACAGTTCTGCTTTTTCTTTCTTGGCTCCGATCTTCTTTATCTGTGGTCGAAGGCTACATTATATAGCAGCAGCAGCAGGTGGATAGGGCACAAAACGCGTGTGCCTCCCACACTCGATCCAGAACCTTCCTGCCACGTGTCTTTATAGCATTGGTTTCTTTAGTATCGGATCACGTGCAGCCCAGACACAGGTGAATGTTCTTCCTCGGACCTGCAAAGAGATAAAAACCATTAACACTGAGGGCCACAAGAACTAGAACTGCATGAGGTATGTGGAAATGACAAGAGGTGCACTATACAGAGAACGACACGAGATACAGTGGTGACAAAACAGATACTATAGAGGGAACGACACGAAGTAGAAAAGATTACTACAGTACGAGACAAGGAGAGCATGACACGAGGTCAGATGAAAGCGGCACGAGGTAAAGAGAACGACACGAGATACGCAATAATAACGCAAAGACATGAATACAAAAACAACACGAAGACATGAATACAAAAACAACACGAAGACATGAATACAAAAATAACACAAAGACATGAATACAAAAACAACACGAAGACATGAATACAAAAACAACACGAAGACATGAGTACAAGGGTAACACGAAGACACGAGTCCACGGGTAACACGAAGACAACTCGAGTACAAAGCTGTTCGAACATTCGAACGACTCGAAGACGAGGACGACACGGGCTGACAACAACTCAAAGATGACAACAGAAACGACACGAAGTGGTTGCAAATCAGGAAAGACACGAGGTCTAGGAAAAGCAACACGAAGTCAGAAATAACAAGGAAACGACTCGAACTAAGGACAACACTTAGAGAAGGCTGCACGAAGTGAAAGCAACACGAAGACAGAAGATGGCACGAGATGAACAACTAAAGACAAAGGAAATGACACGGGTTTCACAGGGAAACGACTCGAAGTTCGTCAGAACAATTCCAGCTGCTTTAGTGAACAATACGAAGACAGAAAGTGAAGCTACACGAGGTTAAACAACTTAAGACAAGACTCGAAGACATGGAAGATAAAGATGGAACAACACGAAGTATAAACGGATAACACGAAGTGTTGTAGGCACTAACGACACGAAGAATGAAGGAGACAATACGGACATACAACGTACTCCCTCAAAGCAGTTTACCTGGTAATAGTGAAGATCAACACGAAGTGTTATAAACTCAAACGACAGGAAGTCTTTTCGTGTTTGTGAGGAGAGACAACACGGAGTGTGGTGCAAATGGCACGAAGACAATCCCTTAGAGTAACTTGAAATAGCTCAAGGGTTTTGTTTAACACATAGAGACATTTCTGTTCACTAAGGCTCAAAGAGTTGACACCATCAAAACATGTAAACACTCGACAGTGTATAGATTTCAGATAGAAGGTGCCCGGTGTACAGACTTGAAGATGATATGAACAATAAGGCATGCTGTACAGGCTTACTCGATCAAGCTGAAGTATAGCCTTAGAATTCAACCAGGATGTCTAGACTTGATGTAAGACAATGCACAATGAACATGAACCAATGAATTGAAATGCATATAGCAGACATGAACTGAACGTATGCAGGAGAACTAATTAAAACATTACCTGATCTGAGCATTCACCTTATCTGTCATGATTTGTCTTTGACTTGGTTTACCTTCATGACATGTGAGACATCCTTAAACCTGTTCTGGCAGTTTCTCATAATGCAACAGGATTATATCATCAAGAATGTAGACATAATGAGGCATAATATCTGTCATCATCAAAACTCTAGAACCACAGGGGATACATCAATCTCCCCCTTTTTGATGATGACAATATTATGAGTCATTGCAATAGATTCATCATGATGATTATGAAACCACAGAATAGCTCAGTCAGAAGTGAGCATATTAAACACCATGTGAGTGAGCATGTGTTGATTGATGCAAACATTAAAATTGATGACTCACAGATGTTCTCCCCCTTTGACAACATCAAAAAGAAGGGAATGTTCATTGGTAGTAGAAGGAGACAATTATGCAATGCTGTGAGTTACAGTCATCAAAGGTAAAAAAAAACTCCCCCTGACAAGATACTCTCCTGAGTGAATATTTAACGACAGGGACATGCAAGAATTCTCCCCCTTAGATCAACAGTGATTGGAGTGAAGCTTAGGAAATATAGAAGACAACAGTTAGATCTGAGATAATGAGGTCCCAAGTGAGAGAGAAGACACACAGAAAGAATGAGAAAGGTTTTCAATGTGATATCAATTTCATAAATCTGATTAAGTACGTATTTCAGACTCTTCTATTATAGAGATTTATGAATGATCTTTATTGACAAGTCAGATTAGAATATGATGTATGCAAGGCTTGTTTATATGTTTCCTGTACCCATATCTGAAGTCAGTTTTAATAAAGGTGAACCTAGCTTTCATATTGATAGTCTTGTTAGATCTTCTTCTTTCTTACTCACTCAATTTCAAAGATTCCTTTAAGAGATGCAATCAATAGTAATGAAGATAAACACATAAGAAAACAGTTGTTTCTGTCAAGGGTTCCAATAGAATATTTCTTTTGCACACATTTTTCAAATGGTATACTAGATTAGCAGCAATTTTCATAACTTGCTTCATGAGCACTTGAGTTTAGTACACCCTTGTAACTAGAGGATACACGTTGTTTAGACGCCAGTATCCCTAAGCACTTGGACGGACTAACTGTCATGGTTCATAGGAACAGAGATTGCATTTACACTTCATGACACACAACAGATCATTTCTTTGATGAGTGAGATGTATTTCTCAGTGTGCATGCTATTGCTCTGCCAGATTATCAATATTTTTTGAAGTAGAGTTAACAGTGGCACCTCACGACTCAGTCCTTTGGACATGGTTTCTCAGTGACCAAGGTCATTGCTCTGACAGGATTTACCTTTAGACATAATCCATATTCTCAGATGTTTAAAAATCAATACTAATTTCATACATATCAATCAAGGAGTATCATGATTTCAGAATTTTCAAAATTCAGAAGAATTTAAAAGACACAACATGATGAGGTTGGTTAAGGTTTATTAAGACCAACTCAGATATTTTCAAGATATGTTCATATGCAAACACAAGACATACATGAAACATCAACCGGCTGACAGAATCAGACATTCATAACCCTATATAATGGAAGATTCTTCTTTAAGTTATTTTCAGATTTATGATCAGAATATGCACAGAGAATTCTTTCTGAATTTTCAGGAAAGGCCGAAACAATTTTGGAAACATCCAATTTCAACAGTTGATACCAATGAATAGGATGAGTGAAGATGGCTGATAGCAGTTGAAGCAGGAAGCTGAAATGTGTTGCATTACACACTCATGACAAGACTTTAACCAAGATAGCAGTTCAATCTGAAGATGGGAAGATCAGATGGTAGAATATGAATAATGTTCCCCCTAAATGTATGCATGATCTAGCATTCCTAAATGTATGCAACTCTGACCTATGGTACCAGGCGGAGGACTTGGTCTAAAGACCATTTCACACATAGCAAGCACTTCCAGACAGAATTCAGCTGCCTTTTAGTAACTCACTACTGATATACCAAGAGTCATGCATGACAATCCAAAGCATATGCAGTTCTTTATGCATCTTAAGCTTACACTATGCCACTTATATGCCATTGTGATGCATGTGCATGTCAAATGTGCAGATGAACATTTTTAAGCATGAGTCATCATCCAAGCAACAGACTTGCTCAACCCACCTTTTCAGATTTTTCAAAATGCAATTTGTTTTTCAGAGATTATGCTTTTTAACAAATATCAACTAACTGCAATTGACATATGTATGATTTTCAGTTAAAACAAAAATTCAGGTGAACAAACATTTAATCAGCAGAGTTGGGGTTTACCAATCTTTGGATGCCTTGGTTTATTTGACCCCCTTTTTATTCCTCATCCCAAGGCATACCTGCAAAGCACATATCTCATTTTGTGTTTCTAGGTACCCAAGATTTCTTGGGTCCTACTTTGTTAGTAATACCTCTGATTGGTGCTTTCCATATTCTTTGGGCATGTAAGTCATCAGACTTCATTAAGTTACACTCACTCATGGAGTGCCCAACCTGCCCACAATAATGACAGGAAACAGCATATCTTGAATTCTTTTTATGCACAACATTGTTAGCATAGAATCTGTGTCCATTATTATGAACATGAATTTTACGTGCATTGGCATGGAGATTTCTGTTACTTGCATGAAATCTTAGTTTACCTTTACCTGCCCACCAGCATTCCGAAGCTCGGTGGCCAAATTTTCCACTTTCAAAGCATGCAAGAGTCTTTTCTTTAAAAACAGATTTATTTCTTCCAAAAACATTTCTATTTGCAGGGAGTTTTATATTTTGAGAAAAAGTTCTTCCCTGAGCATGCCAACAGTCCTTGACTGTATGGCCATGTTTTCCACAATGAGAACAATTTGAGAAGGTTTTTCTATGAGGACCTGACCAGCATTGTGCAGCAACATGTCCTATTTTTCCACAGTTATAACAATGGGTTTTCTTATCCCTAGGAACATGCTTTCTACCCTAATTGTTTTGAGCAGCTGCTAGGTCATCCTTTTCCATCAAATTACACTCATGCATCACATGACCATATTTGTGACAGTAGTGACAGATCATTTTCTTTCTAGATGCTTGCGAGTGTGTGTGAGAACTGTAATCAATATGCACAGAAGAGTTCTTTTTATTTGTTTTCTGTTTTCATTCTCTTCCTGATTTTTGTACTGAGGTGAGAATGAGGTAGAGGGTTTTTCTTGTTCTGAACTTTTAACAAAGACAGTCTTCAATTTATCTCCAGTAGCCTTCTCAGACTTCTTCATGGCTGGACTGTAACCCAGTCGGAGTTTCTGAAAATTCACATTCGCTCCAAGGAGCTTATTCAAATTGTCTCTTCCCTTAACAAATTTTGATAGGGAGTTTCTTAGATCTTCAATCTCTCTCTCGAGAGACACAATGTGGTCTTCACACAAGATGATTTGATTTTGCAGTTCATCATTTAGACTCTTCAGAGTTTCATTTTCCTGTGTCAATGTGAATTCATTATTCACTTCGTTTTCTTTTAAGATGGATTTCCCTTTTTCAAATGTCAGCCATCTTTCAGTGAAAACAGTGTTAAGAACCATCAACTTTTTGTTTTGTTCATTCAGATAGATGTTTTCTTCTATCAGCTTGTCTTGTATTTTATCAGTTTCCTTCTTCTGAGTTAGCAATGAGTCATTTTCTTCCTTCAAGGAAGTGATTAAGTTTTTCTGTATATTATCATCAGAGTCTAAGTCCTCAATCAATTCCATCAAGAATGCACATTCATTGCAAACAGATTCATCAGAACATATTGTTTAATCCTGAAGTTTTTCACATTGTTTCCTAAGACATTCATTTTCAAATTTTAGAGCATTCAAATCAGCGCTAACAAAATCAAATTCTTTCAACAGTTTTTCATTCTGAACTAAATCATCAACATGAGCATGATCATCCTCAACCGAGCTAAGTTTTTCTTCATTTTCTTTAACAGATTTTCTAAGATAGTCATTTTCAGTTTTTAGCCTACTTAGCTCAAAGCTAACACATTCAAGCTCATTCATCATTTTTTCATTCTGGTTTTTATGCATATAGATATCAGACAGGTAGGCGTCATGAGATTGCTTTATATTTGAACAACTTTCACATTGTGGAGTTGAACTACTCCGATCACTTTTCTTTTTCAATTTCTTGTATTGTTTTCTTAATTGTTCATGAGACTCAAGCAGCTCAGCATATGCATTCTCCCAATCATCTAAAGAAAAGTTTTCGAAGATGTTTACCTCCTCATCATCATCTTCTTCATTTTGGCTACTGCCATGAGTACTTCCTTTAGCCATCATGCAGTTATCTTCATTTATCCTGTGAATTTCCTTCAGCTTCTCCAGGATGTTCTTGGCAGACCTGCAATCATAAAGGCAAGCCCATAAGGCTCTGTCAGTAGCTGCTTCCATCAGATCAAAGGCTTTCCGATTTTCTCCATCCTTAGATCTGTGTCTGTCGGTCCATTTTGACACTTTCTTTGGTAATGTGTGAGGACCTTGCGAAATTAATTTCCACAAATCAGGATTAACTGTATCAATATAATTTCATAGACTGACGACCCACGCATTAAAGTTAGAACCATTGAAAACCGGTGGATGAGCCATTGAGAACAACCCTGATTAATGCAAAAGGAATATTGATGCACTAGAAGCAAACAAGCACCTAAGACTACAAGATCGAATCTGCAGGTCGCTGGACCTTGTATGCAGACACCGGCTCTGATACCAATTGTTGGGACGGTGCGATTGATACAGAGGGGGGGGTGAATGTATCCCCTTCCTGAATATTGCCCAAATTAAAAACAATTCGCCTGCTACTAGATACAGTTGCAAAGTAAAGGCAATAGCGTTCAAATAGACATTTGATCGACCAGATGAGTTGCTGACTATACTGGTGGAACCAGATAAAGTCTAATGCCAAAGGATAGAACAATGAAAACTAAACACACTCAGAAAGATGTGAGGCACAAGGCCACAGCAGATCGAAACAAAACAATTCAAACAACCTGTGAAATAGATAGAATATATGGAAGAACACACCACAAGCAAATCACGGAACAGCAGGTTTTTAGGTGGTTCGGTCCACAGACCTACGTCCACCCCTCACTCCCAACCGGAGTGAGGCTTCCACTAGCACAAGCTAGAAACTGCAGACTCAGTCTGCAACAGGTGCTGCCACACAGCTTGACCAGGGGAACAACCTCCCCTCTTCCTCCCAACCGGAGGGACACCCCAAGTGACTCCCAGCCACTTGGAAACCAGAGACCGAAGTCTCTCTTCCTCCAGTCCCGGAGGGAACCCCTGGACTTGCTACCCACAAGCCCAGAACCGGAGAACAAAGCCTCCCTTCCTCCAAACCAGAGGGGAACCTAGAGACCCAAGTCTCTCTTCCTCTGAACCCCAGAGGGACACACAAGTGACACCAAGTCACCTGCAAACCAGAGGTCTCGGACCTCTCTTCCTCCCAACCGGAGGGACCCCTGGACTTGAATCCTACAAGCCCAGACCCGGAGGACAAGCCTCCCTTCCTCTTACCAGAGGGAACCCACAAGTGGCACCCAGCCACTTGCAACCGGAGATAGCAATCTCCCTTCTCCTGAACCAACAGGAGGGACCCCGACCTCTCTACAGAGAATCGGACAAACAGCAAGAAAATAGTTCAAAGAAAAAATGAAACTCAGCAACGGAAAGCTGAAAAGATAAAAACAAATGAGGCTCTCGCAGGAGCTGGCTGGCCTGGATTTGATCCACGGTCCAGCAGGAGCTTCTTCTACTACTTCTCACTTTCTCCCAGCACGAACTCTCTTTTCTTCTTCTTCTTCTCACTGCTTCTGTCTCCTCCTTCTTCTCACTCTTTCTATCTCACTGTCTCTCTTCCTTTTTCTTCTTCTGCTATCTAGACTGTGGAAGCTCTCGACTGCTCTCTATTTTCCCATACTCTCACGATTTCTCTATTTTTCTTTTCTTCTGCTGGATCGAGCTCTCTACAGTTCTGCTTTTTCTTTCTTGGCTCCGATCTTCTTTATCTGTGGTCGAAGGCTACATTATATAGCAGCAGCAGCAGGTGGATAGGGCACAAAACGCGTGTACCTCCCACGCTCGATCCAGAACCTTCCTGCCACGTGTCTTTATAGCATTGGTTTCTTTAGTATCGGATCACGTGCAGCCCAGACACAGGTGAATGTTCTTCCTCGGACCTGCAAGGAAATAAAAACCATTAACACTGAGGGCCACAAGAACTAGAACTGCATGAGGTATGTGGAAATGACAAGAGGTGCACTATACAGAGAACGACACGAGATACAGTGGTGACAAAACAGATACTATAGAGGGAACGACACGAAGTAGAAAAGATTACTACAGTACGAGACAAGGAGAGCATGACACGAGGTCAGATGAAAGTAGCACGAGGTAAAGAGAACGACACGAGATACGCAATAATAACGCTAAGACATGAATACAAAAATAACACGAAGACATGAATACAAAAACAACATGAAGACATGAATACAAAAACAACACGAAGACATGAATACAAAAACAACACGAAGACATGAATACAAAAACAACACGAAGACATGAATACAAAAACAACACGAAGACATGAGTACAAGGGTAACACGAAGACACGAGTCCACGGGTAACACGAAGACAACTCGAGTACAAAGCTGTTCGAACATTCGAACGACTCGAAGACGAGGACGACACGGGCTGACGACAACTGGAAGATGACAACAGAAACGACACGAAGTGGTTGCAAATCAGGAAAGACACGAGGTCTAGGAAAAGCAACACGAAGTCAGAAATAACAAGGAAACGACTCGAACTAAGGACAACACTTAGAGAAGGATGCACGAAGTGAAAGCAACACGAAGACAGAAGATGACACGATATGAACAACTAAAGACAAAGGAAACGACACGGGTTTCACAGGGAAACGACTCGAAGTTCGTCAGAACAATTCGAGCTACTTCAGTGAACATTACGAAGATAGAAAGTGAAGCTACACGAGGTTAAACAGCTTAAGACAAGACTCGAAGACATGGAAGATAAAGATGGAACAACACGAAGTATAAACGGATAACACGAAGTGTTGTAGGCACTAACGACACGAAGAATGAAGGAGATAATACGGACACACAACGTACTCCCTCAAAGCAGTTTACCTGGTAATAGTGAAGATCAACACGAAGTGTTATAAACTCAAACGACACGAAGTCTTTTCGTGTTTTTGAGGAGAGACAACACGGAGTGTGGTGCAAATGGCACGAAGACAATCCCTTAGAGTAACTTGAAATAGCTCAAGGGTTTTGTTTAACACATAGAGACATTTCTGTTCACTAAGGCTCAAAGAGTTGACAACATCAAAACATGTAAACACTCGACAGTGTATAGATTTCAGATAGAAGGTGCCCGGTGTACAGACTTGAAGATGATATGAACAATAAGGCATGCTGTACAGGCTTACTCGATCAAGCTGAAGTATAGCCTTAGAATTCAACCAGGATGTCTAGACTTGATGTAAGATAATGCACAATGAACATGAACCAATGAATTGAAATGCATATAGCAGACATGAACTGAACGTATGCAGGAGAACTAATTAAAACATTACCTGATCTGAGCATTCACCTTACCTGTCATGATTTATCTTTGACTTGGTTTACCTTCATGACATGTGAGACATCCTTAAACCTGTTCTGGCAGTTTCTCATAATGCAACAGGATTATATCATCAAGAATGTAGACATAATGAGGCATAATATCTGTCATCATCAAAACTCTAGAACCACAGGGGATACATCAAGAAGGAGAAAAGAGAGAGAGTGAGGTGAGAGAGAGCTGATCGAGAGTGAGAGTGAGAGTGTTTGTATCTCAGTCTCGTGGTTCAAAACCAGAGCTGAGCTTTGCTCTTTAAGAGCTACATTGCCTTTGGGTTTTTATTTTTCGTTTTGATTCTATCTTTCATTTCCGAATGCTGTTTCTTCAAGCTGTGTGTCAGCGGTCTTGCAGTGGTGGTCTCCACTGGATGGGTTAAGCTGTATTTCCCCAGCGGTTGCAGAGGATCAGATCCTCTGGTCGGCAAGCTGTCGTGCCCAGCGAAGCTGTGTATCAGCGGGTTGTTTGGCCAAGCTGTAAAGCCCAGCGGACGCAAGCTGTGCTGCGCAGCAGGAAGCCATACTCGGTTGAGTGTGGGGTGGACGTAGGTCGTTGACCGAACCACCTAAAAATTGTGTGTGCAGTGTGTTTGTGTTTTTGTGTGATCTGTGTGCGATGGGAATTTCTTGCTTAGCTTGTTTGATTGCATCGCTTATGCTCATGCCTAGCTTTCTACCTTTTGCTTAGCACTTTTCATCTAGCTTTATTGATGCTCGCCTAAATTCCGCTCTAGAACTTACAATAGTTATAAATTAGGCAAGTTGATCTATTCACCCCCCTCTAGATCCACACTTAGTGGAGATAGACTGCGTCCATCTAACCCAACACTTGGTATCAGAGCCTAACTCTTCTGCAGGGACTCATCGCCCGAAGAGAATAGGCAGAGATGGATGCTCGAGGGATGACTGCCGAAGGTCACTCAACAACGAAGCCCCCATTCTTTGATGGATCAAACTACGCATACTGGAAGAACCGTATGCAAGTGTTCCTCAGGGCTAAGGATTACGAGATTTGGAAGATTGTCAGCAAGGGACCTTATGAGCTGTCCCCGAATGAAGATGTATGGACCAAGGAGGAGATCAGAAAGTCCACGCTGAATTGGAGTGCTATTAATGCTATCCAGTGCGCTCTGCATCCTACAGAATTCTCCCGTGTGTCTGCTTGCAAATCAGCTAAGGAGATGTGGGATGCGCTGGAAGTAATTCATGAAGGTACATCTCAAGTAAGAGAGCAGAAGGCCAATCTTCTTGTATCTGAGTATGAAGCCTTCAAGATGAAGCAGAACGAGTCCATTAGCGAAATGTATGCTCGGCTGACTGTCATAACCAATGGCCTCAGAGGTTTTGGGAAACCTCAGGCAGAGTATGATGTAGTGAGGAAAATTCTGCGCTCCCTAACTCCCAATTGGCACACCAAAGCAACAGTGATGGAGGAGTCAAGGGACTTGCGTAATACTAAAGCTGATGAGCTGATTGGCTCACTAATGGCATATGAGATAAACATGCCAAGGACAGATGAAGCCGAGAGGAAGAAGAAGCCGATAGCGCTGAAGGCTAGTTCCAGCAAATCAACAAGATCCAGCTCCAGCAGCTCTTCATCATCAGAAGAAAACCTAAATGAAGAGGAAGATGTGACTCGATCTGAGATAGCCATGATGACTAGAGAGTTCAGGTGATTTCTCAGAAAGGGAGCAGGACGGTTCGGTCAGAAGAAATACAGTGGTGACCGAAAGGATAAAAGGTATAAATCTAAACCTGCAAAGAAAAATGAAGCTAATGTTTGTTATCAATGCAGGAAACCAGGGCATCTGAAAATTGACTGTCCAGATAATCAGAAACATAAGGACAGGTCAAAGAAGAAAACCAAGAAGGGAAGAGCTATGATCACCACATGGAGTGATGAAGATGAAGGCTCTTTCAGCAGCAGCTCAGATAGTGAAGCCGAATCTGAACAACCCATTTGCCTTATGGCAACAAGCTCCGAAGATAGAGAGGAGGATACAGATGAGGTAATCACTAGATTTGAAAACTTCACAATTGCTGATTGGGTAGATGCTTATCATGACATAGCTGATAGAGCTGATGATATCAGAAAAGAGAATAGGCATCTTAGAAGAAAAATCAATTCCATGCAAAATGATAAAACACTAACTGATAAAATTGCATGTTTGGAATCTGAGATTGATGAATTAAAACTCACATGCTCTGAAGAAGATGAAATCAAAAATGAGTTAAAAGCTTCTAAGGAAGAGAATCTAAGGCTTGAAAATGAAATTGATGAATGGAAGCTGAAGATTCAGAAATGTGAAAGTGAAGTCAAAATTATCTCTGAAAAATATGAAGCTGTCCTCAATGTCAACAATGAGCTGAAAAAGGCTATTGATGAACTTCAGAAAGATAATGAAGATAAAATGAAAACCATTGAGAAAATGACCCAAGGAACAGATAACTTAAATGCTTTGTTAGGGTCAAAGGTTAATTTCAGAAAAGAGGGCCTAGGTTTTAATTCCAGTGCAACAAAAATATTCGGAATGAAAATAATTTCATTTGTTGCTCAAAAGGAAAAGGGACCTCTAATTAGCATGAACTCAACAAATTTGATGAACAAAACTGCTAATCTGAAAAAGCCCAGTGCTGAGGAGAAGGGCAAACAAAAGGTTAATGAGCCTAGTAGAGCTAGCACATCTAAGTAGAATCCTAGGGCTCAGACTCAGGTTAGGGGTCAACCTACACAGTCTGGTAAACCCCAGGTCAAGGTAACCAAGTCTCCACCAACACCTCCACCTCTGAAGAAGACCCAATACAAACCTGTGTATAGGTCAGCAGGGTCCAAAGTACAGGGGAGACAAAGTGCTGCTAGGAGTCAACCCAATTATTTTTATCAACCCAGAGCTCAGACCCACTACAATGCACAGCCAACCTACTTCAATAGGTCGAATTGGTCTAGAACTCAGGATAGGTTTACAGGTCTTGCACACCAGGGTGTTAAATATCAAAGACCTCACAGTAGAAATTGGGTCAATGGGTATGGTTACTGGACACCTAGAAATCAATATTTTCATAGCCAGCCCAGGAACTACTATGGCCAAAATTTTGTGAACACACCCTGGCCAAGGCACTGGCACAGAAATAACAATACTGTCAATAATCATGCTGCTGCCAATAAGAAAAAGAACAACAGAAGAAAATCTGTAGGATCCACTGAACAAAACACATTTAAACAAATGTGGATTCCGAAACATTTGCTTTCCTGTTTTGCTTCTAGTTCATTTACATTGAAGCCCAATCAGTCTTGGGTTCCAAACTTCTCTACCTAATTGTGTATGCAGGTATGCCTGGCAGCCAAGAACAACTTGTGGTACATGGACAGCGGCTGCTCCAGGCATATGACAGGAGATAAGGCCAAATTTTGCATACTGACTGAGAAAGCAGAAGGCCTTGTCACCTTTGGAAGCAACACAAAGGGTGGGATTATCGGATCAGGTAAGGTAGGTAAGTGTTCTACCTGCTGCATTGATGATGTTATGCTGGTTGAAGGGTTAGCCTATAATCTACTTAGCATTAGCCAGTTATGTGATAAAGGTTACAATGTTTTATTCAATTCTCAATGCTGCAAGGTTTTTGAACCTGATTCTGATATTGTCAAATTTTCTGGAAAAAGAATAAATAATACTTACATGATAAATTTAGATGAAATTCAACACACTAACCTTTGCCTTACTGCCAGTAGAGAAGACATAGCATTTTTAAGGCATCGTAGGTTAGGTCATGCTAGCTACACTGTTTTGCACAAATTAAATAAGCATGGCATGGTGAGAGGACTTCCTGAAGTCTCATTCAAGAAAGAAAACAAAATCTGTGATGCATGCACTCAATCAAAGATAACTAGAAAGTCATTTAAGTCTAGAACTGAAAATCTATCTTCCAAACCCTATGAGCTGATACATATGGACCTTTTTGGGCCAACTAGATCTGTCAGCCTATCAGGGAGGAGGTATGGGTTTGTCATGGTAGATGACTTTTCTAGGTATACTTGGGTTTATTTCTTATCTAATAAGAGTGATGCTTTCTCAGAATTTCAGGAGTTCTATGTTAAAACAAATCAGAAAATTGAAAACATTTTGTCTGATCATGGAGGTGAGTTTGAAAACTCACAATTCGATGAATTCTGCAGGTCAAATGGAATTAACCACAGGTACTCCTCTCCAAGGACACCTGAGCAGAATGGAGTTGTGGAGAGAAGGAACAGAACCCTAGTGGAAATGGGTCGTACACTTCTTGTCGAAGGTGGTCTACCAAGGAAGTTTTGGGCTGAAGCAGTGAACATTGCCTGTTATGTAATTAACAGAGCCATGGTAAGACCTTCTACCCAGCAAACACCATATGAGATATTAAAAGGTAAGAAACCTTCTATTGCTCACTTCAAGGTTTTTGGTTGTAAATGTTTCATTCACATAAATGATAAAAAGGACCTTGATAAATTTGAACCTAAAGGAGAACCAGGAATTTTTGTTGGTTATTCTGAAAACACCCGAGCATACAGAGTGTACAATCTAAACTCTAAAACTGTTGAAGAATCTCCACACATAATTTTTGATGAATCTTTGGCAAATTCTAATGCTGGTAAATGCAGGAATGAAACCAATGGTGAAATCCTGAAGGAAGGAGATCCTGCAGACAAATCCGAGGATGAAGAAGAACATAAAGAGCATAATGAAGAGGAGCCTACAGTTCAGGGGGAGGTAAATCAAGTTCATGATACTCCAATTGCAAATATTAGATATCTCAAGGATCATCCTGTAGATAATGTTATTGGAAATCTGCATGACCCCCTTAGGACTAGAGGCCACTTAAGACTTCAACATGAATAGAATGCGTATGCTTTTGTATCAAACATAGAACCCAAGTCCATTGACTGTGCTCTCCAAGATGTGCATTGGATTAATGTCATGCATGAGGAGCTCAATCAGTTTGACAGGAATAAGGTGTGGCATTTGGTTCCACCTCCTGGTCATGAAACAGTCATAGGGACTAAATGGGTATTTAGGAACAAAACTGATGAAGCGGGGAATGTTATTAAAAATAAAGCCAGACTTGTAGCTCAGGGGTACAATCAGGAATTTGGAATAGACTTTGAAGAGTCTTTTGCCCCTGTAGCTAGGTTAGAAGCAATAAGAATTTTATTGGCTTATGCATGTTCCCTAGGAATAAACCTTCAGCAGATGGATGTGAAATCTGCTTTTCTAAATGGGGAAATTAATGAGGATGTCTATGTGAGATAGCTCCTGGGTTTGAATGTTTAGATTTCCCTAATCATGTTTACAAGCTCAATAAAGCTCTCTATGGGTTAAAGCAAGCTCCTAGAGCTTGGTATGATAGGTTGAGCAAATTTCTCACCGACAAGAACTTCACAAGAGGTATAGTGGATCAAACATTGTTTACCATGGTAAGCCATCCAGATATTCTTATCATTCAGATTTATGTGGATGACATTGTGTTTGGGTCAACTAACCCCAAATTGTGTGAGGAATTCTCTCAAATAATGACTGATGAATTTGAAATGAGCTCAATGGGTGAGCTCAAACTATTTCTTGGACTACAGGTAACACAAACAGAAGATGGCATCTTTATCTCTCAGTCCAAGTATGTAAAGAACTTATTGAAGAAGTACAAAATGGACAACCTCAAGGAAATAGCTACTCCAATGGGTACATCAACCAGTTTGGATGAAGACTCTAAAGGTAAACCTGTGGACCAAAGGCTATACAGAGGTATGATCGGATCTCTTCTCTATCTTACAGCATCTAGGCCTGATATACAATTTGCTGTGTGTTTATGCTCTAGATTTCAGGCCAGTCCTAAAGAAAATCACTTTAAGGCTGTGAAAAGAATTTTTAGGTATTTACTAGGCACCCAAGAACTAGGTCTCTGGTATCCTGCTAAGTGTGAGTTAGAGCTTCTAGCCTACACTGATGCAGACTATGCTGGGTGTCGAGTAGATAGAAAAAGCACTAGTGGCCACTGTCAATTCCTTGGTGGCTGTCTAGTGTCTTGGGCATCTAAGAAGCAACACACTGCAGCATTATCCACAGCTGAAGCTGAGTATGTTGCAGCATGTAATTGTGCAGCCCAAGTACTTTAGATTAAGCACCAACTGGCTGATTATCAGATAAATCTGGGATGCATTCCACTTTTATGTGATAATACTAGTGCTATATGCCTTGCTAAAAATCATGTTCACCATTCTAGGACTAAGCATATAGAGATAAAACATCATTTTCTTAGAGATGCTGTAAATAAAAAGGAGATTGAAATGAACTTCATAGAAACTGAAAAACAAATTGCTGATATTTTTACTAAGCCTCTTGGGAATGAAAATTTTAAGTTTCTTAGAAGAGAACTTGGCTTATGTAAATTTTAGCATGATGAATGATTGTTTAATTGCTGTGAATAAAATCTCTGATGTGGACTTGTTTTTGATTGCTTGGATAAATCATGTGGATGTGAATGTGGATGTAGAACTGTCCTGCATTGCATATATTCAGGGGGAGCTTGTTGTGTCTTTGCATGTCTTTTCATATCATTCATTCATGACCTATGTATAAGCTATCTCTTAATAAATTCTTGCCATGCTGCATGCATATAGTCAGGGGGAGTATTGCTAAGAAAATCAGAGTGGTTTCAACTCTCTTGAAGTTATTCAACCTTTAACTCTGAATACTTGTCTCTGACATTATGGCAATCTGTTGGTCAGTTCTGATTTCTAAGCAGTAGAAAATGGACTTCTTCATTTATAAGAATTTGAATTGTTCAAAGACTGATGTAATGGTTTAACTCTTATAATGGTTGGAGTTTAAAGATTGCAATCAGTATATAAGTAAGTTAAAAATTGATAAAACTCTCAACCTCTTTCTTATTTCATGTCAGACAAAGCTAATCATATCTGAAATCTGAAAACTCATCTGAAATCATGTCGGAGAGATTAAGTATGTGTATTGTTTTTAATCAAGTCACTCTGAAACATAAAAAGGACAGCTAAGAAAGATACTGAAAAACATTGAGAATCATTGAAAATATATATGTTGGCAGAGCAATGACTGGTAATCACTGAGAAACTGAGTGATCCATCAAAGAAGTGGACAACACTCATGTCATGAAGTGTATCAGCCATCTTTGTTTAAAATGTTCAAAACAGCAGGCTGGTTTCACTGAGTACCTGGGGGTAACTGGCGTCTGATAAACGTGTACCCTCACACAAAAAGGTGTAATTCAGCTCTGTTGAATTTGATCATAGGCAGAATGGTCCATCTTGTTGAGTATCTAGGGGTATTGGCGTCTTATAAACGTATACCCTTAAGCAGAAAGACTTGTAGTACCTGAATGCTCAAAATGATCTAATATTGATAATGCTGCTCCCTCAAAAGAAAAGTTCATGAGTGTCAATTTGTTTAGTTTCAATACATGACTTGGGTTCTCTCAATTTTTTTGAGACTATGAAAGTAAGATATCATGAAACTGAATCTTTCATGCAAATGTGATTCTGGTTTATTATCTTATCATGCACAGTGAACTTATCTATTGCTTGTAGTGCCTGAACTCCAAATTTTATCATCTTTAAACCAGACCTCTTTCTGACAGCAGTTTCTAACTTCATATAACTGAAGACTCTATACTTTAGAATGCTTATTCATGAACTACCTGTTCAGAATACCAGTCAGTTCTTCTCTTGATTCCTCCATTGTATTTAATTTTTCCCTCCTCTTTGTTGATGGCAAAGGGGGATAATATTGTCTAGGGGATGTCTAGTGGGAGAATACATATCAGTCTGAATTCTGAAGTCATTTCTGAATTAATTCCAAGGGAGAGTTTAAGGCAGTGAGTTGCATGCATTCATAGCATCTGCATGTCAATCTGCATAACACATCATGTCTTTCATCAAACATATATATCTATGACAGGTTGTTGCTACTCTACTTCATATGGGGTTGCCATCATCAAAAAGGGGGAGATTATTGTGACCCCTCTATGTTGATGATGTTGACTCTTGTTCTATTCCTTGGCAACACCATTATTTTGATTGATTGGCAACTGAGTTTGATTTGATGAAATTGCTCCATCAGATTGACTATGTGTTCTTTGCTTTTAATACACTGCTCTCTGCAATTCTTACTGTCATAAGTCCACACACTGCATCTCAATTAAATTGATTAAGTGTGCACAGCGTCAACGCATCATGTTACAGCGTCAACGCATAAGTCCACACACTGCATCTCAATTAAATTGATTATGTGTGCACAGCGTCAATGCATTATGTTACAGCGTCAACGCACCGTTGGCTTTGAACCTCAGAGTCTGTACATCCGAATTGCCCTTGATCTGGTGAAATGTATACACTCATTCACTGTAGCCTTCACACATTAAAGTCCATACATTCATCAATTATTTTTCACTCAAGGCAAAGTCTATACACTGGGGTCTCTTCCCTACGTGTCTTAGGCGAAGTCTGAACATTCGATTCTGAAGCCTGAAGTCTATACAGTCCAGCCTAGTCCTACGATCAAGGCTTTAGCTACACTCAACTCTGTACATTGGCTTCGCTTCATGAAGTCTGTACATTGCTTCATGTCCCCACAGTTTGCACATCAACAGTGATCTTTGAAGTCTGTACACTGCTTCAGGAGCTTCAAGTCCACACATCGCTCAAAGTCTGTACAGAGTCCAGCGTCTCAGTTAGCGTCTCATGCACTTGAGCAAAGTCTGCACATTGGTCTTCGAATCCAATGTCTATACAATGGTCTTACACTTGAAGTCCATACATTCGATGTGCAGAGTTGATGTCTATACTGTGTCCTTGCTGATCAAGTCTACACTATGGTCGGTGACAAGTCTGTACACTGGCCTCAGCCTTTCAAGTCTATACACTGACGGCTAAACTAAGAACTCTATACATCGTCTGTCTGCACTAGAGTCTCATGGAGTCTATACATTGTACTCGTCCTCTAAAGTCTATACACTGAAGTCTTCACATTCGCTTGCATAACATGAAGTCCATAAGTGGGCAAAGTCTGTACACTGTCCATGCTTCATGCAGCGTCAACTCCTCAAGTATATACAATGCAATGTACATACTTAAATCTTATGTCTTTAGTCTTGTTGCTGAAGGGACAGGGTCGACGCCTGGAGCTTAAAGCGTCCACGCATCAGTAGACGAAGCTTTCACGATGTCTTCTATTGCGTCAACGCCACATGAAAGCAGCGTCGACGCAGCAGTTGAAGAAGCATTCATCTTCACAGGCCATTCCACTACGTCAACGCCACAAGCAAGCAGCGTCGACGCAGCAGCTAAAGAAACGAGGCTAATGGCTACTGGAATGCCTCACTGCGTTAACGCCATTGAATGAAAGCGTCGACGCAGCAAGTCAGATTGATGACTTTGAGCACGTGAACGGAGAACTCTATACATCGGACTGAAGAAGCTAATGAGGGGCACGTGATCCGAAAAGGACAAGGTATCCAGATAAGGACACGTGTACTGACACTCCATTGCATGCTGCCACGTGGTCCAAATTGCTGGGCGGGAAACGTGGAGAGCACACGCCTGCTGCTGTTGCTGCTATATATACAAGCCTTCTTCCACAGAAGAAAGCTGATCGAAGGAGAAGAAGAAAAAAGTCTATACACTCAGCAGCAGTGAGCCTTCGATCCACAGAGAGAAGAGAGAAGAAGAAGATACAGAGAAGAAGAAGAAGAAATAGAGAAGAAGGAGAAAAGAGATAGAGTGAGAGTGAGAGTGTTTGTATCTCAGTCTTGTGGTTCAAAACCAGAGCTGAGCTTTGCTCTTTAAGAGCTACATTGCCTTTGGGTTTTTATTTTTTGTTTTGATTCTATCTTTCATTTTCGAATGCTATTTCTTCAAGCTGTGTGTCAGCGGTCTTGCAGTGGTGGTCTCCACTGGACGGGTTAAGCTGTATTTCCCCAGCGGTTGCAGAGGATCAGATCCTCCGGTCGGCAAGCTGTCGTGCCCAGCGAAGCTGTGTATCAGCGGGTTGTTTGGCCAAGCTGTAAAGCCCAGCGGACGCAAGCTGTGCTGCGCAGCAGGAAGCCATACTCGGTTGAGTGTGGGGTGGACGTAGGTCGTTGACCGAACCACCTAAAAATTGTGTGTGCTGTGTGTTTGTGTTTTTGTGTGATCTGTGTGCGATGGGAATTTCTTGCTTAGCTTATTTGATTGCATCGCTTATGCTCATATCTAGCTTTCTACCTTTTGCTTAGCACTTTTCATCTAGATTTATTGATGCTTGCCTAAATTCCGCTCTAGAACTTACAATAGTTATAAATTAGGCAAGTTGATCTATTCACCCTCCTCTAGATCCACACTTAGTGGAGATAGACTGCGTCCATCTAACCCAACAGAACTCGCCAATGAGAGCTCAGGATCGTGCAAGTGTCTCACGTCAACTCCCGTGTTCTTTATACACACGCGGCCGGTCAACCCGTATCCTCCCAGTATCCTTGTTGTATCCTTCGTCTTGTCCTTTTCTTCTTAGTCAAATTAGGAAGAAAAATAACAAAAATCTAGATTTTATAGAGGGTGGGACCGCCCCTCTCTCTCCCTTCACTCCAGTCCGCATAAACCCCCCCCCCCCCCGGGGGAGGGTTTAGGCGGACCAGCCTGGACCCCCAGGCTGGTCCGCCTAAACCCCTTGTATAATAAAAAAAGTTTTTTTAAATTAAAAAACACCCAAACCAGTTCGCCTAAACCCCCTGGGGGAGGGGGTTTAGGCGGACCAGCCTGCCCCCTCAGGCTGGTCCGCCTAAACCCCATCAAAAATAAAAAAAAGTTTTTTTGACAAAAAAACCCCTCCGAAGAGGGGTTTAGGCGGACCAGACCAACCCAAGGGGCTGGTCCGCCTAAACCCCCCCTGGGGGAGGGGTTTAGGTAGACTAGACCAGCCCCTTGGGCTGGTCCGCCTAAACCCTATCTCCCCACTCTGTAATACAAAAAAAAATTGTTTTTTATGGGGTTTACCCGGACCAAGTTGGACCTCCAACTTGATCCGCCTAAACCCTACCCCTACCCTTTCAAATTCCCATAAATTTCACCCCTTAGAAGCTCAAGGGGAACATGCGCGGAGACATACAGAAGCAGATAGGCAGACGAACCAACCCAACCTAATTGTACCACCCTCGGACTCCCGAGGCTTTCGGTAAGGGTCGGGAATGCAAGGAGCAAGGCGCGCGTGTGGGTGGCTTGTATATCGACTTGCACACGCCGAGGGTATGTCCGTACTTCCCTCGTATGGCATCTAGCCATCATACACACGCTCGCTCCCGTCACGCGTAAGGCATTATGACAACGGCGAACACACCAGCATCCCGAGTCCGTCTGTGCATGACCGCTCACTGTGGTCACACTCATGACATGACGCCGCACCTACTTACAACATAGAATCATGTGCCTACCGCTCCTCCCGAGCCTGCTGCTGACCGCCTTGACTGATGACTCAAGCCAGCCAGACCCCTGGCTCGGGGATAATATTCTCCAGGCCGGCCTTGACCCCCCAGTACGATGACGCTCGCCTTCCGAGGCTAGGACCCGACTGCTCACCTTGATCCGTGTCCGACCCCTATCAAGTGCCAGCCCACAACCGCCCCTACCACCTAGGCAGTCGGGCTTGTCTCGATCTCCCCATAGGGAGCCCTGTAAACATGTGGATATCCACCATACCACGCACTGACCCGGGGACCGACTCTCACGTCAGAATTGTCCCGCGGCTTATGCCAGTTGTACTCTAGGCCTCTTGGCCCATTTGTAAATCCCATTTGGCTCTCATATAGCATAAAACCAGTTGAATGCATGCATCCATGCGAGGGCCCTAGTTTTCTACCTACACCACTCGACCCACGTGTCGAACATTTCCGACCCCAACCATCACCTCCCCTAGACGAAAGCGCGCCCATAACTGTGAAACGCTCTCGACCCTCCACCCATGGCTTCAGACACATACAGGCTTCTCTTCAGCATGGAACGAAGGTGTTCGAATTCAATCCGATGTAAATAAACACTGATCGCTTGCGATCGGTGGGGAAAGACGTTCAGTACACGATTCCCACAATCGCCTGCGCACTCGCACCCGTGGAACCCCCTCCATCCATGTGTCGCCCGACCTCTCGAGCCCACATGCCGCATCCTAGTCGCGCTTCCCCGGTCAACCCTTGGTTCCATAGGTGATTATCGAGAAATCGTCTGGCACACCCGCACCCAGTCCGGCTAACCTATGCCCCTACATTTCCGTGCCATTCGACCCTTTTTGACTTTTTGTAAAAAGGAGAGTGCCCGGTCTCGCCGTGAGAGGCATACAGCCGTAAGGGAGAATACCCGAGAGATATCAAGCTTCCGTATTTTTCCTTCACAACTATATTCCTACCTTCACCCCGGTTTCCGGCATAAGAAAAAAAACCCCGCAACAAAGTGTTAAGAGTCAAGATTCTTATGTACTTTGATATTATTATTGTGGAATAAAGTGAAGTTTGGAAAAATTTACTTGTGCAATTAATTTAGTGTGATTGTCTTGCGCTCTGATTATATTGCTTGCTCGAGACGTACTAGTCGACTGTTCACGTTCCCGATTGTTTCGGCTGCATAATCTCAGGGTGTGACATCTCCTCTTTACAACAGTGGCCTAGGACGGACCAGAGTTGGGTTGCACTCTCTTCTCCTTTCTTTTTCTTCCTCTCAGATAAACAGCTAAGGCACGGCATCTCTTTTTTCTTCTTTCAGGCCTTCTTCTTTCTCTTGAGGCAGTAGCAGCTTCTCAAATAGAAGCTCTAGGAATTTATAGAAGAGCCAGTGGGAAAATTTCCCTCCAAGAAAATCTGTAGAGGATCAATTCAATTTTAAAATACTCTTCTTTGAATTCTGACCTTCTATCAATAGTGCCAAGCTTTGATCCATCTGCAATAAGGGAGCAGTGCAAGGGAGATAATTTTCTCTCTGAAAATCTCTCTTTGGATGAAGTAAATAATCTGTATAAGGTTGACTCTGAGCTGGCTTGCTTCATAGAGCAATCCTAGGATAGGATGATGGCAGACTGAGGGTGGAGTATCTTTGATATCTTTTGGGAGAGAGAATAACTTTGTCCAGTGTATAGAGTGAAGCAATGCACCTGGCCAGTCCTTTCTTAGGACAGAAGGACAGAGCTCTGGCAGAATGGATTTGCACAGATTTGGTGGCTGACCAAATCTTCTCTTAAAAGCATGTTCTAATGGTTACTATGAAGTGGCAAAGCCTCTGACCTAAGAGCCTCTTCCAGACCTCAATAGAGGTGTTTTTGGAAGTTTGCGCCTATAATTAATGCTCTCAGTACAGTTTACGAACATACAGGTCTGACAGAGTACTTGGAAGATTTTCCTTTAGTAGTGTCGACACTTCTTCGTAGAATCTAGTTTATAACGGCTTCTGGAAGGCCCTAAGGTCGACCTCCTGTAAACGTGAGGTTGACACGTCTTTGCAAAAACTGAGTTCAACGGATTCTGGGAAAGCCTGAGGTTGACCTCTTAGAGATGTGAGGTCGACACTTCTTGTGCTGGCTGCTTTGCAGAATGCTTGTTGCAATCATGAGGTCGACACTTAAGAGACTAAGGTCGACACTCCTTGACCATCAGGTGATAGCAATGGTTCCTGGAATAGCACTGGTGTCGATACCCTGAGAACTAAGGTCGACACTTCCTATGTTGTTTCCCTTGGTGATTCTAGCACACGGCAGCTTGATGAAGTTGGTGAGGTCGACACTGGCGGTGGTGAGGTCGACACTCCTTATACCTAGTCATTTTAAAAGGATGTTCCATTAGTTTAAAGGTTGATTTAACCAATGACTTATAGAGAGACATCATCAAAATAATATTTATCCAACATGATCCCCCTTTTTGATGATGACAACTATGCATGACAACTATGCGACATTATGAGTCATCTTAATAATATAATCATGAGGCAGATGTAGAGAGACATCATCAAAATAATATTTATCCAACATTCTCCCCCTTTTTGATGATGACAACTATGCGACATTATGAGTCATCTTAACAATATAATCATGAAGTAGATGATGACACAACAAACCTTCTCTCTTCTTTCCCCCTTTGAATAGATGCTGACTCATCAAGACATCTCTCCCCCTTTGCCATCAGCAAAGAGGACTTAAATTAAAGCCAATACAAGAATTAGTATAGAATCACATGGAGTGGTAAGGAATTAAGAGTGCAAGCCTAAAGCAGCCAAATGTGATGTAAGTGCAGACCTTCTCTCCCCTTTTTGCCCAATCATTGATACCAATTGTTAGAACCACTGCTGGTTGGGTCCCAATTGTTGGGTCCCCTCGATTTGGTACTTGCCATGGTTTGTGCGGCAGAAAAGGTGACTAATACCAATTGAAAGGATGACTGAAACATATGTTGACTTCAATAGGGTGTATGCATTATACATTGAAGGAGATTTGACAGTGGATCAGTTGGGCAACCAATGAGTAGATTTTTTATTTTTCAAAGCGATGCATGCAGGTGAGAAATGAAAAACAACATGAGCAATTTGACAGCCGTTGAATGGATTTGGTTTTCAGGGTTTTCATATTTTTAGGTTGTTTTCTATGCAATGCATGAAGGAAGGAAATGCAGACCAACCAATGACATGAAGAACTGAAACCAATTGCTTAGAAAGATGATACCAATTGTTTAAGAGCATCAATTGTTAGAAATGGTTAGGAGTGGTCAAGCTTTCACAGCAGCCAGGAGCAGGGATCATCAAGAAGCCAGATTGTCTTGAGACCAAAGGCCAGGATATCCAGATAGAGATCTGGGCACCAGGGGTGGACCCTTGGGGTCGACACTAGGAACTGAGGAAGGACAGATCCAAGAAATGTTAGGATGGGAGTTCGTCGGTCTGAAGCCAAGTTCATAAATGCAGAGTTACAGATTTTTCTGAATCTTCAATTATAGAACTCTAATGATGAAGCTCTCATATTCAGATTGGTTTAACACTGATGAAGTTTGAGTTTCTCAATAAAAGTACTTGAAAAAATCTGCATTCAGAATTAATAGAAATGAACCAGAAATACATATATAGACCAGGTTAACCTCTTCTCACCTTACTCATTCAATTCTACTAGCTCGTTTGAGAGTAGCAACAAATAGTATTGAGGTTAAACACCTAGACGTTTTTGATTTTATCCATGAGCACTACAAATTCAAGTTTTTCTTATTAGACCAACTGTTATTGATTTTACGAGCAATCAAGTGTAGCATGCACCTTTTGACGTGAGAGTGCATGTTGATTAGATGCCAGCACCCCTAGTTACTCAGTGTAGCTCACCATTTTACCTTAATTAGAACAGAGGTAGCATGGCACTTCATGACGTTGTCCTTTCCACTTCATTGGTGAAGGGACTCGGTTTCTCGGTGATTCCAATGCCATTGCTCTGCCTTAGAGCACTGAACTCAGCACACACCTTTTTACATAATGATATACGTTTATTAGATGCCAATATCCCTAGTTATTTAACATGATCGAAGTTCATTGCTAACATTGTAGCCCTTTCTTTTTGAAAACATCAGATTTGACAACTGTTTAAAAACAATACTACAATGAAGTCTCTCAATCAAGGATGCCTTTATACTAAAATAAACTTTTCAGATTCAAGAAGGCATAACATGTCAAAACATGAAGAGCTGGTTTAAGTCCATTAAGTCTGAATACAGTCACTTTCAAAGACCATTAAACTAAAAGCTCAAGAAATCATTAATTTTTAAACCAATAGCTTCATGTTTAGGGTTGTCATAGAACACCATAAAGGAAGATTCCTCTTAAGGATTTACTCTGAAAAATAAGCTCAACAATAGATATAAGAACCTTCAAGGAGTTCAAGGCATTTAAGGAATCAAGGGTCAGATAATCGAGCGTGCAAAGGATGGCAGATTCCAGGCAAGCCTGGAGGGTTCAGAGAAATCAATGCATTTCAGACCCAAGGTGAGACACAGCAATTCATAACCAAGATGCAAGGGTTGAAGAAGGCATGGAATGTACTTGGGTAGATGAATGGAAGTAGGTACCGAACACTCCCCATGAGTATGTGCAGTGAGCTCAGACTAGAATAGGTGAAGATGGCCTGCAGGTGTACAGGAGTGTCGACGCAGGCATCTAAGGTGATGCGGGACGGACTGAGGAGACGACGCTATATGAGACGGACACGACTCGACCAGCAACGACACGACTACTAGAGCGACCTCAGCTCGACACTAGGAGCTCCTATAGGCTACACGTCGCTAACGGAAGTGCAAATTCACTCGTCGTCCCATGCGAGGGAAAGCGTGGATCGTGCGCGGTTAAGGAACCGGCAGAGTTCAAGGTAGTCTGACTCAACCTCCGGACTCGGATCGAGTCGAGGGACGGGTCACTCTCGCTCTCACAGCGGTGACATGGACACACGGGCTAGGAACCTACACTCTCGCAGCGACATATGACCGTATACTAGCTAAGCAAGTAAATGCCAAGAAGGAGAGACCGTTACCTCCATGCACCCGGTGTGGCGAAGATAACCCCGGCCGATTTACGGACTCCCGGTTAAACAATATTACAGTGGTACAAATATTTGACCCACTCCACGCAGGGAGGTAAAAGGTCACATGCGGGGCCTGGGAATCACGCGAATCGAGTTGACGGGCAGCATCCTGATGTCGCCCGGTGGTGCCGAACACGCGTCTAAAGTGCTGTCCAGACGGCGGGTTCTACGGGTCCGTGGGGCCCACGGATGGCGCTGTCCTCCCGGCCTACTAGGGAGGGGCCCAATGTGATGGAGACCCCTGGTGGCGCGCCTCCCCGGATGGCGGTCGGCCGAAAACACCGATCGGTGGCCGATCGGCCCCGATCTCCAACTCTTGGAGTTGCTGCCCACGGATTTTCACTTCTGTTTTCCGGCGGACGCTCCGGCGAGAACGGCCGCTACGATCAATCCCGATGTCGAATCAGGGCACATGAGCTATTGTTGGAAAGCTCTCTTGAAGTCCTTCAATCTAGGCCCAGAGAGAGGGCCTGGATCTGCACGGATCTGGGATTTAATGAATTTTGAAGCTTCTACTGAACAGTACCCAAACTTTCAGATCTGCAGGTAAGTTGTCTGAGAACTGCCGTTTACCGCCAGGAAGACGTCCGATTCAGCCTCTAGGATCTTCACCAAAGTTGTGGGGATTTGAACAAGGAAAATGGAAATAATTTGTGTGAAAGGATTGGAGGAGGCTACGAATTGTTATAAATTTTGCACTGGAAGGTGGTCGGATCTGGACAGAGGTGGGCAAACCGTAGCTGGCTCTGAAAATGATTTTTGAAAAATGGATGGAGGGCTGACCCAAAATCAAGAAAAATCGTGGGTGGAGTGGTTGATGGGTAGAATACCCAGTAAAATTGGGAGCTCTGGAAAAAATCACAAAAGGGGTCGAAGGCATGAAACTCAGGAAAGTTGGAAATCAGATCTGAAACTGGCAGAACTAAAATTGAAAGTTGGACGAAAATGGAAAACTAGGAAAAATGAACTAGAAGGCCAACTGAATTTTCTGTGGTGTGGTTGATATCCCTAGAACATCCCCTCCAAATTTGGTGCCTAGAAGATCACGAGGGAGGGCTGCAAAATTCGGACAAGCTGCTGCTGCACTGCGCGGATAGAATACCGATGAAGACCGTGGCGGTGATCACCGGAACGATAAGAGAGGTGTCACACCTCAGAAGAGCAACTGTCTCAGCTGCAAGGGGGAGAGGGAGGAGAGAGGAGGGGTGTCACGCCCCGAACAAGGCGGAAATATCGGGACGTACAGTTAGAGACACGCTGGCAAGAGAGAGAACTAATCTAAAATAATACACAAGTGCTACAAGATGGAAATACTAAATGATCATTAACAAATCACAACTGATACAATAACCTCCAGTTCAACTTAATACAACTGGAATAATCAATCACTAAAGCTCAATAACATGACTGAGACTAAATGCTCTCCAAAACACAACTAAAAGTAAGATAACACATTACTAACACACTAGAACTGATACACTCAAGACATCACTCATGCCCTTCCCCATCGGTAAGTGCGTCACCTGAACAGCCTGGAAAAGGGGGAAACACAACTATGAGCTGACGCTCAGTAGGAAATAACAGATAGGTATAAGTGATTATCAGTTTAATTACATTTTAAAATGTCATGCTACAAATGATAAAAACAATAAAAAGATAACGATGATATCACGAAACAAAATTCAAAGATCTTACAAGGTCAAGAAATATAATGAATAGAATGGTAAGACAAGAATTTACTACAGGAGATAACGATAAAAAGTTGGCCATATCAAGACAATTCAAGTCATGTCAAGCACATATGTAATTTCATTTCCACGTCCAAGTAATCAGCAAGTAAAGTAACAACAAGTAGAGTATAGAACAGTGAAGAGTGGAAAGTGAAAAGTAGTAGAAAGTAATGTAGAGAGTAGTGGACAGTCCTAGATTTAACACATGTCAAGTACTGGTGCCAAATGCCACACCTAGTCATTCACCTCCCCGGGGGTACACGTAGTGTTCGGGCGCTCTTCCCAGGACTAGACCGAGCCCTTAATTGTTTGTCAGGTATTGATTTCTTTGGATCAAAGATCCCACGAATCTAGACTTCCACAGTTTATGACCAGAATTCCAAGGTTTAAACTAAGTAGCAATAACAACTTCAAGTAGGAAAGAGATTCATTTCCAGAATTTCAAGGTAAGTATAATTATCAAGGAGATCGAAACCAAGTCACAACAAGAGTTAATCATGCTGCGCTACTGTAAAACAGTAGCAATCAAACAAGCTAATCAACATATTAATCCTAATCACCAAGTTAAGATATCATGATTAACCATTATCATTTGTATTAGCCAAGGTGCCAACAAGCTAGAACAAGTTGTCGAGGTAAAGAACAAGCTCTCACAGCGGTGAAATAGAATGCATTATCAGGGGTTTTAGTTACACCATTAATCATTAATTATGTGAGTTTCTATTTAACCAATGTAAGTGTTGTAATGGAGATGGTAAACATCGTGTTTTGTACTATGTTTGCAAGAAAGGACCAATGCAAATTTGAAATCAAGGGGGGGTACATGAATAGGTCAATTGTTCTTCAAAAATATAATTTCAGTGGGTCTAAGTTAAATGGGTTGATTCCCCACTGATTCGGATCCATCTTCGGGTCGAAAAATGATGAAAATCGGATTTCTGGTGTACGGGTCGACCCCTGAAAAACTGGGGTCTGGAAGCTGAATGGGTCGACCCCTGGGGTCGACCCCCACCATTTCCTTCAGATGGGTCGACCCCTGGGGTCGACCCCTACATTCCAGTGCAATGGGTCGACCCCTGGGGTTGACCCCCAAGCAGGGAGCTGGATGGGTCGACCCTTGGGGTCAACCCCCATGCAGGAACAGGAGGGGATGACCCCTGGGGTCGACCCTCGGGCCTGCAGGGTTTCCCAGAAAACGGGTCGACCCCTGGGGTCGACCCCTGCAAGAACAGCAGCGGTCTGCACTTCCGGAAAACGTGAAATCTCACCCAATTGAGTTGAAATCAAAACCACATGATCTAGGAATGTTAATAGACAATCTAGGGTCATAAAACTACAATTTTGAAACACGAATTGTTACAGAAATTGATTGAATCTCAACTTATATATGGTAATTTCATGAAAACCCTAGTTCCTGACCCACTTCTACTAAATCATGCAATTCTCTTAACATACACAACAGAATTTAGGGATTTTGGTGTCAAAAGAAAGCTGACTCGATTATGAATCTAACCATGTATAATATGCTACATGAAGATCAGGATGCATGACTCAAAATTACCCCGAAATCAAGCTCTGACTTAAAGGAACACTATATGAAACATGTTCTAGGTATGCTTCTTACAAAAATTCGAAATTCACGAGGCATGCTCAATGGAATTTGGGGCTTTCTACGTTAAATGAAAGATAATAACATGCTTATTACATCATATAAATTAATTAGAGTTTGGTTGTTAGATCCTACCTCAAGTCGGAGAGAGAAAACTCAAACCCTAGAATGAAGAACACTTGGACAGCACCTTAGAAAACCCGTGATAACTCACTCCACACCTGATGAAAATTGGGGCTTTCAGTCCCAATGGATAGATCTCGACGAGATGAACAACTTGCTATACTCATGATCAAAATTTGGTTGAGAATTCCTACCTCAATCGATGGATCAAAGAAGGATGAAGGGAAGCCAACGGCCTGCTGACCCTCCTCCACAAATCGAGCTAGATCTCCCCAGATCTGAAACTTCAGCGAACCCCACAGTAGCCAAATGAAAGAAGACTCGTAGGGCTTCATTTTGATAGCTCATAGAGCTTCTGGAGCCTTCGGAGTTGGGAGTATTCGCTGCTGCAAGCTACGTGTTTAGAAACGGCGCCGAAATCCTTGACTTGACCAAACTATGTCGGCAGCACGTTTTGGGGCTAGGTTTACCTCAAATTGATTGAGGGTAAATGTTCCTTACATTGTGGCCTTCCATTTGCCACTGATTTCAGTTCATTTGGTTGAGTATTCAGGTCGAATTTCGTGTTTTAATCTAAGGGTTAGGTATAGGTCAAAAGTGTGCACTTTTGGGTTTAAACTCTAAATAGATCTTACCACGGATTTACAATGGCCTAATGCCAGAAGGAAAAGTTGTTATCTATCTCTACCTTAACATATTTACTATTTTTATGGATTTTTATAAGGTAGTCGAATTTTCACTTATACTATTTCTAACGAATTAAATATTAATAAATCTGAAATTCAATTATTAATTCAATAAAATTCTATTCTCAATTAATAAAAGCTTAATAAGAAATATTGGGCTCAATTAAATAATTTGGGGTCTTACACCCTCCCCTACATAAAGGAATTTGGTCCTCCAAATTCACTGCACTAAAACTGAGAGTAGAAAAAGATCGCTCACCTAGAATAGATCGGGATACCGCTTTCGCATAGTCTCTTCAGACTCCCATGTAGCTTCTTCGGTCCCACGCCGACTCCACTGAATCTTGACCATCGGTATCGAACGATTCCGGAGTTGTTGTTGCTTCCGGTCCAGAATCTTGACAGGTCTTTCCTCATAGGTCAAATCTTCCTTCAGTTCAAAATCCACCTGCTGAATGATATGAGTGTCGTACACATATTTCCGCAACATAGACACATGGAAAACGTTGTGTACGCCAGACAAATGCGGTGGTAAAGCCAGTCTATATGCCACCTCTCCCACTCTATCTAGAATCTCGAATGGACCAATGTACCTCGGACTCAGCTTGCCATGAATGCCAAATCTTCGGATCCCTCTCGTCGGAGAGACCTTTAAGAACACATGCTCGCCAACCTGAAATTCCAATGCTCTTCTCCTATTGTCGGCATAACTCTTCTGTCTTGACTGGGCTACTTGTAACCGGTCTCGGATAACAGGGATGTTCTGTGATGATTCCGAAACAAGATCTGGTCCAAGCCACTGTTTCTCACCTACCTCGTCCCAACACAACGGGGAACGACAACTTCTACCATATAGTGCTTCAAAAGGAGCCATCTGAATACTAGACGGATAGCTGTTATTGTAGGCGAATTCAATTAATGTCAAATGCTCACTCCAATTACCACCGAAATCAATCATGCAAGCTCGCAGCATATCTTCCACTATCTGATTGGTTCTTTCAGTCTGTCCATCTGTCTGTGGATGAAAAGTAGTACTGAAATTCAGACGAGTACCCAAAGACTCTTGCAGTCCCTTCCAGAAATGTGAAGTAAATTTGGGGTCTCGATCAGATACTATATTCACTGGGATACCATGTAATCTCACCACTTCCTTTATATACAAAGCAGCCAATACATCAATCGTCCACTTGGACTTAATTGGTAAGAAATGAGCCGACTTTGTCAATCGATCGACAATCACCCATATCGCATCAAATCCACCACGAGTCCTAGGTAGACCCATAATGAAATCCATGCCAATGCTTTCCCACTTCCATTGGGGTATGTCGAGTGGTTTCAATTTCCCTACTGGTCTGAAATGTTCGGCCTTAACTTGCTGACATACCAAGCATCTGCTCACAAAATCTGCAACTTCTATTTTCATATTCGGCCACCAAAAGGACCTTTTCAAATCTCGGTACATCTTAGTGCCTCCAGGATGAATGGTATATCTGGATCTATGAGCTTCCTCAAGAATTTTGTTCTTTATTGTAGCCTCATCCGGAACACAAGTTCTGCCTTTAAATAATAATCTACCATCATCGGCCAACATAAAGTCAGGTCTGCTACTCAAGCTTCCCTTGATCTCTACCAACTCGGGATCATTATCTTGCAAGGACTTGATCTCTATCAATAATTCAGGTTTAAGTTGAATCTGAGCAATCAAGACCCGATCATTGTCAATATTAAGATCTAGACTGGATAATTGTTCCAACAACCTCCATTCTTGTAACATGAGACTTGACAATCTAGCTACCGGCTTCCGGCTTAATGCATCTGCCACAACATTACCTTTGCCAGGATGATACTCAATCGAGAAGTCGAAGTCTTTCAATTACTCCAACCATCTCCGCTGCCTCATGTTGAGTTCCTTCTGAGAAAATAAATACTTCAAACTCTTATGATCTGAAAACACTGTAAAGGTTTCTCCATATAAGTAATGCTTCCGTATCTTCAAAGCAAACACGACTGCAGCAAGTTCCAAATCATGAACAGGATAATTATCTTCGTGCTTCCTCAACTGCCTAGAGGAATAGGCAATCACCTTCCCATGCTGCATGAGTACACAGCCTAAGCCAATACCTGAAGCATCAGTATAAACAACAAATCCTCCTTCACCAGAAGGTAAAGCCAAAACAGGTGCAGTAGTCAAACACTCCTTCAGAGTCTGAAAGCTTCGCTGACAATCATCTGACCAATCAAACTTATTCTCCTTGCGGGTTAATCTTGTCATAGTAACCGCAATCTTAGAGAAATCTTGAATAAATCTTCGATAATAACCTGCCAGGCCTAGAAAACTTCTAACTTCTGTCACACTGGTAGGTTGTTCCCAATTCTTCACTGCCTCGACCTTCGAAGGATCAACAGAAATACCGTTCTTCGTAATGATATGTCCTAGAAAGGACACCTCTTGCAACCAGAATTCACACTTACTGAACTTAGCATATAGTTGATGATCTCTCAACAGTTGCAATGCCATTCTCAGATGCTCAGCATGCTCCTCCTCATTCTTAGAATAAATTAGGATGTCATCAATAAAGACCACGACCCATTGATCAAGATAGGGTCGAAATGCATTGTTCATCAACTGCATGAAAGCTGCTGGAGCATTCGTTAGACCAAAAGGCATAACGACAAATTCAAAATGACCGTACCTGCTGCGGAAAGCAGATTTATAAATATCCTCTTCCTTAATCCGCAACTGGTGATATCCAGATCGAAGATCGATCTTAGAAAAATATTGAGCTCCTGCTATCTGGTCAAATAGTTCGTCAATCCTCGGCAATGGATATCTATTCTTGACAGTCTGCTGGTTTATTTGCCGATAATCAATGCACAACCTCATCGAACCATCTTTCTTCCTGACGAATAACATAGGGGCTCCCCACGGAGAAGTACTAGGACGAATAAAACCCTTCTCAAGCAATTCCATCAGTTGCTGCTTCAGTTCCCTCATTTCTGCAGGAGACATACGATAAGGAGTCTTGGAAATAGGAGATGTGCCAGGAATAAGATCAATAGAAAAGATAACTTCCCGCTCAGACGGAAGTCCTGGTAGTTCCTCCGGAAAGACATCAGGAAAATCTCGGAAAACAGGAATGTCCTTGATCTCAATCTGTTGCTCAGGGGTTGCACAAACAAAGGCTAGAAAAGCCTCACATCCACGTCTCATCAGCTTATCAGCTCGGAGAGCCGAAATAAGTGACACCGAGTTGTGATGCTTAACACCCACAAAAGAAAGTCTCGGGTGCCTAGTAAAAGACACGAAGCTAGAACTGCAGTGAACGTTAACCTCATATCGAGCCAACCAATCTGCTCCTAGGATTACATCATAATCCTTCATGTCCATGCAGACCAAATCTGCTGGTAAGTTCTGCTCACCAATCATCACCTTACTAGAAGGATAGAAATACTGGATTGTTGATCTAGTGCCAATAGGGGTTGAAATCTCTAACGGAGTATTCATCAAAACAGGTTCCACAGCTAATGACTTAGCAAATCTCCGTGAAATAAAAGAATGTGTTGCACCAGTATCAAAGAGAGTAAATGCGGGCTTATCGATTATAGTAAGGGTACCTTCGACGAGTCCGCCATCATCAGAAATCCCAGTTTCATCTGCATGTAAAGCTTGAAGCTTGCCTTGTGGTTTCTTGAAGACTAGAGGTTTTGTCGGTGTAGCTTGCTCCGATATGAGAGGACAATTGGGGATACGGTGCTCCTTGCTTCCACATCGCAAACAGGCGCCTAGCTTGCGCCAGCACTCCTCTATCTTGTGACCCGGACGATCACAATAGTTGCACACGCCCTTGAATGGAACAATAGGGCCAGGCTTCTTGTCTTCATGCCTCGGCGTCTTGCCCTTCCACGATCCGGACCAGCTCCACGAACCAGGTCCACTAACAGGCCTCTTCTTGGTATACCCGGGTTTGACACTCCCGGAACCCAAAAAATTTTCAGGGATTAGGTAAGGGTTTTAAAACATTTTTGTCCTTTTAATGGACATAAACACAAGCCCCGTAGGTAATTCTTTCTTGGTGCCTTTCCCACGGATTCTCTCCGTCATTTCAAGAGTATCCTCCAGAACTTGCGCTTTCCTTACCACCTCGGAATACGTGAAAATCTCCATCGGTGCCAATTGGTTGATATAATGAAGCTTCAATCCATTGAGAAAGCGCTTCGCCTTCATCTTCTTGGTGGAAATGAGATGTGTAGCATATCGAGAAAGCCGTGCAAATTGAGCCTCATACTCTGCCACGGACAAACCTCGCTGTTTCAGGGCCGCGAACTCCGTCGCTTTCTTCTCTTGCACTCTATCAGAAAAATACTTGCTGTTGAAGAATTCTTCGAATTCTTCCCACATAACTTGCCAATCACCGAGAGTTGCCTTGATAGAATCCCACCAAGTACGTGCATCATGTTCCAGTTGAAATGTGGACAAAAGGACACGCTCCTGGTTGGTGCATTGCATAACTTCAAAGATCCTCCCCATCTCATCTAGCCAGTGCTCGGCTTGGTCAGGGTCGGTCGAACCCGCAAACCTTGGCGGATTCATCCCTCGGAAGTTCCGGTATAGATCACCGGTGCCATGCTGTGCCGCTCCTGCCTGAGCTACTTGCTGAAGGGCCTGAGTAAGGCCTTGAACCATACGCTGCAGGTTCCTCCATTCAGCACGATCAGCTGCCATCTACACGAGAAATAGATTACTTAGGTCCAAAAAGATAGATAAAGCACGATTAAGGAACGAACTTAACCCAAGTTCTACCCCAATCTCACAGGTCAGGTCTGAAACTTTCACAAGGTTAGGGATCTAGTGCACCTAGACACGACCAAAACTCGGTACCAGGCGGAGGTAATCGGTGCGAAGACCACTCGCGCAAGTGTGCGACCTTCCCGATAGGCGTAGCCTAACGTTCGGATATTTCCCGACCTTCCCGAAGACCACACGCTGGCAAGAGAGAGAACTAATCTAAAATAATACACAAGTAATACAAGATGGAAATACTAAATGATCATTAACAAACCACAACTGATACAATAACCTCCTGTTCAACTTAATACAACTGGAATAATCAATCACTAAAGCTCAATAACATGACTGAGACTAAATGCTCTCCAAAACACAACTAAAAGTAAGATAACACACTACTAACACACTAGAACTGATACACTCAAGACATCACTCCTGCCCTTCCCCATCGGTAAGTGCGTCACCTGAACAGCCTGGAAAAGGGGGAAACACAACTATGAGCTGACGCTCAGTAGGAAATAACAGACAGGTATAAGTGATTATCAGTTTAATTACATTTTAAAATGTCATGCTACAAATTATAAAAACAATAAAAAGATAACGATGATATCACGAAACAAAATTCAAAGATCTTGCAAGGTCAAGAAATATAATGAATAGAATGGTAAGACAAGAATTTACTACAGGAGATAACGATAAAAAGTTGGCCATATCAAGACAATTCAAGTCATGTCAAGCACGTATGTAATTTCATTTCCACGTCCAAGTAATCAGCAAGTAAAGTAACAACAAGTAGAGTATAGAACAGTGAAGAGTGGAAAGTGAAAAGTAGTAGAAAGTAATGTAGAGAGTAGTGGACAGTCCTAGATTTAACACATGTCAAGTACCGGTGCCAAATGCCACACCTTGTCATTCACCTCCCCGGGGGTACACGTAGTGTTCGAGCGCTCTTCCCAGGACTAGACCGAGCCCTTAATTGTTTGCCAGGCATTGATTTCTTTGGATCAAAGATCCCACGAATCTAGACTTCCACAGTTTATGGCCAGAATTCCAAGGTTTAAACTAAGTAGCAATAACAACTTCAAGTAGGAAAGAGATTCATTTCTAGAATTTCAAGGTAAGTATAATCATCAAGGAGATCGAAACCAAGTCACAACAAGAGTTAATCATGTTGCGCTACTGTAAAACAGCAGCAATCAAACAAGCTAATCAACATATTAATCCCAATCACCAAGTTAAGATATCATGATTAACCATTATCATTTGTATTAGCCAAGGTGCCAACAAGCTAGAACAAGTTGTCGAGGTAAAGAACAAGCTCTCACAGCGGTGAAATAGAATGCATTATCAGGGGTTTTAGTTACACCATTAATCATTAATTATGTGAGTTTCTATTTAACCAATGTAAGTGTTGTAATGGAGATGGTAAACATCGTGTTTTGTACTATGTTTGCAAGAAAGGACCAATGCAAATTTGAAATCAAGGGGGGGTACATGAATAGGTCAATTGTTCTTCAAAAATATAATTTCAGTGGGTCTAAGTTAAATGGGTTGATTCCCCACTGATTCGGATCCATCTTCGGGTCGAAAAATGATGAAAATCGGGTTTCTGGTGTACGGGTCGACCCCTGGGGTCGACCCCTGAAAAACTGGGGTCTGGAAGCTGAATGGGTTGACCCCTGGGGTCGACCCCAGCAATTTCTGAAGATGGGTCGACCCCCACCATTTCGTTCAGATGGGTCGACCCCTACATTCCAGTGCAATGGGTCGACCCCTGGGGTCGACCCCCATGCAGGAACAGGAGGGGACGACCCCTGGGGTCGACCCTCGGGCCTGCAGGGTTGCCCAGAAAACGGGTCGACCCCTGGGGTCGACCCCTGCAAGAACAGCAGCGGTCTGCACTTCCGGAAAACGTGAAATCTCACCCAATTGAGTTGAAATCAAAACCACATGATCTAGGAATGTTAATAGATAATCTAGGGTCATAAAACTACAATTTTGAAACACGAATTGTTACATAAATTGATTGAATCTCAACTTATATATGGTAATTTCATGAAAACCCTAGTTCCTGACCCACTTCTACTAAATCATGCAATTCTCTTAACATACACAACGGAATTTAGGGCTTTTGGTGTCAAAAGAAAACTGACTCGATTATGAATCTAACCATGTATAATATGCTACATGAAGATCAGGATGCATGACTCAAAATTACCCCGAAATCAAGCTCTGACTTAAAGGAACACTATATGAAACATGTTCTAGGTATGCTTCTTACAAAAATTCGAAATTCACGAGGCATGCTCAATGGAATTTGGGGCTTTCTACGTTAAATGAAAGATAATAACATGCTTATTACATCATATAAATTAATTAGAGTTTGGTTGTTAGATCCTACCTCAAATCGGAGAGAGAAAACTCAAACCCTAGAATGAAGAACACTTGGACAGCACCTTAGAAAACCCGTGATAACTCACTCCACACCTGATGAAAATTGGGGCTTTCAGTCCCAATGGATAGATCTCGACGAGATGAACAACTTGCTATACTCATGATCAAAATTTGGTTGAGAATTCCTACCTCAATCGATGGATCAAAGAAGGATGAAGGGAAGCCAACGGCCTGCTGACCCTCCTCCACAAATCGAGCTAGATCTCCCCAGATCTGAAACTTCAGCGAACCCCACAGTAGCCAAATGAAAGAAGACTCGTAGGGCTTCATTTTGATAGCTCATAGAGCTTCTGGAGCCTTCGGAGTTGGGAGTATTCACTGCTGCAAGCTACGTGTTTAGAAACGGCGCTGAAATCCTTGACTTGACCAAACTATGTCGGCAGCACGTTTTGGGGTTAGGTTTACCTCAAATTGATTGAGGGTAAATGTTCCTTACATTGTGGCCTTCCATTTGCCACTGATTTCAGTTCATTTGGTTGAGTATTCAGGTCGAATTTCGTGTTTTAATCTAAGGGTTAGGTATGGGTCAAAAGTGTGCACTTTTGGGTTTAAACTCTAAATAGATCTTACCACGGATTTACAATGGCCTAATGCCAGAAGGAAAAGTTGTTATCTACCTCTACCTTAACATATTTACTATTTTTATGGATTTTTATAAGGTAGTCGAATTTTCACTTTTATTAAATTTTTTTAATAAAATTTTAAAGGAACGAAGAATGCCAGAAGTTTGGAGAAAAAGTGTTGTAGTTCCTTTCTATAAAAATAAAGGAGATATTCAAAGTTGTAATAATTATCGTGGAATTAAGCTTATGAGTCATACTATGAAACTTTGGGAAAGAGTAATTGATAAACGCCTCCGTGGTATGACTACTGTGTCGGAAAATCAGTTTGGTTTTATGCCAAATAGATCTACTACATAAGCTATTTTCTTGCTACGACAGCTAATGGAGAAGTATAGAGAGATGATAAAAGATTTGTATATAGTTTTTCTTGATTTAGAGAAGGCGTACGATCGAGTACCGAGAGAATTGATTTGGTGGACATTAAGAAAGAAAGGAATCTCTCAAGGATATGTTGATTTGATTAAGGATATGTACGACGGTGCTATTACTAGTGTTCGAACTATTGCTGGGGAGACTGGTGAATTTCCCGTTTCTATAGGTTTGCATCAAGGTTCTGCACTAAGTCCGTATCTCTTTGCCTTAGTTATGGATGAAGTAACTAAACAATTGCATGATGATATCCCTTGGTGTATGCTATTTGCAGACGATATTATTTTAATTGATGAGAGTATTGATACTCTAAATGCTAAGTTAGAGCGTTGGAGACTTGCCTTGGAGTCTAAAGGTTTTAAAATTAGTAGGAGCAAGTCAGAATTTATGCACTGTAATTTTAGTAATGGGAGAGTGGTTCAGGAAGACATGGTTCTAATTGACGGACATAACATTCCGAAGAGTAGTAGCTTTCGATACTTAGGGTCTATCATACAAGAGAATGGGGAGATTTATGATGACGTTACACATAGGATTAAGGTAGGCTGGTTAAGATGGAGAAGTGCATCAGGTGTCCTTTGTGATCGTCGTATGCCTGTGAAACTCAAAGGGAGGTTTTATAGAACGGCTGTGAGACCTGCTCTGTTATATGGTACCGAGTGTTGGGCAGTACGAAAGGAACACATCCACAAAATGTGTGTAGCAGAGATGAGGATGTTGAGATGGATGTGTGGCAAGACTAAGAAAGACAAGATTAGGAATGAGCGCATCCGTAAGGACTTAGGGATAGCTCCAATTGATAGTAAAATGAGAGAAAATAGACTCAGGTGGTTTGGACATGTGTTTCGTCGCCCTAACTCAGCGCCGGTTAAAAGATGTGATCAAATCTTAGTGGATGCTAGCAAAAGAGCTCGAGGAAGGCCTAAAATGAGATGGTGCGATGTTATTAGGAAGGACATTAGTTCCTTGAGTTTAAATATGAATATTGCACTTGATAGAAATCTTTGGCGGAACAGGATTCATGTAGCCGACCCCAATTAATTGGGATAAGACTCTGATGATGATGATGATACTATTTCTAACGAATTAAATATTAATAAATCCGAAATTCAATTATTAATTCAATAAAATTCTATTCTCAATTAATAAAAGCTTAATAAGAAATATTGGGCTCAATTAAATAATTTGGGGTCTTACAAGGGGGGCGCCCAAGGCTACTCCAAGCAATTTCTTTGATTTCAAATGCATTAATTCTTCCAAAATTGAAAATACAAGCTTATATAGGTTACATATCAAATCCATCCTCCACCGTTGGATCTAGGGAAGGGGAGTGGATGGCTGGGATCAGATGTGAACAACACACAAAAAAAAGAAATAAAAATTAAGGGGGGGGCGGCCTATTGACTAGAGAGACAAGGTAGGTGGGGGTGGGTTGGAATTGTTGACATTTTTGGTCCATTGTCCCCCATGTGGACAATTGACTAGTCCAAGGCTTCTAGATGTCCACCTAGGAGGTTGACCAGCCCCACAAGGATGACATGGACCAATGGGAGGGGGCTGGGGGTCCGTGAGACCCCGGGGCCCCAATTTTACAAATAAACCCCTCGTACATTCAAAATTACAAACCGAATAAAATGAAACACACACACATTACACACAAATAACGTCTAAACAAATATGATAAATGTCGAGACTCAGGGGGGAGTCTCCAGGCTGTCTCCGAGCCAGATGGATGCTGAGGAGGCTCGAGTGGTGCTCCGCGTACGGTACCGGTGGCTCGCCGACGCGTGCTGCTCATGTGCTCTGGTGTCCGCACCATAAGGTGTCGACGTACTGAGCTCAGACAGAGAGCAGTTTGCAAGAAGAATCAATCGTGGTGTCGACCTGTGTTGGTCTAAGGTCGACCTTATCAACATCAATGAGATTTTAACAGATTTTATCAAGCTAAACAAGCTCCCCCTAAGAAGATGCAGTCTATACATATGTCAACAAGAATGTGCAAGGATGCAGATTGGATTTTTAATGTTGACTCCCCCTAAACTTGTGCAGGGGTTGACAATGGAGTATGCAACCTATGACTTATGTGAGCACATGATGCAATAGAAATGATACAATTGATATGCATTGTTGTGTCCCTTTAACATGATATGCATTGGAGTGCATGAGACCACAAAATGATGCAAGCAGAGATTATGCATTCTGAACTGAAATGTAAGCCCTCAAGCTCCCCCTTTGTCAAATGCTTATGGAAGTTAAGATAGCCAATCAACATGCTATATATCCACATAAGTGATGAGTTAAAATAAATGTGCAGCCATGGCAGACATCGTCAAGGGCAATGAATGCTAAACAAGAAATTCATGTGGCTGCTATATGGAAGAAGGAATGAGCAACTTAATCATCATATCAATTCCATCTGCATGACAGGTTTCTCATGGATTAAGCATCTGAAATTAGAGATTTCTGGTACAAGGCGGAGGTATTGATCCGAAGACCCTACTCACGCATAGTGAGAGTTCCGATAGACTTAATCTATCTTTCTACACGTCACCATTTGATACACCAGAGCTCAGATTAAGTGTTAAGCATGTAATCCAACTTAGATGTTCATCTAAAACCATGGTGGATGTTTAAGCAGTTCAGGGAGACACAATCAGCTTGTAGGACTTACTGAAAGCAAAACAGACCTATAATGCAATAGCTACAAGGCAAGCCTAACATGCAAAATAACATAAGTTGAAAGTTTTACTGACAAACCTGTGCCTTGAGCTTTTATTTACATGATCATCCTCTGTTCAGCTCCAAGGCACCCTACACCCAAAATTCTCATTTGGAAACTTTAGGTACCCAAGTTGTCTTGGGTCCTTGATGGTTAGCTCTATGTCTAGCATGCAAATTTTTCTTTCTTTTTGCATCCAATTCATCACTTCTCATCTAGTGGCAGTCCTCCAACACATGTCCATGTTCACCACAATAAAAATAGCACACACTTGATTTGGCATTCTTTCTATGTGCATGTGCATTAAACTTTTGTGAATGAGCATGGATGCCACCATGTTGATCATGAGAGTGACTCTGACCTTTCAGATGCCAACAGTCCTTGACTGTGTGGCCAATTTTTCCACAATGGAAGCAGCAAGGTGGAGGGTTTCTTCCGACAGCCTTGGAGTGTGTCGACCTATCCTGATGGGTGCCTCGACGCACAGGGTCATACTTGGGGTTCTGAATGGTAGTATGCTGAGCAACCTTTCTCCCAGTGTTGACCTACGTCTTGCCATTGCTTTCTGCATTATTTCTTCTATTCTTGTCTGCTCCTAATTCATCATTCCTCAAGATAAAATAGTTATGCACAATATGACCATGCATACCACAATAGAAACAATGAAAAATCATTTTATGAGGACCATGGTGTTTAGCATGGCCTTTCCTAGCATGCATGTCAACATGAGCAAACATATTTTTCTTTTTCTGATTTTTATTTTGTTTTTGGACTTTCTGAGTTGCATGAAATTGTGGGAGGCCATTAGAGGTACTAGCTTCATGTGAGCCAAAGACAAATGATGTGTGCACCTTGCTCTCGAAGGATTTTTTATTTACGGGTTTATAGCTCAAACCCTCTCTTTGAAAATTAACTTTTGTTCTCAAAAATCTGTCTAGATTATCTTTGCCCTGAACAAACTTTGACAGAGAGTTTTTTAAATCCTTGTTTTCATTCTCCAATGAGGAGACGTGCAGTTCAAATTCAGCAAGATCATCTTCGCACGTAGCCAATTGCTCATTGAGCATGACGTTCACATTTCTAAGATTTTCTATTTCTTGTTCTAAGGCATGCATTGTTTCAGAACAATTATCAACAACAGATTTGCCTCTTTCAAAAGTAGCCAGTTTTTCAAGCAACACATTGTTTTGTTCTTTCAGCCCTTCATTTTCCTCGAACAGCCTCACATCATGGGTTAGCCCATCAAGCATAGTTTGATCATTATAGATTTTGGGTTGATTTTGAAGTTGTCTTACAATCTCTTCTAGCCTGGTTATTTCAGCTTGCAGGGTACCATTTTCATCTCTTAAACAACCAATGCTTTCTTTATGTAAATCTAGATCAACCATAAGAGTCTCGTTGAGCTCTTCAAGAGTAGAACATTTTTTACAAGTAGAGGATTCAACAGGATTGTCTTCAAACTTCTTTTTCAATTTTTTATTTTCAGATTTTAACCTCTTGTATTGCTTAGCCAACTCATCGTATGCATCCATTAGTTCTTCAAAAGTAAAATCCTCAGAGTCAGAACTTACCTGAGATGTAGAGGGATCGCTTGAAAGATCTGGACTGTCGGCCACGAGGCAGTGATTCCCATTTTCTTCTTCATGGAGCTTGGCCAGTCCGTCTAGGATCTCCTTAGCAGTGCTACAACTGTGGACAAAAGGAAACTTGGAAGCATCAACTGCAGCTTTCATCAGTTTGAGAGCAACAAGGTTTTCAACATTGTTGGTCCTTTGTTCAGCAGACCATTCAGATGAATCTGATGGCAGCCGGTGCAGACCATGGTATATGAGATGCCAAAACCTTGTATCAATGGAGTTAACAAAGGCACATAATCTTCCTAGCCAAAGGGTAAAATCAGAACCATCAAATATGGGTGGGGAAATCATTGAAACTTGATCAACGGATGAAGCCATTAGATCAAATGCACCGGGATCTTCCTCTGCAGATCGTTGGATCTGAGTAAAACAGAGCTTGGCTCTGATACCAATTGTTAGAACCACTGGGGTGCAAACGGATCTAAAAGGGGGGGGGTTGAATAGATCCTTCAAAAACTTTGCCCCAATTAAAGATCATAGATAATAAGAACAAAACTACTTCTATAATGCAAAAGAGATACTTTAGGCACTAAGACATAATGCACAGTGGATCTAAAAGCAGTAGCTCAAATGGAAGTGGTGAAGCACAGTGCATAGGCTGCTGAGGTCGACACCACCATACGGTGGGGTCGACACTCCTTCAAGCAACTTCAGAGCAAGGGGAGATATGTTGCACTGGAAGGCTGGGATCATAATACACACCAACTAAGTAAGTGAGCTGACTAACTGTGTATGTGTGTTTTTGTGATCAACCAGAAGGCTAGAGTGTGCGTTGGAAATCAGTTAGAATGGAATACGTTGGAGCTCATGCGTACCTGTGAATGGGGGTAGAGGATATGGAGCAAACACACAAATCACAACCCATTGCATAGTGATTTTTAAGGTGGTTCGGTTGCAACCCCGCAACCTACGTCCACCCCTCACCGAACCTGGTGAGGCATCACTACACACTGTAGACGTAGCATGGGGACAAGCCCCAAGGGGACGAACCCCAACCACACAGACGGGGACAACCCCCCCCCCCCCCCACACACACACATAAAAACAAAAAAGGCAAGACACGCTGCATGTGCAGCAAAAACACACAGGGACACAGCCCCTAACACACACGGCTGGACTTAGCCTAAGACCTACCTCCAGTCTCTGAACAGAGCACCGGACACATTGTTGTACGCATAGCAAAACACACGGTTCAGAGATTTGAGAATACAAAGAAACACAAGAAACAAAGACAAGGAAAACACTCAGTGACTTCAGAACAAGTCTGGAAGCTCTATGAGCAGATCTGAACACTGGTTCAATCTGAACTCTCCTTTCTCAGATGCTGGCTGGCTACAATGCTGGTTGCTCTCCTTTCTCTCTTCTTTCTCTTCTCATCTTTACAACAGTGGCCTAGGGCAGACCAGAGCTGGGCTGCACTCTCTTCTTCTCCTTTCTTTTTCTTCCTCTCAGATAAACAACTAAGGCACGGGATCTCTCTTTTCTTCTTTCAGGCCTTCTTCTTTCTCTTGAGGCAGCAGCAGCTTCTCAAATAGAAGCTCCATGAATTTATAGAAGAGCCAGTGGGAAAATTTCCCTTCAAGAAAATCTGTAGAGGATCAATTCAATTTTAAAATACTCTTCTTTGAATTCTGACCTTCTCTCAATAGTGTTAGGCTTTGATCCATCGGTCATAAGGGAGTAGTGCAAGGGAGATAATTTTCCCTCCAAAAATCTCTCTTTGGATTAAGTAAATAATATGCAGAAGGTTGACTCTGAGCTGGCTTGCTTCTTAGAGCAGTCCTAGGATAGGACGATGGCAAACTGAGGGTGGAGTATCTTTGATATCTTGTGGCAGAGAGAATAGCTGTGTCCAGTGTATGGAGTGAAGCAATGCACCTGGCCAGTCCTTTCTTAGGACAAAAGGATAGAGCTCTGGCAGAATGGATTTGCACAGATTTGGTGGCTGACCAAATCTTCTCTTAAAAGGATGTTCTGACGGTTATTATGAAGTGAAAGAGCCTTTGACCTGAGAGCCTCTTCTAGACCTCAAAAGACGTGTTTTTGGAAGTTTGCGCCTGCAATTAATGCTTTCAGTACGGTTTATGAATAGACAGGTCTGATAGAGTACTTGGAAGATTTTCCTTCAGTGAGGTCGACCTGTTGTAACTGTAGTGTCGACACTTCTTCGTGGAATCTAGTTTATAACAGCTTCTGGAAGGCCCTGAGGTCGACCTCCTGTCAACGTGATGTTGACACGTCTTTGCAAAAATGGAGGTCAACGGATTCTGGGAAAGCTTGAGGTTGACCTCTTAGAGATGTGAGGTCGACACTTCTTGTGCTGGCTGCTTTACAGAATGCTTGTTGCGATCGTGAGGTCGACACTTGAGAGACTGAGGTCGACACTCCTTGACCATCAGGTGATAGCAATGGTTCTTGGAATAGCACTGGTGTCGACACCCTGAGAACTGAGGTCGACACTTCCTATGTTGTTTCCCTTGGTGATTCTAGCGCACGGCAGCTTGATGAAGTTGGTGAGGTCGACACTGGCGGTGGTGAGGTCGACACTCCTTATACCTAGTCATTTAAAAAGGATGTTCCACGAGTTTCAAGGTTGATTTAACCAATGACTTATAGAGAGACATCATCAAAATAACATTTATGCAACATTCTCCCCCTTTTTGATGATGACAACTATGCATGACAACTATGCGACATTATGAGTCATCTTAATAATATAATCATGAGGCAGATGTAGAGAGACATCATCAAAATAATATTTATCCAACAGTCTCCCCCTTTTTGATGATGGCAACTATGCATGACAACTATGCGACATTATGAGTCATCTTAACAATATAATCATGAGGCAGATGTAGAGAGACATCATCAAAATAATATTTATCCAACATCCAACGAGTTTATCTTCAAAATCTGGTGGCTAGGGTTAGGGTTTACGCGAGATTTTTAAGGGGAAAGGGACCTCCTATCTGGGCCCATCGATTGGGTCCGGATTGGCTCCAATTGGGCTCGAATTGAGTTCGAATTTGGTGGATTAAGGTTGATCTACCCAAAACTCCGAGTTTTACCTGAAAACCTTTTATTCGGACTTACTTAAATTTTCCTTTGGGGTCGGTCCAGTTAACATGTTGGTTAAGCATTCTATCCTCTACAAGAATATAGCTTTTTCATATTTTTATAAATTGGTCAAAATTTGGCCCAAGGGTGCAATTTCATTAATCTAGTTTATTATATTAAATTCAGATCACCATGGAAAAATATGATTGTGCCTCAAAGTATTAAATTTATTTTATGGTCATTGTAGAAAATAATTATTCCTCCTTATTTATATAATTTGACTACTTTCAAAATAATTAATTATTATAGTGTCATTTGACTAAAGAAAATCATTGAAGTGATTATTTTATCATTTATTAATTAACTGGGGTGTTACAGTTCGAAATGAGCTTGATGGGCGAGCTTACTTTATTTCTGGGGCTGCAAGTCAAACAAACGGCTGAAGGGATGTTCGTGAACCAAAGCAAATATACAAGGGAGATGCTGAAGAAGTATGGGTTTGAGAATGTGAAACCAATGCCAACCCCCATGTCAACCTCGTTGAAATTAGATTGTGACAAAAAATGTAAAAACGTGGATCCAACACTTTACTGAGGTATGATTGGTTCCTTACTCTATCTTGCTACCTCTAGATCGGATATTCAGTATAGTGTTGGTTTGTGTGCTCGTTTTCAGTCGTGTCCAAAAGAATCACATTTCTTGGCTGTAAAACATATTTTCAAATATCTATCAAACATTGTAGAATTCGGTCTGTGGTATTTCATCGGTTGTAGTTGAGATCTAGTCACTTTTTTTGATGCAGACTATGCAGGCTGTAAAGTGAATCAGAAGAGCACAAGCGGAATCTGTCAGGCTCTTAGAGGGTGTTTGATCTCATGGAGCTCCAAGAAACAACACTTTGTGGCTCTCTCAACTGTCGAGGCTGAGTATGTGGCCGTCGGTAGTTGTGGAGCTCAGGTGCTTTGGATTTGTTGGCCCAGATAAGCGATGAGCGCGGACAAGAAGGGGGGGTTGAATTGTCCCCCAAAAATGAGATGGCAAGTTTTAAAACTACTTAGCAAGATTAAAGTAACTATCAAATTTAAACTATGATGAAATGAAATTTAAATCCTAGAAGACATAGTTCTCTCAGCCTTTTCGATCTCACACGATCATGTAAATTAAGATGAGATAAATTGAAACTAGATGAAAATTAATTCTCTCAAGCTCACCTAACTCTTACAATCGTGTTAAGCAATTGATTCTCTCATCCTCGCTAGGCCCACATGATCGAGATGCAAAGATATATCAAACAAGCAAACCACACAATCACACGGTGCGAGAGGGATTTTTAAGGTGGTTCGGGACCACGACGGGCTCCCTACGTCCACCCCTCACCAAACTCGGTGACGCTTTCTCAACACGCTGCGAATGCAGCAAACACGAGGATTCCTCCCCACACACACGGGGTAGAAACCCCAACACACACGCTGCCGAAACAGCACACACACGGGGACGTGCCCCAACAACGCACACACAAACTCGGGGAACAAACCCCACAATCCAGCTCACATGGAGAATGCAATCTCCGCACACACACAATATTTTAATTTTAAAATAAAAGGAAAATACACAATGATGCCCATAATAAAAGATAGATCATGGAAAACATCACAAATGATCTAACAAAATATGAAGAGATTTTTCCCTTTTTGAATGATCCGGTACTCCAAGTCGAACTCGATGAATGATCGCGATTTTGCTATCATCGGATTCCTCTCTTCAAGCCGCACCTCTTTCTCTTCATCCATGAGCTCCATAAATGTCTCCAAGTAGATCAGAACCCCTTGCCAAGTTTTCCTTGTCTCCTCCTTGAGTTTCTTTTCCTACAAGATAGAGAAATAAGCACATTTGAGCTCTCCCTTCTCAAATTCGGAGTTCACATGTATATAAAGATAAGAGTGGCCAAAAGACCAATAAACCCATGCAAAACCATTGCAAAAACCCTCTAATATTTCTATCAATAACCTAGGGACATTAGGGTAAAATTTTAGTCCAATCGGAGGCCATTTGGATGGGTTTCAGTAGCCCACGGAAAACACGCACGAAGCTACGAAATCCACTGGGTTGACCCAGTTCTGGCACTGGGTCGTCCCATCTATGGACCAGTTTCTGCCTGTAGAAACTACATTCAGATGGGTCGATCCAGTTTAGAACTGGGTCGTCCCATTTTAAGAGAAGCTTCTATTTGGGCAAATTTCTGCCCAAAGGTCGACCTAGTTGATAGGGGGTCGACCCATTCAGCTTGAGACAATTGAAAAACATATTTAATGATATCTCAATGATCTAAACATGCAACCCAATGATATCAAACATCCAATCTTGAATTTCCATGGTTAGAACAAGTTAAAATCAATTGGTTTGCTTGAAAATCAAAGGCCATGAAGAATCCATGAAGATAATACATGAAAGCACAAGCTAAGCCCAATTTTCTCAATCCAAGGTTCAAGACCAATTAGCCATTCACTCAACCATTAATTTCCACCTTGAGAAACAAGATAACACATGTGGTTTACATGGATGTCAAGATCAAAATTCTAGATGACCAAAAAAAAAACTTCTCAACTAAACATCCTTCATTGAACCTTATCAAAATGTCCATTGAGCCTTATCAAAATATGCATTGAGCTCCTATTCACAATCACACAGGAGTTATAAGCATGACACTGATTTAACTTCTTCAATGCACTCTTTCAAGTTTTTTGTGTAACCATTGATAACAATCAAAGAAGTTATGTTCATGAGGAACCAAACTTAGAAGAAAGTCTTATTTGTGAAAAACTCAACCAAGCCATATTAACAAAATCATCCATGCAATTAAGAACTTCGCGACACATTTTAAGATCTCAACAGCCCCAAGAAGAATATGCATGATATCACAAATGGCTTGACACATTGCAAGGGGACCCAATTGATAGTATGAGAAATGCAAGGCTTACCAATGGTTCTTTGAAGAATAGAAATAGAATTTACCACATGTTCAGAATGGTGAACAACAAGATGACTTATTTATGCATTCTCTTGAATTCCATATGATGTCCATCATGACATGTTCCTGCAATGCAAGATGATTAGCACACTAGCATTCAAATGAGCATAACTGGCATTCAAGTGAGCGTTAAGCTATTACAAACAAGTGAGCGTGACTAGCATTCAAATGAGCATTAAGTCATTACAAGATAACCAATCACCATCACCCAGCTCATATGCATCCACATTCACAGAATATTTTGTTATCATCAAAATGCTTCCACACCCACAATATTTTGTTATCATCAAAATCATTTCCAAAAACAATGAGGGAACACAACGAATCCAACAATCTCCCCCTTTTTGATGATGACAACATATTGTGGCAATCTCATCTCATCGCAATCTCTTTCTCCCCCTTTGGCATTATCAAAAATAAAGTGGAGTTTAGTACAGGAGGATATCTTGAAATGCAGACACAGCAGATGTATGACAAGAAATGCAATCAAAACATTCATTCCAATTATCAAGTGTAATACATTTGAAGTCAAAGAAGCATGTAGAACAAGATGAGTTCATAGAAAGAAGAGTCAATAATGAAATGTATGATTTTCTCTGACTTTCAAATTTTTTCTTTCTTTTGAAACGCATGATGAAACTGGAAACGTGTGAAAATTTCATCAACAAAGACCCCATATGCAAAGTGGAATTAAAAAGCAATGGGGCAAGAACCCAGCAATGAACCTACAATGAAAAGAAGACATGTAAACCATGAATACTAAGCAATGCCAAATGTGCACAATATGATCTCTATCTTCCAAATGCAAATTTGTGTGCACTTTGCACAAGCACAATTTCATGATATCTAACTCCAAAAACTATGCACATGGTATATCAAAAAGAGCACACTTGTTTTCTCCAAAGACAACTACACAGTCATAAATTGATGCACATGGAAATTGAATCATAACAGTTGCAACAGTCAAACCATGCATGCATTAACTAAATGCACATGGTCAAAATGCAAATATGGACAATATGGACATCAGAGTGTAAATAGACTGATCAAATGTGATTGACCTCAAGTAGATAAATGTAGATACATGCAACATAGCTTCCCCTTTTTATTTAAAAGGATGGGATAGGTGTTAGAAAAGTTGCAGGTGTGTCAATACAACCACAGTGTTCATGAATGACACCTAGGGGACTATACAAGCATGTAGAAGAATCGTGCATAAGCCAATGCAGTCATTTTAATTTTTAGAATACATATTAAATCAAATTACCAAGTGTATAAGTGAATAACATGAAAGTAGGCATTAGCCATATGGATATTCAGATTTTCAGTTCAACACAAGAGTAATTACACAGACTACATTTCAATCTAGAGAACAGCATATTGGAGGCTTCGCTCTGCCTCAATGACCTTTCTTTCCAAAAAATTTCAACTCATAAAATTTCATAATGACAATCTAAATTTTTCTAATAGTGATTGTTCGCGCGATTTTTTATGCCGATTAACTGGGGTGAGGGAAGTGATACAGCGAGGAAGGAAAATACGGGAGTTTGATGTATCCCGGGTATCCTCCTCATAGGTGCATGCCTCTCACGGCGGTATCGGGCACTCTCCTTTTACGGAAAGTCGGAAAGGGTCGAATGGCACGGAAGTGTCGGGATAAAGGTTAACCGGTCAAGGTGCGGGCGTGCTAGTCGATCTCTCGACAATCACTCATGGAACCAAGGTTTGACCGGGGAAGCACCACCAGGGCGCGGCACGTGGGCTCGGGTGATCGGGCGACAAGTGGAGAGAAGGGGTTCCATGGGTGCGAGTGCGTAGGCGATTGCGGGAATCGTGTACAGGACGTCTTTCCCCACCGGCCGTAAGCAATCGATGTTTATTTACATCAGATTGAATCCGAATACCTTCGTTCCATGCTGAAGAGAAGTCTGTATATGTGTCTGAAGCCGTAGGTAGAGGGCTAGGGGGGCATTCAGCAGCTAGGGGTGCGTGTTGGACCGAGGGGTGTTTACTGGGGGTTAGGGTGTCAGGCACGGGTGCCGAGTGGTGTAGATAGAAGACTGAAGGCAGGGACGTGGGTGCGAGAGCACTCGTCTAATCGGTGGTGTTATGCTGAGACGTATATTTCTTTATAGGAAAGCCGTAATGGCCAAAGTACAACTGGCGCAGGCCACGGGACAGTTCCGACACGTGGGTCGGTCCCCGGATCGATGCGTGATGAATAAACACATCTGCATTTACAGAGAGCTCCTCCCGTGACGTGGGTCATGGCCGCATTGCCGAACGGGGCCCTATGACTGGGTAACTGAGGGGATACATCGATCCAATATCTGGGCGAGGGTAGGTCGTGACTCGGATTGAGCGATCGGACATGGCCTCGTGACTGCGGGTGAGCATAACATCATGGCACGCATGTGGTTGTGACCGACGGGCGTGCGAGGGGAAATCCTGGCATGAGGGGAAGTCCGCTCATATCATGACGTCTCACATACGGTGGGTGTTGACTTGTGTGTGATGGTTACATACAGCGTGAGGGGAGTGCGAACGACATACCCCCGGCATATGAGACTGCCGAACAAGTCACCCACACACAATTCTCCTTAGCTCACTGCTCAGAGCCGCGCTCGAAGTCTTATGCTTGCCGGGTGCCGGACGATCTTGTGTATCGCTCCGGATGCCTTGTATTAGATTCTCTACCCCCTGAGCTCCTAAGGGGTATTTATAGGGGAAGCTGGAGGGTCACAAAGGGTTTACGCGGACCAGCTAAGGGGGGTGAGCTGGTCCGCGTAAACCCAAGTGAATAGTGTCACTGGGTGTTACAGAACTGAGAGAGGGGGGAATGAGGTTTACGCAGACCAGCCAGGGGGACCTGGCTGGTCCGCCTAAACCCCCAAGGGTTTAGGCGGGCTGGCTTTTTTTCTTTTTTTAAAAAAGTAAAGAAAAAATTAATTGAATGGGGGTTTACGCGGACCAACCAGGGGGTCCTGGCTGGTCCTCCAAAACCATCTCCCCAAGGGGGTTTAGGAGGGTGGGGACCCAAAAATTACCTTTCCCTAAGAGGCTGGTCTGCCTAAACCCGGGGAGCTGGCTGGTCCGCCTAAACCGGACCAGCCAGGGGGGTTTTGGGTCCTGGCTGGTCCGCCTAAACCCCCCCCCCCCCTCAGGGGGGTTTAGGAGGCCTCGCAAGGAGAGAGAGAGGGGGCCGGTCCCCACCCTATAAAAATGTGATTTTTGGGTCTTTTTTCTTCCTAATTTTACTAAGAAAGAAAAGGACAAGTGGGTGAAAGGATACGCGGAGCTTGCAGAGGCTTGTGTGCGCGTTGACGTGCGGGATCCCGGCGTGCTGTCGCTTTGCACTCCCGCGTCCACGTGTCACCTTCTCGGACTAGTACGGCACACGAATCGCATCGTAGGACCATAATTGGACGAACCAAGGCTGAGTGGGGTCGTGGGACCACCGGGCTGGAGGGAGGGCGGGGCCCCCAGGGAGTTCACCCTCCCTGGGGCGCGCGGCCATGCCCCGGGGTGAACTGGCCCCGGGCTGGCCGTAACCCCGAGGGATGGCCCCCGGGGGTCTTCTTGTGTTGCCTGGGAATGTCCTTTGACAGACTCCGAACTCCGGGAGGCTGGCATGGGCCCGTAGGGCCGTTGTTCTTCGAGTCGGAATAGCCGCTCGCAAGGTGTTCGGGCGAATGCCCGACACACCCCAGGTTGCCGAACGAGCCGTGTAAGTGGCCGACGGGCCCTGGCTTTGGCCTAGGGCCAATGGTAGAAGTCCCTAGGGGCTGGGAGGAGGCACCTTAGGCCCATGGGCCTTGCCTCGTGCTACGTGTCATGTTGTACGGCAGGTTGGCAGGGTAGCCTCGGGTTGGCCCGAGAGCTAAGTTTAGTGGCTCGTTGCCACATGTCTGAGGGTCGGGGGTGGCCCCGACTTGCTGGGGGGTCGTTGCAGGACCCAATTAGTGAGCTGGAGCCATGGGGTGGCCCGTGGGTTGTTGTAGAAGGGTTGAAACGTGTGCGCCCACAAGGTGTTTGGCAGAATGCCGAACACGCGTGTGTGAGCCGTGCACGCGTATTACGGGTCCCCGAAGCCTGTGGTTGACTCGCTCGGGTCTCCCTTTGACCTTGGAGGGTTGAATGAAGAGTCTCGGAGTAGACTTGCGACTCTTTTACTGGATGCCACGTGACGTGGCTTGGATTCGGGGCACCCCTGGGTGGCCCCGGGCGGCCATGTAGGGTACAGGCAAGGCCCGTATGAGAGTGGCCGGGGTTGACCCCGGACAATTGCTTGTGTCACCGCGTGTCACGACAAGTTGGTTGGGACCCATGTGGGGACCTGCAGGGTGGTAGAAAGGGCTAGGTAGCCCGTGTCTTGAAGGTGTTCGGAGAAATGCCCGAGCCCTTATTTCTGGGTATTTTGGCTGGGCAATAGTCTGGGTACAACAAATGCCCCCCACGGGGCGTGCGTCGGAGGCGGGGACGAGGGCGTACGGCCCGTGAGATCCCCTTTCTGAGTTGTTGTAGTTGTATTTTGATGCTTCATATGTCTTTGTTTTTCTGTGTTGTACATGTGGATTTTCTGATATGCTGACTATTTTTCTGGGTGCCTTGTCTTGCAGCTATGGCACGCTTCGGCATAGATGGGTGGGTCCCGAGGCGGCTGGCTCGGGAGGAGGATCACTGGGTACAGCGGACTGATCGATCGATGCGTCCCCTAGATGCACCTGTGATCACCGAGGCTGGTGTAGAGCAGTTGGACCGAGGCCATCTGGTCGTGGCGGAGGGTCCGATTGGTGAGAGGACAGCTGGAGCAGGGGCCGTGGAGGTGGCCAGGAATCTGGAGGCGGGTGACCTGTACAGTTACGACCGGAGTAGGGGCTATCCATTAGAGTTCCCCCTGGATCGTCATCTGCTTGAATTCATCTGTGGTTATGTCCCTCCTGGCGCGGAGGAGGGTGACTCGCAGATTTCGGGAGCCTACCACCGGCTCGAGCGGGCCATCTTGATCGGCAGAGACAGCTTGCTTGGTACCACTTTCTGCAGCTATCCGAGCTTTTCAGAGGACTACTAGAGGCAGCGCCAGTTCCCCAGCATTGATTGCCTGGGGTTCTTTGGCGTGGCGGAGCAGTCCGGAGTCAGAGTTGGGCCGATTGGCCCCGCTAGCTGGGATTTACACGGCCACCACCGCACAGAGACGGAGGGAATTACAGGATTGGTCTTAGAGCCCGCTGGTGTATAGTACGCTGGAGAGGGCTACGATGACCACAGTATGCTGAATAGAATCATGCGGCAGACCGTCACTAGCTGGTATGGCCACTGGACAGTGATCCTGTCACATTACTACCGCCTGGGTGCCATAGAGTGGTTGATAGGGATTGTCCACCACTACCGGGTGTTGCTGGATCGAGCTGGGATCAGGTATGCGGTGACTGCCACTCTGTACGCGTACCCATGCTACACCGGATTGCTGCAGGGCTTGCTGGAGCGTTTCAACCCTCGTTGGAACACAGTGGCAACAACAGAGGGAGAGACCAACCTTGACTTGTGGTCTCTGTTCAGGATTTCTGGCTTGCCGATTATCGGCAAAGGGTACGAGGAGGTAGTGTTGGATGACCTCCACCGCAGTCATACTGATGGACTGGGAAGATACCGAGTGCCTTACAGTTATCGGTATCTGATAAAAACTTGGAGAGATTTGGCTCTAGCGGGGAGAGAGAGAGCTGCTCAGACTCCCCGGGTGTCGCTGAATGTATGGGTCCGTCATTTTTATAATGGGCCGTTTTGCTTTTACCAGGAGTTCGCCAGGGATCAGACCCCCTGGGAGGAGTACACGAAGGTGAAGCTACGCTTTCGGACGTACTCCAGATATGTGTATGCGCCACGGGAGGGGTGGAATCCCCATGGTCTGCCAGATGTGACATATCTTGCAGCGTATCTGGCATATTGGCTGGTGACTTTTGTAGTTCCTCACGGAGAGGACGGGCTGTTGAGAGCCGAGTTGTTGTGGCCGGCTTGCTTGTTGGCCGAGGGGAGGCAGTTGGCTCTAGCTCCCGCTACACTGACCAACATCTACCAGGGGCTTGGAGTTCTGGCGGCACACTCAGCGCCGAGGGAGAGGAGTATACTTCTGCCGACCCACTACCTTAGTGTGTGGACCGGGTTACTATTCTCAGGACTGGTGACGCGGGGTGCTGTGGCGAACCCGACGGCACCACTTTTGTTCAGCTTTACTGGGCAGCCGGATGGGGATGCAGAAGAGTAGCTTGAGGGGGCCAGAAGGGCCCTTTGTTACCTGCCCGCCCGGGGTGAGGAGGGACTACCCTTTGACAGTGCAATGAGGGACTGTGGCCTCTTTCTGGGGGCTTCAGGTGGAGGGGCGACCAGCTCCCACCCCAGTCAGGGGGCGGCCGACACAGGACCACGGACTGGGTGGATAGTGAGCACCCGAGCAGCCGTGTTGGCGTTGCACCGGTCAGCGACGAGTTTCTTGGAGTTGTACTACCCACATCGCTTTGCTAGAAACTTCGGGTAAGACCAGGGGATTCCGCCAGAAAGGGAGTTCCATCTGATGGGCAGACAGTACAAGGGCAAGGATACCCACCTACTTGTAGCGGCCTGGTGGGATTTTTACTGCCGCCGGGAGTCGGAGCGATTCTCGATGTCGGAACAGAGTCGTCGGGGATGATTTGACGTGCACTACGCCCGTTGGTGGTTCGGGCACAGTCACCTCTACAGACAGAAGGCCTCCGCGATTAGGAAGGTGGAGGAGAGTCACCGACTGAGGGAGGATCTGCCTCCCATTGCACTGGACGAGGGGTACCTGAGGACCCGTGTCGCTCGGATCCGTCTGGAGGTCGAGCGGATTGCGACGCAGTGGCCCCAGAGTGGCCGGGGTTCATCTTCTGGGAGCCGAAGCAATGGAGGAGCACTAAAGCCCCTGGGACGGGCATCGACGATAGCGACCGGCGTGAAGGTGTCTCGACCGAGGGAGCCTAAGGCTTGGTGGACTTAGTTCTTGGCCGATTATGGCCTCCGGGGTAGAGGATCGCTGGACCGAGAGCTCCCGCACGGGAGCTTTACCGATACAGCGGTCGATGACTGGAGACGACACATCACCCATGCGATTTGGTCAGCTGGGCCCGTGGAGTTCGTGTCCCAGATTGAGTGCACCCGCACTCCACGGGACATTCGGGAGGCCGCAACGATGGAGGCCCGAGCCCTGGCGATCGGGATGGAGCAGCTGGTGCCCCTACCATTGACCCCTTTTGGGGCGTCAGGTTCGGCTTTCCTCCCTTAGTCTGTTCTCTTTCTTTCATTCTGTAATTCTTGGATATAGAACTGAGATGTTGTATATTACTGTGTTTGTCAGCAGGTTCTGCGGCAGAGGGGGACCAGCCCTCCACGGGAACATCCTCAGGGAATGGGGACAGAGGTCTGCGGCCTCGGAGGAAGCTCCCCCATGTGGCGGATGTAGCGGTTGAGACTGGTGGGTCATCTGAGGGACCCCAGACTGGAGAGCGAATTGAGGAGGAGACGACCTTAAGTGAGTGTCGCCCCGGCTCGTTTGTTTTTTGTCTGGTTTAGCCGATATGATTGACTAATTCTATTTTGTTGGACTCGCCTATCTGTCGCAGCTCCACAGGTGGCTGGTGCGGAGGCGACTTTCTTGCCCCCTCAAGTTGCAGATCCCCCGCGTGAGGAGGAAGCCGGAGAGGAGGTCGACATGGAGGAGCTTACGCGCCTACTGAGCGAACCCTTCCCCAACATGGAGGACTTCCCCGACTTTGAGTCATGGACAGCCACGGGAGGAGCCCGCGCAGGTAAGAGTTTCAAACCTTGGGCGTATGCCGCAGCTTTGGTTTGTCTCTAATTATTTGTTGTGACTTTCCGGATTGTGTAGGGGGGGCAGAGGCACCAGTGGCCGAGGCCCCTGCTGGGACACAGGGTGAAGTGCCTGGCCAGGCCAATGAGCCAGGGTCTATGGTGGCCAGCAGTCGTCAGGGTGAGTGCCCGACCACTGTTAAGGTGATCTTCTTGTTGTTGTTGAGCTCCTTTTAGGAAGCCAAAATTATTGACTTGACTTATGTTGCTGGTTTGGCAAGTGAGGACGCGGCGACGACCCTGGAGATGATCCGGGAATTGGCGGACCCCGGCCCGTCAGTGGCCCTGCCATCTTTTGAGGATGAGCCCGAACCGGTGACTTCCGTGCCCCCAGCCACTATTGAGGACATGTTGGGTAGACCACCGCCACTGCTGACGAGGGTGCCTCTCCCACCTTTGCCGAGTGTAGTGTCGGCCTACACGGTGGGGCTGGTGGAGTCCTCCAGTGTGGGACCGTTAGGTATGTAGCTGAGCACTTGATTATTTCAGGGTGGATTATTTGACTTTCACGCCCGTGTTGAGCCTTGACTGGGATGGATTGCAGGTACTTCTTCCCCTCTGGAGGAGGGAGAGCTCCCTCGGGACACGGACTAGCCATCAGGAGACGAACCTCCCGTCACGGCTACTACTGGGGGCGACGAGGAGTTTGTCGACATTGAGGGGTTTCTGACAGAGACGCCCCGACTTGTGAGCTTCTTCCCTAGCACCTTTGACTAGAGAGCTATCTTTATGTGAGGCCGGGCTTGATAATAGCCTAATCTGGTTTCCCGATGTATAGGTGCCCCTGATTTGCCCGCCGCTGGGGGTTCATTAGAGAGCTCATCTGGTTCTTCAGAGGGCGGTAGCACCTTGATGGAGACTGACGAGAGCTTGAGGTTGAGTTCTCCTTCTTCCTCTGAGGCCTCTTCTGTTGGGGATGCCAAGATGGAGGCGGCACTGGAAGGTATATGTGGTTTCTCCTTGTCTCCGCATTAGTTTTGATACAGAGTTTATGGCAGACTGTTGACATTTTTGTGTTATGTCCAGGACTGGAGACTAAGGAAGAGCACGCGCCGGCTCCCGCCGAGGAGGGTCAGGAGGAGCCCTCTGTCACCCCAATGACCATTGGAGAGCACCGAGTTGCAGGGGAGTCTCTACCCTCTCTGACTCCGACAGAGAACACTGTCATGGTGGAGGAGAGGTTACCTTCACCGACCCAGAGCGGGGAAATCACAGGCACTGCAGGAGCTACACCAGGTGAGGGTCAGGACCTTTCTCAGGTTTTTTTTCACCTCATCTTGTCATAGGGAAGTCCTGAACAGTGTTGACCCATTTTGTGTTTGATGGGGTTGTGCAGGTCCTTCAGATGTACTGGCTGAGATGGGTCACTCATCTCTCGCACTGGAGATTGAGTGGCCTACATTTGTTTCACCACCGGAGCCGCTGTTGGACGCCAGTGTAGGTGCAGCCTTGCTTCAGCGAGCCTGGGGCTACGCAAGGGTTGCTCCCTTGCCTTCCCCAGAGGAGCTTCGGCAGCGGTTGCGAGAGTGCATACGCAGTTACCACGGCCACGGGTTCCCTCGTGGGCCCTGGATGTCTAGCTTGGCCGGCCTCTGGGTGGAGTACATACGGCTTCTGGAGGCTCAAGAACAGCGGGCACAGAGGCTGGCGGCCATTCGGGAGGTACGGGAGCAGCGCGTTCAGCTTATGGCAGCTGTAACCGAGCAGAGGGGGCTTGCCGACGCGACCGTGTCTCTTGCTCAGCACCGCGCCAGGCAGCTGAGCGAGGCGGCTAGCAAAGCGGAGGCCTTACAGAAGGCCTTGGAGGAGCAGCGGCAAGCCGTAGAGCTTGCTAGAGCTGAGTGGCGGACTGTCGAAGTCGGAGCCGAGGCTAGTGTTCAACTGGAGTCGGCCTTGGAGGCGGAGCTGGCGACTGCGGAGTCCCGCTTAGCGGAGCTGGAGGGGAGCGAGGCTAGGCCGTGATTGTATCACTTTCCTTTCCCCTTTTTGGTTATTCGGACTATGTATTTTTTGTTACCCCAAGGGCATGTCTTGGGCCCCCTATTATAGAGTATCAATGACAAACTCCAGCTTTTAACTTTGTTGTTTGTTGAGTTGTTCTCCCCCCTAGTCTGTGGAATAGGGTTGAGTACAAGGAGTGGCTACCACTTACTGTCGGTCGTGCTTGATTGGTTTAACACGCGCCGGCATAAGGGGCAGTGAACGAGGTTTTACCCGAAACTGGAGCTGAGATGAAGAACTGTGTGAGGAGAGTAGTGTGACTGGATATTAGGTACTGGGTACTGGATGCTGGTTGTTTGTATGTTGTTAGCCGGTAATGTAGTTCTTATGGACTTAAGAAACTAGGGCTGAGCTGGCCGAATGGCCTCAAAGGCATCACAGCCGAAGGCCGTGAGCGGGACTGGGACTGGTCGGTCCACCCGTGGAGGGATTATGACCGAACTTGGAGCTGGGAGCTGGCGGCTAGCCTATAAGGGCGTTGTAGCCGAAAGCTGGAGTCGAAGGCTGGCGGCTGGCCTGTAAAGGCATTGTAGCCGGGAACTGGAATTGAAAGTTGGCGGCTGGCCTGTGAAGGCGTTGTAGCCGAAGACTGGAACTGGAAGCTGGCGGCTAGCCTGTGAAGTCGTTGTAGCCAAAAATTGGAATTAAAAATTGGCGGCTGGCCTGTAAAGGCGTTGGAACTGAAACTGGGACTGGAGATTGGCGGCTGGCATGTGAAGGCATTGTAGCTGAAAACTGGAATTGAAAATTGGCGGCTGGCCCGTAAGGGCGTTGGAGCCGAAACTGGAACTGGAGACTGGCGGTTGGCCTGTGAAGGCGTTGTAGCCGAAAACTGGAATTGAAAACTGGCGGCTGGCCCGTAAGGGTGTTGGAGCCGAAATTGGAACTTGAGACCGGCGACTGGCCTATGAAGGCGTTGTAGCCAAAAACTGGAATTGAAAACTGGCGGCTGACCCGTAAGGGCGTTGGAGCCGAAACTGGAACTGGAGACTGGCGACTGGCCTGTGAAGGCGTCGTAGCCGAAAACTGGAATTGAAAACTGGTGATGACCGACCCTCGGGGGTGTAGTGGCCATCATTGTTGTGGAGTGATGTTGAGCTCGCCATCGGGGTGTGATATAGCCGATGACTTTGTAAGTGAAGAATAGAGAGGGAGAGAGTGTTTTTTTTTTCTCTTTACCAGCCCTACCGCCCTTGCGGGTTTTCGCTAGAGCTGACCCCCTTTAGCTTTTTCCGGTGTGCCCTTGCGGGTTTTCACACTGAGGGGTTACCTGATTTTTCCTAAGGCGCCCTCTCGGGTTTTCACCTTAGCTGGGTTGGTGGCAATTTTTGCCCCCAGTCGCCTCGTAGGGGGAGTTGACTGAGGCCGCCGGGATATCTCTATTTTTAACCCCATTTTTTTTGTATATATATTTTTTTAGACTGCCATCCATAGCATATTGCTGTCAGGGGACGTGACCTGAGACTGGAAGGTGTAAATGGCCGAATATTATCCGACCATTGGGGAGGGTTTTTTTTTTTGGAACTTTTCAAGCCATGGTGGCGGAGAGCCACTCTGTCATGGCAGGGTATGACTGGAGTTGTGACTAGTGAATCAGGGATTGTATGGGGAAACTGGGACTATAATGAACTGGAAGGTTCTGGATTTGCAGGGTATGTAGGATGTAGGGGTAGAGAATAATAAGTGTCTGGGATGTATCGGGATGTAAGTTTAACAAGATGGACTGGGAGATCGACTATCACAGGGACTGGTTGATCTATGTTGTCGAAGCAAGGGCTAAAGGTTGGCCAAATTGAGCAGGAATAATGCAAGGTTAACTGGGGATTGGAGGGTTCGCGCCGTAGCGGTGTGAATGGATTGGAGACTGGCTCTGGGTGAGGCTAACGGTCCACCAAGGAATAGGTGGGAGGCCGTTCTGACTGGTGGGGAGAAGGAGATTTTCTCGTTATCGGCTCTACCGCCCTTTCGGGTTTTCGCCAGAGCCGACCCCCTTTAGCTTTTTCCGACGCGCCCTTGCGGGTTTTCACGTCGAGGGGTTTCCCAATTTTGCCTGAGGTGCCCTTTCAGGTTTTCACCTCAGCCGGGTTATTGGCCTTTTTGCCCCCAGTCACCCTATTATGGTGGGGATGACTGGGTCCGCCGGGGCATCTCGATTTTTAACCCCATTTTTTTCTTATATATATATTTTTTTGACTTACCTGTGAGCATGGCGGCTAGGCTGGTGCTGGTGCAAAAGTGCCCGTGCCCCCATGATGACGAGAATGAGGGCAGGAGATCAGTCCCCGTGGATGCCTGGGGCGATTCCGAGGAGCTGAGCTGGCTGGTTGACTGGGAATTGTAGGCTGGAAGGACTGGCCGGTTAGATCCTTCACGGGGAAGGACCGGCCTTGTTGGTGCTAGCTGGGACGCGCGCCTTAGTCTGGCTGGCGTGCGAACTCGTGCTCTGGTGCATAATACAGCTTCATGTGTTTGCCATTGAGAGGCGGGAACGGTCTGTGACCTTTCTGATCAACAACCGTGTATGCCCCACCCTCATAGACATTCTGGATAATGTATGGACTCGCCAGTTCGGCTGAAGTTTTTCGCTGGAGCGCCCTGCCATGACTTCTTTTTCCTTGATCATGACAAGGTCGCCTTGTTTGAAAGCTCACTGCTTGATGAGCTTATCGTAGGCCCGGGCCATGCGGGCCTGGTACACTTGCAGATGTTTGTAGGCTTCGAGTCACTTGCCTTCTAGATCAGCGAGCTCTTGTAGCCTTCTCTAGTACTCGTCTTCATCAGAGCCGGCAAGGCCGGTGTGGATTGCCACACGATAAGAGGCTAACTGGACTTCGATGGGGACAACTGCTTCTGTCCCGTAAGCAAGGGAAAACGGCGAGCACCCCGTGGGGGTTTTGTAGACCGTCTGATAGGCCCATAATGCTTCGAAAACCTTTTCACCCCAATCGCGTTTCCGGTGGCTAACCATCTTAGCCAGGAGCTTACAGAGGGTCTTGTTGAAGGCTTCCGCCAAGCCATTAGCCTGAGGGTTGTAGACCGAAGAGGTTCTCCAGCCGATGTGGAATTTGGCCGCTAACTGGTATACGGCCTTATTCTTGAAGGGTGTCCCGTTGTCGGACACTATGCGACTGGGAGTACTGAATCGGTACATGATGTTGTGCCGTACGAATCTAGCAACGATTTTGCCGGTGACCTCTCGCAAGGGTAGAGCCTCCGCCCAACTAGAGAAGTAGTCAGTGGCGGCCAAGATGTATTTATGGCCCTTGGAAGATGGCGGGAAAGGCCCCGCGATGTCCATTCCCCACTCAGCGAATGGCCAGGTGGGGGCCATAGGACGCAGTGGGTTGGGAGGTCTTCTGGGTACTGGGCCAATGGCTTGGCATTGATGGCATGTACGGGCATACTGGATGCAGTCTGCATACATGGTCGGCCAGTAGAAGCCTTTGAGCTTGATGTTGTACTTCATCCGATCTCCGGCCTGGTGTGCATTGCACAATCCGGAGTGGACCTCCTACATAATGTCTCGAGCCTCGACGAGGGAGACACATCTGAGGAGAATTGACTTGTCCTTCTCGTGGATGAGCCGGTACAGAGAGTCGCCGATCAACTCGTAGGAGGTTGCTCGGCGGAGTAGCTGGACCCTTTGAGCTCGGTCAGGGGGAAGCCACCCTTTCTTGACTTTGATGATAGGTGCACACCAATCATCTTCTTTTTCTGGGGGTGTGCTCTGGTCAAGGTCGTGGACCTCGTAGATGGTGAGACCGGTGTTGCCTTCGAGTGAGCTCGGCATCAGCCTTCTGTGCTTGATGATGATGTCGACCTCACCCTCGAGCGGAAGCTTGATTGCCGCAGCCAATTTTGCAAAGGCATCCGCCTGAGCATTGCTGCTTCTGGGAATGTGGTCTATTTCGAAGAAATAGAACTTCTGGGTTAGTCTGGTGACAGCGGCGTGGTATGGAACCAACTCTGGCTTCCGCACATCATAGATGCCGAGGACCTGCCGGACTATCAGCTGGGAGTCCCCGTAGACTTTGAGGCATTTAATGCCCATATGAAGAGCCATATGGAGCCCAATGAGTAGAGCTTCATACTCGACTTCGTTGTTGGTCAGGGACTTCATGAGGGCGCAAGAGTTGTACAAAACTCTACCCTGTGGAGTCAGGAAGACTATGCCGGCACCTACCGTGGTGGCTGGATCCTGGTTGCTTCTGGTGATCCCTCGGGAAGCACCATCGAAGTAGAGCTCCCAGCAAGGCACACTGGTTGTGAGAACGTTTTGCTGCCAATAATGCAAGACATCTCCGCTCTATTCAACTGGTTGTTGTGATTGAGCAATAGTGGTTGTGAGAGCGCTTTACTGCCAGTAATGTAAGACATCTCCGCTCTGTTCAACCAGTTGTTGCGATTGAGTAGCAAGGGACTCCTCATCTGGGAGCTCCGAGTTGAAGGGTGAATCATCTGGCACTGGATGGGCTGCCAAGAATTCAGCCATACCATGTCCCTTAATTACTTTTCTGGGGACATAAGTAATGTCGTACTCCATCAACAGGAGAGCCCACCTCCCCAGTCTGCCCAAGAGGACAGGTCGCCGAAGGAGATACTTAAGGGGGTCGTGCTTAGATATAAGCTCGACTTGATGGGACAGGAGATAATGCCGCAGCTTCTTAACTGCGAACACCAATGCCAAGCAGACCTTCTCCATGGGGGAGTATCAGTACTCGGCACCGATTAGCTTCTGGCTGAGGTAATAGAGGGGCTGCTCCTTACCTTCCTCGTTGATTTGTGCCAAGAGAGCTCCCAGCGAAGCGTCCATGGCGGTAATGTAGAGGATGAGGGGTTTACCCTTAACTGGTGCTCCCAGAGCTGGGGGAGTAAGGAGGTACTCCTTGATTAGCTCAAAAGCCACCTGGCATTCTGAGTCCCATGTGAATGGGGCGTCTTTCTTCATCAGCTTACTGAAAGGCGCATATCGACCGGAGAGGTTAGAGATAAACCTTCGAATATAGTCAGCTTTCCTTGGAAGGACCTAAGTTCGATGATGTAGCTGGGCAGTGGAAGGTCTCGGATCGCTTTGATCTTGCTGGGATCCACCTCGATTCCTCGATATCTGACGACGAAACCAAGAAACTTGCCGCTGGATACGCCAAAGGCGCATTTCATGGGGTTCATCTTGAGCCCATATTGTCGGAGACGCTCGAAGACTTGGCGAAGGTTGCGCAAATGGTCTTCACGCCTTTTAGTCGTGACGACGAGGTCGTCGACATAGCATTTGACAATGTTATGCAGCATCTCATCGAATATTTTGGTCATGGCCCTTTGGTAAGTAGCACTAGCATTCTTCAAATCGAAGGGCATGCACTTGTAGTTGAAAATCCCCTTGGGGGATCTGAAGGCTGTGTGATTCTTGTCTTTGAGGGACATCAGGATTTGATTATAACTGGATGATCCATCCATGAAAGACAAGGCTTCATGGCCAGTGGTCATGTCGACCATCGTTTCTATAATCGGGACTGGGAAGTTGTTGATGCGGGACAGACACGGGGATAGACTCTAAGTGATGCAGACCTCGGACTCTAAATGCGGACGCGACCAGCAACATACAACAATGGAGACACTTTGGCCCGACACTAAGAGTTCCTATGGGCTATACATCGCTAACAAAAATGCAAGCTCACTCATCGTCCCAAGCGAGGGGAAACGCGGATCCGCGCGGTTGAGAAATCGGCAGAGTCAAGGGTGGTCGACTCACTTCCGTGCTCGGATCGAGTCACGGGACGGGTCACTCTCCTGTTAGGGTGCTAGGCCCGGATACAGAGGGGGGTGAATGTATCCCTCTAAAAATTATGGCCTAAATTAAAGACTCTAAAGTTCGGATATGCAGAATAGGGACAATGAGCTTTCCGAGATAAGATAATAATCAACCAATTGATCAAACAGTTGGACTGTAACAATGCAGCCACCTGAACAAACTAGAAATGCAGACAGAACAGTGCAACCCAAACACACTTAGCAAAGTGCAATGCTCAAGGTTACTGCTGATAGGAACAATATAAACAATCCAAGATAACACAGCTAACCAGCATGCATAACCTGTGAATGGGAGGTAGGAGGCAAGGAGCGAACGCACAAAACAAACCACTGCACAGTAGATTTTTAGGTGGTTCGGTCCAGCAGATCTACATCCACCCCACACTCAACCCGAGTGTGGCTTCCACTAGCTCACGCTACAGCAGACTCAGTCTGCAACAGGTGCTGCCACACAGCTTGACCAGGGGAACAACCTCCCCTCTTCCTCCCAACCGGAGGGAACCACTAGTGACACCAGTCACTAGCAAACCAGAGACGCAAGTCTCTCTTCCTCCAGACCGGAGGGAACACCCCAAGTGACTCCCAGCCACTTGTAAACTAGAGACCAAAGTCTCTCTTCCTCCAGACCAGGAGGGAACACCTAGTCTTGCAACCACAAGACCAGAACTGGAGGATCAATCCTCCCTTCCTCCAAACCGGAGGGAACCAACCGGTGACTTCCAGTCACCAACAAACCAGAAAACAAAGGAAAACAATAAACGAAAATAACTTCAGCAAACAGAAAGCTGAAAAAATGAAATGCACAATGTGGCTCTCAACAGAGCTGATTGGCCTGGATTTGATCCACGGTCCAGTAGACATATCTTTAGGTAAGCTTTTCTTCCTCTTCTCTTCTCTTCTTCTTCTTCTCTTTCACTCTCTCGATCTCTGCTCCTCTATACTCTTCGGCTCACACTTCTATCTCTCTCTTTCTCTTCTTCTCCTTCTGCTCTTCTTCACTTTTTCTTCTTTTTCTTTTTCTGGATCGAAGGAATTTCTGCTCTTCAGGCTTCTTTTTTCGATCGCCTTCATCTGAGGACGAAGGTTTCTATTTATAGCAGCAACAGCAGGTGGATAGGGCACAAAACGCGTGTGCCTCCCACGCTCAATCCAGAATCTTCCTGCCACGTGCCCTTTTCATATTTGTTCCTTCAATATCGGATCATGTGCAGCTAGACACCGATGAATGTTCTTCCTCGGACCTGCAAAGAGATAAAAATCATTAACCTTGAGTGCCATAAGAACTAGAACTGCATGAGGTATGTGGACACGACAAGAGGTGCACTAAACAGAGAACGACACGAGATACAGTGGTGACAAAACAAACACTACTAAGAGAACGACACGAAGTAGAAAGAAAACAACATGAAGTAGAAGGAGAACAGCACAAAGTAGAAAAAGGACGACACGAAGTAGACAAGATTACTACAGTACGAGACAGGGAGAGCATGACACGAGGTCAGATGAAAAAATAGCACGAAGTAAAACGAGAACGACACGAAGTGTCACTGTAACAACACGGAGACACGAATGCAAAAACAACACTAGGACACGAAGACAAAAACAACACGAAGACACGAAGTCAGACACGGCTATCACGACACGTGATGAAGCAGTGAAATTTAGAAGAGAAACGACTCGAGGAAATACAGTAATTGACACGAAGACACAACAAGGAACACGACACGAAGTTAGTGAGAGCAGCACGAGGTGAAACGACACGGGCTGACAACAACTCAAGGACGAAAAAATAGAAACCGACACGAAGTGTGGTTACAAAAATAAAAGGACACGAGGTATAGGAAGAACAACACGAACACGGAAATAACAAAGAATTGACACGGAGTGTGGTCAAGGCGAGAAGGACATGAAATTAAACAAGCAGACATAAAAGATAACACGAGATGAGCAACTAAAGGACAGAGAGAAGCGACACGAGGTTCACAGAGAAATGACTCGGAGTTCGTCAGAACTATTCGAGCTGCTTCAGAAACACGACACGAAGTTAAACAACCGAGACTAGGACTCGAAGACATAGAAGACAAGGATAGAACAACACGAAGTATTACCTCATACAAGTTTTCCTGTTAAGCATGGAAATCAACACGAAGTGTTGTAAGCTCAGACGACACGAGATCTTTTCGTGTTAGTGAGGGAAAACAACACGAAGACTCAAATACAGAAACAGCACGAAGATGATGTACAGTCTGATGTACAGACTTTGAAGAACAGTCTAATGTATAGATTTGCACGAGCGAGCTATAGTGCCAAAGTGTAGACTTCACGCTGTACAGACTTGGAAGACCACTGTTGAATGTGTAGACTTGTAGTTTAACATGAAAGAAGGCCAGTGTACAGACTTGCTGTCCTCACAGCTGACGACTCCAGTGTATAGACTTGGAGGCCTGAAGGCGATATGAGTAACAGTCCAATGTATGGACTTCCATGAGACGCTCAATGTACAGACTTACTGCCAATCAATGTATAGACTCTGTAAATGCATATGAAAGCTTTATGCAGCAGATAACAGTCTGAAACTTCACTTGCAATGATTCACAGTGTAAGCAGATAAACTGACTGAACATATGAAAGCCTGAATGAACATTTCAGCAAGATGACTCACAGTGACTCACATCAAACACCAATCATCAAAACCAAATCAATCATCAAAACAGAACATCAATGCATGGTGACTCACAGTGACTAAGTCACATTAAAACCAATCATCACAAACCCCTAAAGCCAATCATCAAAACCACAAACCACAGGGGCCAGGGGCACAACAATCTCCCCCTTTTTGATGATGGCAACAATACACAACAATACACAGTGAGTCATTCTGATGATGCAGTACATTCTTATGAAAGTCATTCTGATGACTCAAACTATTCTCCCCCTTTGACTTCATCAAAAAGAAAATAGTTTGAGAAGTGAAAGCAAACTATCATGCAACGATTGAATAAAATTCTCCCCCTTTGATATCAGCAGAAGGAGATACCAAAATGCAAGAGCTCCCCCTAGAAATATGAATGCAAGAGCACAATGCTCCCCCTTTAAGAGTTTCTATGCAGCATGATGCATATGACATGGAAGCTCCCCCTCAATAAGTGGAATCTTATGAGATAGATGAGAAGGTGACCACAGGGGTAAACAAGGAGAAGTTCAGTTCAGTGAACCAATAACATGAGCAGAAGAAATTCAGCCATATTTTTTTTTTTAAGGAAGCTTCAATCTCAGAAAATTCAGTCAGATTTTCAAAGAGATATCAATCTCATAAATCGAAAGCATAAGTTTTTCAAAGTCTTCTATCATAAGGGCTTATGAATGACATTTATTGAACAGCATGGTTTAAACATGATGTATGCAGAGTTTATCAATAAAATTCTGTATTGATATCTAAAACTATATTTTAATAAAAATGAACTAAGCCCTCATATTTATCTTGATTATCCTCCCTTTGTCTTACACAATCAAATCTATTGACTTCTTTCAGAATTACATGCACTAGTATTGAAGTCAAGTAATTATGAAGTCATATGATTTTGTCTAGGGTGGTAGCAATTTGATTTTAGCATCAATATTCAGATATTTCAATTTGTTCAACAATTTCCATGCTACAAATTTTACGAGCACTCTAGTTCAGTTCACACCTTGTAACTAGAGGATATACCTTGATCAGAGGCCAATATCCCAAAGCACTTAGTGTGACTAACTGTCATGCTATATTTGAACAGAGATAGTATTTACACATCATGACACACTACAACTCTTTTTTTTTTCAAAATTTTTTTTTAATGAGTGAATTGTATTTCTCAGTGTGCATGCCATTGCTCTGCCTGATTTTCAATGAATTCTTAATCAGAGTTAACTAAGGCACCTCATGACACAGTCCTTAGGACTTGTGTTTCTCAGTGACCAATGTCATTGCTCTGACAGAAAACCCTTTAGACATTTCAAAGACATTCATTTACTTCAAAACAATATTAGTCTCACGTACTTAACCAAATAAAGTCATGTATTCAAAAGTGCAGATTTCAGAGATTTTTCACAAGACACAGCATGAGACAAAAGGTTAAGGTTTATTAAACATGATTCAGATATGTTAAGAGATTTTGAAGTTAAACTCCATGAATACATTAAGCTTAAACCACATGAGTTATTTCAGTCATTCTTAAGAATGTATAATAGAAGATTTCTAGTTCAAGAGTTTTTCAGATTTATGATCGAGATAGCCCATTGAAATCTTCATGAAAGACTGATAGAATTCTGAAGCCAAATGATACCAATTGATAGGAGAATTATCAATTGTTAAGAGAGATTTTGAAGCACAAAGTTTTCAGAATATGATCAAGGTTTGTCAACAAAATCAATAAGAAAGGATAAGCTATGAATTTTGACAAATGTATGCATTTGGCAACCTATATGCAATGCATTGACTCCCCCTTACAATATGCATTCAAACTCTCTTTTTGGCAAATATAAGGAGATGCAATGCACTATATGTATGCAGGGACATGCAAAGACTCAATCATTGAATGCTATGCAAGAATATGCAACTTACTCCCCCTGAAAACATGCAATGCTTGCACTGAAAACTGAACATATGATACCAAATGATATCGTGACTTGTGCACAATCAAACTGTCCTATCAGTAAAGTGACCTATGGTACTAGGCGGAGCACTTGGTCTAAAAGACCACCTCACACATAGTAAGAACCTCCAGACAGACTTCCCTGCCTTTTGGTACCTTACCATTTATATACCATTGAGGTCATGCATGATAATTCAACATGCAGTCCTATATGCAATTCAGAATGCTCAGTGAGCTATTGCAACACACAAGTTTCAAGTCACACTCATAGGCAGTTCAGATTTTTTCAGAAAATTCGAAATACAATTTGTTTTCAGAGTCTATGCATAACACAATTATCAAGCAATTGCAATTAGCCTATGTATGCATCAGATACAGACAACCCTTCTTAATCTGATATTTGCACAGAACTCTCAGCAAATGCATGATCAGAAAATAATGCACATGGCAAATGATGAATGCAAATGCAAAAACAGATTTAACTTGCTATGCATTAAAGCTAAAAACAAGAAGAACAGGAAGTTTACCTGAAGGGTTCAGTATGGGGTTTTCTTCTTGAGTGCCTTGGATCATTACCCCTTTTTATTTCAGTTCCAAAGCACACCTGCATAGCAATGTTATTTTGCACAAACAGGTACCCAAGAAGTCTTGGGTCTTGACATGACATTATTACTTCTAGCAGGTATTCTCAACAGATTTTTAACTTGATAGCAAGGAGCAGCAGTTTTCAGATCTAATTTATGCACATTCTTGTTAGCATGACATCTATGTGCATACACATGAGATTTTCTGTTAACAGAATAAAAATTCTGTTTACCAAAACCGGTTTGGTTTTGATATCCTGCCAGCCAGCAGGTTTCAGCCATGTGACCTGGCTTCCCACAATGATGACATGTAAATTTCGCAACATGGAGTTTAGCAGGGTTATTTTGAACATGCCAACAATTTCCAGCTCTGTGGCCTGGCTTTCCACAGTTATAACATGAAGGTTTTGCAAATTATCTTACAGGGAATTTAGCATGTTTGAGATTCACACTTCTACCCTGAATATGCCAACAGTCCTTGACTGTATGGCCATGCTTTCTACAGTGAGAGTAATAAAAGGCATTCTTTTTAAAATTGAGTTCATTATTGCCATATCCCCCTTGGGCATGCCAACAGTCCTTGGCTGTGTGGCCATACTTCCCACAGTGATAGCATGCAGAAGACTTTCTATTAATGGCAGGGAATTTAACAATTTTAGAATTGAATTTTCTACCCTGAGCATGCCAACAATCAATGGCCCTGTGGCCATACTTTCCACATTCAAAGCATGAAATAGAATTTCTTTTAAAAGAACCTGACCAGCATTCAGAGGCCTTGTGACCAATTTTGTTACAATTAAAACATATAATGTGCTGGTTCTTGTTAAAGACATGCTGATTTGCAAGGTGTTTTGTATGATATGAACATGATTTTTCCTTACTACTTGCAAACCAACAATGAGCAGTAGTGTGTCCTACTTTATCATAATTAGAACATGTGACATTCTTTTTCTGACCAGACACAGATTTTCTAGCATGCTTGTTGTCATATTTTTCCATCACAAAACAGTTACTCATAAGATGTCCATACTTACCACAATAATGACATGAGCCATTTGATTTCTTTAAAACATGGCATTTATCTGATGAGTTTTTAGCATGCAGATTGTTCCTTTGAATTTTTGATGTTTTATGATTTTTATTTTGTTTTTCTGTTTTCTTAGCCTTGTACTGAGGTGGAGATGAGATAGAAGGCTTTTCCTGTTCAGAAGATTTGACAAAGACAGTTTTCAGGTTGGCTCCATCAACCTTCCTCATGACTGGACTGTAACCCAGTCCTTCCTTGTTAAAGTTAATCTTTGTTCCCAGTATTTTCTGAACAATGGGATGTTTGTCTTTTGATGTAGTGGCTACATTTGAAGTATTTACAAAGGATGTCATTACTTTGTTCTGTAAAGCCTTCTTATTTAGATTATTGTAGCCCAAACCTTCCTTTTTGACATTGACTTTTACACCTAGCAGCTTGTCTAGGTTTTTCTGCCCATCAACAAATTTAGACAAGGAAACTTTCAAATCCTGAATTTCATTTTCAAGAGATGCAATGTGTATTTCATAACTAGCGATCTCTTGTTCACTACAATTGACAGCTTCATTCAAAACCTTGTTAGCTGTTTTGTATTCTTCAATTTCCTTTCTCAGCTCATCTACCTCTTTAGTCTCGTTTGTACAGATAGCTTTTCTTTTTTCCAATGTGAGAAGTCTTTCAGACATGGCACTGTTTAACAGTTTTAATTTTTCAACTTCTTCTTTAAGCTTATCATTTTGAATTAACTCATTTATTAGAAGCTGATCTTCTGAGTTAACCATGCTTTCTCTCCTAGCTTCAAACTCCCTCAATTCCTTTTGTTATTTTTCAAAATCTTTCTGTAAATCTATGTTTACAGATTTTATGGCATTAAATTTTTCAATCAGCAAATCATTCTCTTGTTTAAGTTTCTCTAATTGTTCTTCATTTTCTTTAGAGAACTTTTTGAGAGAGTCATCTTCAGATTTTAGATTGTTCAGTTCAGAGTAAACTGTCACGCCCCGAGCGCGGAAGATACCCGGAGATGCGCGACGTGTCTATATCAATCATGTCAATCAGAGTGGTCGTGTATTCGACACAAAGACAGAGATGCGTAAAATAGCAAGATAACCCAATCCTTTATTCCTTTATAATAGACTATTACAAATCCAATACTCTGTTTAATAAAAAGAAAAGTACATAGTTGACTCAAGAAACTATAGAAAAGACTAGATGACACTTGAGCAGCTCTAGCACTTTCACTCATGACCATTCCCATCCGATTGACTTCCGTCGTCGTCGGACTTACCTAAAAAGTAAAAAGGGACAAACGGGATGAGCGAACGCTCAGTAGGAAATTATATCTCAAGTACTAGCAAGGGGTTTAAGTAATTACATCTTTCATGAATGCAATAAAGCTATGCATGCTCGCATAAAACGACAAGATAGAGAGAATGTAATATCAAGGAAATAAGATGAACTTAATCATGAACTTTCAACAAGATAACAAGTTTATTCAAGATATTCAAGCAAGTACGTTTAACAAGTCATGTCAAGAACTTTGGCTATCATGTATCAAGCAAGTAAATTACCCTTTTTCGGGCCACGCATTTCATGTCAAGTCAAGTACGATTCAAGTACAAGATGTGTGTGGAATGTCTAATCAAGCAAGTCAAGTACTCGGTATAATGCCAGATACCTTATCAGTTTAACTCCCATGGGCACAAGTACTTTCGGGTGCTCCTCCCAGGACCAGATCGGGCCCTATATGCGCAGGCATTTATCATGTATTTTTTTTTTTTGACATCCACTCTTGTTTATATAGCCAATATAGAATTTCAATAATCAAGCTTGTAGACATGTATGACAACTTTGGATAGAAAGAGTCCAAAATAGGACAAAGGACATAGATTGGTGATAATAACGGTATAATCACGATTATCGATGAAACTAGGTGGAATTAGGTTCCCTTAACTTAGGTACCATGACAAATCGATATGGACATTCTATATATAGAATTGAGGTCCACATGAACAGTATATCAAAGTAAGATACCCTCATTCTTATCATAGAATTGAGGTTTCCAAGAATGACATGATATGGCATGATATCATCATCCCATTAAGAATTTCTTATGATATACTCTTTGTATAAACATAAGGGCCGGTATACCATGTTTCTTTAGATTGACATGGCAAGGATCGTGTAATGGGTTTTTCGGGTACAACCAGCTCAGTCGGCCTTGAGGGAATCCAAGGCTACGAGGAGTCTTACGGAGGTCTCTATGACTAACTCGCTAGTCCAAAGGAACGGAATGTCCAATGGAGAGCTTATATGTCAATGAGAGTTGAGTGTGATCGATGAAGCAACGTGAAAAGGTGGGACTATACTCACGGAGTGGAGAATAGTGCCGATATATATATTATATAATATGAAACCATCGGTTAACAGAATCAGGATAAAAATCATTTTTACAGAAAATAACGACTTACGCTAAGTCGTTTCTCAAGTAAGTAACGCCTAACAGAAGGGCGTTTACACATGTTTCCATTTTGCAGAATTTTTAATAATTCAGTAATTTATCTAAAACACGCCCTGGTCAGGGGCGTTTCTTCAGGAGTTGACGACTTCACATGAAGGCGTCTTATTATTTACATATCTGTCAGAATGTAAATAATTTTCAGGATTGATAGAAAACACGCCCTGGGAAGGGGCGTTACTGTTTAATTCTATTTTACAGAATAAATATATTTCATGATTTTAACAGAGAAACGCCCTAGGAAGAGGCGTTAGCTTTCATAATCACGCCCTGTTCTGGGGCGTTAACATAAAAAAAATGACTTTGTCCAAGTCGTGAATTCAAGAAATTTACAATACTCCAGGAAATAAAAATTTCAAGTGACAGGAGACATGGTCATGACAAGAAAATTAGTAGGAATTTACAGGTAGAGTCATGCATTAGATATCAGGATTTCATATATATCATTTTTATAACGTGGGTAGTTAATATTTTCATGAAAGTAACGCCTGTATATAGGGCGTTTATTATGAATTAACGACCATAGTGATGGTCGTTTCTTTTAAAGTAGCGCCCTATTCAAGGGCGTTTCTTTCAATAATATTCCAACGTCCGAGAAACTAAAAATAAAACTAATACATGATATGCATGATGCTTCTTGTATATATATATTTAGTTTGGGCTACAAGACTTGAGAAGATCCTACCTTGATGAAGATAATCTGATGAACGGTGAAGAATTTAAAAGAACAGAGTCTCCACAAAGTCTCCTGGCGATGGAACTTGCTAACAGCAGTATGCACAGAAGAGGATGCAAATGATCGTCGATGAAGAATCCCCGTTCTTCAGTAGGTTAGAAGAATTTTCCTACAGAGAAAATTGAAGAAATTACTATTTCTTCATGAGTGTAATCGTAGGTATAGGAGAAGAGGAATAACCTTACCGGTCTTTAGTCTTGACAGGCAATTCCTATAAAACCAAAGAAGATGAAGAAACAGTCAGTGTTCTTCATATGAGCATATGCAGAGAAAGAATTTAAGGAATAACTGTTAGTTATTCACCTACCGCGACAGGGACGATCTACCAAATAGCTTTCTAGGGTTCGACTGTCAAGGGTATTTATAGGATTTTTGGGTGTCCTATTAGAGTTAGTGTTCTAGTGAGGGTAATATATCCCTAATAGAGTCCTTACCACTTTTTAACTCTTTCTAATACTTATCTATTACCCTGGATAAGTTCTGGGTTCGAACGGTTCACGAACTTAATTAACGCCTTGGGTCAGGGCGTCTATTCTTAAATTAACGACCTTGTTCAGGTCGTTTATTAAGAAGCGCCTTGTATAAGGGCGTTCCTTATTTTTGAAACACGCCCAAGATATGGGCGTTTCTTTTACTTGCCTATTTGGTCGCGTGAGAGTTGACGACCACAAGTGTGGGCGTCCTTTCTTTAGTCACGCCGTTTATAGAGGCGTTTCTTTTTAAATTAACGCCTTACTAAGAGGCGTTATTTGTACTTTGTTTATTTTTTTTAATTTTATTTCAATATTCATTTATCAGGGTTGCTACACCCTCCCCCACTTAAAAAGAATTTGGTCCCCAAATTCCACATATATAATTATACACGTGGAGAGTGTAGAACATATACCTCTTAGAATAACTCGGGAAATCGTTTCTTCATAGATTCCTCGGTCTCCCATGTCGCTTCGTGTTCCGGATTCTTATTCCATTGCACCTTGAGCATGGGAATAACCTTATTCCTTAGAGCTCGTATTTCTCGATCCAAAATCTTCATAGGCTTCTGTTTATAGGTGAGATCTTTCTGGATCACCAGATCTCCATGTTCAATAATATGAGATGGATCGTGCACATACTTCTTCAACATAGATATGTGAAATACATTATGTACCTCGGACAATTGAGGAGGCAACGCGATGCGATAAGCAACCTCGCCAACTCTTTCAAGTACCTCGAATGGTCCGATGAATCTTGGCGTAAGCTTGCCCTTAACACCAAATCTTCGTATGCCACGTCCAGGCGATATCTTGAGAAATACATGATCTCCGATTTGGAATTCAAGATCTCTCCTTCTTGTATCAGCATAAGCCTTTTGTCTCGTCTGAGCAACTTGCAATCTTTCTCTGATTACTTGTATCTTCTCAGTTGTATCCCTTACCATGTCTGGACCTAATAGTTATTTTTCCCCAACTTCGTTCCAGCATAAGGGTGATCGGCAACTCCTTCCATATAAAGCTTCGAAAGGTGCCATTTGGATACTAGCTTGGTAGCTATTATTATAAGCAAATTCAACTAGAGGCAAGTGTTCATGCCAGCTTCCACCAAAGTCAATGATGCAAGCTCTTAGCATATCCTCAACAACTTGGTTAGTTCTCTCGGTCTGACCATCCGTTTGTGGGTGGAAAGCAGTACTAAAGTTGAGCCTTGTTCCCATCGAATGTTGTAATCCCTTCCAAAAATGAGAAGTAAAACGGGGATCTCTGTCAGACACGATTGAGACAGGAATTCCATGTATCCTGACTATTTCCTTGATGTACAGTGCAGCTAGCACATCAATTGACCATCGGCTTTTTATTGGCAAGAAATGTGCCGATTTAGTTAATCGGTCAATGATAACCCAGATTCCATCATGTCCTCCTTTCGATTTAGATAAACCCATGATGAAGTCCATACCAATATCCTCCCATTTCCACTTAGGAATATCTAGAGGATGAAGTTTTCCAGCAGGCTTTTGGTGTTCCGCCTTGACCTGTTGGCAAGTGAGACAGCGTGATACATAGTCCGCTATTTCCCTTTTCATGTTGGGCCACCAAAAGTTCCTCTTTGCATCCTGGTACATTTTGGTTGATCCTAGATGAATAGTGTACCTTGATCGGTGAGCTTCATCTAAGATCTTCTTCTTTAATTCGGACAGTCAGGTATACAAGTTCTACCTTTGAATAATAATCTTCCATCAGAAGTTAGTTGGAAATCAGATTGTCCTTCTAATCTTCCTTTGATTTCCACTAATATAGGATCATCATTCTGAAGTGCTTGTATCTCAGATAATAAATCTGACTGTATGCTTACATGAGATAATGTAATAAATTTGGATTCCGTGTCCAAGCTTATATTGAGCTCAGAGAATTGTTCAAGTAACCTCCATTCTTGTATCATACAATTGGCTATCATTGCTCTCAGCTTTCGACTAAGGGCATCAGCAACATAATTACCCTTTCCGGGATGGTATTGAATATTGAAGTCGAAGTCCTTGAGATATTCTAGCCAGCGTCTTTGTCTCATGTTTAGCTCCTTTTGTGAAAATAGATATTTGAGACTTTTGTGATCTGAGTAGACAGTGAACTGTACTCCATAGAGATAGTGTCTCCATATCTTTAGGGCAAATACCACCGCGGCCAGTTCTAAGTCATGGACGGGGTAATTCTCCTCATGCTTCTTCAGTTGACGTGAAGAGTATGCTATGACCTTTCCTTGTTGCATTAGGACACATCCAAGGCCAATGACAGAAGCATCTGTGTAGACCTCGAATTTCTCTCCTTCTATTGGTAGAGCTAACACCGGAGCTGTAGTGAGATGATCCTTGAGAGTTTGGAAACTTCTTTCACATTCCTCACTCCATTCATATCGGATCTCCTTACGAGTTAATCTTGTAAGTGGTACGGCGATCTTAGAGAAATCTTTGATGAATCGCCGATAATAGCCTGCAAGACCTAAGAAACTTCTGATCTCGCTTGCATTAGTGGGTCTTTCCCAGTTCCTTACAGCTTCAACTTTTGACGGATCTACAGATAATCCATCCTTTGATATGACATGTCCGAGAAAAGCCACTTCTTCCAGCCAGAACTCGCATTTGCTGAGCTTAGCGTATAGTTGATTTGTCCTCAAGATTTGTAATGCAATCCTCAAATGCTCTTCATGTCCTTCCTTAGTCTTGGAATATATCAATATATCATCAATGAAAACTACCACAAATTGATCTAGATAAGGCCTGAATATGCTATTCATTAACTGCATAAAGGCAGCAGGGGCATTTGTTAGTCCAAAAGGCATGACAACAAATTCGTAATGGCCATACCTGCTTCTGAATGCAGTCTTATGAATGTCATCATCCTTGATTCTTAATTGATGATATCCCAACCTGAGATCAATCTTGGAAAAGTATTTGGATCCTGAAATCTGATCAAATAATTCATCGATTCTCGGCAGTGGATACTTGTTCTTGATAGTAAGATGATTCAACTGTCGATAGTTGATACACAATCTCATGGATCCATCCTTCTTCTTTACAAATAAGACTGGTGCTCCCCACGGGGAAGTACTTGGTCTAATAAACCCTTTTCGGATTAGTTCCATCAACTGCTCCTTCAACTCTTTGAGTTCAGCCGGGGACATTCTATAGGGTGCCTTTGAAACTGGACCAGCACCAGGGACTAAGTCAATGGTGAAGGCCACTTCTCTTTGAGGGGGTAATCCCGGCAAATCTTCCGGAAATACGTCTGGAAATTCTTGCACTACCTGAATGTCTTCTATCTTAGTGTCCTTTGTTTCCTTAACTGTGACAAATGCAAGGAAGGATACACATCCTTTCCTGACGAGCTTGCTTGCTCGAAGAGCCAAAATAAGAGGGGATTTGCTTCGACTCTTGGGGCGAGTAAAGACTAATTCTGGAAAATCTTTGAAAGCAATTTGGCTATTGCGGCAATCAACCATTGCATGGTATTTGGATAACCAGTCCGCTCCCAGTATAACATCATACTCCTTTAGATCGAGGCATATGAGATCTATAGGTAAATTCCTACCTTGAACCATTACCTCACAGTTTTGATAGTGATGAGTAATATCATTTTCACTTCCCAGAGGAGTAGTTAGGACTATTTTTATCCATTCTGGTTCTAACGGTAACGGGTCGGCAAACTTCTTAGAAATAAAGGAATGCGATGCACCCGTATCAAATAAGACATAAGCACTTTTGAAACAAATTTTCAATGTACCTTCCACTAATCCGCCTTCTTCTTCAGGTTCGGTCTCCTGGATTGCATGAAGACGAGCATTCTTCGTCACCGGGCGTTTACCATCGCCGGCTTGGTCATTCCTTAATGGACACTCGGGAATCCGATGCTCACGGCTTCCACAACGGAGACAAGCTCCTAATTTCCTCCAGCATTCTTCTGTCTTGTGACCAGCCTTGTCACAATGCTTGCATACTGTATTAGAAGGTGTAGTGGTGATAGAGAAGGGCTTGGATTTCTTGAACTTGGAATCTTGAGAGGATGAACCTCCATTATTGGGCCTCTTCTTAAAGTTGGGTTTGAAGGAACCCGAACTTGTGACTTGCTCCTTCTTATCTTTCCCACGGATCCTATCAGATAGTTCCGTGGCATCTTCAAGTAATTGAGCTCGGCGTACTATTTCGGAATAAACTTGGATGTCCATAGGCGCCAGTTGAGTAATGTAGTGGGGCCTAAGCCCATTAAGAAATCTACGGGCTTTCATCTTCTCCGTGCTAATAAGATGCTTAGCATATCTAGACAACCTGGAGAACTGAGCTTCATAATCTGCTAATGATAAAGATCGTTGCTTCAATGCAGCGAATTCTGCAGCCTTCTTTTCTTGGACTCGGTCCGAGAAATATTTAGCATTGAAGTATTCCACAAATTCTTCCCATGTTACTTGAGTAGGATCGATGGTTGCTTCAATAGACTCCCACCAGCACCTAGCATCTTTCTCTAACTGGAATGTAGCTAATAGAACTTTGTCCTGATCCATGCATTGCATGACACGGAATATGCGTTCGGTTTCTCGAACCCAATGCTCGGCATCGTCCGGATCGGTCGATCCCGTGAACTTCGGGGGATTCATGTTCTTAAATGCTTGGTGTAAGCTTCCAGCTCGTGGAGCACCACCTTGTGCTACCTGTTGTAGCACTTGAGTCATCCCTTGAAGGGTACGCTGCATGTTGCGCCATTGAGCACGTTCGGCAGCCATTATCCTACAATTACAATAACTATATTAGTACGTGATCGTATTTAAAGACTCGTACACTATGTTAAATCTAACCCTTGGTTCTACCCAATCTCACTGGTTTAAAGGTTCAACTTATCCTTGGACTTGGGTTTTTCCTAGGAATTGAATACCCTAGGCTCTGATACCACAAAGACTGTCACGCCCCGAGCGCGGAAGATACCCGGAGATGCGCGACGTGTCTATATCAATCATGTCAATCAGAGTGGTCGTGTATTCGACACAAAGACAGAGATGCGCAAAATAGCAAGATAACCCAATCCTTTATTCCTTTATAATAGACTATTACAAATCCAATACTCTGTTTAATAAAAAGAAAAGTACATAGTTGACTCAAGAAACTATAGAAAAGACTAGATGACACTTGAGCAGCTCTAGCACTTTCACTCATGACCATTCCCATCCGATTGACTTCCGTCGTCGTCGGACTTACCTGAAAAGTAAAAAGGGACAAACGGGATGAGCGAACGCTCAGTAGGAAATTATATCTCAAGTACTAGCAAGGGGTTTAAGTAATTACATCTTTCATGAATGCAATAAAGCTATGCATGCTCGCATAAAACGACAAGATAGAGAGAATGTAATATCAAGGAAATAAGATGAACTTAATCATGAACTTTCAACAAGATAACAAGGTTATTCAAGATATTCAAGCAAGTACGTTTAACAAGTCATGTCAAGAACTTTGGCTATCATGTATCAAGCAAGTAAATTACCCTTTTTCGGGCCACGCATTTCATGTCAAGTCAAGTACGATTCAAGTACAAGATGTGTGTGGAATGTCTAATCAAGCAAGTCAAGTACTCGGTATAATGCCAGATACCTTATCATTTTAACTCCCATGGGCACAAGTATTTTCGGGTGCTCCTCCCAGGACCAGATCGGGCCCTATATGCGCAGGCATTTATCATGTATTTTTTTTTTTGACATCCACTCTTGTTTATATAGCCAATATAGAATTCCAATAATCAAGCTTGTAGACATGTATGACAACTTTGGATAGAATAGAGTCCAAAATATGACAAAGGACATAGATTGGTGATAATAACGGTATAATCACGATTATCGATGAAACTAGGTGGAATTAGGTTCCCTTAACTTAGGTACCATGACAAATCGATATGGACATTCTATATATAGAATTGAGGTCCACATGAACAGTATATCAAAGTAAGATACCCTCATTCTTATCATAGAATTGAGGTTTCCAAGAATGACATGATATGGCATGATATCATCATCCCATTAAGAATTTCTTATGATATACTCTTTGTATAAACATAAGGGCCGGTATACCATGTTTCTTTAGATTGACATGGCAAGGATCGTGTAATGGGTTTTTCGGGTACAACCAGCTCAGTCGGCCTTGAGGGAATCCAAGACTACGAGGAGTCTTACGGAGGTCTCTATGACTAACTCGCTAGTCCAAAGGAACGGAATGTCCAATGGAGAGCTTGTATGTCAATGAGAGTTGAGTGTGATCGATGAAGCAACGTGAAAAAGTGGGACTATACTCACGGAGTGGAGAATAGTGACGATATATATATTATATAATATGAAACCATCGGTTAACAGAATCAGGATAAAAATCATTTTTACAGAAAATAACGACTTACGCTAAGTCGTTTCTCAAGTAATTAACGCCTAACAGAAGGGCGTTTACACATGTTTCCATTTTGAGGAATTTTTAATAATTCAGTAATTTATCTAAAACACGCCCTGGTCAGGGGCGTTTCTTCAGGAGTTGACGACTTCACATGAAGGCGTCTTATTATTTACATATCTGTCAGAATGTAAATAATTTTCAGGATTGATAGAAAACACGCCCTGGGAAGGGGCGTTACTGTTTAATTCTATTTTACAGAATAAATATATTTCATGATTTTAACAGAGAAACGCCCTAGGAAGAGGCGTTAGCTTTCAGAATCACGCCCTGTTCTGGGGCGTTAACATAAAAAAAATGACTTTGTCCAAGTCGTGAATTCAAGAAATTTACAATACTCCAGGAAATAAAAATTTCAAGTGACAGGAGACATGGTCATGACAAGAAAATTAGTAGAATTTACAGGTAGAGTCATGCATTAGATATCAGGATTTCATATATATCATTTTTATAACGTGGGTAGTTAATATTTTCATGAAAGTAACGCCTGTATATAGGGCGTTTATTATGAATTAATGACCATAGTGATGGTCGTTTCTTTTAAAGTAGCGCCCTATTCAAGGGCGTTTCTTTCAATAATATTCCAACGTCCGAGAAACTAAAAATAAAACTAATACATGATATGCATGATGCTTCTTGTATATATATATTTAGTTTGGGCTACAAGACTTGAGAAGATCCTACCTTGATGAAGATAATCTGATGAACGGTGAAGAATTTAGAAGAACAGAGTCTCCACAAAGTCTCCTGGCGATGGAACTTGCTAACAGCAGTATGCACAGAAGAGGATGCAAATGATCGTCGATGAAGAATCCCCGTTCTTCAGTAGGTTAGAAGAATTTTCCTACAGAGAAAATTGAAGAAATTACTATTTCTTCATGAGTGTAATCGTAGGTATAGGAGAAGAGGAATAACCTTACTGGTCTTTAGTCTTGACAGGCAATTCCTATAAAACCAAAGAAGATGAAGAAACAGTCAGTGTTCTTCATATGAGCATATGCAGAGAAAGAATTTAAGGAATAACTGTTAGTTATTCACCTACCGCGACAGGGACGATCGACCAAATAGCTTTCTAGGGTTCGACTGTCAAGGGTATTTATAGGATTTTTGGGTGTCCTATTAGAGTTAGTGTTCTAGTGAGGGTAATATATCCCTAATAGAGTCCTTACCACTTTTTAACTCTTTCTAATACTTATCTATTACCCTGGATAAGTTCTGGGTTCGAACGGTTCACGAACTTAATTAACGCCTTGGGTCAGGGCGTCTATTCTTAAATTAACGACCTTGTTCAGGTCGTTTATTAAGAAGCGCCTTGTATAAGGGCGTTCCTTATTTTTGAAACACGCCCAAGATATGGGCGTTTCTTTACTTGCCTATTTGGTCGCGTGAGAGTTGACGACCACAAGTGTGGGCGTCCTTTCTTTAGTCACGCCGTTTATAGAGGCGTTTCTTTTTAAATTAACGCCTTACTAAGAGGCGTTATTTGTACTTTATTTATTTTTTTTAATTTTATTTCAATATTCATTTATCAGGGTTGCTACACCCTCCCCCACTTAAAAAGAATTTGGTCCCCAAATTCCACATATATAATTATACACGTGGAGAGTGTAGAACATATACCTCTTAGAATAACTCGGGAAATCGTTTCTTCATAGATTCCTCGGTCTCCCATGTCGCTTCGTGTTCCGGATTCTTATTCCATTGCACCTTGAGCATGGGAATAACCTTATTCCTTAGAGCTCGTATTTCTCGATCCAAAATCTTCATAGGCTTCTGTTTATAGGTGAGATCTTTCTGGATCACCAGATCTCCATGTTCAATAATATGAGATGGATCGTGCACATACTTCTTCAACATAGATATGTGAAATACATTATGTACCTCGGACAATTGAGGAGGCAACGTGATGCGATAAGCAACCTCGCCAACTCTTTCAAGTACCTCGAATGGTCCGATGAATCTTGGCGTAAGCTTGCCCTTAACACCAAATCTTCGTATGCCACGTCCAGGTGATATCTTGAGAAATACATGATCTCCGATTTGGAATTCAAGATCTCTCCTTCTTGTATCAGCATAAGCCTTTTGTCTCGTCTGAGCAACTTGCAATCTTTCTCTGATTACTTGTATCTTCTCAGTTGTATCCCTTACCATGTCTGGACCTAATAGTTATTTTTCCCCAACTTCGTTCCAGCATAAGGGTGATCGGCAACTCCTTCCATATAAAGCTTCGAAAGGTGCCATTTGGATACTAGCTTGGTAGCTATTATTATAAGCAAATTCAACTAGAGGCAAGTGTTCATGCCAGCTTCCACCAAAGTCAATGATGCAAGCTCTTAGCATATCCTCAACAACTTGGTTAGTTCTCTCGGTCTGACCATCCGTTTGTGGGTGGAAAGCGGTACTAAAGTTGAGCCTTGTTCCCATCGAATGTTGTAATCCCTTCCAAAAATGAGAAGTAAAACGGGGATCTCTGTCAGACACGATTGAGACAGGAATTCCATGTATCCTGACTATTTCCTTGATGTACAGTGCAGCTAGCACATCAATTGACCATCGGCTTTTTATTGGCAAGAAATGTGCCGATTTAGTTAATCGGTCAATGATAACCCAGATTCCATCATGTCCTCCTTTCGATTTAGATAAACCCATGATGAAGTCCATACCAATATCCTCCCATTTCCACTTAGGAATATCTAGAGGATGAAGTTTTCCAGCAGGCTTTTGGTGTTCCGCCTTGACCTGTTGGCAAGTGAGACAGCGTGATACATAGTCCGCTATTTCCCTTTTCATGTTGGGCCACCAAAAGTTCCTCTTTGCATCCTGGTACATTTTGGTTGATCCTAGATGAATAGTGTACCTTGATCGGTGAGCTTCATCTAAGATCTTCTTCTTTAATTCCGGACAGTCAGGTATACAAGTTCTACCTTTGAATAATAATCTTCCATCAGAAGTTAGTTGGAAATCAGATTGTCCTTCTAATCTTCCTTTGATTTCCACTAATATAGGATCATCATTCTGAAGTGCTTGTATCTCAGATAATAAATCTGACTGTATGCTTACATGAGATAATATAATAAATTTGGATTCCGTGTCCAAGCTTATATTGAGCTCGGAGAATTGTTCAAGTAACCTCCATTCTTGTATCATACAATTGGCTATCATTGCTCTCAGCTTTCGACTAAGGGCATCAGCAACATAATTACCCTTTCCGGGATGGTATTGAATATTGAAGTCGAAGTCCTTGAGATATTCTAGCCAGCGTCTTTGTCTCATGTTTAGCTCCTTTTGTGAAAATAGATATTTGAGACTTTTGTGATCTGAGTAGACAGTGAACTGTACTCCATAGAGATAGTGTCTCCATATCTTTAGGGCAAATACCACCGCGGCCAATTCTAAGTCATGGACGGGGTAATTCTCCTCATGCTTCTTCAGTTGACGTGAAGAGTATGCTATGACCTTTCCTTGTTGCATTAGGACACATCCAAGGCCAATGACAGAAGCATCTGTGTAGACCTCGAATTTCTCTCCTTCTATTGGTAGAGCTAACACCGGAGCTGTAGTGAGATGATCCTTGAGAGTTTGGAAACTTCTTTCACATTCCTCACTCCATTCATATCGGATCTCCTTACGAGTTAATCTTGTAAGTGGTACGGCGATCTTAGAGAAATCTTTGATGAATCGCCGATAATAGCCTGCAAGACCTAAGAAACTTCTGATCTCGCTTGCATTAGTGGGTCTTTCCCAGTTCCTTACAGCTTCAACTTTTGACGGATCTACAGATAATCCATCCTTTGATATGACATGTCCGAGAAAAGCCACTTCTTCCAGCCAGAACTCGCATTTGCTGAGCTTAGCGTATAGTTGATTTGTCCTCAAGATTTGTAATGCAATCCTCAAATGCTCTTCATATCCTTCCTTAGTCTTGGAATATATCAATATATCATCAATGAAAACTACCACAAATTGATCTAGATAAGGCCTGAATATGCTATTCATTAACTGCATAAAGGCAGCAGGGGCATTTGTTAGTCCAAAAGGCATGACAACAAATTCGTAATGGCCATACCTGCTTCTGAATGCAGTCTTATGAATGTCATCATCCTTGATTCTTAATTGATGATATCCCGACCTGAGATCAATCTTGGAAAAGTATTTGGATCCTGAAATCTGATCAAATAATTCATCGATTCTCGGCAGTGGATACTTGTTCTTGATAGTAAGATGATTCAACTGTCGATAGTTGATACACAATCTCATGGATCCATCCTTCTTCTTTACAAATAAGACTGGTGCTCCCCACGGGGAAGTACTTGGTCTAATAAACCCTTTTCGGATTAGTTCCATCAACTGCTCCTTCAACTCTTTGAGTTCAGTCGGGGACATTCTATAGGGTGCCTTTGAAACTGGACCAGCACCAGGGACTAAGTCAATGGTGAAGGCCACTTCTCTTTGAGGGGGTAATCCCGGTAAATCTTCCGGAAATACGTCTGGAAATTCTTGCACTACCTGAATGTCTTCTATCTTAGTGTCCTTTGTTTCCTTAACTGTGACAAATGCAAGGAAGGATACACATCCTTTCCTGACGAGCTTGCTTGCTCGAAGAGCCAAAATAAGAGGGGATTTGCTTCGACTCTTGGGGCGAGTAAAGACTAATTCTGGAAAATCTTTGAAAGCAATTTGGCTATTGCGGCAATCAACCATTGCATGGTATTTGGATAACCAGTCCGCTCCCAGTATAACATCATACTCCTTTAGATCGAGGCATATGAGATCTATAGGTAAATTCTACCTTGAACCATTACCTCACAGTTTTGATAGTGATGAGTAATATCATTTTCACTTCCCAGAGGAGTAGTTAGGACTATTTTTATCCATTCTGGTTCTAACGGTAACGGGTCGGCAAACTTCTTAGAAATAAAGGAATGCGATGCACCCGTATCAAATAAGACATAAGCACTTTTGAACAAATTTTCAATGTACCTTCCACTAATCCGCCTTCTTCTTCAGGTTCGGTCTCCTGGATTGCATGAAGACGAGCATTCTTCGTCACCGGGCGTTTACCATCGCCGGCTTGGTCATTCCTTAATGGACACTCGGGAATCCGATGCTCACGGCTTCCACAACGGAGACAAGCTCCTAATTTCCTCCAGCATTCTTCTGTCTTGTGACCAGCCTTGTCACAATGCTTGCATACTGTATTAGAAGGTGTAGTGGTGATAGAGAAGGGCTTGGATTTCTTGAACTTGGAATCTTGAGAGGATGAACCTCCATTATTGGGCCTCTTCTTAAAGTTGGGTTTGAAGGAACCCGAACTTGTGACTTGCTCCTTCTTATCTTTCCCACGGATCCTATCAGATAGTTCCGTGGCATCTTCAAGTAATTGAGCTCGGCGTACTATTTCGGAATAAACTTGGATGTCCATAGGCGCCAGTTGAGTAATGTAGTGGGGCCTAAGCCCATTAAGAAATCTACGGGCTTTCATCTTCTCCGTGCTAATAAGATGCTTAGCATATCTAGACAACCTGGAGAACTGAGCTTCATAATCTGCTAATGATAAAGATCGTTGCTTCAATGCAGCGAATTCTGCAGCCTTCTTTTCTTGGACTCGGTCCGAGAAATATTTAGCATTGAAGTATTCCACAAATTCTTCCCATGTTACTTGAGTAGGATCGATGGTTGCTTCAATAGACTCCCACCAGCACCTAGCATCTTTCTCTAACTGGAATGTAGCTAATAGAACTTTGTCCTGATCCATGCATTGCATGACACGGAATATGCGTTCGATTTCTCGAACCCAATGCTCGGCATCGTCCGGATCGGTCGATCCCGTGAACTTCGGGGGATTCATGTTCTTAAATGCTTGGTGTAAGCTTCCAGCTCGTGGAGCACCACCTTGTGCTACCTGTTGTAGCACTTGAGTCATCCCTTGAAGGGTACGCTGCATGTTGCGCCATTGAGCACGTTCGGCAGCCATTATCCTACAATTACAATAACTATATTAGTACGTGATCGTATTTAAAGACTCGTACACTATGTTAAATCTAACCCTTGGTTCTACCCAATCTCACTGGTTTAAAGGTTCAACTTATCCTTGGACTTGGGTTTTTCCTAGGAATTGAATACCCTAGGCTCTGATACCACAAAGACTGTCACGCCCCGAGCGCGGAAGATACCCGGAGATGCGCGACGTGTCTATATCAATCATGTCAATCAGAGTGGTCGTGTATTCGACACAAAGACAGAGATGCGCAAAATAGCAAGATAACCCAATCCTTTATTCCTTTATAATAGACTATTACAAATCCAATACTCTGTTTAATAAAAAGAAAAGTACATAGTTGACTCAAGAAACTATAGAAAAGACTAGATGACACTTGAGCAGCTCTAGCACTTTCACTCATGACCATTCCCATCCGATTGACTTCCGTCGTCGTCGGACTTACCTGAAAAGTAAAAAAGGACAAATGGGATGAGCGAACGCTCAGTAGGAAATTATATCTCAAGTACTAGCAAGGGGTTTAAGTAATTACATCTTTCATGAATGCAATAAAGCTATGCATGCTCGCATAAAACGACAAGATAGAGAGAATGTAATATCAAGGAAATAAGATGAACTTAATCATGAACTTTCAACAAGATAACAAGTTTATTCAAGATATTCAAGCAAGTACGTTTAACAAGTCATGTCAAGAACTTTGGCTATCATGTATCAAGCAAGTAAATTACCCTTTTTCGGGCCACGCATTTCATGTCAAGTCAAGTACGATTCAAGTACAAGATGTGTGTGGAATGTCTAATCAAGCAAGTCAAGTACTCGGTATAATGCCAGATACCTTATCATTTTAACTCCCATGGGCACAAGTATTTTCGGGTGCTCCTCCCAGGACCAGATCGGGCCCTATATGCGCAGGCATTTATCATGTATTTTTTTTTTTGACATCCACTCTTGTTTATATAGCCAATATAGAATTCCAATAATCAAGCTTGTAGACATGTATGACAACTTTGGATAGAATAGAGTCCAAAATATGACAAAGGACATAGATTGGTGATAATAACGGTATAATCACGATTATCGATGAAACTAGGTGGAATTAGGTTCCCTTAACTTAGGTACCATGACAAATCGATATGGACATTCTATATATAGAATTGAGGTCCACATGAACAGTATATCAAAGTAAGATACCCTCATTCTTATCATAGAATTGAGGTTTCCAAGAATGACATGATATGGCATGATATCATCATCCCATTAAGAATTTCTTATGATATACTCTTTGTATAAACATAAGGGCCGGTATACCATGTTTCTTTAGATTGACATGGCAAGGATCGTGTAATGGGTTTTTCGGGTACAATCAGCTCAGTCGGCCTTGAGGGAATCCAAGACTACGAGGAGTCTTACGGAGGTCTCTATGACTAACTCGCTAGTCCAAAGGAACGGAATGTCCAATGGAGAGCTTGTATGTCAATGAGAGTTGAGTGTGATCGATGAAGCAACGTGAAAAAGTGGGACTATACTCACGGAGTGGAGAATAGTGATGATATATATATTATATAATATGAAACCATCGGTTAACAGAATCAGGATAAAAATCATTTTTACAGAAAATAAGGACTTACGCTAAGTCGTTTCTCAAGTAAGTAACGCCTAACAGAAGGGCGTTTACACATGTTTCCATTTTGCAGAATTTTTAATAATTCAGTAATTTATCTAAAACACGCCCTGGTCAGGGGCGTTTCTTCAGGAGTTGACGACTTCACATGAAGGCGTCTTATTATTTACATATCTGTCAGAATGTAAATAATTTTCAGGATTGATAGAAAACACGCCCTGGGAAGGGGCGTTACTGTTTAATTCTATTTTACAGAATAAATATATTTCATGATTTTAACAGAGAAACGCCCTAGGAAGAGGCGTTAGCTTTCAGAATCACGCCCTGTTCTGGGGCGTTAACATAAAAAAAATGACTTTGTCCAAGTCGTGAATTCAAGAAATTTACAATACTCCAGGAAATAAAAATTTCAAGTGACAGGAGACATGGTCATGACAAGAAAATTAGTAAGAATTTACAGGTAGAGTCATGCATTAGATATCAGGATTTCATATATATCATTTTTATAACGTGGGTAGTTAATATTTTCATGAAAGTAACGCCTGTATATAGGGCGTTTATTATGAATTAATGACCATAGTGATGGTCGTTTCTTTTAAAGTAGCGCCCTATTCAAGGGCGTTTCTTTCAATAATATTCCAACGTCCGAGAAACTAAAAATAAAACTAATACATGATATGCATGATGCTTCTTGTATATATATATTTAGTTTGGGCTATAAGACTTGAGAAGATCCTACCTTGATGAAGATAATCTGATGAACGGTGAAGAATTTAGAAGAACAGAGTCTCCACAAAGTCTCCTGGCGATGGAACTTGCTAACAGCAGTATGCACAGAAGAGGATGCAAATGATCGTCGATGAAGAATCCCCGTTCTTCAGTAGGTTAGAAGAATTTTCCTACAGAGAAAATTGAAGAAATTACTATTTCTTCATGAGTGTAATCGTAGGTATAGGAGAAGAGGAATAACCTTACTGGTCTTTAGTCTTGACAGGCAATTCCTATAAAACCAAAGAAGATGAAGAAACAGTCAGTGTTCTTCATATGAGCATATGCAGAGAAAGAATTTAAGGAATAACTGTTAGTTATTCACCTACCGCGACAGGGACGATCGACCAAATAGCTTTCTAGGGTTCGACTGTCAAGGGTATTTATAGGATTTTTGGGTGTCCTATTAGAGTTAGTGTTCTAGTGAGGGTAATATATCCCTAATAGAGTCCTTACCACTTTTTAACTCTTTCTAATACTTATCTATTACCCTGGATAAGTTCTGGGTTCGAACGGTTCACGAACTTAATTAACGCCTTGGGTCAGGGCGTCTATTCTTAAATTAACGACCTTGTTCAGGTCGTTTATTAAGAAGCGTCTTGTATAAGGGCGTTCCTTATTTTTGAAACACGCCCAAGATATGGGCGTTTCTTTTACTTGCCTATTTGGTCGCGTGAGAGTTGACGACCACAAGTGTGGGCGTCCTTTCTTTAGTCACGCCGTTTATAGAGGCGTTTCTTTTTAAATTAACGCCTTACTAAGAGGCGTTATTTGTACTTTGTTTATTTTTTTAATTTTATTTCAATATTCATTTATCAGGGTTGCTACAAAACACATTCAAGTTCCTTCTTCAGTTCTACATTCTGGTTTTTATACATATGATTATCAGACAGACATGCATCATGAGATTGCTTCGTACTTGAACAATTTTTACATGGAGAGCTAGAACTATCTACCCGAGTACTCTTCTTCAACTTTTTATACTGTTTTCTTAACAGTTCATGAGATTCAAATAATTCAGCATATGCATTCTCCCAATCTTCTAGAGAGAAATTCTCGAAGAGATTTACCTCATCATCATCATCTTCTTCAGTTTGATTGCTGCCTTGATCGCTGGCACTTTGATTTCTTCTGTTGGCCATCATGCAGCTGTCCACATCTATCTCCTGAGTTCGCTTCAGTGTATCCAGAATATCTTTAGCAGAACTGCAGTCAAAGAAACATGAATGAAAAGCTCTATCAGTAGCTGCCTTCATTAGATTTATTGCTATCTGATTTTCTTCATGCATGGATTTGTGACTGTCAGTCCATTTGGACTTTTTCCTTGGTAGTTCATGAGGACCATGTGAAATTACTTTCCACAGGTCTGGATTCACAGATTTAACATAATTCTTCAAACCAGCGAACCATGCATCAAAATGCGTACCACTGAAGATCGGTGGATGGGCCATGAGAACACATAGATTAACGCAACAAGAATATTGATGCACTAAAAACAAATTCGCACCTAAGATTGCAAGATCGATCTGCAGGTCGCTGGACCTTGTAAGCAGACACCTGCTCTGATACCAACTGTTAGGGTGCTAGGCCCGGATACAGAGGGGGGTGAATGTATCCCTCTAAAAATTATGGCCTAAATTAAAGACTCTAAAGTTCGGATATGCGGAATAGGGACAATGAGCTTTCCGAGATAAGATAATAATCAACCAATTGATCAAACAGTTGGACTACAACAATGCAGCCACCTGATCAAACTATAAATGCAGACAGAACAGTGCAACCCAAACACACTTAGCAAAGTGCAATGCTCAAGGTTACTGCTGATAGGAACAATATAAACAATCCAAGATAACACAGCTAACCAGCATGCATAACCTGTGAATGGGAGGTAGGAAGCAAGGAGCGAACGCACAAAACAAACCACTGCACAGTAGATTTTTAGGTGGTTCGGTCCAGCAGACCTACATCCACCCCACACTCAACCCGAGTGTGGCTTCCACTAGCTCACGCTAGAAACAACAGACTCAGTCTGCAACAGGTGCTGCCACACAGCTTGACCAGGGGAACAACCTCCCCTCTTCCTCCCAACCGGAGGGAACCACTAGTGACACCAGTCACTAGCAAACCAGAGACACAAGTCTCTCTTCCTCCAGACCGGAGGGAACACCCCAAGTGACTCCCAGCCACTTGTAAACTAGAGACCAAAGTCTCTCTTCCTCCAGACCAGGAGGGAACACCTAGTCTTGCAACCACAAGACCAGAACTGGAGGATCAATCCTCCCTTCCTCCAAACCGGAGGGAACCAACCGGTGACTTCCAGTCACCAGCAAACCAGAAAACAAAGGAAAACAATAAACGAAAATAACTTCAGCAAACAGAAAGCTGAAAAAATGAAATGCACAATGTGGCTCTCAACGGAGCTGACTGGCCTGGATTTGATCCACGGTCCAGTAGACAGATCTTTAGGTAAGCTTTTCTTCCTCTTCTCTTCTCTTCTTCTTCTTCTCTTTCACTCTCTCGATCTCTGCTCCTCTATACTCTTCGGCTCACACTTCTATCTCTCTCTTTCTCTTCTTCTCCTTCTGCTCTTCTTCACTTTTTCTTCTTTTTCTTTTTCTGGATCGAAGGGATTTCTGCTCTTCAGGCTTCTTTTTTCGATCGCCTTCATCTGAGGACGAAGGGTTCTATTTATAGCAGCAACAGCATGTGGATAGGGCACAAAACGCGTGTGCCTCCCACGCTCGATCCAGAATCTTCCTGCCACGTGCCCTTTTCGTATTTGTTCCTTCAGTATCGGATCATGTGCAGCTAGACACCGATGAATGTTCTTCCTCAGACCTGCAAAGAGATAAAAACCATTAACCTTGAGTGCCATAAGAACTAGAACTGCATGAGGTATGTGGACACGACAAGAGGTGCACTAAACAGAGAACGACACGAGATACAGTGGTGACAAAACAAACACTACTAAGAGAACGACACGAAGTAGAAAGAAAACAACATGAAGTAGAAGGAGAACAGCACAAAGTAGAAAAAGGACGACACGAAGTAGACAAGATTACTACAGTACGAGACAGGGAGAGCATGACACGAGGTCAGATGAAAAAATAGCATGAAGTAAAACGAGAACGACACGAAGTGTCACTGTAACAACACGGAGACACGAATGCAAAAACAACACGAGGACACGAAGACAAAAACAACACGAAGACACGAAGTCAGACACGGTTATCACGACACGTGATGAAGCAGTGAAATTTAGAAGAGAAACGACTCGAGGAAATACAGTAATTGACACGAAGACACAACAAGGAACATGACACGAAGTTAGTGAGAGCAGCACGAGGTGAAACGACACGGGCTGACAACAACTCAAGGACAAAAAAAATAGAAACCGACACGAAGTGTGGTTACAAAAATAAAAGGACACGAGGTATAGGAAGAACAACACGAACACGGGAAATAACAAAGAATTGACACGGAGTGTGGTCAAGGCGAGAAGGACATGAAATTAAACAAGCAGACATAAAAGATAACACGAGATGAGCTACTAAAGGACAGTGAGAAGCGACACGAGGTTCACAGAGAAACGACTCGGAGTTCGTCAGAACTATTCGAGCTGCTTCAGAAACACGACACGAAGTTAAACAACCGAGACTAGGACTCGAAGACATAGAAGACAAGGATAGAACAACACGAAGTATTACCTCATACAAGTTTTCCTGTTAAGCATGGAAATCAACACGAAGTGTTGTAAGCTCAGACGACACGAGATCTTTTCGTGTTAGTGAGGGAAAACAACACGAAGACTCAAATACAGAAACAGCACGAAGATGATGTACAGTCTGATGTACAGACTTTGAAGAACAGTCTAATGTATAGATTTGCACGAGCGAGCTACAGTGCCAAAGTGTAGACTTCACGCTGTACAGACTTGGAAGACCACTGTTGAATGTGTAGACTTGTAGTTTAACATGAAAGAAGGCCAGTGTACAGACTTGCTGTCCTCACAGCTGACGACTCCAGTGTATAGACTTGGAGGCCTGAAGGCGATGTGAGTAACAGTCCAATGTATGGACTTCCATGAGACGCTCAATGTACAGACTTACTGCCAATCAATGTATAGACTCTGTAAATGCATATGAAAGCTTTATGCAGTAGATAACAGTCTGAAACTTCACTTGCAATGATTCACAGTGTAAGCAGATAAACTGACTGAACATATGAAAGCCTGAATGAACATTTCAGCAAGATGACTCACAGTGACTCACATCAAACACCAATCATCAAAACCAAATCAATCATCAAAACAGAACATCAATGCATGGTGACTCACAGTGACTAAGTCACATTAAAACCAATCATCACAAACCCCTAAAGCCAATCATCAAAACCACAAACCACAGGGGCCAGGGGCACAACATCTCCCGCTCACAGCGGTGACATGGACTCACGGGCTAGGTTCCTATCGCACTCAGCAGCGGCAGACGACCATATGCTAGCTAAGCAAGTAAATGTCAAGAAGTCGAGATCGTTACCTCCACGCTCCCTGGCGTGGGGAAGACAACCCCGGCCAATCTTGTACTCCCGGTTAAACAAATACACTGCGGTACAAAGATTTGACCCACTCCACGCAGGGAGGTAATAGGTCACATGTGGGGCCCGGGAGTCATGGGAATTGGGTTGACGGGTAGCATCTTGATGTCGCTCCATCGGTGCCGAATCCGCGTTTTGGTGCTATCCGGACGGCGCGATCTACGGGTTCATGGGACCCACGGACCACTCTATCCTCTGAGTCTGGCAGGGTGGGTCCCGCTGTGATGGTGGCCCCTGGAGACACGCCTCCCTGGACGGCGGCCGGCGGGAGCGTCGGTCGGAGGCCGGGCGGCTCCGACCTCCACTCGTTGGAGGTGTTGTCCTCGGATCTGATGCTGCTGTTTTGCAGCGCGCGACCCGGCGAGGATGCTTGCTGTGATCACTCCCAACGTCGGATCGATGCACAAGAGGTATCGTTGGAAAGCTCTTTCGAAGTACTTTGATCTAGGGCTAGAGAGAAAAATTGGAACTTCATGGATCTGGCCTTAGTCGATTTTTTAAGTTGCTGTTGGACAGGGCCCGAAATCTCAAGCCAGCAGGGAAGTTTCCTGAGAACTGCCGTTGACTGTGGGGTAGACTTCCGAATTAGAAGATGAGTTCTTCATGAAAGTTGTAGAGGGGAGATAGAGGAAAGCGGAAATATTTTTGATGTAAGTTTTTGTTAAGATTTGAATGGGGAAAGATATTTTATACTGGTGGGTGGTCGGATCTAGACAGATGCAGACATAACTGAGTGGAGATCTGAAAGTGATTTTTAGAAAATATGTGAAGGTCTTTCGAAATTCCACGAAAATTCGTGGATGGAGGGGGTGTTGGACAAAACCTCCAGTAAAATTGGGGGCTCAAGAAAAAATCAATAAAATGTCCGAAGAGGGGAAGCTCAGAGCTACTGTGAATCTGGACTGAAAGCTGACAGATCTGGAAGGAGGGGATGAACGAAAATGGAAAAATGGAAAATGAAAACTAGAAGCCAAACCAATTTTTCTGGGACGTGGGGGTGACCTCTGGAACTCACCCTGAAGATTTGCACTCCAAAAGATTTCGAGGTTGGGAGAAAGAATTTTTGGAAGAAGGGTCTGTCCTGGGTGGACAGAACTCCAGCGACGACGGTGGCGGCGCGACGGCGGCGGCGGAGAGGTTCAAGAACGGATACCGGAGGCGTCTCACCTCAGAATATAGCCATCTCAACTGCAGAAGGGGGAGAGAGGAGGGGGAGGTCGCACAAGGCTGGGGCTCCAAGAAATTTTCTCATAAAATGTATGCATTAATTCCACTCAAAATGAAAATACAAGTCTCTTATAGAAAATACAAAAAGACTAGTTCTATCCCTAGATCTAGGATTGGTGGGGGGTAAAAGAGGGAGTCCACAATTTATTTCTCCCATGTGGTTTGGAACAAATAAAATAAGATTTCAATCCTAATAAACTATATTATACATGGGGCACCCCCTTGACTTATGTGTTCCAAAATTTAAATTTTGTTACCCTTTGTCCCCCCTTGGTCCAACCCTTCTAGAAGCCCACCTTGGAGGGTTGACTGACCCCACATGGGCCCAAAAGTAAAGGTGGATCAATGGGAGAAGGGATGGGGGCACCCAGGTGGTCCCAAATTACAAATAAACCCCTATTACAATCCGAATTACATCCGAATAAAACCAAATAAACACACATTACACACAAATAAAATCCCCATAAATACTATAAATATGAGGACTCAGAGTGGAGACTCCAAACTGTCTCCAAGCCAGATGGAAGCCGATGTAGCTCGAGTGGTGCTCCGCGTACGGTACCGACGGCTCGCCGGTTCGTGCTTCTCGATCGCTCTGGTGTCCGTACTAATTCTCCCCGAGTGGGAGAAACTCGACCCTGTCGAGTAAGGGTCTGCATCGCTCTGGTAGCACTCCAGTAGATCCGGATCTAGCCTCTGCAACTCTCCACGGGTGATCCAAGTATCCTCGGTGGCGGGTCGCCCTCTCCATCGCACTAGGTAGCGCGGGTAGGATCCACTCCTGGTAACAGTCACATGCTCATCCAGTATATGATCTATATGCTCTCGCTGCCGTGAAAATGGGGCTGGTGGTGGACACTCAGGTGTGGGATCACTCTCAATGGGAGGAGATGGCTCGAAAGGCTCACTAGGGATCACCGCTGGGTCCTTATATGCAACTAGATCCGACACATTGAAAGTTAAGCTTATTCCATATTCCTCGGGCAGGTCCACAACATACGCATTGGATCCAACGCGTTTCAACACTCAAAATGGACTGGCTCCGTGAGCTTGAAATTTATTTACGGTTCCAAGGGAAATCGTTCAGGTCTTACCCTGATCATGACATATTCACCCTCTTGGAACTCACGGTGGTGTCTATGGGCATCGGCTAGCTCCTTATACCGTGCATTACTGGCCTCAATGTGATGACGGACGTCGTCATGTAGACTCCTAACATGCTTAGAAAAAATAAAAACACACGGATGCACACACGACCCTAAGCAACCCTACGGTTAGTCCGACCCAGACACATGCAAGGGTGGACCAGGACACCCGAATGTGTGCCATGTATACACTTGACGTAACTGGAGGTTGACGTCATGGGAAACTCCTAGACATCCTACGATGCACCAATCACGTACGTTGGGCTTGGATGTGGGAGGACCAAGAGAACCGAATTCACCTTCTTCCTTACCCCGATGAATGGATTCCGTGCGGAGTATAGATGGACTAGCCTGCGATGTAGGGGTGTGATAGGCGGCTTCCCTAATGAGATGGAATGGATAAGGTGGGTCCCTAGGGAAGGGATCGAAAGGATCAAAGAAGGTATGACCCCTTGAATTGGACCTCCATAAGTCATGGTCCCACATTTGGAAATCTTGAAGGTGTAGATGGTCACCTTCATGCATGTGGGTATAGGGGACGGTGATCTTATATAGGAGGTAGGGTTCCTCCCTCGGGGTAAATGGTATGAAGTTAGGCTCGGCCGGTAACGGAAGGAGTAGGAGAACCTCCGTGGTAACATGACCCACGGTGTACACGGAGGTGATGGACCCTAAGGCGGGATGAGTGAAACTACGACCTGTGGGTCGGTCGAAGCCTGGAGCCAACAAGTGCGTAAATGTCAATTGCCGGTCTAACCCTTTAAGAAGGTCATCCAATGTATCCACATAGTGACTAGACCGGAAAGTGGTGTGAAATGAATTGATTGGCACTAGAGGTAAGATAGGGTCCATGGATGGGAAGGGAGATGGGGCCAGGCCATTCTTGAGCCAGCTAAGGAGTGGCTCGGCTATGAGTAGCTTTCTCGTTAGAAACACGGGTAGCGGTGGCTGAGGTGGCTCTGAATAAAGATCGGAGAGTGAGGCTTCTCCAACCCTTTTGTCCCCAAGGGCTAGAGACGTCCGAGTGGGACACTATCCGGCAAAGTGGCCGAACCCCTGGCAGCGATAACACTGCTGTCATGACCCACTACGCTCCCTGGTAAGTCGATCTTGACCCATCATGATGGGGAGAGGGCCTTGTGGTGGAACCTTAGATGGCATCGGGTTGGGGCTACCGGTTGCTACCTCCTTAGGCTCGTGCTTGGTACCATTCTGTCTAGGAGGTAGGCAAGGGGAAACCAGGGACACGATATAATCACACCTTCTATCCACTCTATCCGAAATGATTTGGAAGAGTTCGGCAATGGTGGGGTTTGGAGTAGGAGCGATGTGATGGACTCTCCCATATGAACTCGGCTTAGTCGTGGACCTAGGCTCTTCTACATGCGCGGCACTTTGCCTCCGATTATGGCCCACTTGGGTGGAGGTGGTTGGGTGTGGTCGGTTGGAGGTGACCGGGCCGGGTAGGTAGACCTTCCTAAGTTTGCCCTTCATCTCATGTCACGACTCGATGGGCCTTTGCCTCCTAACCTCTCTCATGCGCTCAATGCTCTCCCATTGCCAGGCGACTTTGTGGACAAGCCTCTCTTGGGCAAAACTGACTTGCATGGCATCGGACATGGTGTAACATTCAAAATATTTGTCCATGGCGGCCTCCCACTTGAGGTAGTCGCCAGGGTCATTGGAGCCATAAAAATCTGAGGCTTCGGGCCTACGGAAGTGGAGAGGGTGGTTGCCAAGCCCATGGGTGGACCAATAGCCATATTGCCCGGGTGATGGGGAATCCATGGAAAATTGGGGGGAACTACATGCTAGGCGTGCCGACAGTTGGACAAGACACTAGACCGGCTATGCAAGGTTGGAATGCACTAACCAATGCACACTAAGGACCCTAGACTTAACCAAGACTCGGTACGTGGCGGAGTTAATCGATCTGAAGATCACTCACACAAGACTGCTACCTTCCCGATAGGCATAACCTAACGTTCGGGCAATGCCTTTTGATATACCGAGTAAATGTATGCGATGCAACCTTAGACCGACTTAGATAACGACTCTTTTTTTGTGTTTGGAGTTTTGCAAATGACTACCCTAGACTCAACTGGCGCTCTGATACCAAACTGATGCGGGACGGACACGGGGACCGACTCTAAGTGATACGGACCTCAGACTCTAAATGCGGACGCGACCAGCAACATACAACAATGGAGACACTTTGGCCCGACACTAAGAGTTCCTATGGGCTATACGTCGCTAATAGAAACGTAAGCTCACTCATCATCCCAAGCGAGGGGAAACGCGGATCCGCGCAGTTGAGAAATCGGCAGAGTCAAGGGTGGTCGACTCACTTCTATGCTCGGATCGACTCACGGGACGGGTCACTCTCCCGCTCACAGCGGTGACATGGACTCACGGGCTAGGTTCCTATCGCACTCAGCAGCGGCACACGACCATATGCTAGCTAAGCAAGTAAATGTCAAGAAGTCGAGATCGTTACCTCCACGCTCCCTGGCATGGAGAAGACAACCCCGGCCAATCATGTACTCCCGGTTAAACAAATACACTGCGGTACAAAGATTTGACCCACTCCACGCAGGGAGGTAATAGGTCACATGTGAGGCCCGAGAGTCACGGGAATTGGGTTGACGGGCAGTATCTTGATGTCGCTCCGTCGGTGCCGAATCCGCGTTTTGGTGCTGTCAGGACGGCTCGATCTACGGGTTCGTGGGACCCACGGACCACTCTGTCCTCCGAGTATGGCAGGGTGGGTCCCGCTGTGATGGTGGCCCCTGGAGACGCGCCTCCCTGGATGGTGGCCGGGCGGGAGCGTCGGTCGGAGGCCGGGCGGCTCCGACCTCCACTCGTTGGAGGTGTTGTCCTCGGATCTGATGCTGCTATTTTGCAGCGCACAACCCGGTGAGGATGCTTGCTGCGATCACTCCCGACGTCGGATCGACGCACAAGAGGTATCGTTTACTTCGATCTAGAGCCAGAGAGAAAAATTGGAACTTCACGGATCTGGCCTTAGTCGATTTTTCAAGTTGCTGTTGGATAGGGCCCGAAATCTCAGGCCAGTTGGGAAGTTTTCTGAGAACTGCCGTTGACTGCGAGGTAGACTTCCGAATCAGAAGATGACTTCTTCATGAAAGTTGTAGAGGGGAGAGAGAGGAAAACGGGAATATTTTTGATGTAAGGTTTTGTTGAGATTTCGATGGGGAAAGATATTTTATACTGGTGGGTGGTCGGATCTGGACAGAGGCAGACAGAACTGAGTGGAGATCTGAAAGTGATTTTTAGAAAATAGGTGAAGGTCTTTAGAAATTCCACGAAAATTCGTGGATGGAGGGGGTGTTGGACAGAACCTCCAGTAAATTGGAGGCTCAAGAAAAAATCAAGAAGAGGTCCGAAGAGGGGAAACTCAGAGCTATTATGAATCTGCACTGAAAGCTGACAGATCTGGAAGGAGGGGATGAATGAAAATGGAAAAATGGAAAATGAAAACTAGAAGCCAAACCAAATTTTCTGGGATGTGGGGGTGACCTCTGGAACTCACCCTGAAGATTTGGACTCCAAAAGATTTCGAGGTTGGGAGAAAGAATTCTGGGAAGAAGGGTCTGTCCTGGGTGGATAGAACTCCGGCGACGACGGTGGCGGTGCGACGGCGGCGGCGAGCTTCAAGAACGGATACCGAAGGCGTCTCACCTCAGAATATAGCCATCTCAGCTGCAGAAGGGGGAGAGAGGAGGGGGAGGTCACACAAGGCTGGGTCTCCAAGAAATTTTCTCATAAAATGCATGCATTAATTCCACTCAAAATGAAAATACAAGTCTCTTATAGAAAACACAAAAAGACTAGTTCTATCCCTAGATCTAGGATTGGTGGGGGGTAAAAGAAGGAGTCCACAATTTATTTCTCCCATGTGGTTTGGAACAAATAAAATAAGATTTCAATACTAATAAACTATATTATACATGGAGCACCCCCTTGACTTATGTGTTCCAAAATTTAAATTTTGTTACCCTTTGTCCCCCCTTGGTCCAACCCTTCTAGAAGCCCACCTTGGAGGGTTGACTGACCCCACATGGGCCCAAAAGCAAAGGTGGATCAATGGGAGAAGGGATGGGGGGCCCGCGGGACCCAGGTGGTCCTAAATTACAAATAAACCCCTTACAATCTGAATTACATCCGAATAAAACCAAATAAACACACATTACACACAAATAAAATCCCCATAAATACTATAAATATGAGGTCTTAGAGCGGAGACTCCAGACTATCTCCGAGCCAGATAGAAGCTGATGTAGCTCGAGTGGTGCTCCACGTACGGTACCGACGGCTCGCCGGTTCGTGCTTCTCGATCGCTCTGGTGTCCGCACCAGTTGTCCTTCGGACAAGCTTTGTTGAGGTCCCGAAGTCGACGCAGATGCGGACTTGACCATTCTTCTTCTTGACTGGAACTATATTGGTGAGCCAGATTGGGTAGATGCACGGCTCGATGAAGTCAACCTCCGCCATTTTATGGACTTCGGCCGAAACCTGGAGCTCCAGCTCATGGCGCATGCGCCGCTGTGGTTGCTTGACTGGAGCAACTGAGGGAGAAATGGCTAGGTCGTGCTCCGCTACGGAGTGATCTAGCCCTGGCATCTCCTTGTATGTCCAGGCGAAGCAATCTTTGAACTCGAGCAAGAGTTGCTTGTAGTCTTGCTTCTCTACCTTGGTAAGGAGAGTGCTGACGAATGTAGGCCGAGAAGCTTCATCTTCGCCCAGATTGATTTCAACGAGCTCATCCACGGTCACCTGGCCGCCGCCCTCCAGCTCAGGAGGAGCGGGTTGGAAGTCGATGAAATCTCATCATCAGTGTCGACTTCGGGTTGCTCTTGGTTCTTGAAGCCACCGGTTGACGCCGATGGAACTGGAGGGCCGTTGTTGCTGGGATCCGCTAGGGATCGATCTGGGCCGCCGGCTTTTGGCCAGCTGTCGTCAACTGGTGTTACTGAGGTTTCCCTGAGGTTGCCTGGCTGAGGTCGCAATCTTTCGCAGCTAGGACCAGCAAGATTACCCCCTTCATGAGGGTTTATTGTATTGACTCCCCCGACTGGCTGAGAAGCCGGATGAGCTTCTCCCGCCCCTTTGTCTTGGCAGGGAGGCGAAGAAGGCTCCCCGACGGCTTGAGCCAGGGTTATGGCTTCGGCAGAGATCGGGATCAAAATTTCCTCTCCCTCATCCCCGGAGCTATCGAATTTGGCTTCGACTCTAGCTCTGTCGTCGGCTAGTTGTGGCAGGCCTACGACATTGACTGCGTAGTGGACGCGGAAGTCCGGGTCTTGGTCATAAACAAGCCCTCTGGTATCCTTATGGAAGGACGGGTGTTGCCCCCGGCCCTGGGAAGGGTCCCACAGTCAACGGAAGTATCTTTGTTGGGCAGGAGTTTGCCACAGGGGAATGTGTTGCTTCAGACACATTTCTTGAATATGCGGCGACAAGTCGCCCCACACCTGAACTGCTTCAGGGGTATCATCGGCTTGCCTGGACCATCCGAAGTCATCATCTTGCGGGGCTTGAGGGACCATGTCTCCTTTGTAGAAGACAATGGGTTTCTCCCTGTTAGCCTTTCTCTTGTTCTGGTGTTGTCGCTTGAAGGTGTCAATGAAGGTCGTCAGCGACCCGACGTTGTACTCCTCGGATGCACACGGGAGCTGGATGCAGTCTGGTGGCAAGCATATACTCTTGCCGATCGCTCAACTAATGAGATTAGCCTCGAAGTCGATCTGGTGCCTCTCAGGGCGATCTGAGATTGACTTGGAATCGAGGCGCAGCCGGTGAAGCTTAGCCTTTTCCTCGTCAGCAGAGTAGAGATCATCATCGTCTTCCTCTGAGAGCCAACCGTTGCTTTTACTCTTGATCACGGGGTATGGACTAATCCCCTTGAAGTAGAGTGCGGCGTCGGCTAAGTTGCATTATGCCGGTGTGAACGGCGACAGGTCTGCAAAGACCTTATGTTGTTCCCCGTCCTTCGCATACTTGATGCATTGGTGGAGAGTTGACGGGACGACCCGGTTTTCATGGAGCCAGGGTCTGCCCAGTAGCATCTTATAAGACGTGTTGGAGTCGGTGATGTAGAAAGTCACCTTAGAGGTGAAATCATCGAGCACCAGATCGACGTCCACACGGCCGAGGACATCCTCGGTGTTCTGGTTGAAGCCGGATATCTTAACCGCCTGAACCATCTGGAGGTATGGGGTCAGATATAGAGACTTGAAGGTCTTGAGCGGCATGATGTTGACTGCGGCACCGACGTCTACCAGGATCCGGTTCACATCGTGCCCATTGATTTTCCCCTTCATGTAAAGAGGACAATTGTGGCACGGAGGGGACAGCAGCATGTCTTTTTCCGTGAAGGTGATACTGGCTGCGAAGGCTCCATAGGCAGCCGCCTTCATTTCCGCGGCATGCGCTTCATAGACTTCCGGCTCTTGGAGTATTTTGATAAGGGTTTCCCTTAGGTCCTTACTCCAAGCGATGGCTTCCCAAATTGAGATGCTGGCAGGGAAGTGCTTTATCTGGTGGAGGACCTTCCGGTCAGCTCAGGCTCGAGCATCCTCCAGAGAGGGTAGTATGTCAGGTTGAACCTTCTGCGAGCTGCCGTGCTGTTCCCCGTCGGGGAGTTGCACTGCCTTGCCCTTACCACCGGGGTCAGATTGACCTCGATCGCCAGCGGGCTCTTGGAACTGGGATGCCAATGACGGCTCTTATGGGGATGATTGACGGGCTGGCTCGTCCTTGTCGGACGGTCCCGCTTGCTCTGCCGCAGAAGCCGGCACTGGTGCACGGGCTGGGAGGCTGGCAGTAGCCTTTTCAATGACGAAAGGGTCGAAGACACCGGGTTCGCCCCGAATTTCTACTTCCGTAATGGGAGCTGGTTCCTCTCCTCGAAAGAGGATGATCCGCTCCGGGTCGAAGGTGGACGGGGAGAGGGGTAACACGGTGATGCGGGACGGACACCCGACCTGGGACTCTAGCTCGCGGGTGTCCCTAGCGAGGGAAGATGTGGGACCGTTTGCGGTTGAGAAACCGACAGTGAGTCTCGGGTATCGGCCTTTCCGCGTTAACTCGAGTCGAGTCACGGGACGGTCACCCACGCACGCTCTCGCAGCGGTGATAAAATGATAACAAGCTAGATAATCTATCACTCATGCAGCGACATATACAAAAATATACGAGTAAAGCAATGCTTACGAGGAGGGTAGCGAGTGTACCTCCACGCTCCGGGCGTGGGGAAGACGTTCCCGGCCAAGTACGGTAACTCCCGGTAACAACGGTAAAAGTTAATTACAACAGTGAATTTTATTGCCCACTCCACGCAGGGAGGTAAAGGGCTACAAGTGGGGCCCGGGAGGACCGACCCTGGGTTGACGGGCAGCAATCTATAGGTGCGTACGGCACGAACTCGGCCTGCTAGTCCGACTCGACACTATTCCAACTCGGTGCTGCGCCAACTCGGTTGCTGACTCACTGGACAGCAAGCAACGGTTTCCAAAGGAACGTCGCCTTCCTGAGATCTTCTGGAGGCGCCGCTTGGCTGGGACGATGACAGGACGTCCCTGAATGACTTCCTAAAGTGGCGGCTCCTGAAGTTAATTTTTGATATTTTTTTCTAAATATCTTCTAGACTGCAATTTCGGACCTGCACAGGGAACAGATCTACAGGCCTCGGTGACATAAATTACGATGCTCAGATCCGGAGGCCGATCGAGACGTGGCTGGTACCGTTGGAAAGAGCATTCATAGATCTACGACATATAATTTTGTCAGCTCCATCCACCGAACGGATTGAAAATGAATAAGATTGTAACACTATTTTTGTTTCTGACTCGGACTGACAGACACACAGGGCAGCAAGGGATCTGCCTGAAACTGACCTTTGACCGAGGGTCAAATGAATTTTCTAGACTCCAAAAAAATTATGGTGGAAGGGGATATATGTGTGGAACAGTGAATAATGTTTTGGGATTTTCTGAAAATTTTTAAGGGGGTGGGGAAAATGCGACAAGGTGACTCTATCCCGTAGATCTGTAAAAAGGCAGATTATTGAGAGGACAAACAAAAATATGGGAAAAATACCTAATGACTTCTAAATGACACGAAATTTGAACTGGAGGTTAAGGGAGGTGGACAGAACAAACTCTCAAGATTAGGGTTCGATCAAACAACAAGAACCAGAGATAAAAATCCGAAGATGAGCTTCTATCCTGATGTAGATAGAACTCCGATGTAGCGGCAGTGGCGGCGCGACGGCGGCACGAACGGCGGCGGCGGCAGCAGAGGGGAACTCAGCGGGGCTAAGGAGAATGGGCTTCACACCCTGGAGGGCTGGAGGAAGAAGATGAACCAGGGGGAGAGAGGGAGAGGGGTGCACCCTTCTTTGGAGGCAAATGCCAATTTTCACTTCATTAATTCATGAAATGGGAAAATACATAGTATTTATATGAAATGTAAAATGACTCATAATACCCTCAGATCTATGTTAGGGAGGGATAAACTAGGGATAGAACTAATTAGTTCTAATCAAGTGATTTTACAAATAAAATAAAATTCTAAAGGGAGGGGTGCCCCCTTGACCAAGGGGCCATGGTAGGTAGCCTCCCTTTGACATTTTCAACCACTTGTCTCCCATGTGTCCAATTGACCTTCTAGATGTCACCTAGGACTTTGACCAGCCCCACATGGACCCATATGGCTTATGTGGACCAATGGGGAAGGAGTGAGGGCCCCCTTGCCGGACCTACTGATAAATTACACAAAAACCCAAAGAATTCAAGGGAATGACACATTGGCTTATAAAGCCTTACAATTGCACATATACTTTCTCAAGGATATAAAAGTAAACTAAAGGACATAAATGCAAAATAAAAATTAGTGCTCGGCGTCGATCCCATCAACTCTCCTCGGGTGGGAAGAACTCGACTCCATCGAGTAAAGGGGTGGCGGCTCGAGAAGCTCCGACGGATCCGTCACCGAACTCGGAAGCGCGGAGTACGCTCCACTCCAAGTAATCGACACATGCTCATCCCGTATAGATTCGATATGCACACGATGCCATGGGAATGAGGCTATAGGTGGACACTCCGGGGTGGGGTCACTCTCAAATGAGGGAGGCGGCTCAAAGACTTACTAGGAATCATCGCGGGTCCCTTATGTGACTAGATCCGATATGTGGAGTAGAACCGATCCCAATAGTCCGACAAGTCTCATACTCGAAAGGGACTAACAACGCGAGTGTACAAAACCGACTCGACTCAACGTATGCACAGACACATAATGCACTCGACAAACAAACCGAACGAAACAAATACTCACATTGACCCTAAACAAACCTAACGTTAGTCCGACCCGTACGTGTGTGATGACGGACCAGGACACCCGAATATGTGCCATGCATACACTAGATGTACTCGATGGTTGACGGAATGGAGGACTCCTAGACACCCTAAGATGTACCACTCATGCATTGGCGACCTATGGGATTTGGGTGGGGAAGGGCTAGGAGATCCAAAACTACCCTCGTCATTACCCCCAGACGTAGGTATGGCTTGCCAACTAGACCGAGGGGTAGGGGTGGGATAGTGAACTCCTTGGAAGAAGTGGAGTGAATATGATGGCTCGGAAGGTTAACTAGTGAGGGTCAAAAGGGTCAAAGAAGGTATGACCCCATGAAGTGGGTTCCCCCATGACTCGGTCCCAATTTAAGAATTCATAATCACCGTCATACATTGTGGTCGGTGGGACGACGGTCATGTCTAGAAAATAGGATTCCTCCCTTGGGCAAAAGGGAACGAAGTCGGACTCGGCCGGCATCGGGAGGAATAGAAGAATCTCCGTGGTGACACAACCCACGGTGCACACGGAGGTAATGGACCTTATGGCTAGATGGGTGAAGCTATGACTAGTAGGTTGGTCGAAGCATCGGGCCAATAAGTGCGTCAACTTCCATTGCCAACCTAAACCAAGAATAAGGTCACCCAATGTGTCAACATGGTGACTAGATCGGAATGTAGTATGGTAGGAATTGACGGGCACCAAAGGTAGGGTAGGGTCCATGGAGGGGTAAGGAGGTGGGACCAAGCCATCCTTGAGCCAACTAAGAAGCGGCTCGGCTATGTATAGCATACCCGTTAGAAACACGGGTGGCTCGGGCTTTGGTGGCTCCAAATAAGAGGGTTCCGAATAAAGTTCAGAAGTAGAGGACAATGGAGCACTCACAGGTGGTGAAGGAGCATGTGTCCTTTCTATTCTTTCCAACCAATCTGAAAGCATTTTCTTGATTTCATCTAAGGTGTGGGTTGGAGTAGGGGCCTCGGGGTGGACTCGCTCCTCATCTCTCGGCCCGGATGCGGACCTAGACTCGACTATAAGTGGGGCTTCCCCTTTGTTGGAGGCGATTGGGTGGGATTGGACGGAGGTGCCAAGGGGTGGTTGGTTGGAAGCGACAGGGAGGGCCACTTGATTGGGGTTTCTTTGGTGGACTTGGATGGAGGTGAAGGGGCAGGGTTGGTTGAAAGTGTGGCCCACTTGATTATGGGTGAGTTGGTGGGGTTGGCTAGTGGTATGACCCCCGTGGTTGGAGGTAGGTGGGCGGGGAAGGTAGACCCTCCTAAGCGCTCTCTTCATCTCCCACCATGACTCGATGGGCCTTAGCCTCCTATCTTCCCGGAAGTATTTGATGTCCCTCCATGTTTCGGCGGCTTCATAGAAAAGTCACCTTTAGGCAAAGTCCACCTGCATGGGACCGGACATAATGTACACCTCGAAGTAGTCGTCCATAATGGCTTCCCACTCTAGGTAGTCACTCGGGTTATCGGAGCCATAGAAGTCCCGGGCTACGGGCCTTTTGGGGTGGTCTGGGTGGTCCTTCCATTTTAGATAGTATCGCCACCATGCAGAAGATGCGGCCCCTTGGTCATCCATGGGACACGGGAACACTAGTAGATGGACATGTCGACACTTGGACAAGACACTAGACCGACTATGCAAGGTTGGAATGCATGCACACTAAGGACCCTAGACTTAAACCAAGACTCGGTACGTGACGGAGTTAATCGATCCGAAGATCACTCGTGTAAGTGTGCGTCCTTCCCGATAGGCGTAGCCTAACGTTCATACAACACCTTTTTATATACCGAACAATGGTATGCGGATGCAACCTTGGACCGACTTAGACGTAAATGACACACTTTTTTTTAAGTTTTACATATGACTACCCTAGACTCAACTGGCGCTCTGATACCAAACTGATGCGGGACGGACACGCGACCTGGGACTCTAGCTCGCGGGTGTCCCTAGCGAGGGAAGACGTGGGACCGTGCGCGGTTGAGAAACCAGCAGTGAGTCTCGGGTATCGGCCTTTCCGCGTTAACTCGGGTCGAGTCACGGGACGGTCACTCACTCTCGCTCTCGCAGCGGTGATAAAATGATAACAAGCTAGATAATCTATCACTCATGCAGTGGCATATACAAAAATATACGAGTAATGCAATACCTACGAGGATGGTAGCGAGTGTACCTCCACGCTCCGGGCGTGGGGAAGACGTTCCCGGCCAAGTACGGTAACTCCCGATAACAACGGTAAAAGTTAATTACAATAGTGAATTTTATTGCCCACTCCACGCAGGGAGGTAAAGGGCTACAAGTGGGGCCTGGGAGGACCGACCCTGGGTTGACGGGCAGTAATCTGGAGGTGCGTACGGCACGAACTCGACCTGTTGGTCCGACTCAGCACTATTCCAACTCGGTGCTGCGCCAACTCGGTTGCTGACTCACTGGACAGCAAGCAACAGTTTTCAAAGGAACGTCGCCTTCCTGAGATCTTCTGGAGGCGTCGCTTGGCTGGGACGATGGCAGGACGTCCCTAAACAACTTCCTGAAGTGGCGGCTCCTGAAGGTTATTTTTGATATTTATTTCTGAATATCTTCTGGACTGTAATTTCAGACATGCACAGGGAACAGATCTACAGGTCTCGGTGACACAAATTACGATGCTCAGATCTGGAGGCCGATCGAGACGTGGCTGGTACCGTTGGAAAGAGCATTCATAGATCTACGACATATAATTTTGTCAGCTCCATCCACCGAACGGATTGAAAATGAATAAGATTGTAACACTATTTTTGTTTCTGACTCGGACTGACAGACACACAGGGTAGCAAGGGATCTGCCTGAAACTGACCTTTGACCGAGGGTCAAATGAATTTTCTAGACTCCAAAAAAATTATGGTGGAAGGGGATATATGTGTGGAACAGTGAGTAATGTTTTGGGATTTTCTAAAAATTTTTAAGGGGGTGGGGAAAATGCGACAAGGTGACTCTATCCCGTAGATCTGTAAAAGGGTAGATTACTGAGAGGACAAACAAAAATATGGGAAAAATACCTAATGACTTCCAAATGACACGAAATTTGAACTGGAGGTTAAGGGAGATGGACAGAACAATCCCTCAAAATTAGGATTCGATCAAACAACAAGAACCAGAGATAAAAATCTGGAGATGAGCTTCTATCCTGATGTAGATAGAACTCCGATGTAGCGGCGGTGGCGGCGCGACGGCGGCACGAACGGCGACGGCGGCAGCAGAGGTGAACTCAGAGGGGCTAAGGAGAATGGGCTTCACACCCTGGAGGGCTGGAGGTGTTGTGACCCCTCTATGTTGATGATGTTGACACTTGCTTTATTTCATTGGCAACACTATTGTTTTGATTGATTGGCAACTGTTTTTGATTTGATGAAATTGCTCTATCAGATTGACTATGTGTTCTTTGCATTTAAGATACTGCTGTCTGCATTTCTTACTGTCATGAGTCTATACATCGTCCATTTTGGATAAGGTACACACACTGCATTTCAATTGAGTTGGTTAAGTGTGTACAGCGTCAACGCATCATGTTACAGCGTCAACGCACTTCATTGGATGTGTGTACAGCATCAACTCGTTAAGTGTGTTCAGCGTCAACGCATCATGTTACAGCGTCAACGCACTTCATTGGATGTGTGTATTGAACCTCAGAGTCTGTACATTGAATCGCCAACTTCTTTGAAGCCCATACATCGCTCAAAGTCTGTACAGAGTCCAGCGTCTCAGTTAGCGTCTCATGCATTTGAGCAAAGTCTGTACATTGGTCTGTCAGCAAGTCTGAACATCATCCGTCTTTGTTAGCGTCTTAGGCATTGGGCTAAGTCTGTACAAGCATTCAATGTCTAGAGCTTCATGAAGTCTGTACATCAGACTGTTATAGCAAGTTTGTACATTGTCTGTCTTCCTCAGCGTCTTGATATTTGAAGTCTATACATCCATCAGGAGCTTCAAGTCTACACATCGCTTCGCTCCATCAAGTCTGTACATCCACAGTGTTACTTGAAGTCTGGACATTGGTCTTCAAACTCAAAGTCTGCACATTGTCTTCGAAACCCAAGTCTATACAATGGTCTCCACACTTGAAGTCCATACATTCGATGTACAGAGTTGATGTCTATGCTGTGTCTTATGCTTTTCAAGTCTACACATTGGCCTCATTGCATAAAGTATATACACTGGACTGTTTGGCAAGTCTATACATCGGCCCTTGTCTTCGATGTCTGTACAGCCCTTTAGTTTGCTCAAGTCCATACATTGGCTTCAAGACTTTCAAGTCTATACACTGAAGTCTTCACATTCGTTTGCATTACATGAAGTCCATACAGTGGGTAAAGTCTGTACGTTGCATTCTGCCTTCACAAGTCTATACAACGAAGTATATACACTGCAATGTACATACTTAGATCTTATGACTTCACTCTTGTTGCTGAAGGGAACAGGGTCGACGCTGGGAGCTTAAAGCGTCGACGCAACAGTTACAAAGGAAGAGCCAATGGCTTACTGGATTACTCTGGTGCGTCAATGCATTCATCAAGTGGCGTCGACGCAGCATGTTGATGGATCGACAAGGTGACCAGAGGGTGGACGCAGTTGCACAATGCGTCAACGCACTCCACACGAAACGTGAGAGGGCTGAAGCCATCTAAGTTCAGATGCTGGAACACCAATGCATCAACGCAGCATGCTGAGAGCGTCGACGCAGCACGCCCATCTGCTGAAGACTTGATCACTGGATCACCGATGCGTCAACGCAGCAGGCTGATGGAGTCGACACAGCAGTTGAAGAAGCATTCATCTTCACAGGCTATTCCACTGCGTCAACGCCACAATTGAGCAGCGTCGACGCAGCAGCTAAAGAGACTAGGCTAATGGCTACTGGAATGCCTCACTGCGTTAACGCCATTGAGTGACAGCGTCGACGCAGCAAGTCAGATTGCTGACCTTGAGTAAGTGAACGGAGAACTCTATACATCGGACTGAAGAAGCTAATGAGGGGCACGTGATCCCAGGTACCTGGCTCGTGATCCCAGAAGGACAAGGTATCCAGATGAGGACACGTGTACTGACACTCCATTGGATGCTGCCACGTGGTCCAAATTGCTGGGCGGGAAACGTGGAGAGCACACGCCTGCTGCTGTTGTTGCTATATAAACAAGCCTTCTTCCACAGAAGAAGACTGATCGAAAAAAAAGAAGAGAAAGTCTATACAGTAGTGAGCCTTCGATCCACAGAGAGAAAAGAGAGAAGAAGAAGATACAGAGAAGAAGAAGAAGAAGAAATAGAGAAGAAGGAGAAAATGAGAGAGGAAGAGATCGAGAGAGAGTGAGGTGAGAGAGAGCTGATTGAGAGTGAGAGTGAGAGAGTTTGTATCTCAGTCTCGTGGTTCAAAACCAGAGCTGAGTTTTGCTCTTAGAGCTATATTACTTTTGAGCTTTTCTATTTTTGTTTTGATTCTGTCTTTCATTTCCGAATACTGTTTCTTCAAGCTGTGTGTCAGCGGTCTTGCAGTGGTAGTCTCCACTGGACGGGTTAAGCTGTATTTCCCCAGCGGTTGCAGAGGATCAGATCCTCTGGTCGGAAAGCTGTAGTGCCCAGCGAAGCTGTGTATCAGCGGGTTGTTTGGCCAAGCTGTAAAGCCCAGCGGACGCAAGCTGTGCTGCGCAGCAGGAAGCCATACTCGGTTGAGTGTGGGGTGGACGTAGGTTGTTGACCGAACCACCTAAAAATTGTGTGTGCAATGTGTTTGTATTTTTGTGTGATCTGTGTGCGATGGGAATTTCTTGCTCAGCTTATTTGATTGCATCGCTTATGCTCATGACTAGCTTTCGACCTTTTGTTTAGCATCTTTTATTTAGCTTAACTGATGGTTGCCTAAATTTCACTTTAGAACTTGCAGTAGTTTTAAATTAGACAAGTTGATCTATTCACCCCCCTCTAGATCCACACTCTGTGGAGATAGACTGCGTCCATCTAACCCAAAACGTGGTATCAGAGCCTAACTCTTCTGCAGGGACTCATCGCCCGAAGAGAATAGGCAGAGATGGATGCTCGAGGGATGACTGCCGAAGGTCACTCAACAACGAAGCCCCCATTCTTTGATGGATCAAACTACGCATACTGGAAGAACCGTATGCAAGTGTTCCTCAGGGCTAAGGATTATGAGATTTGGAAGATTGTCAGCAAGGGACCTTATGAGCTGTCCCCGAATGAAGATGTATGGACCAAGGAGGAGATCAGAAGGTCCACGCTAAATTGGAGTGCTATTAATGCTATCCAGTGCGCTCTGCATCCTACAGAATTCTCCCATGTATCTGCTTGCAAATCAGCTAAGGAGATGTGGGATGCGCTAGAAGTAATTCATGAAGGTACATCTCAAGTAAGAGAGCAGAAGGCCAATCTTCTTGTATCTGAGTATGAAGCCTTCAAGATGAAGCAGAACGAGTCCATCAGCGAAATGTACGCTCGGCTGACTGTCATAACCAATGGCCTCAGAGGTTTTGGGAAACCTCAGGCAGAGTATGATGTAGTGAGGAAAATTCTGCGCTCCCTGACTCCCAATTGGCACACCAAAGCAACAGTGATGGAGTAGTTAAGGGACCTGCGTAATACTAGAGCTGATGAGCTGATTGGCTCACTAATGGCATATGAGATAAACATGCCAAGGACAGATGAAGCCGAGAGGAAGAAGAAGCTGATAGCGCTGAAGGCTAGTTCCAGCAAATCAACAAAATCCAGCTCCAGCAGCTCTTCATCATCAGAGGAGAGCCTAAATGAAGAAGAAGATGTGACTCGATCTGAGATAGCCATGATGACTAGAGAGTTCAGGCGATTTCTCAGAAAGGGAGCAGGACGGTTCGGCCAGAAGAAATACAGTGGTGGCCGAAAGGATAAAAGGTATAAATCTAAACCTGCAAAGAAAGATGAAGCTAATGTCTGTTATCAATGCAGGAAACTAGGGCATCTGAAAATTGACTGTCCAGACAATCAGAAACATAAGGACAGGTCAAAGAAGAAAATCAAGAAGGGAAGAGCTATGATCACCACATGGAGTGATGAAGATGAAGGCTCTTTCAGCAACAGCTCAGATAGTGAAGCCGAATCTGAACAGCCCATTTGCCTTATGGCAGCAAGCTCCGAAGATAGAGAGGAGGACACAGATGAGGTAATCACTAGATTTGAAAACTTCACAATTGCTGATTGGGTAGATGCTTATCATGACATAGCTGATAGAGCTGATGATATTAGAAAAGAGAATAGGCATCTTAGAAGAAAAATCAATTCCATGCAAAATGATAAAACACTAACTGATAAAATTGCATGTTTGGAATCTGAGATTGATGAATTGAAACTCACATGCTCTGAAGAAGATGAAATCAAAAATGAGTTAAAAGCTTCTAAGGAAGAGAATCTAAGGCTTGAAAATGAAATTGATGAATGGAAGCTGAAGATTCAGAAATGTGAAAGTGAAGTCAAAATTATCTCTGAAAAATATGAAGCTGTCCTCAATGTCAACAATGAGCTGAAAAAGGCTATTGATGAACTTCAGAAAGACAATGAGGCTAAAATGAAAACCATTGAGAAAATGACCCAAGGAACAGATAACTTAAATGCTTTGTTAGGGTCAAAGGTTAATTTCAGAAAAGAGGGCTTAGGATTTAATTCTAGTGCAACAAAAACATTCAGAATGAAAACAATTTCATTTGTTGCTCAAAAGAAAAAGGGACCTCTAATTAGCATGAACTCAACAAATTTAATGAACAAAACTGCAAATCTGAAAAAGACCAGTGCTGAGGAGAAGGGTAAACAAAAACTTAATGAGCCTAGTAGAGCTAGCACATCTAAGCAGAATCCTAGGGCTCAGACTCAGGTTAGGGGTCAACCTACACAGTCTGGTAAACCCCAGGTCAAGGTAACCCAGTCTCCACCAACACCACCACCTCTTAAGAAGACCCAATACAAACCTGTGTATAGGTCAGCAAGGTCCAAAGTACAGGGGACACAGAGTACTGCTAGGAGTCAACCTAACTATTTTTATCAACCCAGAGCTCAGAACCAATACAATGCACAGCCAACCTACTTCAATAGGTCAAATTGGTCTAGAACTCATGGTAGATTTACAGGTCTTGCATTCCAGGGTGCTCAAAACCAAAGACCTTACAGTGGAAATTGGGTCAATGGGTATGGTTACTGGACATCTAGAAATCAATATTTTCATAGCCAGCCCAGGAACTACAATGGCCAAAATTTTGTGGACATACCCTGGCCAAGGCACTGGCACAGAAATAACAATACTGTCAATAATCATGCTGCCGCTAATAAGAAAAAGAACAATAAGAAGAAAAGGAACAACAACAGAAGAAAATATGTAGGATCCACTGAACAAAACACATTTAAACAAATGTGGATTCCGAAACATTTGCTTTCCTGTTTTGCTTCTAGTTCATTTACATTGGAGCCCAATCAGTCTTGGGTTCCAAACTTTTCTACCTAATTGTGTATGCAGGTATGCCTGGCAGCCAAGAACAACTTGTGGTACATGGATAGCGGCTGCTCCAGGCATATGACAGGAGATAAGGCCAAATTTTGCATACTGACTGAGAAAGTAGAAGGCCTTGTCACCTTTGGAAGCAACACAAAGGGTAGGATTATCGGATCAGGTAAGGTAGGTAAGTGTTCTACCTGCTGCATTGATGATGTTATGCTGGTTGAAGGGTTAGCCTATAATCTACTTAGCATCAGCCAGTTATGTGATAAAGGTTACAGTGTTTTATTCAATTCTCAATGCTGCAAGGTTTTTGAACCTGATTCTGATATTGTCAAATTTTCTGGAAAAAGAATAAATAATACTTACATGATAAATTTAGATGAAATTCAACACACTAACCTTTGCCTTACTGCCAGTAGAGAAGACATAGCATTTTTATGGCATCGTAGGTTAGGTCATGCTAGCTACACTGTTTTGCACAAATTAAATAAGCATGGCATGGTTAGAGGACTTCCTGAAGTCTCATTCAAGAAAGAAAACAAAATCTGTGATGCATGCACTCAATCAAAAATAACTAGAAAGTCATTTAAGTCTAGAACTGAAAATCTATCTTCCAAACCCTATGAGCTGATACATATGGATCTTTTTGGGCCAACTAGATCTGTCAGCCTATCAGGGAGGAGGTATGGGTTTGTCATGGTAGATGACTTTTCTAGGTATACTTGGGTCTATTTCTTATCTAATAAGAGTGATGCTTTCTCAGAATTTCAGGAGTTCTATGTTAAAACAAATCAGAAAATTGAAAACATTTTGTCTGATCATGGAGGTGAGTTTGAAAACTCACAATTTGATGAATTCTGCAGGTCAAATGGAATCAACCATAGGTATTCCTCACCAAGGACACCTGAGTAGAATGGAGTTGTGGAGAGAAGGAACAGAACCCTAGTGGAAATGGGTCGTACACTCCTTGTCGAAGGTGGTCTACCAAGGAAATTTTGGGCTGAAGCAGTGAACACTGCATGTTATGTAATTAACAGAGCCATGGTAAGACCTTCTACCCAGCAAACACCATATGAGATATTAAAAGGTAAGAAACCTTCTATTGCTCACTTCAAGGTTTTTGGTTGTAAATGTTTCATTCACATAAATGATAAAAAGGACCTTGATAAATTTGAACCTAAAGGAGAACCAGGAATTTTTCTTGGCTATTCTGAAAACACCCGAGCATACAGAGTGTACAATCTGAACTCTAAAACTGTTGAAGAATCTCCACACATCGTTTTTGATGAATCCTTGGCAAATTCTAATGTTGGTCAATGCAGGAATGAAAACAATGGTGAAATTCTGAAGGAAGGAGATTCTGCAGACAAATCCGAGGATGAAGAAGAACATAAAGAGCTTAATGAAGAGGAGCCTACAGTTCAGGGGGAGGTAAATCAAGTTCATGATGGTCCAATTGCAAATATTAGATATCTCAAGGATCATCCTGTAGATAATGTTATTGGAAATCTGCATGACCCCCCTAGGACTAGAGGCCACTTAAGAATTCAACATGAACTGAATGCTTATGCTTTTGTATCAAACATAGAACCCAAGTCCATTGACTGTGCTCTCCAAGATGTGCATTGGATTAATGCCATGCATGAGGAGCTCAATCAGTTTGACAGGAATAAGGTGTGGCATTTGGTTCCACCTCCTGATCATGAAACAGTCATAGGGACTAAATGGGTATTTACAAACAAAACTAATGAAGCGGGGAATGTTATTAAAAATAAAGCCAAACTTGTAGCTCAGGGGTACAATCAGGAATTTGGAATAGACTTTGAAGAGTCTTTTGCCCCTGTAGCTAGGTTAGAAGCAATAAGAATTTTATTGGCTTATGCATGTTCCCTAGGAATAAATCTTCAGCAGATGGATGTGAAATCTGCTTTTCTAAATGGGGAAATTAATGAGGATGTCTATGTGAGACAGCCTCCTGGGTTTGAATGTTTAGATTTCCCTAATCATGTGTACAAGCTCAATAAAGCTCTCTATGGTTTAAAGCAAGCTCCTAGAGCTTGGTATGACAGGTTGAGCAAATTTCTCACCAACAAGAACTTCACAAGAGGTGTAGTTGATCAAACATTGTTTACCAAGGTAAGTCATCCAGATATTCTTATCATTCAGATTTATGTGGATGACATTGTGTTTGGGTCAACTAACCCCAAATTGTGTGAGGAATTCTCTCAAATAATGACTGATGAATTTGAAATGAGCTCAATGGGTGAGCTCAAACTATTTCTTGGACTGCAGGTTACACAAATAGAAGATGGCATCTTCATCTCTCAGTCCAAGTATGTAAAGAACTTATTGAAGAAGTACAAAATGGACAACCTCAAGGAAATAGCCACTCCAATGGGTACATCAACCAGTTTGGATGAAGATTCTAAAGGTAAACCTGTGGACCAAAGGCTATACAGAGGTATGATCGGATCTCTTCTCTATCTTACAGCATCTAGGCCTGATATACAATTTGCTGTGTGTTTATGCTCTAGATTTCAGGCCAGTCCTAAAGAAAATCACTTTAAAGCTGTGAAAAGAATTTTTAGGTATTTACTAGGCACCCAAGAACTAGGTCTCTGGTATCCTTCTAAGTGTGAGTTAGAGCTTCTAGCCTACACTGATGCAGACTATGCTGGGTGTCGAGTAGATAGAAAAAGCACTAGTGGCTACTGTCAATTCCTTGGTGGCTGTCTAGTGTCTTGGGCATCTAAGAAGCAACACACTGTAGCATTATCCACAGCTGAAGCTGAGTATGTTGCAGCATGTAATTGTGCAGCCCAAGTACTTTGGATTAAGCACCAACTAGCTGATTATCAGATAAATCTGGGATGCATTCCACTTTTATGTGATAATACTAGTGCTATATGCCTTGCTAAAAATCCTGTTCACCATTCTAGGACTAAGCATATAGAGATAAAACATCATTTTCTTAGAGATGCTGTAAATAAAAAGGAGATTGAAATGAATTTCATAGAAACTGAAAAACAAATTGCTGATATCTTTACTAAGCCTCTTGGGAATGAAAATTTTAAGTTTCTTAGAAGAGAACTTGGCTTATGTAAATTTCAGCATGATGAATGATTGTTTAATTGCTGTGAATAAAATCTCTGATGTGGACATGTTTTTGATTACTTGGATAAATCATGTGGATGTGAATGTGGATGTAGAACTGTCCTGTATTGCATACATTCAGGGGGAGCTTGTCGAGTCTTTGCATGTCTTTGCATATCATTCAGTCATGACCTATGCATAAGCTCTCTCTCAATTGATTCTTGCCATGTTGCATGCATATAGACAAGGGGAGTATTGCTAAAAATTCAAAGTGGTTTCAACTTTCTTGAAGTCATTCAACCTTTAACTCTGAATACTTGTCTCTGACATTATGGCAATCTGTTGGTCAGTTCTGATTTCTAAGCAGTAGAAAATGGACTTCTTCATTTATAAGAATTTGAATTGTTCAAAGACTGATGTAATGGTTTAAATCTTATAATGGTTGGAGTTTAAAGATTGCAATCAGTATATAAGTAAGTTGAAAAATTGATAAAACTCTCAACCTCTTTCTTATTTCATGTCAGACAAAGCTAATCATATCTGAAATCTGAAAACTCATCTGAAATCATGTTAGAGAGGTTAAGTATGTGTATTGTTCTTGAACAAGTCATTCTGAAACATAAAAAGGACAGCTAAGAAAGCTATTGAAAACATTAAAAATCATTGAAAATTAATATTGGCAGAGCAATGACTGATAAATCACTGAGAAACTGAGTGATCCATCAAAGAAGTGGACAACGCTCATGTCATGAAGTGTATCAGCTATCTCTGCTTAAAATGTTCAAAACAGCAGGCTGATTTCACTGAGTACCTGGGGGTAACTGGCGTCTGATAAACGTGTACCCTCACACAAAAAGGTGTAACTCAGTTCTGTTGAATTTGATCATAGGCAGAATGGTCCATCTTGTTGAGTATCTAGGGATATTGACGTCTTATAAACGTATACCCTTACGCAGAAAGACTTGTGGTACCTGAATGCTCAATATAATCTAATATTGATAATGCTGCTCATTCAAAAGAAAAGTTCATGAGTGTCAATTTGTTTAGTTTCAATACATGACTTGATTTCTCTCAATATTTTTATGAGACTATGAAAGTAAGATATTATGAAACTGAATCTTTCATGCAAATATGATTCTGGTTTATGTTTTATCATGCACAGTGAACTTATTTATTGCTTGTAGTGCATGAACTCCAAATTTTATCATCTTTAAACCAGAACTCTTTCTGACAGCAGTTTCTAATTTCATATGACTGAAGACTCTATGCTTTAGAATGCTTATTCATGAACGACCTGTTCAGACTGCCAGTCAGTTCTTCTCTTGATTCCTCCATTGTATTTAATTTTTCTCTCCTCTTTGTTGATGGCAAAGGGGGAGAATATTATCTAGGGGATGTCTAGGGGGAGAATACATATCTGTTTCAATTCTGAATTCATTCCAAGGGAGAGTTTGAGGCAGTTAGTTGCATGCCTTCATAGCATCTACACGTCAATCTGCATAACACATCATGTCTTTCATCAAACATATATCTATATTACAGGATGTTACTCTTCTACTTCATATGGGGTTGCCATCATCAAAAAGGGGGAGATTGTTGTGACCCCTATATGTTGATGATGTTGACACTTACTTTATTTCATTGGCAACACCATTGTTTTGATTGATTGGCAACTGTTTTTGATTTGATGAAATTGCTCTATCAGATTGACTATGTGTTCTTTGCATTTAAGATACTGCTGTCTGCATTTCTTACTGTCATGAGTCTATACATCGTCCATTTTGGATAAGGTACACACACTGCATTTCAATTGAGTTGGTTAAGTGTGTACAGCGTCAACGCATCATGTTACAGCGTCAACGCACTTCATTGGATGTGTGTACAGCATCAACTCGTTAAGTGTGTTCAGCGTCAACGCATCATGTTACAGCGTCAACGCACTTCATTGGATGTGTGTATTGAACCTCAGAGTCTGTACATTGAATCGCCAACTTCTTTGAAGCCCATACATCGCTCAAAGTCTGTACAGAGTCCAACGTCTCAGTTAGCGTCTCATGCATTTGAGCAAAGTCTGTACATTGGTCTGTCAGCAAGTCTGAACATCATCCGTCTTTGTTAGCGTCTTAGGCATTGGGCTAAGTCTGTACAAGCATTCAATGTCTAGAGCTTCATGAAGTCTATACATCAGACTGTTACAGCAAGTTTGTACATTGTCTGTCTTCCTCAGCGTCTTGATATTTGAAGTCTATACATCCATCAGGAGCTTCAAGTCTACACATCGCTTCTCTCCATCAAGTCTGTACATCCACAATGTTACTTGAAGTCTGGACATTGGTCTTCAAACTCAAAGTCTGCACATTGTCTTCGAAACCCAAGTCTATACAATGGTCTCCACACTTGAAGTCCATACATTCGATGTGTAGAGTTGATGTCTATGCTGTGTCTTATGCTTTTCAAGTCTACACATTGGCCTCATTGCATAAAGTATATACACTGGACTGTTTGGCAAGTCTATACATCGGCCCTTGTCTTCGATGTCTGTACAGCCCTTTAGCTTGCTCAAGTCCATACATTGGCTTCAAGACTTTCAAGTCTATACACTGACGGCTGAACTGAGAACTCTATACATCGTCTGTCTGTACTAGAGTCTCATGGAGTCTATACATTACACTCGTCTTCTAAAGTATATACACTGCAATGTACATACTCAGATCTTATGACTTCACTCTTGTTGCTGAAGGGAACAGGGTCGACGCTGGGAGCTTAAAGCGTCGACGTAACAGTTACAAAGGAAGAGCCAATGGCTTACTGGATTACTCTGGTGCGTCAACGCATTCATCAAGTGGCGTCGACGCAGCATGTTGATGGATCGACAAGGTGACCAGAGGGTGGACGCAGTTGCACAATGCGTCAACGCACTCCACACGAAACGTGAGAGGGCTGAAGCCATCTAAGTTCAGATGCTGGAACACCAATGCGTCAATGCAGCATGCTGAGAGCGTCGACGCAGCACGCCCATCTGCTGAAGACTTGATCACTGGATCACCGATGCGTCAACGCAGCAGGCTGATGGAGTCGACGCAGCAGTTGAAGAAGCATTCATCTTCACAGGCTATTCCACTGCGTCAACGCCACAATTGAGCAGCGTCGACGCAGCAGCTAAAGAGACGAGGCTAATGGCTACTGGAATGCCTCACTGCGTTAACGCCATTGAGTGACAGCGTCGACGCAGCAAGTCAGATTGCTGACCTTGAGTAAGTGAACGGAGAACTCTATACATCGGACTGAAGAAGCTAATGAGGGGCACGTGATCCCAGGTACCTGGCTCGTGATCCCAGAAGGACAAGGTATCCAGATGAGGACACGTGTACTGACACTCCATTGGATGCTGCCACGTGGTCTAAATTACTGGGCGGGAAACGTGGAGAGCACACGCATGCTGCTGTTGTTGCTATATAAACAAGCCTTCTTCCACAGAAGAAGACTGATCGAAAGAAAAGAAGAGAAAGTCTATACAGCAGTAAGCCTTCGATCCACAGAGAGAAAAGAGAGAAGAAGAAGATACAGAGAAGAAGAAGAAGAAATAAAGAAGAAGGAGAAAAAGAGAGAGGAAGAGATCGAGAGAGAGTGAGGTGAGAGAGAGCTGATTGAGAGTGAGAGTGAGAGAGTTTGTATCTCAGTCTCGTGGTTCAAAACCAGAGCTGAGTTTTAATCTTAGAGCTATATTACTTTTGAGCTTTTCTATTTTCATTTTGATTCTATCTTTCATTTCCGAATACTGTTTCTTCAAGCTGTGTGTCAGCGGTCTTGCAGTGGTAGTCTCCACTGGACGGGTTAAGCTGTATTTCCCCAGTGGTTGCAGAGGATCAGATCCTCTGGTCGGCAAGCTGTAGTGCCCAGCGAAGCTGTGTATCAGCGGGTTGTTTGGCCAAGCTGTAAAGCCCAGCGGACGCAAGCTGTGCTACGCAGCAGGAAGCCATACTCGGTTGAGTGTGGGGTGGACATAGGTCGTTGACCGAACCACCTAAAAATTGTGTGTGCAGTGTGTTTGTGTTTTTGTGTGATCTGTGTGCGATGGGAATTTCTTGCTCAGCTTATTTGATTGCATCGCTTATGCTCATGACTAGCTTTCGACCTTTTGTTTAGCATCTTTTGTTTAGCTTAACTGATGGTTGCCTAAATTCCGCTTTAGAACTTGCAGTAGTTTTAAATTAGGCAAGTTGATCTATTCACCCCCCTCTAGATCCACACTCTGTGGAGATAGACTGCGTCCATCTAACCCAACAGGAGGAAGAAGATGAACCAGGGGGAGAGAGGGAGAGGGGCGCACCCTTCCTTGGAGGCAAATGCCAATTTTCACTTCATTAATTCATGAAATGGGAAAATACATAGTATTTATATGAAATGTAAAATGACTCATAATACCCTCAGATCTAGGTTAGGGAGGGATAAACTAGGGATAGAACTAATTAGTTCTAATCAAGTGATTTTACAAATAAAATAAAATTCTAAAGGGAGGGGGCGCCCCCTTGACCAAGGGGCCATGGTAGGTAGCCTCCCTTTGACATTTTCAACCACTTGTCTCCCATGTGTCCAATTGACCTTCTAGATGTCACCTAGGACTTTGACCAGCCCCACATGGACCCATATGGCTTATGTGGACCAATGAGGAAGGAGTGAGGGCCCCCTTGCTAGACCTACTAACAAATTACACAAAAACCCAAAGAATCCAAGGGAATGACACATTGGCTTATAAAGCCTTACAATTGCACATATACTTTCCCAAGGATATAAAAGCAAACTAAAGGACATAAATGTAAAATAAAAATTAGTGCTCGGCGTCGATTCCCATCACTCGGGAGTTCTCCCACAGCCTCTACCGCGTCCGCGGCCATGACCTCGGCCGTGACCGGTGTTCTCTGGAGATGGATGCAGCCCAAGAGGGGCAGTAGTCCTTTGTCTTGTCTGGGAGGCCACTGGCTCACCCCGCCGAGAAGCGTTGATATTGTCGGGAGGTGGGATAGCCACCATGTTGCAGGTGCAGCGTCGAAGCATTTCTTCCAACTGCTCGGTTGTAATCTCCTTATCTTTATAGCACAAGGAGAGCTCGTCCGGGATCACGAGTTTCTCGATGTTCTTGAGCTTTTGGATCATCTCTTGGACCCAATTTCTGAGGCGAGCTCGTTTCTGCATTTCTTCCCACGGGATGTAGCTATCGAGTGGGAGAGCCCCGGTAGGACAAGGGGGAACGTATTCCTCCAAGTCGTCAATGAGCCGCTGGAGCCTTTGGAGAGGTGTTGGCTCGGCCGGGAATTGCAGGGCGGCTGCTTGTTCAGCCTGTTTCTTGAGCCACCTTCTGAGGTTCTTCCTCCTATTTTTCTCTTGTCTCTTGGCGATAGCCATCTCTAAGGGAGTAGGAGGAAGAGGTGCTGGAGCCAGAGTTGATAAATCCTGATGAGGATACCTCCGAATCGATGCCCTTGCAGGGCGAGGTCGATGACTCTTCCTCGCCCGGATTTTGATCCAGGAGCCTTCCGCTTGTTGTATTTGGAAGGTGGCATTGATCACCTGCTCGATTACCTCGAGCAGCAGTTCCTGGTATGCCGGGATGCTGGGACTGGCGTCCGAAGACGTGCGCGCGGTTTGGTGCCTTCCCCGCTGTGGCGATAGGAGCCTACGGGAAGTCGATAGGCTGGTGCTGGCGTCCGAAGACGTGTGCGCGGTTTGATGCCTTAGCCATGGTGGTGATAGGAGCCTACGGGAAGTTGGTAGGCTGGTGCTGGCATCTGAAGACATGTGCGCGGTTTGATGTTTTAGCCGTGGTGGCGATAGGGATGTCTTTCGCTGAGTCGGTACATTGGGACTGGTGTTGGAGGACATATGCGTGGTTTGATGTGTTGTGCCCCCTGTGCCTTGAGGATGTATTATTGTGCCCCCTGTGCCTTGAGGATGTTATACAAGTTTTGATGATAGCAAACACTAATGAATAATATAAGATTAGAATAAATAAATGTTCTGCATGTTTCACCCTTCTTCATACTTATGCATACATAGTCTGTGCGTCATGCATGTAGAGTCACATGGGTTCTAGGATATAGAGTGCGTCGACTCAGTCTAGCGTTAACTACGTAGAAACACATGCATATTCGGTGCATTAAATATAGTTGCACCCCATATAGTCGGTGCAGTGACCATCTCATGCATAAACATAGTCAGTACACTCGTTCGATGCGTGTGTGTATGTGTTAGCCATAGTCAGTGCACTCGTTTGCTTCATGCGTACACTAAGTCTGCACACGGTTGCCTTGATGACTTAGCAAGTATATACATTCATGAACATAGTCAGTGCATCGCTTTGCCTCATGCATACACATAGTCAGTGCATTCGTTTGCTTAATGCATATACATAGTCAGTACATTCGTTTGTGTCATGTGTACACAAAGTTTGCACACTCTCTGTTGATATGTCCGTGCATCACTTCACAAGTCTGTACATCGTCTTATCGCAGGCACAGCAAGTCTGTACATCATCTTGTCGCACGCACAACCAAAGTCTGTATACTCGTTGATGGAATGTCCGTGCATTCACTCTCAATGTGCATACTTTCCTATATGCATTTGTGCATCGTTCAAAACAAAGTCTGTACACTCGTTGATGGCATGTCCGTGCATTCACTTTCAATGTGCATACCTTCCTATATGCATACTGCATTACACGCCATCAAGTTTGTACATGCTTAGTTCATCTCTCGAACTAACTCAGTACATCTTTCTATGTTTCCTTTCAGACTAAGTCAAACTGATAACAAGTCCTGTCTGACAGGACTGCTGGTCGAGGAACTTAAGAAGGGCACGAGATCCAAGATCAGAGGAGGTGTTTGGATCATGACACGTATACAGTAGTATGTTGGGATGACTGCCATGTAATCCAGGCATTTGGGCGGGAATCGTGATGACCGCGCGCCCACCTATCTGCTGCTATAAAAAGAAGGCTTCTTCCTGAGGAGAAGAGTGATCGAGATTGGGAACTTACCAGAAGTCTAGAAGCAGACAGAGCCTGCTCGATCCAGAGAAAAGAAAAAGAGAAGAAAGATAGAAGAAGAGAAGGAGAGAGTTGAGTGAGAGGAGTCTGAGAGATTTTTCCTTGAATATATGTTCATCAGTTTCTTGGTTAAGTTACCAGAACTGAGATTGCTCATTGTGAGCTATATTCTCTCTGGGATTTCTTGGTTTTCGTTTGGTTCTATTTTGTTTTCTGAAACCGTGTTTTCAAGCTGTTAGTTGACAGAGCTAAGCTGTATTGCTCAGCGGGCAGAGGAGGATTCCTCTGGACGGGTGAAGCTGTAAGTCCCCAGCGGTTGTAGGCAAGCTGTAAGGCCTAGCAGTTGAAGCTGTGAATCAGCGGTTGAAGCCACATTCATGTTTGGAGTGTGGGGTGGACGTAGATCTCGGGTTTGAGATCGAACCACCTTAAAATTTCCTGTCTACTGTGTGTTTGTCTTGCAAAGTATTGTGCATCTTGGTTATCTCTTCCATCCGCTGTAGATGCATGTGCAGGATCGTCTAAGTTCAGATCTGCTAGAGTTGGCTTTCTGAGATTGCTTTCGCTTATATTTCAGCTGTCCTGCAGTAGCTTGTTTTATTTCCACAATTGAAACTGCTGCATTCATTTTTTATTTGGTGATTGATCTATTCACCCCCCTCTAGATCGTATATTGCATCCCATCACTTGGTATCAGAGCCTAACTCTTCCGCAGGGATCAACGCCCTGAAGAGAAATGGCCATGGATGCAAGAGGAATGACAGCTGAAGGACACTCCACCACGAAGGCCCCATACTTTGATGGGACGAACTACGCTTACTGGAAGAATCGCATGCAAGTGTTTCTGAGGGCAAAAGACTATGAAATCTGGAAGGTGATAAGTAAAGGACCATTTGAGCTACATCCTAATGAGGATATATGGACAAGAGAGGAGATCAGGAAATCTACTCTCAACTGGAGCGCCATCAACGCCATACAGTGCGCTCTACATCCCACTGAATTTGCAAGAGTCTCTTCGTGTGCCACAGCGAAAGAGATGTGGGATAAGCTGGATGTCATCTATGAAGGAACCTCTCAGGTGAGGGAGACAAAGGCTAATTTACTAGTTTCAGAGTATGAAGCCTTCAGGATGAAGCCCAGCGAGACCATCACCGAGATGTATGCTCGTCTTACCCTCATAACCAACGGTCTCAGAAATCTGGGGAAAAACTACTCTGACTATGAGATCGTGAGGAAGATTCTGCGATCCCTGGCTCTTGTATGGCATACAAAAGCTACAGTTATTGAGGAGTCGAGGGATCTTCCAAACACTAAGGTGGATGAGCTAATAGGCTCATTGATGACATATGAAATGAATCTGCCAAAGACAGAGGAGCTTGAGAAAAAGAGGCAGCCTATTGCTCTGAAGGCGAGTGCGAGTCGTTCCAGTCGATCCAGCCACAATGGATCGTCCAGTGATGAGAGTCTCTCTGGATCAGAAATTGAAGGAGATCAAATAGCGATGCTGACTAGAGAATTTAGAAGATTTCTTAGAAAAGAAGGAAGAAATTTCAGCCGAAGACAATATGGCGGGAGAAGACACATTAGGTACAAATCTAACTCTGCCAAGAAATCAGATACTAATGTCTGTTACCACTGTAGGAAGGCCGGTCACATGAAGGCTGAATGTCCAGAGCTCCAGAAGCTAAAAGAAAAGGCCAAGAAGAGAGTTCCCAAAGGAAAAGCAATGGTGAGCACATGGAGCGATGAGGACGAGGGCAATTTGAGCAGTATATCAGAAAGTGAAGATGAAGAAAAGCCCATCTGCCTGATGGCCAGGAACGATGAAAAGGAAGTAGAAGAATCTGACGAGGTATCATCTCCTTTTGATCATTATACCATTTCAGATTGGGAAGATGCTTATGAAGAATTGCTAGATAAGGTAGATGATATCAGAAAAGAGAACAGACAATTGAAGAAGAAAGTAAACTCTCTCACGAATGACAAAACCATGTCTGATAAACTTGCCTGCCTGCAATCTGAAAATGACATGTTAAAAATTTCATGTGCTGAATTTGATAATGTTAAGCATGCATTAATAAACTCTAGAAAAGAAAATGATGATCTGAAAAATGTGGCTAACGAATTAAAATTGAAATTGCAGAATTATGAAAATGAAATGAAGGTTGTGAATGAGAAATATGAAGCTGTTCTAGGTGTCAACCATGAACTAAAAAATTCAATTGATCACCTAGAGAGAGAAAATAAGGATAAACAGAAAATTATTGAAAACATGACCCAAGGTTCAGATAATCTCAATGCATTGTTAGGGTCAAAGGTGAATTTTAGAAAAGAATGTCTCGGATTTAACTCAAATGTCACAAAGAGCTTTGCTGTGAAAACCATATCATTTGTGGCAGAGAAAAATAAGGGACCTCTCATAAAAATGGTGAGTGAAAACTATGTTTCTGATAAAGCTAATTCTAATATGTCCAGTGCCAAGGACAAAGGCAAACAGAAGGTTGGTGAGCCTAGCAGATCATGCCCTTCACCCAAAAGTAAGTCTCAGGTTTGGGGTCAGCCTCCAAGCAAATCTAAGCCCCAGGGCAAAGCCATCATGTCTCCACCACCATCATCTGTCCAAAAGAAGACCCAACATAAACCTGTACAAAAGTCCATTGGGTCAACAATGCAGGGGAGACCTAATGCTGCTTGGGGCCAGTACAGCCATACTCACCAGCCCAAGGTACAACCATTCTATAGGTCTAGATGGAATCAGGTCTAATGGAGGCCTAGATATCAACCATTTCCCACTCATTGGCATAGACCTCAATTTGATAGCTGGGTTGGTCAGTCTAGGACTACAGCGGGCCGCAATTATCTGAGGACCTATTGGGCTGGGCACTAGCATAAAAACAATCATGTTGCTAATAATGATGGACACAGATCTCAACAAAAATCAAAGCACTAGAAGAAGAAGGATTACTCAGTTGGTGTTGAGAAAAGGAAAGGTGATAAAGAGAATGTTAAGAATTCCACTAAGCCAACCATGTTTAGTCAAATGTGGATTCCTAAATAATTGCTGTCTTGTTTGAATTGCTCTATTTCTGCTTCGGAGCCCAAACAGTTTTGGGTTCCAAAACTCTTTACCTGATTGTGATTGCAGGTATGCCTGGCAGCTAGAAGCAATATGTGGTATCTTGATAGTGGCTGCTCCAGGCATATGACAGGAGACAAGACCAAATTTTGCATGTTGACTTGTCACCTTCGGAGGAAATACAAAGGGTAAAATCATCGGGTCAGGTAAGGTAGGTAAGTGTACTACTTGTTGTATTGAAGAAGTACTGCTGGTTGATGGTCTTGCATATAACTTACTTAGTATCAGCCAGTTATGTGATAAAGGACACATGGTAGTATTTGATTCTCATTACTACAAAATCTTTGAACCTGATTCTGATGTAGTTAAATTCTCAGGAAAAAGGGTGAATAACATTTATTTGGTAGATTTAGATGATTTAGCTCATTCTAATCTTTGCCTCACTGCAAATAAAGTTGATGTAGCATTCTTGTGGCATCGTAGATTAGGCCATGCCAGTTACACTGTTCTGCACAAATTGAATGAACACAGCATGGCTAGAGGACTCCCTGAAATTTCTTTTAAAAAGGAAAATAAGGTATGTGATGCTTGTACACAGTCCAAGCAGACTAGAAAGTCATTTAAATCTAGAATTGAAAACATGTCCCTCAAGCCTTATGAGCTGATACATATGGATTTATTTGGACCCACACGTTCAGTCAGCTTGTCAGGGAGGAGATTTGGATATGTCTTAGTTGATGACTTCTCTAGGTATACTTGGGTCTTTTTCCTTACACATAAAAATGATGCATTCATAGAATTTCAGGAGTTCTATTTAAACATCAAAAAGAAAAATGAACATTTAATCAAAAATATTATGTCTGATCATGGAGGTGAGTTTAAAAACTCACAATTTGAAAACTTCTGCATGGAAAATGGAATTACCCATCGGTTCTCCTCACCTAGAACACCTGAGCAGAATGGAATAGTAGAAAGGAGGAACCGAACGATTGTGGAGATGGGCCCGTACACTGCTTGTTGAAGGTGGCTTACCAAGGAAATTTTGGGCAGAAGCAGTTAATACTGCATGCCATGTAATCAACAGAGCCATGGTAAGGCCTTTCACTCAGAAAACTCCTTATGAGATTCTGAAAGGTAAGAAGCCTTCAGTTACTTATTTCAAGGTCTTTGGTTGTAAATGTTTCATTCATGTTAATGATAAAAGAGATCTTGATAAATTTGAACCTAAAAGTGATCTAGGAATTTTTCTTGGGTATTCTGAATACACTAGAGCATATAGAGTGTACAATTTTAATTCTAAAACTACTGAGGAATCTCCACATGTTGTCTTTGATGAGTCTCTGACTAAATGTGAAAATGGTCTGTACAGAAAAGAAGATGATGGAGAAATTCTTAAGAAAGAAAAACTTGAAGAGCAATCAAACCGAGAAGAAGAAGCTGAAGAAGTCAATGAGGAGGAGCCTGCTATTCAGGGGGAGGTAAATGAAGATCAAGGTAACCAAGTTATCAATCTCAGATTCTTAAGAGATCATCTTGTTGAGAACATAATTGGTGACTTGCATGAACCTCCTAGGACTAGAGGCTTTCTTAGAGCTCAAAATGAATTAAATGTATATGCATTGATTTCTAATGTCAAACCCAAAACCATTGACAATGCTCTTAAAGATGTGCATTGGATAAATGCCATGCACAAAGAGCTAAACCAGTTTGATAGGAACAAGGTGTGGCACCTAGTTCCACCTCCTATTCATGGAAATGTCATTGGAACAAAGTGGGTCTTTAGGAATAAAACTGATGAGCTAGGTAATGTCGTCAAAAATAAGGCCAGACTTGTTGCTCAGGGGTACAACCAAGAATTTGATATTGACTTTGAGGAATCATTTGCCGCTGTAGCCAGGTTAGAAGCTATTAGAATTTTGTTAGCTTATGCATGCTCCCTTGGAATAAAACTCCAGCAGATGGATGTAAAATCTACTTTTCTCAATGGGGAAATTAAGGAGGATGTCTATGTTCATCAACCTCCTGGATTTGAATGCTCAGACTTCCCTTCTTATGTATATAAGTTGAATAAAGCTCTCTATGGTTTGAAGCAAGCTCCTAGAGCTTGGTATGACAGGCTCAGCAAATTCCTTATCGAGAAGAAGTTCTCAAGAGGTGAGATTGACCAAACGTTGTTTACCAAGGTAAGTCATCCTGACATACTTATTGTTCAAATTTATGTGGATGACATTATTTTTGGTTCAACTAACCCAAAGATGTGTAAGGAATTTTCTGACTTAATGACACAAGAGTTTGAAATGAGCTCAATGGGTGAGCTGAAACTCTTTCTTGGATTGCAGGTGACTCAAACCAAAGATGGAACCTTTATCACCCAGTCCAAATATATTAGGGACCTCCTGAAGAAATATAAGTTCAAAAACCTCAAGGACATTGCATCTCCAATGGGTACTTCCACAAGTCTTGATCAAGATACAAAAGGTAACCCAGTGGATCAAAAGCTGTACAGAGGTATGATCGGATCCCTTTTGTACCTCACTGCATCTAGGCCTGATATACAATTTATAGTATGTTTATGTGCTAGATTTCAGGCTAGTCCTAAGGAGTCTCATTTTAGTGCAGTGAAAAGGATCTTTAGGTATTTGTCAGGCACCCAAGAACTAGGTCTTTGGTACCCTGCTAGGTGTGAGTTCGAGCTTATATCTTACACTGATGTAGACTATGCTGGGTGTCGGATAGATAGGAAGAGCACTAGTGGATCTTGCCAATTCCTATGTGGTTGCCTAGTATCTTGGGCCTCTTAAAACCAACACACTGTAGCACTCTCCACTGCAGAGGTAGAATATGTTGCTGCAGGGAATTGTGCTGCCCAGGTACTATGGATTAAACATCAGCTATCAGACTATCAGATAAACCTGGGATGTATTCCTATTCTATGTGATAACACTAGTGCCATCTGCCTTTCTAAAAATCATGTTCACCACTCCAGGACTAAGCACATTGATATTAAACATCATTTTCTTAGAGATGCTGTGAGCAAAAGTGATATTGAATTAGCCTTTGTTGAAACTGAAAAATAAGTTGCTGATATTTTTACAAAGCCTCTTGGAAATGAAAGATTTAGATATCTAAGAAGAGAACTGGGGCTTTGTAAATTTTAGCAGGAAAATGACTAATGGACTGGTTTACTAGAGTGATTGAAATAATTGAGTTTGCCTGCTCTTGAACTTGTGAATAAGGTTGTTTGATGATAAAATAAGGTGATGCACACCTTGCACATATTATTTCTGAAGTCTATGCATAGTTGGGCATATAGTCGACGGATGGTTGTGCATGTAGTCAATCAAGGGCCGTGTATAGACTTTTTGTCGAAGCATGCTCTACACATAGTCGATGCATCCAGTGTCTTATCTGCATGATAAGGTCATTGCATAGTGTGTACGTCGCATAGTTTAGAAAATGCATATTGTTGCTAGGGGGAGGTTTGCATCATCAGAATTAAGTTCAACATCTCCACAGAATGGATAACAGTCTAGTGATTAGTTCTTTATCGTGAGCTGCAATTATTACAACCCTTCTGATATAAGAATCACATGTGCTTATTGATTAAAACTAAGGTTTAACTTTAATAGACTGTAAAGTTCAATAGACTGTCTTCTGAAAATAAGGTGATAGAAAGCACTTATAGCTCTTAACCTCTATCTCATGATTATGATAGAAGAAGTCTTCACACTACCTGAACATGACAGATTCAGTGTTGGTTAAGGTTTGAAAACCAAAAATTATGTATTGTTCTTAAACAAGTCACTCCTAAAATCATAAGGGCAGCAAAAATAAGATCATCAAAGAAAAATAAGTGAACAAAATGGCAGAGCAATGAATGAGTTTCACTGAGAAACTGAGGTCTCTAACAAAGAAATGGAGAGCACCTTAAGTCATGAAGTGACTCAGGTTATCTCTGTTCATTTGGTCAAATCTACAAGGGAGATTTCACTGAGTAACTAGGGGTATTGGCCTCTGATCAAGGTATACCTTTAACGTCAAAGGTGCAAACTATCTCTGTAGTTTTTGATCAGAAATAGATATAGTAGTTTATGCTTAGTAACTGTGAGTATTGGCCTCTAATCAAGGTATACACCTAATGTCAACGGCATAAATAATACTTGTCTATTCAATAAGTTCCAGATTCAGAAGCTAGTGAATGAAATTGATGTAACCCTTAGAAAACAAATATCATTGAGTGTCAATTGTTTAATCTCAATACAAATTCAGGTGACCTTCCTTGCCTTTCACGTTCTCTGAAATAACTAGGGTACTGTCTCGACCTAAACCTTTATGATTATGCGACTTAGGTTCATTGCTATAAATGGAGTCTAAATCCCTATTTGATGAAAGTCAGTAAATTTCATTTACGTTCTATAACTGTTAAACCTGACTGACATCAAGAAAGCCATTGCTCGATTCATACATTTTAAGGATTGCGTCATAATTTGCTAACATACTGAACGGTTACATAGAACGGTGTTCCTTTCTTTCCTCCTTTTCATTTTGCTGCTAGCAAAGGGGGAGAATGTGCAGAGGGAGAAGGGTTTGGGGAAGGAATAAGGGTCTCAATCTGTGCATGCATGAACTGACCTCATTGCATCTATTTATTGTGTTGCCATCATCAAAAAGGGGGAGATTATTGTGCCCCCTGTGCCTTGAGGATGTATTGTTGTGCCCCTTGTGCCTTGAGGATGTTATACAAGTTTTGATGATAGCAAACACTAATGAATAATGTAAGATTAGAATAAATAAATGTTCTGCATGTTTCACCGTTCTTCATACTTCTACATACATAGTCTGTGCGTCATGCATGTAGAGTCACATGGGTTCTAGGATATAGAGTGCGTCGACTCAGTCTAGCGTTAACTACGTAGAAACATATGCATATTCGATGCATTAAATATAGTTGCACGCCATATAGTCGGTGCAGTGACCAGCTCATGCATAAACATAGTCAGTGCACTCGTTCGATGCGTGTGTGCATGTGTTAGCCATAGTCAGTGCACTTGTTTGCTTCATGCGTACACTAAGTCTGCACACGGTTGCCTTCATGACTTAGCAAGTATATACATTCATGAACATAGTCAGTGCATCGCTTTGCCTCATGCATACACATAGTTAGTGCATTCGTTTGCTTAATGCATATACATAGTCAGTACATTCGTTTGTGTCATGTGTACACAAAGTTTGCACACTCTCTGTTGATATGTCTGTGCATCACTTCACAAGTCTGTACATCGTCTTATCGTAGGCACAGCAAGTCTGTACATCATCTTGTCGCACGCACAACCAAAGTCTGTACACTCGTTGATGGAATGTCCGTGCATTCACTCTCAATGTGCATACTTTCCTATATGCATTTGTGCATCGTTCAAAACAAAGTCTGTACACTCGTTGATGGCATGTCCGTGCATTCACTTTCAATGTGCATACCTTCCTATATGCATATTGCATTACACGCCATCAAGTTTGTACATGCTTAGTTCATCTCTCGAACTAACTCAGTACATCTTTCTATGTTTCCTTTCAGACTAAGTCAAACTGATAACAAGTCCTGTCTGACAGGACTGCTGGTCGAGGAACTTAAGAAGGGCACGAGATCCAAGATCAGAGGAGGTGTTTGGATCATGACACGTATACAGTAGTATGTTGGGATGACTGCCACGTAATCCAGGCGTTTGGGCAGGAATCGTGATGACCACACGCCCACCTATCTGCTGCTATAAAAAGAAGGCTTCTTCCTGAGGAGAAGAGTGATCGAGATTGGGAACTTACCAGAAGTCTAGAAGCAGACAGAGCATGCTCGATCCAGAGAAAAGAAAAAGAGAAGAAAGATAGAAGAAGAGAAGGAGAGAGTTGAGTGAGAGGAGTCTGAGAGATTTTTCCTTGAATATCTGTTCATCAGTTTCTTGGTTAAGTTACCAGAACTGAGATTGCTCATTGTGAGCTATATTCCCTCTGGGATTTCTTGGTTTTCGTTTGGTTCTATTTTGTTTTCTGAAATCGTGTTTTCAAGCTATTAGTCAGCAGAGCTAAGCTGTATTGCTCAGCGGGCAGAGGATGATTCCTCTGGACGGGTGAAGCTGTAAGTCCCCAGCGGTTGTAGGCAAGCTGTAAGGCCCAGCAGTTGAAGCTGTGAATCAGCGGTTGAAGCCACATTCCTGTTTGGAGTGTGGGGTGGACGTAGATCTCGGGTTTGAGATCGAACCACCTTAAAATTTCCTGTCTACTGTGTGTTTGTCTTACGAAGTATTGTGCATCTTGGTTATCTCTTCCATCCGCTGTAGATGCATGTGCAGGATCGTCTAAGTTCAGATCTGCTAGAGTTGGCTTTCTGAGATTGCTTTCGCTTATATTTCAGCCGCCCTGCAGCAGCTTGTTTTATTTCCACAATTGAAACTGTTGCATTCATTTTTTTATTGGGTGATTGATCTATTCACCCCCCTCTAGATCGTATATTGCATCCCATCATGATGCCTTACCTGCGATGGCGGTGGCTTCTGTTGGGAAGCGGACAGAGAAGTGTACTAGTCATCCTTCCCCTTAGCCTTGCCTTTGCAACCATGCTGAGAGCTAGGCCTAGCGATAACTGACAGTATCGCAGGACATTGTCGCTCTGCACAGCTATCTTGGCTTTGCGAGATGAAGGAGCCTTGTGGCGGTGGACCCGCCACTTGAAGCGAAGCCGCTGAAGACTCCGAAGATGTCTCCTTCATACTCTGAATTGTGTCAACAGGTAGGCGGGGTAGACCCGACGGCCCCTCCGCTGAGGAGGTGCACCGAGGCTGAGGCAGGGCCTCACCCTGTTTTTGCTTTCCCTTCCTATCTGCGGCTGTCGGTGATGAAGATAGGGCGGGAGGAGGACGAGAAAGATCCGAAGAGCTTGTCGTCGTCTCGCCCACCAGAACGTCCTCTCGGCCGAGAAGGACTCGGAGGAGCCTAGCGGTGTCTTCTTCAGGAAAAGGGAGAGACTTTAGCTCCCGCCAGGACCGCCACTGCACGGCCGAAGTGGCTGGGATTGGTTGGCTGGCTGCTGATGTCTGAGGGCCCTCAAGGGCCGGAGGAGCAGAAGAATGGATGACGTTGACCGAGAAGTTAGTCGGTTCCGTCTTTTGACTGGCATCCTGCTCTCTACACCTCCGCAATCGCTCGAGCGCTTCTTGATTGTCGGTCCGGAACTCGAGCCATTCTGGAGGATGCTGGTAAGGCAGCCCATGCCCATTTTCTTGAGGAGAGTCTGGCCGCTCTGGCGCATCCCTGGCGATGCTCAGGGTCTCTTCAACAGCTTGCCGAAGCCTGACGAGCGACATGGAGTTTCCTTCTGCATCGATCTGCTCCCATCGGATCTGTTCCTGAATGAGGTGTTGAACTTCCTCGCAGGACTTGATTGGGTGGTAGATTCTGGTGTGGAAGGGGCAGTATTAGGGGTGACTACGATCCCAATGGGTGTAGTCGGCAGGCAAGTCACGGGGCATGATTTGCCCCCTCTCGATGAGGGTATCGAAGAGATGCTGAGTTCTCTGCCTAGGGAAGGAGAGAGGTCTCCGATCATGCCAGGGCCTCCACCCTGGGTACCAGATCGAACGTTCCCTTCGGTTAGCCCTGGGCTCCTCTGACTCATTGTCAGAGAGAGAGAATGAGGCCATCATGTGGATGACATTGGCCGAGGGGTGAGCCACGTGTGCGGCCTTAGCAGGCCTGGCCCACGTGTGTGGTTGTGGAGGATCGACGAGACCGCTCTTCATCTTGACAAGACCATCTCGGATCAGCTTCTGCACCTGAGTGATGCGGGACGGACACGTGACTCGACTCCAAATGGATATGCGATCCTCAGACTCTAAGCAAGCTCGCGATCGTCCCTAATGAGGGAAGCGTCGGACGTGCGCGGTTGAGAAACCGGCAAAGAGCTAGGTTGGTCACCTCACAAATTCATGCCCGGATCGGGTCACAGGACGGTCTCGCTCTCTCTCGCACCAGCGGTGATATAAAAAGTATAGCGAGCTACGATCCTAGCATGCTCTCTAGTAGCGGCAAAAAGAAATATATACGAAATAAAGCAAATGCCGGGTAAAGGAGCGACTACGATACCTCCACGCTACCGGGCGTGGGGAAGACTTCCCGGCCGATCTCGTACTCCCGGAACAGTAAATACACAATAATTACAGCAAGATAAATTACTTCTCACTCCACGCATGGAGGTAAAGGGCGACACAATGGGACCCGGGAGTAGCGGTTTCGGGTTGATGGGCCGCTTCTTGTGTTGCTTCGGCGGCACACGTACTCACGACCGTGGGACCTACGTGCTGGTCCGAGGGGCCGTGTGGGACCGGGGTGGCACCACTGTGGTGGGGACGCCTGGAAGGGTGCTCCCTGGGACGGTGGTGTGCTGGTTCGTCGGCCGGAGGTCGGGCGGCTCCGATCTCCACTCGCCGGAGTTGCTGGCCACGGATCTGCGGTTCTGTTTTACAGCGCGCGACCCGGCGAGATCTGCTGCTGCGATCACTCCCGACGTCGGATCGATGCACAAGAGGTACTGATGGAAAGATGACTTGAAATCCTTCGATCTATGGCTGGAGAAAGAAATTTGAGTTTCCCTTTGATGGCCTTTGTCGAATTTTCAAGCTACTGACTCACAGGATCTAAAAACTCAGGGCAGATTTGAGTTTTCTTGAGAGTTGGTGTTGTCCATGATATAGAACTTAGATTCAGCATTTGATTCCTTCATGAAAGTTGTAGAGGCCGAAGAGAGGAAAATGAGGATATATCGTATGAAAGGTTTGGTGGAAGTTTCGATTTTTTGTGGATTTTATACTGACTCGGGGTCGGATCTGGACAGCAGAAACAGAACTAAAGTTGGGGAAAAGACACAGTTTCTAAAAATAGGTAGAGGGCTTTTGAAATTCGAATAAAATTTGTGGAGGATGAGGATGGTAGACATAACCTCAAATAAATTTGGAGATTCCAACAAAAATCAAAAAGGGGTCGAAAGTGGGAAGAACTAAGCTTTTGCTACACAGATCTGAAAAGGGACAGATCTGGAAGACAGAAAGACATGAAAATGAAAAAATGTAGACGAAGTCTAAAGGACGTGATTTTTTTACTGGAGGTTTGGAATCAAGAGAGGAACCAACCCTAAAAATATAAGCTCCAGATGATGTCAGTGTTGGGAGTTAAAAATCTCGGAGTGAACCTCTATCTAGCATAACAGAACCTTGGACAGCACTTCGAAAGCGGCTTCGCGGCGGCTCGATGGCGGCACGAATGACGGCGGCGGCACCAGAGATGAAATCAGAGATAGAGGGGCTCAGGTAGAAGAGGTTCTCAACCCTAAAATGTAGAGGGAAGAAGGAGGAACCAAGAGGAGAGAGGGGAGGGGCGCACCAGGCTCCTTGGCACAATACATAATTTTCTTCTCATTAATTCTAATAAAATGTGAATTACATCTATTTGTATGAAATGGAAAAAGACCCAAGATAACCTCAGATCTAATTTGGGGAGGGGCAAACTAGGGAGTTCAAAATGAATTCTCCCATGTGGTTTGGAACCACATTTGAATAATATATAAGGGAGGGGCACCCCCTTGACCAAGAGGAGGAGAATATGGACTTTTTGTCCACCTTGTCCCCCTTGACTTGTCAAACCTTCTAGATGCCACTTAGGAGGTTTGACCAGCCCCACATGGACCCAAGTGGTGCCACTTGGACCAATGAGAAAGGAGTGAGGGCCCCCTTGCAGGTCTTACTGGCATTTTGCACATAAACCCACACAATCCTAAGGAAGAACAAATAGGCTCATAAAGCCTTACAATTGTGAATCTACTTCCCCCAGAATATAAAAATAAATAAAAGGGCACAAATACAAAAATAAAATGTACATGCTCGGAGTTTATTCCCATCACTGAGTCTTGAAGACGTAGCAATCTTCAATTGAGTGACCCAGCATGCGATGGTACAGGCAGTAACTGGGATCGTCGGTCTTCAGGGCCTCGTCCGGCTTGCAGATTTCTGGCTGCTCGACGATCTTCTGGGCCATGCAAAGGTCGAAGAGCATCTTCGTATATTTATTCTTGAAGGAGAAGGGTGTCTTCATACGCTCCGAGAAGGAAGGAGCAACCGACTTATCCGCTGGCTTTTTGTCAGAGCCACTGGACTCGGCCCCTTTACTGGCTTTGGCGACATGGGTGAACTCTATGATATTCACCTCCTAACCATGCTGGCATTCTCGCGCTTGTTTACCCTTTGCTGCAGTATAGCTCGGGTTATCGGCGAAGAACATCTCGATTTCGGCGACTGTCGAATTGAGTTGGTCGAAGCCTTTGATATTGGTGCCGAGAAGCTTTTCGCTGACCTCGGCTACCAGACCTCGACGACATATGGTGATGGCGTCCTCTTGAGCGGGTGGATTGACACACCTCATGTTAAGGTCTCGCCATTTTTTGATGAAGACAAGGGCGTCCTCGCCCTTTTTCTGCCGAAGAGAACAGAGTTCGGTGAGAGAGACCTTTCGCTCAGCCATTTGAAAGCGGTCGAGGAACTTCTTCTGGAGATCCGCCCAGTCGATGACTGAGTTGGGCTTCAGGTGGGAGTACCATTGGAAGGCCGTTCCCGTGAGTGACGTGGCGAAGTAGCGGAGGAGGTATGATTTGTCCAATGCTAACTCGCCCATAGCCGTAACATAGTAGGCCAAGTGTTTGTGTGGTGACCCCTGCCCGTCGAACTTTTGCAGCTTCGGGGGCTTGGAGTACTCTGGAGGAAGCTTCTTCAGCTGGTGGTGAAGCGGGTAGGGTACACTGTAGAGATCCACCGTGACCGTCCCTTCACCATACTGGCGAGCTTTGTCTCGACAATGCGCTCGATCATCTGGCGTTGTGCCAAGAGATTCTCCGGCACTGGCGTGTTGGAGGCTCATGGTTGAGTCTCGACCGGGGGCGTGCCAAACCCAGTTGTCAACGGGGTTCGGGTAATCACCGCTGAGGTGTTGGCAGCATCGCAAGCCACCGGGGGTACCGGTGCCTCGGCCTGAGGCCTGTCAGGTTGCTGTGGATGAAGGTCTCACTCCTGAAGGAGGTCTTGCAGGAGAGCCTTCAGGTGCTGGTTCTCCTTCATGAGAGTGTCAAGGGTCACTTCTTGAACCTCGTTCGTAGGAGGGTCGTTGTTGACCGGCTCTGCGTTGATAGGAGGGTCACGGCCTTCCACCGGGACCTCTTCTGCGCGTTCCGACGCCTGCGGTCTGGTAGAAGTGCCAATATGACCTTTTAAGGGAGGCGACGGAGCCTGGTGGCACGGCCTCCTGAAGTGGGACAGAGGCTGGTTCAAGTCGTCATACTGGGTGTCTGGCTGGTGTCCGATGGTGTAGCACGCGAACACTCGAACCGCATCATTGATGAATCGAGCCGCCCTCTTCCTTCACGGGTGTCGCTCGGGGCGGACAGGCGTCCCTAGTCTATCAAAGACCGAGATGCGTTGCGGAGGGGGCTCACTCCCGATGTCAGTCGGAGAAGAACCCTGACCAGGTTGCTGGAGGGCCCGGGGTCGGACTCGCCTTTGCCTCCGCTTGCTTGTGCGGAGGACATGGGACGACTGGGCATCGTCAGATTGTGCTACTGTAAGGCCAGCAGCATCCCGTCTGATGCCACGTCTGAGTGCTCACAGGGGGTTGGTGATCCGCACCCTTCGAACAGCTTGAGCTTCTTCTGGGGTAACCCAGATTCTTCTCAGGTCATGTTGCTGATCTCCCTTGTCACCGCTTTTTCGATGAGCTGTCTTCGGAGGTTGTGTGCCTGGCTGCGGCGGGTGCCCCCGGACTGCTACCGAGGAACCCGTTCCTTTAAGCTTCACCCCGTCCTCTCGTGTTTGACGCAAGAGGTCAAAACTATTGGAAGTGGGGATGGTGGGGACGGTCTGTTCCTGGGGTATGATTGGTTCACCCTCGTCGAGATGGATCTGCAAGTCACCGACAAGGACCGTCTTGCCGGAGTTGCTAATTGCAGCAGCGAGTCGCCTGGTTCTGCGGCCATGGCGACGCTTCTTTTGAGGAATCGAGGAAGACTCCGCCCCAAGATGGTAGACCGAGAAGACCCGGCCTGGATCGACCGGCAACATGAAGCCGTCAGTCCGTAGTACTGGGATCGGTCCCCATGGTAAGTAACCCATGCCGAGAGTATATGGTTGGGCGACTCGGGTGTAAACCTTCACCCGCGCCGATAGGAGTGTGTTGGCACACAAAATATGATCAACGGTGATCAAGCCACAAAGACAAATGATACGGCCCACTAAAGCACAAAAGCTGATGAAGATCAACACATTGAAGACTTCTCAAGCCGCCAGAGCCTCGGGTCACCTGGGATGAACACCGGGGACTTCGCCTCGGGAGAGTCAAGATGAATCCACAACCAACCGGCAACGCGACCAAGCCTGCCTAATGATCCGGCGTCGACTCCGTCGTGCCGCTACCCCACACCCGTCACCCGACCAAGGACGACAGTCTACCCGATGGCTCGCCACCTCAATGAAGACTCTCCTGAGGAGGAAGAACACCCTCGACCCCTCAAAGCAAAGGATCGAAGGTTCTGATAGCAGAAGACCCCGATTACCCGGCACGGGTACGGCTTCTCAGCACATGGGCCCATCGGCGGCCAGATGATCGTCCGGTCGAGGCGAAAACACCCCGGGTGGCATATCACTACCCGTGGGAGCTACCAATACAAGTCGAGACGAGTCGGCAATACAAGCCGTGATGCTGAGAGCCGTGTCAGCGGAAAACCCGTGTGTTTGAGCTTAAGGCACACGAATGCTAAAAGCAACCATTTGGCGGCTCAGAATTCTCGTCTATGGCCTCTTCTATGACCCGGCAAGACTATGGAGAAATGAAAGGTCGCAACAACCCTCGAGGTTAGTTTGAAGCTTGTTATCGGGCCTGCACCGGGTTAAGGCAATCAAATGGCTCGAATCCGGCGCGCTCCTGCTAAACCGGCGCGCCCCACAAATCCGACGCGCCCCTTTTAACCTTGGGCAGCCTCCTAAACCTACGCGCCCCGTTCAACTTGAATCCGGCGCACAAGATGGTTGTAAACCGGCGCACTAAACCCCGCGCCGGATTAAGCTCGTTCGAATGGTTTCCTATATAAGGGACCTCATGTTCGAGAACAAAAAAGAGAGGAGAACAACAACAACAAAAGGGAGAGGCAACAACAAGAAATGAGGAAGAGAAAAAAGAGAGAGAAGATAGCTTGGAGAGGAAGAAAGGGGGAGCAGAGGGTCCGTTCGTTTCGATACCCTGTTCTTCCTCCCGCCATCTGCTGCAAAGTTTCAAGGTGGGTTGGCGAGTCTGGCGGTGTCTGCCTCTGCTATTTTCTTTTTCTTACTCCACTGATGTAGCTCTATGGAGCATTATCTCCAAAGGGTGATGATATGAGCCCGGGGCTTTTCTCGAACCCCCTCACTCTAATCGCCCCTATTTCTTTTCTTTCCTCCTTTCGGGAATGAAATCGGTCTCAGACGACAACGCTGAGCCGAATGGGTTGTAACGTTTTCATTATGCGACTGAATGAAGGAAAGGGTGTGTTTGCTGCTGCCTCGTAGTCTATCTCCGCCACCCCTTGTATGTTATTCGTTTGGGTTTTCTACCGCCGAATACGCCTCAGATCTTAGAGGCAACATTAATGATCCCCCTCCCCGGGGCTCTCTCTGTCGTATAGATGGTGTGAATGAGTCAACGTGTTTAGATGTTCTCTCCTGGCCGGAGGGATGCTTATCCTTGCAACATCCTTCATCCCCGGAGGTGGCTCCTCAGTCCGTCCCTGTTCATGGTTCAGGGTTAGGAGAATGAACATCTCCGTTGTTCTTATCATATAGCTGTGCGTACCGGAGATGCTGTCGAGCTATTCGACCTTTTACCTCTTCCAGGAGCTCAGTCTGCTGGCCTACCTCTGGGTTTCAAGTCCGGTCTGCTGGCTCCCCTTTTAGCTTGCCCCTTTGATGAATGTGTGTGTATATGGTCATCTGCCGTCCGTTCCCCAATTAAACGTATTCTGGTTATAGGGTTCTTTAGTTCTTTATCTTTTCGAAGAATTCACTGCCCGGGGAGGGGAACATTCCCCATCAACTTCAATCATTGTCGATCCACATAGTCTTATCTCCTAATGATATGCACTCTGTGTTTCACCTAATGAATATCAACAGGGTTGACCCGACATCAAATCCACCTTCTTCTCGAGGGAGGGGTGGTGGCTGTGAGAAGATCACCTCTCGTAGGCTGGCCCTCGAGGTGATGTCTCATCTTGGCCGTCCCTTAATCGTTTTGACTCGTGGAGTTGGATACCCCTAGCGGGCTAGCCCTCGGGGTCCTTCCTCTCCGATGAAGTCCGCCGGTCACCGCTTGGCATTCTCGACCTTGAAGGAGCGTACCCCTACCTAGTGGGACTATCTCCGCTTCGCCCCTGCAAACCCCCAACCAGGGGAGATGCTGCCAAAATTTGGACTGAGGACTTAGTCGAATTTGCATTTGTTATGCTTTGATACATCTATCAAAGACTATGCTTGAGTAGGAACCTCGCATAAGTCTATAACTGCCTCGATTTCAGTGCTTCTGCGGCCAAATAAATCTTCTAACAACATCAACAAATTCTCAATAAATATGCATAATTTTCAAGCATACTTAATAAAACTAAAACTCCCTAATCTGGCACGGCCCGAATCCGGCGTGCCAATTCCCCCCCCCCCCCCCCCGCGCCGTTTAACTCTAGACTCATAAGTTCTTTGAACTTACTGAGCCCCTATCCGACGCACCCAGGGTGCGCCGTATTCAACTCCCCTCTGGCCAACGCGCCGTTTTAGCCCAGTTAACCATCGCGCCGTATTAGCCTTAGCTAACTATCGCACCGGTTTAACCCCATTTGGCCACCACGCCGTTTTAACATTCAAATAAGTATCGCGCCATTTTAACCTATCCCTTATACCCACGTTCCAACGGCGCCGTTTTAGGCTTTTACCTACGCTTCCCGCGTCGTTTTAAGTTCCACATCTACACATACCACACCGGTTTCGCACCAAGTCGCGTCGTTGTGCCATTTCGATACCCTCCTTGCCTCCTGGGTGATCTCCAACGCTAATAACAAAATTAAATGAACCCTGTAATTAATAAGCCAAAAAAATGGGTTTGCCTAAACCTGAATTAATTAGCTTCATAGCTTCATCGTCAAGATTGAGTTTAAGCATTCGCATCGCATCAATGTATGCTTGAGTGTACGAGCCCTTTGTATATCAAATGACATGAGCAGAAAGCCGGGCAACGTCCGACGGGAAGCTCTTGCTACGCGTGATGGTGGTCTTCGGACCTAAGTCCTCCGCCACGTACTGAGGGTCCGCCGTAATAAACCGTGCATGGTAGACTAGAATATCTTGCATGATCATTCGCATCCTTTGCATCCTTTATTCTGGCCTCGACAGCCCATTATCTCGATAATTAATCAAAGGTTTTCCCTCCTCGCAGGGGATGTAATTAACGCCATGACCTTCATGGTATGGCAGACTACTGGTCCCGACTGAATCTCACTCTCGCCCGACACGGGTCAGGATGAGCGCATAATAAACTCATCACATATGTGACTGGCACGCCCGCGCAGTCAATCAGTCAGTTAATTACCGGTTAATTAATTAGTTGATCAACGCATGAATAAACCAAATAAACGCCAAAACAAATGATAACATCCCATCGGAAACAGAGTGTCACCGATGCTCGAGACGATACCCTTGCACTGGGAAGCGATGCCGTCGGAAGTACAGAGTTGCCGACGCCCCTGGGTCGAGGCCCCATGGTAGGCGCCGGTGTAGTCTGGGCTCGGGTCGGGAGGCCCGAGGAAGGTGCTGAGGAACACTGCCCCCGGGGTAGAAGACCCGCGGGGAGAGCTGGTTCAACTAGAGCTCGGGACCGGGGTCCCGAGTATGATACCGGGGAGCCGCGAACTCGGGGCTGTGAGCCCGTGTCGAGTGTCGGCCTGGCCAGGATTCGGGGTCAGAAACCCGAGGCGGATGTTGAGAAGCCGTAGACTCGAGGCTGAAAGCCCGTGTCGGGTGCCGGCTTGACTGCGGCTCGGGATTGAGGACCCGAGGAAGAGGCTGGGAAGCCATGGACCCGGGGCAGGGAGCCCGTGTTGGGTGCTGGCTTGGCTGCGGCTCGGGGTTGAGGACTCGAGGAAGAGGCTGGGAAGCCGTGGACCCGGGGTAGGGAGCCCATGTTGGGTGCTGGCATGGTTGCGGTTCGGGGTTGAGGACCCGAGGAAGAGGCTAGGATGGTGACCGAAGTCCAGGGCGTGGGGCCCGTGTTGGAGATCGGACGAGGCTGGCCTCGGGGGCTGATGCTCACCCGGGCCGGCCTTGATATAGGGGCCCTGTAGGGGCCTACAGTGACAGTCCGGCGCCCGACACTCGGGTGGGACACTGGTGCTGGGAGTGCGCATGGCGCATTGGCCGCAGGGGCCACTGGAGAAATTGGAGTTGGCTGAGAAGCAGCCACAGGGATCACACCAAGGAAGTAGGGCGATCTGATAACTAGGGCGAAGCTGTCGAAAGCGATCGGCTTCGCCAAGTAGCCCACCCGGGCATGGGTGGCAATGACGTTGGGGCCGTAGGTGACGACCGCCATGGTTGCAGGAGAGCTGAGTGCTGCGGAGGCGACAATTGTTGACAGTCGCCGAAAGCGGTCCGACGATCGGAACGCGAACTGGAAGCTGCTAGAGAATACGCGCACGAGTACCCTCCTCTGCCTCTCCTGCAAGGACAGGGAAAGGGCACCGGGCTTCAGGGCTGGCACAGACTTTTCTTCAGCAAAAAGAAGGGAGGCAGGAGACGTCCCACCGGCCATGCCATCCTCTCTGTTCGCGCGGGTTTTTTATGCTGATTAACTGGGGTGGGGGAAGGGATACAGTGGGGAAGGAAAATACGGGAGTTTGATGTATCTCGGGTATCCTCCTCACGTGTGCATGCCTCTCACGGCGGTATCGGGCACTCTCCTTTTACGGAAAGTCAGGAAGGGTCGAATGGCACGAAAGTGTCGGGATAAAGGTTAACCAGACAAGCTGCGAGCGTGCCAGTCGATCTCTCGACAATCACACATGGAACCAAGGTTTGACCGGGGAAGCGCCACCAAGGTGCGGCACGTGGGCTCGGGCGATCGGGCGACACGTGGAGAGAAGGGGTTCCATGGGTGCGAGTGCGTAGGCGATTGCGGGAATCGTGTACAGGACGTCTTTCCCCACCGGCTTCAAGCAACCGGTGTTTATTTACATCGGATTGAATCCGAATACCTTCGTTCCATGCTGAAGAGAAGTCTGTATATGTGTCTGAAGCCGTAGGTAGAGGGCTGGGGGGGCATTCAGCAGCTAGGGGTGCGTGTTGGACCGAGGGGTGTTTACTGGGGGTTAGGGTGTCAGGCACGGGTGCCGAGTGGTGTAGATAGAAGACTGAAGGCCGGGACGTGGGTGCGAGAGCACTCGTCTAATCGGCGGTGTTGTGCTGAGACGTATATTTCTTTACAGGAAAGCCGTAATGGCCAAAGTACAACTGGCGCATGCCACGGGACAGTTCCGACACGTGGGTCGGTCCCCAGGTCGATGCGTGACGAATAAACACATCTGCGTTTACAGAGAGCTCCTCCCGTGACGTGGGCCATGGCCACGTTACCGAATGGGGCCTATGATAGGGTAACTGAGGGGATACATCGATCCGATATCTGGGCGAGGGTAGGTCACGACTCGGATTGAGCGGTCGGACATGGCCTCATGACTGCGGGTGAGCATACGTGTGGTTGCGACCGATGGGCGTGCGAGGGGAAATCCCGGCATGAGGGGACGTCCGCTAATATCACGACGTCTCACATACGGTGGGTGTTGACTTGTGTGTGACGGTTACATACAGCGTGAGGGGAGTGCGAATGACATATCCCCGGCGTATGAGACCGTCGAACAAGTCACCCACACACAATTCTCCTTACCTCGCTGCTTGGAGCCGCGCTCGAAGTCTTGTGCTAGCCGGGTGCCGGACGATCTTGTGTATCGCTCTGGATGCCTTGTATTAGATTCTCTACCCCTTGAGCTCCTAAAGGGTATTTATAGGGGAAGCTGGAGGGTCACAAAGGGTTTACGCAGACCAGCTAAGGGGGGTGAGCTGGTCTATGAAAACCCAAGTGAATAGTGTCACTGGGTGTTACGGAACTGAGAGAGGGGGGAATGAGGTTTACGCGGACCAGCCAGGGGGCCTTGGCTGGTCCACGTAAACCCCCCTCGGATGGGGGTTTACGCGGACCAGCCAGGGGGGCCTGGCTGGTCCGCCTAAACCCCCAAGGGTTTAGGCGGGCAGGCTTTTTTTCTTTTTTTAAAAAAGTAAAAAAAAAATTAATTGAATGGGCGTTTACGCGGACCAGCCAGGGGGTCCTGGCTGGTCCGCCTAAACCCCCCCAGGGGGGTTTAGGCGGGCTCGCAAGGAGAGAGAGAGGGGGCTGGTCCCCACCCTATAAAAATGTGATTTTTGGGTCTTTTTTCTTCCTAATTTAACTAAGAAAGAAAAGAACAAGTGGGTGAAAGGATACGCGGAGCTTGCGGAGGCTTGTGTGCACGTTGACGTGCGGGATCCCGGCGTGCTGTCGCTTTGCGCTCCCGCGTCCACGTGTCACGTTCTCGGACTTGTACAACACACGAATCGCATCGTAGAACCGTAATTGGATGAACCGAGGCTGAGTGGGGTCGTGGGACCACCGGGCTGGAGGGAGGGCGCGGCCCCCAGGGAGTTCGCCCTCCCTGGGGGGCGCGGCCATGCCCCAGGGTGAACTGGCCCCGGGCTAGCCGTAACCCCGAGGGATGGCCCCCGGGGGTCTTCTTGTGTTGCCTGGTGATGTCCTTTGACGGACTCCGAACTCCGGGAGGCTGGCATGGGTCCGTAGGGCCGTTGTTCTTCGAGTCGGAATAGTCGCTCGCAAGGTGTTCGAGCGAATGCCCGACACACCCCGGGTTGCCGAACGAGCCGCGTAAGTGGCCGACGGGCCCTGGCTTTGGCCTAGGGCCAATGGTAGAAGTCCCTAGGGGCTGGGAGGAGGCACCTTAGGCCCATGGGCCTTGCCTCGTGCTGCATGCCACGTTGTACGGTGGGTTGGCAGGGTAGCCTCGAGTTGGCCTGAGAGCTAAGTTTAATGGCTCGTTGCCACATGTCTGAGGGTCGGGGGTGGCCCCGACTTGTTGGGGGGTCGTTGCGGGACCCAATTAGTGAGCTGGAGCTACGGGGTGGCCCGTGGGTTGGTGTAAATGGGTTGAAACGCGTGCGCCCACAAGGTGTTCGGTAGAATGCCGAACACGCGTGTGTAAGCCGTGCACGCGTATTACGGGTCTCCGAAGCCTGTGGTTGACTCGCTCGGGTCTCCCTTTGACCTTGGAGGGTTGAATGAAGAGTCTCAGAGTAGGCTTGTGACTCTTTTACTGGATGCCACGTGACGTGGCTTGGATTCGGGGCGCCCCCGGGTGGCCCCGGGCGGCCATGTAGGGTACGGGCAAGGCCCGTATGAGAGTGGTCGGGGTTGACCCCGGACAATTGCTTGTGTCACCGCGTGTCACGGCAAGTTGGTTGGGACCCCTGTGGGGACCTGCAGGGTGGTAGAAAGGGCTAGGTAGCCCGTGTCTTGAAGGTGTTCGGGGAAATGCCCGAGCCCTTATTTCTGGGTATTTTGGCTGGGCAATAGTCTGGGTACAACAGTGATCAAGTTTAATATACTCCTTTTTACATGAGGAGACACATGGAGCACATGCCAGACTCTCCGGTTACTCAGAGCATTAACCATCTCACCTCAACTGAGCAGAGATATTTCAGTACAACATTTTTCAAAATGAACCACATCACGTCTCAGGTGACGTGTATCCAATTTACTTAGTGAGACTGAGCATTGCTTCGCCTTTCATTTTCTTTTCAGATTCCTTTTTACAATAGAGGCAGGTAACTTTTTCCTCAACTGCCTCTTTAACATTCATGCAGCAAGTTTAATTTCTCAGGAGTGTTGAAAAGAAATTCCTATATCCTTATTTTTAACACCATTTTCACATTTTATGCATGAAGTGTGTGAATTTGATTCAGCATGTATACTAAAAATTTCTATGAACACATGATAGTGCAACTCCCCCTACATAGATGTACTTATCAAAATATGTACTCCCCCTGAGTGTGTGACATGAGACACACCAGTGATGACTCAGATGCAACATTATTTAACAAGAAAGTATAAGGTCATAGAAGATTCAAGGATGGGGGTTGTTTACCATATACATAAACATGCAAGCACACAATTTGAAAAAATATGCAATGTGCAATATAGAATGTAGAATGCATTATGAATGCAACATTTCAGGTTTTATTTTTATGATCTAAATCCACCTAATGCATGAAGTTCTAATGCATGATTTTTAGACTAGAACAATGAGACTTTTGAAAGAAATGTATGCACCCTATGACCTTCATGAGAGTGCAGTGTTGGATGCAAGAGTTTGATTCACATACCTAGTGACCTGATTATCATTACAGATTGCACAAGAAGGCATTCATAAAACAAGTCATAGACTGACAGGTTTAGAAGTCAAAACAGATCTAGGTCTGAAGGGACATCCAAAAAACTTGCTGACAGAATTTGACAAGAGCAAAATTCTTCAACAACTTACAGTCAAAAACATCCATGAAACAAATATGCAGTTCGGTCCACATGACAAATAGACTTGATCACAACTAAGCAGTGAGTAAGATCTAAACAAGATAAATCACTGTGTGTGACATTTTTTAGAACCAGACTTTCAGAAACATCTCAGAAACTTATTTTCAGAGGATTTGACTTGAGCATTTAGATATTCTTCCTTAAAAGTTACATTTCAACCATAAATACAGGTCATTCATATATAAACTCCCCCTTGATGGAAGCATCATAAGACATTTAAACCATCACTCTCCATTTCAATGACCTTTATTAACAAGGATTCAGACATTATCAGAAATATGCAATGCAGCCCACACATTTTTCAGAGACTGTTCAGAAACAGTTTTTAAATTGATACAGCTCAAAGAAATTCATTTGAGACCAGTCATTTGAGTTTACCAAGACCTGGTACAAGGTGGAGATGAAGGTCCGAAGACCCAACTCACACATAGTGAGAGTTTCCGGGTGGAGATAATCCACCCTTCCACAGCACACTATTTTAGATACCATATATTCAGTTAGTCTCAATATGATCATGAACTTTCCAAATGAAATATGTTCAAGGCATTCAAGCATTTTTCAACATACGAGAATGAAGCATCAACAACATCTTCAAGTATTCAGAGTCAGTACCTGATACGGAAGAATTAACACTATACCAATAAGGTACTGTAGGAAATTCTTTTTTCAATTCAGCAGAATTTTGAAGTTAGAAGACTTCCTGAAATCAGCTCAATTGTTGCAATTCAGAAATAAAGCTTGATGAATTTCATGAATATCATTCAAATACATTACCCCAAAATGCAATTTATTCAAAATCATGGCTAAATGAAATCAGTTGAGTCCATTGGGTGAGCCTTAGGGCAGCTGGACTCAAAATTTGAGTTCTGTAGCAGCAACCTTCTGCCTTCTAGCACTAAGTACACTTACTTCACGAAAGACCAGCATCAGATTAGACCCACTTCATTGCAGTTGTGGGCAGCAAAGATGATATCAAATCTCCTTAATGTTTACAGCAGCAGCCCTACAGCTTGGTTAGCAGTACAGTAAAGACTAATTTTTGATATTTGTTTACATACCTTTGCCTTGAGATTCTTTTATTTTTCTCAACTTCTTTATTGGACTCAAGGCACACCTGCACCAAGGTTCTCATTTGACAGTCTTGGGTACCCAAGTCTTCTTGGGTCCCGGATGGTTAACATGAGCATTCAATTTTCTTAAGACATTCAAATCATCAAAACTCATTAAAGCACAATCATGCATGGTATGACCAAAATTGCCACAGTAGTGACAACTGACAGAAGACCTAACATTCTTCTTAGCATGATTAGCATGGAATTTTTGTGGGTTGGCAAAACTATGACTATTTTTGACATGAAAATTTTTCCTTTTATTTACTTGCCAACATTGTGACACATGGTGTCTAGGTTTTTCACAAGTGAAACAAGAACTACGCCTCCTTCTTTTGGAGGCATAATCATTTTCATAAGCTTTCAAATCATCAAGTTTCATAACTGGATAGTTACTCATAACATGCCCAGGCAGACCACAGTAATAACAACTAAACTGTGAAGTTTTTCGAATATGAGCATGTTTCATGTGACTTTGGTGAGAATCAAATTTTCTATTCTGACTCTTAGGACCATTTTGACAATTTGGAGAGGGAGCAGATTTCTTGGTCCTAGGTTGGGCCAGAGTTTTAATCTTGGGTTTCTCAACAAAGGAAGCATTAGAAGAACAAGAAGCATGCACAAATGACGTTTGAGTTTTTAGACCAAAGGCTTTCTTTTTACTAGGTTCATAACCTAGACCTTCCCATTAGAAATTTACCTTGATCCCCAAGATTTTATCAAGATTATCTTTTCCTTTCACAAATTTAAACAATGAATTATTCAAATCTTCAATTTCAGATTCAAGTGAAGTAATGTGCAGCTCATAACTTGCAATTTCTTGTTCGCTGCAAATAACACTCTCATTCAACACTCTATTAGTAGTTTTATAGCTCTCAATCTCTTGTTCTAACACAAGTAATTTTTCAGATTCAACATTTACAGCTACAGTTTTCCCTTTTTCAAAAGTTAGAAGTCTTTTAGACATGGCTATGTTCAATTGTTTTAATTTTTCATTTTCTTTGACAAGATTTTCATTTTGAATGAGCTCATCAATTGAATTCTGGTCATTGTTCATTGAGCTCAATTTTTCTTTTAAGCCTTTTTCAACTTTTTCAAGTTCTTAAATTTTAGCCAGTAACAATTTATTTTCATTTTCCAAGCTATTGTTGTGTTCCTTGTGCATATTGACATCAAGCAGAATAGAATCATGCAATTTTTCAAATTCAAAACATTTATGACACGAAGCACTTTCATGAACTGTATTTTTAAACTTCTTTTTAAGTTTTCTATTTTCAGCCTTGATCCTCTTAAATTTTTCTAACAGCTCTTCATAGGCATTTCACAGTTCCTCAAAAGAAATTTCCTCACAGTTAGAATTTACCTCGGAGATATCATTGCTTGATGTGTCCAGTTTGTCAACCATGAAACACAGATTGTCTATATTTTCCTTTTGAGCTTTCATCAATCCATCCATGATCTCCTTCACCGTTGTAATGAAAATGTGTCAGTATTCACAGCAGCCTTTAATAAACTAAGAATTGTAACATTTTCATGGTTTTTCAACTTATCCTCTTCTGACCATATGGTCTCATCTAGAGGCAATTTGTTAGGGCCATAATATATCAATTTTTAGAGTTTAGGATTAACAGAGTTAATTAGCCCACACATTTTGCCTAACCATGAATCAAAATCATCGTCATCAAAAATAGGTAAGCAACTCATCAAAATATGATCAACAGAAAAATTCATGATTGTAACTGTACTGGGATCACTCTGTAGATCGTTAGATCTAGGGACAACAGAGCCTTGCTCTAATACCAATTGTTGGCCTAGATAAGCGATGAGCGCAGACAAGAAGGGGGGTTGAATTGTCCCCCAAAAATGAGATGGCAAGTTTTAAAACTACTTAGCAAGATTAAAGTAACTATCAAATTTAAACTATGATGAAATGAAATTTAAATCCTAGAAGAGATAGTTCTCTCAGCCTTTCCGATCTTACACGATCATGTAAATTGAGATGAGATAATTTGAAACTAGATGAAAATTAATTCTCTCAAGCTCACCTAACTCTTACGATCGTGTTAAGCAATTGATTCTCTCATCCTCGCTAGGCCCACACGATCGAGATGTAGAGATATATCAAACAAGCAAACCATACAATCACAAAGTACGGGAGAGATTTTTAAGGTGGTTCGAGACCACGACGGGCTCCCTACGTCCACCCCTCACCAAACTCGGTGAGGCTTTCTCAACACGCTGCGAATGCAGCAAACGTGGGGATTCCTCCTCACACACACGGGATAGAAACCCCAACACACACACTACCAAAGTAGCACACACACGGGGACGTTCCCCAACAACGCACACACAAACTCGGGGAACAAACCCCGTAATCCAACTCACACGGAAAATGCAATCTCCGCACACACACAATATTTCGAGTTTAAAATAAAAGGAAAATACACAATGATGCCCATAATGAAAGATATATCATGGAAAACATCAGAAATGATCTAACAAAAGATGTAGAGATTTTTCCCTTTTTGAATGATCCGGTACTCCAAGCCGAACTCAACGAATGATTGCAATTTTGCTATCACCGGATTCCTCTCTTCAAGCCGCACCTCTTTCTCTTCATCCATGAGCTCTAGAAATGTCTCCAAGTAGATCAGAATCCCTTGCCAAGTTTTCCCTTTCTCCTCCTTGAGTTTCTTTTCCTGCAAGATAGAGAAATAAGCACATTTGAGCTCTCCCTTCTCAAATTCGGAGTTCACATGTATATAAAGATATGAGTGGCCAAAAGACCAATAAACTCATGCAAAACCCTTGCAAAAACCCTCTAATATGTCTATCAATAACCTAGGGGCATTATGGTAAAATTTCAGTCTAATTGGAGGCCATTTGGATGGGTTTCGATGGCCCACAGAAAACACGCGCGAAGCTGCGAAAACCACTGGGTCAACCCAGTTCTGGCACTGGGCCGTCCCATCTATGAACTAGTTTCTGTCTGCAGAAATTGCATTCAGATGGGTCGACCCAGTTCAGAACTGGGTCATCCCATTTTCAGAGAAGCTTCTGTTTGGGTAAATTTCTGCCCAAGGATCGACCCAGTTGATAGGGGGGTCGACCCATTCAGCTTGGGACAATTGAAAAACATATTTAATGAGATCCCAATGATCTAAACATGCAACCCAATGATATCAAACATCCAATCTTGAATTTCCATGGTTAGAACAAGTTAGAATCAATTAGTTTGCATGAAAATCAAAGACCATGAAGAATCCATGAAGATAATACATGAAAGTACAAGCTAAGCCCAATTTTCTCAATCCAAGGTTCAAGACCAATTAGCCATTCACTCAACCATTAATTTCCACCTTGAGAAATAAGATAACACATGTGGTTTACATGGATGTCAAGATCAAAATTCTAGATGACCAAAAAAAAAACTTCTCAACTAAACATCCTTCATTGAACCTTGTCAAAATGTCCATTGAGCCTTATCAAAATATGCATTGAGCTCCTATTCACAATCACACAGGAGTTATAAGCATGACACTGATTTAACTTCTTCAATGCACTCTTTCAAGTTTTTTGTGTAACCATTGATAACAATCAAAAGTTATGTTCATGAGGAACCAAACTTAGAAGAAAATTTTATTCGTGAAAAACTCAACCAAGCCATATTAACAAAATCATCCATGCAATTAAGAACTTCGAGACACATTTTAAGCTCTCAACAGCCCCAAGAAGAATATGCATGATATCACAAATGGCATGACACATTGCAAGGGGACCCAATTGATAGTATGAGAAATGCAAGGCTTACCAATGGTTCTTTGAAGAATAGAAATAGAATTTACCACATGTTCTGAATGGTGAACAACAAGATGACTTATTCATGCATTCTCTTGAATTCCATATGATGTCCATCATGACATGTTCCTACAATGCAAGATGATTAGCACACTAGCATTCAAATGAGCATAACTGGCATTCAAGTGAGTGTTAAGCTATTACAAACAAGTGAGCATGACTAGCATTCAAATGATCATTAAGTCATTAAAAGATAACCAATCACCATCACCCAACTCATATGCATCCACATTCACAGAATATTTTGTTATCATCAAAATGCTTCCACACCCATAATATTTTGTTATCATCAAAACCATTTCCAAAAATAATGAGGGAACACAACGAACCCAACAGGATTAAACATCAATTGCTTGATTATAATGTTACTATGAACTGCATTCCTATCATATGTGATAACACCAGTGCCATACATTTGTCTAAGAATCTGTTCAACATTCGAGAACCAAGCATATTGAAATTCGACACCATTTCTTAAGGGACCATGTGAATAAGGGGGATTTTGAACTCCAATTCATTGAAACAAATCAACAACTTGCAGATATTTTTACAAAACCACTGAATGAAGACAGGTTTACAACTCTAAGAAGAGAATTGGGAATTTGCAAAGGATGAATATATTAAACAAAAAACAAAAAAATGGTCCAATATACCAAAAACAACTTCTCTGGTTGCTTGGATATCTGTATGATTGTTCCTTCGCATGTGTGCTGCATGTCAATGATATAGCTAAACCCCCATCTGTTGTTCTTTCTATGACTATGGTGCTCTTGTCTGAACTTTGCTCAATACCTATCAAAGAATCTTGTATATATCAAATGGTGATCTGTGAAAGGATAGACTAAGTCTGTCTGAAAACTATCACTATGCGTGAGTTTATACTGCGCCCTGTATCAGGAATCACTCTTTATTTCTGTCAACATGTTCCTCAAGTCTGTCGACTTGATTCCTAATCTAGAACCTTCTGATTTTTTTTTCAATAGTCTTAACCACCTTATTTCAAAATGTTTAATTGACTGCATTTTCTTAGGGGGAGGTTCTGTGACTATCAAATAGGTGCACCAGCTCAGGGGGAGTTTGAAAATAAAGCTTTCTTTTTTAAAGAGAGATGTACCTAGCCTTCGTCATGTTCATCAAATAACTGTGAGGTTCACGGTTAATAACTTGCTTAGTCTGTAACTAAGGACATTTGAGAAGGACCCAACATAGGTTTAATGACCTTAAAACAATCTTAAAAGATTGTGTCTAGAGATCTTCATTAGATCTAAAAGTTAAACATTACAAGGCCTACTCCATTGAAAGACTTTAAGATGAGTATTCACCTTAAATAGTGTTGGGTTCATGCACTCCCTCTTTGTCTTTGCTTACGGTTTTGAGGATTACAATATATTGTGTTATGAATAGAAATGGAAAATATTTGATGCTGCTTCATGAACTCACATGTTACTATCTTACCTTGTAGGTTGCTCTACCAAGTTGCGAAGCACTGGCTCTTCATGTATAGCACTGGCTCTTCATGCATATATGTTTGATGCTGACTCATGCATGCTGCTCATGAGTCTTTGGAAGGTTCATGAGTCCTTGAGTCCTTTTGGATATGAAATTGATTGCATGGCTTTGTGTTGTGTAAATGCATAGCCATTTCATTTCCATGCTCTGTTGAATATTTTCTCTGGCTCTTGCATATCATGAATGCATGAATGATGTTTCCTATTAATTCTGATCATGTTTCCTTATATCATGAATGCATGGTTTAAATGCTTTCAAATGGTTTGTGGGAGATCTGGGTTGAAGTTGAGATCTTCAAATTCATTGGTTTAATATTAACATGCTTCTGAATTCTCAGAAAGGGTAGGTTAATATTGTCCACAATGTCATGGATCCAAGGTAAGAATTTATATTGGAATCCATGGTGATACTCCTCTAATCTTGAGTTGAAAAAATGGGTTCTCAAGTGCCTTCATACATATCTTTCATGGGGTTTTTAAGTGGCTTAGTTCCTTACTCTTTAGATTCCAAATTTATTCTATCATGCAATGATGAATGATATTTGGAACTCCATGACTCCTTGTATGGTCGATTCAACAAATAAACAAGGAATTAATGATCAATGGTGAATTCAGGTAAATCGATGAGGTAAATACTGATATATGTTTGACATGCAAGATATCTCATCATTTTTCTTCTTGAATGGTAATGGAAACAACTTGGATACAATTCCACATGGTTATGAGTTCACAAGTCATCATGGTTCTACAAAAGAAGGTGAAATGAAATGGGTTGGTTTGTGAGATTAACATTGAAGCAAAATTAATTTTCTCTTTATGTTTTGCAGGTTGGAAGAACTCCTCACAACCTTCTTTCATCATCCCAAAACTCACGGTGAAGTTGGAGCTTTCATCTTTAGCTTAATGGGTCTCTGGACTTTTTGCAGATGCAAGTGTCGACACCAGGAGTCGACACCTGCATCCAGAACTCTTTTTTTCAAAAGCCAAGCCCAGGAGGTGTCGACACCAAGTGTCGACACCTACCTGAACCTGGTTCTGGCAGCAAGCCAGAACACCAGGTGTCGACACCTGGTGTCGACACCTAGTGTCCAGATCTTCTGTTTAGGGTTTTTGTGTTCTGGAATGCACAAGGAGTCGACACCAGGTGTCAACACCTATGCAGAGCCGTGAAAGATGACTTTTATGTCCTTGCTTCGAAAGTCCAACCAATCCGTTCCAACTGCCCTAAATCTCTCCCTAATTCATGGATCTGATCCCTGGAGTGTTCCTTGACCGTTCTAAATATATAAAACCATCTCTTGGGTCACAAACCCTAATCAAGTGTTGAGATCTGAAATATTTTCTATGGTTCTAACTCTTGTGTGTGCAGGGTCACAGCAGTTGCTCCAAGGGCTCCTTCCACGTTGTTCTAAGCTTGTATGTGAAGGGAAGAAGGAGGTTTCAAGTCTCAAAATGACCATCTACTAGAAGTTGCGTGGAAAATCAAGATACAACCCTTGTCGTGCAAGAATCGATCATCTTCCTTCAAGAACGTTCTTCATCCTACAGAAAAGCTTAAGCCTATTTGATGAAATAAAAGGGGGAGATCTATCCACTGAAAAATCTATTTTGCTTTTAGTTCTCTAGTTGCTCTTAGTTCTGTTTTAGATATTTGCTACAAACATCATCTCTTTGAACTTGGCTTCATGTGTCTTTTGTCCACTCTCTCTTACATATATACATGAGCTGCAATTTTTGTGATACAACATTTCTAATGCTCATATATTCTTTCCTATAGGTGAAGAAAAGGTGGAAAACAAGGTGAAGCTCTTGCAAGGAGGATATGATCTACCACCGTGAGGATCTGGAGCTAGTGGAAGAAGGAAAAGAGGAGCGTCTCGAGGAGAAGAAGAAGATGATGTCAAAATCATGATCATCCGTCAACGAGCCAAGGAGAAATAGATTTTGTTAAAGAAGGGGGAGCCTTATACTTGATGCATCTTTCTAGTCTCCATCTATAGAATTTGTTTTGGGAGTTCATAGCATATATTTGTCTTCATTTCATATACAAGAATACTTTGTGTGGGTGTTCGGAGAAAGGGTTCTCCGAGTGTTTGTTTTGACGTGTGTGTATCGATTTGTGCGGAGTATATCCGCATGTGTGGTTGGGAGTTTTCTCCCGTGTGGTTGTGTACGCATTGCCCTACGTGTGTGTGGACGGAGTTGTATCTCTGTGTGAGGTATTTAGTGCGGGGTGTGTTCCCCAGCGGTGTGTGTGTGTGTGTGTGTGTGTGTGTGTGTGTGTGTGTGTGTGTGTGTGTGTGTGTGTGTGTGTGTGTGTGTGTGGCAGCAATTTGAGGCAAGGCCTCGTGTGTGGATTGCTGCGGAAGCAGCGTGTATGGTGTTGGGGTTCATCCCCGTGTTGCTACATTTTGTAGCGTGTAGTGAAACCTCACCGGTTTGGTGAGGGGTTGACGTAGGGAGCCCGTCGTGGTCCCGAACCACCTTAAAAATCCCCGTGTCTTGTGGTTTGTTCCTTGTGATTGTGGGTTTCAGTATCCTTTCTGTTATGCAATCGTGTGAGCTCGGTGAGATTGAGTTAATTAAGTTTAAACCTGTTTAGATTAAATTCTTCAATATGATCAATCTTGTAAGTTCCGTTGTGTGCTAGTTTGTGTTTTTAATTGGACAAAGTTTTTAGTAGAAGGATCTATTCACCCCCCCCCCCTCTAGATCCGTATTCTTGCACTACGGGACCCAACAATTGACATCAGAGCGAGGCTCTGTTGTCCCTAGATCTTGCGATCTACAGAGTGATCCTAGTGCATTCTACAATCATGAATTTTTTTGCTAAACATATCTCAATGAATTGTTTGCCAATTTTCACTGGTTCGAATTTTAATTCTTGGCTAGGCAAACTGTGTGTGGTGATCAATTCTATTAATCCTAGTCTTTGAAAATTGATTTATCATGGTCCACACATATTATCTCTAGATGAGACCAAGTGGTCTAATCAGGATAAAATGATGCATCATGATAATGTTACTACTTTTAGTTTATTAAAAGCTTCTGTAAGTACTAACAAGTTTCCATTTGTATCTTCGTGTAGGACGGCAAAGGAGCTTATGGACCGGTTAATCAAAGCTCAAGAGAAGGAAAGATAAGAATGTCTCATGGCCGATGATGTTGATCAACAAAGCGACGAAAATGTAGAAGAGGTAAATTCTGATTCTGAAGAATTTACTCTTGATGATCTTGTTGATGCTTATGATGAGTTGGAAAAACAATATAAGAAAGTCAAGTCGGAAAATAGAAAATTGAAAAAGAAATCTGAAAACATGCTCCATGAAAATGGATCTTGTGATAAATGCTCTGAGCTTGATAACTTTAATGAACTTTTAGAACATGATGTTGAATGTCACAAAGAAACCATTGCTTGTTTGCGAAATGAAAATGTTGCCCTCAAGAATAAAATCGATCAATTAGAGAAAACTGAAAAAGATCTAAGAAACAAAATGGAATCAAACTCAATTGATCAGGATATTTACAATGAATTGATTATGAATGATAAACTTACAAATGAAAATGAAGAACTTAAAAAGGAGAATAGTGTGATGCTAATTCAGATCTCCCTACTTGAAAGTAGATTGAAAAATCTTGAAAATCTTGAAAAAGGAAAATATGTGATTGTTGATGAATCTGATAAAATACATGTGCTTGAACAAGAAATAGCTAACTATGAATTGCACATTGCATCCCTTGAATCTGAAATTGTTGACTTGAATTCATCCTTGTCTAAGTTTGTAAATAGGAAAGAAAATCTGAACAAGATATTGGGGACTAAGTTGAATTTTCAAAGAGAGGGGCTGGGCTATAATCCTGTGAACAAAAAGAATTTTAAAAACAAAGTCTATACATCATTTGTCCATAGTTCAAATATAGCCAGCACATCAAATGGGTCTCCAAATCAATCTGCTCCTCAAACAACAAAGAGATCAATTGAAAATCTGAAAAAGAAATAAAACCTACATCAAAAGGCTAAAAATGTTGGTGGTGTCACGATGAATGTCATGAAAAATCATGTTGCACACACACATGCATCCACAAAGAAAATCTCATATTTTTATTGAGGTGAACTTGGTCATATGATGCATGATTATCTTTTGATAAAATCTGAAGATCTAGAAACATGCAAGAAAATGAATGACTTCACAAAGCCAAGAAAGTTTTTGAACACAAAAAGAACTCTTGATAACTCTTATGTTCATGCAAGAAGACCATTTGAAAGATTTGGTCCATTGTACTGTTTGCATTGTGAAAGGTTCGGTCATAGGAAGAATAATTGCTTTAGTTTGAAAAATGAGAACATCACTTCAAAGCCACAAAAATTCCATGCTCATTCTTACAAGAAAAATCTGAAGTCTTTTGGTTGTTGTCATTATTGTGGTGAGTTTGGGCATACCATGTATGATTGCTCCTTAATACATTTTGATGATATGCATGCCCAAAAACTGTGGAAGGCACCCTCTAGAGGTGCAACTAACCATCCGGGACCCAAGAAGGTTTGGGTACCCAAAACTATTGAATGAGAACTCTTGTTGCAGGATTGCCTTGAGGCCAAGAGGAAGGCTTTACGTCGACTTGGCCAGCTCTGGTGTGATGCCTTGGTAAACATGGGCTTGTCCTTGAGTTGATACTGATTTGTAAGTTGGCTATTCATGCTTTGTGCACATTGATTGTGTGAATTCTCAGTTCATACTGCTGGAAATTAAGTCTCTAATATGTAGTTTTGAAGAGGCTGTCTTGTGTGTTTTCTGTGCATCAACCTTGTCTACACTTGTGCTTAGACTTGGTTCTTCATGTGCATTGAGCTGTACTACACATGGATAGACCTGGGTTCTTCATGTGTTTAGTGTTGACTCTTTACACAATTGGGCTAAACTTGAAATTTCTGAACTGAACTTTGAACTCATGTCAGCTTGAGTGAATCAGACTTGAATGTAAACTTTAGAAATGTTCTGAATCACTTGCATTGATAGCTGCAACTCATCATACATACTTGCAGCTCATAGGAGATTGTCTTGTGGAAGAAAAGCACTGAAATTGGCCTTCTCACTTGTATTGAATTGAGATTGATATGAAATTAAGTTTCTGATACTGCAGGTTAAGAAAGAGAGTCATATGTGATGAAAAGCCTTAAAGTTAGTTTCTTCATATGCATTGGCTTAATATTGACATGAATTGAGCTCTTTACAGTGCAGGTTTGATTATGACCATCAACCCTTGAAATCATGGTAAGAATTTATTACAAGAGAGAAAGAAAGGAGCTCAAGAAGACTTCAACGCCAGATTTGATCTACTTCTATTGAGATTTGGAGCTTGTTGATGAAGATTACAGTAAGCGGAATAAAGTAAAGAATTTCAGGATGTCAATAAAGGTAACTCAATGCAAAGGTGAGAAAATAAAGTGTTTGTTTGAAGCTCTTTGGTCTTGGTATCAGACAGTGAATTTGAAATTGCTATTCAATGCCCATGTGTTTGCTAAACCCCCGATGTCATATGTGATTGCATATCACTTTCTGCATATCATTCACATAGTGCTTTTGGAAGATGAAGCTCATCGTGTGTCTTGTTGCATAGTTGGCATTTTCAGCATGCATGTAGTGCATATTTTGAAATGCATCATTTTGAACATTCCATGTTGCATACATGCCAAAATAGATACTTCCAACAGTGGCATCATATCTTTGGAGCCAACATTTCAAGAACTGAGATTGCATACCTTTTCATTTTGCATTGCATATTACATATACTCTCATCGTATGCTTGCATGTTATTATATGTTATTCAACCCCTTCCTTGAAACTTCTAAGACCATATACTCCATTGATAAATAATGTTGCATCTGAGTCTTAACAAGTGTGATTCATGTCAAACTCTCAGGGGGAGCATTTCATGCTTATTGCATTTACATAGGGGGAGCTACACTATCCTGTTTTAAGTTAAATTTTCTCCATACATGTTAAATCAAATTCGTACACTTCATGCACTATAATGTGAAATTGAGTGTTATTCATAAGGATATAAGAATTTTATTTTGACACTCTAAAGTAATTCAACTTGCTGCATGGATGATAAGAGACAGTTGAGGAAAAAGCTGCCTGCCTCCGCATAAAATGGTTGAAATGAAAGGTAGAGCAATGCTTTGTTTCACTGAGTAAATTGGACACATGTCACCTGAGACGTGATGTGGTTCATTTCTGAAAAGTGTTGACTAAAGTATCTCTGTTCAAAATGAGGTGAAATGGTTCAGTATTCTGAGTAACCGGGGATTCTGGCATGAACTCCATGTGTCTCCTCGCGTAAAAAGGAATTATTTGAACCTGATCATCCTTAGAAAAATTCAGATTGTCAGTGTGAAAATTTCTGATGATAAATTTGATGAGGCAGAGCGAAGCCTCCAATACGTTGTTCTCTAGATTGAAATGCAGTCTGTGCAGTTACTATTGTGTTTAATTAAAAATCTGATTATCCATATGGCTAAACTTCATACTCATGTTACTCACTTGCACATGGTAATTTGATTTGATATGTATTTTAAAATTTTGATTAACTGCATGACATGTTGTACGTCTTCTCCTATCTATCTGCACACTCCTGTAGGTGTACTCATGAGAACTTCAATCTTAATGACTCACTTGCACTTTTCCTACACCTATCCCCCCACTGTAAATAAAATGGGAGAGTTATGTTGCATGTATCTATAGATATCTGCTTGATTATATTGTATGCATTTCATGTGTCATCATTTTCATACATCTTGGTTCATGCATTTCACAAAAAAACTAAAAATCTAAAAATTTAAAAATCAAAGCCAATCATCTGATGTGTCAATGTCAAAGGGGGAGCTTTGCATGTGATCTTATCTGCTTAAGTCCTAGGGACTTGCGTGAGTCAATACCTTACTATGGGTGTTTGAGTGCTTGTTTGCTTGCTCATTCTTGTTCATGCCATACACCATTTCCAATTGATGTAACTTGTGAGCATTTGCATACTTGGTTGTTTCTCTTGTCCCCCATTTTTGATAATGTCAAAGGGGGAGAGAATGTTGGATGGCCGAATGGCCACAATATATTGTCATCATCAAAAAGGGGAAGATTGTTGGGTTCATGCACTCCCTCTTTATCTTTGCTTAGGGTTTTGATGATTCTAATATATTGTGTTATGAATAGAAATGGAAAATGTTTGATGCTGCTTCATGAACTCACATGTTACTATCTTACCTTGTAGGTTGCTCTACCAAGTTGCGAAGCACTGGCTCTTCATATATAGCACTGGCTCTTCATGCATATATGTTTGATGCTGACTCATGCATGCTGCTCGTGAGTCTTTTGAAGGTTCATGAGTCCTTGAGTCCTTTTGGATATGAAATTGATTGCATGGCTTTGTGTTGTGTAAATGCATAGCCATTTCATTTCCATGCTATGTTGAAGATTTTCTCTGGCTCTTGCATATCATGAATGCATGAATGATGTTTCCTATTAATTCAGATCATGTTTCCTTATATCATGAATGCATGGTTTAAATGCTTTCAAATGGTTTGTGGGAGATCTGGGTTGAAGTTGAGATCTTCAAATTCATTGGTTTAATATTAACATGCTTCTGAATTCTCAGAAAGGGTAGGTTAATATTGTCCACAATGTCATGGATCCAAGGTAAGAATTTATATTGGAATCCATGGTGATACTCCTCTAATCTTGAGTTGAAAAAATGGGTTCTCAAGTGCCTTCATACATATCTTTCATGGGATTTTTGAGTGGCTTAGTTCCTTACTCTTTAGATTCCAAATTTATTCTATCATGCAATGATGAATGATATTTGGAACTCCATGACTCCTTGTATGGTCGATTCAACAAATAAACAAGGAATTAATGATCAATGGTGAATTCAGGTAAATCGATGAGGTAAATACTGATATATGTTTGACATGCAAGATATCTCATCATTTTTCTTCTTGAATGGTAATGGAAACAACTTGGATACAATTCCACATGGTTATGAGTTCACAAGTCATCATGGTTCTACAAAAGAAGGTGAAATGAAATGGGTTGGTTTGTGAGATTAACATTGAAGCAAAATTAATTTTCTCTTTATGTTTTGCAGGTTGGAAGAACTCCTCACAACCTTCTTTCATCATCCCAAAACTCACGGTGAAGTTGGAGCTTTCATCTTTAGCTTAATGGGTCTCTGGACTTTTTACAGATGCAAGTGTCGACACCAGGAGTCGACACCTGCATCCAGAACTCTTTTTTTCAAAAGCCAAGCCCAGGAGGTGTCGACACCAAGTGTCGACACCTACCTGAACCTGGTTCTGGCAGCAAGCCAGAACACCAGGTGTCGACACCTGGTGTCGACACCTAGTGTCCAGATCTTCTGTTTTGGGTTTTTGTGTTCTGGAATGGATAAGGTGTCGACACCAGGTGTCGTCACCTATGCAGAGCCGTGAAAGATGACTTTTATGTCCTTGCTTCGAAAGTCCAACCAATCCATTCCAACTGCCCTAAATCTCTCTCTAATTCATGGATCTGGTCCCTGGAGTGTTTCTTGACTGTTCTAAATATATAAAACCATCTCTTGGGTCGCAAACCCTAATCAAGTGTTGAGATCTGAAATATTTTCTGTGGTTCTAACTCTTGTGTGTGCAGGGTCGCAGCAGTTGCTCCAAGAGCTCCTTCCACGTTGTTCTAAGCTTGTATGTGAAGGGAAGAAGGAGGTTTCAAGTCTCAAAATGACCATCTACTGGAAGCTGCGTGGAAAATCAAGATACAACCCTTGTCCGTGCAAGAATCGATCATCTTCCTTCAAGAACGTTCTTCATCCTACAGAAAAGCTTAAGCCTATTCGATGAAATAAAAGGGGGAGATCTATCCACTGAAAAATCTGTTTTGCTTTTAGTTCTCTAGTTGCTCTTAGTTCTGTTTTAGATATTTGCTACAAACATTATCTCTTTGAACTTGGCTTCATGTGTCTTTCGTCCACTCTCTCTTACATATATACATGAGCTGCGATTTTTGTGATACAACATTTCTAATGCTCATATATTCTTTCCTATAGGTGAAGAAAAGGTGGAAAACAAGGTGAAGCTCTTGCAAGCAGGATATGATCTACCACCGTGAGGATCTGGAGCTAGTGGAAGAAGGAAAAGAGGAGCGTCTCGAGGAGAAGAAGAAGATGATGTCAAAATCATGATCATCCGTCAACGAGCCAAGGAGAAACAGATTTTGTTAAAGAAGGGGGAGCCTTATACTTGATGCATCTTTCTAGTCTCCATCTATAGAATTTGTTTTGGGAGTTCATAGCATATATTTGTCTTCATTTCATATACAAGAATACTTTGTGTGGGTGTTCGGAGAAAGGGTTCTCCGAGTGTTTGTGTTGACGTGTGTGTGTCGATTTGTGCGGAGTATATCCACATGTGTGGTTGGGAGTTTTCTCCCGTGTGGTTGTCTAGGCATTTCCCTACGTGTGTGTGGACGGAGTTGTATCTCCGTGTGAGGTATTTAGTGCGGGGTGTGTTCCCCAGCGGTGTGTGTGTGTGTGTGTGTGTGTGTGTGCGTGCTGCTGTGGCAGCAATTTGAGGCAAGGCCTCGTGTGTGGATTGCTGCGGAAGCAGCGTGTATGGTGTTGGGGTTCGTCCCCGTGTTGCTACATTTTGTAGCGTGTAGTGAAGCCTCACCGGTTTGGTGAGGGGTGGACGTAGGGAGCCCGTCGTGGTCCCGAACCACCTTAAAAATCTCCGTGTCTTGTGGTTTATTCCTTGTGATTGTGGGTTTCAATATCCTTTCTGTTATGCAATCGTGTGAGCTCGGTGAGATTGAGTGAATTAAGTTTAAACCTATTTAGATTAAATTCCTCAATATGATCAATCTTGTAAATTCCGCTGTGTGCTAGTTTGTGTTTTTAATTGGACAAAGTTTTTAGTAGAAGGATCTATTCACCCCCCCTATAGATCTGTATTCTTGCACTACGGGACCCAACAATTGGCATCAGAGCGAGGCTCTGTTGTCCCTAGATCTTGCGATCTACAGAGTGATCCTAGTGCATTCTACAATCATGAATTTTTTTGCTAAACATATCTCAATGAATTGTTTGCCAATTTTCACTGGTTCAAATTTTAATTCTTGGCTCGGCAAACTGTGTGTGGTGATCAATTCTATTAATCCTAGTCTTTGGAAATTGATTTATCATGGTCCACACATATGATCTCTAGATGAGACCAAGTGGTCTAATCAGGATAAAATGATGCATCATGATAATGTTACTGCTTTTAGTTTATTAAAAGCTTCTGTAAGTACTAACAAGTTTCCATTTGTATCTTCGTGTAGGATGGCAAAGGAGCTTATGGACCGGTTAATCAAAGCTCAAGAGAAGGAAAGATAAGAATGTCTCATGGCCGATGATGTTGATCAACAAAGCGACGAAAATGTAGAAGAGGTAAATTCTGATTCTGAAGAATTTACTCTTGATGATCTTGTTGATGCTTATGATGAGTTGGAAAAATAATATAAGAAAGTCAAGTCGGAAAATAAAAAATTGAAAAAGAAATCTGAAAACATGCTCCATGAAAATGGATCTTGTGATAAATGCTCTGAGCTTGATAACTTTAATGAACTTTTAGAACATGATGTTGAATGTCACAAAGAAACCATTGCTTGTTTGCGAAATGAAAATGTTGCCCTCAAGAATAAAATCGATCAATTAGAGAAAACTGAAAAAGATCTAAGAAACAAAATGGAATCAAACTCAATTGATCAGGATATTTACAATGAATTGATTATGAATGATAAACTTACAAATGAAAATGAAGAACTTAAAAAGGAGAATAGTGTGATGCTAATTCAGATCTCCCTACTTGAAAGTAGATTGAAAAATCTTGAAAATCTTGAAAAAGGAAAATCTGTGATTGTTGATGAATCTGATAAAATGCATGTGCTTGAACAAGAAATAGCTAACTATGAATTGCACATTGCATCCCTTGAATCTGAAATTGTTGACTTGAATTCATCCTTATCTAAGTTTGTAAATAGGAAAGAAAATCTGAACAAGATATTGGGGACTAAGGTGAATTTTCAAAGAGAGGGGCTGTGCTATAATCCTGTGAATAAAAATAATTTTAAAAATAAAGTCTATACATCATTTGTCCATAGTTCAAATATAGCCAGCACATCAAATGGGTCTCCAAATCAATCTGCTCCTCAAACAACAAAGAGATCAATTGAAAATCTAAAAAAGAAACAAAACCTACATCAAAAGGCTAAAAATGTTGTTGGTGTCACGATGAATGCCATGAAAAATCATGTTGCACACACACATGCATCCACAAAGAAAATCTCATATTTTTATTGTGGTGAACTTGGTCACATGATGCATGATTGCCTTTTGATGAAATCTGAAGATCTAGAAACATGCAAGAAAATGAATGGCTTCACAAAGCCAAGAAAGTTTTTGAACACAAAAAGAACTCTTGATAACTCTTATGGTCATGCAAGAAGATCATTTGAAAGATTTGGTCCATTGAATTGTTTGCATTATGGAAGGTTCGGTCACAGGAAGAACAATTGCTTTAGTTTGAAAAATGAGAACATCTCTTCAAACCCACAAAAATTCCATGCTCATTCTTACAAGAAAAATCTGAAGTCTTTTGGTTGTTGTCATTATTATGGTGAGTTTGGGCATACCATGTATGATTGCTCCTTAATATATTTTGATGATATGCATGCCCAAAAACTGTGTAAGGCACCCTCTAGAGGTGCAACTAACCATCCGGGACCCAAGAAAGTTTGGGTACGCAAAACTATTGAATGAGAACTCTTGTTGCAGGATTGCCTTGAGGCCAAGAGGAAGGCTTTACGTCGACTTGGCCAGCTCTGGTGTGATGCCTTGGTAAACATGGGCTTGTCCTTGAGTTGATACTGATTTGTAAGTTGGATGTTCATGCTTTGTGCACATTGATTGTGTGAATTCTCAGTTCATACTGCTGGAAATTAAGTCTCTAATATGTAGTTTTGAAGAGGCTGTCTTGTGTGTTTTCTGTGCATCAACCTTGTCTACACGTGTGCTTAGACTTGGTTCTTCATGTGCATTGAGCTGTACTACACATGGACAGACCTGGGTTCTTCATGTGTTTAGTGTTGACTCTTTACACAATTGGGCTAAACTTGAAATTTCTGAACTGAACTTTGAACTCATGTCAGCTTGAGTGAATCAGACTTGAATGTAAACTTTAGAACTATTCTGAATCACTTGCATTGATAGCTGCAACTCATCATACATACTTGCAGCTCATAGGAGATTGTCTTGTGGAAGAAAAGCACTGAAATTGGCCTTCTCACTTGTATTGAATTGAGATTGATATGAAATTGAGTTTCTGATACTGCAGGTTAAGAAAGAGAGTCATATGTGATGAAAAGTCTTAAAGTTAGTTTCTTCATATGCATTGGCATAATATTGACATGAACTGAGCTCTTTACAGTGCAGGTTTGATTATGTCCATCAACCCTTGAAATCATGGTAAGAATTCATTGCAGGAGAGAAAGAAAGGAGCTCAAGAAGACTTCAACGCCAGATTTGATCTACTTCCATTGAGATTTGGAGGTTGTTGATGAAGATTACAGCAAGCAGAATAAAGTGAAGAATTTGAGGATGTCAATAAAGGTAACTCAATGCAAAGGTGAGAAAATAAAGTGTTTGTTTGAAGCTCTTTGGTCTTGGTATCAGACAATGAATTTGAAATTGCTATTCAATGCCCATGTGTTTGCTAAACCCCCGATGTCATATGTGATTGCATATCACTTTCTGCATATCATTCACATAGTACTTTTGGAAGATAAAGCTCATCGTGTGTCTTGTTGCATAGTTGACATTTTCAGCATGCATGTAGTGCATATTTTGAAATACATTATTTTGAACATTCCATGTTGCATACATGCCAAAATGGATACTTCCAACAGTGGCATCATATCTTTTGAGCCAACATTTCAAGAACTGAGATTGCATACCTTTTCATTTTGCATTACATATTGCATATACTCTCATCGTATGCTTGCATGTTATTATATGTTATTCAACACCTTCCTTGAAACTTTTAAGACCATATACTCCATTGATAAATAATGTTGCATCTGAGTCTTAACAAGTGTGATTCATGTCAAACTCTCAAGGGGAGCATTTCATGCTTATTGCATTTACATAGGGGGAGCTACACTATCCTGTTTTAAGTTAAATTTTCTCCATACATGTTAAATCAAATTCGTACACTTCATGCACTATAATGTGAAATTGAGTGTTATTCATAAGGATATAAGAATTTCATTTCGACACTATAAAATAATTCAACTTGCTGCATGGATGATAAGAGACAGTTGAGGAAAAAGTTGCCTGCCTCCGCATAAAAAAAATGGTTGAAATGAAAGGTAGAGCAATGCTTTGTTTCACTGAGTAAATTGGGCACATGTCACCTGAGACGTGATGTGATTCATTTCTGAAAAGTGTTGACTAAAGTATCTCTGTTCAAAATGAGGTGAAATGGTTCAGTATTCTGAGTAACCGGGGATTCTGGCATGAGCTCCATGTGTCTCCTCGCGTAAAAAGGAATTATTTGAACCTGATCATCCTTAGAAAAATTCAGATTGTCAGTGTGAAAATTTCTGATGATAAATTTGATGAGGCAGAGCGAAGCCTCCAATACGTTGTTCTCTAGATTGAAATGTAATCTGTGCAGTTACTATTGTGTTTAATTGAAAATATGATTATCCTTATGGTTAAACTTCATACTCATGTTACTCACTTGCACATGGTAATTTGATTTGATATGTATTTTAAAAATTTGATTAACTGCATGACCTGTTGTACGTCTTCTCCTATCTATCTGCACACTCCTGTAGGTGTACTCATGAGAACTCTAATCTTAATGACTCACTTGCACTTTTCCTACACCTATCCCCTCACTGTAAATAAAATGGGAGAGTTATGTTGCATGTATCTATAGATATCTGCTTGATTACATTGTATGCATTTCATGTGTCATCATTTTCATACATCTTGGTTCATGCATTTCACAAAAAAACTAAAAATTTGAAAATTTGAAAATCAAAGCCAATCATCTGGTGTGTCAATGTCAAAGGGGGAGCTTTGCATGTAATCTTATCTGCTTAAGTCCTAGGGACTTGCGTGAGTCAATACCTTACTATGGGTGTTTGAGTGCTTGTTTGCTTGCTCATTCTTGTTCATGCCATACACCATTTCCAATTGATGCAACTTGTGAGCATTTGCATACTTAGTTGTTTCTCTTGTCCCCCATTTTTGATAATGTCAAAGGGGGAGAGAAAGTTGGATGGCCGAATGGCCATAATATACTGTCATCATCAAAAAGGGGGAGATTGTTGGGTTCATGCACTCCCTCTTTGTCTTTTCTTATGGTTTTGATGATTACAATATATTGTGTTATGAATAGAAATGGAAAATGTTTGATGCTGCTTCATGAACTCACATGTTACTATCTTACCTTGTAGGTTGCTCTACCAAGTTGCGAAGCACTGGCTCTTCATATATAGCACTGGCTCTTCATGCATATATGTTTGATGCTAACTCATGCATGCTGCTCATGAGTCTTTGGAAGGTTCATGAGTCCTTGAGTCCTTTTGGATATGAAATTGATTGCATGGCTTTGTGTTGTGTAAATGCATAGCCATTTCATTTCCATGCTCTGTTGAAGATTTTCTCTGGCTCTTGCATATCATGAATGCATGAATGATGTTTCCTATTAATTCAGATCATGTTTCCTTATATCATGAATGCATGGTTTAAATGCTTTCAAATGGTTTGTGGGAGAACTGGGTTGAAGTTGAGATCTTCAAATTCATTGGTTTAATATTAACTTGCTTCTGAATTCCCAGAAAGGGTAGGTTAATATTATCCACAATGCCATGGATCCAAGGTAAGAATTTATATTGGAATCCATGGTGATACTCCTCTAATCTTGAGTTGAGAAAATGGGTTCTCAAGTGCCTTCATACATATCTTTCATGGGATTTTTGAGTGGCTTAGTTCCTTACTCTTTAGATTCCAAATTTATTCTATCATGCAATGATGAATGATATTTGGAACTCCATGACTCCTTGTATGGTCGATTCAACAAATAAACAAGGAATTAATGATCAATGGTGAATTCAGGTAAATCGATGAGGTAAATACTGATATATGTTTGACATGCAAGATATCTCATCATTTTTCTTCTTGAATGGTAATGGAAACAACTTGGATACAATTCCACATGGTTATGAGTTCACAAGTCATCATGGTTTTACAAAAGAAGGTGAAATGAAATGGGTTGGTTTGTGAGATTAACATTGAAGCAAAACTAATTTTCTCTTTATGTTTTGCAGGTTGGAAGAACTCCTCACAACCTTCTTTCATCATCCCAAAACTCACGGTTGTTATGTTAGATGGACGCAGTCTATCTCCACGAAGTGTGGATCTAGAGGGGGGTGAATAGATCTACTGCCTAATTAAAAACCAGTAAGAGGTTCTAATGCAGAATATAGGCAGAACTACTGAATCTCTAACCCGAATATTAGATTTGAACAAAAGCGAATCAAACTATGAAGCTGATTAAGAAATCCAATTGCACACAGTTCATAGACAAACACACAAACACAAGGCACCCAAGATTTTTAGGTGGTTCGGTCAAAGACCTACGTCCACCCCACACTCAACCGAGTATGACTTACTGCTGCGCAGTACAGCTTGCGTCTGCTGGGCACTACAGCTTGGCCTACAAACCGCTGAGCAACACAGCTTGCTGTCCGAGACAAGTCTCGCCTACTGAGAATTACAGCTTCACCTGTCCAGTGGAATCCTCCACTGCAACTGCTGGGGTTTACAGCTTACCCGTCCAGAGGCAGCACCTCTGCTAACAGCTGACTCACAGATTGAAGAAACAAGTGTTCGGAAATTTCAAGACAGAAGCAAAATGAAAATGGAAAGCCCAAATGGGAATGTAGCTCGAATGAGCAAAGCTCAGCTCTGGTTTCTGAACCAAGAGACTGAGATACAACTTTTCAAACAAAACTCTCACAATCTCACTCTCTCAATCAAGCTCTCTCAACTCATCTCTCTCGATCTTCTCTTCTCTCTTTTTCTTCTTCTCTGTTTTTCTTCTCACTGTGGATCGGTGGCTCTCTACTGCTTCAGGCTTCTACTCTCACTATATAGACTTGCCACTTCTTCGATTGATCAGCCTTCATCTGAAGACGAAGACACTCTTTTATATCAGCAGCAGGTTGGATAAGGGCGCGTGGCTTCCACATTTCCCGCCCATAGAATTCACCAGAACCGAGGACATTTCATCCACATGGCAACATCCTGGGATGGGCTGCTTCCACGTGTCACCCTCACAGCACCTCATCCTCCTTGGATCACGAGCCAAGTCACCAATCTCTGTAAAGAATTCATGTCAGACAGAGTATCGGATTATCAGTTGTAAGTTTAGAACCATGTACAGACTTTGTGAGATGCAATGCATTGTATATGCTTCATTGTATGGACTTTGTGAACTCAAATGCATTGTATAGACTTCGTGAATGGGAATGCAATGTACAGACTCTACTCAATGTGTAGACTTCATATAAGAAGGCAACGGCTGTACAAACTTAGGCAATGTAAAGCCTTGGACAGACAACTGATGATGTATGGACTTCACTGTATGGACTTTGTGAACTCGTCGAATGCAATGTACAAACTCTGCAGAACATTCAGTAGCCAACGTATAAACTTAGGCATCCTTCAGCTCAATGTATAAACTTCAAACATGATGCATGCAATGCAACGCAGACACTGGCTGTATAGACTTGGATATGTATGAATGCAAATGACTCTGTACAGACTTGGATGCTTGTGTATGCATGAGGGCAATGTACAGACTATGCATATGCACACTAGCGAGTGAATAGACTTGGCTATGGCATCAAAGTATGCACAACGTAAAAGACGCCTTCTTCCTAGGCGTTTGATTCAAAAGTGACGCCACTTCTGGTGGTCGTCAAATTCCAAGTTCACCTGAATGTATAGACTTCACGATGTGCAGACTTGCCAAAGACAAGGCTGTACAGACTTGATGAACGATGCAAGACAAACGGATGTATAGACTTGCATGAAGCACATGATGCAATGTACAGACTTGGGCTGTACAGACTTCCACTCAACTGCGATGTATAGACTTGCCAAGGGAAACGACGGTAAAGCTATCAGTGTATAGACTTCGAGTGCAACGTCGGTAAAGCTACCGATGTATAGACTTGCAAGATCACTGATGGATGTACAGACTTCACCTCGAGCAATCTACAGTGTAGTGTATGGACTTGAAGAACAATGCATGACGCTGTATAGACTTCACTGATGCATGCTACAGTCCAATGTATGGACTTAGCTTCGTGCATGCTACAGTCCAATGTATGGACTTTGAATGTTGATGCATGAACAGTCCGTTGTACATACTTCCAATGTATAGACTTCCAGTGAGACGGACGATGTACACACTTAGCCAATGCAATGCGATGTATGGACTTCAACTAAGACGGACGATGTACACACTTAGCCAATGCAATGCAATGTATGGACTTCAACTAAGACGGACGATGTACACACTTAGCCAATGCAGTGTAATGTATGGACTTCAAACAAGACGGACGATTTACACACTTAGCCAATGCAGTGCAATGTATGGACTTCAAACAAGACGGACGATTTACACACTTAGCCTGAACCACTGTATAGACTTTCATGAGACGCTCAATGTACACACTTCAAGTCCAGTGTATAGACATTGCCTTAGACTCTAAATGAGACGGACGTTGTGCAGACTTTAGCCAATGCAATGTATGGACTTTGGGCCCGCCATGCAGTGTATAGACTCTACGTGCAATGTGTAGACTTTGAGTGTGTGTGCAGTGTGTAAACCTTTGAAGTGCATAGAACACACATACAATCTGATAAGAACAATTTCATCAAAGCATAAACAGTTGCCAATCAATCAAAACAAGGCGTTGCCAATGAAGTAAAGCATATGTCAACATCATCAACACAGAGGAGTCACAACAATCTCCCCCTTTTTGATGATGGCAACCCCCTATCATATAGAATAGCAATTACCTGTCATACAGATGATGAAAGACATGATTTGTTATTCAGATTGTTATGCATATGCTATGCATGCATGCTACGAAATGTAAGCAGCTCCCTGCTAACAAAATCTCTCCCTTTGCCATAACATAATGCATACACTTCCCCTAGACTGAATTCAAAATTCATACAATATTCTCCCCCTTTGTCATCAACAAAGAGGAGGGAAAGTGAGTACAAGGGAAGGAACAAGAGATATCAGTTGACTGGCATTCTGAACAAGTAGTTCAGGAATAAGCATTCTAGAGCACAGAGTCTTCAGTCATATGAAGTTATAAACTACTTTCAGATAGAATTCTGGTTTAAAGACTATAAAATTTTGAATACATGCACTACAATCAATGGATAAGTTTTCTGTGCATGATAAAATAATAAACCAGAATCACACTTGTATGAGAGATTCAGTTTCAAAATATCTTACTTTCATAGACTCATTAAAAAGATGATTAAGAGATACCAGGTCATGTATTGAAAATAAACAAATTGACATCCAAGAAATTTCTTATGAAGGAACTGCATTTTCAATATTAGTTCATTTAGGGCATTCAGGTACCATTTGCCTTTTTGTGTAAGGGTATACGTTTATCAGACGCCAATACCCCTAGATACTCAACATCATGGACTATTCTGCTTATGATCAAACACAATAAAACTGATTTACACCTTTTTATGTGAGGGTACACGTTTATTAGACGCCAGTTACCCCCAGGTACTCAGTGAAACCAACCTACTGTTTTGATCATTTTATACAGAGATAGCTGATACACCTCATGACATGAGTGTTGTCCACTTCTTTGATGGATCACTCAATTTCTCAGTGATTTACCAGTCATTGCTCTGCCAATGTTACTTTTCAATTGATTTTTAATATTTTTCAATATCTTTCTTAGCTGCCCTTTATTTGTTTCAGAATGACTTGTTTAAGAACAATATACATACTTAGCTTCTCTAACATGATTTCAGATGAGTTTTCAGATTTCAGATATGATTAGCTTTGTCTGACATGAAATAAGAAAAGGGTTGAGAGTTTTATCAATTTTCAGCTTTCTTATTTACTGATTGCAATCTTTAAACTCTAAAAATTATAAAAGTTAAACCATTAAGTCAGTCTTTAAGCAATTGAAATTCTTATAACTGAAGAAGTCCGTTTTCTATTGCTTAGGAATCAGAACTGACTAACAGATTGCCATATGTCAGATTCAACTCATTCAGGGCCAAAGAATGAATGAATTCAAGAAAGTTGATGACCACTCTGAATTTTTAATAATACTCCCCCTGTCTATATGCATGCAGTTTTGCAAATGAATGGCAATAATTAGATACCAACTGTTATGATATGCAATGAATAATATGTCATGAAAAAATATGTCATGAAAAAATATGTCATGCATGCATGGTCTAGTCTAACATTCAACAATCACATAGCTTTATTCAAGCTATCAGATGCAAGTCCAAATCAGAAATTTTATTCAAAGCAGCTGAAAAAAATTATTCATCATGTTGAAATTTACACAAGCCAAGTTCTCTTCTAAGAAATTTGAACATTTCATTCCCAAGAGACTTAGTAAAAATATCAACAATTTATTTTTCAGTTTCAATGAAGTTCATTTCAATTTCATTTTTATTTACAACATCTCTCAGAAAATGGTGTTTTATCTCTATATGCTTAGTCCTAGAATGATGAACAGGATTTTTAGCAAGGCATATAGCACTAGTATTATCACATAACATTGGAATACATCCCAATTTTATCTGATAATCATCTAGTTAGTGCTTGATCCATAGTACTTGGGCAGCACAATTACCTGCAGCAACATATTCAGCTTCAGCTGTAGACAAGGCTACAGTGTGTTACTTCTTAGATGCCCAAGATACTAGACAGCCACCTAAGAATTGACAATAGCCACTAGTGCTTTTTCTATCTACTCGACACCCAGCATAGTCTGCATCAGTGTAAGCTAGAAGTTCTAACTCACACTTGGCAGGATACCACAGACCTAACTCTTGGGTGCCTAGTAAATACCTAAAAATCTTTTTCACTGATTTAAGTTGTGATTCTTTAGGACTAGCCTGAAATCTAGAGCATAAACACACTGAAAATTGAATATCAGGCCTAGATGCTGTAAGATTTAGAAGGGATCCGATCATACCTCTATATAGCCTTTGATCCACTGGTTTACCTTTAGGATCTTCATCTAAACTGGTTGAGGTACCCATTGGAGCAGCTATTTCCTTGAGGTTGTCCATTTTGTACTTCTTCAATAAATTCTTTATGTACTTGGACTGAGAGATGAAAGTTCCATCCTTTGTTTGTATAACCTGCAGTCCAAGAAACAATTTGAGCTCGCCCATTGAGCTCATTTCAAACTCATTAGTCATTATCTGAGAGAATTCCTCACACAATTTGGGGTTAGTTGACCCAAACACAATGTCATCCACATAAATTTGAATGATAAGAATATCTGAGTGACTCACCTTGGTAAACAATGTTTGATCAACTACACCTCTTGTGAAGTTCTTGTCAGTGAGGAATTTGCTCAACCTGTCATACCAAGCTCTAGGAGCTTGCTTTAAACCATAGAGAGCCTTTTTGAGTTTATAAACATGATTGGGGAAGTCTAAGCATTTAAACCCAGGAGGCTGCCTCACATAGACATCATCACTAATTTCCCCATTTAAAAAAGTAGATTTCACATCCATCTGGTGAAGATTAATTCCTAGGGAACATGCATAAGCCAATAATATTCTGATAGTTTCTAACCTAGCTACAAGGGCAAATGACTCTTCAAAGTCAATTCCAAATTCTTGATTATACCCCTGAGCTACAAGTCTGGCCTTATTTTTAATGATATTCCCTGATTCATCAGTTTTATTTCTGAACACCCATTTAGTCCCTATGACTGTTTCATGATCAAGAGGTGGAACCAAATGCCACACCTTATTCCTGTCAAATTGATTGAGCTCCTCATGCATGGCATTAATCCAATGCACATCTTTGGGAGCACAGTCAATGGACTTGGGTTCAACATTTGAAACAAAAGCATAAGCATTCAATTCATTTTGAATTCTCAAGTGGCCTCTAGTCCTAGGGGGATCATGCAGATTTCCAATTACATTATCTACAGGATGATCTTTAAGATATCTAATGTTAACAATTTCATCACCATGAGTTTCATTTACCTCCCCCTGAGCTGTAGGCTCTTCTTCATTAGGCTCTTCATTTCCTTCCTCATTTTCGGATTGGTCTGCAGGATTTCCTTCCTTCAGAATATCACAATTTTCTTCATTCCTGCATTGACCAACATTAGAATTTACCAAGGATTCATCAAAAACTATATGTGGAGATTCTTCAACAGTTTTGGAATTTAGATTATACACTCTATATGCTCGGGTATTTTCAGAATAACCAAGAAAGATTCATGGTTCACCTTTAGGTTCAAATTTGTCAAGGTCTCTTTTGTCATTTATATGAATGAAACATTTACAACCAAAAATCTTGAAATGAGCAATAGAAGGTTTCTTACCCTTTAAGATCTCATAAGGTATTTTTTGGGTAGAAGGTCTTACCATGGCTCTGTTAATTACATAACAGGCAGTATTTACTGCTTCAGCCCAAAACTTCCTTGGTATACCACCTTCAACCAAGAGTGTACGACCCATCTCCACTAGGGTTCTGTTCCTTCTCTCCACTACTCCATTCTGCTCAGGTGTCCTTGGTGAGGAGTACTTATGGTTAATTCCATTTGACCTGTAGAATTCATCAAACTATGAGTTTTCAAACACACCTCCATGATCAGTCAAGATATTTTCAATTTTCTGATTTATTTTAACATAGAACTCCTGAAATTCTGAGAATGCATCACTCTTATGAGATAAAAAATAAACCCAAGTATATCTAGAAAAGTCATCTACCATGACAAACCCATACTTCCTCCCTGATAAGCTGACAGATCTGGTTGGCCCAAAAAGATCCATGTGTATCAGCTCATGGGGTTTAGAAGACAGATTTTTTGTTCTAGACTTAAATGACTTTCTAGTTATCTTTGACAGAGTGCATGCATCACAGATTTTATTTTCTTTCTTGAAGGAAACTTCAGGAAGTCCTCTAACCATGTCATGCTTATTCAGTTTATGCAAAACAGTATAACTAGCATGACCTAACCTACGATGCCATAAAAATGCTAAGTCTTCTCTACTAGCAGTAAGGCATAGGTTAGAATGTTGAATATCATCTAAATCTATCATGTATGTATTATTTATTCTTTTTCCAGAAAATTTGACAATTTCAGAATCAGGTTCAAAAATCTTGCAGCATTGAGAATCAAATAAAACTTTATATCCTTTATCACACAACTGGCTGATATTAAGTAAATTATAAGCTAACCCTTCAACCAGCATAACATCATCAATGCAGCAGGTAGAACACTTACCTACCTTACCTGATCCAATAATCCTACCCTTTGTGTTGCTTCCCAAGGTGACAAGGCCTCCTAGTTTCTCAGTCAACATGTAGAACTTGGCCTTATCTCCTGTCATATGCCTGGAGCAGCCACTGTCCAGGTACCACAAGTTGCTCTTGGCTGCCAGACATACCTGCATACACAATTAGGTAGAGAGGTTTGGAACCCAAGACTGATTGGGCTCCAGAACAGATGAAATAGAAGCAAAGCAAGAAAGCAGACTTTTCGGAATCCACATTTGTTTAAAAGAACTTTGTTCAGTGGATTTTGTAGTTTTCCTTCTGTTATTCTTTCTCTTATTTTTGTTATTTTTCTTCTTATTAGCACCAACAGAGTTATTCACAAAATTGTTGTTGTTATGCCACTGCTTTGGCCAGGTTGCATTCATAAGGTTTTGGTCAAAGTGATATTTGGGCTGACTGAAAGATTGGAAATTCCTAGGTATCCGACTACCATACCCATTATCCCAATTTCTGACATAGGGTCTGTAAAATTGTGTAGGTTGATGAACATACCCTGTATGCATCCCTTGAGTTCTAGTCCACCCAAACCCATTAGGATAGGTTGACTGTGTGGGGTAGTAGGACTGAACTCTAGGTGGATTAAATTTGTTGGGCTGACTCCTGAAAGCATTTTGTCTTCCCTGCACCCTTGACCCTGCTGACCTGTTCACAGGTTTTTGTTGGGTCTTTTTCTGTGATGGTGGTGGTGAGGACTTTTTGGCATTGACATGGGGTTTGTTTGTCTGAGCAGGCTGACCCCTAACCTTGGGTTGAGCACTAGAGTTAGGTTTGGAAGTGCCAATTCTACTAGGCTCACCAATTTTCTGTTTGCCCTTCTCCTCTGCAGTGAGCTGTTTCAGATTCACATTTGTGTTCACAGCATTATTAGAATTCATGTTAATCAGAGGTCCTCTCTCCTTTTGTGCAACAAAGGAAATAGTTTTCATTCCAAAGCTCTTAGTTGCACTAGAGTTAAATCCTAGGCCCTCTCTCCTGAAATTAACCTTCGACCCCAATAAAGCATTTAAGTTTTCAGATCCTTGGGTCATTTTCTCAATGGTTCTCAACTTATCCTCATTATCTTTCTGAATTTCATCAATAGACATTTTCAATTCATTATTTACATTGAGGACAGCTTCATATTTTTTAGAAATAATTTTTATCTCACTTTCATATTTTTGAATTTTCAGTTTCCATGCATCAATTTCATTGTCTAACCTCACATTTTCTTCCTTAGAAATTTTCAGCTCTTGCTTGATTTCTTCAATTTTAGAACATGTGAGTTTCAGCTTACTATTCTCAGATTCTAAGCATGCAATTTTATCAGTTAGAGTTGTATCTTTTTGTATGGAGTTAATCTTTCTTCTAAGATGCCTGTTTTCCTTTCTAATATCATCAGCTCTATCAGCTATGTCATGGTAGGCATCTACCCAATCAGTAATAGTAAAATTTTCAAATCTAGTGATTACCTCATCTGAGTCCTCCTCTCTGTCTTCGGAGCTTGTTGCCATAAGGCAAATGGGCTTCTCAGATTCGGCTTCACTGTCTGAGCTGCTACTGAAAGAGCCTTCATCTTCATCACTCCAGGTGCTAACCATAGCTCTACCTTTCGTGTTCTTCTTCTTTGACTTGTCCTTGTATTTCTGATTCTCTGGACAGTCAGCTTTCATATGGCCTGGTTTCCTGCATTGATAACAAGTATTAGTTTTAGTTTTCTTAGCAGGGTTATGTTTGTACCTTTTATCCTTTCGGCCGCCACCATACTTCTTTTGGCTGAATCGTCCTGCTCCTTTCCTGAGGAATCTCCTGAACTCTCTGGTCATCATGGCCATCTCAGAACGAGTTATGTCTTCTTCATTCAGGGTCTCCTCTGATGATGAACTGCTGGAGCTGGATTTGCTGGATTTGTTGGAACCAGCCTTCAGCGCTATCGGCTTCTTCTTCCTTTCAGCTTCTTCTATTCTTGGCATATTAATCTCATATGCCATCAGTGAGTCAACTAGCTCATCAGCTCTTGTATTTCGCAAGTCCCTTGACTCCTCCATCACTGTAGCTTTCGTATGCCAAGCATGAGTCAGGGAGCGCAGTATCTTCCTCACTACATCATATTCTATCTGAGGTTTCCCGAGACCTCTGAGACCATTGGTAATGATTGTCAATCGAGCATACATTTCACTGATGGTCTCGTTCGGCTTCATCTTGAATGCTTCGTATTCTGACACAAGGAGATTAGCCTTCTGCTCTCTAACCTGAGAGGTCCCTTCATGAATGACTTCCAGTGCATCCCATATCTCCTTAGCTGATTTACAGGCTGATACGCGGGAGAATTCTGTAGGGTGCAGAGAGCACTGAATGGCGTTTATGGCACTCCAATTCAGTGTAGACCTCCTTATCTCCTCCTTGGTCCAGACTTCCTCATTAGGGGACAGCTCATAAGGTCCCTTGCTGACTACCTTCCAGATCTCGTAGTTCTTAGCCCTCAAAAACACTTGCATACGGTTCTTCCAGTATGCGTAGTTAGATCCATCGAAGAATTGGGGCATTGTGGTTGAGTGACCTTCAGCTATCATCCCTCGAGCATCCATCTTGCCTTTCCTCTTCGGGTGATGAGTCCCTGTAGAAGAGTATGGCTCTGATACCTAGTGTTATGTTAGATGGACGCAGTCTATCTCCACGAAGTGTGGATCTAGAGGGGGGGTGAATAGATCTACTGCCTAATTAAAAACCAGTAAGAGGTTCTAATGCGGAATATAGGTAGAACTACTGAATCACTAACCTGAATATTAGATTTGAACAAAAGCGAATCAAACTATGAAGCTGAGTAAGAAATCCAATTGCACACAGTTCATAGACAAACACACAAACACAAGGCACCCAAGATTTTTAGGTGGTTCAGTCAAAGACCTACGTCCACCCCACACTCAACCGAGTATGGCTTACTGCTGCGCAGTACAGCTTGCGTCTGCTGGGCACTACAGTTTGGCCTACAAACCGCTGAGCAACACAGCTTGCTGTCCGAGACAAGTCTCGCCTGCTGAGGATTACAGCTTCACCTGTCCAGTGGAATCCTCCACTGCAACTGCTGGGGTTTACAGCTTACCCGTCCAGAGGAAGCACCTCTGCTAACAGCTGACTCACAGCTTGAAGAAACAAGTGTTCGGAAATTTAAAGACAAAAGCAAAACGAAAATGGAAAGCCCAAATGGGAATGTAGCTCGAATGAGAAAAGCTCAGCTCTGGTTTCTGAACCAAGAGACTGAGATACAACCTTTCAAACAAAACTCTCACAATCTCACTCTCTCAATCAAGCTCTCTCAACTCATCTCTCTCGATCTTCTCTTGTCTCTTTTTCTTCTTCTCTATTTTTCTTCTCACTGTGGATCGGTGGCTCTCTACTGCTTCAGGCTTCTACTCTCACTATATAGACTTGCCACTTCTTCGATTGATCAGCCTTCATCTGAAGACGAAGACACGCTTTTATATCAGCAGCAGGTTGGATAAGGGCACGTGGCTTCCACATTTCCCGCCCATAGAATTTGCCAGAACCGAGGACATTTCATCCACATGACAGCATCCTGGGATGGGCTGCTTCCACATGTCACCATCACAGCACCTCGTCCTCCTTGGATCACGAGCCAAGTCACCAATCTCTGTAAAGAATCCCTGTCAGACAGAGTATCGGATTATCAGTTGTAAGTTTAGAACCATGTACAGACTTTGTGAGATGCAATGCATTGTATATGCTTCACTGTATGGACTTTATGAACTCGAATGCATTGTATAGACTTCGTGAATGGGAATGCAATGTACAGACTCTGCCCAATGTGTAGACTTCATATAAGAAGGCAACGGCTGTACAGACTTAGGCAATGTAAAGCCTTGGACAGACAACTGACAATGTATGGACTTCACTGTATGGACTTTGTGAACTCGTCGAATGCAATGTACAGACTCTGCAGAACATTCAGTAGCCAACATATAGACTTAGGCATCCTTCAGCTCAATGTATAAACTTCAAACATGATGCATGCAATGCAACGCAGACACTGGCTGTATAGACTTGGATATGTAGGAATGCAAATGACTCTGTACAGACTTGGATGCTTGTGTATGCATGAGGGCAATGTACAGACTATGCATATGCACACTAGCGAGTGAATAGACTTGGCTATGGCATCAAAGTATGCACAACGTAAAAGATGCCTTCTTCCTAGGCGTTTGATTCAAAAGTGACGCCACTTCTGGTGGTCGTCAAATTCCAAGTTCATCTGAATGTATAGACTTCACGATGTGCAGACTTGCCAAAGACAAGGCTGTACAGACTTGATGAACGATGCAAGACAAACTAATGTATAGACTTGCATGAAGCACATGATGCAATGTACAGACTTGGGCTGTACAGACTTCCACTCAACTGCGATGTATAGACTTGCCAAGGGAAACGACGGTAAAGCTATCAGTGTATAGACTTCGAGTGCAACGTCGGTAAAGCTACCGATGTATAGACTTGCAAGATCACTGATGGATGTACAGACTTCACCTCGAGCAATCTACAGTGCAGTGTATGGACTTGAAGAACAATGCATGACGCTGTACAGACTTCACTGATGCATGCTACAGTCCAATGTATGGACTTAGCTTCGTGCATGCTACAGTCCAATGTATGGACTTTGAATGTTGATGCATGAACAGTCCGTTGTACATACTTCCAATGTATAGACTTCCAGTGAGACGGATGATGTACACACTTAGCCAATGCAATGCGATGTATGGACTTCAACTAAGACGGACGATGTACACACTTAGCCAATGCAATGCAATATATGGACTTCAACTAAGACGGACGATGTACACACTTAGCCAATGCAGTGCAATGTATGGACTTCAAACAAGACGGACGATTTACACACTTAGCCAATGCAGTGCAATGTATGGACTTCAAACAAGACGGACGATTTACACACTTAGCCTGAACCACTGTATAGACTTTCATGAGACGCTCAATGAGACACTCAATGTACACACTTCAAGTCCAGTGTATAGACACTGCCTTAGACTCTAAATGAGACGGACGTTGTGCAGACTTTAGCCAATGCAATGTATAGACTTTGGGCTCGCCATGCAGTGTATAGACTCTACGTGCAATGTGTAGACTTTGAGTGTGTGTGTAGTGTGTAAACCTGTGAAGTGCATAGAACACACATACAATCTGATAAGAACAATTTCATCAAAGCATAAACAGTTGCCAATCAATCAAAACAAGGTGTTGCCAATGAAGTAAAGCATATGTCAACATCATCAACACAGAGGAGTCACAACAACGGTGAAGTTGGAGCTTTCATCTTTAGCCTAATGGGTCTCTGGGCTTTTTGCAGGTGCAAGTGTCGACACCAGGTGTCGAGACCAGGAGTCGACACCTGCATCCAGAACTCTTTTTTTCAAAAGCCAAGCCCAGGAGGTGTCGACACCTACCTGAACCTAGTTCTGGCAGCAAGCCAGAACACCAGGTGTCGACACCTGGTGTCGACACCTAGTGTCCAGATCTTCTATTTTGGGTTTTTGTGTTCTGGAATGCACAAGGTGTCGACACCAGGTGTCGACACCTATGTAGAGCCGTGAAAGATGACTTTTATGTCCTTGCTTTGAAAGTCCAACCAATCCGTTCTAACTGCCCTAAATCTCTCCCTAAGTCATGGATCTGGTCCCTGGAGTGTTCCTTGACCGCTCTAAATATATAAAACCATCTCTTGGGTCGCAAACCCTAATCAAGTGTTGAGATCTGAAATATTTTCTGTGGTTCTAACTCTTATGTGTGCAGGGTCGCAGCAGTTGCTCCAAGGGCTCCTTCCACGTTGTTCTCAGCTTGTATGTGAAGGGAAGAAGGAGGTTTCAAGTCTCAAAATGACCATCTACTGGAAGCTGCGTGGAAAATCAAGATACAACCCTTGTCCGTGTAAGAATCGATCATCTTCCTTCAAGAACGTTCTTCATCCTGCAGAAAAGCTTAAGCCTATTCGATGAAATAAAAGGGGGAGCTCTATCCACTGAAAAATCCATTTTGATTTTAGTTCTCTAGTTGCTCTTAGTTCTGTTTTAGATATTTGCTACAAACATCATCTCTTTGAACTTGGCTTCATGTGTCTTTTGTCCACTCTCTCTTACATATATACATGAGTTGCGATTTTTGTGATACAACATTTCTAATGCTCATATATTCTTTCCTATAGGTGAAGAAAAGGTGGAAAATAAGGTGAAGCTCTTGCAAGGAGGATATGATCTACCACCGTGATGATCTGGAGCTAGTGGAAGAAGGAAAAGAGGAGCATCTCGAGGAGAAGAAGAAGATGATGTCAAAATCATGATCATTCGTCAACAAGCCAAGGAGAAACAGATTTTGTTAAAGAAGGGGGAGCCTTATACTTGATGCATCTTTCTAGTCTCCATCTATAGAATTTGTTTTGGGAGTTCATAGCATATATTTGTCTTCTTTTCATATACAAGAATACTTTGTGTGGGTGTTCGGAGAAAGGGTTCTCCGAGTGTTTGTGTTGACGTGTGTGTGTCGATTTGTGCGGAGTATATCCGCGTGTGTGGTTGGGAGTTTTCTCCCGTGTGGTTGTGTAGGCATTGCCCTACGTGTGTGTGGACGGAGTTGTATCTCCGTGTGAGGTATTTAGTGCGGGGTGTGTTCCCCAGCGGTGTGTGTGTGTGTGTGTGTGTGTGTGCGTGCTGCTGTGGCAGCAATTTGAGGCAAGGCCTCGTGTGTGGATTGCTACGGAAGCAGCGTGTGTGGTGTTGGGGTTCGTCCCCGTGTTGCTACATTTTATAGCGTGTAGTGAAGCCTCACCGGTTTGGTGAGGCGTGGACGTAGGGAGCCCGTCGTGGTCCCGAACCACCTTAAAAATCCCCGTGTCTTGTGGTTTGTTCCTTGTGATTGTGGGTTTCAGTATCCTTTCTATTATGCAATCGTGTGAGCTCGGTGAGATTGAGTGAATTAAGTTTAAACCTGTTTAGATTAAATTCCTCAATATGATCAATCTTGTAAATTCCGCTGTGTGCTAGTTTGTGTTTTTAATTAGACAAAGTTTTTAGTAGAAGGATCTATTCACCCTCCCTCTAGATCCGTATTCTTGCACTACGGGACCCAACAAACATTCATATGTTTTGAAGAATTCTGAGGGAATTATGCAGTAACCAGTGAGTCAAAATGGGAATTGGCAGATCAATGGCTAGGACCCACTGAGTAACCGGATGCACTTCACCTGAGAGGTGAGGTGGTTCGCGTCGAAAGGTGATGTCCAAAGTTATCTCTGTTCGGAAATACAAATTACAAAAAGGAAAATGGCAGAGCAATGATGTGGCACACTGAGTGTAACGACCCGAGAATCCGATTACCAGGAAAGACCCGATAACCCGAGACTCGAACCGCCGCCCACGAGCCGAGAGGGCTCGGAAGGGCTAAAAAGAGTGTGAAGGCATAAAGAAATAGGAAATAAAGCAGGATAATTCAACAATTAACAGAAATAAATAAACAACTACAGCTACAACAGAGTCCAGTCCAATAGAAAGTACAGTCTAAAGCAGTAGAACGTATCACATGTCAAGTGAACACTCGGCCCGGCGAGCTGGCAACTAAGAACCTCCGCACCGCACCCTCGAACCTCGAGGAAGAACCGCCACGCCTGAAAAGCAGGGAATGAGTCTCCAAAATAAAGACTCAGCAGGGATCCCGCGGAACCCCAACCAGAAACAACAGCGGTAACGGAAAGGAAAGCTACAACGACAGCAGGAACAGCGAACCGGTGGCCGGTCAAAACTCGGCACTACAGCTACTCCTACTGTACTAGAAACACACCCCGATCTCACGGTCGGGGCTACCGAACCACACTAGTACCACTCACCGAAGTAAAACCTACGGCAACCCCGCCGTAGAGGCATGTCTCCCAGGACACGGCCAACCTGGACACACTGTCCAAGGTGCAACCCTAACCACCTGGTCACGGGTACCGCACAACAAGACGTAACATTGGTAAAGCTACTAGCACCAGTCCCACGGCATGAAAATCGACACACGTGCCACGGCGAGACAACCGAAACTCAACTGTCAACACGATCGAAAACCTGAAGGTCGAAGTCACGGAAACTGATAGTCTGTCACTCTCTGTCTAGAACAGGAGTACCTCCCACTAGAAGTAAGGCCGAATGCGTCCACTGACGTCTTAGTCCGCGCCTTAGGTGTCTCCCTCCGGCCCAGCGGGAACTGAGACACCGTACAAGTAACCACAAAACAAGTGACTATCTGGGGTCACACCCGTCGACGTGGGTCCAACCGACCCAACCACGTGTGCACACACAGGCCGTCCGCCCCCGGCCTGGCCTTTAAGTGGTTTTCCCCTCAGTCGGACTCTGGCTGCTAGACGCGGGGCCCGACGAAAATCGGTCTAAAAACCGTCCTCAGGGTAAGCTCGTACACCTACTCCCAGGTGAGGCCAGCACACGCGTACTGGTGGGCTACGACTGGTGGAGGGTCACTGAGAGAGTAGACTCTCAAGTCAACGGAAAATAACGTCCAAACCCGACGAAGTACGGGGACCGTCCCACGTACCAGCACCGTCGCACGGTGACCACGGTCGGAGAAGAAACGGGACTCACAATCCACGGTCACGCACACACCCTGCGCGAGAGTCGAGGAAACCCAAGTGACACTAAGCCACTGGACTCTGGACAGTCTTCTAGACGCACTACACCCAACGGTCCTTGAGTCACAAGACTCGGGGTCAAGACCGTCGTATACAATGACACAAGGTCGTCAATCTAGTCTAATCCCTAGGCCTAAAACCACTGTAGCACGAATACCGAGGTAGCTCACGAGTCGCCAAGATCATTCCCTCGGGAAGGGAACTGAGAAGCCTTCCAGCCCCAAGCAGGGCAACTGGACTCACAGTCCAAGGCCACACACACGGCCCACGCAAAAAGCACAGATGCACAATTCCCAAGGCAGCGTACAAGCCGCCACGCCGATAACTGGACTCGCAGTCCAAGGCCAAACACATGGCCCACTCGGGAATCATCTTCTAGGAAAACTCACGACATGCGGGGGAACCCCACCGCACACACACCGACACACGGTGACACGAGTGGAGAACGCTGCACCCCGGGACCACACCGTACCACGACACTTGGCCCCGACGAAGTGCACAACATCCGTCAGGCCACGGGTTGGCACGTGGATCGAGAACCACACACCCGGGACTCAAATTGGTCAAAACAGAAGCACCGGGTTAGACTGGCACATGGGTGGTTCATCCTGGGCCGCTCAAGGGAAGTGCGGCTGGGGACGAGCCGCTCAAGAGATATGCGGCCAAGAAGAAGCCGTACAAGTGCACTAATCGGACTAACCCCAAAGAGAGGATAGGCGGTTAGGGCTGAGCCGCCCAAGGGGATGTGCGGCTAAGGGTCACCCACACAACCCAACCGACCTACTACAGTGTCGGTCAAAATGGTTTTGACCAAACCGCACAACCCGACCGACACGAAATTGTTGACTAAGGGTCAACTGGGACACGCGGTCAGCTCCTGGCCGCTCATCCCAACGGAAAGACAGACGGCTGGGGATCAGCCGCCCATTGGGGTACATGCGGACCTCACCTGGCCGCACATCACATGTGTGGTCTATCGTCCGATCGCTCAACCCCTAAACCAGAACAAGAAAAACGGACCAAAGCCAACCGCCCATACCATGGACGGGCCCTGGTTCGACTGCCCAATCGTCACGGCGGGCAAACCCAGGGGGTCTCTCGATCGCGGCCTTTCCACGCCCCGTTCGTGCTGAGACGAAGGGGATACAGCCACAACCACCTTGGCAATCACATGGACTCCGACCGGAGTCAAAACGATGCACGAATCTCGAGAAACATGCAATTCTATCAAAGTTACTCAAAAAGGGTTTCCGGGCTTCTCGGAGCCCTACCGGTCCAACGGGACCACCAATCGAGACGAAATCAGGGGGGAAAGAACGCTCTCGCCCTAAGGAATCCGTTGACAGTAACCGATCTGGAAACCGTCGCCATTTCCCGACGGACCCTACGAAACCTACAAAACCACGGTTTCGCTAGAACTGACCCAAACTCAGCCGTTTTCGCGCCGAACGACGTGTAATGGCAGGGAAAACGAGCAGGACGCAGTAGTGTTCCGTCACCCTACCTCCACCGAAGATACCGCGCGCCGAAGCGACTAATCCACGCCGAAAACTGCCCGGAACACAAACGACGCCAACTCGGAATCCACCGAGGGATCACGCCTGCTACTGCCTCGATCCTCGCCCGCGCCGCCTCCACCTCGCCCCCACCTCGCTCCGTCGGCCGCCGGAGAAGAGAGGGAGAAGGAGATCGTGAGAGAAGAGAGAGGGGGAGTGAGTGAGAAATGAGAGGGGAGAGAGAGAAAAGGGGTTTATATAGAAAATTCAAAAATTTTGAAAAATACCGAAAAATAGAAAAATACACCACCGTGATCATCGGAACACGCTGATCACCGTGGTAACGTCCCGACGTCGGAGAACGCAACGGTTCACCCTATACGGGATTCTGAAGGTCCGACAGACGGAAAACACGCGTAAAACCCAAAACGCAACCCGGGACCCACAAAGGTGCTCCGAAAATTACAGAAAATTACCTACGTGCTCCTCACAACACCACGGACCCAAGGAAACTCACGGGCACATCACCAGTGGGTCCGACAATCTGGTAAAAAATAGTCCGAAGCTCGATCGGACACGATCCGAAATCCGCGGAAAGACGATCCGAAACCCACGGATTCAGATCCGAAAAACCCGGGGTATTACACTGAGTAACTGGGTCACTCCACCTAAGACGTGATTTGCTTCACATAAAAAGGTGTTGCCTATTACCTCTGTTCAAAGGAGTTGAAGTAGAATAGTTAACCCACTAAGTAACTGAGATTTCTAGCATCTAAACAATGTGTCTCCTTATGTAAAAAAGGTGTGGTTCAACATGACTACTCCATCCGAAAGCAAGAAGACCAGGCTGGCTTCAAAAAGAAAATGAAAAATGATCAATTATGCATTCTTCCCCAACATAAACTCTAGACGGTGTAAATTTGTCTTACTTTAATACTAGTTAAAGTCACTCTTGAAGGGGCATTTTTCTCTTTAATGTGTAAGGTTGAAAGAAGACTTTCGGGCAAAATCTAAGAGCTTGTTTTAATTTCATTGACTCTGTAGGAGATTTTTTTTTCAGGTTTCTTAATTACGGACCGAGGGGTTGCTACCTTTAAACCTTCAAAGTTATTAATGGGGCCTTGCTACTCTCTCTTTACAAAAGGAATTGCTCTCATTTACATAACCCCTGGTTAGAAAAATCTACTGGTGATCTGACCCACCCAATCCATTCCAGGTCGACCTCCTCGCCGTTTCTTGCCTTCTTTCTGAATCAAACCAGACGATCTTTTCTACACTTCCCTACTTTGGTTTTTTACAATCATGTCAAAAAGGGGGAGAGATGTTAAAAAGAAATGTTGAAGTGTTGCATAGGCCTAAGAGTATGTCAAAGAGGGGGAGAGTGAGAGTGCGATGGCGATGCACTTTCTTTCATGGTTGTTTGTCGTGTGAGCTCTCATGGTAATATAGTTTTGTCATCGTAAAAAATGGAGAGATTGTTGTATTTTGTGTATTTTATAGATTTTGATGATAACAAAACTCTATACTTGTTTGGTGAATCTAATGCCTATCTAATTCATCTTGAGTGGAATTACATCAAACCGAGCCCAAAAATGTCAAGAAGAGCAATCTAAGGTATGTTGGACTTATTGGATTGAATACATGTTGATTTGAGGTTACTTGTGTGTTTTACAGGTGTACCGGTCGACATGGACGATGGGCCGGTCAACCTGGACTGGCAGGAGGCAGCAGCCTTGCTAAAATCAAAGGGAAGGTCGGGCCGGTCGACCAACCGCTTTGGACCAGTCGACCGGATTTGCCAGAGCTCAGAAGACCAGATTTTTACAAAGTTCGTCGACCGACGGCTTTGGACCGGTCGACCGGATTTGCCTGAGCTCAGAGGACCATATCTCTATAGAGATCGATCGACCGACCCCATGCATTGGTCGACCGATCGCAGTTACATGAATTGTGGCCTTTTCGTTTCTAGCACGATTTGGTGTGATCTCTTGCCAAAACTTTCGGGGATGGCCGGGATACTATAAATACACCTGATCAAGGTTATTAGAGAGAGTCTCCACGAGTTTCCAAGGATTCCAAGAGCCCTAGAGCGAGGATAATACTTGTTGCAATCCAAGGTTCAACATTCAAGGGCATTCGAGGGTGGAGACTCCAAGAGCGTGATTTTCAATTGCTGGAGGTTCCCACGTCGAAGTACTAGATCTGGAGTACTATGGATCATGAGAGAATTGCATCAACACGTACCGTGGTGTACGTGAGGCGCGATCGACTGAGCTACATCGGATACGTCATCGAGCCCAATTTCTACACAGGGGGATCTTCTTGTTCTGTCCTCTTCGTCATATCTCCTGTGTTTTTATGTTTCCTTACGTTCTACAAACATTGTTGAGTGTGTGTACGTGCCGTCGTTGCGTGCACATGTTGACTTTGGGCCGTGTGTGGTTAACCTTTGGATAGTGTGTCCCGTTCGGGACGTGTGTTGGAGGACTCTATTTCTAGTGTGCTTAAACCTCACTACGGTGAGGGGTGAATGTAGACACGTGAATTTACGTAGTCGAATCACCTTAAAAATCTCCCATCCCTCGTGATATGTACTTCCATCTTTTCTATCACCATTCTACAATTCACAAAGTGAGTCATAATGCATTCTATCTAGGTTACCGTTGTTTTATTTCGAGAGCATGCTTGTTTAATTTTTAGAGGATGTGGTTCGATTCACCCCCCCCCCCTCTTGAACCGTTCAGCCATCTAGTCTTCGGTACGCATACCGACTCTTCACCCCCTTTTTTGTTTTTCTTTCAAAATATTTGGGTTCCAACATACTTCCATATCCAAGGATATTCAAGTAGGAAATGTTCTTTTATTAGATATCTCCCCATTGTCAGGGAAGTAACCCTGCATATGTACAAATACAAAGTGAGTTGCAAAGATGCACGTCTTTGTTTCAGATATCCAATAGCAGTGTAACACACTTGCCACAGGGAACAACGGATATGAAGTAAAATAAGAACACAATTTTGGGACACGAACTCCTTCAACTCAATTTGCAATATTATGTTTACACATTACATCCCCGGAGAAGATTGAAGTGAAGCAAACTATTACACCAACCAACAACATGTACAAAAGTAAATGGGCTTTTTGACTATGTGCAACCTCGCCATCTTAGCAGCGAGTATGGGGGTGGACATGCTCTTCTGGATGGGAACCCGTTTTGGAGCCTCGATGCACCAATTGAAGGACGTTGATCTGTAAATAGCTCAAACTTGAGATTGGAAATGAGTGAAAGCGGAGTTTTTGATGACTGAATGCCATGTAATGTGACAAAATATCACAAAAAAAAGCCAACTCCACTTTATCATTGTCTCTTGAATAACCTCCTGGTGAACTATAATTTGTGAGGATTTCGAGCAGCAGATGGGCTGGTGACACTTTGAGAGCTCAAGCTTGCAGTTCTCAGGAGTCTACGGAATTCATGCAAGCTTATCTTCCCATCCTTATCTACGTCAGCCTCCTCTAATAGTGGGTCAATGGAGCCCTTCAACCCTATGTGCTGCAAATAACCGTTAAAATGGTAAATAATTTCCTATAGCGTTAGAAGATATATTTCAGAATTGTAACGTCTGCAAGTATAAGCAAGTTCTGGTCCACCGGTCTTTATTTAAACATCAAAACCTGGTTCTAAGAGATGGTGTTAAATACAAATAATTGATTTTTATTCTTATTCCCATACAGATTGAATCAATAATTTTCATCCACTGGTCTTACATGTGGGTAATAAGGAGACTTGGGTTACCATTCCCAAGTAATCCATATGATTCAGAGGAGGTAAATGCACGCATATATGTTTGCCATGGGAATATAAAGCTTTTGGATGTTGCAAATGGTTGCAAGAAGAATTCATATGGTTTAGCTGAGACAAATGTATGCACGTGTTACACCATCAGATAAGTGCAGGAATCTAAAGTTTTCAGATGTACCATTCTAAGTTCATCAGGAGTGATGAAACCATCTCGATCCACATCAAATTTCTCGAAGGCAGCTTGGGACCGTGATTGCCACTTTTCAGAGTCATGTTCCACTAGCTGATGCACATGCAAAGTTGCAGCAACAAACTCATCAAAGTCCACTAGCCCATCTGTATTGCTATCAATCTGCCCAGAAGCATTGTTATTAATTTCAGAAATTGGAATGGCATATAACTATCAGAAAACATAATCAGATAAACTTTCCATTGAGTTGGCATTTTCAGGGTTAGAAATTGGAACTCATACGAAGCACAAACATGGCATTTTCAGCATTGGAGATTAGAACTACTATTTCTATAAAACACAAGCAAACTTGGTCTTATATTTCACAGCGCAAACAAAAGGTCAAACAATTTTTTTATTTTTGTTGAACATTTTAGGGTGCTTCCCTCAGCCATGTCCAATCACTGAGTAAAATATGGCAGGCTCAAGATTCTGAGATGATCCTGGCACTATGTTCAGAAGAACTGGCTGTCTAGACTCTAGATACACACCAGAAATAATGTAACAGACCAACGGCCTACCCAGAAAGAACTGTCCAAATAAAAGTAAAAGCCAATAAACAAGTGAGCCTTTTAGGTATGATAAACAAATTGATCAATCCAAAAATGCTTTACAAATGCGAAAGAGGATTTGCATCCCCAAATCTAGCTACGACAGGATGCCGAGACAGAAAATTAGAACATACAGCCAGATACAAAGCTACATCCTATCTCCATTACAGTCACTTGCTCTTCCGCAATGGAGACCACTATTGCCAAAAAGAACCAATGCTTTTAGCACTCTGCTGGTTCTCTCCAAGATATAAGAATATCCTGTGCAGCTTTTCCATATTAATGTCCAACCAGTGGGACACTCTTCATTAAATAATGAGATATACATAGAATAAAACACTTATCAAAATGTGAGAGAAAAGTATATAGATCTTCCGAAAAGGAGATTACACTATAAGAAGAGGCAACACAATATCAACTTTTTCATAGGAAGAGATTAACAACACAAAATAATCAGAAAATACAAATAACAAAAGGGCATTCAATTTCAGATTAGTTGTAGGCAAAAAGACTTACAGCTTGTAGAATTTCAAGGACACGGGGTTCCTTCACTCTCCAGGGAACATCTTTTGCAAGGGCCTGGCAACATATTATGTGAACGATATTAGCTTTCATCCAAGGCAAATTCAGAACAAAGAGAAACCAAATGATAACTCAGAAGAATTATTAACATATGAGCTCTGAAAATAAAACACATTTTAACAGCTTTCTCAGCATCAGCAAAAGCAAATCAACCATGGATAAATGTTTTTTTTTAGTGGATAGTACCACTAATTGTATTAACTAGAAAAAAAAGGGACCAACAAGTATAGTCAATGAACTCCCAAAAAATCCTTGTACAAAAGATCACATCAAGATAATGTGGTAGACACTAACCCCCCAACAAAACCAAAGGAGGGGAGTTGAGGGAATTCACATTACAAAACAACTCCGTCCATTCCCTCACTCTATCACGAATGAAAGATACAAGAGAATCCTCAACTCTAGACTCCCTTCTAAAGGACCTCTTGTTCCGTTCGCCCCACAAAGACCACAACCATGGATAATGTTAGTTTTCTAAAGCTTCAACTTTTAATTTGCAGCCAATTCAGTTTATACAAAGTGACATAGGATTTGGAAGTTTCAGAGATTAGACAACTTAAATAGTTAAGCGAGAAAGGAGTTTCGTCATAAATAGGACTATGCCTTAGATGAGACTGAATCCTTCCCATCATCAACATTTACAGGGGACAATTTTGCAACATTTAACTAATTGGATACTTTAAGTAACCCTTCTCGAAGACACAGATCACAGCATTTGCTGGCGAGCATCATTATGAACCGAGTCCTGTTTCTAAAGGATGTAGTGAAAAAGTCCTTTAACACTGTCAAAACTGAGACATCAGTTTATCCACATGGAAGTATTGTTGGAGTTGATGTACTCATTAGAATTTATATATAAGCTGGGAACAAGTTCTGAATTTCTAAGAACAGAAAGATAACTTACATGTCTCATTTCTTCAAGGCTAATGGAGCCATTTTTATCTACATCAATTGCATCAAACTGATCACGGAGGTCAGCCAGCTCCTCTGGATCGAGTGTACTTGCCAATGCCTGAATTAAAAGCATCAATATTAGGTCAGTATACACCTAAAATCAATTTTCTATATTAGGCCCCTGTTTCCACGTGGAGAAGTTTTTTCTTTACTTTTTTACTTTTGCCGCATCCATTTCGTTGGATAGGTCGGGATAACCTTCCCCCCTTTTTTTACATACTTATTAATTCCGCGTGTTTTATTTATCAGACGATTAGGGTTCGTGTACTGGACTTTTTCCCACTGAGTAGAGTCAGTGTAAATTTATATCGAATAAGTCCGAACACCTTTGATTAACTGCTAAAAACTTCTTTCCACCCTTATGGCCGACACCCTGTGTCGAGGGAGATGTATTTCCATGATTCTCTCTTCGAGTGAGGGTTTATTTACAATTCTCTCCCTCATAAGGACTTAATCACAATTTTCCCCTTGATCGGGGTTTCTTTGCAATTTCCAGCATGATTAGGGCGTCATGTGTGACTCTACAATTTTTTCCCTGAATTTTCCGTATGTTCCCAGATTTCTATGGGCATTTGTACAATTTCGAGAAGTTTCAGGGTAAAAATGTAATTTTTAGGATATGGCCCCGACGGAGGATATTTCCATGATTTGGGGAACATTCCTTTGTAAAAAAACTTCTTCAGTTGAATTTCAGTTTTTTTTTCTTCTTGGAATATCCTTGGAATTCATGGACTTTTGTACAATTTTCCAAAGACAAGGGAAAAACTGCAATTTTCGAAGCCGTAAGGGGCTTTTACATAATTTCCTATATCAGACCAAGTTTCCTGATCTACTCTAAATTTTCTGGCATTTTTCAAAAAAATGCAAAATTTCTTGATGTTGGGGGGCATTTTAGACCATCACACCCTAAAGTAAGGGTTTTTCCGCAAAATTACAGTGAGTTTGTGTTACACAAAACCCTGCAACAGCAAAAGAGGAGGGCACACCTCCTCCTTCCTCTTCTCAAGTCTTCTCTTGTTCTCTTCTCCTTCTCCTTTGAAGTTCTTCTCTTGTTCTCTGTCGAGTTCCTCTCCTCCTTGAAGCTTGGCCACCCCCTCCTTTTATAGGAGGTGGGAGATAGGGCGAAGGTAGGTGACTCCGGTGGATGCACCCCCTCCGGTGGAAGTCCAAAAGACAAGGTATAACACCCCCTCTTCCCCCCATTCTTTTCTTCCTTTTCCTTTTTTTTTTACTGCACATGGCCCATTAAAAACAAACCGGAGAGGGCGGTGACCGGAGGGACGCGGTGACCGGAGGGACCTCCCTCCGGTCCTGGCTTGATCGGAGGCCCCCCTGTGGTCTGCAGACACCGGAGGGGGCTCCCCCTCCGATTAATTGCACACCGGAGGAGTCCCTCTTATTTTCTGTAGGACCGGAGCCCCCCTCCGGCCTGCAAGAAACCAGAGGGAGCCCCCCTCCAGTGCTATGCCACCGGAGGGGGTCCCCCCTCTGGTCTAAGGCTACCGGAGGGGGGTTCCCACCGGTCTAGACCACCGGAGGGGGTCCCCCTCCGGTCCACCTTCAATTTGAGAGAGAGAGATAGAGAGAGCAAGGGGCGGAGGGAGTGTTCTTGGCTTCTTGACTTCATCAAGCTATAAAAGGGCTCCGTACTTCTGAAAGACCATTTTTTTACTGCTAGTAGAACCGGGCTGTAGCACGTGGAGCCTTCCTTGGTTGCTTTTGACACTTGTTTTGTCCGAGGAATAATCCCGTTGACCGCCATACGGATCAAAGAGATCCGAGAACTTGTTTGTAGTTAACCTTTCACGCGGGTGAGCGGGATTGTGCCACCCTATAGACCACTTGATGAAACATTTTCATGCATAAAAGCACATATAAAATTGTAAATAGCGTGGAACTCTTATGGGGATTCATGAGGGCGACGACCATGTCGTTTCAAAGCCACTCATGACATATTTGATTTTCTTTTCTCTTCCTTTCTAAAAATTTCTAAAAATTTTAGAAATTAATAGCAGACTTTTTGGGGTCCAATAAATCCCCGCATGGGGGGTCCGTCAGAGCTGGGGGCGACGGCGGGCGGCCCGTGCACTTCGTTAATTTCACTTGCTCTTGTGGCATGATGCCCTTATGACTTGAACCTTGATATGTATGCTTTTGACACTTGACATTATCCATATTTACTAGATTGGCATTTGACAACTTTTTTTTCCTTTGTTCTTTGCAGGTAGTCATCATGCCTCGCGTCAGAGAGAACCGTGCCCGTGGGTCGAGGGAGTGTGATATGGAGACCGCCCCTATCGCTTCCAAGAAGTTGATGCCTCCGTTGGACCCTCCAAGAATTACAGCGGAGAATCTATTCTCCCCTGATCGGGGGCTGAGCGTGATTGCCTCAAGTCCCCTTCCTGAGGACGAATCTGGGGGAGGTGCTGTTGGCTTATATCCTTGATTGTGAAGCGTGGAGGCTTCTTCAAATATGAACATCTGGCGAGCTATCCGAAGCACTTTCAGTTAGACAAGTACTTGTTTCCCGTTATTCAGAATTTCCTCAGAGGATATGGAAGAGGACGATGTTGGTTTGCCTGCGAAACGCATTCAACTTGAGAGGGTAATTCTAGTTGGACGGGACGGCATGCTAGGTTATTGTGGCACTTCTTATCCTATCTTTCCCATGGGTTTGGTGCGCCCGATCCAATTTCTTGCCGCTTCCCAGTTGGATTTCTTCAACTCTGAGTCCGGCTGCCCTACTCAACTTCGGACCTTTTCATCTATTACTTGGGATATGTGTGGAAAACACAAAACGATGTCTGATGCTATTTCTGGTTTGTTTCTTGACTCCCTCTAGAACACAGTTTGCTCTTGAAGGATACGGCAAGTTCCGTCTTCTAGACAAGATTATGAGCGACTCCACGCCCAACTGGTATGGCAAATGGGCTGTTGTTTCTTCTCACAAATTTCATTTGAGAGTCACAAAATAACTCATGGGAGTTCTTCACCACTATAGCAGACTACATGAACATATTGGAATTCGGCACGCCGTTACTACTGCGCTATAGCGCTACCCCTATTACAGTGGCCTACTGCAAGCCATCACTGAATGATTTAACCGCAAGTTCAATATTATTGGCACAACTGAGGGAGTGACAGCTTTTGACTTATGAAGCTGTTGGACATCACATAATGTCTTGTCTTTTCTTTTTTTTTTTTAAAAAGAACTTTGGTTTCATAAATTTCTTATTGAGCCTTGTAAAAGAAAAGGGAAATTTATGAAAAGGTGCACATTGAGGGGCTACATATATAGCTTGTGCTTGGTTCATTCCGTGGGTGCGCATCGTATCAGACGATTTGAGTTCGAGTGCTAGACTTTTCCTCACTGACCGCAGTCAATGTTTATTTATATCAGCATAATGTCCAAACACCTTTGTTTAATTGTCAAAAAAAGTCCTAAAGTCCCTTATACGGGTTCTGAGGCCAATGGCATACTAGCTTGCATGGCTCATAATGCACTTCTCCCTACGGATACCAACAATGAACTCGTTATTGAAAGAATTAGGATTTCAACTGAGGCCATTGGCGAAACCCTAAAGTTTAAAGACATAAGTATGATTTGCGGGAGGCCGAAGATATATTGGGGCATCCTAATGGTTTCTGGATCCCAAGGAAATTTTGGTGATTTTTACGGGTTCCAAGGGTATTCTAGTAATTTTACCAATCCAGGGGTATTCCTGGAATTCCCGAGTTGGCGTGAGACTATCGTATGATCTCCAGCTTTCAAAGGCGCTGAGGTAGTTTCCGAGAGGTTTTGAAAACTTTGAGGCCATTTCTAAGTCACAGAAATATTTTAATAATTTTACCAGACCCTAGGCAGATTTAGGTTTAGGTTGACACCTAAGTGCAAAACTGAGCTAGCAAAGACCCTAAACAATAGCAGGACTGAGAGAAGGCGTGCATGTGTTGAAACTCAAAACGAAGGACATATGCATAGTTTTCTAAAAGTTAGGGTCTATTCGCAATTTTCTTCGGCACACACATGAGGGAAGACAACTGAGTGCGTTGATGTTTCATGTAAGCACAAGAGTTGTCGGCGAATTGTCGACTATATATAAAGGGTCTCCGCACTGACGCGGGACATGAGGGCATAGCCACCATTACAAAAAGTCGCAAGATAGGATTGCAGTTATAGGACTTTGGTTTTCTTGTAATTCCCGGAGGGACAATTTCGCAATTTATAATTATCTGAAGGAATTACGTGGTTTGGCCATCCAGAATACATTACAAATTACATAAGCAACCTCCAGGAGCCTAAATGCAAGACCCGAGGTATTTATAAATCATACCCTTGATGGGCCTTTTCACAAACAAACAAACTCCGTCACGTGTGTCCTCTTCTTCGTATGTCCGTGTGTCTCTACGCATCTATGTCTGTGTGTCCATCCTCCTCGGCCCAGGGGACTATTTATAGAAGTGGGAGGACCCAAGTTGTCAAAAACGTGAGGTTTTGTCTCAATTTTGACAAAATGAATGAGTTTTAGCCCCAATTTTGACAAGGTGGGGTGACCCACCCTTTTTTTTTCTCCTTTTTTTTCTCCTTTTTTTTCTTCTTTTTTTTCTGGGATCACGGGCCCAGAGGGGTCATTTGACCCGTGGGCGGGACCCAACGGGGTGGACACGATGGTCATTTGAACCCCGGGGCGGCCTTTTGGCCCCTTTTCGCACGTCTTCCACATCTTTTTGTCGCCCTGGGTAGAGGAGAAGCCGCCGCCCTGCATTTATTGTCCTCCGACGCTCATTTTCTGCCGCATGGGAGTAGCGCGTTGGTGGAGAACCGTGCGGGAGCGGAGGCTTGTCTGTTTGTCGTCTCTTCGTGCACCGTTCGCCGGGGGGGGGGAGTTTTTACATCTGTCCGAGATGTGTGATACACAACTATTTGGTCACTTCGACAAGTATGCACATGTATTTTTCCATTAACTTCCCTTACTGCGACGCCCCTTGCAATGATATGCGGTCGGGCCAATAGACCCTAAATCGCAGAGGTACTCTGCGGAACGACGGTATCGACGTTACACTGTATTTTATCCGTCCGTTGGTGTGAAGTAAAATTCTCGAAATGTTTCAAGAAAGTTATGGGTGCAACAAATGCCCACCACGAGATGTCCGTCAAGGCCAGAGGCAGGGGCAGACGGCCCGTGCCCTTTAAAGGGGATGATTGCCATGCGTCTCTTGAATAGACTTTGGACTTTGTAGGACTACATTTAACGTCTATGTTACTGTCCTAAAATGTTTGACCTAACTTCATTTCTTTCTCTTCATCTCATTTTTTTGTTCTCCGGTATCTATAGGCATGTCTCGCAACAGCGGAGATAAGAGTCGGTCCAGGAGGCCGAGCGCCAGAGGCCCTGATGAATGTCGCATTGAGCGCACTGATCAACGCATGCCACCTTTCCCTCCCCGCGTCATCAATGATGACAACTTCAGCAGGGTGGACTTTGGCTATCTGTGGGTCGCTGAGGGCCCGACTGAAAGTGCCGACGATAATGAAGGCCTCGTGGACATGTCCCGCATTACAAGGAGGGACGACATTTATAAATATGATCACTCAGGGGGATATCCACGCCATTATCCTTTGGATCGCCATCTTCATCGGTTCCTTCAGAACTTTGCACCGATCGGCATGGAGGATGACGATCCCCTACTGCCCGAGGAAAGGCGCCGCCTTGAGCGGGCCATACTGGCGGGGAGAGACAGCATGCAAGGCTTATGTTCCTTGACTTATTCGAGCTTCCCAGAAGGTTTTACTCGGCAGAGACAGTACCCAAACTGGTAGAGCCTGGGCTTCTTTCAGCAATATGACGGCTTCACAATTTGTGCTGCACCACTGGCCCCAGCGATCTGGCACTTGCACGGGCAACATAGGACTATGGATCAGACCGTGGATGGCCTTTTCTTGACACCCTCAGGGGTGAACTTTGCACACGATGAGTATGCTCATGACTGTATGCTAGAGAGGATCTTGGCATTGAAGACCCCCAGTTGGTACGGGAAATGGTTAGTTGTCCCATCTCACAGCTATCATCGTGGCGCGACAGAGTGGCTCTGGGGCATTCTGACTGTCTACCGATCGATATTAGACAAGGTGGGGATCTGCCATGCAGTGACAGTCGCCTTGTACTCCTACCCTTGTCACACAGGCCTGCTACAGGCCTTAGCCGAGAGATTCAATCGCCGGTGGAACACCTTTGTCACTGCCGGGGGAGAGACTTCACTAGACCTCTGAGCCTTTCAGAGGGTTTCTGGTATTCCGATTTGCGGGAGGCCCTACGAGGAGCTGACCCTTGATAATTTGCACCTCCGCTCCACCGATGGCACCGGGAGGTATAACACGCCTTATTGCTTCAGATTCTTGATGAAGACATGGAGAGACTTGGCTCGGGTTGACACAGACCGGACTCCTCACACCCCGAGGGTGACTTTGAATGCGTGGGTGAGCCACTTCTATAGTGGCCCTTTTTTGCTTCCACGAGGAATTTGCTCAGCCTAGCGTGACCTGGGAAGAGTGCAGAGAGATCAAGATAGACCTCCCTTCACATCCGCAACATCTGCCTACACCTGCACAGGGATGGAATTCGAGGGAGCTGCCTCCCCTCACATGGCGGCAAACTTGGCCTACTGGCTAGCCAGCTTTGTGGTTCCTCACGGGGAGGACGGGGTCCTGCGACCTGAGGTGATTTATCCAACCTGCTTGTTAGCATGTGGCCAGAGACTTGCCATTACTCCTACAGCCCTAGCGAATATCTACCATTCATTTGGGGCTTTAACATTTCATTCATCACCACGAGAGAAGAATATAAAGATGCCCACTCATTACTTGAGCGCATGGGCAGGGTTATTATTTCCAAAGCTCTCTTGGAGAACCACAGTTGATAATCCGACAGCGCCGCTGATTTTTTTATTCATAGGACAGCCATCACAGGATGCCGTAGTTCAGGTTGAAGGGGCCCGACGGGCCTTGTCTTTTGTTCCAGTGAGGAGAGGTGAGGGCCAACCCTTGACTACTCCTACCTTTACCGCCCCTATGTGGGGTAAGAGGGAGGCACAGTTGTCAGCAGGGTGTCTTCACACGCTCTACTCTCTTCCCACGGCTTAGCCGAGTGGGTTATATGTATCCGCCCGAGTGTATTAGTCTATCGGCGTTCTAGCATAGCTATTCTTGAGCCCTACTACCCACACCGGTTCGCCCAGAACTATAGGTATGATCAGGGCATTCCTTCGAGTGTAGAGTTCCCTGTAGCCCTTCAACTATACAGGCATAGGGACGTGAACTTAGTGGCGGCAGCGTGGCAGGACTTTCTTTGTAGCGAGGTGAAGGAGGGTTACCCCATTCTGGAGCAGGGTCGCAAAGGCCAATTTGATATTCACTATGCACGCTGGTGGATCAAGGCCAGCAATGTCTTCAGAGAGCACTGTGACGCCATTCGAGCTGCTGAAGAAGAGCGTTTGAGGAGAGAGGACTTGCCTCCTTTGTTTGTGGACCCGGACTTCATCAGATCCCACTTTTCAGGAGCCACCAGGGGCATCAGTGACATTGAGAACAGGTGGCGAGAGAAAGGCTGGGCAGTTCCCGTAAACAAAAGTCAGTATAAGGGGACTTTGAAGCCCTTGAAGGGTATACCAGTAGCAGCATCCGCAGCCCCTTCCTCCTCTGCTTCGAGGGCAGTCCCAGGGTCTTCAAAGACCTATTCTTGGTGGGAAGACTTGTAGGCTTCCTGTCGGGTGAGAAAGAAGTCCCAGCTATCCCAGCCGATACCCGAGGGAGCACTCGGAGGTAGCACATTTGCAGAGTGGAGGGCCCATGTGATCAACGACATGAGCTATGCAGGCCCGGTGGAGTATATTTCTGATCTGGAGATAGCGATGACTCTTATCACCATTCTAGAGATTGCAAAGGCAGCGGCCCATGTTCTCCGACTGAAGCTGGAGCAAATAATTTTTAGGCCCGTGAAGTCTATAGAAGTCACAGGTAATTACCTCCTTGCCTGGCCTTCTGTTGTACATATATCCTCGTATTTCAGAATACATGTTCCATACATCCCTTTGATGATTGTAGGTGGCGCTGCTGGAGTGGCCGGCGCTAGTCCGTTGGAGGGTCCTCCCAATATGACACTAGAGAGGGGCAATGTCACCTCGAAAAGGCCTCGCACTGAGAGTTCCAGGAGGGATGCAAAGCCCTCGTCCAGCCTTCGAATCAAGGAAGAGTCTCCAGTCAGGAGAATATCTCCAGTAAGTGACATATTTTATTACATGCCGTCTTTAGGCTTGTATGCAATGTTATAACCATCCGGCGAATACTTCCGCGGGGGTGGACATGCCTCTTGACGAGTCCATACCGAACAGTATCTTCAGCTTCGAAGAATTGATCCATCCTACTGATGATTATACGTTGGTGACGGCTAGCTCCCCCTCGCCTATCGCAGAAGGGGCCCCGGCTATTCAACTCTCAAGTAATGTACTCAGCCTTGCCTCTTCATTAGCATGTGAAGAATTGAAAGTCCTTAATTCTTCGGTGTTTGCATTTTGGTTGTGCATGGGCTCCTGATGCTGCTCTCCATGTCTCGATGGCGAGAGACAATGCTAAGTCTACTTCTGGGAGTGGGGGTTCTGAGACTTCCGATTCCCCCGAAGGAGGAAATTCGAGCTCTTCCTCGAGTACCGGGACTTCGAGCTCTTCCTCAGGCGAGAGACCCATCAAGCTCCCGAGAAGGCGAAGAGTTCGAGGCTACTCGTGGTGAGCAGAGATGCAGTCTTGCTTTTCCCAACCAACCTCTTCTTGTGATGATCTGTCTGGTTTATATAACCAACAATTATGCAGGCGTTGACTTGGCCGGCTCCGTGGAGGAATCTCTCACAACTTGTCGAATCCGGCTCATTTATGGACCTCCTGATTTATGGTGATGATCCAAGAATTACAAGGACCATGGAGGTGGCGGGTGCTGAAATCCCAGCGCCAGGGCTCTTTGGCAATACAATATTGAAACCCCCGTTAGAGATACCCTCTTGTGCTCTCAGTGCTACTGAAGTCAGCGCGGAGGATTCGTTGGGTATGAAGTATGCATATTTGTGTTATTTGTCTTACTTTTCATTGCTGAATTGACTGACGCCTATCACATTACTTGTGTGAGTAGTGGCGACCCAGGCTGCCGAAGGTGACATGCAGTAGCCTAGTGAGGTTACCCCAGGAGGGGAAGTTCTCTAAGACTCGCCAGAGGAGCAGTGCGGCCCTGGCCATGGTGCCTTGCCAGCGGGCCCCCAGATCACGGGTATACCCTACATCTGCTAATGAACTACTCAAAATGTGGACACATTTTGTTTACGATGTTAACCATTTCCTCGTGTCCTTCTCATAGGTTCTCCTTCTTCAAGGTCGACAGTTGAGGTCCTTAGGACAAAGGAGTCTCCAGACGAAGTAAGGCCGGTCCCTACTGGTGAGAAACCTTGCTCCGAAAGGGTCTCCGATACGGAGTCTATCCCCTCTAGCATAGTTGAAGGAGGCAACGTTATTGAGACAGGTATGTAGTTCCCCTTTGGAGCTCAGCATCATTTCACGTGTCATTTTACACATGGATGGCCATAAGCACATGTTATTTTATGTAGGGGGCCAAGCTACAGATTCACAACTTGCAGGGCCAGAGTTAGCCCCTGTGGATGCTCCTTCCAAGGTTATTAGGGAGGAAAGCACCTCTGCAGCTATTCTCGTATACGGGACTGTTTCGGGTAGGACATTATGTCTTGCACCTTGCGACTTTCGTGCTTATTTTCTTGACTATGAAAGGACACTCACTTCATTTTTTCCCTTCTTGATTTCAGTCCAATGGATGAGGCTCCAAAGGTGCCTGCAGATTTCCCTGCTCTTGGGGTCGAGTGGCCTGACACCCCTCAGCTTGGGATGGTGCTGGCAAATACTGATATGGCTGACCGGCTTCTCCAGGGTCTTGAGCAGTTGATTTAGGTTGATCCCCTGCCAACTGTGGAGGCTCTGAGGAGTAGCCTGGAGGTCTTCACCAGGGGTTACCACGCGTTCAACCTCTCCAAGGATGCGCGAATAGCGAAGCTTACGGCTTTGTGGGATGAGTTCGCCCGCCTTCATGTTGCACAGGAGCAGAGACAGAGGACTCAGCTGATGATTCAACAAGGGGAGGAACAGCTTTGCAGACTACAAACGGCTGAAGCGGAGGTTGAGGCTCGAGCTATGGCTGTTCGGGAGCGCGGCCGGACAGTCTCCCTGCGAGTGGAAGAGTTGTAGAGGGAGATGCAGGCTCTTTTGCAGCAGACACGGGAGGCTGAGGAGGAGTGCAGTCGCCTGCAGGCTGAGGCGGAGACTCTTCAGCATGAATCCGATGAGCTTCAACAGGAGGCCCTTCTATGCGAGGCCCACCTTGCTGAGTTAAGAGACGGTGCTAGACCTTGATAGGTCCCTGCTGATTTATGTTTTTTTTTGTTGTATACAAGGCTCTTGCAGTTTGTCCTGCTTTTTGGGTAGAGCCGAGGACTTGTCTCGGCCTGCCTTGCATTCTGATAAGAACGGTGAATAAAGAAGAGAATTCATTGTCTCCATCCTTTTTGCCACCTGCTTCACACTTTTCACTTCTTATCTTCTTCTTTCTTCTTCTTTTTTCGCTTTACCAGCCCTACCGCCCTTTCGGATTTTCGCCAAGACTGGCCCCCTTTAACTTTTTCCAATGCACTCTTATGGGTTTTCACACTGAGAGGTACCCATTTTTGCCTAAGTCGCCCTCGTAGGTTTTCACCTTAACCGGGTTAAAGTCTTTTTTGCCCTCCTAATTAGGACAACCAAGTCCGCTGGGAGATCAATATGTTTAGCCCCCCCCCCCCCTTTTTGTTTAAGAACCTATGGTGCCGAAAGGCAAAGGGGGTTTGGCGTCCCGAGAGGGACGTATGAGCCGCACCCAGTGGGACAGACAGGTGGATTTGACAGTCCTAGTGGGATATGGTTAGTCAAATCCGAAAGTCGATAGGTCGAATGGGTTGGCAACCATGGAAGGGCATGCGTAGGCCAAGCCCGATTGGGACAGCAAATAAGTGGATTTAACAGTCCGAAAAAGACGTGGGTTAAACCCGGAAGCTGATAGGTGAGACGGGTTGGCAGCCCGAAAAGGGCATGCATAGGCCAAGCTTGGTGGGATGAAAGAATGGATTTAGCACCCCGGGTGGGACATATGGATCAAATCTGAAAACCGATAGGCAGATAGGGTTGGCAACCCGAGAAGGGCATGCATAAGCTAAGCCCGGTGAGACAAAAGAATGGATTTGACAGCGCCAGTGGAACATGTGAGTCAAACCTGAAAGCCGAGAGGCAAGATGGGTTGGTAGCCCGAGAGGACATACATGGGCCAAACCCAAAAGAAGGAAATGATGGATTCGACAGCCCTAGTGGGACGTGAAAGTCAAACCCGAAAGTCGATAGGCGAGATGAGTTGGCAGCCCGAGAGGGGCATACATAAGCCAATACCCAGAAGACGAACGAGTGGATTTGACAGCCCTATTGGGATGTGAGAGTCAAATCCGAAAACCGATAGGCAAGATGGGTTGGTAGCCCGAAAGGGGCATGCATAGGCCAGACTCAGAAGAAGGAAAGGATAGATTTGACAGCCCTAGTGGGGTGTGAAAGTCAAACCCGAAAGCCGATAGACAAGATGGGTTGGCAGTCCGAAAGAGGCATGCATAGGCTAGACCCGGTTGGGACAATAAGTAAGTGAATTTAAGAGTCCGAAAAGGACATATGAGTTAAACCCGGAAGCCGATAGGCAAGATGGGTCTGCAGCCCGAAAGGGGCATGCATGGGCCGAGCCCGATGGGACTATAAGCAAGTGGATTTAACAGTCCGAAAGGGACATATGAGTTAAACCCGGAAGTCGATGAGCAAGATGGGTCGGCAGCCCGAAAGGGGCATGCATAGGCCGAGCCCGATGGGACTGGAAGGACGAATTTGATAACCCAGAAAGACATGGAAGCCAAACCCGTGAAGTCCAAAATATGTGTAGAGGTAACATGCCGAGGGATGTATGTGTCAACTCTAGAAAAGGAATGGATAGATTTGACAGTCCGAAGGGACATAAGGGTCAAATCCAGAACTGAAAATATAAGTGGGGTTGACTAGCCAAAGGACATACGAATTAATCCTGCGGGAAAGAGACGGATTTGATAGCCCAGGTGGGGCATATGTATCAAAATCCAAAATGCTGACGATCCCGGTGGGGTAGGGTGTTGCATGACAACATCGGGATTATATCCATGGCGTTCTGGTGGGACTGGAAGTTGCATGGTGACGCTGGAACTATAGCCATGGCATCATTATAATGCACTTGTCATCACAGGGTGAAATCGATGACTTGGAACCACCCATGGAAACATGTTGCAGGAGGTTTTTTTTATTATTATTACATTACCAACCTCACCGCCCTTTCGAGTTTTCGTCGAGGTTGGCCCCCTTTAATTTTTTTCGGTGCGCCCTTGCAGATTTTCACACCGAGGGATTACCCATTTTTACTTGAGACGCCCTTGCGGGTTTTCACCTCAGTCGGGTTTATGGCTTTTTTGCCCTTAGCCGAACCTTGGACGAAAGGTGACTAAGTCCGCTGGGGCTTTAATATTTTTTTAACCCCATTTTTTTTTGAGAGCTCAATTCGACCCTCTTCTGGGAAGGTAAATATCCTCTGAGGGTTACTGTTGTGCAAACTCATGTTGTGGCGCATAGTAGAGCTTCATGTGTTTGCCATTAAGAGGAGGGAAGGGACTATTTCCCTTGTGGTCGATGACCGTATAGGCGTCTCCTTCATAGACCTTCTGAATGACGTAAGGTCCACGCCAGTTGGGCTGAAACTTGCCGTTGGATCTTACCGCCAAGACCTCCTTTTCTTTGATCATGACAAGATCGCCCTTTTTGAATGCCCTTTGCTTGACCAGCTTATCATAAGCACGCGTCATGCAGACCTAATACACTTGCAAGCGTTTATAGGCTTTGAGTCTTTCACCTTCAAGGTTGGACGATTCCTCAAGCCTTCTTTGTATTTCGGATTGGTTTTGGCCTGACAACCCAGCGTGTACAGCAACGCGATAGGACGCCAGCTCAATTTTCACAGGGACCACTGCTTCAACTCCGTAGACCAAGGAGAACATAGAGCACCCGATAGGGGTTTTATATATAGTCCGATAGGCCCATAGGGCTTCATGGACCTTTTCGCCCCAATCTCGTTTACGGCCACCCACTATCTTGGCCAGCAGGTTGCAAAGGATTTTGTTGAAAGTCTCGGCTAACCCATTGGCTTGGGAATTGTAGACCGACGATGTTCTCCAGTCGATATGAAACTTGGATGCCAGAGCGTACACAGCCTTGTTTCTGAATGGTGTTCTGTTGTCCGAGATGATCGGACTGAGGGTGCCGAATCTGTATACGATGTAGTGCCTCACGAACCGGGCAACTATTTCACCTATAACTTCTCGCAGTGGAACAACTTCTGCCCATCTAGAGAAGTAATCAATGGCGTCTAATATACACTCATGGCCTTGAGATGAAGGCGGGAATGGTCCCACAATATCCATGCCCCATTCTGCAAACGGCCAGGTAGGTGCAGTTGGATGGAGCGGATTAGGCGACCTCCGAGGCACTAACCCGAATGCTTGGCATGGATGACATGTACGAACATACTAGTTCCAATCTTCGTACATGGTGGGCCAATAAAACCCTTTGAGCTTTATGCTATTTTTCATTTTGCTCCTGCTTGATGAGCCCCGCACAACCCAGCGTGGACCTCATGCATCACGGTTTTTGCTTCCTTAGGCGAAAGGCACCGTAAGAGGACCGATTGGTCTTTTTCATGGACGAGCCTGAAAAGCAAACCGTCGTTCAACTGATAAGATGTTGCCCTGCGTAGCAGTTGCACTCTCTGAGCCCAATCGGGAGGAAGCCACCCATTTTTTATCTTTATAATCGGCCGACGCCAATCTTCTTCTTTTGGAGCGTCCTCCTCTTGAATGTTGTTGACCTCATAGACAGTGAAGTCAGATTCTTCGTCGAGCACACTTAGCATGAGTCTCCGGTGTTTGACGGTAACATTCAACTCTCCTTCAGGAGGGAGTTTTAAAGCTACTGTCAATTTTACCAAAGCGTCTGCTTGGGAGTTATTGCCCCTTGGGACGTGGCCTATTTCAAATAGGCAAAAGTTTTCTTTCAACCTCATGACGGCTACATAGTAAGGGATCAACTCCTTCTTCTGGACATCATAATCGCCCAGGACTTGGCGAATGATGAGTTGAGAGTCCCCGTACACTTTGATGCACTTGATGCCCATCTCTAGTGCCAGCTGAAGTCCGATAATTAGCGCTTCATACTCCGCCTCATTGTTAGTCAATGACTTCATGAGAGCACAAGAATTATGGAGAATGTCGTCTTGCGTAGATACAAAAACTATCCCCGCACCAGATGCAAAGTCTATAAAGACGCCAGCCCTCTTGATTATTCGGGAGGCGCCGTCAAAATACAACTCCCAATGTGAGAGGTCGAGGGTGAGGACGTTCGGCTCCGTTTGTGGTGGGACGTTTTCAGAATGCTCCCCAGCCTCTTGCGAAGGCACCAACACCTCTTCATCGGGCAACTCGAAGTTGAGTGGAGAATCTTCTGGCACAGGATGCGCAGCTAAGAACTCGGCACTCCCTTGTCCCTTGATCACCTTGCGTGGGACGAAGGTGATGTCAAACTCCATGAGGATAAGCGCCCACTTGCCGAGCCTTCCGGAGTAGATGGGCTGGCTTAGCAGGAATTTGAGCAGATCGCATTTTGAGATGAGCTCCACTCGGTGAGCTAGAAGGTAGTGTCTTAGCTTCTTGACAGCAAATAGCAAAGCTAAGCACACATTTTCCATGGGCGCGTATCGATGCTCAGGCCCGATCAACTTTCGACTGAGGTAGTACAGCGACTGCTCCTTGCCCTCTTCATTGATCTAGGCTAGAAGCGCCCTCAAAGAGGCATCCATAGCAGCAATGTAAAGGATAAGAGGCTTTCCTTTAACAGGTGCTCCTAGGACCGAAGAAGTCAGTAGATACTCCTTAATTTGCTCGAAGGCCCTCTGACAGTCTTCGTCCCATATGAAGGGTGCTCCCTTTTTCATCAATTTACCGAAGGGTAAGCATCTTCCGGAGAGGTTAGAAATGAACCGCCTAATATAGGCGAGTCTTCCTTGCAGAGATCTGAGGTCTGTCAAATTCTTAGGCGGAGGCAGTCCTCTTATAGCCTTAATTTTGTCAGGGTCGATTTCTATCCCTCGGTACCTGACGATGAAGCCAAGGAACTTGCCACTGGAGACGCTGAATGCACATTTCATTGGGTTCATTTTGAGCTGATACTGTCGAAGCCTTTTGAAGACTCGATGCAAGTCAGCCAAATGATCCTCTCACCTTTTTTCTTGACGACCAGGTCATCGACGTAGCATTCAACGAGGTCATGTAGCATCTCGTCGAAAATCTTGGTCATCGCCCTTTGATAGGTTGCACTGGCATTCTTTAAGCCAAACGGCATCCTTTTATAGTTAAAGATTCCCTTGGAGGATCGAAATGCCATATTGTCTTTATCTTTGATGGCCATGCAGATTTGATTATAGCCCGATGACCCGTCCATGAAAGATAAAACTTCGTGACCGATGGTCATGTCAACCATTGTCTCAGTGATTGGGACAGAGAAGTCGTCCTTCAGGCATACCTTATTCAAATCCCTGAAGTCAATGCAAACTCGGACTTGGCCATTCTTCTTCTTGACATGGACTATATTGGCGAGCCACACAGGATACATGCAGGGCTCTATGAAGTCCACGTCAAGCATCTTGTCGACCTCAGCAATGACTTTCAACTCCAGCACGTGGTGCATACGTCTTTGAGCTTGCTTGACTGGCTTGACTGTTGAAAGTATTGCCAACTCATGTTCAGTCACAGATGGGTTAAGCCCAGACATTTCTTTATAAGTCTAGGCGAAAAAATCCTTGAACTCTTCCAGGAGCCGCTGGTACGCTTGCCTTTCTTTCTCACTGAGGAGAGCACTTACGAAGGTTAGCCGATAGTCCTCTTTGCTTCCGAGATTAATCTCAACCAACTCATCCACGATTGCTTGGCCGCCATCTTCAAGCTCCGGTGGAGCTGGTTGAAGGTCAACAAAGTCTCCCTCATCATCAGTATTCGCTTCATAGACTTCAAGTTCCTCGAAGCTTTCTTGCCCATAGCTAGAAGTCGAAGGGCCTACTCCGTCTTGCCAACACCCGGTAGGTTGAGCTGTCCCTCCCTCGGGGAGGCGACCATTGTTAACTTCTGGTGAGAGTGACACTGACGTCTCACCGGACTCCCTCACAGAGTTGCCAATCTTGGGCTCCGCTTCTGTTTGTCCGTGAGAAGGAGGTAGCAGTCTTATGGCATTGACTGCGTAATGAACCTCAAAGTCCCTCTCCTGATCATAGCCGAGTCCTCTCGTATCTTTGCGGGAGAAGGAAGGTTGCCCCCGGACCTACGGAGGGTTCCACAACTGGTGGAAATATGTTGTTCGTGCGGGGTCTTGGGCCTGAGGGATATGCTGCTTTTTACACATTTCCTTGATGTGCTCTGACAGATCGTCCATTTCTTGGACCAACACCGGCGCACTGTTGGCGGGAGTATCCCAGCCAAAATCATCCTCAGGAGGGCCTGGTGGGACCAAAGCTCCTTTATAAAAGACAATCGGCCTAGCTTCCTTGCCTTTTTTACTCCTTTTCCGCTGGTAGGAGACTCTGAAAGTTTTCAGCTGCTCCAGCTCGTGCTCTTCCCGTTGAAACGAGAGCTGAACATAGTTGGGCGGTAAGGAGATACGCTGGTCAATGACCCGACTGATGAGGTTGGCTTCGAAGTCAACGCTTCGCCTTTCTGGCTAAGTCGGCTTGGAGCCACCTTTAAGGCTTAGCCTGTGCAGTTTTACCAAGTCTTGATTGATCGTAAACAGTTGCCCTTCCTCAACTTTAGAGTCCACCTTTTGTTTTCCTTTGTCTTTTACAGGCTCGGGGATTGCTCTAGTGGGCTCCCCAAAATACAAGGAAGCATCTGCCAGATGGCACTCGTTGGGTCGGAATGAAGCCTGATCTACAAAGACAGTGTGTTGCTCCCCTCCTTTGGCATATTTAAGATATTAGTGCAGAGTTGAAGGAACAACCAAATTTTCGTAAAGCCATAGCCTCCCCAGCAACACCTTGTAAGATGTGTCGGCATTGATGATATAAAACGCCACTTGGCTGACAAAATCGTCCAAGGTTAGCTTCACCTCAACCCGACCAAGCGCTTCCTCAGAATACAAAGACTTGAAAGTCTTCAAGGGCATAATGTTAATGGCCGCTCCGGCATCGACCAGGATTCGATTCACATCGTGTCCATTGATCGTCCCTCGCATATATAAAAGACGATTATGACACGGAGAAGACAACAACATGTCTTTGTCTGTAAATGTAATATGTAGAGAAGGCTGAGGGTAGTTTTGTCTTTCTCATATTGCTTTTGTTTTATTGTTTTAGTTGTTATTGCTGGTTATTGGGTGTGCGGCCCTTGTAATCCTTAGATAGGGGTATTTTTGTCACACCTTGTAAAGAGGGTTGTTGCCCTATCCTATAAATATAACCTATTGGGCTGTGGCTGTTGACATACCAGAGGTTGACAGCCGCCACCTATTTTTGGCTCTCTCGATGGGTTCCTCTCTCCTTTCCCCTTGTTCTCCTGATTTCTGGTTACAACATGGTATCAGAGCTGAAGGAGATCTGAAACAAGGGTAGGGAACTGCACCGGTAGCCTCCTTGCTGTCTCCTCTACCAGGAGAAATCCTCTGCGGCCTTTCTTCCTCCTCGTAAGGTAGGGTTTCTGGCCCAGGGATTGTCTGCGGCCCTCTTCCTTCTTGCAAGGAAAGGTTTGCTCTGCCTCCTTTCTTCCTCCCGCGGAGCTCTGCTTGTGAGGTTGTAGCCGCGGCCTGTTGCCTAGGGTTCTAGGCTATTTCTTGTCCATCTGGGAGTAGCAGGATCTTTGCCATGGCCAACCAGCAGTCTTCATCAACCTCCAGGTCTACATCTACAAGTGCTGAAGGGGCTTCTGTAGGAAGAAGAGTATCGGTGTCTGGCACTGTGTCAGGCCATGAACACCATGCCCTGCAGATTACTCCTGTCAAGCTGAACAAAACCAACTATGTTGAATGGTCAGCAGCAGCAAAAATGTACCTTGGAGCAAAGAGGAAGTCTGGCTACATCAATGGTAAAGTTGAGAAACCTGCTGAGGATGGTGTTGAGCTTGAAGATTGGGTTGAACAGAACAGCATTGTGATGACCTGGTTAGTCAATTCTGTTGAGGATGCTCAGAGAAAATTGATTTTGCGAAAGGAGACAGCTAGAGACATGTGGGTGTTCTTAGAAAAAATGTATGGTGAGAAGAGGAATGCTGTTAGGGTATACCAACTGGAGAATGCCCTATATGGAGCAAGACAAGGTACACTTTCTGTTACAGACTATTTTACTACTTTCAAACTATGTGGGATGAGCTTGATTATTATGCTGTTGATGACTGGGATACCCCAGTTGATCATAGAAGACACCTGAAGTTCATTCAGAAGGGGAGAGTTCTGAAATTTCTGGGTGGTTTAAACCCGGAGTGGGAATCCCTCCGGGGGCATATTCTCAATGATACTAGTGCCCTATCCCTTGATGAGGTATATCAAAGGGTGCTGGTTGAAGAGAATAGGAGGGAAGCTATGTCGGTGGATACTCAAACAGCAAGTGGGGTTTCACTGCACGATCATTCTGCTCTGGCCAGCAATGCCTCCAAGTTTAAGAAGGGCAATAGTAATAGTCAAGAGGATGAGGGGAAGGTAGTCAGGAAGTGTAGTCACTGTGGCAGACCTAATCACTTTGTGGATGACTGTTGGGAGCTTTATCCTGACAAGAAGCCTCTCAAGTTTCGTGGCAAGAAGGGCAACAAACAGGCCAGGGGAAATGCAACAACTACCTTGGTCCCTCACCAGGAGAATGGATCTTCAGGTGTTCAAGTAAATAACACCAAGAGTCTATCTCCAACTGATATTACTACACTCCAAAGGATTCTCTCACAGCTGGACACATCTGCTTTTGCTTCCACCTCCCTGGGTAAGTCCAATGTTGAGGGGACTGCACTTAGTGCTACTCTTCAACCAACAGACACATCATGGATCATTGACTCCGGAGCTACTGATCACATGACTGGTAACCCTAGTTTTTTTTTCTACCTATTCTCTTTCTTCCGGTCAAGAAAAGGTGATGGTAGCTGATGGGACTCAAGCCACAATAGCAGGCAAAGGAACTATTAAAATGGATGATCATCTTTCCTTGTCATCCACCTTGCATGTTCCTTCTCTGCCAATAAACTTACCGTCCGTTAGTAGCCTCACCAAATCCCTCAATTGTTCCATAACCTTCCTTCCAACTCATTGTGTTTTTCAGGATTTGAAGACCAAGCAAACGATTGGGAGTGGTCTTGAGGACAGGGGCCTGTACAGGCTGAACATAAAAGGGAAGACAGCTTTTCAGTCCAAGAAGGCTAGTGATAATTTCAATCAACTTCAGCAACTCAAGCTATGGCATTGTCGTCTGGGACATCTCTCCTTCAAGTCTTTAAAACTTTTATTTCCTACATTGTTTAAGTCTATTAAACCAGAGTCATTCCAGTGTCCTGTTTGTCAATTGGCAAAACATTGTAGATCTCAGTTTTCAGCTTCTATAACAAAGAGCATCGCTCCTTTTGACTTGGTCCACTCTGATGTTTGGGGTCCTTCCCCTGTGTGGTCTGTGAATGGCTATCGTTATTTCATCACTTTTATTGATGATTTTTCCCCGTGCACTTGGGTGTATCTGTTGAAGTCAAGAGAAGAAGTGCCTCGGGCAGTCCAGGTTTTCTCCAATATGGTCCTGACTCAATTTGATAAGAAAATTAAGACCCCTTCGGTCTGATAATGCAAAAGAATACTTTACAAGAAGTCTGAATATGTTTATGCAAGATGAAGGAATGGTTCATGAATCCTCTTGTCCGTATACTCCACAACAAAATGGAGTGGCAGAAAGGAAAAATAGGCATCTTATGGCAACTGCTCGAGCCTTCATGTTTCAGCACAAGATTCCCAAACAGTACTGGGCAGATGCTGTCCTCACTGCAGCATATGTCATTAATAGAATGCCATCCAGATCCCTAGGGTTTCGTATTCCTGTGACACTCCTACAACCTGATCATCCTATCTTCCCCTTGACTCCTCGAGTATTTGGGTGCTTGTGTTTTATCCATGTCTTGGGTCCTACTCAATCCAAACTTGACCCTAAATCTGTGCGGGGAGTTTTTCTTGGTTATTCTCCTACACAAAAGGGGTATAAATGTGCTGATCCTGTCACAGGGAAAGTCTATTATCAAAGAGATGTTACTTTTTTTGAGTCACAGTCATACTTCTCCTCGAATCTGCCTGAGGGGGAGATTACTGTGGACTCGTACCTTATTCCCTGTCGTAGCTCTGTTGATGCTCTGGGTTCTTCCTCATTCTCTCCTATTCGGGATGATGTCCAAGATGCCAATGCCGAAGAGGAATTCAACACTGGTGAAGGAACCAATCCTAGGGAGAAGACAAGGTTTGGACAGGTCTACTCCAGAAGATCAAGAGGAGAGGCTGAACAGCTTGAAGAAAAGGCCCCTACCGATGACCACTCTCATGAGAATGCTGGGTTCTCATCTCCTGCTGTCCCTGAGGTTACTTCCGAAACTGACAATCAAGTGACTCTTATTGACCTTGATAAGCCTATTGCCTGCAGGAAAGGTGTGAGAGAGTGTACCAAGCATCCTATTTCCAATTACCTGTGCTACTCAAAAATTTCTCCATTGTACCAGACCTACCTCTCATCTATTTCCAAAACCTCTGTACCTTCAGCTTTTTCGGAAGCTATGAAGGACCCAAGGTGGGTCAAGGCTATGACAGAGGAGATGGAGGCCCTGAGGAAGAATGACACTTGGGACTTGGTTGATTTGCCTTCCGGAAAGAAGCCTGTGGGATCAAAATGGGTATACACCATCAAATTTAAATCTGATGGATCTGTGGAAAGATACAAAGCAAGGTTGGTTGCTCAAGGATTTACGCAGACCTATGGCATTGACTACCAAGAAACGTTTGCTCCAGTGGCCAAGTTATCTTCTGTCCGGGTTCTAATGTCTCTTGCTGTCCACCATGACTGGGAATTGCATCAGCTAGATGTTAAAAATGCATTCCTTAATGGGGAATTGGCTGAAGAAGTGTACATGCAACCCCCTCCCGGCTCAACTACAGATGGGAAAGTCTGTAAGCTAAAAAGGGCATTATATGGTCTGAAACAATCCCCTAGAGCTTGGTTTGAAAAGCTGAGAAAATTTATGCTGCATATGGGGTTTAAACAAGGTAATGGTGATCACACTCTATTTGTGAAAAGGAAGGGTGGACAGGTTGTTATCCTCCTTGTATATGTGGACGATATGGTGGTCACAGGTGATGATTCTATTGGCATCATGCAGCTGAAAGACAGTCTCGCAAAGGAATTTGAGATCAAAGATTTGGGCCTCCTGAAGTATTTCCTTGGGATTGAAGTTGCTAGCTCCCATGGCAGCATTTTTATCTCCCAAAGAAAGTATGCCCTTGATTTACTAAGAGAGACAGGGAAGATGGGCAGTAGGCCGGCTGATACCCCACTTGAACTGAATCACAAGCTGAGTAGTCTTGATGGAGAAATTCTCTCAGAGGTTGAAAAAGGCAGGTATCAAAAGATAGTGGGAAAACTCCTCTACTTATCCTTGACCAGACCAGATATTACATATGCAACCAATGTGGTCAGTCAGTTTATGCATGCCCCCAGGAGCAAGCACATGCAGGCTGTTGATAGGATCTTGAGGTACATCAAAACATCTCCGGGAAGAGGTTTGTTATTTAGGAAGAAAGGTCATCTGAGTTTGGAGGGGTTCTCTGATGCTGACTGGGCTGGATCACAAGATGATCGAAGGTCAACATCTGGGTACTGTATTTACCTGGGTGGAAACCTCATTACCTGGAGGAGCAAAAAACAATCTGTCTGTGCAAGATCAAGTGCAGAAGCTGAATATAGAGCTATGGCACAAGCTGTAGCAGAACTACTGTGGGTAAATATTCTGTTAACCGACATTGGGATTAGGGTTGTGCTTCCCATGAAGCTCTACTGTGACAACAAGGCAGCAATCAGTATTGCCAACAACCCTGTCCAACATGATAGGACAAAGCACATCGAGCTGGATAGACACTTTATCCGGGAGAGGCTGGACACTGGAGAGCTGTGTTTGCCCTATATCCGGTCTACTGATCAAGCTGCAGATGTGCTTACCAAAAGTTTGTCAAAGGATGATTTCAAACGAATGTTAAGCAAGCTAAGCATGTTAGACATCTATGCTCAGCTTGAGGGGGAGTGTAGAGAAGGCTTAGGGTAGTTTTGTCTTTCTCATATTGCTTTTGTTTTATTGTTTTAGTTGTTATTGCTGGTTATTGGGTGTGCGGCCCTTGTAATCCTTAGATAGGGGTATTTTTGTCACACCTTGTAAAGAGGGCTGTTGCCCTGTCCTATAAATATAACCTATTGGGCTGTGGCTGTTGACATACCAGAGGTTGACAGCCGCCACCTATTTTTGGCTCTCTCGGTGGGTTCCTCTCTCCTTTCCCCTTGTTCTCCTGATTTCTGGTTACAACATAATATTAGCTGCAAATGCCACATATGCTTGGGCCTGTAGCTCTGTAACATGGGCTTCATAGGCCTCAGGATCTTGGAGTATCTTGATGAGAGCTTCCCTCAGATCTTTGCTCCAAGCGATGGCTTCCCAAATGGTGACATTTGTTGAAAACCGCTTCATGTGGTGAATAATCTTGCGGTCCGCTCAAGCACAGGTCTTGTCAAATGGCGAGATAATCTCTGCCAGAGTCTTCGACATCCCGCGAGGCTTCTCCCGCTTAGAAGGGTGTTCTTCACTCCAGCCCTCCGCATTTTCTTGGAATAGTGGTGTCAAAGATTCCTCCGGAGGTGGCAAAGGTTCGTCCTATTCGCCCTCATTAGAAGGACCCGCTTGGCTAGTGGGTTGACCCCTGTCAGAGGGACCCGCTTGCTCTGAAGCCTTATCCTGTAGTGGCGGCCTAGCGAGCTCTTCCTCTTCGTCAGAGGAGTCGAGTGTGAAGGGGATACCACCCGGTCTTCTAGCTTCTAGGATGGGCCCCAACCCTCTGAGGAGCCGAGGATGAAGGGGATACCCTATACCTGTGTCTCCGGGATAGGCCCCGATTCTTCCCCTCTGAACAATATGACTCAATCAAGAGTTAAGGGACTGTCGGGTCCGCACCCTCGTCCCTTACCACGACCTCGGCTATTTTTCACCGAACAACGCTGATACATCGCCATGGGAGCTTTGCCTCCGAGGTTATCGACCATAGTACCTTGTCCGAAAGGAGAGTTGATATTATCAGGCGGCGGGATCGCCACCATATTACAAGAGAGCTCTTGCAGCATTTCCTCGAGCATCTCGACGGTGAGTTCCTCATCCTTGTAAAATAAGGAAAGCTCTTCAGGAATTGGGAATTCTCCACCCTCTTCAAGACGGTGGACCATCTCCCAGAGCCACTAAAGAAGCCGAGCTTTGCGTCCAAACTTATCCCAAAGAATATATTTGTCCAAAGTGACAACCCTGGTGGGGCGAGGGAGAGAATACTCCTCTAGCTCATCTATGAGCTTTTGTAGCCGTTGTAAAGGAGTCAACTCCTCAAGGGCTTCCATAGCTGCTGCCTGCTCAGCTTGCTTCTTCAACCTCCTCTTCAGATTCTTCCTGCGATTCTTCTCTTGTTTCTTTTAGCGTGCCGCCTCTTGAGAGAAAAGTGGACTTGGTTTTGGAGATGGGACTGATTTGCCTCCGAAATTTTTCTTTTTACTCCAGACCAGCTCGTTGGGAGCCTTGGTTTCACGACGTCTTCTGGGAGTAGCCTTAGTCCAGCTAGCCTCCTCCGGTTGCACCTGGAAGATGGCATTGATCGCATGAGCAATTATTTCCGGCGACAGCTACTGGAACTCTGCCAGGCCACAGGGGAACCCTTGGGGGCTTTGCAATTCCACCGGTTTTGCTTTAGTCGGCGATTTTGCCTGTTCGAGCTGTTGAGGTCTTTCTACAATTGACGACCTTGTTGACTTAACACGAGATTTGACTTTGGGCTCCCCCGCCCTGGCTTCGCCTTTATTATCTGGCTGAGGCTTCCCCCTACAACGATGCCAGGGTGACTCAGCTTGGAAAGGGGCTTGGAACCTCCTCGCATGGCCAGGCCTTTTGGGCTCTGGGCCTCAGGCCCCTCGCACTTAGCCTTGCCTTTATGGTTTGGTTGAGAATTACCGCTCGTAGACTTGCCCGGCTGGACCTGCTGAGAGGTGGGCTTGGTCTCTCAAGGCTTGTCCTGCTCCCCTTGAGATTGGTAGAGAATCTTCTCAGCGACCTCTTTGAGACGCTGCCTCGCCATTGAATTCCCCTGCGCATCAATCTCCCCTTTTTGGATAAGGGCTTCAATGCAATCTTGGACTTCTGAGCATTCCCCAATAAGGTGAAACACCCTGGCATGATATTTGCAATACTGAGAATGACTCTTGGCCGTTTCATTGTAGTAAGACGGCGGGTCATGCGCCATCACTCGACCCTCCTTTAGGAGTTTGTCGAAAATTTTCTCAGTGTCCTCCTTGGGGAAAGAGCACTGATGGGAGGGTCACCACCCTGGATACCACAATGTGGACTTTGGCTGTTGGGAACTGGCTCCCTCCTCCCCCGGTTCGGGTAGTTGGACTGCAGCTTAGGCATGTATGACATTGATAGAGAAGTTCAAACTCTCCTGTCTGTGGGGTTGTGGTGGGCAAACCAAGGAGTCGCCCATATCAATCACTCCTCGCCTGATCAAGTCCTCAGCAAAGTCCTTGAAGGCCTGACAATCATGAATGATGTGACCTACAACCTCGTGGTATGGGCAATAGCCCTGATGTAACGTGGTGCCTGCTGCTTGTTGACTACGTGGCATTGGGAGGTCTAGTAGGCCTTCACGATGACACGCGAAGAAGATCTGCAGGGTCTTCTCGCGAGGAAAAGAATATAGCTTCTCCGATTCCTCGTCCTCAAATGAGTCGGACGATTCCTCGGAGAGCCAACCCCCTGACCTAAGAGGAGTCCGGGAAGTGGGTGATACACCTGCCTCCCGCATATGTGTTGCAGCTAGTCCCCTGGCAAACGGCCAAAAGGGGAAGGTGGCCAATAGTTCATCGATGCTTTTCAAGAATTGCAACAGCCGTCGTTGTTCCAACTGCTGCTGTCGGATCTCCCCTTGAATTTTTCGAATGGTCCTCCGCAGCGCCAGGCATTCAGGTATTGAAGAAGAAGCGGCTCCGAAGCCAGCACTAGGCTGTTGATTTGATGGCCCGGCCTCTGGTACATTGGAGCTATAGCAGTCGCCATCACGTAGACCGCGTTGACCGACCGGTTCGATCGGCTCTAGACATGAGACTGCGGCGGGTCAACCGCAATACCGCATGGCCCAACATATTTATCAAGCCCTTCTGGATGAGCTCTTCTGCTATGTTCTTAAAAACATAACAGTCCCAATGGTGTGGCCCAACCTTTGGTGATACACACAATAAGTGAGGTCGTCCGTTTTATATACCTTTGCAGGCTTCCGCGAATTAAGTAAGATGATAAGCTTTTCCTTCATGCACAGATCAAAGAGCATCTTCATATGCTCTTTTCTAAAGGAGTAAGGTGCCTTCATACGCTCTGCTAACAGAGTCGCATTCGCTTTGACATCGGGCTTTTTGCCATTACTCTTTGATTTTCCTTCCCCCTTATTTCCATTCGTCAGGGAGAAATCCACAGAGTTTACCTCCTTGCCGCTGGTCAGGGAATCTTTGGAGGATTTGCCTTTGGCAAAAGCATGTTTCGGGTGATCAGCGAAGAACATTTCAATCTCCGCTTCCACTGTGTTCAGTTGGTCGAAATTGTTGATGTTCGACCCCAGAAGCTTTTCACTAACCTCCGCCGATAGACCCCTACGGCATATGGTGATCGCGTCTTCGGGCGTTGGAGGATTATCACAACGCATGCTGACATCCCTCCACCGCTTAATGAAGTCCAACGCAATCTCAACTTTCCTCTACCTAAGGGCATAGAGTTCCGCTAGAGAGACTTTGCGTTCGGCAGTTTGGAAACGGTCGACAAACTTCTTCTGCATATCAGCCCAATCAGTCACAGAGTTGGGCTTTAGCCTGGAATACCACTCGAAGGCGGTGCTATTAAAGACGTGCTGAAATACCGCAGCAGATATGACTCTTCCAGCGCCAGTTCACCCATGGCCATCATGTAATAGGCCAGGTGTTCATGCGGCGAGCCCTGTCCATTAAACTTCTGGAGTTTTAGGGCTTTTGGGCAATCAAGCGGAAGTTTCTTGAACTGATGGTGGAGGGGATAGGGCACGCTGTACAAATCAACAATGGTCACGCCCTCACCATGTTGAGCAAATTTCGCCTCCACAATTCGCTCGATCATCTGCCTTTGAGCCATGAGGCTTTTTGCGACAGGAGTGGCAGAAGATCGCACATTGGTCTCATGTTGCGGCACTTCCAATTCCACCGCCACTGGTAACTTTGCAGCGATAACCGAAGCATTGGCCGCAGCTGGAATGGGAGGAGGTTGTTGTTCCATTCTAGTGGGCGAAGCTTGAGGCTGAACATGAACCTCCTTTTCACGCAATAATACTTGCAAGAGGTTTTTAAGTTCTTGATTTTCGCTTCGGAGTTCCTCCAATGCGAGGGTCTGAGCCTCATTCCCAAGCTCTTCCTCGTGCCCTGGTTGTTGTCCCTATCGACACTATGGACGTCTTCTTGGTGCTCCTCCTGCCGTGCCGACTCGGGCTGGGAGGTTCCAGCGGCCGGTGTCTGCTCTGCGCAAGAACCCGGGAGACGGGCCTCGACTTCCTCAAGGTCTGGAGAGGCTGGTTTAATTCTCTCGAAGTGTCCTCTAGCTACTTATTGACGAAAGTTGTATAACAGGTGAACACTTTGACAGTGTCGTTGGTCACCTGAACCACCCGCTTCCTGAGTGGTTGTCCACCAAGCTTGGGTGCCATCCCTAGTCTGTCAAAAACAAACACATAGGACGTAGAAGCCTGTGTCGAGCAATCCTCATCTGTATGCGTTGAACTGACCCACGGAGAGGTTGGTCGTACTTTCTTGCCAACTCCTCGGCCCTTCCGCCCTTGCGAGCATTGAGCTTGAGACCCCTGAGAGGTCGGGAGGTCAAAATGACGACGGGTCATCGGATTCCGCACCTGCTGCAGCTCCAATATGTGGATGGGCCTTTCTGACCTTGCCCGCCTGATGGCCTGGGCCTCCTCTTTGGTGACCCGGATCTTCTTCATCAAGAGCTGACGCTCCTCTTTGGGTTGCCCCCTGACGTTGATCAGGGAGCTGCTGGTTTGGGTCATCGTATCAGACCTTGGTTTGCCGTCGATACGGCAGACTTCTTCGATTTTACTACGTCCTCCCGAACTTGCCGAAGAAGCTCGAAGCAGTTAGAGGTGGAGATAGTCGGTACGTGCGAGTCCCAAGGTATAATAGGCTCGCCTCCATCGAGCTGGATGTGAAGGTCTCCGACAATTATTGTCTTGCCGGAGCGAGATGACGCTGCTGCAAGCTTTGTGCCTTTGCGGTTACGACGCTGCCCCCGTTGAGCAGGAGCGGCGCTACTGACGCCTGCCGTAGGCGCGGTGTCGTTAAGGCAGCGACGCTGCCCCGTTGTGCAGGAGCAGTACCTCTAAGAGTGGCCGCAGTAGAACTTGTGCCGTTACAACGACAGCGCTACCCCCGTTGAGCAGGGGCGACGCCGACAGTAACTTGATTGACCGAGAAAACTCGGCCATTTGCATGGGCAGAAGCCCTAACACCTTCAGTCGTTGTTTTCGTGATCGAGCAAACTCAACCGGTTGCTATGACGATGGGCCTAACACCCTTGGCCGCTGAAGAGTTGACCGGAGAGGCCCGGTCAGTTACTAAGGAGGAGGGCCTGACACCCCCGGTAATTGCTTTGTTGACTGAGCGAACCCAACCAGTTATTGAAGCAGAGGGCCTGACACCCCCGACAGTTGCTTTGTTGACCAAGCGAGCTTGACCAATTGCTTAAATGGAGGGCCTGACACCCTCAGCAGTTGGAGTAGTTGGTGTGGTTGAGCTGGCTTCAACCATAGGGATAACGCCCAAAAAGAAGGGTGACCCGACGACGGTTGGGAAGTCGCCGAACACGATCGGGGTTGCCAGGTAACCAAACCTGGCATGGTTGGCAATGACTTGGGGTCCATACGTCACGGCGGCCATTGCAGTCGTTGTCGGCTAAGTCGCTACTTGGCGCTAGCGAAAGGACATGCAAATGCACAAGCGAGCACGCAGACGTGCAAACAAATGTCCTCCTCTTCCTATCCTGTAAGAGGAAGAGGGGCAATCAGAACCTTGAAGAAGGTTTTGGACTTCTTTGACAAGAAGAAGAAGGGCGAGAAAAGTTCCACCGGGCATGCCAATCTGTTGGACATCACAGAATGTCTTTTCTTTTTTTTTTGAAAAGAATTTTGATTTCATAAATTTCTTATTGAGCCTTATAAAAGAAAAGGGAAATTTATGAAAGGGTGCACATTGAGGGGCTGCATATATAGCATGTGCCCGGTTCATTCCGTGGATGCGCATCGTATCAGACGATTTGAGTTCGAGTGCTGGACCTTTCCCCAATGATCGCAGTCAGTGTTGATTTACATCGGCATAATGTCCGAACACCCTTGTTTAATTGTCAAAGAAAGTCCTAAAGTCCCTTATACGGGTTCTGAGGCCAAGGGCATACTAGCTTGCATGGCTCATAATGCACTTCTCCCTACGCATATCAACAACAAACTCGCTATTGAAAGAATTAGGATTTCAACTAAGGCCATTGGCAAAACCCTAAAGTTTAAAGACATAAGTATGATTTGCGGGAGGCCGAAGATATTATAGGGCATCCTAATGGTTTCTGGATACCAAGGAAATTTTGGTCACTTTTACGGACTCCAAGGGTATTTTGTAATTTTACCAATCTAGGGGTATTCATGGAATTCTCGGGTTAGAGTGAGACTGTGGTATGATCTCCAGCTTTCAAGGGCGTTGAGGCAGTTTCCGAGAGGTTTTGAAAGCTTTGAGGCCATTTTTAGGTCACAGAGGTATTTTAGTAATTTTACCAGACCCTAGGCAGATTTAAATTTAAGTTGGCACCTAAGTGCAAAACTGAGCCAGCAAAGACCCTAAACAATAGCAGGCTTAAGAGAAGGCGTGCATGTGTTGAAACTCAAAACGAAAGACATGCACAATTTTCTGAAAGTCGGGGTCTATTCGCAGTTTTCCTCGACACACACATGAGGGAAGGCAGCTGAGTGCGTTGATATTTCATGTAAGCACGAGGTTGTCGGCGAATTGTCGACTATACACAGTCTCCGCGCTGACGCGGGACATGAGGGCATAGCCACCATTACAAAAAGTCGCACGATAGGACCGCAGTTATAGTACTTTGGTTTTCTTGCAATTCCCGGAGGGACATTTTTGCAATTTATAATTATCTAAAGGAATTACGTGGTTTGGCCATCCAGAACGCATTACAAATTACATAAGCAGCCTCCAGGGGCCTAAACGCAAGACCCGGGGTATTTATAAATCATACCCTTGATGGGCCTTTTCACAAACGAACAAACTCCGTCGCGTGTGTCCTCTTCTTCGTATGTCCGTGTGTCTCTGCGCGTCTGTGTTTGTGTCCATCCTCCTCGGCCCAGGGGGCTATTTATAGAAGTGGGAGGACCCAAGTTGTCAAAAATGTGAGGATTTGCCTCAATTTTGACAAAAGATTGAATGAGTTTTAGCCCCAATTTTGACAAGACGGGGTAGCCCATCCTTTTTCTTTCCTCCTTTTTCCTTCTTTTTTTTATGGGAACACAGGCCTGGAGGGGTCATTTGACCCGCGGGCGGGACCCAGCGGGGTCATTTGACCCCGCGGGGATCGTGTTGACCTTGCTGGGGTCCAACGGGGTCAAACGGCCCCGCCCGGGGTCGGTTGACCCCGCTGGGGCCCAGCGGGGTGGACGCGACCCCGCGGTGGTCGGTGGAACCCCCTAGGGGCCCAGCGGGGTCATTTGACCCCCGGGGTGGCCTTTTAGCCCCTTTTCACGCATCTTCCACATCTTTTTGTCACCTTGGGTAAAGGAGAAGCCGCCGCCCTGCATTTATTGCCCTCTGACGCTCATTTTCGGCCGCGTGGCAGTAACACGTTGGTGGAGAACCGTGCGGGAGCGGAGGCTTGTTTGTTTGTCGTCTCTTCGTGCGTCGTTTGCCAGGGGGGAAGTTTTTACATCTGTCCGGGCTGTATGATACACAACTATTCAACCACTTCGACAGGTATGCACATGTATTTTCCCATTAATTTCCCTTGCTGCGATGCCCCTTGCAATGATATGCGGTCAAGCTAATAGACCCTAAATCGCGAAGGAACTCCGCAGAACAACGGTATCGACGTTACGCCGTATTTTATCCGTCAGTTGGTGTGAAGTAAAATTCTCGAAATATTTTAAGAAAGTTACGGGTGCAACAAGAGCTTCCATAGAATTTCTGGTCTTCCTATTTCAGGCTGGCCTTACGAAGAAGTGTCCCTTTATGATTTACATAGGAATTACTCCACTAGATCAAGGGAATATGGGCTTCCATTGAGCTTCAGATTTCTGATGAAAGTTTGGCAAGATTTGGCCCGTGTTGGAAAGAAAAAGGCTCCCTCTGCGTCCACCGGAGCCGTGAGGGTTAGCCTAAATGCTTGGGTCCAATATTTCTTCAATGGATCATTCTGCTTTCATGAGAGATTTGTTGAGGATGACAAATCTTTGAGTGAGTACCAACAGCTCATCTTGCCTTCACAGAAAAACAGGAGGTATCTATCTACACCAGAAAATGCGAGGTGGAACCCCCGAGGATTGCCAGATCAGATTTACCTTGCTGCATGTTTAGTTTATTGGCTTGCTACTTTTGTTGTGCCATATGGAGAGGAGGGCCTAGTGCGGCCTGAGCTTATTTATCCTGCTTGCCTCCTTGTTGATAGACATAGATTGGCTATTGCCCCTACTGCTTTGGCGAATATTTATCATGGCCTAGAGAACTTGACAGCCCACAGTTCTCCTAGAGACAGGAGTGTATGCATGGCCACACATTATTTGAGTGCATGGGCAGGATTGTTGTTGCCAGAATTGTGCCAGAATGTGTCTGTTGAGAATCCGATAGCCCCACTGATTTTATTATTTCAAAACTGCCCTGATCAGAGCCCGCTTGAGCATTTGTCAAGGGCCCGGAGACTGTTGTCATATGTCCCCACACATGGGAAGGAAAGTCTGAATTTTGCACATAGCTCTTATGACTTTCGGACGTCTACTACCGAGGGCCCAAGTGGGTCATCTTATAGTTTGCCTCATCATCAGTCTTCTGGTCTTTCTTTTTATGAGGACTGGCTATGTTGTATCAGGCCGAGTATCCTTGTGTTCAAGAAGGGCAGCACCACTATTTTAGAGCCTTACTATCCTCACCGCTTTTCGCGGAACTTTGGCTACGACCAGTCAGTACCTCCGGAGGCCGACTTCGCCATAGAAGGGCGGCTGTGCAGGAGTCATGATACCCACCTAGTTATTGGCAGTTGGTGGGACTACTTTTTCAGGAGCGCGCCAGATCAGAGATGCACTCTTCCCGAGAGGAGACGGGTCGGCCGAGTTGACATGTACTATGCCCATTGGTGGTTCAAATATAGCAACGTGTTTAGGCAACCTCCCCAGAAGTTGAAGAAGCCCGATTAAGAAGGACTGACCTTCCCCCCCTTGCCATTGAACACTCCTTCCTTTATGCTCACTTTCCACGGATCACGAGGGCTGTCAGAGACGTCTGTGGAGAGTGGGAGGCAAAGAACGAGGCCATCACTATAGATTGGCGGCCATATGCAGGGGTAATCAAACCTCTAAGGCGCCCACCATAGACTTCCTCGGGACAAGATAAAGCCCCCACAATTCGTAGTGTATTCATGGTGGACTGACTTTCTGTCAGATTGCGGCTACCCACAAGATGCCCCTATGACCACTGAGCTTCATCCAGAGGGATTTACAAATGATCTGTGGCCACAGTGGAAAGGACACTTGATAGGCTCCATCATCCGCGTCGGGCCCTTTGAATATGCTTTGCTTGTCGAAAATAGGACCACGCTACAAGACCTTTGAGACGGCATGGCAAAAGTCGAGAAGCTTATTGGTCTCCAGCCAGAGGAGGTGGTTTTACAACCCACTTTTTCGCCTGCCCCAGACGGTATGCAGTTAATAATTTCCTTTTTTCGGTTATCTGGAATTTGTTTTTGCCCTGAGTGCTTCTTAACGTTACTGCATTTACTGTCTTTTCCTCTTTTCGCAGTGAGCTTTATTGCTGTAAAAAGTGCCCCAAGCCGAGGAAAGAAAGCCGCCTCCTTGTCAAAGAGGTCACGATTTGCCGAGGATGCGAGTCCTAGCACTCGGGCGTCCCGCCCTCGCACTAGTGGGGATACCTCACAGGAGCAGCCAGGTAACATAAAAAAATTTGTGTAGTTTTGCTTGGCTTCTAAAACACTTTACTAAATCATACTACTGTTCCTGCTGGCTCTTAGATTATTCAACTGTTCAAATGACGGGGCATCTCCCTGTTGTGGATAAAACGACCTCATCGGGACTGATAGAGACTACAAGGAGGGTGAGCTGTAGGATGACAACTACAACCCCGTATCAGGCGCCTCGCCACCTTTCTCGGGTGGGGAGCCTACTGGCCATATTTTTCTCAGTATGTTCAACCCTAATGCATATAATTATGAACATTTTTCCCTGGACTGGCCTTTGACTATGTGGCATCCTCTTCTTGAGGGGAGACATGCAAAGGAAGCGATGCAGCCACAACTCTTGTACAGGAATCGGGGTTAAATGTCGACCCAATTCCCTCAGGTAGGTTTCCATGTTACTTTTACATATAGAATCTGGCTTCTTTTAGCTAGAAAGTAATCTTGACATCTCTTGCTTCCAGATCTACTAGATGGAGACTTAGTTTCTGTAAAAGAATTCACTGCACTCCTGAGTTCAGGGTTGAATGAAGATCTTCCAGAATTTTCATCTGCTCTCCCTGCTGACGGAGAGACAGTAGCTCGGTATTCGGAAGCCCTTTTAGCTGAACTCTGTGCAAAGAAGGGAGTACAACCAAACTCTCAAATGGAAAATACCAGAGGCCCGGCCGCCCCTCATAGCTTGGAGGCGGCTCAAGTTGCTTGCATACTCCTATGGCCGCTACCTGCTTGGCTTGTTTCTTCAATCTTCTCTTTAAATTCTTCTTTTTATTCTCCTCTTGCCTTTTAGCTCGCGCTAAGTCACTCTGAGAAGGGGTAACCGTCTTTGCAGGCGGCCGGGCGATGTGCCTAGCATTGGAGTTACCGAAATAAGGCTTTCTCTTAGGAGGCTTAAAGGAGCAGTGTCTCTTTGAGGTTACGTTGACCCAATCAGTCTCTGCTTCATGGGCCTGGAACGTAGCATTAATCGCCTGCTCGACTATTTCGGAGGGCAATTCTTGAAATTCGGCCATGTAAAGACCGAAGCCTTGAGATACTGACGGCACCTTGGGCCTTTTATCTACTTGTTGCTTAGTAGGTCCGTTATCCCCCTCGGGAAGCATAGCTTCAGCTTTATCCTTTTGCCTTTGTCTGTGGATTGGCTCAGAATTCTTCTATTGAGACGCCTCATCCCGATTTTGTTCGGCCTCTGATTTGGCTTCTTGTTGCTGGGGCCTACTTGGTTGAGTTTGCTCAGCGTTTAACTTGACAGCTTTATTTTGAGCCATGCATGTCTGACCTTGCTCCGTCCTTGTCTTGGAATCTTTCCCGCGAAATTCTTGGTCCGCCTTGTTTGCATATACAGCAGGCAGAGTTTACCCGGGACTTCCGGAGCTGGGCTCGAAGTAGCGCCTTGGAGGGCTACGCACTAATACCTCTTTTCTGCCCAACAAAATGTTAAGTAGTCTCTGGGTGTCTTCTTTTGAAAAAGTTACGGACTCCGGATCCTCCCACGATTGCCAGCTAGAGCATTGGGCCGTGGATTGATCATGACTTCCTCCTTGTCCGGCTCATGGGATGTCTGAGAAGTTGACGCGTGAATCACATTCACTAAGAAAATTGATTGGCTCCATCGGGGGGAGCTTGAACGTCTCTGGGGATGACTATATGTTTATCACCCGCCGAGTGATCAAATCTTGCGCGAGATCTTTGAAGGCACAGCAATCATAGATGACATGAGCCATGGCGCGATGTTACAGGCAATAACCATGTTGGTGCCTTATGTTGGTTACCGGATCACTGTCCGGTGTAGGGAATTATATCAGCCCCTCTCTTCGGCAGATATGGAATATTTCCAGAGTTTTGTATCGAGGGAAAGAGTATAACCTCCGCGGGAATTCATCCCAGCCGTCTTTGAGGTTCTACCGTGGTTTCTGAGTTGCGGGTGGAGGCCGAGACAGACTTTCCCGGTGAAGGTGCTAGGAAGAGCGCTGACAATGGGTCGTCCATATGCTTCACAAGCAACAGCAGGCTTTGTTGATTGCGATGCAGTTGTCTGACCTCTTTTTTAATTTTTCGGACAATCTTCCGAATGACTAGGCACTCAGACATTAAGAGGGATCTGCCCCCTTGAAGAGCTTCTTGTGACCCAATGGGGAGGGTTGCCTCAAGCTCGTTAACCATAAACCTCGTCTGGCTCTTTCCAGAGATTTTATGAATAACATTTACCGAGAAATTTAATCCTCCCTGTGTGCGAGGCTGCGGCGGGCATCCCTCGATACAACCTCGACTTAAAATTTGCTCGATGACTTCTCTGAGTCTTTTCCTTGTCATGCCGTCTCCTTGAATGTCGATCTCCCCCTCCTGAATGAGGGTTTCGATACAATCTTGCACTTCCTTACATTCTACGGTGGGGTGAGATATTGTGGCATGGTACTCACAATATTTAGATGAGTTTTCTCCACCTCCGTATAAGTTGGGGGCGGGTCGTGCACCATTATCCGACCCTCTTTAAGGAGGATGTCGAATATCTTCTTGGTATTCTCCTTCAGAAAAGAGCATCAATGAGAGGCCCTCCAGCCTGGATACCACAGTGTGAGTCTAGTCCGACTGGGACCGGCTTCTTCTGCCCACGAGATGGGGAATGTAAAAGTTGTCGCCTCATGGTGATGGATGACATTAACCGAACAAGTCGACCTATCCCAAGCGTAGGGCTGAGGAGGGTCAACCAAGCACCCTTTCATTGTGATGAGTTGGTTTTGAATCATCTTCTCTGACTCATTTTTAAAGACATAACAATTCTCGACAGTATGTCCCAATAAGCGGTGGTATACGCAGTAATTGGGATCATCTGACTTGTTTACTTCTTCCGGCCTTTTAGGATCTAGCAAGGATATCAACTTGTTCTTCATACAGAGGTTAAAAAGCCTCGTGGTGTGTTCCTTTTTGAAAGAGTAAGGGGTTTTCATGCGCTCAACCAATCTCACGGTCGATGCTTTCCCTTCGGGCTTCTTGTCGGAATCTCCTGAAGGTGTTCCTTCATCGGCCCCGGTTGTTGGAGAGAAATCAACAGCATTAGCTTCTTTCCCAGTAGCGCTACGCTCCTTGGGTACCTTGACCTTAGAGGGTGTAAACGTTGGGTTATCGATGAGAAACATTTCAATCTCCGCGACCACTGAATTCAGCTGGTCGAACCCCTTGATATTTGCTCCCAGGAGCCTCTTACTGGCTTCTGGCGACAGACCTCTACGGCATATTGTTATGGCATCCTCCTGAGCCGGAGGGTTGTCACATCCCACGCTAAAATCCCTCCAACGTTTAATGACGTCCAACGTGGTCTCCCCTCTTTTCTGCTTGAGAGGACAGAGCTCTGCAAGGGACACTTTCCTTTCAACTAGTTGGAAACGATCAATAAATTTCTCCTGTAAATCAGCCCAGTCGACCATAGAGTTCGACTTCAGCCTCAAGTACCATTGAAAAGCATTGCCGGTGAGAGAGGTCGCAAAATATCGAAGGAGAGAAGACTCCTTGAGGGCCAGGTCGCCATGGTTGTTATATAGTAGGCCAGGTGCTCATGTGGCGACCCCTGCCCATTAAATTTCTGTAGCTTTGGTGCCTTTGGGCAGTCTGGCAGGAGCTTCTTGAACTGATGATGGATGGAGTAGGGCACATTGTATAAGTCGACAGTGGGGATGCCCTCGCCGCGTCGGGCGAACTTATCTTCGACAATCTTTTCTATCATGCGCCGTTGGGCAATGACCTCCTCAGCTCCCGAGGTCCACGAAGACTGGACATTGGGCAGGGCTCGAGGTGGCTCGGCCCCTGCTTCGGCGTACATGTTGTAAGGAGGAGGAATTTGTCGATTAGCCATGGCGGGATTACCCGACCATTGCTCTCGTCGGAAATCTTGGTTATGCATCGATGTCTGAGGTCTATGAGGATTTGAATTAATTTGCCGCTTCATTTCAAGCATAAGATTAGTCATCTTTATATGTCAATGTTGCATGGATCGTCGGACATTGCTTGGAAAGCGACCTTTGTAGGTAGCTCAAACGTCGGATTTACATATCCACCGCAGGGGCGAGCTCCCCCGTCCCCCGTGGATACTTATAACCTCATCAGGGTCCATTTCTTCTTGGGGCACATTCTCTCCCTGATTCTGAGTTGGCTCCTAGACGGGTCCCTGATATTAACCCTGGGAAGAAGTTCCTGCCTGGCCACTAAACTAGACTTGGAGGTTTCTTCTAGCAGCGTTCCTGGTATTGACATATACGACATCCGTCGCTGAATTTGGGCCATTTAATCCGACAAGCTCATTTGGATTGGCAAGGTTGCCAATTGGTTCCATCGGTTCTTTGCCGGAGACGTAGGAGGTATAGATCTTCATGCTGCCACCTGCTTCCATCATTTGAATCACCCTTCGCCTTTTTGGTGGCTGGACTTTGGGACGGCCAGGTGCCCTTAATCGATCAAAGACAGAAAGCCGTGTCATTGGGGTCTCTGTCAGCCTCTCAAAGACTGAAACTCGCACTAGCGATGCCTGGACGCAGTTACTTCCTTTAGCTCGGACTGACTCCGAGACTTGAGACGTGAAGTTGGATTTACGATAAACCCATTTCCTCTTTTGCCCCTGCGGATATAGGGGTTTGACATCTGGAGATGCCAAAGCAGGTTGGGCTTGAGCATGCTCGGGCCTACCAACCCTGACTTTCTTGATTGTTTGGGCCTCTTGCTCAGTGACCCAAATTTATTTCATCTTTCGGGGACGCTGTTCAATTGCTTTGCCCCCATTGCTAAGCCTGGACTTCTTCTTAAAGTTTGGTTTATCTTCCCGGACCCTGTGGAAGAGCGAGAAGCGGTTGGAAGTTGGTATGGTCAGGGCATGACGGTTCCGTGGCACAATTAGCTTGCCGCCATCAAGCCGGATACGGAAATCACCGACAAGTATGGACTTGTCAGATCACGAAGTTACTGCCACCGGCTTCCTATTTTGGCGGCTACAGCTGTTGGAAGCAAATTTTGCCTACAAAAACACTCCCCCGCCAACACCCATCCGGGGTGAAACTTGTTGTCCGGGGTGAAAAGAACCCATCTGGGGTGAGAAGAACCCGCCCGGGGTGAAAAGAACTCGTCCGAGGTGAAGACCCATCCGGATGAAACCTCTCCGGGGTCAAGTGACCCCGGACAGACCTGCCCGGGGTCAAGTGACCGCGGACAAGTCTGCCCGGGGACAATTGACCCCGGGGCGGTCCAACCCCGTACGGGTTCAATAGACCCCCGCTACCCTCTCTCTCTCTCGCAACAAAGAAAAAAAGACCCTCCCGGGGTCATTTTCATCCCATTTAACCCGAACGGGTTCAAACACCCTCGGGTAACCCTCCACTTCTATAAATAGACCCCCAAGGGTCTAGAAGAAGACACTCAGCATCTATCGAGCATCCAGCATCTACGAGAGAGCAAGGACAATTAAGAAGAAATTTGTTCGCTCTTTTGACCCTTGAGGGGTAGATGATCCCCGAGTCTTGTGTTTATGCCCCTAAGGGATATTTTTATAATTATGCCCTTCTACGGGCCATGTTTGTAAGTTTCTACGCCCCGGGGTGACTAAATTATGTAGTTCCGCCCCTATAACGAGGGAATTTCGGAAATGTCCTCCACGGGATTACGAGAAACAAAAAAGTCATGTTGTTTGCAGTTTTACCTTACAATCTTTTGTAATTGGGGCTACGCCCCTACTTCTCGCGTTAGTGCGGATATCTGTAATGTACAGTCGACAACTCGTCGAAAACCCTTATACCCATTTCGGCCCTAAATGTATTTGGTATACTCTACAAATTTCCTCTGTACATCGATCGGGGAAAATTGTAAGAAAACCCCCCGACTTGTGGGAATTGCACATATACCCCTCCTCTGGCAAAATTGACAGATGTGCGCCTTCTATGAAACCTCTCGTCACTCCTTCAGTTCGAGGACACTGTCAGCTTATTTCGACACTTGGGTGCCGTCTTAAACCTAGGTCTGAGTAGAGTTTGGTAAAATTACTAAAATACCCTTGTGACCTAGAAGTGGCCTAGTAGCCCCTAAAACCCTCCATAAATGGCCTTAGCACCTTGGGAAGTCAGTGATCCTATCCTACTTTCGTTCCAACTCGAAAATTTCATAAATATCCCTGACCTGGTAAAATTACCAAAATATCCCTAGAAAGCTAAAATTACCAAAATATCCCCGAGGGCCCAGAAAACCTCCCGCCACATCAAAAGTGCATGTGACTTCTACGGAATTACACCCATGATCCTAAATTTTAGGGTTTTGCCTGGATTTAAAAGGCTTTTGACGAAACCCTAGTTCCGTCAGTCTATAGGTGGTGAATGAGTGGTGATCGCGGGTCGCCCAAGTGAACAAGTCTTCAATATCAGGACCTATAAATGAGATTTTAAGGTTTTCTTTGACAGTTAAACAAAGGTGTTCGGACGTTAGACCGATGTAAATCAACACTAACTGCGGTCAGTGGGGAAAGGTCCAGCACCCGAACTCAAATCGTCTGATATGATGCACACCCACGGAATAAACTCTCATATGAAATGTTTCTTTTCAAAAAGAACATCTCTTGAATATAATTTCGTGGCCAACAGACTGGCACGCCTAGTGGGACCTTTCCCACCTTTCTTCTTTCTGTCAAAGAAAATCCACAAACCTTCTCCAAGGTTCTGATTGCGAGGGCACACTCCTTTGCTCACTTGAGGGCTTTGTGTGCATTCGCACGCTACTCCTTTCGTACTACGCTCCACCACCGACAGCAACAAGACAATGGCCGCCGTCACGTATAGACCACAGGTCGTCGCCAACCACGCCAAATTCGGATACTTGGCGACTCCACTTGTTTTCGGCGACTTCCCAGCAGTCGTCGGTTCGCCCTTCTTTTTGGGCGTTGTACCCATGTCTGAAGTCAGTTCAGCCACGTCGGTGGTAACTACTGAGGGTGTCGGGCCCTCTACTCCAGCAATTGGCCGGGTCTGCCCGGTCGTCGAGGGTGTCAGGCCCTCGGCCCCAACAACTGGTCGAGTCCGCCTGGTCAACAAGTCAACCGTCGGGGGTGTCAGGCCTTCGGCTTCAACAATTGGCCGAGTCCGCTCGGTCGACAGATCAGCTGTCGGGGGTGTCAGGCCCTCTACTTCAGCAACTGGCCGATTTCGCCCGGCCAACTCTTTATTGACCAAGGGTGTCATGCCCTTTGTCCCAGCATCTGGCCGAGTTTTCTCGGTCAACCAAGTTACTGTCAACGCCGCTCCTGCACAATAGGGACAACGCCGCAGCCGCAACGGCACAAGCTCTACTGCGGCCACCCTCAAAGGTGCTGCTCCTGCGCAACGGGGGCAGCGTCATCGCCGCAATGACGCCATGCCTACGGCAGGCGTCGCCAAAGCCGCTCCTGCTCAACGAGGGCAGCGTCATAGCCGCAAGGGCACAAGGCTTGTAGCGGCGACATCCCGCTCTGGCAAAACTATAATCGTCGGAGATCTTCGCATCCGACTCGATGGAGGCGAGCCGATTTTGCCTCGGGACCGGTACGTCCCAACCATCTCAACCTTTAACCGCTTCGAGCTTCTCCGGCAAGCCCGGGAGGATGGAGCGAAGTTGAAGAAGCCCGCCGTACCGACGTCACATCAGGGTCCAATGCAGCGACCCAAACCACTAGCTCCCCGATCAAAGTCAAGGGGCAACCCAATTGAGGAGCGCCAGCTCCACCTGAAGAAGATATGGGTCACCAAGGAGGAGGCCCGAATCATCAAGCGGGCAAGAGCAGAAAGGGCCCTTCCACATGTCGGATCTGCAACAAATGCGGAGTCCGGCAAGTATTGAGACCTCGACATCTCCGAGGTCCACAACCTAGCCCCCACATGGGTAAAAGCGTCGAGGAGCCGGCAAGAAGGTGCGGTCGACCTCTCCGTGGGCCAATTCAACGCACACGGACGAGGATTGCTCAGCCCAGGCCTCCACGTCCCAAGTATCTGTTTATGACAGACTAGGGATAGCACCCAAGCCTGGTAGACAACCACCCAGGAAGAAGCGGGTGATTCAGGTGACCAATGACGCTGTCAAAATGTTTACCTATTATACAACCTCCGCCGATAAGCAGCTGAAGGATACCTCGGGAGAATTAAACCAGCCTCTCCAGTCTTTGAGGAGGTCAAGGCCCGTCTCCCAAGTTCTTGCACAAATACAGCAGACGCCGGCCCCCGGAACATCTCAACCCGAGCCGGTGCGGCAAGAAGAACACCAAGAAGACGTCCATAGTGTTGACGGGGATAGCAACCCCGGACACGAGGAAGATCTTGGAAAAGAGGTGCAGACCCTTGCGTTGGAAGAGCTCCGACGCGAAATCAAGAACTTAGAACAACTTGCAAGCATTATTGCGTGAAAAGGAGGTTCATGTTCAGCCTCAAGTGGCGCCCACTGGGATGGAACAACAGCCTCCTCCCATTCCAGTCACGGCCAACGCCTCTATCACTGCTGCGAAATTACCAGTGACGGTGGAATTTGAAATGCCGCGACATGAAGCCAATGCGCAGTCATATGCCACTCCTGCCGCAAAAGGTCTCATGGCACAAAGGCAGATGATCGAGCGAATTGTGGAGACAAAATTTGCTCAACATGGTGAGGGTGTGGCTACCGTTGATTTGTACAGCGTGCCTTATCCCCTCCACCATCAGTTCAAGAAACTTCCGCCATATTGCCCAAAAGTCCCGAAACTTCAAAAGTTCAATGGGCAAGGCTCGCCACATGAACACTTGGCCTATTACATGACGGCCATGGGCGAGCTGGCACTGGAAGAATCATATCTGTTGCGGTACTTTGCCACGTCCCTGACAGGCACCGCCTTCCAGTGGTATTCAAGACTAAAGCCCAATTCGGTGGTCGATTGGGCTGATATGCAGAAGAAGTTCGTCGACTATTTCCAGACGGCCGAACGCAAAGTCTCTCTGGCGGAACTCTGTGCCCTCAGGTAGAGAAAAGGTGAGACGACTTTGGACTTCATCAAGCGATGGAGGGACATCAGCATGCGCTGTGACAATCCTCCGACGCCCGAAGACGCGATCACCATATGCCACAGCGGTCTGTCGACAGAAGTTAACAAAAAGCTTCTGGGCTCAAATATCAGAAGCTTCGACTAGCTAAACACCATGGTGGCAAAGATTGAGATGTTCTTTGTTGATCACCCGGCCAAAGGCAAATCCTCCAAGGACCGCCTGGCCAGCGGTAAGGAGGTAAATGCTGTGGACTTCTCCCCGACGAATGAAGACAAGGGGGAAGGAAAATCAAAAGGCAATGGCAAGAAGCCCGATGCCAAGGCGAATGCGTCTCTGTTAGCGGAGCGTATGAAGGCGCCCTATTCCTTCAGAAAGGAGCATACCAAGATGCTCTTTAATCTGTGCATGAAAGAAAAGCTCATCACCCTACCAGATCCACGGAAGCCCTCAGAGGTGGATAAAACAGATGACCCTACAATTTGTATCACCGAAGGTTGGGTCACACCGCTGGGGACTGTTATGTTTTCAAGAACATAGCAGAAGAGCTCATTCAAAAGGGCTTGATAAATATGTTGGGCCATGCAGTCGACCCGCCACAGTCTCATGCTTGGAGTCGACCAAACCGGTCGGCTAATATGGTCTACATGGTGGCGACGGCTTCGAGCTCCAATGCCTCCGCGGCCGGGCCTTCAAATCAACAGCTCAATGCCGGTCGCAGAGCCGCTCCTTCCTCACTCCCAGAATGCTTGGCATTGCGGAGAACTATTTGGAAGATTCGAGAGGAGATCCGGTAGCTGCAGCTGGAGCAAAGGTGCCTGCTACAATTCCTAGAAAGGATTGATAAGCAGTTGGCCACCTTCCCCTTTGGCCCATTTGCTAGGGGGCTAGCTCCAACCCATATACGGGAGGCGGGTGCATCTCCCACTGCTCGGACTCCGCTTAGGGGTTGGCTCTCTGAGAAATCCTCTGATTCATCTAAAGACGAGAAGCCAGAGAAGCTATATTCTTTCCCTCGCGAGAAGACCCTGCACATCTTCTTCGCGTGCCGACGAGCAGGCCTATTAAACGTCCCAGCGTCACCCAGCCAGCAGGCACCATGTGCTGCGTTACACCAGGGCTATTGCCCATACCATGAGGTGATAGGCCATATCATCCATAACTCCCAGCCCTTTAAGGACCTCGCCGAGGACTTAATTAGACGAGGGGTGGTCAATATGGGCGACTTCTGGTCGACCCACCGCAGCCACACGAACGGGAGAGCTTAAATTTCTCCATCAATGTCATACATGCCTCGGCTGCTTTCCAACTCCCCGTGCCGAGAGAGGGAGGGGCCAGTGCCCAACCGCCCAAGTCCACATTGTGGTATCCAGGGTGGAGACCCTCTCATCAATGTTCTTTCCCTAAGGAAGACACTGAGAAGATTTTTGACAAGCTTCTAGAAGAAGGTCGGGTAATGGCGCATGATCCGCCGTCCTACTACAATAAAACGGCCAAGAGTCATCCCCGCTACTGCAAATATCATGTCAGAGTGTCCAACCCCACTGGGGAATGCACGGAGGTTCGGGATTGCATTGAAGTCCTCATCCAAAAAGGGGAGATCGATGCGCAGGGGAATTCGACGGCGAGGCGGCGTCTTAAAGAGGTCGCTGAGAAGATTCTCCGACAAGCTCAACAGGGGCAGACTAAGCCCACCTCGCAGCAGGTCTAGCCAGGCAAGTCTATAGGCGACAGCAATCCTCAGCCAAACCCCAAAGGCAAGGCTAGGTGCGAGGGGTCTAAGGCCCAAAGCCCAAAAAGCCAAGCCGTGGGAGGAGGTTCCAAGTCCCTTACCAGGCTGGGTCAACAGTCTGATAATAAAGGCAAAGCAAAGGTGAGAGAGCCTCGGGTCAAATCTCATGTCGATCCAACAAGGTCGTCAATGGTAGAAAGACCTCAATACTCGAACAGACAAAATCGCCAATCAAAGCAAAATCGATGGAGTTACAAAGCCCCCAAGGGCCCCACTGTGGACTAGAAGAGTTTCAGGAGCTGCCGCCCGAGATAATTGCTCAGGCGATCAACGCCACCTTCTAGGTGCAACCGGAGGAGGCCAACTGGACTCAGGTTGCTCCCCGAAGGAGCCATGGAACCAAGGCCCCTAAGGAGCATGTCCGAAGCAGAAAATAAAATTTCGGGGGGCAAACCAATCCCACCTCCGAAATAAAGTCCACTTTCTTCTCAAGAGGCGGCACTCCAAAAGAAGTAAGAGAAGAACCGTAGAAAGACTGTGAAGAGGCGGTTGAAGAAGCAAACTGAGCAAGTGGCAGCTATGGAAGCCCCTAAGGAGCCAACCCCCATCCAGCGACTACAAAAGCTTATAGATGGGCTGGAGGAGTACATTCCCCCTCATCCCACCGGGGTCATCACTCTGGACAAATACATTCCCTGGGACAAGTTTGGACATAAATCCCGCCTTCTTCAGTGGCTCCGGGAGATGGTTCACCGTCTTGAAGAAGGTGAGGAGTTTCCAATCCCGGAAGAGCTCTCCTTATTTTACAAAGATGAGGAACTCACCGTCGAGATGCTCGAGGAAATGCTGCGAGCTCTCCTGCAATATGGTGGCGATCCCACCGCCCGACAACATCAACTCTCCTTCGAGACAAGACACTATGGGTGATAACACTGGGGGCAAGGCTCTCATGGCGACATATCAACGTCGCTCGGCGAAAAATAGCCGAGGTCGTGGCCGAGGACGAGGACGCGGGCTTGAAGGTCCCCTAACTCTCGACCGGGTCATATTATTCAGAGGGAAGGAACCGGGTCCTATCCCGGAAACCTAAGTTCGGGGAATCCCTTTTATTCTCAACTTAGAGGGTTCGAGCCTCGTCTCAGAAGCTAAATCGGGTGGCATCCCTTTTATAATCGCCTCTTCTGATGAAGAAGAGGAGCCAACCAAGCCGCCAGTGTGCGACAAGGCGTCGGAGCAGGCTGGCCCCTCCGGCATGGTTGAGCCTACAAGCCAGGCAGGTCCTTCTAATGAGGGCCAACATGCTGAACCCTTGCCATCTCCGGAGGAGTCTCTGGCACCACTGTTCCAAGAAGATGTGCGTGGCCAGAATGGGGAGGAGCGTCCTCCTAAGCGGGAGAAGCCTCGTGAGGCACCGAAGACCCTGGCAGAAATCATCCCGCCATTTGACAAGACCTGTGCTCGGGCGGACCGCAAAATCATTCATCATATGAAGCGGTTCCCAACAAATGTCACCATTTAGGAAGCCATCGCCTGGAGCAAAGATCTCAGGGAGACTCTTATCAAGATACTCCAAGACCCAGAGGCCTATGAAGCCCATGTAGCAGAGTTGCAAGCCCAGGCATATGAGACATTTGCAGCCAACATCTCCTTTACGGATAAAGTTATGTTGCTGTCCTCTCCATGCCACAATCGCCCCTTATATATGCGAGGAAGGATCAATGGGCATGACGTGAATCGAATTTTGGTCGACGCTGGAGCGGCCATTAACATCATGCCTTTAAAGGCGTTCAAGTCTTTAAACTTGACGCCGTATTTGCAAAAGGTAAGTGCGGTCAAGATTTCGGGATTCAATCAGGATTCCGAGGCGACGCTTAGTCGGGTTGAAGTCAAGCTAGCCTTGGGCGATTTTGTCACCCAAGTGACGTTTTATATTATCAACGCCAACACATCGTATAAGGTGCTGTTTGGGAGGCCTTGGCTCCACGGAAATTGAGTTGTTCCGTCAACTCTGCACCAATGCATTAAATATGCCAAAGGAGAGGAGCAACATACCGTCTTCGCAGATCAGGCTCCATTCCACCCCAACGAGTGCCATCTGACAGATGCTTCCCTGTATTTTGGGAAACCTACTCTAGCAATCCCTGAGCCTATAAAAGACAAAGGGAAGCAAAAAGTGAACTATGAAGCTGAGGAAGGGCAGATGTTCACTGTTAACCAAGACTTAGCAAGATTGCACAGGCTAAGCCGAAAGGCCGCCTCCAAGCCGACTCAGCCGGAGAGGCGAAACGTCGACTTCGAAGCCAACCTCATCAGCCGGGTCATTGACCGGAGCATATCCTTACCGCCCAAATGTGTTCAACTCTCGTTTCAACGGGAAGAGCACGAGGTGGAGCAGCTGAAAACCTTCACAGTCTCCTATCAGCGGAGGAGAAGGAGCAACAAGGGCAAGGGAGACAAGCCGATCATCTTTTACAAAGGTGATTTAGTCCTACCGGGCCCTCCTGAAAATGATTTCGGCTGGAATACTCCCGCCAACACTGCACCAGAGCTAGTCCAGGAGATGGATGATATGCCAGAGCACATCAGGGAAATGTACAAAAAATAGCATATCCCGCAGGCTCAGGACCCCGCACGAGCGGTATATTTCCACCAGCTGTGGAACCCTCCGCAAATCCGTGGGCAACCTCCCTTCTCCCGCAAAGATACGAGGGGACTCGGCTATGACCAGGAGAGGGACTTCAAGGTCCACTGCGCAGTCAATGCCATAGGACTGCTATCTCCTATTCACGGGCAAGCAGAAGCTGAGCCCAAGATCGATGACTCTGTAAGGGAGACGAATGAAATACCTATATCACCCTCATCGGAAGTCAACAATGACCACCTCCCTGAGGGAGGGACAGCTCGGCCTGCCAACCATCAACAAGATGGAGCACGTCCTTCGACTTCAAGCCATGAGCAAGAGAGCTTCGAAGAGTCTGAAGTCTATGAAGCAAATACTAATGATGAGGGAGACTTTGTCGACCTCCAACTAGCTCCACCAGAGCTTGAAGACGGTGGCCAAGCAACTGTGGACGAGTTGATCGAGATCAATCACGGAAGTAAAGAAGATCATCGGCCAACCTTCATAAGTGCGCTCCTCAGTGAGAGAGAAAGGCAGGCATACCGACAACTCCTAGAAGAGTTCAGAGATTGTTTTGCCTAGTCTTATAAAGAAATGCCTGGGCTCGACCCTTCCATGGCTGAACACGAGCTGGCAATACTTCCAACAGTCAAGCCAGTCAAGTAAACTCAAAGGCGTATGCGCCACGAGCTGGAGTTGAAAGTTAATGCTGAGGTTGACAAGATGCTCGACGTGGACTTCATAGAGCCTTGCATGTACCCTGTCTGGCTTGCTAATATAGTCCCCGTCAAGAAGAAGAATGGTCAAGTCCGAGTCTGCATCGACTTCAGGGATTTGAACAAGACATGCCCAAAGGACGACTTCCATGTCCCAATTACTGAGACAATGGTTGACATGACCACTGGTCACGAAGCTTTGTCCTTCATGGACGGGTCGTCAAGCTATAATCAAATCCGCATGGCCATCAAAGACAAAGACCATACGACTTTCCGATCTCCCAAGGGGATCTTCAACTATAAAAGAATGTCGTTCGGCCTGAAGAATGCCGGTGCAACCTACCAAAGGGTGATGACCAAGATTTTCGACGAGATGTTACATGACCTCGTTGAATGCTACGTAGATGACCTCGTCGTCAAGACAAAAAGGCGAGAGGATCATTTGGCTGACTTGCGTCGAGTCTTCGAAAGGCTCCGGCAATACCAGCTCAAGATGAATCCGATGAAATGTGACTTCGGCGTCTCCAGTGGCAAGTTCCTTGGCTTCATCGTCAGGTATCGAGGTATAGAAATCGACCCTGATAAAATCAAGGCCATAAGAAGATTGCCTCTGCCTAGAAATTTGACAGAGCTCAGGTCTCTGCAAGGAAGACTCGCCTATATTAGGCGGTTCATTTCTAACCTCTCGGGAAGGTGTCTGCCTTTCGGTAAACTGATGAAGAAAGAAGCACCCTTCGTATGGGACGAAGACTGTCAGAGGGCCTTCGAGCAAATTAAGGAGTATCTACTGACTCCTCCTGTCTTAGGAGCACCTGTCAGAGGGAAGCCCCTTATCCTCTATATTGTTGCCATGGATGCCTCATTGGAGGCACTCTTAGCCCAGATCAATGAAGAGGGCAAGGAACAGCCGTTGTACTATCTCAGCCGAAAGCAAATCGGGCCTGAGCATCGGTACACTCCTATGGAAAAAGTGTGCTTAGCTCTAGAATTTGTTGTCAAGAAGTTAAGGCACTATCTTCTACCTCACATAGTGGAGCTCATCTCCAAATGCGATCCACTCGAGTTCCTGCTCAGCCAGCCCGTCCTCTCCGGGAGGCTTGGCAAGTGGGCACTTATCCTTATGGAGTTCGACATCACCTTCGTCCCACGCAAGGCGATCAAGTGGTAAGGAATGGCCGAGCTCTTAGCTGCACATCCTATGCCAGAAGATTCGCCACTCCAACTTCAAGTTGCCCGATGAAGAGGTGTTAGTGCCTTCACAAGAAACCGGGGAGCATTCCGAAAACTTCCCACCACAAACGGAGCCGGGCGTCCTCGCCCTCGACCTCCCACATTGGGAGGTGTATTTTGATGCTGCTTCCCGAACAATCAAAAGGGCTGGTGGCCTCACAGATTTTGTGTCGGGCGCGGAGATAGTTTTTGTATCTCCGCAAGGCGGCATTCTTCATAACTCTTGCACTCTCATGAAGTCATTGACTAATAATGAGGCAAAGTATGAAGCGTTAATTATTGGGCTTCAACTGGCACTGGAGATGGACATCAAGTGCATCAAAGGCTACGGGGATTCACAGCTCGTCAAGTACTGGGTGACTATGACATCCGGAAAAAGGAGCTCATTCCCTACCATGCAACCGTCATGAGGCTGAAGGAAAAATTTTACCTATTTGAAATAGGCCATGTCCCAAGGGGCAATAACTCCCAAACTGACGCTTTGGCAAAGTTGGCAGCAGCCTTAAAACTCCCACCTGAGGGGGAGTTGAATATTACTGTCAAACACCGAAGGCTCATGCCAAGTGTGCTCGACGAAGAATCCGGCCTCACTGTCTATGAGGTCAATAACATTCAAGAGGAGAATGCTCCCGAAGAAGAAGATTGGCGTAAGCCGATTATAAAGATAAAGAACGGCTAGTTTCCCCCTGATCCGGCTCAGAGGGTGCAACTGCTACGCAGGGCAACATCCTACCAGCTAATTAACGGCTTACTTTTTAGGCTCGTCCATGAAAAGGACCGATCGGCCCTCCTACAGTGCCTTTCATCTAAGGAAGCAAAGACCGTGATGCACGAGGTCCACTCCGGATTGTGCGGAGCCCATCAGGCAGGAGCCAAGATGAAAAACAGCATTAAGCTCGAGGGCTTTTATTGCCCCACCATATACGAAGATTGCAACCAGTACGCTCGTACCTGTCACCAATGCCAAGCATTCGGGCCAGTGCCTCGGAGGCCGCCTAATCCGCTCCATTCAACTGCGCCTAGGTGGCCGTTTGCGGAGTGGGGGATGGACATTGTGGGACCGTTCCCGCTATCATCTCAAGGCCAAAAGTTCATATTGGCAACCACTGATTACTTATCCAGATGGGCAGAAGCTATCCCGCTACGAGAAGTTACAGGGGAAATAGTTGCCCGGTTTGTAAGGCACTACATTATATACAAATTCGACATCCCCAGTCGGATCATCTCGTACAATGGCACGCCTTTCAAGAACAAGATTGTCTATGCTTTGGCGTCTAAGTTTCATATTGACTGGAGGACGTCGTCCGTCTACAACCCCCAAGCCAACGGGTTGGCCGAGGCCTTCAACAAAATCCTTTGTAAACTACTGTCCAAAATAGTAGGTGGCCGCAAACGAGATTGGGGCGAGAAGGTCCACGAAGCCCTATGGGCCTATCGGACTATCTACAAAACCCCTACGAGTTGTTCCCCATTCTCCTTGGTCTACGGAGCTGAAGCAGTGGTCCCTGTGGAAATCGAGCTGGCGTCCTATCGCGTTGCCGTTCACGTCGGACTGTCGGGCCAGGACTAATCCAAAATAGAAAGAAGGCTCAAGGAACTATCCAACCTTAAAAGTGAAAGACTCAGAGCCTATAAACACTTACAAGTGTACCAGGCCCGCATGACACGTGCTCATGATAAGCTGGTCAAGCAAAGGGCATTCAAGAAAGACGACCTCGTCATGGTTAAAGAAAAGGAGGTCTTGGCAGGGAGACCTAGCGGCAAGTTCCAGCCTAATTGGCGTGGGCCTTACGTCATCCAGAAGGTCTACGAAGGAGGGGCTTATACGGTCGTCGACCACAAGAGAAACAATCATTTCCCTCCGCTCAATGGCAAGCACATGAAGCTCTACCATGCGCCATCGCAAGAGCTTCTGCAGCAGTCCTCACAGGACATCCCTCTCCCCAGTGAAGGTTCAAGTTAAAAAGAAAAAAAGAAAAAAATGGGGTTAAAAATATTGATACCCCGGCGGACTTAATCACCCTTCAAGGGTTGGCTAAGGGCAAAAAAGCCACAGATCGGGCTGAGGTGAAAACCCGCAAGGGCACCTCGGGCAAAAATAGGCAACCCCTCGGTGTGAAAACCCGCAAGGGCGCATCGGAAAAAACTAAAGGGGGCCAGCCTCGGCGAAAACCCAAAAGGGCGGTGAGGTCGGTAATGTGAAAAAAAAATCCTCTTTCAACATGTCTTACGGGTGGTCCTGAGTCAATGACTTCACCCTATAATGGCAAGGGCACTATACTGATGCCTTAGTTATATTTCCCATGTCGTCGTGCGACATTCAGTCCCGCCAGGGCATTATGACTATTATCCCGACATTGTCATACTCTGTCCCACCGGGATCACCAGTATTTTGAACCTTCGGATTTGATTCATATGCCCCATCCGGGCTGTCAAATCCATCTCTTTTCCTTACAGGGTTGATTCATATGTCTTTGGTCTAGTCAACCTCACTTACATTTTCAATTCCGGATTTGACTCTCATGTCCCTTCGGACTGTCAAGTCTATCAATTCCTTCTCAAGAGCTGACTCATACGTCCCTCGGCATGTCAGCTCCACCCATATGTTGGACTTCCCGGGTTTGACTCCCGTGTTTCTCTGGGTTATCCGGATCACCCTTACTGTCCCATCGGGCTCGGCCTATGCATGCTCCTTTCGGGCTACCGACCCGTCTCGCCTATTGGCTGCCGGATTTAACTTACATGTCTCTTTCAGACTGTTAAATCCACTTACTTTTTGTCTCACCGGGTCTGGCCTATGTATGCTCCTTTCGGGCTGCCAACCCATCTTGCCTATCGGCTTTTGGGTCTGACACGTCCCACTAGGGCTATCGAATCCACTCGTTCATCTTTTGGGTCTGACCTATATATGCTCCTTTCGGGCTGCCAACCCATCTTGCCTTTCGGCTTTCGGGTTTGACTCTCACGTCCCACTAGGGCTGTCCAATCCACTCGTTCATTTTTTGGGTCTGGCCTATGTATGCTTCTTTCGGGCTGCCAACCCATCTTGCCTATCGGCTTTTGGATTTGACTCTCATGTCCTACTAGGGCTGTCGAATCCACTCGTTCATTTTTTGGGTCTGGCCTATGTATGCTTCTTTCGGGCTGCCAACCCATCTTGCCTATCGGCTTTTGGATTTGACTCTCATGTCCTACTAGGGCTGTCGAATCCACTCGTTCATTTTTTGGGTCTGGCCTATGTATGCTCCTTTCGGACTGTCAACCCATCTTGCCTATCGGCTTTCGGGTTTGACTCTCACGTCCCACCAGGGCTGTCGAATCCACTCGTTCATCTTTTGGGTCTGGCCTATGTATGTCCCTTTCGGGCTGCCAACCCATCTTGTCAATCGGCTTTCGGGTTTGACTTTCACGTCCCACTAGAGCTGTCAAACCCATCCTTTCCTTCTTCTGGGTCTGACCTATGTATGCCCCTTTTGGGCTGCCAACCCATCTTGCTTACCGATTTTTGAATTTGACTTTCGTGTCCCACTAGGGCTGTCAAAATCATCCTTTCTTTCTTCCGATTTTGACATGTGCATGCCCCTTTCGGGCTGTCAACCTATCACGCCTCTTGGCTTTCAGGCTTGACTCACATATCCCATTGGGATTGTCAAGTTCATTCTTCTGTCTCCACGGGCTTGGCCTATACATGCCTTCCTCAGGCTGCCAACCCTATTTGCCTATCGGTTTGCGGATTTGATCCATATGTCCCACCCGGGCTGTCAAATCCACTCTTTTATCTCACTGGGCTTGGCCCATGTATGCCCCTTTCGGGCTGCCAGGCTTGGCCTATGCACGCCCTCCTCGAGTTGTCAGCCCCGTCGACCTATCGGTCTTTGGATTTGACTAATCACGTCCCACTAGGGCTATCGAATCCACTCGTTTGTCCCACCGGTGCGGCACACATGTCCCTCTGGGGATGCCAAACCCCCTCAGCCTCTTGGCATTATAGGTATTCAAAAAAAAATTGGGGTTAAAAATATTGATGCCCCAGCGGACTTGGTTGTTTCCATTAGGGGCGCAATCAAGGGCAAAAAGACTTTAACCCGACTAAGGTGAAAACCCGCAAGAGCGTCTTAGGCAAAAATAGGTACCCCTCAGTGTGAAAAGCCGCAAGGGCGCACTGGAAAAAGCTAAAGGGGGTCAGTCCTGGTAAAAACCCGAAAGGGCGGTAGGACTGGTAAAGTGACAAACAAACAAAAAAAAAGAAGGCATACATGCAAGAGGATGGAAGCAAAAGCTACTGAGCTCTGTCCTTTATTCATCAATGCCATCAAAGAAAGGAGCCCGAGATAAACCCTCGGGGTAACTGAGACACAAATGGGCAAAGTATAAAAGCCATGTGTACAAGAATGTGCCAAAGCCCATCAAGCACCAGACTCGCTCCTCCTCAGGCCAGCAAGGAGCATCTCACTCTGAAGAGCCTCCTCCTGGAGCTCTTCAAGTCTACGGCGGAGAGCCTCTACCTCGGCCTATGTACTGCTACACTCCACCTCAGCCTCCTGCAACTGCCTCTGCAGCTCCTCCACTAGGAGGGAGGCTCTCCGGTTGCGCTCGCGAGCGGCCTCGACCTGGATGCCAACTTCATCTTAGGCTGCTCTAAGTACGCAGAGCTGCTCCTCCTTCTGCCGGATCTACATCTAGGTCCTCCGTCTCTGCTCCTAAATAGCATGAAGACGGGCGAACTTTCCCTATAGGGCCGTAAGCTCAACCATCCAGATGTCTCGGGGAAGACCGAATGCATGGTAACCTCTGGTGCAGCACTCCAAGTGGCCCCTCATGGCCTCAACTGATGAGAGGGGATCAACCTATAGCAGCAATTGGGGGTTCTGAAAAAGTCGAGTGCCCATGTCAGCTTTTGTCGACGCTATACCAAGCTGAGGAACATCGGGCCACTCTATCCTAAGATCCGGGAAACTCTAAGGCAGCTGTGAAACCTCACCAGCTGAAGCCGAAACAAGGAAAGGAGACAGAATCCAATGAGTGCCTTTTCCAAGCAAAATGAAATGTGCATAATTTTGATGTACAAGTTACGACGCCCCTGCCTAGGGTGGTGCTATGCTCAGGTCTACACTAGATGGTATCTGCCTCAGCCCGTGTACGGCCGACATCAACTCGGACCAACAAGCTCTAAGGGCTGGTCTACATCAACTCTGACTATCACAAGTCAACGGTTAGCCAGCTTCAACCTTCGGCTACACACCATAGCGGTTAGCCGACGCATCTTTGGCGACACCTCAACAGTTAACCAGCTTTAACTTGCGGCTACACACCTCAGAGGTTAGCCGACACATCTTCAATGACACCTCAACGATCAGCCGACACAACGACTTTTGGCCAACGCACCCCCAAGGGTCAACTAATGTCAGTTTTTGGCTATCACAACTTAACAGTCAATCGACAACGACTCAGACGGATGTGCCTTTCCGAGACAGGCCTACATCAACTCCGGGCCAACAAGCCTCGCCGAGACAGGTCCATATCATCTCGAGGCCAACAAGCCTCGTCGAGGCAAGCCTACATCAACTCCGGGTCAACAAGCCTCGTCGAGGCAGATCCGCATCAACTCTAAGCCAACAAGCCTCGCCGAGGCAGGTCTACAACAACTTCGGGCCAACAAGCCTTGCCGAGGCAGGCCTGCATCAACTTCGGATCAATATGCCCTAAAAGTCGGTCCGCATCAACTTTGGCTAATGCACCCCCAAAGATTGGCCAGCATCCAATTTCAGGCCAACACGTCCCAGAGGACAGTTTACATTAACTTTGACCAGTAAACCCCTAAGGGTTGGTCAACATCAGCTTCAGGTCAAAGTGCCTCGCCGAGGTAGGCCTACATCACTTCTAGACTGGTGAGTCTCACTGAGACAAGCATGCACCAACTCTCAGCTTCCTAGAAGAATCTCTGTCTCCACTGTGGCGAGTTATAACTACAAGTGCTACGGGAACAAGACGATGGAGTTGAAGATTAGAAGAAATATACAGGAAGAGTAACGAAACAGTGAGGTGCAGTCCTACAGAGGGCACGGACCGTCCGCCTCCGCCCCGGCTTTGACGAACGTTCCATGGGGGGCATTTGTTGGAAGTAAATTTTGCCTGCAAAAACACTCCCCCGCCAACACCCATCCGGGATGAAACTTGTTGTCCGGGGTGAAAAGAACCCATCCGGGGTGAGAAGAACCCGTCCGTGGTGAAAAGAACCCGTCCGGGGTGAAGACCCATCCGGATGAAACCTCTCCGGGGTCAAGTGACCCCGGACAGAGCTGTTCGGGGTCGTCTGGCCCCAGACAGACCTGTCCGGGGTCGTCTAGCCCCGGACAGACCTACTCGGGGTCAAGTGACCCCGGACAGGCCCCGGAGCAGACTTGCCAGGGGTCAAATGACCGCGGACAAGTCTGCCCGGGGACAATTGACCCCGGGGCGGTCCAACCCCGTACGGGTTCAATAGACCCCCGCTACCCTCTCTCTCTCTCGCAACAAAGAAAAAAAGACCCTCCCGGGGTCATTTTCATCCCATTTAACCCAAACGGGTTCTAACACCCTCGGGTAACCCTCCACTTCTATAAATAGACCCCCAAGGGTCTAGAAGAAGACACTCAGCATCTATCGAGCATCCAGCATCTACGAGAGAGCAAGGACAATTAAGGAGAAATTTGTTCGCTCTTTTGACCCTTGAGGGGTAGATGATCCCCGAGTCTTGTGTTTATGCCCCTAAGGGGTATTTTTATAATTATGCCCTTCTACGGGCCATGTTTGTAAGTTTCTACGTCCCGGGGTGACTAAATTATGTAGTTCCGCCCCTATAACGAGGGAATTTCGAAAATGTCCTCCACGGGATTACGAGAAACAAAAAAGTCCTGTTGTTTGCAGTTTTACCCTACAATCTTTTGTAATTGGGGCTACGCCCCTACTTCCCACGTTAGTGCAGATATTTGTAATGTACAGTCGACAACTCGTCGAAAACCCTTATACCCATTTCGGCCCTAAATGTATTTGGTATACTCTACAAATTTCCTCTGTACATCGATCGGGGAAAATTGTAAGAAAACCCCCCGACTTGTGGGAATTGCACATATACCCCTCCTCTGGCAAAATTGACAGATGTGCGCCTTCTATGAAGCCTCTCGTCACTCCTTCAGTTCGAGGACACTGTCAGCTTATTTCGACACTAGGGTGCCGTCTTAAACCTAGGTCCGAGTAGAGTTTGGTAAAATTACTAAAATACCCTTGTGACCTAGAAGTGGCCTAGTAGCCCCTAAAACCCTCCATAAATGGCCTTAGCACCTTGGGAAGTCAGTGATCCTATCCTACTTTCGTTCCAACTCGGAAATTTCATAAATATCCCTGACCTGGTAAAATTACCAAAATATCCCTAGAAAGCTAAAATTACCAAAATATCCCCGAGGGCCCAGAAAACCTCCCGCCACTTAAATGTGCATGTGGCTTCTACAGAATTACACCCATGATCCTAAATTTTAGGGTTTTGCCTGGATTTAAAAGGCCTTTGACGAAACCCTAGTTCCGTCAGTCTATAGGTGGTGAATGAGTGGAAATCGCGAGTCGCCCAAGTGAACAAGTCCTCAATATCAGGACCTATAAAATAGATTTTAAGGCTTTCTTTGACAGTTAAACAAAGGTGTTCGGACGTTAGGCCGATGTAAATCAACACTGACTGCGGTCAGTGGGGAAAGGTCCAGCACCCAAACCCAAATCGTCTGATACAATGCGTACCCACGGAATAAACTCTAATATGAAATGTTTCTTTTCAAAAAGAACATCCCTTGATATAATTCCGTGGCCAACAGCAGCGTTACCCCCATTTGGCGGAGACGACATTGGATGCAATCGTATTAACCGAGAAAACTCGACCTTGAGAGGAGCGGGGCTTGATGCCCCCAGTTGTGGTGGGTGTGGCCGATGTAGTCGGCACTGCTCGGCTCGCGGGGACTACTACCCCCAGAAAAAGAGAGATCCAATAACAGCAGGAAAGTCCCCAAACACGATTGGGGTGGCCAGATAACCGTATTTGGCGTGGTTGTTGACGACAAGAGGGCCATAGGTAACCGCCGCCATCAAGGTTGCTCGAAGAAGTTGACTTTGTCGGCTTAGAGTCCTCCCTACTTCCTCCTCCTTCTCCTCCTGTAAGGACGAAGAAAGGGTGCTAGGGCCTTCATAAGGACATCAAAAACTCTAGCAGTAAAATGAAAGGAGGGAAAAGTCCCACGGGACGTGCCAGTCTGTTTTCACACGAAGAAAATTTTTCTTTACTTTTTTACTTTTGTCGTATACATTTCGTTAGATAGGTCGGGATAACCTCCCCCCCCCCTTTTTTTACATACTTATTAATTCCACGTGTTTTATTTATCAGACGATTAGGATTCGTGTACTGAACTTTTCCCCACCGAGCAGAGTTGGTGTTAATTTACATCGGATAAGTCTGAACACCTTTGATTAACTGCTAAAGACTTCTTTCCACCCTTATGGCCGACGCCCCGTGTCGAGGGAGGTGTATTTCCATGATTCTCTTTTCGAGCGAGGGTTTATTCACAATTCTCTCTCTCATAAGGACTTAATCACAATTTTCCCCTTGATCGAGGTTTCTTTGCAATTTTCGACATGATTAGGACGTCATGTGTGACTCTACAATTTTTTTCCCTGAATTTTCAGTATTTTCCCAAATTTCTATGGGCATTTGTACAATTTTGAGAAGTTCCGGGGTAAAAAAGCAATTTTCAAGACATGACCCCGACAGAGGATATGTCCATGATTTGGGGAACATTCCTTGTAAAAAAAACTTCCTCAGTTGAATTTCAGCTTTTTTCTCCTTGGAATTCATGGACTTTGGACAATTTTGCAAAGACAAAGGGAAAACTACAATTTTCGAAGCCGTAAGGGGCTTTTATATACTTTCTTATATCAGACCAAGTTTCCTGGTCTACTCTAAATTTTCTGACATTTTTTGAAAAAATGCGAAATTCCTTGATGTCAGGGGTCCCGTATTTTAGGCCATCAGACCCTAAAGTAAGGGTTTTTCCGCAAAATTTCAGTGAGTTTGTGTTACACAAAATCCTGCAACAGCAAAAGAGGAGGGCACACCTCCTCCTACCTCTTCTTCTTTCTTCAAGTCCTCCTCTTCTCAAGTCTTCTCTTGTTCTCTTCTCCTCCTCCTCCTTTGAAGTTCTTCTCTTGTTCTCTGTCGAGTTCCTCTCCTCCTTAAACCTTGCCCACCCCCTCATTTTATAGGTGGTGGTGGGAGATAGAGCGGAGGTAAGTGGCTCCAGTGGATGGACCCCCTCCGGTGGAAGTCCAAAAGACAAGGTATGGCACCCCCTCCTCCCCCCATTCTTTTCTTCCTTTTCCTGTTTTTTTTTCACTGTGCATGGCCCATAAAAAGCAGACCGGAGAGAGCCCCCTCCGGTCACCGATGCGTGACCGGAGGGAGGTCCCTCTGGTCCTGGCTTGACCGGAGGCCCCCCCTCCGGTCTTGCTTTGACCAGAGGGGGTCCCTCCGATCTTGCTTTGACCGGAGGAGGCTCCCCCTCCGGTTAATTGCACACCAGAGGGGGAGGTCCCTCAGGTTTTCTATAGGACCGAAGCCCCCCTTCGGCCTACAGGAAACCGGAGGGGGTCACCCTCCGGTGTTATGCCACTGGAGGGGGTACCCCCTCTGGTCTAAGGCTATCGGAGGGGGGTTCCCTCCAGTCTAGACCACCGGAGGGGGTCCCCCTCCGGTCCACCTTCAATTTGAGAGAGAGAGCAAGGGGCAGAGGGGGGGTTCTTGGCTTCTTGGCTTCATTCGGCTATAAAAGGAGCTCCATACTTCTGAAAGACCAATTTTTTACTGTTGGTAGAACCGGACTACAGCACGTGGGGCCTTCCTTGGTTGCTTTTGGCGCTTGTTTTGTCCGGGGAATAATTCTGTTGACCGCCGTACGGATCGGAGAGATCCGAGAACTTGTTTGTAGTTGACCTTTCACGCGGGTGAGCAGGATTGTGCCGCTCTACGGACCACTTGATGAAAAATTTCCGTGCAAAAAAACACGTATAAAATTGTAAAAAGCACGAAACTCTTATGGGGATTCATGAGGGCGACGGCCTTGTCGTTTCAAAGCCACTCATGACATATTTGATTTTCTTTTCTCTTCCTTTCTAAAAATTTCTGAAAATGTCAGAAATTAATAGCAGACACTTTGGGGTCCAACAGCCCCTTAAAGTGAAGCTTCTAACCTGGAGGATCTCACACAGTAAGAAACTGACATGTGACAGACCGGGGCACCTTTTCTAACAAATCTCAATACCCTCTGCTGCCTGTGCGGAGTGGAGGCAGAGACTCTAGACCACCTTTTCACTGGTTGCTCTTTCTCACGGGAGATGTGGTCACATGTCACAGTGAAGATCTAGTGCGTTCGATTCGCTTGATAGTGTGAAAGCAATTGGTTGGGGATTGGCATAGAAGATGGTTGCCGAAGGGCTGTAGACTCATTTGGTGGCTAACTCTCCATGCCACCCTTTGAGCCTTGTGGGGAGAAAAGAACAATAGAATTTTAAAGAGGGAAGCAAAAGCTTCGGATAGGGTGGTCTTTCATTTGTGAGAGAGTGAGTGAGTGAGCTAGCCATCTTTGTAATATAGACTCACAAACTATGTTATCAAAAGCATGCCTAGGCACTCCCCTAAGCGATTTTCGAGGCGAGGCAGTCTAAAACCGCCTCGCTTTCACCTTAAACGCCTCACTCTCATGAGGGTTAGTCTCAGGAGATCTTGATTAACTTACCCTATGTATTTTCGCCTCAAATCTTGATTGTTGTTAATTTTATTGAAAGTCTTGATTGTATGTATGTATTTTTTGTGATATTTAAACAAATATTTCTAATTTTTTAATTACACATATATATATTTAATAAAATACCTCAAACGCCTAGACGTTTAAGGCAAGAGATGAGCCCTCGGTCGCCTCACGCCTCTGACTACATAGCTCACAAAGCTCTTCCTTTTTGGTTTTGTTGGGGGGCTAGTGAGTGCCACACTGTCTTAGTGTGAACATTTTTGTATAGGGATCTTTGGCGTATACACTGAACTATACATGTACATCCCTTCTTTTTCATTTAATATAATTGTGGTACCATCCACTTTCATAAAAAAAATGTTTACCCTCAGTGCAAACTGCTTAAAACGGCTGTATTTCACGAACTTCCGCATGCTGTTTAACACAGAGATATCCAGAGGGATTTCTGGTGCACTTCCTCCTTCTCTCACCCATGGGTGTGCTGGTAAAGTAAGCACCGATGGAAAAATAGTCAGCATACTTTGAAGAAGATAACATCAGCCAACTCAGAAATGACAAGCCAAATACATATGGTAGGAGAGTCGAAGATGTGGAGGAAAATTAAATTAGAAAATGAAAAAGAATGCATGATCAGAATGCAGCAGTCTTCTTTAAAGAAAATGGAGATTGGAGATAGTTATCCCATGATGAATGTAAATGCACTAAAGGAAAAAAACATAGTCAAGTTCATGGAAAACCTAGAAATAGATTATAAGATAGCATACTCAAACCTCTAAATCAAAGAATCCAACACACATAATCAAAAGAGAACCAGCTCCATGGAGAAAGATACATAACTCCTTTGCTCAAAATGTAGAGCCCTTAACCATAAAAAAAAGATGTGTATCTTAGGACATACTACAGTAAAATCCTCTATCCCCCATTTAGGAAGTCTAAGTCGTCTTAACACCATGCAACGGCCACAAATTTTAAACCCCATTTGTCAATGAAAATCTCTGGTTATGAAAATAGCAAAAGGGCACTGAAGAGACAATCTAAAAATATGTGCACAATATAAAATATATTCATAATCCAAGATAATTACAAATGCATGAGTATGCAAAAGACATTGGTATCCACTTTGAGTCATTCAATGTATATGGGTCAAGGATACAGTATCCTTAAGATGTCCAAATAATACATACAGAGTGCTTGAGCAGCTGTAAGTCTAGCATGAGGATCCTTCACCAAAAGCTTTTTAACAAAATCTTTTGCACTGTCGCTTATGTTCGGCCATGGTTTCCGACGAAAATCAGGTTTGTTTCTTAAGACCTGCATAAAATGGTTGTAGAAAAGAATTGATATGCTGGCAGGTGGCACATGAGCTAATAACAGAGATAGATTGACATGTTTTCTGATAGAAACCTGATAATATAATTACAGACAGCATTGGAAATTCAGTAATAGAATGTGTCATGGTAAGAGTGTCCTCGACAGATGGACTGAAAAAGGAACATTAAAAACAATATTCCAAGATTGAGAACTAATTGTTCAAGACTATCCAAAGATTTAACTGCTACTCATCAAAGATTCCCCTAAAAGTCTTTGGCTTCATCTGTTCTAAAAGAAATGACATCCATGTTGTAATAAGGCTTGGAGGAAACCCCTAAATTGTTTCCCCCTTTTACACTCTGTATGTGAACCTTTCAACGTAGAGAATTATGTTGATAGAATAACCTCGAGCATTAAGTTATATATTTCCGCAAGAAACAAGAAAGTTGAATTGCTGAAAAGTTGACTTGCAGTTGGTTACGAGTAAAATAGGGATGACCCCAGGTGGGGCTGTCAAAATTTGTCTGTGACATTGTACCCACTAGTAGACCTTTACCTTCCATGTAGATAAATGTGGTCCTGGAGGTGGGCGAAGGAGGGGACCTTCTCAGTTAGCACCATTATCTCAGATAGTGGGGTGCACCATAGTCTCGCCACTCAAGTTTGGAGGCCGAGGAGTCCACTGAAGGTGAAGATTCTCACTTGGAGGATCTCCCATGGGAGGTTACCCACCCGAGACAAGCTGCTCTAGTTCATTTTGGACATCCAGCTGACCTGCTGTTTATGTGGACAGGAGGATGAGTCACTAGACCACCCAGTTGTAGGTTGTTCCTACTCACAGGCAGTGTGGAAGGAGCTTGCTACCAGAGCGCGCTGCACCATCAGTCAGCGAAAAGAGGTGCTTCACATCATTGAGCTTTGGGGCAGAAGGTGGCCGAATTGAGGGGATAGCATAGTGTGGTGGCCAATCTTGCATGCCACCCTTTGGTCTCTATGGGGAGAACGGAACAATAGGATTTTCAGGAGGGATGCTAGAGCTAAGGAGTTTATTGTATCTTTCATTTGTGATAGAGTGAGGGAATGGGCAGAGTTGCTTTCTAATGTGAATTCCCTCGACTCTCAACTTTTTGTTTTGCTGGAGGGTTAGTGAGTGCCACACTGTCTTGGTGTGACCTTTTGTACAGGGATTTTTTGAGAGCTTATTGATTATACTTGTACATCCCTTTTCATTTAATACAATAGTGGTACTACCCACTTTCAAAAAAAAACTTCCATGTAGATAAACTCTTAATGGCATTTCTGCGAACTTGGGCATGAAATTAGTCCACATTATGTGAGTTTTAGCCAAGGATTACTTTCAGGCCCATTTCAAGTTCTGTTTTGTCTGGGTACAACATGTACCCTAAACCCAACCATCCTTTTTCAGGTCTGGGCTTACCCAGACCTGTCCCACTTGCAGCCCCAATCTTAGGTACTCAAATCAAGGCATTTTTTTGGATGCTCCATGGTAACGCAATATATATTCCACAGTCCAAGAATAATTCAAGGGATGAAAGGCATTCAGAACAACAGTCTGCCAATCATTGTCGCATACACAATTTTAACCATTTGAACAAGAAATAATGGACTAAAGGAAGCACAACTAAAATGTGCAACATCCACATAAAACTATTTACATAGACTTAAACTTGTAAACAATAAATGAGAATACACCATACTTCCTTGAATATTCCATCCTCAGTTTTATCCCAAAATGGCCGCCGTCCGCAAAGTAAAATATAGGTCATCACACCTATGCTCCAAACGTCTGACTCAGGCCCAGATCTTCGTTTCAGAACTTCTGGAGCAACATAATAGGCACTGCCAACAATGTCGCGAAATTTCTTCCCTGCATCATGCCATTTTATTTGGCATCATCATGTTTCCTTCTTAATGCAACAAAACTATTTGGCTTCCAATAAAGTATTTTAGTTCAAATGAAGCTGACAGAAAAGGATGGGAGAAAAAAGAAGCTATGTAGAATGAAGTAGGAATCGCTCTGTGACAGAAAAAGTGATTTTACTAGCAGACCTGGCTTTATAAAATCAGAGAGGCCAAAATCTGTTGCCTTGAGGGCTGAATCCTCCTTCGTTGACTTAAAGAGAAAATTCTATGTACACACATTCGAAGGTTAGTATATGCATTAAGCATGAAAAAAATATTTTCATTTTTTCCCACAGTCCCCTGATTATACCTCAGGTTTCATGTCTCGATGAACCAAACCCCGCAAATGACACTCAGCTGCAACTTTGAGCATCTGTCGTACGACTATTGCCGCATCTCTCTCACTATAACGACTATCCTTCCTGTTCAAAAAAGTACCTTGGAAAGTCAACTTGCAACTAATCTTATTCAAAAAATATAAATTTGTTATTAATTGAAAGGTGATTAGAAACAAGTTTCATTTCAAAGAATTCAAAACAATTTTAATATTAATTAATCCAACACATATTCACAAAAGTATTAGAGGAGTTTGATTGTGACCAAATGGCCCAAGAACAATATTTGTCATTTCAAAAAGTGAAAATCCAGAACAAGTGTGTAGATCTCAATACTTGACGCCTTTTGTACATTTCCACTGGTATGCTTATTTCTAATGTAATGAACCGCTTGTATATTCTTTCGTTACTGATAAATCACCCATCACTAAAAGAATTGAAAAGGGCAGAATTGTCTTACTTGGCCAGTATTCGGTCCAGTAGTTCACCACCTTCACATAACCTAATAAAGAAAGTCAGTTAGCTTACTGAACAAAAATAACTGGCACAGAGGTTTTTTGGAAAGAAACCCAAAAACTATGCTTACCATATGATGATTATCCTCATAAAAGATTCGTAAATGTAAAACAAAAATAAAGCATAAGAAACGCCCAAAAATTTACAGAAAGCCAAGTCAATCAAAAAAGTATAGGTCAGCAGAGTGGGGCTCATACATAACTGTAAATCAGAAAGAACGGCATCCTCTTGCATCAGTATATTCAACTTATGCTACAATTCAACGTCTTCCATAGTGAAATATTGAGATGGGACTTTAAAAGGTTTTGAATTCCTAAATAATCAAAGACATCTCAGCCAAAACAATACATCTTTTAGTTTCAAAAATATTGTTGGTTCATGTGGTTTTCAAGAAGCTTGAATTTTGTTACAAAATCAACATGAAAACATGAGACACCTTTAAAAGAAGGAAACTAGAAAAGGAACAAAACACCATAGTTGTTGGAAACTGCATAAAAACGGCTCATGAAATAAGAAGAAAAACCAGATGTTATATATTTCTTTAAATTGGCCTTAAGCCACATATTTCTCTGAGTGAAGAATCAAAACAATAACATTTCAAAAGAAACAAAACTTGAGCTTCAGGACAATATTTGGATGGAACTGTATATATGAATAAGACATGGATTCTAATATTATACTACTGCCAAGTGGTATTATAAATATGTCTACTTCATTGAAGAACCAAAATTTCAGATTTCAGGTGCAGGAGTTGGTTGAAGGAACCCTGCTGTGCTAAAGATCTTTCACACTTACGCATTCCCAAAACTGAAAATGTCATGCTTCATAAAGAGAATCCAGTTTGAGAAAAGGTTGCCAGGTAAGATTTTGTTTGGCAAAAGTTCATTTAAAATTATTTTGAAACAAAATCCTTGCATGAGTCAATCACTAAGCCATCATCAAGAGTGCAAAGACAATATATGATATCGGGCTTAGATACAGTTACTATAATCAACTATAGGACATGTGAGAATCTTACTCCATAACTATATATACATAAGTATCATCTTCAAATGCATTGTGGAATTGAACAACATTCTCATGGCCTGTGAGAGCTTGCAATATCTTTACTTCTCTCTTCACATCTTCAACGGCAATAGGAAGAATCATCTGCCACATAAAATGTGAAGAGGATGAATTAGAATGTGAGTTTTTCATATTCACAAAAGCATCATCCCCCACAATACCAACAGCAACAGCCATTCACTCTTTATTCAATCAAAAAAGTGTAATATTTGTCATTTCAAACCAGCTCATTAGTTCACAAGATTTAGTATTATATTCATCCAAAAGTTGTTCCATGGACTTTCCCTTGGGCTCTCTAAAAAACAATTTCACAATACCAAAATGGGCATGTTTCTTTTGCTCAAAGAAAAACCATTTCGATAATTTGGTCAACAAAATATCCATGTGCATTTTGAATTCAGAGAGGGTTACTTGTTATAAGCCAATCATCTCTGATGAGCTGTCAACGGCATCCAGGACTCTCCGAATCATTTACAGTTGAAAATACCAATCACCCTAAAAAACTCGTTATAATTCACTTCATAGCCAACTTCAAAAGGACCAGAATTGAAGCAATAAACTAGAAAATCAAACTGTTATCAGCTTCCACAAGAAATAAATTAAACAAATATGGAAAACAGGGAATCTCTGGAAAGGAAACTATTAACGGTATCCAAATATATGATCTCGAACACCAAAATCTGTGGTAAGGCATGATAGTTAGTACCTACTCTTGGTGAGTGACAATGGGAAGCCTGCTTTCGCAAAAAAAGTGATGGTTACTGTCACACAAATATCTATTTTGCATGAAACAAAATCCTAATGACATTAAATGCCCAAACAACTGAAACAAAAAACTAAGATCATTAAAGAATGAAAAACATCAGAGAAATCATAGCATTGAGTGGATAAGGAATTATCTCGCTTGTTCTGAATTATCATAGTAAAATAAAGTGACAACTTAGAAATTACAAACCATAGAAAAGTGGGTTTCACTATGTGGTAGGATTCCATGACATTGTTTAATTTGCCACCTGAAGATATCCATCAAGGGCAAGTTTACCAAGTAACGTAGGACCTTTCCACTTATTTGTTGCTGCTCAGGCTATAGAAACATCAAGAAGGGGGAGCAATCACAAAGGATTTATGCCACTGAATATCAAAACCAACAAGGCTGAGTCAAGGATATTAATGGCCACATGTTCCAGTTAAAGCATCAAATTAATTGATCAGTTTAATTACTGAAGTGAGGATGCCTAGGAAAGTCAAACAAAAGAAATATCAACTCCGGAAAGAAATGAAAAGGTGACCCCCCAAAATTCACTCTTCAAGAAAGGTTCCTGATCAGAATCAACAGATAATTCTGGAAGAAGCTTGGTTCATTTTAATTTTCTGTCTTCCTATAAAGATTCAAGAACATTGGTAGGGCAAAGATGAGGGACGTACAGGGATCAGGACTTAAAGACAGATTGTTCCCTTAACAAAACCTTACGGCTTGTTTTGTGGCCCTCGCAATGGAAGCACAGAGTGACTAACACAACTATTCTTGCAAAAATGTGTGAAGGGATCATGGAAGGAGTCAAAGATCCCTGTTCCTTATGCACTTTGGCTTCCTACAGGAAACTGTGACTTGGGGCTTCTCAAAACACCCCCAGAATGGGGTCCAAAGAACAGTTCAACAGAATTAGAACCGGATAACACATTTCATCAGAAATAAATAGTCTCACAACAAACACGCTCTAGCATTTCTGGAGGCTCAAAAGTGGCTTTATGAGATTAAGCTGCACCATACATGCACCTAATTGGAATACCGGGAAAAATCAGATTCAATTAGAAATGGTTTTGGTTCTTGCAGACAGTCCCCTCAGGACAAACGAGCCTTGCGACACAGAACAAACTGAACTGTTAACGTAGCCAAAGAAAAAGATGGCAGTTTCACTGCGTGACAGGCTATGGCATGAGCAGCCAAGAGATCTCTGAAACAATGATATTTACATAAAAGCATCATGAATTAAAAAGTCTAAGCTTATCATTCTAGCCCCTTTGCAATTTTACTTGTTTGAGAGGAGTCATCGCCGCTGCTACAACCATTATCACAAAAAGGGCAAAGAAAGAAAAAGAACACTAACATAGACAAATCCTATTAAGGCAACAAATCCATTCGGCGTGAATGTAACCAAATCCATAGCGATTAGATGGCAGATTATGAACCACATCATCGCTTCAAACTTTTATCCCTGGACCCTATAAACAGTTAGTTCCCATCCTGAAACCTGTAAGTTTGGGAAATCTTCTTTGACGAACTATTCCTCTCATAGGAGAATCCAAACTCAGTAAAATCCAGATCCAGATTTCACCAAAGCAGCTCGTGTGTTTGAATGTTGACCAACAAAGTAGACTATAAAGCATACTAATCAGCCAACAACCCCACAACGAATTAAAACAATTCCAGTGGAGAAAGGAATCACTAGCGATTGCGGGCGTAATAAGGAGAGACAGACAATCCGTTTACCTTGTTCTTGTCGATCCTCTTCACGGCCACCCGGTCCCCATTCACCTTATTTGTAGCGACGAACGTGTAACCAAACTGGCCGTGTCCCAAGAGCTTCCCAATTGCGTACCGGCTCTCGAAATCCCTGTCGTACCCGAAATTTGTCCGCTTCCCACACGGAATCACTCCGCTCGGCCTCTTCAGCTGCTCTTTATCCCTCTGATGATGCTGGTTTTGATCCCTCTGCTGCGGCGGCGGCTTCCTCTGCGCCTCCGGGGGTTTACGGTGACGCTGATGGTGCGGCTGCTGCTGCTGCTCCCCCGGGTTATTGGCAGCCACCGCGGCGTTGCTGCTGCTGGAACCGCTTACTTTGGTGGCGTTGGAGAGGCAAGCGCCCATCTTTTCCTCCTATCCTCTGCTCCCTGTTCTTCCTACACGTCTTCTCCTTCCTCTTCCTCCCTTGCTACGGTTGCTGGATCAACAGGGATGACCATGAAAACTTGCAGACAAATTACATCAATGATTTGCACAGAGCAGTCATCCAGAAACGCATATATTTTAGAGAGAAGGAGAGAGGGAGAGAGAGTTGGGGGGAGGGAGCAGGATCAGGAGGAAGGGAGAAGGTATAAGGAAGAAGGGCAGAAGGGGAAGGGGTCAAAGGAGGAGACTTTCTTTGAAGGGAGGTGGTGGGGAAGGGGAACGAAGTAGTGTTTGAGCAGCAGAGGATAGAGAGAGAAACGCACGCATCCCCCCACCCCTCTCTCTCTCTACATCTCTCCCTCTTTTCGTGTCCCAGTGATGCCAACAGCGAAGTGGTGGGAAAAATTTGAAGAGAGAGAAAATAACGCTGAGGGTAATAAACTATTTATTGGGAGACCGGGAGAACCGTGAGCAAGTTCCGTGATTATTTTCATTCATCTTTATATTAACTTTGATTCACAAAAATGCTAATTTTGATTGATGTCGGTGAGATCAATGTAATTTAGATCTTCTTTAATTATAATCAAAAATTAATATACAGTTGAAATAATTAAACCCAAACATTTAAAAAGAGAGAGTGAAAGCGACCGAGCAAAAGATATTTTTATCCCCCCTCTCACCAGAAGATACCGGATTGGTTATGTGGGCTCCGCTCACTATCATTGAAAAATATGTAATCAAATATTAATCGAAATTATTTATGAGCCCAGTGCCTTTAGGTTTAAACTTGGTCTTATTTGTTAAATGAGTTAAAACACTGTTAAACTTTGTCTCATTTAATTAGTTAATTAAATTATTTGGGATATATATATATATATATATATATATATATATATATAGAGAGAGAGAGAGAGAGAGAGAGAGAGAGAGAGAGAGAGAGAGAGAGAGAGAGAGAGAGAGAGAGAGAGAGAGAGAGAGATGTTCACAGATGATGGTTCAGCAAAAGTCCAGTTTGAGATGACAACTGGGTATGTGTGGGATGGGGATCGTTTACGCCGTGTCACCAGAAGACAGACAGATCGGCAGAAGTGATGTTCGAGGACTGGAATAGGATGTTCGTTGAAGTGGCAAAACAATAATCATAATACTTCTTTTTAGGTTGGATATTTTTCTCCACCTAGAAATTTATTGCATTTTAGTTACGTTTTCATGAAAGCCAAAAACGGATGTCCCAATCCCAACTATTTTTTTAAACTATTTTTAAAGGCATATATATTCCCATATTAAGGAACGATATTTCAATTATATCTCCCAAATGTTAGTACCGTCATGTTATTGATTATATAAAATAAAAAGATTTTTGAGACATATTAAGAGAATATGAAATTTTCTAAGAATATATGTCTCATTATTTTAGTTACGATAGAAGATTAAACAAAGGCATTTTTTTGTCTCAATCATTCTAAAATTAAATTAAAAAATAATATATGACATAGATATGCACGATAAACTATAATTTATTACGTGATATGAAAGATATTGAGGAGAAGGAAGTTCGCCCAGCCCAATAAGACTCAACATCAACTAGCCCACACTCCAATACGTAACCTGTCAAGGCCTACAAGAGGACGTACCCGGGGTCAGGACCTAGTACGCCGCATACGCTCCCGTCTTTCAGCGATGAGCAGCACACGCCCTCGTTGACCACCACCGCATTAATTGCGGAACAACTCGAACGAGGAAGGAACGGTGGATCAGTGCCCGTACCTCCAGTGAAGGAACGACAGGTCAGCACCCACGCCTCCCCTCCCCTGTTAAGCAAGTCAACAGGTGACCCACGTCTACATGGCCAAGACAACCCCAATAGTGCCAAGTCACAGGACGAAAGTCAACATGACAAGCTCGAAGAGGACCCTATAAATAACACCATGGCCAAATGGCTAAGGAGGTATGCAATCTACACCCCTCAAGCTCTAACCTCTCTTAAGCCTCTCACCCTTCCCCGATCGAATGAAGCTTCCACCTCCACCTCTTGTGGACTGGCCCACACTCCTCTCCATCTCCGACGCTCGTTTGAGCACTCTCTTTCTCCTCCAAACTTCGCTACCTCTTTAGCCGAGCGCTATGTGTTTCTTATCTGAGCACTCCTCCTCTACGTCGATGATTGTCTGACTTAAGGATTGGAGGGTTGTCTCCTATGATATCTCCCAAGGCACCTTCTGACGCTTTTCTATGTCTGCAGGTTCCTCTCGGAGGTTGCCTCTTCTTCCCTGTTGTCCTAGGCAAATGGCAATTAAGGAGGGGTGTTGAGTTGATTGCCACCAAATTTTCCTCAAATGAATTTTATCGTGTGAGCAAATTTTAAGCAATCAAAATATATTCAAAAATTAAACAATTCTCTCTCCGCTCACCGAATCTCACTCAAATTTAAGCCACAAAGATAGCAACTAATTCGAGCCACACACAGTGCAAACCACAAGATAAAAGATTTTTTAGGTGGTTCGGCCACACTCCACGTGTGCCTATGTCCACCCCTCACTAACAAGTGAGGCTTCACTATAATTCACGCTACCAAGTAGCAATCACACACAGAGACTAAGTCTCCACCCCAGTTCACGGAGACTAGGTCTCCACCATAATCCACGTTGCACAATGCAACCCACACACACACACACACGTAGAGATGAAAATCTCTGCACCACACTAACAAATTCAAAGAGATAATGGCAAATCAAGTTCAAGGTGATACAATGAAGCCCAAACGAGAAAATAATATCAAGAATAAGTTTTCCCCTTACGGTCCTCTGTGCAAGATGGAGTTGATGCCGAATTCCTCTAATCTGCTTGGTGATCCGCCGACCCCTTGTTATGGATGAAGCTCCTCAGATGAATCTCGTAGTTCTTCTAGGATTCCATGCTTTTCTTCCTCTTATGGTTCCCTTGGCGACATAATGCAGCTCTATCTTTCTTCTTACGGCGGTAGCATTCACCCAATCTCATAATGATGGGTTTTATATGAGATTTGTTGTGTAAATTGTGTTTTGATGATGTCTTACTATAAGTCATTGCCCAATTGATTTAGAAAATCTAAAACATCTTTTTATTGACTAGATATAAAGAACTTAACAAATCTTCAAGGCTGCGTCGACTCGCCCTCTCACAAGAAGAAGGGCAGTCAAAGCGCCCTTCACTGTAGAGTCGACTCCATCCCTTCACTACGTCGACTCCAAATGGCCTTTGTAGAAGCCATGCCTTCGCTGAGTCGACTCCAGCACCTTAAGGCATCGACTCCAAATGGCCTCCAGAAGCTGTCTTCAAGCGCACTTCAAGAGTGTGTCGACGCAAGCACCCAATGGCGTCGACGCAGGCTAAACACTCACCCCTGTAACAGGCGAGACTCCTCAAATATGTCGACATCACCTTCACAGTATGTCTGTTGGGCATGTATGGAACATGTTTGATTCTATTATTTTGATGATATCTGACCATGAGTCATTGATGAGTCTTATATGGATTTAATGTTGCCAACATGTATAAGTTTCAAGTGAAAGTCAGCACTGGTATGTGTTGGCCACATGAAGATACCATCCGATGGTGTCAAGTGATATGATGCATTGAACAAGGCCAGCCAACAGCAGTGCAAGGCAAAGGGAATGAAGCAATGAAGTTCCATATCCAAGAGTTCCTTATGGCTGATATTCAGTTGATAAGCTTATGTGCAAATCAAGCAAGGCAGTTTGAGGAAGTGTCACTAGCAGATCAAGCATTTTAGACCAACCTCCTAAGTGCAAAGGTCCTTTGGATGCACTGAAATCAAGGTAGACAAAATAATTGAGTAAGGGTGACAAATAGGTCTTAAAGGTGCCAAATAGACCTATAAAGGTGACAAATAGCTTGGACGGGAGAAAAAGGGCTGAGAAGAAGAAAAGCTTTAAGGGTGGTGTCGACCTCACCATGAGCAATGTCAACGTCACCAGCTCCAGCAGCCATCTGCCTAATGAAATCTCAAGGGTAGCGTCGACCTCATTCTATCAAGAGGTCGACCTTAGGGCTCTTCCAGAAGAAGATAGAATTTTTCAAAGCAGTGTCAACCTCACCTCTCAGCAGGTCGACCTCATGGTCCTTCCAGAAGCCGTTATAAACAACGTTCTGCAAGGCAGTGTCGACCTCACTTTCACAGGAGGTCGACTTTACGCTCCTTCCAGAAGCCATTATAAAAGGAATTTTTCAAAGCAGTGTCGACCTCACCTCTCAACAGGTCGCCCTCACTGAAGAAGAAACTCAAAAGTATTCTGACCGATCTGTCTTCTCCAAAATCGTACAAAGGGCAAAAAGGTCCGACGTAAACCTCTGAAAAGTTGATTTTTGAGGGCTGGAGGAGATTCCTAGGACTAACCTTTGTCCCTATCATAATAAGTTATCAGAACTCTCTTTTGGACAAGGTATTTGTCAAGGAAAAGACTAACTCTCAGGTGTCCTCTCTCATGAACTCTGCCAGTCCTGTCCCCTGCAGCCTACCAGCAAAGCTTGTGTCTGAGAGAAAATAACCTTGGACAAAGGGACGTCCTTCCCTGCAAGCCAGCCCATGGACATTAAAGATATTGCAGGTCAAAGCTCTTTTATTTATTCTAACCATTCAAATGCAGATTTCTTGGAGGGAAAAATTGATACTATTCTACAGAGTTATTCCAAGCTCAAGACCCATGATCCATCGTTCCAGAATTTGCTCCAAGGATCTGAACGGCTTAGATTGATTTCTTCATATTCAAAGGGGCAGCTCCAGACCTTCCTCTATATATATGAAGCAATGACCACCTTAAAGGAGTTGGCTGAGCACTGCATCAAGGAGAGATCTTGTTAGCTCGAGCCCAAGAGAAAGAGGAGAGAAAAAGAGAGAGTAGAGAGGAAGAAAAGAGTGTGAGCAGCCTTGAGCTTCATGAGAAAAATCTGAGAAGAAAGAAACAGAGAAGAACAAGAAGAAGAGTGAGAAAGCCCCTCCACCCTGTCCAACCCAGTACAGTGGTGAGAAGAGAAGTGAGTTGAGGAAGCAGAATCCCAACCTTGAAGAAAATGCTTCATGACTCAGTCAGAAGCTACAGTTGGCTCTTTTCAACTTCTATTGATGTTTTCATTTCCTGCTTTAAACTCCACATCTATGTGTGTGCTTGGGGCTGTGTCCCCGTGTCCTCTTTGCTGGAACAGATGGACACTAAGATCTAGAGGAGGGGTGAATAGATCTACCCCTAAAAATCTACAGTAATTAAAGACAATGCTGAATAGAAACTAATCACTGTAACTCAATCAAGAGATATAAGTTTCCGAACAAATTAGCACGCTAACAAGTATGCACGAAGGGCAATGCTCAATAACAACTGAAAAATTACTATAAAATGTCAGACAATAAGAATAGAATCTCCAAATTCTATAAGAGATGAATTTCAGCAATATCAAGAGAGATCAGATGATTGCACTCAACAGTCAGCCAAACATCCAGGTATGGTACGATGGCGGAGGCTAATCTCATGCAAGAGGTGGAATTCCAGAAAAGCGCAGCTTATCCTTCTAACCACGCCTTTTGATATACCTACTGGATGAAAAGCTTTAGCAATAATCTCGGATAGCAATTTTAACAAGTGAAAGCATATTTCTCCTAAACACTCCTAAGCATTCATCTAAACGATGAGCAGACAGAAGCTATAAACACACTGGAGCACAAATCAATCACACACGAGAAGAGAATTTTTAGGTGGTTCGATCTCTATCCAGAGATCTACGTCCACCCCTTACTCAATTGAGTAAGACTTACTACACAGCTTGAGTACGTTGATCCACAGCTTCGGGGATATAATCCCTACAGACTGCTGATCCACATCTTTGGGGATTAGATCCTAGACCGCTGAGCCTCACAGCTTGCTACCGCTGAGCCTTACAACTTCGATGTCCGAGGTTTCACCCTCGCCCGCTGATACACAGCTTAAGAGAATTCAGGAAATCAAATGAAAAGAACGAAACGAGGAAACAATGTAGCTCTCTAGGAGCAGATTGACTCTGGATTTGATCCAGGAGTCAATTACAAAGATGAACTCTCTTCTCACTCAGACGATCAAACCAACTTACGATGCTCTAATTTCCACGACCTTTACTGCAACTTCTTCTCTACTTCTCACACTCTCTCCGCTTGTCTCTTCTGCTCAATCTGCCTTCTCTTTCTTTTCTCTCTCAGAGTTCTGATCCCTCTATATATCCTCGCGAGAAGAGGGCGCGTGGGAGACACGTTTCCCGCCCAAAAATCAGTAGAAGATGCTCTGGTGAAGCTCCGCGTGTCAGATGATGGAAGCACGCGGCCCAAGTGTCAGAAAGATCTGATTGGAGAAACGCCTTGGATCACATGCCACTTATTATCCTGAGATCATGTGACCACTTAAGTTTCTGTTGTTTCCAGATACGTAGTAATTAATCCTACAATTTAAACAACAGATGTTTAGTCAAACACTTAGAGTGCATGCTCAATGCTCAGACCTTGAACATGTTCAGACTTAACTGTGTACTTACTTTACCTAGTGCATAAACATTTATTACACATGTGCTTAGACTTCGAATAATGCATATGCACTGACCTTGTAGCATCATATGGGAATATGCACAGACTTGTCCTTGCAAATGTGCAAGGACTTTGATCGAATGAGCACTGAACTCGATATGCAGTATAAAAAATATGCACCAACCTTGGACATGCACAGAATGAAGTGTGCACAGGCCTTCCAAGCGATCAATGCACATGTGCACCGACCTGAGTTTATGCAAATGACTATATGCACCGACCTGAGTTTATGCAAATGACTATATGCACCGACTTTCTATAGGCACAAGGCAGACGTGCACGGACCTTCATATGCATAAGCCAGAAATGTGTACCGACTTTAATATGCATGAGATAAAAGGTGCACAAACCTTTATATGCATGAGGCAGAAACATGCACCGACCTTGTGTGCAGTCATACCAGATGTGCACGAACCTTATGTGCAGGCACTTAAAAATGTGCACAGACCTACATGAGTGAACTGTATGCACTGACTTTCATTGTTTGCATAAACAGAAACGTGCACTGACCTATATGTGTTATATGCAAAACATGCACTGACTTATGTGTGTTATGTGCCAAAATGTGCACGGATCTATATGTGCTAAATGTGAAACATGCACGGACCTCATTTTGCACAAGGCAAAGGATGCACCGACTTGTATGCAGACAGATAGAATGTGCACTGATCTTGTTCTGCCTAATGAAGGATGTATGCACCGACCTTGTTTAGCACAAGGCAAATGTGCACAGACTTACTACGATGTATGCACCGACCTGTTATGCACATCTACAGAAACGTGCACCGACCTTAGTAGAACTAAGAGATGATGTGCACCGACCTTGCCTCTGCTTACCATGCAATATGCATTGACCTTCACGCGCAGAACTGTAAAAGTGTATGGACCTTAGTATGAAATACGTGCACATGAAGCTATGAAATGCTAATAGTGTTGTCATAATAATAATGATTTCAGAAAATTATTATTATTATCAAAATCCAAGAGTTGAAACACAAAATGTATTGTTACTAATCATCAAAATAAAATAGGAAATTAACTTCAGAGAACTAAGTCAAAAGAGACATGACATGAGACACGTTATCCCACATGACCTCCCACAATATTCTCCCCTTTTTTGATGATGGCAACACGTTCACATTTTGATGTCAACAATGATTTTATTACGAATCAAGAAATATGCTCACAGTAATATGCACAACGTATAATTCAAGAAATGCAGCATTTCTTCATAATGCAAGAGGCTCTCTCTAATGCAAAAAATGCTCTCAGCATCAAACACTCTCCCCATCAACATCACATCAAACAGCTAATCAACATCAAAATCTTAGGCTAATCAACATCAAAATCTCTTCCCCTTTGCCATTAGCAGAAAGGATAATAGGAAGATATCAAGGAGAGTATTACACTGAAGAAGAAATTTGATTTGACAAACTGAGTAGGCTTTCAGTAATCAAGCAAATAAAGCACAGATTCTTTAAAATAAGAGTGCAGATAGTGCATTCCTGAACTTATGTGGTTTAAAGAGTATGAAAGTGAGAGACTAGCCACTCCACTCTGTGAGAAACATTTTGCATGAGCTCTTAATAGTAATGAACTAGACGTGCATGAGACATGCCAGATTTTGCCTTACTTTATCTTATTTATCTAAAACATCAAAGCATCATCAGGAGTGACCAGAACTTGTATTGAGATTAAACAAACTCCACAGTTCTGAATTAATCTTTAGAGGAGCAGTGATGGTTTCATACATTTCTTTTCTTTTACTACTTTAGAATAGTCAAGTATAATCTTGCCTTTTTACATAAGAGTACACGTTTATAAGACGCCAGTACCCCTAGGTGCTCAGCAAGATTTACTATTATGTCTCAAGTATAGTGTCCACCTTTTTGCGTAAGGGTACACATTTATCAGACGTCAGTACCCCTAGTTACTCAGTGGAACTGACCTTTTAATTTTCTGAACAGAGATAACTTGAAGCACTTCATGACATGAGTTTTTCTCCATTTCATGATGAAGTACCCAGTTTCTCAATGCATTCAATCATTGCTCTGCCTTTAGAATATATGATTCATCATTTTGACACAGCTGCCCATTTAATTTTCAGAAGGTGTTGTTTAAGAACAATACATGTTTTCAGATCTTCTCAACCAATTTAACCTGAGTCTAGATAAATTCAGATTCTGAAAGAGTCAATTAAACATGACATGCACGAAATGGTTAAGAACTATTAAAAGTATTCCACATTCCTTCTTCATTAAGTTTGGCTTTTAGTTTCTAAAGTTCACCAAGTTTAAACCATCAATTCATTCAAGATTCATTACTGTGTCTTATAAGAAAAGAATTCTGATTTTAGCAGCTCAGATTAATGAACATATCTATCAATTTGCCATTTGTTCAGATTCAGAAAATGGTTCCAAGGAATGTTCAGATACTGATGTCAAGGATGAGAATAGATCAGCTAAATGGAGAACTGACAGAAGGTGTTCTCAAATGAACTATTCAGAAACTGACCTATGGACTAGCTCGGATTCAAACTTTATTCTAAGCTCCCCCTCACAAAGTGAATGAAAAGAGATGATCATGAATGAAAACTATATATGTGGTATCTGTCTATATGCTCATAATACCACCACCAAGGATGACATGATGAACCAGAAACTCCCCCTCAGTGTATGTATGAGATTTTCTAAAATGATTTCATGACTTAATCTAGATGTATGCAATGTTGACCCATGGTACTAGGCGAAGGGCTAGCCTCTACGCATAATGTGGATTTTCAGACAGAAAATATATGTCCTTCTCCCAACTTACCATTTGATATATCTATGGGTTAACAATAAAATACAATAGACAAACATTCAGAAAATTCAGTGACAGTCATCACACATGCAGCATTCAAGAATATTAGAAGTAGATATGATCAAGAACTCATGCTGAGAATTTGCAAAGACCAAGTTATCTTCTTAGAAATTTGAATCTTTCATTACCAAGAGGTTTGGTAAAAATATCAGCAATTTGTCTTTTAGATTCAACAAATTTTAGAACAATTTCCTTTTTACTTACTTCATCTCTAAGAAAATGATGTTTGATCTCAATATGTTTAGTCCTAGAATGGTGAACATGATTTTCAGTCAAGGAAATAGCACTTGTGTTATCACAAAGAATTGTAGTGCAACCAAGATTTATAAGATAGTCAATTAACTGGTGTTTAATCCAGAGGACTTGGGTAGCATAGTTTCCTGCAGCCACATACTCTGTCTCAGCAGTGGATAGGGTGACCGTGTGATGTTTCTTAGATGCCCAAGACACTAGATACCCTCCTAGAAATTGACAATATCCACTAGTGCTTTTCCTATCTATCCTACACCCAGCATAGTCTGCATCATTGTAAGCTATAAGGTCCAGCTCACACTTAGCAGGATACCATAAGCTTAAGTCTAGGGTGCCAGACAAATACCTAAAAATCTATTTCACAGCTATCAAATGTGATTCCTTAGGACATGCTTGAAATCGAGCACACAAACATACTGAAAACTGAATATCAGGGCGAGAAGCAGTAAGATATAACAAGGATCCGATCATACCTCTGTATAGTTTGGGGTCTACCATTTTACCTTTAGGATCAGTATCAAGGCTGGTAGATGTTCCCATTGGTGCAGTTATTACTTTGAGGTTTTTCATCTTGAATTTCTTCAGTAAATCCTTGATATACTTTTCTTGAGTTATAAACGTTCCTTCTTTAGTCTGACAGACCTGCAACCCAAGAAAAAAATTTAGTTTACCCATTGAGCTCATTTCAAATTCACTAGTCATTAATGCTGAAAATTCCTCACACATGGATGAATTTGTTGACCCAAACACTATATCATCTACATAAATTTGAATAATCAGAATTTCTTTGTCACATACCTTTGTGAATAATGTCTGGTCAATCTTACCTCTGGAGAATCCCTTTTCTGTGAGAAACTTACTCAGTTTGTCATACCAAGCTCGAGGAGCTTGCTTCAATCCATAGAGTGTCTTGTCAAGCTTATAGACATGGTTAGGAAAATCAAGACACTCAAAAATAGGGGGTTGTTTTACAAAAATATCCTCTTTTATTTCTCCATTTAAAAATACAGATTCGACGTCCATCTACTGGAGGGTTATTCCTAAATTGCATGTGATTGCTAAAAGAATCCTAATGGCTTCTAGCCTAGCTACAGGGGTAAAAGATTCTTCAAAGCTAATACCAAACTCTTGGTTGTACCCCTGAGCTACCAGTCTAGCCTTATTTCTTACTATGTTACCTTGCTCATCAGTTTTATTCCGAAAGACCCATTTAGTGCCTATAATATTACCACGAGAGGGTTTAGGAACTAAGTGTCAGACCTTGTTCCTATCAAATTGACTAAGTTCTTCATGCATGGCATTGATCCAGTGTTCATCCTGAAGGGCACTCTCTATGTTCTTTGGTTCAATCTGAGATACTAAAGCAAATGAATTCAATTCATTTTCAATTCTTAAATGTGCTCTAGTTCTCATAGGTTCATTTAGATTACCAATAATATTTTCTGGAGGATGGTCTCTAAGAAATTTAATATTGGTAATCGGAATACCTGGATTTTCACTTACCTCCCCCTGAGTGTAAGATTTTTCTGCTTCAACCTCTTCTGCAGAATCTCCATTCGGTGCCTCTTTGGTCTGCAGAATTTCTCCATCTACTTTGTCCCTGCATAAACTGATGTCAGTTTTATTTTCTAACTCATCAAACACTATATGAGGAGATTCTTCAACAGTTTTAGAATTGAGATTGTATATCCTATAGGCTCTGGAATGTTCAGAATAACCTAGAAAAATTTCAGATTCACTTTTAGGTTCAAACTTATCAAGGTCTCGTTTGGAGTTTACATGAACAAAACATTTACAACCGAAAACCTTGAAATGTGCTAGAGAAGGTTTCTTACCTTTAAGAATCTCATAGGGAGTCATTTAAGTAGTGAGTCTTACCAGGGCTCTATTAATGATGTAACATGAAGTGTTAATAGCCTTAGCCCAAAACTTCCTTGGTAGGTTCCCTTCCACCAGCATAGTCCGAGCCATTTCAACTAAGGTTCGGTTTCTCCTTTCCACTACTCCATTCTGCTCTGGAGTTCTTGGTGGGGAGAACATGTGAGTGATGTCATTCTCCCTGTAGAAATCATCAAATTGTGAGTTAACAAACTCACCACTATAATCAGATAAAATATTCAAAATAGCATGATCATTGGTCTGTTTTATTTTATAAAAGAACTCTTGAAATTTTTCAAAAGCTTCATTTTTGTGAGACAAGTAGAAAACCCAAGTAAATCTAGAGAAGTCATCAACAAGCACAAAACCATATCTTTTCCCAGAAAAGCTAACTGACCTAGTTGGTCCAAATAAGTCCATGTGAATTAGCTCATATGGTTTAGAAGATAGGTTTTCAGTTCTAGATTTAAAAGATTTTCGGGTCTGTTTACATTGGGTGCATGCCTCACAGATTTTATTATCATTTTTAAAAGAAATTTCAGGAAGCCCTTTTACCATACTGTGTTTATTCAGTTTATGAAGTACACTATAGCTGGCATGACCTAATCTACGATGCCACAGGTAGGCTAGGTCATCTTTATTAACACTAAGACAGAGATTAGAGTGTGCTACATCATCTAAGTCTACCATATAGATGTTATTAACTCTCTTGCCAATGAATTTCACAGATTCATAATTGGGTTCATAGATGGTGCATGCAAGAGAATCAAATACATCTTTATGGCCTCTATCACAGAGTTGACTTATGCTAAGAAGATTATAAGCTAAACCTTCAACTAACAAAACTTCTTCAATTAAACAAGAAGAGCACTTACCAACCTTTCCCGATCCAATAATCTTTCCCTTGGTATTACCTCCAAATGTGACATGACCAGCATCTTTCTTCACCAACATGCAAAATTTTTCTTTATCTTCGGTCATGTGCCTGGAACAGCCACTATCCAGATACCACTTATTATGATTGGCCGCCAGGCATACCTGCAAGGGAATTAAGTAGAATGATTTGGAACCCAGAGCTTCTTGGGTCCCATAAAAGCATTTATTTCATGCAGACAAGAAAGTAAATGTTTTGGTATCCATATTTGATTTGGCTTCTTCATGGCAGTTGTGGATTTCTTATCATTCAGTTTAATCTGTTTTTTCTTGTCACCATTGATTTTTGGAGGTTGTTTTTGAGGTGTAGCAATTTTCTTCTTAAGCCCATTCTGAAAATTTCTTTGCTAGTGATCAGTCCAACGGGCATTGGAAGTAGTATGTGCATAGGGAACTCTGGGCTGGTTTGGCATGTATTTGACAAAGCCATAAGAATTCTGGCTTCTGAAGATTTTGTGCCTGGGTTGCACATAGGAGTTCCAAGAATAGGGTCTATGCATTTGTGTAGATTAGGAGTTCTGGAACTGCATTGACCTAGTGTAGAGGTTGCCTTGACCTCTCCCATCAGAGTAGTGGTGATAGGAATTATAGAAAGGAGGATGGGTCGAAGTATTCTGATAATGACCTCGACCTGAGGTACATCTGCCTATACTTTTCTCAAAGGATTTGAACCCAGTAGTACTGCGGGTTGAATGAGGTTTGGAGTTGCCTCTGACTTTCTGTTGAGGCTAAACAATTTTGGGCTTGGATTTTCCTTGAACTATAGCCTTAACAGTCTGAGTCCTAGCATGTCCCTTGATCTGAGGTGTGGGAGTGTGTGAGCAAGATTCCCTAGACACCTCTATCTTCCCTTTGCCCTTGTCTTTGGCACTGGGCTTGACTTTCTCAGTTAGTATCAGATTTTCACCAGAAGTCATTTGAATCAAAGGTTGTGATGTTCCTTTTTCAGCTACAAAGGAAATTGTCCTTGTCACGCCCCGAGCGCGGAAGATTACCCGGAGGCGTGACGCGTCTATATAGATCGTGTCAATCATGTAAATATCAGAGTGGGCAAATAACTAAGATTTAACTCAAAATTTAATACAAATAGTACGAGCTGACAATTGTCACAATTAATCAAAGGACAATTACATGTGTTCCCAGAGTCCAACGACTAGGCTTCAAATCTTGAGCAGTTCTAATCAAGTTGACTAATACAAATGACATAGATGAATTGATACAACTGACACAAGTGAACTAATATAATAACAAAAGGGACATGACAATTTGATAACTTCACTCTAACACTCATCACTCAGTCTCATTCCCTTCCGAGTGTTGGTTGGCATCCAAATTACCTGAAAATATTAGAAAATAATTAGATGAGCGAATCGCTCAGTAGGAATTACATCTCAAGATTTAACAGGCTTTAAGTGGTTTACAAGTTCAATTAATGTCAGTAAAACTATGCATGTAGATGAGTAGATATCAATGATTGTAAAAATCGACAAGAGCAGTGAAGGAATAACAAGTGAGAGTATAAGGATTCCAACTTCAATGCAGCAATAGCAAGAGATTCAAGCAAGTAATAACTGGAATTAATGAAATCTTTCCAAGAGAGTAAGAACTCATGTCAAGCAAGTAATAGAAAGTAATATAAATTCAAACATGTAAAATTGGAATTGGCTATTTATCAATTTCATTCAAGCAAAACTTTACCCTTCTGCGGGTCTCAAGTCAAATCAATCAAGTAATATCACAAGAATGAGTGGAATGTCTAAAGCCTAGCAAGCAAGTACTCCGGTGCAATGCCAAACACCGTGGTCAATAAACTCCCATGGGCACAAGTACCTTCGGGTGCTCCTCCCAGGACCAGACCGGGCCCTATATGCACAGCATTAATCATGTTTGTTGACATCCACTCTCATTTATAGCCAATAGGGAATTTCAAGGTTTGACCAGTATGATATATAAGGTGGAATTATGGAATGAAATCCAAGGGCGCATTGATGTGTAGGGATGAACTAGGAGTGGAAACCAGTAACGTTTGATACACGGAAAAAAACTAGATAGGAGAGGTGCCTTATGGGCCACCTGACAATTTTAGAAACGACACCCTCACTGTGGGATGCCCTTCCTGGGAATTATACAGGGTTTAGAGGACCCTGTCAGGAGTTAAATATCACCTCTCAGGCTGCCATCTATCAATGGAGATGGCAAAAGTGAAAGCCTAACGAATAGGTTAACGCAATGAGCCAGTTGTGTTGACTCAGCAGTTCATCGCGTCAACCCTGTAGTTCATCGCGTCAACCCTGCGAACAGGCTGGGTCGACCCTGTGAACAGGCAGGGTCGACTCTGCCGTTCACTGCGTCAACGTAGTGAACAGGCAGCGTCAACCCTGTCAACAGGCAGGGTCGACTCTGCCGTTCACTGTGTCAACGCAGTGAACAGGCAAGGTCGACTCTGCCAACAGGCAGGGTCGACCCTGTCAATAGGCAGGGTCGACTCTGCCGTTCACTGCGTCAACGCGGTGAACAGGCAGGGTCGACCTTGTCAACAGGCAGGGTCGACTCTGCCAACAGGCAGGGTCGACCCTGTCAACAGGTAGGGTCGACTCTGCCGTTCATCGCGTCAACGCGGTGAACTGGCAGGGTCGACTCTGCAGTTCAAATCTGCTCAAAATGGCTTAAGGTATTAATCTTTGATTAAGCTAGGGTATTAACCTTTGATTTAAATTTATTTAGGTAAAACTGATGACATGGATAGATAGAGAAAACTGTAAGGATTATAGATCTTTATTTATGCACTCGTTTCATGCTTTAGTTGCTTAAATATCAGATTTTTAACATGACGTATCATACAAGTTTTCATTTTTAAAGGAACTAAATGGAGACAAGGTTTCTAGATAGGCTACCTAACAGATTAATTAGGTATGCTAATTAGTTAGTAGATCAACTAACATGTTAATTAGGTATGTTAACAGGCTAGTTAAACTAATAAATTATGTAAAAACACGATAAAACTTACGTTAGACGGATATATCATATGGATATGAAGCTAATACATGCCAACTACCCTAGATTGAAGCTAATACATGCTAATCAATGCTAATCATCTTGGGTATAAGGCTACTACATGCTAATTATCTTAGGTACGAGGCTAATACATGCTAATCATCCTAGATTTAAGCTAACACATGTTAATTATTCCAGGTATGAGACTAATACTTGCTAATTATCTTGGGTATGAAGCTAATACATGCTAATCATCCTAGATTTAAGCCAACACATGCTAATTATTCTAGGTATGAGACTACTACTTGCTAATACATGCTAGTTATTCTGGGTATAAGGCTAATACATGCTAATTATCTTAGGTATGAAGCTAATGCATGCTAATCGTCCTAGATTTAAGCTAACACATACTAATTATTCTAGGTATGAGACTAATACTTGCTAATACTGCTAATACATGCTAATTATTCTGGGTATAAAGCTAATACATGCTAATTATCTTAAGTATGAAGCTAATACATGCTAATCATCCTAGATTTAAGCTAATACATGCTACAGTCCTAACATCAAACCTTTTCTGATTAGTTGGGTTGAAACCCAAACCTTCATTTCTAAAGTTTGGTTTTGTTCCTAAGAGGGCATTTAAATTTTCTTTTCTTTGTGTCATGCCTTCAAGGGAGTTTTGCTTATCCTTGTTTTCTTTTTCCAGATTTTCAATGACCTTTTTGAGTTCAGCATTTACACCATTGATAGCTTCATATTTTTCAGTTGCTATCATAGTTTCTTCTTGAAATTCATGTATTTTCCTTTTAAGTTCATCAATGGTGTTCAACAAATTCTCATTTTCATTTTTCAAATCAACTAACATGCTTTTACTACATTCAGCTTCATTAAGGGAGTTTTTCAGTTCTGAGTTTTCAGTTGTTAGACATCCAATTTTATCAGACAAAGAAGTATCATTAACTAATGAATTCACTTTCTTTTTCAAATGTTTGTTCTCCCTACGCATGTTTTCATATTTTTCAAGAATTTCAGCATATAAATCTTCCCATTCATTCTGTGTAAAGTTTTCGAAGGGGGAGAATACCTCGACATCATTTTCCTTGCCTTCATCATCCTTGGCCATCAGACATATCCTCTCTTCTCTCTCACTGTCAGAAGAGCTGCTATGACTTTCTTCTTCTTCATCACTCCAGGTGCTAATCATGGCTTTTCCCTTTTTGTTCTTCCACCTGAGCTGCTTATCCTTGAACTCGACAATCTGCCTTGAGATGTCCTGCTTTCCTGCAATTGTAACAAACTATGGCATCCATTTTCTTAACATTATCAGATTTATGTTTGAACTGTCTTTTTCTAGAGAAGTATTTTCTTCTCATCCCTTTCCCTTCTTTTCTCAGGAATTTCTTGAATTTCCTGGTAATCATTGCAAATTCATCTTGATCTTCCTCAGAACTAGTGCAGCTATACTCACTAGACGACCCTTTGCTAGAATTAGCTTTAAGAGCTACGGGCTTTCTTCTCTTTTCAGACTCATCAACCTTTTTAAGGTTCAACTCATATGTCACGAGAGAACCGATGAGCTCATCTACAGTGCTCGTAGCTAAGTTCCTAGACTCCTCCACTGCAGTGGCCTTAGTGTGCCAGATGGGTGTCAGAGACCTTAGAATCTTCCTAACCAACTCATACTCACTGTAGGTTTTTCCCAGACTTCTTAAGCTATTGGTAATAACATTCAGACGCGCATACATCTCAGATATTGACTCTTCAGGCTTCATTTTGAAAGCCACATACTCAGAGACTAACATGTTGGCTTTCGTTTCTCTAACCTGAGACATCCCTATGTAAATGACCTCTAGCTTATCCCACATCTCCTTAGCTGTGTTGCAAGAAGAGACTCTAGAGAATTCGGTGGGATGAAGTGAACATTGTATAGCATTAATGGCACCCCAATTCAAGGTGGATTTACGGATATGCTCCTTAGTCCAGAACTCTTCGTCTGGAGGTAAATCAAAAGGACCCTTACTAACAACTTCCCAGATCTCGTAGTCCTTTGCACGCAGGAAGACCTATATCTGATTCTTCCAGTAAGCATAATTATTACCATTGAATAATGGTGGCTTACTCGTAGAATGACCCTCAGCGATCAATCCTTTAGCATCTATAACAAATCTCTCCGGGATGTAAAGCCCTAAGGGAGAGTTAGCCTCTGATACCACGTGTTGGAATGGATGGACACTAAGATCTAGAGGGGGGGGGTGAATAGATCTACCCCTAAAAATCTACAGCAGTTAAAGACAATGTGGAATAGAAACTAACCACTGTAACTCAATCAAGAGATATAAGTTTCAGAACAAATTAGCACGCTAACAAGTATGCACGAAGGGCAATGCTTAATAACAACTGAAAAATTACTGCAAAATGTCAGACAGTAAGAATAGAATCTCCAAATTCTATAAGAGATGAATTTCAGCAATATCAAGAGAGATCAAATGATTGCACTCAATAGTCAGCCAAACATCCAGGTATGGTACGATGGCGGAGGCTAACCTCACGCAAGAGGTGGAATTCCAGATAAGCGTAGCTTATCCTTCCGCCTTTTGATATACCTACTGGATGAAAAGCTTTAACAACAATCTCGGATAGCAATTTTAACAAGTGAAAGCATGTTTCTCTTAAACGCTCCTAAGCATTCATCTAAACGATGAGCAGACAGAAGCTATAAACACACTGGAGCACAAATCAATCACACACGAGAAGAGAATTTTTAGGTGGTTCGATCTCTATCCAGAGATCTATGTCCACCCCTTACTCAATTGAGTAAGGCTTACTACTGTCACACAGCTTGAGTACGCTAATCCACAGCTTCGGGGATATAATCCTTACAGACCGATGATCCACAGCTTTGGGGATTAGATCCTAGACCGCTGAGCCTCACAGCTTGCTACCGTTGAGCCTTACAGCTTCGCTGTCTGAGGTTTCACCCTCGCCCGCTGATACACAGCTTAAGAGAATTCAGGAAATCAAATGAAAATAATGAAACGAGGAAACAATGTAGCTCTCTAGGAGCAGATTGACTCTGGATTTGATTCAGGAGTCAATTACAAAGATGAACTCTCTTCTCACTCAGACGATCAAACCAGCTTACGATGCTCTGCTTTCCACGACCTTTACTGCAGCTTCTTCTTTCAACTTCTTCTCTACTTCTCACACTCTCTCTGCTTGTCTCTTCTGCTCAATCTGCCTTCTCTTTCTTTTTTCTCTTAGAGTTCTAATCCCTCTATATATCCTCGCGAGAAGAGGGCGCGTGGGAGATACGTTTCCCGCCCAAAAATCAGTAGAAGATGCTCTGGTGAAGCTCCACATGTCAGATGATGGAAGCATGCGGCCTAAGTGTCAGAAAGATCTAATTGGAGAATCACCTTGGATCACGTGCCACTTATTATCTTGGGATCACGTGACCACTTAAGTTTATGTTGTTTCCAGATACGTAGTAATTAATCCTACAATTTAAACAACAGATGTTTAGTCAAACACTTAGAGTGCATGCTCAATGCTCAGACCTTGAACATGTTCGGACTTAACTGTGTACTAATTTTACCTAGTGCACAAACCTTTATTACACATGTGCTTAGACTCCGAATAATGCATATGCACTGACCTTGAAGCATCATATGAGAATATGCACAGACTTGTCCTTGCAAATGTGCACGGACTTTGATCGAATGAGCACTGAACTCGATATGCAGTATAAGAAATATGCACCAAGCTTGGACATGCACAGAATGAAGTGTGTACAGGCCTTCCAAGCGATCAATGCACATGTGCACCCACCCGAGTTTATGCAAATGACTATATGCACCGACCTGAGTTTATGCAAATGACTATATGCACCGACTTTCTATAGGCACAAGGCAGACGTGGACGGACCTTCATATGTATAAGTCAGAAATATGCACCGACCTTAATATGCATGAGATAAAAGGTGCACAGACCTTTATATACATGAGGCAGAAACATGCACCGACCTTGTATGCAGTCATACCAGATGTGCACGGACCTTATGTGCATGCACTTAAAAATGTGCACAGACTTACATGAGTGAATAGTGGTATGCACTGACTTTCATTATTTGCATAAACAGAAACGTGCACTGACTTATATGTGTTATATGCAAAACATGCACTGACCTATGTGTGTTATGTGCCAAAATGTGCACGGACCTATATGTGCTAAATGCAAAACATGCACGGACCTCATTTTGCACAAGGCAAAGGATGCACCGACTTGTATGCAGACAGATAGAATGTGCACTGACCTTGTCCTACCTAATGAAGGATGTATGCACTGACCTTGTTTAGCACAAGGCAAATGTGCACAGACTTGCTAAGATGTATGCACCGACCTGTTATGCACATCTACAAAAATGTGTACCGACCTTAGTAAGAGATGATGTGCACTGACCTTGCCTCTGCTTACCATGTAATATGCATTGACCTTCATGCGCAGAACTGTAAAAGTGTATGGACCTTAGTATGAAATGCGTGCACATGAAGCTATGAAATGCTAACAGTGTTGTCATAATAATAATAATTTTAGAAAATTATTATTATTATCAAAATCCAAGAGTTGAAACACAAAATGTATTGTTGCTAATCATCAAAATAAAATGGGAAATTAACTTCAGAGAATTAAGTAAAAAGAGATATGACATGAGACACATTATCCCACATGAGCTCCCACAACATTCTTGCTGCACTTGCAGCGTGTTTCTTGCTTTTCCTTTGTGTGTGTGGGTGGGTGGGGCTTGTCCCCGTGTGCTACATTTGCAGCGTGAGGACTCTGTCCTCGTGAGGAGCTTGCTCCTCGTATGCATGGGGCGTCATCCCCGTGTGGTGCTGTGAAGCACCGTGAGGAGCTTGCTCCTCGTATTGTTGGGGTTCGTCCCTGTGGCGACCCAGATCCCGGATACCAGGTATACCCTGTAGGACTACCGAATGCACGTGATACCACTTGGAACCCGCGAGGCCTCCCAAGAGCGGTAAAGCTCCGAAGGGAAAAAGGATTGTCGTGTAGTACATTGAACTGACAGATATAGCAGCAAGTAATTAAAATTTCATTAGATCGGGCTGCTAAAGTAGCAGAAATAAAATTATATTTTTATTAACAGATTTTAAACAATTATATACCAGAGTCAAGTCCAAAGATAAAGACAGCAGTCTAGCAGTACAGTCGACAGAAAGAAAAGACGTACCGAAAAGCCGGGGGAAGCCCGACGGGGGTACCAGCTGGCAGCTACAACTCGAACTCCAAGACCCGTGGAAGCAGAACGAACACATCACCCCACCTGAAAAGCAGGGGTGAGCCTCGTGTCACTGGCTCAGTAGGGGTCACACGGATCCCCACTGAAAAATGCGCAGTAACACAGAACAACAGGAACAGCAGCAGAAAACAGCACTAAAAAGCTATAAAAGAAAGGGAAGCAGAAGTAGGGAACATGTAATGACGAGGGGAATAACCCGAACAGGCAAGCAGGCCTAGAAAGGGAAAGAGGAGTAAGGAGCAACGAGGAAAAAGAGGAAAAACCACGCACAAACGCCCCAACCTACACCTACAACAGGCATGCAAAAGAAAGTCTAGAAAAGACCTAGACAGGCACAGACAACACGACCGGAGCGTCGTGCACAGGACAGAACACAGACCTCGAGTACAGCCACGAAAAGGCTAACCCGGACAGGTCACAACGAACCCCACAAGTGTCTCGACTAACCGCTGCGTACCACCGACGCGAACACGGCCAAGTCGCAGACCCATGCGGAACCACAAGTACAAGTACTAGTCAGGGTCACGCCCGTCGGCGTCAGTCCTCAGCCCCTGACGATGTGTGCACACACTGTCTCCTGCCTAGAGCCAGGCCTCTAGCTAGTTTTCTCCCCCCGTAGGACGCTACGGTAAACGCAGGAGCCGACGGAAACTAGCTTACAAACCGTATATCGGGGTCACCTTTCGACTGCTGCACGTCTAGGGCGACGCAAGGAAGAAGCTCGAAACGTGGCGTTGAAGTACAGACAGTCGAACATGCACTGTCATCCGTACCTCAAACACCAAAGGCAGCACAAGAAACTGCCGACAGACTCGGAAACGTAGTCTTAGCCTTCATAGGAGCATCGACCGATGTCCACGGGGAAAGCGGCCAGACCACGGGAGCGACAGACATCACCCTAACATAGACAGACACACACACAGACACGCCACAAAACAGCCCCTAACGTCACCTGAGACAGACCCACAACACACGACCACACACCAAAAAGCCCAACGGCCATCACGAACACAACAGGACTGTAACGGCCTAGTGCAGGCGCGTTACATGGGCCTGACGCACCAGGGCGGGCGCGTCAGAGACAACAGGCACAAAGACACAACTCGAGCCACGTAACGCACCAGGGCAGGCGCGTTACGGCGGCCTAACGCACAAGCGCAGACACGTTACGCCCACCTAACGCGTGAGGACAGGCGCGTTACGCCAACCGACCCAAAACCTAGAACTCGGACGAACAGTACGTAACGGTCCACGGCGGACGCGTTACAGCACTGTGACGTAAGGGGGCAGGGCCGTTAGAGACAGCCGACACAGCCACCCAACCCAGCTAAACGGAGTGTAACGGCCTGGGGCAGGCGCGTTACACAAACCTGACGCACCAGGGCAGGCGCGTCAGGGGAACCGACTCACCCAAAACGCTAGACGACAAAACAGGCGTGACGCATCACCCCGGATGCGTCAGAGAGCTGTGACGCGCCTCCCCTGGGCCGTCACACTCCCAAAATCATGAAGAACTAAAAACGCCCAGATGCTGTGACGGTCTGTCGTAGGGCCATAAGAGACATGTGACGGTCTCTGAAACGACCGCTACACCGGTCATGACGGGAAAACAGTGGAAGCGCCAAATCGGGCCGTTCCACGCCCCATTCACGCCGAAGCGCAGTGGAAACAAACCTAGACGATGAAAAACAACTCTAGGAGGCTCAAAAGCCCACATGCAAGCCCTAAAACGAGAGATCGGGGCGATTTAGACAAATCGACCCTAAACGGGTCACCGAGGTTCCCGGACTCCTACCAGCCTCGAATGACAACCGATCGACACGAAACTTACGTGAATAGGATCCGGACATCCCAACGGTCAGTTTGACACTAATCACATCACAAATGGTTGCCGTTTTCCGGCGAACCCTGAAAACCCCAAAAACTACTATTTTTATTAAACCGGCCCGATCTCCCCCGATCGAGCACCAAACAACGCACAGAAGCAGGGAAAACGTGCAGAAGGAAGTGGCGGTCCGTCTCCCTACCTCCACCGAAGAAACCGTGCCCCGAATAGACTAAACCATGCCGAAAACCACCGAATCACGAACGACACCCTCTCGGAATCCACCGAGAGATCGCTCCCGCCACGCTCCATCCGCTGCTCCTTCCCGCGAATCGATCACTCGAGCACGTCCACGCCTCAGCCAGCTCCGCAACGGTGCGCGCCCTGCGCCGAACGGACCAGAGACGGGAGAGAACGGAGTGAGATAGCGTGAAGTTGAAAATGAGCAAGAGAGATAGTGGAGTTGAATTTATAGAAAGAAATTAGGAATTTTTTCTAATTTCTGAAAAATCTGATGTTTGACCCGGTCTCAGAAAAATACGCAAAAATAGTCGAAACGACCGGCTCGACGAGTACATCGTCGCTGTAGCATCCACGAGTTGATGAATTGAGAAATAAACTCACCGCAGGGTTCCATAACTAGTACGAGAGAAAGACCCACACGGATCGTAAAACTCAACTCGGGAGCTACAAAAGCGATCCGAAACTCACCGAAAAGGATCCGAAAGACCCAATAAAGATCCAACAAAGATCCGGGACATTACATCCTCCCCTCCTTTAAGAAATTTCATCCTCAAAATTCAAGGACTAGCAAGGGTAAGCAGGGAAGAACAACCCGACAACACAACCACAAAATGACCTAATGCCAGCTGAAGACTGTACTGGACTTAGCGACTCTGGAAACTGTATATCTGAGATTCCCATGTACTTCACACAACAACGCTCTGATACCAACTGTGGCGACCCGGATCCCGGATACCAGGTATACCCGGTAGGACTACCGAATGCACGTGATACCACTTGGAAACCGCGAGGCCTCCCAAGAGCGGTAAAGCTCCGAAGGGAAAAAGGATTGTCGTGTAGTACATTGAACTGACAAATATAGCAGCAAGCAATTAAAATTTCATTAGATCGGGCTGCTAAAGTAGCAGAAATAAAATTATATTTTTATTAACAGATTTTAAACAATTATATACCAGAGTCAAGTCCAAAGCTAAAGACAGCAGTCTAGCAGTACAGTCGACAGAAAGAAAAGACGTACCGAAAAGCCGGGGGAAGCCCGATGGGGGTACCAGCTGGCAGCTACAACTCGAACTCCAAGACCCGCAGAAGCTGAACGAACACATCACCCCACCTGAAAAGTAGGGGTGAGCCTCGTGTCACTGGCTCAGTAGGGGTCACGCGGATCCCCACTGAAAAATGCACAGTAACACGGAACAACAGGAACAACAGCAGAAAACAGCACTAAAAAGCTGTAAAAGAAAGGGAAGCAGGAGTAGGGAACAGGTAAGGACGAGGGGAATAACCCGAACAGGCAAGCAGGCCTAGAAAGGGAAAGAGGAGTAAGGAGCAACGAGGAAAAGGGGAAAAACCATGCACAAACGCCCCAACCTACACCTACAACAGGCATGCAAAAGAAAGTCTAGAAAAGACCTAGACAGGCACAGACAACACGACCGGAGCGTCGTGCACAGGACAGAACAAAGACCTCGAGTACAGCCATGGAAAGGCTAACCCGGACAGGTCACAACGAACCCCACAAGTGTCTCGACTAACCGCTGCATACCACCGATGCGAACACGGCCGAGTCGCAGACCCACACGGAACCACAAGTACAAGTACTAGTCAGGGTCATGCCCGTCGGCGTCAGTCCTCAGCCCCTGACCACGTGTGCACACACTGGCTCTGCCTAGAGCCAGGCCTCTAGCTAGTTTTCTCCCCCCGTAGGACGCTACGGTAACCGCAGGAGCCGACGGAAACTAGCTTACAAACCGTATATCGGGGTCACCTTTCGACTGCTGCACGTCTAGGGCGACGCAAGGAAGAAGCTCGAAACACGGCGTTGAAGTATAGACAGTTGAACATGCACTGTCATCCGTACCTCAAACACCGAAGGCAGCACAAGAAACTGTCGACAGACTCGGAAACGTAGTCTTAGCCTTCATAAGAGCATCGACCGATGTCCACGGGAAAAGCGGCCAGACCATGGGAGCGACAGACATCACCCTAACATAGACAGACACACACACACAGACACGCCACAAAACAACCCCTAACGTCACCTAAGACAGACCCACAACACACGACCACACACCAAAAAGCCTAACGGCCATCACGACCACAACAAGACTGTAACGTCCTAGCGCAGGTGCGTTACACGGGCCTGACGCACCAGGGCGGGCGCGTCAGAGACAACAGGCACAAAGACACAATGCGAGCCACATAACGCACCAGGGCAGGAGCGTTACGGCGGCCTAACGCACAAGCGCAGACACGTTACGCCCACCTAACGCGTGAGGACAGGCGCGTTACGCCAACCGACCCAAAACCTAGAACTCGGATGAACAATACGTAACGGTCCACGGTGGACGCGTTACAGCACTGTGACGCAAGGGGGCAGGGCCGTTAGAGACAGCCGACACAGCCACCCAACCCAACTAAACGGAGTGTAACGGCCTGGGGCAGGCGCGTTACACAAACCTGACGCACCAGGGCAGGCGCGTCAGGGGAACCGACTCACCCAAAACGCTAGACGACAAAACAGGCGTGACGCATCACCCCGGACGCGTCAGAGAGCTGTGACACGCCTCCCCTGGGCCGTCACACTCCCAAAATCATGAAGAACTAAAAACGCCCAGATGCTGTGACGGTCTGTCGTAGGGCCGTCAGAGACATGTGATGGTCTCTGAAACGACCGCTACACCGGTCACGGCGGGAAAATAGTGGAAACCCCAAATCGGGCCGTTCCACGCCCCATTTACGCCGAAGCGCAGGGGAAACAAATCTAGACGATGAAAAATAACTCTAGGAGGCTCAAAAGCCCACATGCAAGCCCTAAAACGAGAGATCGGGGCGATTTAGACAAATCGACCCTAAACGGGTCACCGAGGTTCCCGGACTCCTACCGGCCTCGAATGACAACCGATCGACACGAAACTTACGTGAATGGGATCCGGACATCCCAACGGTCAGTTTGACACTAACCACATCACAAATGGTTGCCATTTTCCGGCGAACCCTGAAAACCCCAAAAACTACTGTTTTCACTAAACCGGCCCGATCTCCCCCAATCGAGCACCAAATAACGCACAGAAGCAGGGAAAACATGCAGAAGGAAGTGGCGGTCCGTCTCCCTACCTCCACCGAAGAAACCGTGCCCCAAATGGACTAAACCATGTCGAAAACCACCGAATCACGAACGACGCCCTCACGGAATCCACCGAGGGATCGCGCCCGCCACGCTCCATCCGCTGCTCCTTCCCGCGAACCGATCACTCGAGCACGTCCACGCCTCAGCCAGCTCCACAACGGTGCGCGCCCTGCGCCGAACGGACCAGAGACGGGAGAGAACGGAGTGAGATAGCGTGAAGTTGAAAATGAGCAGGAGAGATAGTGGAGTTGAATTTATAGAAAGAAATTAGGAATTTTTCCTAATTTCCGAAAAATCCGATTTTTGACCCGGTCTCAGAAAAATACGCAAAAATAGTCGAAACGACCGGCTCGACGAGTACATCGTCGATGTAGCATCCACGAGTCGATGAATTGAGAAATAAACTCACCACAGGGTTCCGTAACTAGTACGAGAGAAAGACCCACACGGATCGTAAAACTCAACTTGGGAGCTACAAAAGCGATCCGAAACTCACCGAAAAGGATCTGAAAGACCCAATAAAGATCTAACAATGATCCGGGACATTACAGTCCCCATGGGGCTTGTCCCCGTTGCTATGTTTGTAGGGTATAGTGAAGCATCACCGGATTTGGTGAGGGGTGGATGTAGGTCTGTGTAGATCTATTTAAAAATCCACTAAGAAAGTAAATAATAACAAACATGCAAAGGAGTGAAAAAATAATGGAAAAGAAGGAGAAAAAGGGGCATACGTGGATGCAACAAGGAGGGTGATCGCCAGAGGACACGCGGGCCTCAATTGGGATAAATAATAAATAACAAAGGAGGGATCGCGATATTACCTTAAAGCATGGGAGATGTGAGTGTACTTCCTCCTCTTCCTGTCGGCCGGCCGAAGGAGAGGGTTCCTCTTAGATTACCCTTGCAAGAAAGATAATATCAAAGAAATATGGAATTAGAATCAACGTGTAGTATCAAATCCCAAGTGATATATATACGCGTGAAAACATGTCAATGAACACACCTGATGGGTGCTGCCCTATTAAACCTCAATGCGATGGGTAGGTGTATGAATGATGAATGATAAAAGAGGATAAGCGTGCAAGTGTTGCACTATGGGAGCTCAACGTAGTTGAGAAAGAGAGATTAATAGCAGAAAGATGCATGCATGCGTGTGAGCTAATGCAATGAAAATAAAAGCAATAGAGAAGAGTTGAAGGAGCCTGTGGGTATTGATTCTCCAGAGAAGGCATTAGATGGTCGTTCGAGAGGGAGTCTCAGAAGGGATGAAGCAATAGACGCCAGGAGCCCCCTCCTTCAACCAGCACACGGGCAGCACATCCCCTCTGCGTTCGAATTCGGCCTCTCCTTCGACAAGAGCCGCATGGTTTATTTATATGGGGAGATGCGTGGATTTTAATCTGATAGCAAATATGGAAATTGTTTTAAGAAATGAGATAAATATTGGAAAGAGTCCTCCCCAATTCTTGAAAGCCACATGAATCTTTCCCTAGTTGAAACAGATCGTAAAACGAGGAAAGAAGGATCGACGGACGAGTTTGGGAAACTTCAGGAAAATGGCGTCGAATATAGCTGACGTTTATAAAATAAACGTCAGATACAATAGACGCACATAAGCAAATAAAAGAATAGGAAGAAAACCCACGAAAACCATCAAGAAAAATGGCGTCAAAGACAGCGGACATTTATAAAATAAACGTCCACCATAATAGACGCTATCAGCAAATAAAATAAAGAAATTCTTATCTTTCCAAAAAATCAGAAAAGAATGCGCGTCAACTGACGCAGTTTCCAAACAAATAAGGGAAGCCAAACCCAAGAGTGATGCATAAACAAAAAATGAAACCGAAAATGACAAAGAATTGGTGCCCAACCCTCTGGGCGCCATTTCTTTTCCCATTTTCATTTTTTTTGATTTTTTAAGTGAAGGTGCTTCTTAGTGTGCTGACTCCAAATATATTTTTTCCACATTTTTTTGAACCTAAAAATTCACTCAAAATGACTAAGAACGGTCGCATGGAATGAATAAAAAAATAATAAAACTCAAGAATGAGCGTCCAACGTTGTAGCCGCTTATTCTTTTTTTATTTTTTTATTTAAAAAAAGAAAATGGCGTCCACCCTAATAGCCACTATTTCTTTAAAATCCGTAAAATGGAGAAAAATACTCAAAAAATTCAGAAAAGTAAGAAAAAATAGGAGAAAGTTAAAAATCTAAAAAAAATGGAGAAAACCACTCCAAAAAGTCGATTTGAGGTTCAAATTGGGGTATCACAAGTAATATGAGATGCACTCACAAAAATCTACAACTGTCCCGTCTTGGCGTCTACACGCGATCAACATCCTTGATGAGAATCAAATCAAAAGCTCGAGATGAAGCAATCTCAGGAAGTTCAATGAAATCAGCAATGTTTGGATAAAGAGGGGGTGTACGCGCGGGCATGAAGAAGATAAAACGGATGATCAACTTCCAGCGCGGTGGAAGTACCCCAGGTCACAAACATGTAAGTTTCACCATTGGAGAGCGATTACCAGCCAATGTGGACGTGCTACAGCCAAAGAGGATCTAAGGAAAAGAGAGAATAAATGAGAGATAGAAATCCAAACAAAGAGTTTTCGAGAAAACAGCCCAAAATGGTGACAAGACGAACTGAGGACTCAATTCAGCTGTGAATATCTCATATCTTGAAAAATTAGAGTTAATTGACTCTCAAAATCGAGTTATCATAATGATTTTCCACTGTTGATTCAAAGTCCTACATGAATGCATGTTGGGTTTAAAGGAAAATTTTAAAACAAATAGAAATATAAGATAATCAAGGATAATATTGTTAAACTGTCAAGAATGAGTCAAGAAATTGATTTCGCGAGTTGATACTAAGCCGAAACCCATTTATCCGCGCACCAACTCGTAAAAGAGCACCATCGTCCCCAGTCTTGAACGGCTCAACGACCTATCAGTGTGACTAAGATTCCCCTGGAATCATCATTATTTTTGATGAAGGAGAACTCAAATTCCAGATTTACCAAAGCCACAAGGTTCTTGATATAATCTAATAGCGTAGATAACATATAGTAGGAATGCATACCAGGAGATGGTGATAGCAATAGGCACAGAGGGAATTGAGATGGAATGCGGACACCGTGGGGCTTGGATGATGATGCCCGGACGGTGGGACCAAGAGCTTCTTCCTGCGCTCAAAGATTCATTAGCCAAGATATAACTAAAGATAAAGATATTAAAACAGCATAACAAGCATAGCATGTATCAAAGCATCAATAGCATAGTAATCAAAGCAATGCCCATTATGGCGTGAAAACACGGCATCGAAGGATATACACCATCAAGGCTTTAGCATTGTTTCCATGAGGATAACCAACTTGGCTAATCATATGTGGAATTGAATGATCAAAATGCCCAGATAAAAGTTGGCAAGAGTGCCTTGTAGGAGAATGATGCGCAGGGCGGCAGGAATAATCAAGAGATTTGACAATGAATTGCTTAGAATGACAGGAGTAATTAGACTCGACATGAATCAGCAAGAATCACTCTGAATTCAGGGATAGAGATATGATAATCGAGAGTGCCCAGAATGGCAAATCATGGAGATCAATGTGAGTCATCAATGATGTGGGTGAGAAGAGGACTCATCCCAAGTTCTTAGTGCAAAAGGAGAATGTCCCTACAAAATAACACCATCAGATGAAATACAATGTTTTTTTTTGGATTTTTTGGAGTATGCAAATTTTTATGGGTTTTGAAAGTTTTCAAGTTTTCTTTTTAGGTTTTTGGAAAATATTTGATTTTTTTTGTTTAGAAATATTCGATTTTTTTTGGATTTTGGTTTAGGCATTGCTAGTTGCAGCATCCAAGGGATGTTTAAACCACTGGCTAGCGGTCATCGTTCCTTTCCCTTTTGCTAAAGAACTGCCCAAAGCCGGGCGTGCATTGAAGGGTGGCGCCCTATAACCGACTGACCATGGTTAACGGTGCCCCTACCAAGGCCATACCTGAGAAACATTCAACCTCGAAGGGAGAAGAGAAGAACAATTGGAGATAAGGTTTATGCAGGATGTGAGATATCAGGATTCGAATTCCTTCCAAGGCACTACCCCTCAAAGAGGTGGTCTGTTGCGCCAGGACTTTGTGCCTTTGATTTTTAGACCCTTGGCATACACATGACCAGGGTTTTCCCTGCGAGGACTTTGCCTCTCTTGTCTTGTCGTTATTTCAAGATTTTGCATTTATCGAATTTTGACTTTGATGTTCATAATAGCCCCTTTGGCTAAATATATCATGAAAACTCACTTTGATTCGGGTCAAGACTGCCCTTATTTGAGACTCCTCTCGTATTGGGGAGTACCTAGGTTGGTTATCTTATCTGTCAACCTTTTGCCCTTGCACTTAGCCGAGCAAAGAAGAGAAAAGACTTTCAGATATACTCATGGCATGGCCGAAGCAGCAACGGTGTTGACCCAAAGGAGCCGGCTAAGGACGTCGTGAAGTGTGTGGAGTGCACGGCTAAGGGCTACCCTTAACAAGCGGGGGGAGAATGTCGAACTCCCAGCGCGGGGTTCTTAATAACCAGAGGTGATGCAAAAGCAAGCCTAAAGATTATTTTCTGAAATTCAATAAAGATAAAGACCTAGGATAAAGGCCTTGACCACCACTCTTAATCATGTTAAGAAGCGCTTCATTTTGAAAACCGTGCGTGAAGGAATGAATGCAAACCTTATGCAAAAATGTTACCTTGCAACTTTATGAAATAGCAGGTGCCAGAGGCGATCTTGATCATCATGGGATTTGTCCTCGAGTGGCAGATAAAAGGATTGGAAGTCAAGGTTTGAAGTGGCTTAACAAGAAGGAGTGGTACCAAGACCGGACTCAGACGAATAAGGATAAAAGGAAAAGAGGCGAGTGCTAGAACTCTCTCACTAAGGTGCGGAGACCCTGATCACAAGGAACATTGTACAGAAGGAAAGGGAATTAAGATGAAGAGTGAGGGCTGAAGCCTCGAAAGTAATGAGAGAATGAGCAGATGTCCAGAGCGGTGGATGTGGAAGAAGTCGGGTCAGACCTGAGATCAGGAGGGATTAAGAGGAGAAATTGGTAGATGGAGAGAGGAGGATCCGGAGGGTCTGGAGGTAAGGGAGGAGAATCATGATGATGAGAGGAATCTGGAGGCTCCGGAGGGGGAAAATCTCGAGGGACGCGATGCCCTGGGAAAAGGTATGGAAAAAGATGATTTAAGAAGAAGAAAAGAATGAAGGACGCGATGTCTTGGAGGAGTAGGAAGATAAATCGGAGGAGAGGGAAGAAGGAAGGGAGATCTGGAGGTTCCGGAGAAGGAAGGTACCGAGGGACGCGATGCCCTGGAAGGTGATTGAAGGGGATGAGAGAAGTATCCGAAGGTTCCGGCGGGATTTGATCAGAAGGGACGTAATGCCCTAAGAGGAAGCCCGAAGGCTCCGGAGGAAGGAAATAGAAAGGGGCGTGATGCCCGGAAAGAAGAAAGAGAGAGTAAGATGGAAAATCTGGGGGAATGGGATGAGAAGGGACGCGATGCCCTAGAAGACGGGATAAATCTGGAGGATCCGATTGTGGAGGTGTGGAGGGGCGCGATGCCCAAAGAGGGAGGTCCAGAGGTTCCGGAGGGATAGAATCAGAAGGGACGCGATGCCCTAAGAGGAAGTCTGGAGGTTTCGGAGGAATGAGACACCGGCCATGGGACTCGATGCTTGGCAGTAAGAAAGTCCGCAGGACCCGGACATGAGGGTGTAGAGGGGCGCGATGCCCAAAGAGGGAGGTCCGGAGGTTCCGGAGTATGGAAATGGAAAAGGGCGCGATGCCTGATATGCGAGAAAAATTCGGAGGGTCCGAAAGTGGAGGTGTGAAGTGGGCGTGATGCCCTAGGAGGAGACTAGAGGGGGCACAATGCCTGGTAGGTGTGAGGGGACCCGGAGATCCTGAAGATAGAGGTAAATGAGATGGAGGATATGGAGGATCCGGAGGTTCCAACAGGCGGGGAAGGTACGGGTCTAGAAACCTAGGGAAGAAGAAATGCAAATGCATGCGAATGCAATGCAATGGATGCTATGAATGCTTAAAATGCAAAGAATGCGAGGGGTGAGAGGATGAGATCCTCTTCCTCACCCATGGAGTGGCCTAAGAAGAATCGGTGATAGACAGGAGTATGGGTGAAGTAGAATAGAAGGTGGATAGGATAGCGGAAGGCCCCTTAGCGGAAAAATGCCCGCCTCTCCATAACAACGAAAGTATATAACCAACCGGCCTAATGGATAAAATCAAAGTCCATGACGAAGCTTCAACAATAAATGCCAACTTCCTTGGAGGGCGAAGAGCAATGATGTAAGGGAGTTTAAAAGTTAGATTGGGAAGCATCGTGTCTCACAAGGATTGCGACGTATGAAGAGTGTTGAACAAAATGGGCATTCGCCCCATGTATGAAAGAATGGGTTCGAGATTGGAAAGTTGCAACAAGGGGTGCCCTGCCCTACCCGGCCCTTGGGCATGGACTTACACGGCATCAACGCTTGACTTTCTCTTTTGATGAGCATTGGCGGGGACTTGGCCTCTTCCACCATACTTGGAACAAAAACACGGATTGGCATCCAACAAATAAACTATTGCATCTTGAACAGCATAGCTGTGGCCAAATCCTTCTTGCCCGGCTCTCAATCATCTTCGGCACAAGTACTTGCGGAAGGACGCCCATTCCGTGTGGTGGAAGGAGGTGAAGCGGAGGCGGAAGGCTCCATGGATGGCGGAGGTGTAATGGAAGATGTTGGCGGGAACACGTCGAGCCTCTCCCTTTGTTCAGAAGCGGACGAGGTTGGCTCGAGTGCAAAAAGGGGTGGACCCTGCTCAGTATTATCCATGGGTAAAGGTGAAGGGTTAAGTGGTGGAGGAGGGGTAGTTGGGTTAGGAGTTAAAAAGGTAATGGAGGGCCGAGGTGGCGACAATGGCAAAGGGTTAGTGGGAGGGTCAGCGGAGGCCGGTGTTGTGGAGGCTAATGGTGTGGTGCTTAAAGGAGATATGATGGGTAGAGGTTTAGTGGAAGGTTCGGCGGAGGCCGGTGGAGTGGAGGCTAATGGTATAATGGGTGGAGGTTTAGTGGAAGGTTCGGCGGAGTCCGGTGTTATGGAGGTTAATGGAGGTATGATGGGAGGAGTTGAGGAAGGAGGTTTGGTGCGTAGGAAATGCCGAATGGGGCGAGAGGTGTTAGGGGTAGGAGAAGACTCATGATGCATCGGCGTGGGTGATTGGAGTATCGACCCACCGTCATAACACCAGTAAGTCTCAAAAATGGGGGGTTGGATTAGGGACGGTGGCATCGTCCTGAGCAGGGGGTTCGTCTGGTGGTAGTGGAGGAAGAGGAAAGTGAAGGAAACTCGGAAGGGGTGCTTGCAGAGCTTCATCATGTGCCATCTTCAATTCTTCAATTGTCGGCTCTTCATTGTTGGGTTCAAGTGGACGCCGTTGTGGAGGCGTATTAATGGGTGGTGAAATGTAATGGTGTTGCGCATGATTTTGTGAATGTAACTGTGTATGCGGAGGCGGAGGGCTATATTGATGAGCGGTGTGGATGGGTGGTGGGTGGACGGTGTCCACTTGATCATTGAAACTCGCCGGCTCTTGCTCACTTATGTTGATGCCGTAGTCATTTCTCCTATCCTTCCAATCTTTCTCCATCTTTGTAATGTTGTTCAGGATGGCGTGAAGAGGATTGCTTGGAGAAGGAGGAGGAGGAGGAGGCCGCGGGCTCACAACCCTCTTCAATTGCTCCTCCAATGAAGCGACTTTATCAACGAGAACCTGTTGGAGGTGTGTAACTTGAGAAGTGGAGGGTTGACATAGTGGCTTTAAAGGAGGGGCCGCATAAGATGGCCATGGAGGGGGATTAACGGGATGACCCAAAAACGGACCCGGTCGTGTCGGGTTACAAGGAATAAAAGGGCCTTGGGGCTGTGAGGGAGGAGGAATAGAAGGAGTTGGGTGATGGATCACCCGAAGAGGAGTATGTGTGGAAGGAGGAGGCGGGTGATGAGCCACCCGAATGGGAGTAGAAGGAGGTGGGTGATGAGCCACCCGAATGGGAATATGAACAGGAGAGGGAGACGGGTGATGGGCCACCCGAATGGGAGTGGAAGGAGTATGAGAAGAATGAGATGTACCCTCAACAACGGCCTTAAGGGCTTGGATTTGTTGAGGGGTGAGATGATCTAATGCATGAAGGATTTGGGAGACCTTCTCATCATCGGGAGGAGACGGTCCCGAAGGAATAGTGGCTCGCGATTGAGGCGAGGGACCATAAAATTGAAAATTACCCATGGGTCGGGCAAGGCCATGGAAATGAGGACGTGGTCTCTTGAAGGAATTGTGGTGAGAATTATGAAATTGAGGATTGTAAGATGTGCTAGGTTGTGCATCCTCATGATTACAATTAGAATTGAACATGTTGGTTTGATTATCACAGCGAAACATCATGCAAATCAACAATATTCAATCAAAAATAATTTGCAAAGATCAAACAAGTTGAAATGTTTACGCTTGATTTTATTTGTTGAACCTTGATAAATTAAATCATTTCAACAAAGTTGATGTGATCCACTCAAGGTCATGAACCTAGTTTCAATATGAGGTTGCTCCAATGCCAACTAGGTTGAATCTCACCATGAATTGGGCCAACTAAACCCGGGGACTTCAAAAGGTATAACCTGCCCAGCGTCCGTGAGGGAATCCACGGGTGCGGGGGCTTATGGAGGCCTCGATTTAGGAATTCCCGGTCCAATGAGACGGAATGCTCAAAGGAGGGTCCTTCCTTAACTAAGAGAGGGGTATGGTCTCCTAGAAAGTGTAGGGAGAGGAGGTCTCCCAAGCCAATATGCCCTGTATGCAAGCTAATGCAAACGAGAATGGAAAAATCAAACAGAACAATACAAATATGAATGATGAATGCGAAGAAGAGCTATGAACAGGAACGAGAATTACTATGAACAATATCATGTAATAAAATAGATGAACAACGGAATGCAAACAGGATGGATATGGAACAATGGTGGAACAGACAATATGACAGGATATGGCTGTAACATACAACAAGTGCAACAGGGAAACACGTGATAATGAATATGATAGTGTAACTAGTGTAACAGGAAAACACTAGATATGCGGCAACTATAACAGGAAATGCATGAGCTGTATTTAATATGCAACAAATGAATGTAAGTGAATATGATATGCAACCGAGAATGGAAATGAATGTGCAACAGAGAATGCTTGGGATATGACTATGCAACAACAGTGAGAAATGTATACAACATGTAACAGACGAGTACTCGGGAATATGACAGGGAATTAGCGTCTGTTTCGGTGGGTGCTCAAAAAATTTTTAAATAAAAAGAATAGGCGAATTCCCATGTGGGCGCCCATTTATTTTTTATTTTTAGAAAAAGAATGGGCGACTGCCCATGTGGGTGCCCATTTATTTATTTATTTTTAGAAAAAGAATGGGCGATTGCCCATGTGGGCGCCTATTTATTTATTTTTTAGAAAAAGAATGGGCGACTGATGAACTGGACACCCATTTAAATGGGTGTCCACAATGGTGGACGCCATTTTTTTGGTTTTTTTATTTTTTTTAACAGGATAGATGATATATTCAAATAAATCTAAAAATTAAACGATCACTTGGGAAAATAAATAGAAAGAGTGCTACGAGGATGATGTGGCACAGCCCAAAGACCACTAAATATGATAAGGTGACCCTAGGACTTGGACCCGCAAGCAGACATGCGCTCAATGATTCTCACAACGACGATTTCTGCTCACTCGGTTCACACGTTCACCCGGTGGGTCCGGGAGATGATGGTGAGGGTCCGAGGCGGGACCCAATTGTCCTAATGGACTTACAATGCTAAGGCTGACCTCCAATGGGCCTGGGAGTCCCAACTTTGTGGGTGGCTGGCCCGCAAGGCGGGGTGTGGGGTTGCACTCACTCACGGGCCGCGGTGGGCACGATATTGCTTAAAATGAATTCCGAGCACTCTCTTACCGTCCGACGGGCATTCAAGGCAATACTACATTTGCAGAAATGAAGCTACAAGGGTGTGATCAGAAGCTCACCTGATCGGTGTGAAGACACCGATCCCGTTCGGAGACGAGGGCGCGCCGGGAGGCGAGGGTATACACCCGATCGCCGCGGCGATGGAGCTTGACCTGAAAATGTGAAGAGGTACAGCACTACGCCCCTTGCAAGGGGGGGGGGGGGATCTTGGGGTGGGGGTTAATGTATTACAACCAAAAATTACCTCCACGCAGGGAGGGGCCTTCAGCCGGCCAAGCGGGGAGGGGAACGAGCGAGATAGAGTCGACTTTCCGAGCTTTGCCGATTCTACCTAGCTTCTGTAATTCTGGACAGAGGGCCGATGTCGATGCTGCCAATAATTCCACCGAGCTTGGAATCTGATAAAACTTGCGCCAAAAGCTTGCTAACCAGAGAGGGGTGAGGCTTGAATTTTTGGACGACATTCTGATCTGGGGGCTGACTGCTCCAGTGACTGGAAGATGGATGCAGCTCTGGTCTCTGTCCGAGCTCAGTCTGAAACAGCAGGTTGCAGAAGCTGCCACGATCGCTCCTGAGCTCCAAATTTGGCACCACTAGACTCGTTGGAATCGTGGACGAGTCTACTTTGCAGAAAAACAAACGGGGAAGTCTTCTGATGTTGGAGATGAGCTGGGTGTCCAGAGAAGTGGACAGTGGTCGGTGCAGACTGTGAGGAGGCAGACCGGTGTGGGTGTGGTATAAAATTGGTATCTCTGGTTGTCGGATGCCGAACGGGGTTCCGCTTTCTGTTCCTAGACGCTGACAGGGGGAGGAAGAACTTTGTAGAAGACCTCGAAGACTGGTTCCTTCAAGGTTCGTCGTGGGAGAGTCTTCTCTGCCGCTCTGGCTCCTGGTCTGAGAGCTTCTGCGCAGTCGGGGTAGAACAGCCTTCACGGACGGCCACGAACTTGGAACGGAGTGATTCCACCTCACCTTGGAAGAGCACAGGGAGGCCTTTCCAGAAAGTTAGGCCAAGCAACCAGCAGAATCAGGATGCAGTCGTGGACGTCGCTGCAACAGAGTGCTAAACTGCAGGTCGGCCTGCACACAAAGCTGGAGTGGAGAAGAGAGGAGGGGGCGAACTTGGCTTGAGGGGAGAGGAGGGGTGCGACCTAGGGAGCAAGGAGGGAAGGGGAGATTCGAATTTGGGCTTTGGAATGAGTTAATTCAGCCTTGGGAAGGTGGAGATATGCTTAGGGAAGTGAAAAGGGGTAGGTGGTGGTTGGAGGGTGGGGTTTTGAGTGGTGGAACTTCCTTGGGACTAGGTGAGGATTAAAGAGGGGTTGTGGGAAGTTGTGGGGAGTTAATGGAGGTAGGTGGGGGTTGGAAGTGGTTGAGAGGGGGAGGAGAGAGAGTGAATTTCGAAATTTAGAGAGAGGAGGAGAGAGAATGGAGAGATAATGAGAGAGAGAGATATTGAGAGAGTTTGGAAGGGTTTTCTTCAATATTCATCAAAAGTTGAATACAAGAGGAGAGATGGGGCCTATATATAGGCAACCATTCTTTACATGACCAAAATACCCTTGACAATAAGATAAAAGACCGAGCATATCCTAGACTCAATCCTATGGGCCCATAACTAAAGTATTAAGGCCCAATTAAACATAACAAGGGAAATGGACTAAAACCATATGACTCAATAAAGGAAAATACATAAGATAGGACTCAATAAAAAGAAAATACATAAAATGAAACTTGGGAAATGAAGATAACAAGTGTAGACCATGATCAATCCATATCAAGAGTGTGCAGGCGATCAAAGCTAGAGGGGTGTCGGGAGATGCCCTCATCAAATCCCCCGGGGTGGGGAGAGCTTGACCCTGTCGAGTATGGGTCTGCCTGGCTGTCGTACTGCTCCATCATGTCGGGATCCAAGCATATCAAATCCTCCCGACTCACCCATGTATCCTCGATCGCGGGACGACTCTTCCACCTAACCAGATAGCGCTGATACACCCTGTGCCTCGTAATGATACTCTGCTCATCCAGTATTGCCTCTACCTGCTCTCGTCGGTCTCTCAAGCTAGAAAGTGGAGTCCCTCCGGGAGTGTCTCTGATAAGGGGGGGTAAAGGCTCAAGCTCCTCACTGGGTTCCACCGCGGGGCCTTTGTGGGGTACCAGGTCCGCCACACTGAAGGTAGGGTGCACCCCATAGCTTTCTGGTAGGTCAAGCTCATAAGCATTGCTGCCAAGTCGTCGTAGAACTCGAAAGGGTCCCGAACCCCGTGCCCTCAACTTGGAGGCAGGTCCCGGAAGGAGCTGCTCCGTCCTCACCATCACCGAGTCTCCCACTTGGAACTCGTAGTGGCGCCGATGAGCATCTGCCCACCTTTTGTAAGTCTCATTGATCCTTCCTATATGCTTGCGAGAATGCGTATGCCAAGGTGGACCTGGGCAGCCAAATGTAGACCGATCACACTTTGATGCTATGAAGACTGTGGTAGTCTTAGGAGGGCCGGGACATCCATAGATGAACCTTTTATGCATGGGTGTGATAAATGTCGGGGGACCCGGACATCCATGTATGCTCCTATCATGCTTAAGACTCATGATGAATGAAGGTGGGTCAATACATCCGAATATGGTCCACTTATGCTGCCTACTTGACATGTGGGTGATGTGGATAAATGTACCCGACTTATGAATCATGTCAAATGGTGTGGTAGGCCTGGACACATGCATGTTTATCCCAAAGGTGACTTCCATGTGCATAGATGTGGGATGACTTTTGAACGTCCACATGAATGGGTCGAAGGGATCTACGAACGTGGTTATGGGGTGGGGCACTTCATCAATCCCAAGGTGTTTGTTGCCTAAGGTCAAGGCTCTCATGTTGTAACCCGATTCTAGGAAGGGAGGAGTTTGGGTCGACATGGGCGATGTGGGTAAGGTGAGGTGGGTGGTGAATAGGGAAAGTGGGTCACATGGAGATTTAGGCTCCCATAGAAAAGGGTCAAAGGGATTATGGTAAGGGTCACCTAGGTAGGGGTACTCCATGTTCTCAAGGTCCTCAAATGGCGAATCATCTCTCTCTAAGATAATTTGGCCAAGGTTGCTAATGGGTTGGCCAATCAAAGTACTTGGGATCTCAATGGTTGGGGAGTAGACTAGGATGGGTTCCTCCTCCATGGGAAGAAGGAGTATGATCTCACTTGTAAATTGGCCATTGGTGTAGATGGAAGTGATGGAGCCAATGGTGGGGTAAGCTAGGCTAATGGTGCTAGACTCTGATGGCCTCATGGCTAGCATATCGGTCAAGTGGACTTGCCAATGTAGGTAGGCCACTAAGTCTCCCAAATCTTCTACACAATAGGAGGTTTGATAAGTGACATGAGGCTGAGTGGGAATGAGTTGGGATTGATGTCCCATGAGTAGGTGGCTTGGTTGTAAACTAGGAATGGTGAGGCCTCGCTTGAGCCATAGGAATATGGACTTATCTATGGTGATGGTGTCATGGGGAAGGGTGTATAGCTCTTGAGGAACTAGGTTAGGAGGGGTGGGTGAGTTGTATGGCCCTTGGATTTCCTTGATTTTGGGAGGTGGATCCGAATTGGTATCCCTCTCCACTTGGGTAGGTGTGTGGGTTGCAACTCCTAAGGACAATGGGGTAGGAAGGTCTATGCTGGGTGGGTTGGTGTTAGTCGAGGCATGGCGCACTCGAGGAGGTGAGCAAGGTCGGACATGGGTTGGACTTGGGAGTGGAAGTAGTGGAGGCCTAATTTGGGGTAAGATTGGTGTAGGAAGCGGGAGGTGGGTTGGGTGAGGGGTTTTGGGTTTTGGGGTGGTGGCCATTATGGGCCTTGGTGGAGGGGTGGGCATGGTGTCCACATGGTTTTTAATGGTGAGGGTTGGATGAGTGGTGGTCACCATGGAGGGAATCGGGTTGGTTAGGGGTCTCTTGCCCTTGGGATCACTTGGGGTGGAAGTGGGGGCTAAAGGGGCTTGACTAGTGTAGGTTAGGGAAGGGGGTTTTGGTTGGGATGTGGGGGACCTCATGGGGTTAGGTGGGGAGGTGGAGGTCTTAGGTACTTGGGTTTTAGTGATAAGGGTTTGGACGGGTGGGGTGGGAGGAGTGGGAGTGCTCCTTGGGTTTTGGTGATCCGAGTGGGAAGGGGACACATACCTAGCCCTTAGTTGATCCTTCATGTCCTCCCATGTGGTGAGGGGAGCTTCCCGTCTAATTCTCCTTAAGCCCTCAATTTTACACCAATGAGTTTGAGCCCTTTTGGTTAGTTGTATTTTGGCAACCCATGCCTTTTCATCCTCGGAAATATGATACCAATTGAAGTATTGGTCCATTGTAGCTTCCCAATCTAAATATTTGCTAGGAGAGGTCCCATCAAAGGTGGGAAGTGGGAAAGGGGCCATCCTATCGTCCGTCCTTAGGGAGGGCCTATTTTTTCCAAGTTGGTTGAGTCGGCCCGATATGTTATCAAGCCGCTCATTGGCATAGGTCAAGGCTTTCATGAAGTAGTTGAAGTCATGAGTGTTAGTGGTAGGCAACCCTTGGGGTTTTGGATTCATTGTGGGATTGGAAGATGTAGTATTGGGTTGAAAGCGAGTACCACTACGAGTGGTCATGCAAGGTTGGGTGGGCTATGCAAGGGTGTGCGGATGCACCTATGAAAGACTTAGTGTGACCCAAGACTAGACTTGTAAGGACAAGCCTATGACCGCTCTGATACCACTTGATGTGGCACAGCCCAAAGACCACTAAATATGATAAGGTGACCCTAGGACTTAGACCCGCAAGCAGACATGCGCTCAATGATTCTCACAACGACGATTTCTGCTCACTCGGTTCACACGTTCACCCGGTGGGTCCGGGAGATGATGGTGAGGGTCCGAGGCGGGACCCAATTGTCCTAATGGACTTACAATGCTAAGGCTGACCTCCAATGGGCCTGGGAGTCCCAACTTTGTGGGTGGCTGGCCCGCAAGGCGGGGTGTGGGGTGGCACTCACTCACGGGCCGCGGTGGGCACGATATTGCTTAAAATGAATTCCGAGCACTCTCTTACCGTCCGACGGGCATTCAAGGCAATACTACATTTGCAGAAATGAAGCTACAAGGGTGTGATCAGAAGCTCACCTGATCGGTGTGAAGACACCGATCCCGTTCGGAGACGAGGGCGCGCCGGGAGGCGAGGGTATACACCCGATCGCCGCGGCGATGGAGCTTGACCTGAAAATGTGAAGAGGTACAGCACTACGCCCCTTGCAAGGGGGGGGGGGGGATCTTGGGGTGGGGGTTAATGTATTACAACCAAAAATTACCTCCACGCAGGGAGGGGCCTTCAGCCGGCCAAGCGGGGAGGGGAACGAGCGAGATAGAGTCGACTTTCCGAGCTTTGCCGATTCTGCCTAGCTTCTGTAATTCTGGACAGAGGGCCGATGTCGATGCTGCCAATAATTCCACCGAGCTTGGAATCTGATGAAACTTGCGCCAAAAGCTTGCTAACCAGAGAGGGGTGCGGCTTGAATTTTTGGACGACGTTCTGATCTGGGGGCTGACTGCTCCAGTGACTGGAAGATGGATGCAGCTCTGGTCTCTGTCTGAGCTTAGTCTGAAACAGCAGGTTGCAGAAGCTGCCACGATCGCTCCTGAGCTCCAAATTTGGCACCACTAGACTCGTTGGAATCGTGGACGAGTCTACTTTGCAGCAAAACAAACGGGGAAGTCTTCTGATGTTGGAGATGAGCTGGGTGTCCAGAGAAGTGGACGGTGGTCGGTGCAGACTGTGAGGAGGCAGACCGGTGTGGGTGTGGTAGAAAATTGGTATCTCTGGTTGTCGGATGCCGAACGGGGTTCCGCTTTCTGTTCCTGCACGCTGACAGGGGGAGGAAGAACTTTGTAGAAGACCTCGAAGACTGGTTCCTTCAAGGTTTGTCGTGGGAGAGTCTTCTCTGCCGCTCTGGCTCCTGGTCTGAGAGGTTCTGCGCAGTCGGGGTAGAACAGCCTTCACGGACGGCCACGAACTTGGAACGGAGTGATTCCACCTCACCTTGGAAGAGCACAGGGAGGCCTTTCCAGAAAGTTAGGCCAAGCAACCAGCAGAATCAGGATGCAGTCGTGGACGTCACTGCAACAGAGTGCTAAACTGCAGGTCGGCCTGCAGACAAAGCTGGAGTGGAGAAGAGAGGAGGGGGGGAACTTGGCTTGAGGGGAGAGGAGGGGTGCGACCTAGGGAGCAAGGAGGGAAGGGGAGATTCGAATTTGGGCTTTGGAATGAGTTAATTCAGCCTTGGGAAGGTGGAGATATGCTTAGGGAAGTGAAAAGGGGTAGGTGGTGGTTGGAGGGTGGGGTTTTGAGTGGTGGAACTTCCTTGGGACTAGGTGAGGATTAAAGAGGGGTTGTGGGAAGTTGTGGGGAGTTAATGGAGGTAGGTGGGGGTTGGAAGTGGTTGAGAGGGGGAGGAGAGAGAGTGAATTTCAAAATTTAGAGAGAGGAGGAGAGAGAATGGAGAGATAATGAGAGAGAGAGATATTGAGAGAGTTTGAAAGGGTTTTCTTCAATATTCATCAAAAGTTGAATACAAGAGGAGAGATGGGGCCTATATATAGGCAACCATTCTTTACATGACCAAAATACCCTTGACAATAAGATAAAAGACCGAGCATATCCTAGACTCAATCCTATGGGCCCATAACTAAAGTAATAAGGCCCAATTAAACATAACAAGGGAAATGGACTAAAACCATATGACTCAATAAAGGAAAATACATAAGATAGAACTCAATAAAAAGAAAATACATAAAATGAAACTTGGGAAATGAAGATAACAAGTATAGACCATGATCAATCCATATCAAGAGTGTGCAGGCGATCAAAGCTAGAGGGGTGTCGGGAGATGCCCTTATCAGAGGAGCACTAATAGGAGGTGCACCGTGGGTGAAAAATTGGAGGGGCACCGTGGGTGTCAAAAGAGGAGGGTAATCAAAAGAAAATTAAAGGAGGTCCCACCGTGATCGCTAATTTGAAGATCTATTTAAAAATCCACTTAGAAAGTAAATATTAACAAATATGCAAAGGAGTGAAGAATAATGGAAAAGAAGGGGAAAAAGGGGCATACGTGGATGCAACAAGGAGGGTGATCGTCAGAGGACACTGTAGATATATTTCTCCTCCCGTCCGTTCTTCTAATGCCTTCCCAATGTTTATCCAACCACATCCAACATGGGAAATGAATGAAGACAGAGGGAAAGGGAAGTGTAAAAACCTGTGATCGCCACCAAGGCACCGAATGTGATGAACACGCCGTACCTTGGAAAGAGGGAGAGGTACTCGCCTGACCTGTAGCGCTGGAGAGATATACGGTTCAGAAAGAACCGCCTATAAGATGCACGGTCTCACGATAGACCGTTTAAGAACGCTGCAGAGGATGCGGGATGAAGCACTCATGGCAGTTGAATGGCTCTAACACGACCGCAGGAAGACGAAGGACGGTCTAGGTGGCACCGCACGTCTCCTTGAACGGATGGTAGAGAACCGCGCAAGACCACCACGCCAGAAGTCACAAAGGGACCAACCTCCACCCTCTCAGGCCGGCTAGAGGGGATGGGCCTCGTGCTAGAGATTGCTGACCTGCAAAACAACGTGAAAACACAAAGAGAAAACCCAAATTAGAACTGAAAAGTGTAGTAGATGCCAAAATAAGAGGAAATGAACATGAGTAAGTGGAAAGGGGGATACCTGGGGGATTTTAAACCCCTAGGGTGTCATAAACGTGGGTGTGTGCATGCATGGCAATGAAGGTGAAGAAAAACGTGGGGAGAAAGTGAGAAGAGTGATGCATGCAATAAAAAATGGACAAAACCTATCAAACACACAAGACTTGAAAACTAGACTACTCCCTGAACCGGAGGCTTATATGGACGTGGAAAGCCTCCCTCCTTGGTGCTAGGTCGCTCAAGAATGCGGCAGGGCTTCGCCGTCGACCAAAAATCTCCCCCTTTTCAAACCCGGCCTTTAGGGTCTATTTATAGAGCACCTAAAGTCCTAGCTCGGAATTAGGGTTTAGAAGTATTTTCAGGTCGAGATAATCAAAGGAAAATCGTAGATAATCAAATTACCTCTCATCCAGTCGAAACGGCACTCAAAATGGTTCATTATCCACGGAGAAAATGACGGGAGAAGTTAGGGATAAAATCACGAGGAGAGAGAGAAAATATGTTGAAATTCAGGAATCGAACGGATGGACGGCCTTACGATAGACCGTTCCACTGGATGTACGGCCATGTCCTGGCCGTCCAACCTCGTCGGTGGAAATTCAAAATAAATCATAAATAATCCAAATTATCCATCGAACTAGCCGAAATCTTCGCTGTTGGACTCTCATACATGAACGGCTCATATGAGACCGTTCAAAGGTAGAGCGGCCAAAGATAAACCGTTCTAGCCTTGTCGGTGATAAATAGATTAATTGGATAATTATCTGAGAAAACCACCAAGCGCTGGACTCTGAGAGATGAGCGGCCACCATCCGTCCGTCCATCATGTTGAACGGCTAGGGAAGAACCGCATAAATGCTTGTCGGTGGAAACTCAAAAAATCAACCAAAATAGATAGACGGTCCACAGGCAACCGCACGTTGATTGAGCGGCCAGGGATGAACCGTACATGTACGTGGGTGTTGAAACTCATAGAAAAGCCCAATCAACCAAAAACCAAGGCCCGTTAAGCCCTGAATCAACTCGGACCTAACCAGGGAGGGATGCTACCCATAAAACTGGCCCAAAACGTGCCTGAAAATAGCCCCGACGAGTGATGGACAACTCGAGACATCAACAAATGAGAGTAAGAGAAACTACTCAACTTATCGGTAAAAAATGGGTGTCAACAGATACCCCTCCTTAACGTCCTCTTTGCAGGGGAGCGAGCGGAGGTGAAGCGAAAGTGACATGGAACATGGAGAGGAAGCAAAAATGCAGCGGAGTGGATCGGAAAGCGGGCGTTAAGGTAAAACGACACCTATTTTTACCAACAAGCGATGTGAATCTTTCAGAAAACTCTGAACCAAATGCAAGGAATGATTAAACCAAAAGTGACACCAGTCTGGAGGAACTAAACTAAATGAAATGAAACAAATTGACAAGACTAACCTCATGGGGGACACAATCCCGCGGTCCAATGAGGAGGCCAAAAGTAGACAGCAAAAGTAAAGGAAACATGCTAAAGCTCCAGACGGGGACCTCTTAATCAACCAAACCAAGCAAATTGAACAAAGAGAACTTTCCAACTCAAAGTGGAATTAGTTCATCTTACTCAAACACTAAACTCACAGCTAACCATCACTGATGGGACATTCTTCAAGCAAACCATGGGTCATGAAAGCTCAAAAGGATGCGTATGATGCATGCTGGGCTAAAATAAAAGAAATCGTTAAAATAAATACAAAGAAAGATTAAGATATAAAATACTCGAGAATAATATTGCTAAGATGGGAAAATCAGAGTCAAGATACCATCCGCAACCACAGCGTGCAGGATAGAACCATCCTCCCCATGACCTCCCAACCTAACGACATATCCGAAGATTAAACACGTGAACCTGGATCATCATCATTTTTGTTAAAGGGGAACATCAGATCCTGGAACACGTAGATAACCAACCGGTTCTCGAGATAATATATTATAGTACCATATAATAATGCAATAAGGGTGATAAGGTTAGAAGGTCATACCTGACTTACCTGTACAGGTGAAACGGCAAGTGAGAGTTTGATGCTGCACATAAAATTGTTAACAAGATTTGCAATGATATCGAAATTCATCAATTTGAACACTAAGTGCAGAAATGGGGGTAAGACAACTTCAAACATGAACGGTTAAATACCAACCGCCCAAAGAAGCACAGTTATATGAGAGCCGTATATATTATGGAACTTGAACCGACTTAAATAGCATACCGTTGAGGATGAACGGTAACCTATCAACCGTTCAAATTAAGGACGGTCTAACGATAGACCGCATAACCTCTGCAACCTTGAAATGCTAAAACCCTTCGTCTCCCTCCACCGTAACCGACGGTGGGAGAGAGAACGAAGGGCACACCGAGCCCCATCTCCCCCTCTCTCTACCTTTCTCGCCCCCAAGCTTCCTCCCTTCTCAACTCCTCTCACTCCCTCATCTCACATGCGCTCAAAACACCAAGCGAGACGCCCTTCGACGACGAACATGAACGTGCCACCGCCAACGACCGCCGCTGCGGCAGAGGAGACACCGGCGGAGGAGACACCGACAACGTCGCCGGCTGAGGGAGGTACCCTCCCGCCGCCGTCCGAGGCCGAGGAAAGGATCGAAGCCGCCGCGCCCGGAGATGGAGACACCGGGGAGGTTGCTCCGGCGGAGAGGCCGGCCAAGGGACCCCGTCCGACCGAGGTAGGTGCACCGAAACCTCTTCTCTTTTAATTTTTACGCCATGCATGTTTGATTTAGGGGATTTTGGGGAGATTTAGGAGGCCAAGGACCGGTTTTGGGGAGCCATGGTGGCCTCCCCACCGGCGGGGAAACCCTCACCGTCATCGGGGAAGATGACGGTAGGGCGGTTTAGACAAAACCGCACAAACGAAAATAGACGGCTCACATAGAGTCGCCCAAAACCCACATGGCTCGGGGGTAGCCGTTCAAATTCACACAGCTTTAGAACTGAACCAAGTAAGGACGGTGAGAGGCTCACCGTGCAAACGACAAACGGATTACATTGGTCCGTTCAACACCCTATCAACAAAGAACAACACGGTCCCTATAAGACCGCCCAACCTTCCTGCGGCCCAGGAGTGGCCGTTTGACACTAAGCAACCTGAGGGAAGGACGGTGCATGCTCACCCGTTCAAGATAAGAACGGCCAATGCTAGCCCGTTCGAAACACAGAACCTAGAGATTAGAACGGTGCACATGGGACCGTTCAAAGGGACGAGCGGCCTGTGGGAGACCGCTTTTCCAACAGAGAGTGAAACCTTGATGATTTTATTTATATATGAAATAAAATGCTTAAATAAATTACTAAAATGCATCTAAAATGAATGCAGGGAAAACGCAGGACCCGCACCTCGTGGCTGCAGGTCCGCGCAGTGTATTTAGCACTGCCGGACTTTCAGAGGGAGCAATTGGCTGCCATGGGGTTTGCCCCATTCCTGAGCATCGAGGTGTGTCGGTTTGACACAGCTCTGCTCTACGCTCTGCACAACCGTTGGGATCCAGTGAGTCGGACGTTCCTCTTCCCGTGGGACCATATGGTCCCCACGCTGGAAGACGTGGCCAGGCTCACTGGCCTTCGAGTGCATGGGGCACCGGTTAACGGGACCACTTTTCCCGACTACCAGGCGATGGCTCGGGGATTGCTGGGCTTAGAGCTGTGGCGCCCTGAGAGGCAGTCGACCCTCCTACCTCGGGCTAGTCTCCAGGACAGCCTGGGATTACGACGGGCGGGAGTTGCAGTTGGAGAGCAGCCGGAGGAGCACCTGCAGTGGTTGGTGGAGCTGGCGCGGCTGAGGGTAGCTGCAGGGCCGGGAGCAGAGGCGGACAGAGTGCTGAGACGGTTCCTGATGCTGATGTTCGGGCGAATCCTCTTCTCCACCAGAGCGGACGTGATGAGCTGCCGCTTCCTTCCTTTTCTCGAGGAGCTGAACCACGTGGGTGACTACGCGTGGGGAGCAGCAGTCCTTGCATTCTTGTTTGACACGCTGAGTTCGACGGCCCGTCGGATGATGCTCGGGGGCTTCTCCCCCTTACTCCAGGTACGACTCTTACCCTAGACCTAATTATGCAATTCTATATGTTTCCTAAATGCTGACACGATGCTGTGATGCCGGTGTGGGCCTACGTACGCCTACGTGGGCTGGGCAGAGGCTAGGAGACCCGTCCTGGGCTCCTGCTGATTGCACGGAGGTGGACAACACCTCGGGAGACTGCAGCCCTGAGACGACAGATTCGAGAGCTACAGGACGACCTGGACGCTCTACCGTTTGCCTCGGTATACTTCTAAACTTAGACTCTTTAATTAAATGTAATTCTTATATGATGATGATGCTGATGCGACTTTCTATTTCTTGTAGGTACGGTGGACACCTTACACAGAGGAGGGCCAGGAGGGTCAGCCTTGGGTGGTTGGCACCCCCGCTTTTGCTGGGCGAGATGTGTGGCTTCACTGCGTGAATGTGGTGGAGCCACTGCACTATAGATTGGTGATGAGGACCATCGGGGTCCATCAACCCGCGGTGGAGTTCCCGACGCCTGAGAAGGCGGGGGAGCGAGTGACGAGGACTACTCGGGGCCTAGCGGCAGCATTTGATTGGTCTACGAGGAACGCTGCGCAGGTGGCCGACTGGATAGCTCTCGGGGGAGTGGTGACCGTCCGAGCGGAGAGCGACTCAGCGTACTACACTGCGTACGCCAGACACTACCGGGGCCAGGTGTTCCGGGGTGCCCACCGATCGGTATGACTTCTAAACTCAAACTCTGTCTATTATGCTTATAATGATGATGCACTGACACTTGAACTTATAAATGCAGATTGACCCTGAGGGACGACTGGCGGAGCTGCAGGAGCTCCTGCACTCCACCATCAGGGAGCGGGACGAGGCCCGACAGGCCCTGGCCTTACTGGTGAGTTTTCTAAACCCTAAACTCTCTAAATTATGCAAATGCTTATGATTATGACTATGTATGTGACTGACCTGGAGTTTTGGGTGCATCATGCTGAGGGGGCCCAGAGACAGGGGGCCGATGCTCCTTCTTCTTCTTCTACCCAGACCTCTGCAGATCGGGCTGAGCGGGAAGCCGACTTCACTAGGATGGTAGCGCGGGCCAAGGAGGCCGAGGTGGCGCTCACCGAGAGGGTACGTAAATCACTACACTTTCCCTTGGTATTTATGCTTATGAAATGTATAAAATGCAATTGACTGACAATGATATGTGTATGCAGACGACCGAAAATCTGCCTTACCCTTTTTTTTGATTTAAAAATAAAACCAATTCTCAAATTTTTCTTTCTATTTTCTGGGTTATCTTTCAAGTGTACCAATAAATTGACTCGCCTTAGGACCGAGCTTGAGCAGAGCTGGGCAGCGGCTCGGGAGGAGGTGGCTCGTGTGCCGGAGGAGGCAGCACAAAGCCGACTAGCAGACGCGCTGGAGACGGCGCTTCTTCGGGCTGAGCTGGAGCGACTCCGAGCCAGCGCGACCGAGGCGGAGCGCTACTGGGCTGAGGCGGAGACGGCCCGGTTACAGGTTGCCAGATTGGAGGGCATGGTGGCGGGCATGAGAGAGGTGAGTCGAGAGCACAGTCGAGCGACTCCGAGCGGCAGCCACGGCACTCATGGCTCTGTTAGGAGTTACTTTACAGGTTCCTCTGGCCACCGGAGGAATGAGGAGGACGAGTGGCGCCGGCGACGTCAGCGTGACGAGGCGGCTTCAGCGATGCCTCCACCAAAGAGGCATGAGGGCACCGGAGACAGCGACGGGGGCCAGGGAGAGGGACAGTCCTGACTTTTATACTCGGCCCGACTTTTGTACTTGACACGATATGATAGTGATATGCCTTTCTTTGTTTTGATTTTGTGGATGTATGAATGTATGAATGAATGAAAACGACTGACACTGGCTTACTGACTACGACTACGACACAAGTGAGACGGACACGTGCGAGAGAGAGAGACGACACGAGTGGGCGAGAGAGAGCCGAGTGTGAGTTAGAAAGAGGCAACAAACCGAGTGAGAAGAGTGACGCCAAATGAGTGAGATGAGGGACGCCAAATGAGTGAGACAAGGGACTGCTAGTGGCGCAGGTGCACAACCTGTGGAGTGAGGGCTTCAGATCAAAAAAACGGTCCTCAGTAGGCCGCCTAAGGAGACACACGGTCCTGAGTAGACAGTACAAAACATACAATAGACGGCCTTATGAGCACCATTCAACAAGTAGAACGGTTTATAATCAGCCGCGTGATATAAAGAACGGTCTTACTCAGGCCACTCAAACTTCAGCACTCGAACTCTCTGGAAGATGTTAAACGGTCCCTCCAAGGCCGCGCAATAGGATAGACGGTCTATCGTGAGACCGTCCAAATGGACGTCCTGTGACTTTGAATGGGACTTCCCTGGAGAGTCCTTAACCAGAGGGTAAACTGCTTTAAACCCATCCAAACCTCATCTTAACCTGCCCTAGACTTATCCAACCCCGATCTCAAGAGACCTAGGCTTCCTAACAAGCCCTATAAGTAAGAGGGGGGAGCCTAAATTCATGATTCACGCATCCTCCTCTCTCTAAGCTTTGAAACCTTTGCTATTCATCACCAAATCATCATGAAGAGGGCCTTAGAGGGGAGTTCCATGGAGGGAGCATCTTTTGAAGGGCCAAAGCCGGCCAGGAAGGAGCGGAAAGTGCTCCAACGACTGACCGTGATCCCGTGACATCTGAGCTCTAGCCCTCTGAGAGAGGTAAGCTAATCATGATTTCATTCAATTCACTTCTTTCATTTACTTACATGCTTTTCCTTCCTCTCTCTTTTCTTCCATCTTCTTTCTTCCTGCCTCAGCTTCTCCCTGGCCCCAGGCGGTATTCTACCTTGAAGTGGTTGGCTCCCATGGTCCGCGCCTTGCCCCTAGGAGTGACATCTATCCTGAGATCTTGGCACTTACAACCTCTCCTAGTGTTAGGTCAGAACTACCCAAAGCTTTCTCTTGATTGGCACATCATCTCGGCCTTAGTTGAAATTTGGCATCCTCAAACTCATACATTCATTCTCCCATCATTCGAGGCCACTATCCTACTAGAGGAGGTAGAGACCTACTTCTCTTTACTCAGGTCCCAGGTGGGAGGGGAAGACTCAGTGTGTCATACAGTTGCCCCTGTAGATCCTAGGCTTATCTTGGGAGGGTTCATACCAGACAGCAGGGATGTCCATACTTTTGTAGGCACGTCAGATTCACCTTCTTCCACTTAGCCAGTGGATAGTGGAGCATTGCAAGAACATGTGTGGGTGGGATGAATCCATAGTTAAGGCTGCGTCCATTTGCTTGTGCGGGGCCATCTTGTTTCCTTCAGTTGACCATGTGCTAGAGATTCCCCTTCTTAGTACCATTAGCGGCCTATGGCAGGGACTTTCCATCTCTCAAGCCATCCTAGCTTACTTGTACGAGGGCCTCACCTCAGCAGCCTTAGGAGGTCCCCTGTTTGGTTCTATGATCCTTCTAGAGTGTTGGATGGGTGTTAGGATGAAATTCACTTATAAGGAGGATGTCACTTCAGCTAGCAGGATCTTCAGGAGCCACCCCCTCTTCTTCATAGGTGGCGCGTTTGGATTCTCTCCGCAGGTAGAGTGCAGGATAGCTGAGAAGAAGACCAGAGACGAGTGGCAACTGTACATCAACAGATTGCCCCTGGATTGGTTCGTGATGCGCCCGGGCTTCCTCCGTGACACCACCGTCAGAGTTCCCAGGAGGCCGGGCTTGGACTTGAGGCTCGTGAGCGACACCGCGCTGGCGATGTACAGCCCGCACCGGTGCTACTTACAGGTTGGACTACCCCGGACTGTTCTACCAGCACTACCCCACCTTCCTGTACTACAGGTGAGGAGGATCGGTACAGAGGAGGACGAGCAGGTGGTCAGGAGTGCCCTTATCATGTGAGAGGTGAGCAGGGTGCTTACCCTACCAGTAGAGGTTGCAGAGATCCCGGCGACGCGCCAGGCCTATGTTAGAGAGTTGAGAGAGATACGTCCCCGCGGGGATACCCAGCGGAGGACTGAGTGATTTTCTTTCCCTTCATGATGATGTTGGATAGGACTTGTGCTTAGAAAGTTTGATACATGGAATGAATAAAATTGATGATTGGATTGAGTTTAAGCTTTGGGCTTCGGGCTTGGTGTGATTGCGTAGGTTGGGATAAGACTTTAACATTCACACAGTTACGAGCCAACTGAACTTTCAACTTCAACCTGCCCCTGCACACATACAAATACAGAAAACAGATTAAATCCATTTTAGGCTTAACCCCTTGCCTATAACAAGTTAGGAAATGACATGTTCTTGATTTTTGGTCAAGGGGGTAAACCTGATCAAATAGGCAAATAACAAATGCCAAATGAATGCAATGGATGCTATGAATGCAAATCAAGAAAAACTTTTTTTTTAAAATTTGAAAATATCTGGTTTTTGTTTGGATTTCAAAATATTTGATTTTATTTTGGGTTTTTCGTTGGATTTTAAAATATTCGATTTTTTTTAGATTTTGAAATATTTGATTTTTTTGGATTTTGAAATATTTGATTTTTTTGGATTTTGAAATATTTGATTTCTTTGGATTTTGAAATATTTGATTTTTTTGGATTTTGAAATATTTGATTTTGTTTTAGATTTTGAAACCAGCTTAGACCTGACGACAGGGAACCTCCTATCCCACCAGGGGCCTCCCGGGCTCAATGTGCAATATAAAGGACCGCCCATGGCCGGTGCTAACCTTGCTTTAACGGTGCCTCTACCGAGGCCATACCCGGGATAGGATCCATTCCTTGGAAAATAAAACAGATTTTAATAGAAAATCTGGCGATAGGTATAGAGGTTTTTATGGCTTGAGTTCTTCTCACGACACCCTCCTTTTTAAAGAATTTGGTCTGTTGCGCCGGGGCTTTGTGTCCATCATCGAACCTACTTCCGCTCTAGGCACGCATACGACCGGGCTCATAATGTCCCGCGGGGAAACTGTACTGCCACTCTTGTCGTGCCTAGTTTTATTATTTGGGGAGTTTCAAACTCTTGAGAGCATCGAGCTTACGAGCTTTTAGCTTTGATTTTTGCCCCTTTTCCTTTTTATTCCTTTCTTTCTTTTCTTTCTTGTTCTGTTGAGGAATAAGGTCATAATGGACTGCCCCTATTTGAGACCTCTTTTATTGGGGGGGGGGGGTCTAGATCAGTTCTCGCCCCCTTATTCACCCTTTGCCCCTATTTTCAGCCAAGAGAGAAGGAAAAACAAGGACTTTCACCCTCCCCGAAGCATGGCCAAGGGAGAAACGGTGTTATGCAAAAGAAGGAAACCGACCCACGGGGGGTCGTGTAGTGAGTGAAATGTTGAACCGGGGATTCCCTTTCGTGATCAAGATCAAGTGAAGGCGCACCCCGCCACCAAGTCGTTGCTGATTTGACTCTATGGGTAAAAGCGTTTTAAATATAGCTCATTCCATGGATTTGATAATTCCTCACCCTCCGCGTTGATTAAACGATACGCATTACCCGGATAGACTTCCTTAATTATAAACGGCCCTTCCCAGTTGGGTTGCAGCTTAGACATGGGACCTGCTGATCTGATAAATTTGCGTTTCAAAATCATATTACCCACTTAGAATTTTCGTTCGATGACCTTCTTTTGAAAATACCGCGAGACACGTTTTTGATAAACCGAGACATGATTGGCCGCGTTAAGCCTCTTCTCGTCTAAGAGTTCTAGTTGGACTAGCAACGCCTCTCGACGCTCGTTGAGATTAAGTTCTTTGTCCAGCTGCACCCTTAGGGAAGGGATCATGATCTCGTACGGGAGTACCGCCTCCATCCCATAGGTGAGAGCAAAAGAAGTTTGCCCCGTGGGAGTACGGACGGAGGTGCGATAAGCCCATAGAGCTTCTACCAGTTTATCGGCCCAATCAGTAAATTTGTGTGACTCGCATGTTTTCTTGATGATTTTAAGAAGGGTTTTGTTTGTGGCCTTAGCCTGGCCATTACCTTGGGGGTAGTATGGTGATGGATGATGCAATGATATATTAAACTTCTTACAGAGGTCCCGGAGTTCTTGAGAAACGAATTGAGGTCCGTTGTCGGTGACGATATCACTTGGCACTCCAAACCGCGAGATGATATTCTTCAAGATGAAGCAGCATACTGTAGTGGCTTTGATTTCTGCATAGGCTTCAGCTTCTGCCCACTTGGGAAGTACTCCGTAGCCGTCAGGATGAAGGACTTCTGCTTGACTGCGGAATTCGGGTCACCGAGAGGTCCGATGATATCAAAGGCCCACATGGAGAATAGCCAAGGAGTCGAGAGAGGATGGAGAGAAGAAGCAGGAGCATGGATCTTGTCAGCATGGAGCTGGCATTGAAGACACCTACGGACATAGGTGGAGCAATCTTCTTTTAGAGTTGGCCAGTAATAGCCCTACCTAAGAATCTTCTTCACCAACGCCTGCCCATTTACGTGCCCTCCACACTCACTGGAGTGAGCTGCTTCTACTATCTTCCAAGCCTCATCGTCATCTAGACACCTCATTAGAACTCCATTGAGAGCTCGCCTATACAATTCTCCAGCAACAATCGTGTATCTTGCGGTGCCTCTTCTAATGGCCTTCCACTGCTCGGCATTTGCCGTCTCCGGAAATGAACCATCCCTACAATACTGCTCAATCTCATAATACCACGGCAACTCTTCTTCTTCTATGATCTCCTCAAGCTCAGTTAACGAAACTTCTTTCACCTCTTCCCTTTCTACCTTCCTTTCTACAGATTTCTTAAGGTTGTCAAACCAGGGATCCTGAAGAGAGGGAGCGTCTAACCGCTGGACCACAATGGTCTCAGTGGCACGACTGAGGGGAAATGAAAGAGAAGAAGCTAGTGATGCAAGGGCATCAGCCAAAATGTTCTGAGAACAAGGAGTGTGAATATAGATAAGCTTCCGGAATTGCCTAGCCAAGAGCGTGACCAGATCTTGGTAGGGCTTAAGCTTAGGGTCACGGGTGCGGTAAGTTGACAGAACTTGACGCATCACCAATTGAGAGTATCCTATGATGTTAAGGTATCGTGCGCCCATGAGGTAGGCGTGCTTCAGACCGGCAAGGAGAGCCTCATACTCGGCTATATTATTCGTGGCAGGAAATGAGAGTTGATAAGCGATAGGGATGGTTACCCCTTCCGGAGTGAGGAGAATGGCGCCGATTTTACTGCCCTGGGAATTGAGAGCACCATCGAAATGGAGAGACCAAAAAGGAAGATGAGTGATTACTGTCAAGTGTTCATCAGGGAACTCGTCCTGGATTGAATCCGTGCGAGGGATAAGAGAATGAGCAAGGTGCTCAGCAATGGCATACCCCTTGATTGCTTTCTGGACGATGAAGGTGATGTCGAATTGGGAAAGAAAGCTCTGCCAGCGAGCTAATCGGCTAGAAAGGATAGATTTTTCTAAAAGATAACGAATGGGGTCCATCCTAGAGATCAGCTTGACCTCATGGGCAAGAAAATAGTGTTTGAGCTTCTGAGCTACCCATACTAGTGCCGCACAGGTCTTCTCCATGGCAGTATACTTGGATTCAGCGGGATTAAACAACCTCGAAGGGTAGTATGCTGCCCTTTCCCTTCCTTCATCATCTACCTGAGCCAGGACAGCTCCTAGGGAGTCCTCAATCACAGAAATGTATAGGATCAGGGCTTTCCCAGGGACGGGTGGTTGCAGAACCGGGGGATTAGAAAGATAGACCTTAAGCTCCTCATAGGCCTTTTGGCATTGTTCATTCCATTCGAACTTTACTCCCGCCTTTAATAATTCATAGAATGGGCGGCATCTTTACGAGTGTTGAGATATAAATCTCCTAATGAATTGTAAACGCCCAATCAAACCTCTGAGCTCGGTGATGTTCTTAGGCGGCGACATCTCCATAACGGCCTTTGCTTTATTCGGATCAATCTAAATCCCCCGTTTACTAACTATAAACCCGAGTAACTTCCCTGATGCAACTCCAAACATGTATTTCTTTGGATTCATCTTTAACTTATACTCCCTAGCCCTTTGCAACACTTTTGCTAGAATGGCGGGGTGTTCCTCTTGAGACCTCGACTTTATCAAAATATCATCCACGTAAGCTTCTAAGTAGACATGCATCATGTCGTGGAAGATAGCCATCATTGCCCTCTGATAAGTAGCACCTGCATTCTTTAATCCAAATGACATGACAACATAGCAGTATGTGCCCCAGGGCGTAGTGAACGAGGTCTTCTCTTGATCCTCAGGAGCCAGACGGATTTGGTTATATCCGGAATAACTATCCATGAATGAGAGGGCCTCATACCCAGCAGTGTGATCAACTAATACATCAATGTGAGGAAGCGGGAAATTATCTTTCGGACATGCCTTATTTAAGTCCCTGAAATCGATACAAATCTGAAATTTGCCATCCATTTTTATTACCGGGACTATGTTTGCCATCCATTATGGATATAAAACAACTCTAATAAACCTGGCCTTATGCAATTTGTCGACTTCTTCCGTAATTCTTAAGGCCATCTGTGGGTGGAATCTTCTCGCCTTTTGTTTAACGGGTGTTGCCCCTGGTTTAAGAATCAATCGATGTTCAACCAATGTGGGGTCAAGACTCGACATGTCCTCGTAGGACCAGGCAAACAAATCGCTGTACTCCCTCAAAACCTCGATGAGCTCCTCTTCAACCTGAGGAGGGAGATTAGCAGAAATAAGTATGGGCCTGGGGTCCTCTTCCGTTCCAAGATTCATCTCCTTAGTGGGTTCATCCACTGCCGAGGACGGTTCGTCAAACCTTTTCAAACCTTGTGCGTACAGATCAACAGTGTCATCCACATCGCTTTCCTCATCATCAGCTGGGTCCTTCTCATTCACAATTTCATATACCCCTAATCTGTCATTGCTCCACTCCCCATCTAATTTCTCATCTTCTTCTAAAACAATTACGGTCTCTACAAACTCTGGGCACCTAAGGAGGGCATGGCATCTCTCGGCCAAATCTTGCAAAAACCTATTAGGGATGGATTTAGGATGACGCATCATAGGGTGCGCCGCAGACGAGGACAGGCTGACTAGACTCGAACTAGACTCTACCCCAACTGACTCTACTGACCTAGGAGACTCTGCACACTGTACATATAACCTAGGAGATAGGAAATCTACCGGAAAAGGAACAGGGGTCTCATGCCCCTGGGAAGCTGAGCAAAACACAGCGTAATCTTCCATTGAAACCTCCGTTTTAAAATTGCCATTTTTTTTGGAGGCCGGAGGAGATCACGCAACATGAGGAAGAGGACGGAGGAGGAGGTAGTTGCATGGGGAACAAATCGGGGAAGATGCAATCGAAGAATGGGTCAGAGGATCGAAACCACATCTCATGGAGTTGGGCATTGGGGGGAGGGGGAGTAAACAAGGTTGAAAGATCAATAGGCGGACAGCACCCGCAAGCACATGGAACAAATAAAATTTCAGGCGGTCTCTCCGTGAAGTACGGGTCGACCAGAATTGGAGGGGAACGGGGGACAAACCCCAATTGTTGGAACAAAGAGGCAAGACGGGACGGGGACAGAGAAAAGGTAGTGATAGAGCTCCCCACTTCCCGTGGCCCCCGGCGGACCAGCTGCATTGGAGAATGCTTTACCAGCTGCGTCTCCTTCTTCCTCGGACGGTCTTCTCTTTTACTGAACAACTTTTCAAAACAACCAGCAAAATCTTTTATATCACCCACCAACCCCTCCAGCGGCGGCGGTGGGTCAGAATCATCACAGGCGGCATCAACCTTCACGTTAGCACATGGCGGTGGTTGCTTCAAAGTGCCGGGCTGCAGTGGGCCTTTCACAAAATGTTGTCGATAGTCCCACGTCAACGGCCCAGAGTCTCCAAGTATTGACATTGCTGAATCACGGTAGCCAAGGCCTCGACGGCCCATCTTCCTGCCTTTAGGGATGGGCTTGGTCCGTCCCTGTAATTGTGCGCCGAGACCCAGGCCCGACTGATAACCCAATTTCAGAATCATGTGCCACCCCTTTGAGTCTCTTATCTTGGACTTAATTTTTACACTGACTGGCGCAGTGACGGGCTTGCGTGACGATATGCCCATGGATAATTCAGGTCCATTACTGATAAAACTGGCCTATTACTTGGCCACAGTGTAGGGAGAATCTTATCTGTGATGGCATCAACAGACTGGACGGTGGAGATGCTTTTCACTTTAACCACCCGGCCCTGGAATGGGAATTTCAGGCATTGGTGGGCGATTGAAGGTACGGTATTTAAACTGTTTATCCATGGACGACCCAGAATAGCTTTGAACATTGGGTCTATGTCCAACACATAAAACTCCACGTCCATAACCAACGGCCCTAGCTCGGCCTGTACAGTCACGACCCCGTGACAAGCACGCCTGGAATTGTCATATGCTGCTATTGTGGTGGGTGTTGGCTTAAGCATATCCTCTGAAATGTTACAGGCACGGAGGGTACTCAATGGACACACGTTTATCGATGCTCCTGTGTTCACAAGGGCAGACTCAACAGCCACTTTATTCAAAGAAATAGTAATACAGAGTGGCATCTACCGTGCCTCTGGGGGAGCTAGTTCTGACTCAGAAAATGAAATAGAGGGCCCCCTTGTGATGGTTGCCAACACCGTTGGTAAACTGTCTACCGCCACATCTTCATTTACCATCACTTTTTGCAAAAAAAGTCTTCAAAGCATCCTGATGTAGCGGCGACATTTTGATCAATTCCAAAATTGAAATCTTGGCCGGCATCCGGTCCAAGTGCTGTAACAAGTCGTACTTCGTGCCTGGCACGGGGTCTGCATCTTCAGCTGTTGAGTAAGAAGGCTGAGGGGTATGTGCGGGTGCACGAGAAGAAGGGTAAACTTTGTGAAATGGATTCCTGCTCCGAAGGGCGCAATGTGGTGCTGGCACGGCCTGAGATGGACCCCCACTTGGCCCGATGGGGTAGGTGGAAGGGGTAGAAATGGGGGTGAGGATGGCGGAAGTTGGCCTGATGGGCCCTGGTGAAGGGGAAATGGGCGAAGGGTTAAGTGGAGGGGTGATGACGGTGGGTATGGTGGGTGATGGCGAAAGGACTGGCGGTATGGAGGGGAATGCGGTGGGCCTGATGGGTGATGTAGAGGGAATAATGGGTGAAGTGGTGGTCAGAACGGCGGGCCTGAGAACGGAGGGGATAGCAAGTGCGGGGGAATGGTTGTGGTGGAAGGCCAAGAGGTGTGCGGGGGTTTCATCATCAAAAGTCCACCCAACGTTGGGGGCTGGGTGCTGAACAATGTCTGCCGACGCCGGCGGCTGTTGTTGTTGCTGAGGAGCGGGCTGGTGTACCGGCATGGGATTCTGATGGATCCCAAGGTCTTGTTGCTGCTACTGCTATTGCTGTGGGAGTTACTGTTGCTGCTGTTGCTGGGGCGCCGCCTGCTGCGGCATGGCTTGTCTCTGCCTCTGCTTGATGTCCTCGATCATCTGGTGCATCTGGGCCCAATCAATCCTCTGGCCCTCGTGTAAATCATACACCAGATCTCTAAACTGATAGCACCGCTCTGTTGTGTGCCTGGGCTGCCGATGATATATGCAATATCGGGACTGGTCGGCGGCCGGATTCCAATTCTGACGCTCCGGAGGCAGTTGAATATCACCAATATAAATCAAAGCAGAGAAAATATCAGGCAATGTTTCAGGAAGAGGAGGGTAGTGGGCCATTTTCGGGCTCGGTCGGGCAGATCCGTAAGCGGCGGGTGGAGGAACATTATGATATTGCGGCGGCCGCTGAGGCTATTGGGGTGGTGGTGGTGGTTGTTGCGGGTGTTGAGGAACCGGGAAAGTGGGTTGGGGAACTTGTGGAGCGGCGAACTGGGGGTTGCATGGAGGCTGCGGGAAGCGAGGTGGAGCGGCTTGGTGGGGAAACTGAATAGCCTAGACCTGCTCGTTGATTTGCACTCCCTCAGTGACGGGGCCCTGGGACTTTCTGGCGGTTTTGGATTTCTGGGCCTCAAACAGTGAATGAATAGGGGAGTCTTTAAATTGGGTTTGTATGAACCGGGCCCTACTGTATAACTGGTGCATATTCGAAATATCATTCATTGCCAAAATATTTCTGAATGTCGGGGTAGCATTGGAGATTAACAACTTAACTTTCTCTTCTTCCGGGATTTGCCCGGGCACACGTGAGGCCATCTGCCTCCATCGATCCGCATAGGTTGCAAAATCATCCTCCGGCTTCATCTTTTCCGCTACCAGGTCGGTGAAGGAATACTCGGGACCGACCCGATCTTGGAACCTCTGAATGAACTTCTCCTTGACTGTCTTGAAATTTTCTGCCTCCTCCAGAGGTAAGGTATAGAACCACTCCAGGGCGACCCCCTCCAATGATCGGCGGAATAAGTAAGCCATCAGGCGATCATCATGCTGGAACTGTGCTGACTCGTAAAGAAACTCCCGAACATGGATGAGCGGGTTGCCGTTCCCGTCATATTTTCGGTACATGGGGAGCTCGGACTGAGGAGGAAAATGAATGTCCCTGAATTTAGGAATAGGGACGTCAGCCAAAGACTGCGGGCCAACCCGCTTGTGGAGGAGGTCAATTTGTTGATGCATAGCAGCCCATTTGTCAAGAATTTTCCGTTCCCGGGATGGAGGAGAAGGAGCAGGAGGAGTAGTACCTGGATACGGAGCCAAAGGAAAAGCCGACTGAGGGGGCAGCCCGTAAGATGGATAATGGGCCAGGGAAGGGCCCACATCCACATGAGCCAGCTGGGCGGCCCCTGGTTGCAACCGAGTAAAGTCTGCCGGGGCTACAAGGGCCTGCGGCGATGGAGAAACAGTGACATGGGGATCAAGGTAAGGAATAGAGGGGATTTGAGACTTCCCCTTATCGAGCGGCTGATGGGCCGAGGTAGAAGCCTGGCCCGTTTCCATGCTGGAGTACCGAAGGATCTGAGGACGGGTGGGAGTAAGGTCAATGGGGGCCACAGAGGTGGTCCCAGCAACAGAAGATGTAGTGGCAACAGCAGTCATGCCACGAGAAGGAGCTGAAGTCGGGGCATCGGCCCCCTGCAAGGCTTGCCGGATGAGATGGAGATGGGTAGGGTCCAGCTGGGCCATCATGTTGAGAATTTGATTGGCCGGATTCTATATGGATGGATCGGAAAGAGAGGGTTGGGGACCCTCGCCAAGAATGGTCGGGAGTGGAGGGGCAGTCCCCTCTCCTCCCTGCATATGGGTGACCCTAGATGGGTCCTCAAGAAGACCGCGAGGAAGAGAGTCCTCGTGGGACTGGGAGAAGTCGTATGACGACATGGGAGATGATGAATCAAACAAAGGATTAAAGTAAGAATGGAAATGAGAACTGACCCTAGGAGATGATCTTGAGGGAAAGAAACAACCCCACATACACTAAACGCCTCAAGACTAGAGCAATCAATCCTAACCAAAGCAAAACCTCAAACAACCAAGCATTCAATGGAGAGGAGAGCTGAGAGGAGAATCAAGCACTTAAGCAATCAAGTTGTCAAATGATGCACGTCAATTTTCAAATTCCTCTTGTAGGACCTTAGTGGACTAATTAATATATGAATCCGCTCAACCACAAGGTACCTAACCAGAGTGGGAAATAAGGAACTGGGTGACTCTACGGGGATCTCTCGCTCGCGGATGCAAACCCTAGACTGGGGGTGGATACGGTACAACCTGCCCGACGTCCGTGTGGGAATCCACGGCTCACGGTGGCTTACGGAGGTCCTCAGTAAGGTCCCCTAGTCGACTCCAAGGAGTATGGAGATGAGAGGAAACCCTACCTCGGTAGGAATGCAACTACTATGAAAGAGATGGATGCTCCTATGTGCACCGGAGTGCATGCAAAATCTAGCCTAGCAACTATCAACCAATGACCAATCAAATATATAAGCAATGAAAATGATCATGCAGCAATGATATGGGAGCAGGGGGAGACCAATAACTAGCACCAAAGATCATGAATCTCATGGAACATGGCAATCAAAAATGAATTATGGGTGCAATGTAGCACCACAAGGACGGTCTATATGAGACCGCCCAAAGGGACAGATGGTCTGTACAGAACCGTATAAGCCAGGGAGCAACAGGGAGTAACGGCAGAATAACTGCAAAAGAAAATTACAGAATACTGGAAATGAAGGACGGTAGAGATGAGAAACGTACCAGGAAGAGCGGTCTGTGGACAGCCGCGTAAGCTCTGGAACGGATCTCCAGCAACCGTGTACCTACAACCAGACCAACCAGAAGCGTACCTATGCCAGAAAGATGGACGGCCAAGAACAGGCCGTTCTGCAGTGTGAACGGTCGGTAGGAGGCCGTCTATGACAGGACGCTTGCAGGAGAACTGGCACTGTTAGCAGAGATGGACGGTGGACGTGCAGCCGCACATGGGATGAATGGCTCTGGGAGAACCGTTCATGTTCCGGAAGGCAAAAAATGTGACCCAACCTGCAATCACTTCAAGAAGAGGACTAACACAACGAAAGAAGGGGTCAGCAAATCACTAACACGATGGGCACTAGGTGTCCCACCGTGATCGCCACAAAAGAAGGGTGTAGATATATTTCTCCTCCCGTCCGTTCTTCTAATGCCTTCCCAATGTTTATCCTACCACATCCAACATGGGAAATGAATGAAGACAGAGGGAAAGGGAAGTGTAAAAACCTGTGATCGTCGCCAAGGCGCCGAACGTGATGAACACGCCGTACCTTGGAAAGAGGGAGAGATACTCACCTGACCTGCAATGCTAGAGAGATATACGGTTCAGAAAGAACCGCCTATAAGATGCACGGTCTCACGATAGACTGTTTAAGAACGCTGCAGAAGATGCGGGATGAAGCACTCCTGGCAGTTGAACGGCTCTAACACGACCGCAGGAAGACGAAGGACGGTCCAGGTGGCACCGCACGTCTCCTTGAACGGATGGTAGAGAACCGCGCAAGACCACCACGCCAAAAGTCACAAAGGGTCCAACCTCCACCCTCTCCGACAGGCCAGAGGGGATGGGCCTCGTGCTAGGGATTGCTGACCTGCAAAACAACGTGAAAACATAAAGAGAAAACCCAAATTAGAACTGAAAAGTGTAGTAGATGTCAAAATAAGAGGAAATGAACATGAGTAAGTGGAAAGGGGGATACCTGGGGGATTTTAAACCCCTAGGGTGTCATAAACGTGGGTGGGTGTGTGCATGGCAATGAAGGTGAAGAAAAACGTGGGGAGAAAGTGAGAAGAGTGATGCATGCAATAAAAAATGGAGAAACCCTATCAAACACACAAGACTTGAAAACTAGACTACTCCCTGAACCGGAGGCTTATATGGATGTGGAAAGCCTCCCTTCTTGGTGCTAGGTTGCTCAAGAATGCGGCAGGGCTTAGCCGTTGACCAAAAATCTCCCCCTTTTCAAACCCGGCCTTTAGGGTCTATTTATAGAGCACCTAAAGTCCTAGCTCGAAATTAGGGTTTAGAAGCATTTTCAGGTCGAGATAATCAAAGGAAAATCATAGATAATCAAATTACCTCTCATCCAGTCGAAACGTCACTCAAAATGGTTCATTATCCGCAGAGAAAATGATGGGAGAAGTTAGGGATAAAACCACGAGGAGAGAGAGAAAATATGTTGAAATTCAGGAATCGAACGGATGGACGGCCTTACGATAGACCGTCCCACTGGATGTACGGCCATGTCCTGGCCGTCCAACCCCGTCGGTGGAAATTCAAAATAAATCATAAATAATCTAAATTATCCATCAAACTAGCCGAAATCTTCGCCGTTGGACTCTCATACATGAACGGCTCATATGAGACTGTTCAAAGGTAGAGCGGCCAAAGACAAACTGTTCAAGCCTTGTCGGTGATAAATAGATTAATTGGATAATTATCTGAGAAAACCACCAAGCGCAGGACTCTAAGAGATGAGCGGCAACCATCCTTCTGTCCATCATGTTGAACGGCTAGGGAAGAACCGCATAAATGCTTGTCGGTGGAAACTCAAAAAATTAACCAAAATATTCCAAAATAGATAGACGGTCCACAGGCAACCGCACGTTGATTGAGCGGCCAGGGATGAACCGTACATGTACGTGGGTGTTGAAACTCATAGAAAAGCCCAATCAACCAAAACCAAGGCCCGTTAAGCCCTAAATCAACTCGGACCTAACCAGGGAGGGGGGCTACCCATAAAACTGGCCCAAAACGTGCCTGAAAATAGCCCCGACGTGTGATGGACAACTCGAGACATCAACAAATGGGAGTAAGAGAAACGACTCAACTTATCGACAAAAAACGGGTGTCAACAGACACGCGGGCCTCAAATGTTATAAATAATAAATAACAAAGGAGGGATCGCAATATTACCTTAAAGCGTGGGAGATATGAGTGTACTTCCTCCTCTTCCTGTCGGCCGGCCGAAGGAGAGGGTTCCTCTTAACTTACCCTTGCAAGAAAGACAATACCAAAAGAATATGGAATTAGAATCAATGTGTAGTATCAAATCCCAAGTGATATATATATATGCGTGAAAACATGTCAATGAACACACCTGATGGGTGTTGCCCTTTTAAACCCCAATGCGATGGGTAGGAGTATGAATGATGAATGATAAAAGAGGATAAGCGTGCAAGTGTTGCACTATGGGAGCTCAACGTAGTTGAGAAAGAGAGATTAATAGCAGAAAGATGCATGCATGCGTGTGAGCTAATGCAATGAAAATAAAAGCAATAGAGAAGAGTTTAAGGAGCCTGTGGGTATTGATTCTCCAGAGAAGGCTTTAGATGGTCGTTCGGGAGGGAGTCTCAGAAGGGATGAAGCAATAGACGCCAGGAGCTCCTTCCTTCAACCAGCACACGGGCAGCACCTCCCCTCTGCGTTCTAATTTGGCCTCTCATTCGACAAGAGCCACATGGTTTATTTATATGGGGAGATGCGTGGATTTTAATCCGATAGCAATTAGGGAAATTGTTTTTAGAAATGAGATAAATATTGGAAAGAGTCCTCCCCAATTCCGGAAAGCCACATGAATCTTTCCCTAGTTAAAACAGATAGCAAAACGAGGAAAGAAGGAGCTGCGGACGAGTTTGGAAAATTTCAAGAAAATGGCGTCGAATATAGCTGGCGTTTATTAAATAAACGTCAGATACAATAGACGTACATAAGCAAATAAAAGAATAGGAAGAAAACCCGCGGAAACCATCAAGAAAATGGCATCAAAGACAGCGGACGTTTATAAAATAAACGTCCACCATAATAGACGCTATTAGCAAATAAAATAAAGAAATCTTTATCTTTCCAAAAAATCGGAAAAGAATGCGCGTCATATATAGTCGGCGTTTATCAAATAAACGTCGATAATAACAGACGCAGTTTGCAGACAAATAAGGGAAGCCAAACCCAAGAGTGACGCATAAACAAAAAATCAAACCAAAAATGACAAAGAATTGGCGCCCAACCCTATGGGAGCCATTTCTTTTTCCATTTTTATTTTTTTTTATTTTTTCGGTGGGTGCCCAACCCTATGAGTGTCTGACTCCAAATATATTTTTTTCACATTTTTTTGAACCCAAAAACCCACTCAAAATGGCTAAGAACGGTCGCATGGAATGAATAAAAAAATAATAAAACTCAAGAATGAGCATCCAACTTTGTAGCCGCTCATTCTTTTTTTTATTTTTTTATTTAAAAAAAGAAAATGGCGTCCACCCCAATAGCCACTATTTCTTTAAAATCCGTAAAAATGAAGAAAACTACCCAGAAAATCTAGAAAATAGAAAAAAAAATAAAAATCCTAGAAAAGTGAGGAAAATCACTCAAACAAGGTCGATTTGAGGATCAAATTAAGGTATCACAAGTAATATGAGATGCACTCACAGAAATGTCAATTTTGACGTGTCTACAGTCTGCGGGTTTGCAGACTGAACCACCTTAAAAATCCATTGTGCAGTGGTGTGTCCTTGTGTGATTGCCTCCATTTCTTCTATCTCCACTTCACAAGGTCCTATGCTTTTATCTCTGCATTTCTGTTGGCCGAACACTGCACATATTGCGAGCCTCCACCGTTTACCAACATTCTTGCTGAATGAACATAGGCTCCAATCACAGGGTTTCTAGTGTGTTTATTTCATTCATCTTAACATTGTTTACACACACACCAACGGGTTGATGAGATCTCTGATGTCCAGTGCAATAGAACTCACTTAGTTCTTAACTATCTCTAAAGGGGTGTCGACCTCAGCTCTCTACATAGTTGTGATCTGTTGAAGGAGTGTCGACCTCACCACTTGGGAGTGTCAACCTCAGCAGTCTGTGCACTATCTTCTGTCGTTCTATTTTGTGCTATTGCTATCAGATCCGCTGTGCATTATGTCAAGTGCTCTATTAGAATTAGATTGCAGTGATTGTCGTTTTAATCAGCTAAGAATTTAATTAGGCCAAAGTTTTTGAAAAGATCTATTCAAACCCCCCTTCTAGATCTGGTTGCACCCCATTGGACCCAACAATTGGTATCAGAGCCAAGCTCTGTGTACCTAAGATCCTACGATCTTCAGAGGTGAACCTAGTGCAACCAATGTTGATTCTTGTTGTTGAACCACTTTGATTGAAATTCTTTATCTATTTTAAGTATGCCATCCAGTTTGGCAACCTGTGCGAGTTGATATCCTTTTAAGCTGCTCAAGGCACTTTGTGATAATGAATTCCTTCTTGATGAACTATGATATGTGCCTTTCACATTGTTTGATTTTTCAGCTATCCTTCTGTTATGCTTGTATTTAAGAATTCTTTTGTTCATGAGTATCTGATTGAACTGAGATTTACATTCTGCAGTAATTGAAAATTCATTTGATGGACTAAGACTTGAAAAGGATCTCAGCAAGATTAAAATGTCTGGCTCTTGAGGGAAATAATCATTACATCTTGAAATGTCAAAATGTGCTTATTGCCTATCAATTTGAAATTGATTTTGATATTGTTAGCCCTCAGTGATCAATGATTCATCTGTTGATAGGTTACAGCTAGAACTTGTTTTAACTTCTTCCATATTTGAACTTCTTCATTCTTCATGACATTTTTTATGTCATATTTGTTTAAATTAATCATCATGCATTGTCCTCCCTGCCTCTTATATGGGAGAGACTACAGTTTCTTGTTAAGTTCATTTGTTGAGTGAATGCATGACAAATTTTTCTTGAATATGAATATGTGAATTTTCTGGTCTTGATTGAAGCTCATGCTCCAAGATGAGTAGTGAGTTGAAAACTTTTGAGGGCTGGTTCTTATTCTTTACTCACCTCCTGCTCAACTCTTAAGTCAATGATTCATCTTGTTGAAAAAGGAGGTTGAAGTGAAGTGTGTAAAACTGTGTATATAGTTCAGCCTAGTGAAAAAGTGTTTTGCCAAAGTGATTAAGCATGATTCATGCATGTGCTTCATCTCCCATTCAAGTTAAAATATTGCATGTTCACTCATTGGGGGAGATAGCAATAAAATGCATGTACTTTATTCTTGTGATACAACATTCTTCCATACTGCATTTCAGGTACAAATTGTGATTTACATTGAAACAAGGGCACGTCTGCATACTGCATGTCAAGCATTGGCATTTGAACATTAGCATGTTACGCACACTCATCCACATAATGCATGACAAGCATAGAATGAAACCTGCATATTGCACACATAACTGCGAAGGATATAAGACTTTGTGTGTGCATATTTTGTGGTATGTTCTGCATGATCCATCCTTCCTTGTGTGCTTGCATGTCATGATTTCATGGTATATGAAATGGTGATTTGAAGGAGGGCAGGTTAAGCTTGTCTAAGAACTATCACCATACGAGAGAATGTGCCTCCGCCTAGTACCATGAGTCACTGTCCATGTTTTGTCAAAACTTCATTGAGTATTCAAAGGCTCATGGACATAGATAGGATTGATCATATGCATGTTCCCTTTCAGAATTAACTGCATAATATCAGCATGTAAAACCCCAAAAAGAACTTTTAAAATTCATGCATACATTTAGGGGGAGTTAAAACGCTTAAATTTCTACATTTAAGTTGCATGTCATGATGCTGTTGTTAGATTGCATTTGTGTTGATCCTAATCTGCAATACATGAGATTTCGTTCAAACAGAAAGCTTGTTTTGATATAATGTTCTGTCTATTACCTGTTCGTCGATGCACTGATGGAACTGCGTCGACCCAACAGTTCATTTTGGTCAAATCTTGGTTTCTGGCGGAACCTCCTAAGTCGACCTACTGATCAGGCTAGGTCAACTCACCTGTTTGAAGATCAACTTTTTCATCTGTTCTAAGCTGATCTGTAATTTCTCAATGGTCATTCGTGCTTGTATGACTCAAAGCCAATCTGGAATGCCTGATTATATGTTCTTCACCTTCATTCCATGGCTGGGAGAATCTGACTTGATTGATCTTGTGAGAATTTGTGGATTAGAACGCAAGAAGGATGAAAACCTTGCAGGTGTGCCTTGAAGATAAGAAGCATGAAGTAATCTCTCCATCCAAGAAGTCAAGGTACATGGGCCATGGTGGAAGTCATGGATTTCTTCAAGAATATAATTGAAAGCTTCCATCTAAAGAACTCAGGTACTATCCTTCTCACTTCCTATAGAACAAATTCTATAGTTAAAGATGACAGCATCTGAAATTCCCTTCTGCAAAATGATTCAGATTGTTAAATATTGATGTTTGGATGTATATGTCTGGGGTCTGCATAAATTTGCATTGCATTATGTATGTCATAGCTCATGTAGGATCAAACTGAAGGGGAGTCTTCACTGTAGTCATTCTTCTACCCCTTTAGTGCATCATCATGTCTTGATCCTCTGGTATATCAAATGATGGTATGTGGAAGGACAGACCAAGTCTGTCTGAAAGCTATCATTATGCATGAGGAAAATCCTCCGTAGGTACCAAGGTCAAGTGTTCATTCATCCCAGGCCACATCATTTAGAATTTCATGTACTCATCTGTTCTACTCTGCAGTATCATGCATTGTCAATGCACTTAGATGTAAGCATGGCAGCTGGAGTCAAAGGGCTTAAGCTTGGGAGAACGAGTGGCCAGATTGAGGGGGTGTCATTATAGCACTGATCTGCATGTGTCATGTTTGAATTCTATGCATGCCATTTTTCCTGAAAATCCCATAAAGATCATTTGAACTTGATGCATACATATAGGGAAGCAAGTAAGCATAGAGTTTTGCATTATGTCTTTAGATTGCACATGCCTTCATAATGCATACATGTTGTTCTGTTTGATGATATGATCATCCCTTCCATATGTGCATAATGTCTATCACCTTCTTGAACAATATTCATTGAAAATCATTTCCAAAGGGGGAAATTCCTTTGTGCAATCTGATTGAGTTCATATACTCATGGGGAGCTTACATTTAATATTCTCTTCTTTAGAGCTTCTTGTTGACATTTCAGACCAACCCCAACTCAATTGATGGTTTGGAGTTTATAAACCTTAAATCTGGGTTTAAGGGCCTTGAAAATGACCATCTCAATGTATGGAATAGACTTAAAACAGTTTTAAAGAAATGCGACCTCACCTCTTCCTGAAATCTAAAATTTAAAAGTCTTTGAGGTTACCCTGGTTAAAGAACTTTGCACTGAGTATTATTTTTAAACATTGAAATTGGTCTGCTGTTAACAAGCCTATGAATTGAAAACACGCATTTGCAGAGCAATGACTTCGACCAACTGAGAAACTATGGACCCTTCACCAAAGAAGTGATGGGAACCAAGTCATGAGGTAAAGGTCTTATTACCTCTGTTTAAAAGTTTCTGTGAAAAATCAAAACAAAAGGCAGAGCAATGGCTAAAGTTTATTGAGAAACTATGTCCCATCACCCAAGAAGTGACGTGGAATGTGTCTTGATATTGTTGTATCCCTGTGGTTTTGATGCTTTCCAACACTCTTAGTCATTAATATTCTCATCCCTTGATTGCTGACATTGATTGATATTCTCATGATAGATAAGCCAAATAAGTCATAAGAGATGGCAAAAGATGAAGCCCAATGCACGCGCCCAAGTCACCTCAAAAAATCCCTAAAAGATAATTTTTACACTGGTGGTGTCGACCTCACAGCCCAGAAGTGTCGACCTCACCAGCTCAAGCGCCATCAGTCCAACGAAGGTCAATGGGTGGTGTCGACCTGCCTGTTTTAGGAGGTCGACCTGTGGGCCTTCCAGAGAGCGTTATGAACGCATTTTCGCTCGGCAGTGTCGACCTGCCTATTTCAGGAGGTCGACCTGTGGGCTTTCCAGAGAGCATTATAACCGCCCCTTCATCAAGACAGGTCGACCTCACCACCTATACAAGTCGACACCATAGTTATCTCCGCAGAATTTTAAGCCAGTTTTATGTCAAATCAAAGGGCAATCTAGAGAGTGAAAAATCATACCGCAAATCCCCAAAATCACAGATTTCAAGGTCTAGAGGAAGGTTCCAAGTCTGTCACATGTCCTAGCTATCATGACCACATCTGAAAACACCTTTTGGAGGCTGCTGTGACAGGGTTCACATCTAGGAAAAGTTTGCTACCTTTTTGCAACCAACCAATGGGATATGATCCTAGAAAGGTACACCAAGCATAGAAGTGACCTGAGCCAGTGAGGAAGCAGTCTACAGGATGCTGTCCACAAGGATCATTAAATGCTTAGATTTGGAATAGAAGGAAAGTCTTATTGTATATTTCCTCTGAACCAATCAAAAGAAAACAAGTGTGAAGACACCTTTTCCACTCAAGCTGAACCAATTAGTGGACATTTTTGTAGGGATTGGTTGTGCCTACTTGGGGTGCGGAATTCAGGATATTTCAAAGCCGTAAGGGGTTTGTGATTATTGGTTTTGTCAGGTTTTTCATTATTTATAGATTCATGGATTGATTTAAACATGCTTAGTGTTTTCCAGAATAGCGAGCAGGCATCGCGGAAATAAATAACTTGCATGGATAACATGATAGCATGGAATAAATATGATGAACATGATGATCCTAGAGCATCGAAGATATCAGAATGGTTCGTTTGTCTAACAGAGCTCAAGCTCAAGCGCTGCTGCCCCACCTGGGTCTTACGTTGCGCCTCCAGAGCCTCTAGAGTTGCTAGACTTGCGAATTTCTTCATCGTCTTCATTATCTCTTGTGGATGCATGACTATGAAGTTCATGATTTCATAAGATATGATGAAGATCATTTTCATGGTTTCTTCAAGATGGATAATCTTGATTTCTTCATGAATATGATGTATGAAGATGAAGATAGAAATCATATACATGCTTGCAATATGAAATATGAAATATGAAATTTATATATGATGGGCTCTAAGGCCGAAATTGATAAGGCCCGAAGGCCGGACTTACAGGGATTTGTTCTTCATAAATGTTAAATGTTCGTTCAGGAAATTATTTCCGAGGATAAGGTCTATTCCTGAGTGAAGGAGATACAGTTTTGGGATTGTGAATTTTACTTGTTCGATTTCAATTGTCAAGTTATGAATTTCTTGATCTATGGTGATTATCGAGCCATCTCCGATCTTTGCTCGTAACGGTTTGTCACTTTCTTTCCATAGTGTATCTGGTATAAGATGATGACTAATAAGGCACATGCTTGCTCCAGTGTCTATGTAGGCATGTAAGTGAAAGGGTCGATATCCTTTGAATTTGATTTCAACTTTGATGTATATACTATTTGGATTTGTAATGTTGTATATGACTTTGTTGTCATTGTGGTTTTGGTGATTTAGAACTTCTTGATCTATTTTTGTTGCTTCAATATAATTAAATAAATCTTGGAGCTTCATTGTGATAGAACAAGCAGTGTGTGTTGTTAAACTACAGATTTCAAAATGAAGAGATTTCAAAACGAAGAAGTGTAATCAGTGTAATCATTAATTTTCTTTCCAAGAAAGAACACGCACCTCCATATAATGGGTGTGCTGCAACCAGAAGAAAGATGAGAAGCTGATGCTGCTAGTGCTGCCGGCGCCCCTTGGATAAGAGAAGGACAACGCAAGAAGCCAGCTGCGTCCAGAACTGAAAGAGAAGAAGAAGAATAAGGAGAAGAAGGTGAAGAGCTCAAGGCCATTTGTGAAGATCCGAAGCAAACCCACAAGCTCCTCTTCCATCTGCTCATGCATTGCAAAGATAAAGCTACCATCATAGAAGCAACGAACCTCCTCGCAAGAAACCAAGCTCTCCATATTTTGGACAAGGACTTTTATATTTTGCATTGAGCTTTACTCTTCCTGTCTGAGTTTTCTCATCATCCTTTTCTTTTGTTTGATCTTATTTAATGAAACCTTGAACTGTCCCTACCGGTGACAGTAGGAAGACAGATCAACCTTGTGTGCTTGAATCTATGGTCTGGCCGGTGTGCCATCAAGCTGTGCATCAACGGTTCCTTAAGAGAGGATAGTCTCTCTACAAGCTGTAAGGCAGCGGGCTGTTAAGCTGTGTATTCAGCGGATTGTGCAGTTGCACTAGGGAAGCCTCACTTGGTTTAAGTGAGGGGTGGACGTAGGACTTTGGAGAAAGTCCGAAACACCTTAAAAGTCTTTGTTCATGTGGTTTGCATGTGTGATTGCTCTTCGCTAGATGCTTGTCTAGGTTGGTATCTATCTACTCTCTTGCATTGTGTGTGTGCATTACCTGCATCTTATAGTAGTTATCTTTATTCCGCTACGGTTTGTTTGAGTTCTCGAAAAAGTGGGGCAGATCTATTCACCCCTCCCCTCTAGATCAGCCATTCCCACACAACACGTGATATTAGAGCCAATCTCTCATGATGGGGTCCAACGACCTTGAGAGAAATGGTGGAATGGTGTCCAAGGGTCTCATGCCTGAAGGATATTCTGTTAACAAACCACCCTTCTTCACTGGAACTAACTACTCATATTGAAAAAATCATATGCAGATGTTTATCCGTGCTCAAGACTATGAGCTCTGGAGAGTTGTTAGCAAAGGTCCCTATGAGCTTCCAGAAGATGAGGACACTTGGACAAAGGAGCAGATAAGGAGATCCACAGTCAACTGGCGTGCGATGCACATAATGCAGTGCTCTCTCCATCATATGGAGTTCTCGAGAGTATCAACATGTGCTACAGTCAAAGAGATGTGGGACTGCTTAGAGGTAATATACGAAGGCACATCTCAGGTACGTGAGACCAAAGCCAACATGTTGATCTCATAGTATGAAATGTTTAAAATGAAATCAGATGAATCCATTTCAGATATGTACGCTCGTTTGACTCAGCTCACTAACAGTCTATTTGGCTTAGGAAAGAATTATTCTTAGTGGGAAATTGTAAGGAAGATTCTTCGATCACTGACACCAGCTTGGCATACTAAAGCCACTGTGGTTGAAGAATCCAGAGATTTATCAACCACCAAGATAGAAGAACTCATAGGATCTCTCATGACCTATGAGATAAATGTCAAAAATAAGGAGGTAGAGGTAAGTAAGGAAAAGCCTCTAGCACTGAAAGCTAGTCCAAGCAATCGAGGAACATCTGAAGAAGGTGAGTCATCCACTAGCAATGAAGATGAGGATGAAGTAGCTATGCTCACTCGGAAGTTCAGAAAATTTCTAAGAAATTAAGGTAAAGGCCTCAGAAAAGGGAGGCCCCAGGTAAGGAAATCATTCAGATCAAAATATGAAAATGTAAAGAAATCTGATGTCACGTCCCGAGATTATGTAGTGGAAACAATCGGGAACGTGAACAGCCGGCTAGTACGCCTCAAGGAAGCAATATAATCAGAGCGCTTACACATTCACACATAAGAAATGAATGCACAATATTTGATAAAATCATTACTTTATTTAAATAATAATCAAAAGTACATAAGGTTGACTCTTGACTCCTTGACTAACTAGACTCAATGAAATGGAAAATTACATAGCGACTCTTGACTATCAACTAATGACAATCTAAGGCTTCGCTCCTTCTTTAATCACTCTCGGATCCATCACTTGAATAGTCTGAATCCGACCCGCTAGAATTTCCTGAAAAAGATTAAAAAAGTAGGGAATGAGCACACATGCCCAGTAGGTATCTTCGTATCAATATGAAGGCAATGTTTAAGTAATTAACATTTTAGCTCTAGAGTATAAGATAAGTCATGAAAATACGATGAAACACGTGAATAAACCAAAGTAACACAAATAACAAGATATGATCAAGGTGAGATATGAGAGTTCAGGTAGACTTGGAAATATAATCAAGTAAGAATATAACATGAATGTAAATTTGGCCTTTCATGAATAAGAATGTACTTTTTCATAACCATAAAGGTTATGCACTAGAAAGTAATGTAACAAGAATGTACTAGCAAACATGTAATTTCACAAGATTGCCTCGTGGATCTTCACTCGTTTATAAAAAAATGTACTCCCAGCGTAATGCGACGCCAGTGTTCATCATACCCCATGGTTTATAGTATGTTTCTGGCTATCTGTCGAGGAGACTAGAGTGGAGCCTTTGGACATTGTCCGTGTCCGCTCTTGCATCTTCAAGTTATAAATCAAGCTACTTCCACGAGAAATATAAATATGGCCAATAATGTAACAAGTTCAAACTATAGTATCATGATAGTCAATATAAAGGTAAGAATGCACCAATTAAGAATATGAGAGTTCAAAATTGATTTAGAACAATGTTATGCCATGGAGAAAATTCGACAGCATAACAACATATTCTTTAATTTCCATAATTCATTAGGTAGCTTTGAAAACAAAGTGTTGGGTTCTAGATAATCATAGACCATCTAGGATCATAGAAAAATCAACCCGTGGGCCAAACCTTGGGTTAAGAACACTGAAGATAGTTGCGGTCATGACTGGACCGTATGTGGATCTATGCGGTCACGACTGGACCGTTTAACAATAGAGTCGATGAAACGAATGAACTGGAATCATGCGGTCAAGGCAGGGCCGCTAGGCGTCCTTGGCGGTCAGGTAAATGGCTGCTACCATACTCTGGCGGTCTCCAGAGGGCCGCTAAGGTCCAGAACACAAAACACCGATAAAGTGCTTTCTAGACAATTGGGTTTTGAGGGTATAACCAGCTCGGTGTCCTAGTGGGAATCCCAGACTCGCGGAGTCTTGTGGAGCCCTTGAAACAAGATCACCTAGTCCGGTGGAAGGAATATCAAATGGAGAGGATCACAAGTCCAAGATTGTGTGCTTAAGTGCAAAGTGTATCTAATGGTTACGCACCAGGGTGAGAGTGAGATCGTGAAAGACATTGATCAAAACATCACTACAAAGTTCATGAATCTTATGAAATTATGATCATGAATACAAGAGTATATATTTTGGCATGAAAGTAATATAATTTTAAAATAAGCATTTAAATTATGTAAGACATGCAATCTATCAGGGATGACGCATAATATAACCAATATTATAAATATAAAGTCAAAACTAGGAATGATATCTCCTTAACTAGGCTTAACATATAGTCAATAGGGTCAATCTGTCATATGTTTAGAGTTAACAAAGTGTAGATTATAGAAATCGATTAGCGGTCAGAGGATGGCCGCTTACCAGGACTCAGCGGTCTGTCGCAAGGCCGCTAGGTACCTCTGGCGGTCACAAAAAGACCATTTCTTTCTGTCTGTGGCAAACAATATAAAACCCGAAGAGCCGGTCAATTCTAAGGTAAATAGGTGCATAGAAGAATATGCCAGTAGGTAAATAAGGCCTGATGCAACTATATTAAAACATGGAGATGCATGGGTTTGAGTGAAATAAGCCAAAATTATCAATTTCTTATTAAGGTCAAGGTTCATGCATGCTATGTTAACCCTATGTGCGCAGTCACAATAAAACATCAAATTCATCATGTACAATCAATGAAAATAGGAGGGAACAGAGGACTTTTGTTCCTAACACATTAATGTAGCCTTTTCATGAGATAACCTACCATTGATTCGTTCCCTAGACTTTGGATTTTTGATTGGAAGTAGACCCTAGTTCCTGCACGTCCTGTACCAAACCAGTAACTTCCCGTCCCTCTATCTCCCGATCCTCTTGACCTAAAACTGTGAAAATTGGAGGATATGTAGAAGATACGAAGAGGAATAGAAAGTTCTAAAAGACCAATTTATAAATACCTCGATTTGGGCTTCTACTTTTCTGATCTTCACTGGACCGTCGCACTGGTTCTTGTGTAGTCTGTTGCGAATTAGTGACTTTCAGATGCTCTAACTCTCCAACGGCTGGGTCTTCTAGCACGAAAATTGGAGGTGTGTTAGATAAAACTAAGAAGAACATAAAGTTCTAAAGAACTAACCTGAGATAGGGTTTCCTTACCTTCGAAATATGCGAGTCAACATTAGGGTTAACATGAGTCTAAGTCATGGTCTATTTATAGGGTTCACCTAGGGTTTAAGAGATTATATCGAACCTAGAGTCCTAAATTGGAGTAGAGTTAATCCCTAGAAAGTTCTAGAGAGTCTTCCACGCTAGGTAGCTTCGATCTAAGGTGATTTGGTCGTCAAAGATCCAAGCTTTTCACGTTTCTTTGATTCACGGAACTGGGGTTACTTAGCGGTCATAGCCGGACCGCTAGGGTGTACTTGGCGGTCTCGCGATAGACCGCTAGGAGGTACTTAATCTCACAAATTCAGATTTTTTTTATTATCTCTCATTTATTCCCCCAATTGGTGTATAGATCCCATTTTAAATCCATAAATTACCTAATTTACGTTTCTATTAATGGGCTTGGGTCTAAAAGTCTTAGAATTGGGTCTTTGAGCCTATTTGAGTTGGGCTTAGCCCTTTAGTTGATATAGGACTTTTAAATGGATTAAATAAATCCTTAATTCTTCTTAATAGCACATTAAGCCTTTTAAATTACTTAGTAATTGTATTTTAATCCCAGAAAATTCCTAAAAAGTTCTCGGGCGTTACATCTGATAAGATTGCGTGCTATTCTTCTAGGAAGCTTGGGCATGTAAAATCTGAATGCCCTGACGAAGTGAAGAGATCATCACCCAAATGGAAAGAAAGAAGAACAAGGCTATGGTATCTACTTGGAGTGATGAAGAAGAAGATGACGATGAAACAAGCTCCACGGAAGGAGAAAAGGTAAATTTCTGCCTCATGGCTAAGGGAGATGAAGAATCAGAGGTACAATCTCCCTTTGATCATTTTTCAACTAGTGACTGGGAAGAAGCTTATTCTGAGTTGATAGATAAATATAACATGTACAAAAAGGAGAATAACGCTTTAAAAAGGGAAATCAATATTATTGTGCATGATCATCCCTTAAATGAAAAGAATGCATCATTGGAATATGAAATTCTAGATTTGAAGAAATTAGTTGAGAATCTGGAATATGGAAGGAGCGAATTGAAAGACCTAGAAGCTGAAAATGAGAGCTTAAGAGATGAGATTGATGATGCAAAATCAAAGATGCAAAAACTTCAAAGTGACATCAAAATAACAAATGAAAAATATGAAGCCGTCAAGGAAGTCAATACCAAACTACAAGAAAGTGTTGAAAAGCTCCAAAAGGAACTGAAGGATAAACAAAATCAACTGGAGAAGTTTGTGGATGGAAAGGAGAACTTAGATGCTTTGTTAGGAACAAGAATGAACTTTAACAAAGAAGGGCTGGGATACAATCCCACCAAAAAGAAAAAGATTGGCATGAAAACTATCACCTTTGTTTCTTCTTCAGATGCTTCTTCCTCAAACGCTAAACCCATCTAACGTCAAGAAAAATCAAACAGTAAAGAAAAAGAAAAAATGGAAGCACCCCTAAAGAAACAACTTGGAATCCCTAACAAAAATGCTCAGAAATTCTAGAAGGGTCAACACTTTCCTCAGCCCAAGTCTGCACACACTCAGAGTAGAAAAGGTCCAAAGGGCAGCACATGTCGACACTATCATCAGCCAAGGTTGACACCTTCCTGGTCATCACCTAGTCAGGCCGCTGGGAATGCCCCAATAGGTCGACACTCAAGTCACAGGAGGTCGACACTCCCACCAAATAGAAACCCTTATAAATGGGTAGAACAGGAGAGAGGTCGACACCAAAGTCACAGAAGGTCGACACTACAGCCAAACAGAAACAATTATAAATGGGCTGAATAGGGGACAGGTCGATACCCACACTCTCACAGGTCGACACCTTGATACTTTTGGTGCAATCATGATTCATACACATACAGACATGATCACACTTATTCTCTGAGATACAACTCCTTTTATCGATCAAGAACAAGCTATTGGAACCAAAATCAACCATTTTACAACCTCCACCACAAATCAAAGGCTAAAAAATAAAGAGTCAATGTGAAAATGGAAAACAAGAACCTGAATCCTCCTTCAAGCAAGGAAACTAAGTATGAGAGTAAAATTTGGATTCCTAAATCTATGGTATCATGCCTTGTTGAGATGAATGGTTTGCTGGGACCCAATCGTGTATGGGTTCCAAAGATTGTTGGTTGAATTGCCTTGCATGAATGTCTTGCAGCCATACACAACATGTGGTACCTAGATAGTAGCTGTTCAAGACATATGACGGGGGACAGAACAAAATTCTATCTTCTGGTGGAAAAAGAAGCTGGGCATGTCACCTTTGGAGGGAACAATAAAGGAAAAATCATTGGCTCAGGTAAAGTAGGTAAAAATCCCTCCAACTTAATTGAGAATGTTTTATTGGTTGATGGTTTAGAATATAATCTATTGAGTATAAGTCAATTGTGTGATAAAGGGCATAGAGTAGTGTTTGACTCTCATGAATGTAATATTCTGGAACCAAAATCTGATAAAATCAATTTTTTTGATAAAAGAGTCAACAATGTATACAAAATTGACTTAGATGATCCAACTCATTTAAACCTCTGTCTTGCTGCACCAAAGTCTAAACTTGCATGTTTATGACATCGTAGACTAGGACATGCTAATTACAATATCTTGCATAAACTTCTGAAATATTCAATGGTGAGAGGACAACCTGAGCTCTCCTTTAAACAAGATAATAAAATTTGTGATGCATGCACCTTAGGGAAACAAACAAGAAAATCATTCAAAACCAGAACTGAAAATTTATCATCTAGACCACTTAAACTAATACACATGGACTTGTTTGGGCCAACAAGAACTGCTAGCTTAAGTGGTAAAAGATATGGCTATGTGATAGTAGATGATTTTTCAAGGTTCACATGGGTGTTCTATCTTGCACACAAGAATGATGTTTTTGGTGAGTTTCAGGCACTCTACATGACGATAAAGCAAGATGGTGAGTTCAAAATTTCGAACATTCAATCAGATCATGGTGGTGAATTATAAAATTTTTACAGGGCTGAAGGAATATCTCACAGGTTTTCATCACCAAGGACTCCTGAACAAAACGGGATAGTTGAGAGGAGAAACCGAACACTCATAGAGATGGCTAGAACGATGCTTGCTGAACGACAACTCCCAAGGAGATTTTGGACCGAAGCGGTAAATACAACATGTTACATCATCAACCACTCCATGGTAAGGCCATTCACCAAAAAGACTCCTTATGAGTTGCTCAAAGGTAAAAAGCCTTCTCTCTCACACATAAGAGTGTTCGGATCTAAATGTTTCATTCATAACAATGACAAAAGAGAATTGGATAAGTTCGAGCCCAAGAGCGATGAAGGTATATTTCTTGGTTATTCTGATCGATCTAGGGCTTATATGATTTACAATATCAAGAGTCAAGTTGTGGAAGAATCATCCCATGTTACTTTTGATGAATTTAATGATGAATCTAATAATGACAAGCCCTGTAGGGAAGATGACAATGGGGAGTTCCTGAAATCAAAGGAAGAATATGATCCTCCACAAGATGAGACAAGAAAAAATGATGACTTGGGAGAAACAAACAATTCAAGGGATCCGAGTGTCGGTGAAGGTAATGACATCACTAATGTTAGAATTCTTAAAGATCATCCCTTGGATAATGTAATTGGGAACTTAAATGAACCACCTAGAACCAGGTCGCATTTTAGAATAGTTGAAGAATTGGACCAAATTGCTCTTGTCTCACAAATTGAACCAAAAAATGTTGAAGAAGCTTTGAAAGATGAAAACTGGATAAATTCCATGCAAGACGAATTAAACCAGTTTGAAAGAAATAATGTTTGGCACCTTGTTCCTAGACCCTCATCAAAATCTATCATAGGCACCAAATGGGTCTTTAGAAACAAACTTAGTGAAGATGGCAAGATAATAAGAAATAAGGCTAGATTGGTGGCTCAGAGCTACAACCAAGAATTTGGAGTAGATTTTGAAGAGTCTTTTGCCCATGTAACTTGACTAGAAGCCATTAGGATGTTGCTTGCATTTGCACGTTCACACAAAATAAAATTGCATCAAATGGATGTTAAAAGTGCATTCTTAAATGGACTAATCAAAGAAGAAGTTTATGTGGAGCAACTACCTGGCTTTGAAAGTTCTGATCATGAAGATTATGTGTACAAGCTGGACAGGGCTCTCTATGGCTTAAAGCAAGCAACTAGAGCTTGGTATGAAAGGTTAAGCTCCTTCCTCACCGAAAACGGATATACAAGAGGTAAAGTAGATCAAACACTTTTCACCAAAAAGTAAGGTAAGAACATCTTGATTGTTCAAATCTATGTTAATGATATCGTGTTTGGATCTACAAAATCTGAAATGTGTGAGGAATTTGCTAACCTTATGACTAGTGAGTTTGAGATGAATTTAATGGGTGAACTTCAATTTTTTCTCGGCTTAAGGTCAATCAAGGTGCAGATGGGTGCTTTATAAGCCAAGCCAAATACATTAAGGAGCTGCTAAAAAGGTTTAACATGAAAAATTACAAATACATTGCAACTCCTATGGGGACCAACACATCACTGGATGCGGATGAGAAAGGTAATTTTGTGGATGCAAAAACTTATAGAGGTATGATTGGTTCACTGCTTTATTTGACTGTATCTAGACCAGACATCCAGTTTAGTGTATGCCTCTGTGCTAGATTTCAAGTTAGTCCTAGAGAATCCCACTTGATTGCCATCAAGCGTATCTTTAGATATCTTGCTGGGACTCAAGACTTTTGGTTGTGGTATCCGTCATCTTGTGATCTTTCTCTTATTTCTTATTCAGATGCGGACTACGCTGGATGCAAGCTGGATAGCATGAGCACTAGTGGCTATTACCAGTTTCTGGGAGGGTGTTTAGTCTCTTGGGCCTCCAAGAAACAACACTCGGTTGCCCTCTCAACTGCAGAGGCAGAATATGTTATTACGGGGAGTTGTGGCATCTAAGTATTGTGGATTAAACATCAACTCCAAGACTACTTAGTGGATCTTAGTTGTGTCCCGATTTTGTGTGATAACACTAGTGCAATCAATCTTGTAAAAAATCCAGTCCAGCACTCTAGGACCAAGCACATTGAAATTAGGCATCACTTCATTAGAGATGAGGTCCTTAAGAAAAATTTTGAACTACATTTTGTTAATACACTGAACCAAGTTGCTGACATATTTACCAAGCCCTTGTGTAATGACAAGTTTTCAACACTTAGAAGGGAGCTTGGTCTATGCAGACTTCAATTGAATAAGAATTGAATTACTGGAGATCCTTATTTCACCTTGGTTGCTTGTTGATTTTGTTGAATTGCAATAAAAAGGTTATACAGAAAATCTGATGCATATACTTTTCATATCAATACATGTCTTTATGCATTGGCATGCACGGTTTGATAGGTATATGATCATGATGCATTGCATTGGTTGCTGCATTTTTTTTGTTTGACCATGGTATATAAAATGGCGATTTGTGGAAAGGTAGGTTATGTTTGCTTGAAAGCATTCACCATGCGTGAGGATACACCTCCGCCGAGTACCATGAGTCGATATTGCATTTAGGCCATATTTTCAGGGGGTGCAACTTTGTTGAATCGTTCTTGCACACATGCTGTCTTCATTTTGTCAAATTTAATAAGTGTACAACCATTGGCATGAATTTTCAAATCATATTTTGATATCTTGCTGATGACCATTGCATATCCTCAGGGGGAGTGTCCACTACTCATCATCTTAACTTGATAATCATGCTTATCTGAAAATTCAATGGATTATTTCTTGTTGTTGCTATTGGCTGTTCTGATCACCTTCTTAAAAAATCTAAAATTCAGTAGCTTCCAATCTGGGTACCATGATCATAAAACTGAGTGAAATTCAAAGTAAGAATCCTCTATTATATGACCTTGTGCTTGTCCATCCTATAAAACTGGTTCAGGTTTAATGACTTCATTGAGTTTTGAGACAAATGTTATGAAATCATCTGTGTTCAATTTTTTAATAGACCCTAACCAGTGTTTACATGTTGTGTCTTGAATGACTCCTTCTGAAATCTACAAATTCTACTTTCAAGGCAACCTTGGTTGAGATACTAGCACTAAGTATTGTCTTTAAACATCATGAATAGTTGGAATTCTTAACTGCTAAAGTTTGTCAGAGTAATGACGTTGGTTCACTGAGAAACCATGTCCCTTGTCCAAGAAGACAAGTGGGCTGTGTCATGAAGTGCCTTTGTTAACTCTGCAGTAAGTTGAAGAAAAATCTAAGGCAGAGCAATGGCTCAGTTGCTGAGAAATATGTCCCCTCATCAAAGAAATGAGGTCAGACAAGTCATGAGGTGACAATGCTATCTCTGTTCAATTTGAGGCATGATTATCAGTCACACCAAGTACCTAGGGATACTGACGTCTAAACAACGTGTATCCCCAAGATACAATGCATGATTGGACTTAATTGCTCGTAAAAATCCTCTGTGCTCAAAGAAAATTATGAGCTAGATAGCATAAGATGAAAGAAAAACTGTTGTAACTCTGAATTCCATAAGAACTTCATGAGTGTTTAACCTCACTACTAGTTGTGTAACTTTCAAATAAGTCGTTGAATCTGAATAAGCCAGGCAAAGGAAGGTTAAACATGGATTCGACATGCAATTCTGGTTCATTTCTATTAAAACATGCATGTAGATGTTTTTCAAATTCTTTTCATGAACTCTGATATCATTAGATTTGAACCACGCAATTTGAATCAGGATCATGTCATAAAGTTTGTATAATGGTCGATTCTGAACATAAATATTCTCTTTGTTATGAGATTAGTATCAGACTGTGAAAATTCTTGCATTTTCAGATCCTCAACTCCTCATACATATTGTATTTCTCCAAAAATTCCTCATAATCATATCTTCTATGCAAAATTCATCCTGGCTCTGATCTTCTTTCTCTCCACCATTTCTCGTCCCATCTTTTTGCTAATGTCAAAGGGGGAGAAGATGTTTACTTGAGTCATTTAGAAAGGGGGGAGAGCAGATCAGTTTTCATGCTGTGTCTCGAAAATGCTTGATTCGGGTCACATTACCAACAATGACTCACATTGTTCCCATCATCAAAAAGGGGGAGAATGTTGTGTCCCTATGATTTTGATGCTTTCCAACACTCTGAGTCATTAATATTCTCATCCCTTGATTGCTGACATTGATTGATATTCTCATGACAGATAAGCCAAATAAGTCATAAGAGATGGCAAAAGATGAAGCCCAGTGCACGCGCCCAAGTCACCTCAGAAAATCCCTAAAAGATAGTTTTTACACTAGTGGTGTCGACCTCGCAGCCCAGAAGTGTCGACCTCCCCAGCTCAAGCGCCATCAGTCCAACGAAGGTCAAAGGGTGGTGTCGACCTGCCTGTTTCAGGAGGTCGACCTGTGGGCCTTCCAGAGAGCGTTATGAATGCATTTTCGCTTGGCAGTGTCGACATGCCTGTTTCAGGAGGTCAACCTGTGGTCTTTCCATAGAGCGTTATAACCGCCCCTTCATCAAGACAGGTCGACCTCACCACCTATACAGGTCGACACCACAGTTATCTCCGCAGAATTTTAAGCCACTTTTATGTCAAATCAAAGGGCAATCCAGAGAGCGAAAAGTCATACCGCAAATCCCCAAAATCACAGATTTCAAGGTCTGGAGGAAGGTTCCAAGTTTGTCACATGTCCTAGTCATCATGACCCCATCTGAAAACACCTTTTGGAGGCTACTGTGGCAGGGTTCACATCTGAGAAAAGTCTACTACCTTTTTGCAGCCAACCAATGGGATATGATCGTAGAAAGGTACACTAAGCATAGAAGTGATCTGAGCTAATGAGGAAGCAGTCTGTAGGATGCTGTCCACAAGAATCATTTAATGCTCAGATTTGAAACAGAAGGAAAGTCTTATTGTATATTTCCTCTGAACCAATCAAAAGAAAGCAAGTGTGAAGACACCTTTTCCACTCAAGCTGAACCAATTAGTGGATAATTTTTTGGTGGGAAAATTTCCTCGCTTGAGGAACTAAGAAAGGACACACACCTCCATATAATGGGTGTGATGCAACTAGAAGAAAGATGAGAAGCTGCTGCTGCTAGTGCTGTCGGTGCCCGTTTGAGAAGAGAAGGACAACGCAAGAATCCAGCTGCGTCAAGAACTGAAAGAGAAGAAGAAGAAGAAGGAGAAGAAGGTGAAGAGCTCAAGGCCATTTGTGAAGATCTGAAGCAAACCCACGAGCTCCTCTTCCATCTGCTTATGCATTGCAAAGATAAAGCTACCATCATAGAAGCAACAGACCTCCTCGCAGCAAACCAAGCTCTCCATATTTCAGACAAGGACTTTTGCATTTTGCATTGAGCTTTACTCTTCATGTCTGAGTTTTCTCATCATCCTTTTCTTTAGTTTGATCTTATTTAATGAAACCTTGAACCGTCCCTACCGGTGATAGTAGGAAGACAGATCAAGCGTGTGTGCTTGAATCTGTGGTCTGGCCGGTGTGCCATCAAGTTGTGCATCAGTGGTTCCTTGAGAGAGGATAGTCTCTCTGCAAGCTGTAAGGTAGTGGGCTGTTAAGCTGTGTATTTAGCGGATTGTGTAGTTGCACTAGGGAAGCCTCACTTGGTTTAAGTGAGGGGTGGACGTAGGACTTTGGAGAAAGTCCGAACCACCTTAAAAGTCTTTGTTCATGTGGTTTACATGTGTGATTTCTCTTTGCTCGATGCTTGTCTAGGTTGGTATCTATCTACTCTCTTGCATTGTGCGTGTGCATTACCTGCATCTTATAGTAGTTATCTTTATTCCGCTGCGGTTTGTTTGAGTTCTCGAAAAAGTGGGGCAGATCTATTCACCCCTCCCATCTAGATCAGCAATTCCCACACAACATATATGACAAGCCACCTCTGATCATGAATGAGACAGGATGATGAGTAAAACTCTGATTAACTGGGGACTCTAGCATCTAATCGATGCGCCTCCTCATGCCAAAGGAACAAACTCCATATGGCTGTACTTGTAAAATGGGCAAAATGAGAAAGCAATTGGTTTCAAATGAAAATCTATTTTTTGTGAAAGAAAATGAATTTCATCTGGCTGACCCTTAAGAGAATTCTGCACCTTAAGATGTTTATCTTCAATACTAGTTAAGATTCTTTCTAGGGGTATCTCATGAATTCTTTAAGAAAATTAAAAAGGAATGAGGGGCGAGGCCTTTGATCTTAAAAGGTTTGTTTTAGTTCTATTAAATATGCTAGAACATATTTTCTGGGTTCTTACACTTAGATTTCGAGCTTATACACTTTAAACCATAATTACACTTGATGGTCTTGAATTATGCTGCTCTAAAAGGAGAATATTGATTCTTCAAATGAAAACCTCTGATGTGTGAGGCTAGTTTGATGCCTCTTTCTTTCTGAGCTGTTCAAATCCCCTTCCACTATAATCCTTTACTTCATCTCCTATTTTCAGCATGCATGAGTTCCACGTCTTCTATATTTCCTTCTTGCATATCTATTCAAATCCTTGATGGTCTCATAAGGGGAGATAATCTGAAGTCATTATCTTGTAAAGCAGTTGGTTTCATGCATCTTCTTTTACAATTGGTATCCTCTTGCATGTAGTTAAACTGCATTTCTTAAGTCCATGCATTGCATAGAAAACACAAAAATTTTGAAAACCAGAAAACTCAAAAAATTGTCCATAATTGCTGCTGCTCCAGAATTTAGGGCACATAACCCTACTTGGGGGACCCAACAAATAGGGAGACCCAACAATCTGTCTATCTGCTCGCCTGCTTGTGCTTTGCATTTAAGCCTTTAATCTTCTCATGCAACCCCATATGCTCAGATTCAGACTTTGTGATTGGCCTTAATTTTAGCCCTCTTTGCTGATGGCAAAGGGGGAGATATTTTGATGAGTCATTACCTATTTCATGTCTATAACTCCTTAAGAAATGACTCATGATGAACTCATAATGACTCATAGTTGCCATCATCAAAAAGGCGGAGAATGTTGGGCATGTGTGAAACATGTTTGATTCTATTATTTTGATGATGTATGACCATGAGTCATTGATGAGTCTTATATGGATTTAATATTGCCAACATGTATAAGTTTCAGGTAAAAGTTAGCACTGACATGTGTTGGCCACATGATGATACCATCCGATGGTGTCAAGTGATATGATGTATTGAACAAGGCCAGCTAACAACAGTGCAAGGCAAAGGGAATGAAGCAATGAAGTTCCATATCCAAGAGTTCCTTATGGCTGATATTCAGTTGATAAGCTTATGTGCAAATCAAGCAAGGCATTTTGAGGAAGTGTCACTGGCAGATCAAGCATTTTAGACCAACCTCCCAAGTGTAAAGCTCCTTTGGATGCATAGAAATCAAGGCAGACAAAACAATTGAGTAAGGGTGCCAAATAGGTCTTAAGGGTGCCAAATAGACCTATAGAGGTGACAAATAGCTTGGACGGGAGAAAAAGGGCTGAGAAGAAGAAAAGCTTTAAGGGTGGTGTCGACCTCACTATGAGCAGTGTCGACGTCACCAGCTCCAGCAGCCATCCGCCAAATGAAATCTCAAGGGTAGCATCGACCTCATTCTATCAGGAGGTCGACCTTAGGGCTCTTCCAGAAGCCGTTGAAGACAGAATTTTTCAAAGCAGTGTCGACCTCACCTCTCAGCAGGTTGACCTTACGCTCCTTCTAGAAGCCATTATAAACAACGTTCTGCAAGGCAATGTCGACCTCACTTTCACAGGAGGTCAACCTTACGCTCATTCCAGAAGCTGTGATAAAAGGAATTTTTCAAAGCAGTGTCGACCTCACCTCTCAGCAGGTCGACCTCACTGAAGAAGAAACTCAAAAGTATTATGACCGATCTATCTTCTCCAAAATCGTACAGAGAGGAAAAAGGTCCGACGTAAACCTCTGAAAAGTTGGTTTTTGAGGGCTGGAGGAGATTCCTAGGACTGACCTCTGTCCCTATCATAATAAGTTATCAGAACTCTCTTTTGGACAAGGTATTTGTCAAGGAAAAGACTCACTCTCAGGTGTCCTCTCTCCTGAACTTTGCCAGTCCTGTCCCCTGCAGCCTACCAGCAAAGCTTGTGTCTGAAGAGAAAATATCCCTGGTCAAAGGGACGTCCTTCTCTGCAAGCCAGCCCATGGACATTAAAGATACTGCAGGTCAAAGCTCTCTTGTTTATTCTAACCATTCAAATGCAGATTTCTTGGAGGGAAAAATTTCTACTATTTTGCAGACTTATTCCAAGCTCAAGACCCATGATCCACCATTCCAGAATTTGCTCCAAGGATTTGAACGACTCAAATTGACTTCTCCATATTCAAAGGGGCAGCTCCAGACCTTCTTCTATATATATGAAGCAATGGCCACCTTAAAGGAGTTAGCCGAGCACTGCATCAAGGAGAGATCTTGTTAACTCGAGCCCAAGAGAAAGAGGAGAGAAAAAGAGAAAGAGTAGATAGGAAGAAAAGAGTGTGAGCAGCCTCGAGCTTCATGAGAAAAATCTGAGAAGAAAGAAAGAGAGAAAAAGAAGAAGAAGAGTGAGAAGGCCCCTCCACCCCGTCTGACCTAGTCTAGTGGTGAGAAGAGAAGTGAGCTGAGGAAGCAGAATCCCAACCTTGAAGAAAATGCTTCATGACTCAGTCAGAAGCTACAGTTGGCTCTTTTTAACTTCTATTGATGTTTTCATTTCCTACTTTAAACTTCATATCTATGTGTGTGCTTGGGGCTGTGTCCCCGTGTCTTCTTGCTGCACTTGCAGCGTGTCTCTTACTTTTCCTTTGTGTGCGGGTGTGGGTGGGGCTTGTCCCCGTGTGCTGCGCTTGTAGCTTGAGGACTCTGTCCTCGTGAGGAGCATGCTTCTCATATGCATGGGGCGTCGTCCCCATGTGGTGCTGTGAAGCACCATGAGGACTCTGTCCTCGTGAGGAGCTTGCTCCTCGTAAGGTTGGGGTTCGTCCCTATGGGGCTTGTCCCTGTTGCTACGTTTGTAGGGTATAGTGAAGCCTCACCGGGTTTGGTGAGGGGTGGATGTAGGTCTGTGGGTTTACAGACTGAACCACCTTAAAAATCCATTGTGCAGTGGTGTGTCCTTGTGTGATTGCCTCCATTTCTTCTATGTCCACTTCACAAGGTCCTATGATTTTATCTCTGCATTTCTGTTGGCCGAACACTATACATATTGCGAGCCTCCGCCGTTTACCAGCATTCTTGCTGAATGAACATAGGCTCCAATCACAGGGTTACTGGTGTGTTTATTTCATTCATCTTAACATTGCTTTCACACACACCAACGGGTTGATGAGATCTATGTTGTCCAATGCAATAGATCTAACTTAGTTCTTAACCGTCTCTGAAGGGGTGTCAACCTCACTGCACAGCAGTGTCGACCTCAACTCTCTACATAGCTATGATCCGTTGAAGGAGTGTCGACCTCACCACTTGGGAGTGTCGACCACAGCAGTATGTGCACTGTCTTCTGCTGTCCTATTTTGAGCTATTGCTATCAGATCCGCTGTGCATTATGTCAAGTGCTCTATTAGAATTAGATTACAGTGCTTGTCATTTTAATCAGCTAAGAATTTAATTAGGCCAAGGTTTTTGAAAGGATCTATTCAACCACCCTTTTAGATCCGGTTGCACCCCATTGGACCCAACAATGTTGACATAGGACCCCTCACGGAAACCGTTATAAACACATCTTGCAAAGGATGCGTCGACGCTCCCTTCTCCCCGCGTCGACGACAACACGTTAGTTCACAAATAGCTCAGGCGGAAGCCTTGATGCATCGACCCCGTTCGCTTCATAGCATCGACTCCATGAAGATCTGGCTCCTAGCAGCTCAGAAGACGGCTAGTTGCGTCGACGCAAGAGCATTGTTGCGTCGACGCACCTGAAGCTCCTCAAGCCAAATTATGTCAAACCTACACCGTTTTAGAGTGCGTACAGAGGCTAAAAGGCAGCGACGTAAACCTCCAAAAACATGCATTTCAAAGTCTGGAAAATGTCCTAGGACACAAATCCCACCTTTCTATGATAAGGAAGTCAGAATCCCTTTTGAAGGAAGATCTGTTAGTAGACACATTTAGGAAAAGTCTCTTGTCACATCCCGAACCGATAGCAGCGGAACGCATTTCAGAACGTGGCAGCGATTCAATCGTCTCATTATAATTGAGTCAATAAGTTTTAATAACAAGTTTATATCAATAAAAATTTATTTTGTCAATTTCTGAACAAGGAAAAGACACTCTGACCAGACATAGACATTTAAAACTAGATAAAAGACACCAAGCTAATCTAGACTCAAGAAAAATAAACGACACGAGTCATCTAGTTTCCAGAGCTCTCTTGCACACTTTCCCTTTCCATTTGAGTCACGGTCCCGCAAGCCACCTGATTACCTAAAAAATATTAAAATAGGCTGGATGAGCAAAACGCTCAGTAGGAATTACATCTCAAGACCAAGCTTGCTTTAAGTAAATTACATGTTACATGAAAATGTAGGACCAATATGCATGAATGATCGCAAGATGAAATAGAAATATATCAATTGAGCAAGATATGGAAATACTAGCAAGGAGAAATAAGCAAAGCTTCAAGGAATTATCAAGCATGTAATTATTGTATATCATCATGAGATATTGGCTATTTAAGTTCTAGCAAGTATCACGTCGAGTCAAGTACATCAAGTAATATCATGTATTTTCACGTCACGAGAGAGATAAAGAGAGTGGAATGCCATAGAAAAATCTAGAAAGGCATGCACTCCGGTGCAATGCTACACCGTGGTCAATATAGCTTCCATGGGCACAAGTACTTTTGGGCGCTCCTCCTAGGACCAGACCGGGCCCCATAATTGCCAGGCATTGAGTCATGTAAATATTTTGGATATCTACTATAGTTTATAGCTAATAGAATCCCAAAGGAATAAGCCGTTGTAGGAACATAAGGTGGATTTGCAGAACAGAGATCCAAGGACAGAACTTGAGTAAGGATGATATATCGATAAAACACATGAAAACTCATGACAATCTGAAAATTTGGATAATTGGCATCCACTCAGACCGCCACCAATTACAGAAATAGCATCCACTACTTGGTCGCCAATTCCTGTGAACAGTACATGCACGACGAAATAGCGACTTCTCAAACGGTCGCTAATTCAATTAGCGTCCACTGTCTGGTCGCCAATTCCAGACAGAGACAGACTTCTCACAGAGGCCAGAAACATCGCTCTATGTGGGCTAGGGCATCACGTTTCTTCAGAGTGACGTGACAATCGATGGTTCCAGGGTTTTAAGGGTACAACTTGCTCAACTACCTTGAGGGAATCCGTGGCTAGCGGAGTCTTACAGAGTCTCAATGAAGAAAGTACCAGTACGAAGGAAGAAATATCCCGCGAGGGTCCAATCATCACCAAGAGTTAGTGTGTAAGCAGTGGAAAGCAAAACAGGGACTAAGTCTCGGACGTGAGACAATGGTGCGAAAGATCCAGCGGTCTAGGATCGAGGAAAACCCGGGATGAAAATAGTCACAGAAAACTGTGTGCTAGCAATGGCCACTAATTATAATTAGCGCCCACTGTGTGGACGTCAATTCATAAAATTTCCAAAATTTACTTTAATTACTAGAAAAATGACGACTCTTCAGAGAGGCACAATATCATCAATCTATGCCCTGAGGTATGACGCCAATTCTTTTATTTATTTTATTTATATATGTACAATCCAGGAAATAGCGCCTTCTCAAAGGTCGCTAATTCTTTTCCACAAGAAAAGATGCCTTTCTAGAAGGGCGCAGGTTCTTTAATATGCGACATGGGTCTGGTCGCAAATTCTTTCCAGTGTTACACCCTGCAACGCATCCCTTGGATACGTTCACAGAGACAAAACACTGTTCATTTTCTTAGTTTAGCATGAATAGTAAGTAACATGTTGATGTTTATTAGGATATTTAGGAAACTAAAGACATGGTCATGCAGAGAAAATATGGAGATCCTAGGAACATGCTCATAGTAATTTTTATACATTAGGTTCCATAATTATTTAATTTTAAGGATGTGTTAATTATTTAATTAAGTCACAGGAAATAGCGGCAATCTTATGGTTGCACATTATTTAGCGGCAGACTGTCGCTAATTCAAGAATTAGCGGCCGCATGCTCGGTCGTGCATTAATCTGTGGCCAGAGGACAATCGCCTATGTAGGAATTTGCGGCCACTGAGGTGGTCGCTATTTTCAATGAAACATTAAAATAATCTTTTACGTAAAACTCAAGCACGGGGAGACAAGGGAAGGAGATATAAACATGATCTTCATGAGTTACATGCATGCAACCTGTTACTAATCATCTTGGGCTTCAGTTCCTTGAGATAACCTACGTGTTTGGGGTTGATCGGGACTAGACCTGTAAACGGTCGGATACGGAGTGGATAGTGTGATATCCGAATTCGTATCTGATTAATAATCGAATTATCCGATTAGTAATCGAATTATCCGTCGGATACTTTATTCAGATAACGATCGGATAAATACGAATTCGAATTTGGTTCGAATTTTAAACGGATAATTACTAGGCCTACTTAGGGGTGAGTTGTGTTAGCCGTGTGGGAGCATCATATATTATTTTCTCAAAAAAATAAAGAAAGAGTGAAAGTTTTTTTATTTTGAGAGATGTTATCAAAAGATTAGACTTCATCTTAAAAAATAGGAGATAACTTATGAAGTGGGTGTAAGTGAATTTCTTATTTTTAAATTATATTTTGAGGTCAAAAAAGATAAAAAAGAATAATCAAACAATATATTAAGATTTAAGCTAATTATATATAGAATATGTATATCATTAGATTTTTATCTAAGGGTTCATATTCGGTCGGATAATATCCGACACGGATATCTCAATATTTGAATTCGTATCCGATTAATAATTGGATATCTGATATCCAATTAAATTATCCGTCGAATATTTTATTCGGATACTTATCCGATTAAACGAATACGAATTTGAATTCGGTTCGAATTTTAAACGGATAATTGCCAGGCCTAATCGGGACGACGAACAACAAGGAAGAAGGAGAAGCTCGACAGCAACTGCAACCACACGAACAAAATCAGCAGCAGCAGTAGGCCAGCAATTGCAGCAACGACCAGACGACGTTGACGCACGGTACGAACAACAGCAACAAAGGATGTTTCTGCGTTCGACAATGGGTCTTATATATAGAGTTGGGGCTCAAGCTTCCTAATGGGAATTAACTTTTCTACGTAGAATCCTTGTAGGTTTAAGTCTTTCTCGTGATAGCTTCGAACCTTCCTTGTCGACAGCCGCTTTCCTAGTTGGAAAAACCCTAGAGCCTCATGCAAGGTTTGAACGTGGTAAAGCTTTGAGTTTATCAAAGGATCCTATTAGTGTGAGTAATTATGCATATATCCCTCAGACTCCTTTATACAATAGTAAGGCCCATTAGTCCTTAGGATAACCTATTTACGTGAGGCCCATATATATGGGTTTAAGGGTTTTTAGGTTTTATTAATTTGAGTTGGGCCCATTATTTCTTCTATAAAGGGATTTTTATTATGGTCGATTTATTTCCTCCAATCTTTATAGGTATTTTAATATATCCCATTCTATTAGTTAACGGGGTCCTTGGTGTGCATGAGTTGGGCCTCGAGCGCTAAGCCCATTCCATTAAGCTTATTTATTTATTTGGTGTGGGTTGGTCATAATATATACTAGGATCTTTGAGAGTTCCATTAAGGTGGAACTTTATATAGGGATTTTATTTCTTATAATTTTATTTATTTATTTCCATTATTAATCTTTCCATTATCTTGAGTATCAGAGGCATGTTTCAATCCTAGAAAAATCTTTATTTTCACTCTAAAGGGAATATTAACTAGCCATATTTATTTATTCTAAAGACATTATACTCAAGTTTTATTAATTCAAACATTATTAATGATTTTTTAGAGAAATACTTAGATGACGTCATTTAATGTCCAATTTGTCTTTGAATCCTTTTAACATCGGTTGTTATTTGTTTTATGTGATGACCCTATTTTATTGTATATCTAACAAGTGGGCTCCCGATTATTCTATTTTAACCTTTACGATTTGACGGGCGTTACATCTCTTTTCATGGTACTCTGCCTTTTTACAATAGCCAATCAAATTTTAGTCTCTAAAAAGGTACCTAGGACAAAGGACCGTCCTTTTCTATCCTTGGCCAGTGAGGAGGCAGATCTGGAAGAGCTCCATGACCAAGAGCATCATTTCTATTCCAACCAATCAAATGGCAGGATCTTGGAGGGAAAATGGTCTACCATCTTTTCTATAAAAAGCGACCTTCTGCATGAAGAAGAAGCTATTGCTGCCACTATTGCTGTGACGACCCAGACTCCGGATACCAGGTAAACCCAACACCACTTGGATTCTGAGAGGCCTCCTGATGAGTGCTCATTTCTTTATGATAATTCATATCACATATATCATTTCATATGCATATAATTAGCCAATTATGCATATTTTATAAGTAATCTCAACCTTGCATTAATTGAGTCGTTTACGCAATTAACTTAAGTTGTGGTTAATTATTCAATGAAAAGAGGTTGAGGGTCATGAGAATTAAATTTTCATTGCATAATTGTAAGCATTTATAATTTTTGTGCATAAAGCAGTAATTCTTAATAGGCTTAATCTAAATTGTGTGTGTGCATGACGTCCAAGGTAATTACTAGAAGGGTCAGGGGCAAAAGCGTCACAAGATCAGGACAAGGGACACCCTAGGGCGTCCCTCCCACCTTGACCAAGTCAAAGGAGCAGTCGCCTTTCCTTTTTTGGTGTGAAAGGAGATAAAGAAATGGATTTTATTGAATTATCTTGGAGAGAATTTCTTGGAGAGAAAATAGGAGGAGATCTCCTCCTTATTAGGAAAGCCAAGGGGAGCCCCTTTCCTCTCTTCATCCAAACCCTAATCTCCTCCAATCCCAGCCATCCATCTTCATCAAATGTGATATCCACCCTCCATTTGACCTAGTTTCTCTATAAATACCCTTTGTCAAGAGGGGGAAAGAGAGTTTTCTTCTTAGCTTAAAATCTCATCCTTCTTTCTTCCCATAATTTAGGTTGACCTTTTCACCCCTTTTTGCTCCTCTTTTTGTCTTGCTGTCTTCATGAAAGTTCTTCATTGTTTAGTGCTCTTGAATTTCTTCTTCTTCCTCTTCAGCTAGTTCTACACGGTATTCAAGTTATTCTTCATTTTTCACTATTCTATCCTGTGCATTTGTAAATAACATTTTTCTCTATTCTCCCCTTATTTTCTCCATCTTCTGCTCATATTCTCATCTTGATCCTTTCATAAAAGTTGTGCATTTTTCTGTCTTCGACAATTTCTTCTTCTTCATCATCTTCTAATTCCTTCTAATTTTTATGCTATTCTCTCCTTTTCAATGTTCTGTCTTTGGTTTTTATTGCTCACGTTTTAAAGTCTTCTTCTTCTTCTTCCATCTCTCTCCCTCCCTTCTTATTTCATCTCACATCCCAAAGGCAGATCTTCTTCGTTCGGTCCTCTCAAGGTGATGTGCACGGCGAGACGGGGCGAACTTCCAAGGTACGGCGAGACATTGGGTGGCGCTACTCTTCAATCACTTGGCTATTTCTTCCCTTTTCTCTAGTGATTTCATGTTATAATTTCATGCACTTGTAATCTTTCATCTTATCAATAAAAATTTCATTGGTGCAATTGTCTCTTTTCTCTCTCCATCTCCTCCAAATTTCTCTTCTCAAGTCTCCAACATTCTCTAGATAGATTTATTTTTCTATGTAATCTCAATTTATTTCTTTTTCAAAATCACCCAAAATTTTGCTCAAAAAATAATACTAGACTTTTCCAACTTGATTAAAAGAGAAAATATTCCTCCTCGTAGGATCGACATATATTCACCACTCTACTTAGATTTAAAATTCTTTTGTGAGTGAGTGCGGTAATTTTTAAAATTATGTGCATGACATTTTTAACGACGAGTGTTTACGCACTTCAATTTTTGGCACCATTGTCGGGGAGGAAATAATGTTTAATGGTTGGAAATTATTATGTTTGATGTGTATATGTGTATACTAATTTTTCTGTTTTTATTTTGTAGGAAAAATAAAAAATTATAAAAATAAAAAATCATAAAAATTTGGATCTGAAATTCTCAGAAAATAAACTGTCACAGGAAGCGTCGTTGAAAGCCTGAAACTGTCGTAGAAAGTAGAAAATCAGACAATCTAGAAAATTCAAGCGTCGTTAAAGATAAGTAAACGTAGGAAAATGTCCTATTTTGAAAATTTCTAAAAAATTCTTAAAAAATTCTTAAAAAATTTTAAAATATAAAAAAATCATAAAAATCAGAAAACACCGAAGACATGATTTTAGGTTTTATTTTTCAGTAGAATTACATGTTGTTTGTTATTTTTAGTTAATAGTTTCTTTCATTCATCTTTTTTTAAAAAATAACTCAAAAAAACCCTTAAAATAGAAATCAAAAAATAATAATAAAATTTCATGCTATCATGTCCTCATTGTAGTTGCATCATTTTTATGTATTGTGCATTTTAGTTAATTTCTTATTTACTTGCATCATCATTTGAAAAAAAAAATCTTTCTCTTCTCTTCTATTTTCTCTTCTCAAGGGCAAGTTAGGTTCCTTACACCCTTCTTGGAATTGAAAGGACCCTCCATTGAGCATTCCGTCTCTTTGGACTGGAATTTCTTTTTTCAAGACTTCCATAAGTCCCCGCACCCGTGGATTCCCTCACAGAAGCCGGACAGGTTGTACCACGAAGTACCCCAGAGTTAGATTACCATTAGAAGGTCACACCAAAAAAAGAGGAGCTTTAAAATTTATTACTATTTTAGAAAATCGGTGTCTAGACTAGAGGTTAGGTGACAAACGCCTAAGCGGGTTTGTGGATATTTAATTAGGTCCCTACGAAAGTAGGGGGAGCCTCCCACAACCCCACCTCTTACCTGGTCGGTGGACCAATTTGATAGTGAGTGCCAATTCTTCTTTTACAATAAAAAATAAAAATAAAAATCATCATCATTTTTGCATATACCATTCATATAGGGGCTAATTCATTACATTTTCATTTAGTGGTTCATTTATTGCATTATTTTGAAAAACTTCAATTTTTTTTAAAAGATCCAAAAATAACAATATTTCTTTAGGCCCTTTTGCATTACATGCAAGGTAGGAGATCCCTACATCCATAATTGTTAGGGCCCATTAATAAAATTAAGAGGTTAACACATGCTAAACCATGCGGGCCACTTGAACTTAAATTCCTCATTTACCCAATATCATCAAAATCCTTCATTCTTCCACAATGGGGTTTACAATCCATCTCTTACCCAAGAACCACACCAATTGCCACCGGATTTTTTCACCCCTTACTCTCACACATATCCATATCCTAGGTGGGAAAACCAGCAATCTTCTTCTTGGGCACCCTATCAAGACCCCATGCAAAGTCCTTCGAACTCACACTTTTCAGATTGGGCTTCTTACTCAAATGCTCCTTACAACCAAGCCCAACATGAAGGAAAACCTATCTACTCCCCACTACCTCAGTACCAGACTGACTTCTATTCTGATTGTTACTCACCACAATCTGAGTGCCACTTAACCTATCTAGCTCCTCCATAGTCTGATTTCGAGGATATGTTTAATCAAATGACTCAACTCATCTTGGCCAATCAGCAGTCCATTAAAGCTCAGAGCCAAATTATCCAAGCCCAGCTTAACCAACTTGATAGAGAGCTCGAAATGGACCAACATGCTAGCCTCCCCACTGGAAACTTTAAAAATCCATTTCTTGATTATGACTATAATATCAACCTAAACGATCAATCCATAAATCCTCTAAGTCAACAACTCTCAAATAATTTTTGGTGATGAGGAGTATATGGGGCAGCCATATCAGAGAACTGGGAGTAGGGATGTCAATGGGCCGGGCCCGGGCCGGGCTTAGGTCGACCCGGCCGGGCCCGACTTATCCATATTAAAGCCCAAGCCCGCCCGGGCCCGCCCTATGTCAGGCCGGGCCCGACATTATTTAAAAGCCCGACTAAAGCCCGGCCCGATAATTTAAATATAAAATAATAATAATAATAATAATATATTTAATAATATAAAATTTATAATCTCACTAAATTAATTAAAATTTTGATACTAATTACATAATTTATGTGAAAAGGGAGTTTAAGCTTTTCTAATTAAATAAATTAACATAATTTTAACTAAATAATTTTTAAAATTTAAAGTGAGAATAAAAAAAGAGAACGGGCCGGGCCGGCCCGCGGGCCAAGTTGGGCCGGACTTTTTAGCCCGACTAAAAACCCATGGGTCGAAAAAGAGCTTGCAGTCCGGCCCGAAATTGGGCCAAGCCCGCGGGCCTGTCGGGCCGGCCAGGCCCATTGACAGCCCTAACTGGGAGAAAGCTAGTGAAGCTCATGTTGTGATGGTCAAGCATAATCATGAAGAAAATAATGAGGAGTTTAAGTTGGGACGAGAAGAAGATAGAAATGAACATCAGATCTATAATCAAATGCCTCTCCCTGAATTTGACAAAACTCTCTTTGAAGATGGGAAGGAAGAAGAAGTGAGGATAGAAAAAGAATTGAGCATTTATTTGAACAATACAACTGGGGTTAATGAGGAGTTGAATTTTTCGCATGAAAATCTTTATGACCAGGCAACCTTTAATCCGGAGGAGAGGATAGAGCTCTCGCACATTCCTGACCACGGCAATCCTAGAGATCTTTCTGAAATTCTTCAAGCCGATTGGTCGAATCCACCTGAAATGCATCAACATCACTGTGTCGAGGAATACATTCATTTTCCTTGCCTCCTGGACAATGAACTTGTGGTGAAATCTTTTGACGCCCCTCCCATTCCTGATTTTCCTCACCTCGACTTGATGCTAGACAAGCCCACATTTGAGGATGATCAAAATTCTGTCAACAGTAATAAGGTCTGTATCGCTTCATTCGCACCTTCTACAGAACTTAAAGAGGAATATTTCATCATTCATGACATGATCCTTAGCAATGTTCTTTCTTCATTCTATGATCGGGGTGGTCCTTTTAAGCTGAATCCACCTTGGTCTTTCACTGTTGATTCTCCTAATCTCCTTGACACTGATCCATTGCTTGAAACTCCTCTCCCTTTGATCCCTTCTCACCTCACTAATGTTCATGAAATATCTAAAATTGAGATAGAAAAAGATATTTTGCTTGATAATAAGGTCTTCATTAATATTTTTAACACTTACCAAGACCACAAATGGGAAGAAAGTTTTCTTGTCATTAATCAGGGGAATCCTTTTGGCCTAACAGATCCATCATGGTATTTACCGCAGGCCACCCCATTCAAAGTACGATTATTAACCCATGCATCACATGATCAATCTAATTGTGATAACAACCACTCTAGCCCCTACACAATCATGCTCAATCTCATCTTGTTGTGGTACAATGTTTGGTTTTTTAATAAAGATGAGATAACGTGGTGGCTCATTCTTAAATCTACATGTTGGTTATAGAGCTTTCATGCGCCTGGCTGAAGACGGAAAACTTAGCGCTTATGAGAGGCAACCCAAGGTTTTTTTGTTGTTTGATATTTTTGTTTGAGTGTGTTTTAGTAGGCAGGTCGAGGAGAAAGAGCTGTCGCCGTTATTCTAAATGAGTCTTTCGCCTCGCATATCATGTTGTCTCTTTCCTACTCAGCAGTATTTATTGCTACATTGTTCTTTTTATTGTCAATTCTATATGTCATTGAGGACAATGTCATTCAAGTTGGGGGGGGGGAGAAAATTTTCATGATGCATATAGTACAACCTGATATGAGTTCTTGCATAATGTCCTGCATATCATTCCATCTACATGAAAGGGAAAAGATGAAATCTCCGACTGAGTTTTCTTGATTCATGCTCTCATTAAAAGTAATTCTAGAATAGGAAAGACTAGGGAGAAGGATGATGGAAAATTTATTCAATCTAGCCATGGAAAATTAACTTAAGAATCTCTTTAAAGTTCTTCAGTACTTTAGAAAAATGAAATTCACTTTGCACGTTAATGAAACAAGCGGGACAAGTCTTCTGTTATTTTGGGCATAGTGTCTGATACTTTGCATCTCTTGAGGAGGAGATGATTTTGAAAAAACTTTCTGCCAGATTCTATCAAGTGATATGTTGAATAAGTGCAAACACACTCTTTTAAAAAAAAGTGAAAAAAAGAAAGAAAGAAAAAAAATACCATAAAAAATGCCCCTGATCTTAGTAACCGGGTCTGCTTCTCCTAAGGTAAGAGTTGAGGTTCGCGTCAAATAGTGAAGGGTTGTGCAACATCATGTGTGTATTAAAAAAAAATCTCAAAAGGGACAATGAAATAAGGTAGATAAAAGTTAGTGTGCTTAATGCTTTGAGTTAGGAGGTGTAGAGTTGAAATATACTTGCTTAAAATAGCAAATAAGGGACACAATTGTCTTAACTGTGAATTTAGTATTATACATGTACAAGTGCTGTTGAACATTGAGATGCATTCTTAGTCATGTCCCTTAATTTTTAACCTAAGGCTAGTGCGCATTAATGCTTCCTGATTCTTAATCTTTGGTTGATTCTGTGAAAGAAGAGCTAGATATGGAGGTATGAACTTTACAAACTCTTGTTGGTCTTAAATTTTAATCTAAGTGCATTGTTAAGGGACTAACAATGCGTAAGTTGGGGGTGTGATGAGTGCTCATTTCTTTATGATAATTCACATCACATATATCATTTCATAGACACATAATTAGCCAATTATGCATACTTTACAATTAATCGCAACCTTACATTAATTGAGCCGTTTACACAAATTAACTTAATTTGTGGTTAATTATTCAATGAAAAGAGGTTGAGGGTCATGAGAATTAATTTTTCATTGCATAATTGTAAGCATTTATAATTTTTGTGTATAAAGCAAAAAAAATTAATGGGCTTAATCCAAATTGTGTGTGTGCAGGACGTCCAAGGTAATTACTAGAAGGGCCAGGGGCAAAAACGTCACAAGATCAGGGCAAGAGATGCCCTAGGGCGCCCCTCCCTCCTTGACCAAGTCAAATGAGCAGCCGCCATTCCTTTTTTGGTGTGAAAGGAGATAAAGGAAAGGATTTTATTGAATTATCTTAGAGAGAATTTCTTGGAGAGAAAATAGGAGAAGATCTCCTCCTTATTAGGAAAGTCAAGGGGAGCCCCTTTCCTCTCTTCATCCAAACCCTAATCTCCTCTAATCCTAGCCATCCATCTTCATCAAATGTGATCTCCACCCTCCATTTGACCTAGTTTCTCTATAAATACCTATTGTCAAGAGGGGGAAAGAGATTTTTCTTCTTTTTCTTTTTCTTCTTAACTTAAAATCCCATCCTTCTTTCTTCCCTTAGTTTAGGTCAGCCTTTTTCACCCCTTTCTGCTTCTCTTTTCGTATTTCTACCTTCATCAAAGTTCTTCGATTTTTAGTACTCTTCAATTTCTTCTTCTTCCTATTCAACTAGTTCTACACGGTTTTCATGTTATTCTTCATGTTTTACTATTCTATCCTGTGCATTCGTAAACAACATTTTTTTCTATTCTCCTCTTATTTTCTCCCTCTTCTGCTCATCTTCTCATCTTGATCCTTTCATAAAAATTGTGCATTTTTCTGTCTTCTACAATTTCTTCTTCTTCATCATCTTCTAATTCCTTCTAATTTTTAAGTTATTCTCTCCTTTTCAATGTTCTATATTTGATTTTTACTGCTCACGTTTTAAAGTCTTCTTCTTCTTCTTCCATCTCTCTCCCTCTCTTTTTATTTCATCTCACATCCCAAAGGCGGATCTTCTTCCTTCGGTCCTCTCAAGACGGTGTCCACGGCGAGGCGGGACGAACTTCCAAGGCTCGGCGAGACGTTGGGTGGCGCTACTCTTCAATCGCTTGACTATTTTCTTCCCTTTTCTCTAGTGATTTCATGTTGTAATTTCATGCACTTGTAATCTTTCATCTTAACAATAAAAATTTCATTGGTACAATTATCTTTTCTCTCTCTCTATCTCCTCGAAATTTCTCTTCTCAACCCTCCAACAATCTCTAGATATATTTATTTTTCTATGCAACCACAATTTATTTCTTTTTCAAAATCACCCAAAGGTTTGCTCAAAAAAATACAAGACGTTTCCAACTTGATTAAAAGAGAAAATATTCCATCTCGTGGGATCGACCCGTATTCACCACTCTACTTATATTTAAAATTCTTTTGTGAGTGAGTGCGGTAATTTTTAAAATTGTGTGCACGGCATTTTTAACGACGAGTGTTTATGCACATCACCTCCCAAGAGCGGTAAAGCTCTGAAGGGATAAAAAGGAGTGTGTGAAGTACATTGAACTTCCATATAAAGTAGTAAATAATTAATTACTTTGATCATGGTTGCTAAATTAGCATAAATAAAATTACATTTTCTATAACAATTAAAACTACATTAGGTAACAAGCTACAACAGAGTCCAGTCCAACTAAAGCACAGTACAACAGGAAAGAGAACGTACTCTCAAGCCGGGGGAATCCCAACACTGGCAAAGCTAGCAACTAAGAACCACGCACCGCACTGAACCTCGAAGCACAAGGAAGGACAGCTACACCTGAAAAGTCAGGGGTGAGCCTCGTCTCACTGGCTCAGTAGGGGTCCCGCAGATCCCCACCACGAAACAAAAGCGGTAAACAACAGTGCTAAACAACTATAGCAAAGCAGTAATAGTAGGAGTAGAAACAACAGTAAAAGTAAAGAGGAAAAGCCGTACTCAACAGAAACACGGCAGCCGATCGAACCTCGGCCCTCCAAACTACTCCTAATCGGTAAGGACACAGATCCTCAGACATACAGTCGGGAATCACTAAACTGATACAAGAGACTCTGGCTACACAGCCAGGACACACCACGACACCCCAGTCGTGGAGGCTCGTCCACAGAGATAAAAGCCCAACTCAAGACCAAGCGGTCTAAAAGCACCAACACATACATGATCTCACCATCGTGTATGCTACACTGACCTCGAGTAAAGCCGAACACAGACTACCCAGCAAGTCATGTCAACAGTGACGAAAAATAGTCACAAAAGTCACAAGTCATCGTGTCATGTGACAGAAGCACCTCCTCACTAGAAGAAAAGCCAGATGCGTCCACTGACGTCTTACACTGCGCCTCAAGTGTCTCCCACTCGCCTGGAACGGCGGTAACTGAGACACCAAACTGAGCACCAAGGAACTACAGTAACGAGTAACTAGTCAGGGTCACACCCGTCGGCGTCTGTCCAACGCACCTGACCACGTGTTCACACACAAGCTCAATGTCTTAAGCCAGACCTCTAGCTAGTTTTCCCCTCCCGTAGGACTCTCACGGCAAGACAAAGGGGACCATGACAACCAGCCTACAAACCGTCTCAACCGGGAACTCGCCTCGCCACCACTCCCAGGTGGGTCGACACACGAAAAGTGTCGTCAGGCTACGACTAGTAGAGGCTCACTAGACACAGAGACTCAAAACAGTGAAGTACGGACAGGTCATGCACGTACCCGTCAGAAGTACTACGAAGCACAAGGCCGCACATAGAACTACCGCCAGACTCAGGATAGCCAACTAGACATGCTAACACAATGATCCTTGAGTCACAAGACTCGGGTCAAGATCATCGCACATCACGGCAACGCGCCGTTAATCAGCTTAGTCCCTAAGCCAAAATCACGGTAAAGCACATTATGGAAGTAGCACAGAACAGTCAGAATCGACTCATTAATGAAAGTCCATAGCCCTTAGGCCGCTCATCGAAGTCACAATTCCGCATAACACGAAGCACGGTAGATGAGGGATTACCAAAGCCCTCAAACCACATGGACATGGAAACCGAGGTAAGACAATACCTCCAAGCATCGAAAACATAGTCTCAATCCTCACAGGATAGACGAGACACTCACGAGGTCATGTGTCAACCACTGGGTCACAACTGGCTTGACCGGAAACCAAACCAACGCGAAAGAACACTCTGGGAAAGTGGCGGTCATCTCCTTGGCCGCAACCACTCAGCCCAACAAATAGCGGTCTTAACCCTAGCCGCTAAAATAAAGTGGTGGTCACCTCTATGGCCGCTACCAGGAAATGGCCGTCATAGACTTGGTCGCTACTCTTAGAACAGAATAGGCAGGAAATGGTCTACCCAGGGTCGTCTCTTGGAATTGACGGTCCTCCTATGGCCGTCTCTTGAAAGTAGCGGTCATGACCAGACCGCTATCTCCAAACCGCCTCAAAAACATGAAAAACCATCCTGGTGGCAGTCCTTTGCCTGACCATCAATTCATAAGGCTGTCAGTCGCAATGCTGTCACTTGGAACTGACTTAATCAAATAACGGTCTCCCTGGGACCGTTCCAGGAATTGGCGGTCCTCCTATGGCCGCCAATGCCTACTTGCGGTTGGGAGCTAGACCGCTACCCCGAACGGACTTAAAACCTAATAACCGACTTAAAACGCCAAATAACGGTCACCCAAGGGCCGCTACTTAAGAGTTGCGGTCAGTCACAGGACCGCAACCCGAAACCAACAATAGAACTCCAAATAACGGTCTCCAGAGGGTTGCCTTTACAAATGGCGGTCCTTGGTAAGACCGCTACTTCGTTCCGACGTAAAAATCATAGAACCACCTAAAACTTGATCTTTTCACGCCCCAATCGCTCCTAAATGATGGGGAAACATCCCTAGAATTGATATCAACCTTCCACAAGGCGGAAGGAATCAAACCATCCATAAAACGGCAAGAAACAGGTGATTCCCACGAATCGACCCAAAACGAGTCACATGGACAAACGGGCTCATACCGGCCCCAATTCACAATCAAACAGAGTTAAACTGGCGGGAATCGAATCCCAACATGCCAGGGGTTCAAATGATACCATCTAAACTGAAAACCGGTGTCTGGAATGGTGATCTCGGCTCACACCCCCGAAACATACTTTCACCCTTAAAGTAAGAAAACCCGCACAAACTCACACCGTTCGGCTCCAAACCGCGAGGGAATGCAGGAAAAGAGTAGGGTATCCATCCCCCTACCTCCATCGAAGATCTCACGCACCGAAACGGCCAAACCACGCCAAAAACCATCACACGAACAACCCACGCCGGCTTCGAATCTACGAATGGGATCGCGCTAACGCCACACTTCGATACTCGCACCATCACGCCCCAGGTCAGCTCCACGCCGTCACCACCTCGTCTAGCTCTGCCACGATCGTATGCCCTGGGGGAGAGGAGAAGAGAGGAGAGAGAAAAGAGGGAGAGAAGTGAGAGACGTGAGAGAGGAGAGAGGAGAGAGAGAGGGTTAAAAGGAAAGGAAAATAAGAAATTAGCAATTTTCCTAAAATCTGATTTTTAGTCTAAAATTCCGTAAACTCAGAAAAATATGGAAAAATAGTCTCCGCGATCCTTGGAAAAAGCACAATGCACCTGTAGCCTCCCGGAGTCTCAAAACTCAACTGTTCACTCTCCACAAGATTCCGCAAGTTATACAAGGGAAAACTCTGAGTGGATCGTAAAACACGTTTCAGGACCCACGAAAGTGCTCCGAAAGCTCTCCGATTCTGATCCGAAGAATTCAGGGTATTACAACCTCCCCTCCTTTAAGAAATTTCATCTTCGAAATTTAAGGAGCTAACAAGAGAAAAGGGAAGAACAACGCCAAACGCTGGCAACGCTCTCCAAGCTCCTGCCAAACCTCGAACACATAAAATACGATAATACAATTCTCGAAAAATATAATTTAAAGGAACACTGCCAGACCATAATCACAGGCACAAGCTCTAGATCTCAAGGCACATCGATCCATAGAAAGAGCATGGCACACAAAGGAATACAAGTCCGACACCTCCGAAACAGGGCATCATTGCTATCGTCTCACAGAGGAAGAAGACACGACCCATGCCACAAAATAGCCACCGATAAAATCTCACACTCGGCAGACACACAAGCATAAGCTCTTACGAGAATGACAAATATCTGAGCTAACTGCTCCACCCATCGGCTTCCGCACCATGAACAACAACCAAATTTGGCACGCAGAACGCCAATGACAACACTGGACCACCAAGCACAATCAAGTCAGTCTTCACTCAGACATTACAACTGATTCGAGTTCCATGCCAACTCTACCATAATAGAAGAGTGCAGCAGAACCAACCGAGAAGATCTCGGTCCATGCAAATCTGAAATCAGACTCACAGGGAGCTCCTCTCAAGCTGAACACAAGCACAAACCATCATACAACCAAATGATGGACACTTGTAAATCCCCGGCTCTGTTCTCAACAGAGAACCACGGGACAATACCGCAAGCTAGGTCACATCAAGGCAAATTACAGCTGAACACACGGCTAAAATGTACTAGTCGCTCGCAGCTTACTAACAAGGACCCACAACAACTCTCGAAAAAATGCATCTCTAGGACCACGATCACGTCCCGAGAGCACAACTTCCAAGAAACACAGAAGAAGAAAAGGGTACTCGACCAGCATATACGCCGACATATTTCCCCAATTCTCAAACCTACCAGTGCCAACAACCATAATGCCTCAAGCAACGACATGGCAACCAATAGCATCAAGGCACACATAGCCAAGACAATCATACCGAGGAAACAATCTTCTTGGCTGGTCAGAATCTTCCAACTTCACGATCCTCGACCAATGGGTTATGAGCCCACACACTTCCGCTGCGCACTCAACACCATGCACACAGGCATCACAGACAACTTGGCATTCGTATCTCAGCACACCTCGACACCATCGCAATTCACCGAAACTGCAAATATACCACGCCTCAAGTACCGATCCTGCTAGCAGCCGATCACAAGTCACCAAAGTGCGAACCATCGTGCCAAGAGCCACATCACAAGCTGCAAAGAACGCTAATCTCAGCTTATCCTCTCATCCCGAAACAATCACTGAACCTTCACAGCACAACAACAACCAAACACGACATATCGAACACGGTGCACAATGGCCCCTAAATCCTTAATCTGGGTCCAAAACTAAGCCACCGCCGAAACACGAGCATATCAGGTTCAGAACTAAGACAATCCACACATAAGCAGACACAGGATAAAGGCTTCACGAAGACAGCACTTCCAAAGCTTGCCTCGAAAAGATGCCATAAGATAGGATGAGAAAGATCAAGCTCGACTAACAGCAGCTCACCAGGAAGGAAATCTTAAGCTCGCCCGAGCACTCTCTCAAACAAGGCATCAAACGGCCACCTCAAAGCACAACCTTAACACCTTAGGGGCTGAACAAACCTCAAGCTGGGATGGCTAAAACAACATTAATCTCCACCAGAGAACATGTGTTGAGTCTCTCCAAGTGATTTTGATGATAACAAAACCTTGAACTCAGTTTTCATCTCGTGCCATGTCGAAGTAATCATGAGCAAGCTTTGAATGTGTTTAAGGCCACTCTGTGTAATGCTAAAAGCTTAAAAGTAAGAATGGATATGAAGCTCAAATGAACATCTCCAAATGCATAATCAAAGTTAGATTAAAACCAAAATGCATGAATTGAATGAGGACATGAAGCTCTTGTCATATGGATATGATTTACTAGGCTAACAATTCATTTCTGCAGGTTTTCATGTTTTGGTTGACCTAAGGGCATGGTCCGGTCGACCTAAATTTCCAGGGATCACATATCTACAGAATTGTCACAGTTCAGTCGACCTAAGGGCATGGGTCGGTCGCTCGAAAATTCCAAGGATCTAAAATCTACAATCTTTTACAGTTAGGTCGACCGCACTATGGCTCCCGGTCGACCGAACCCTCCGAGACAGCAATTATTGACTTTGTGTTTCTTCAACGTGGGAAGCCTTTCTCCTTGGATTTTTTAATCCCAAAGCCACCAGACATGTCATGATTTGTGGATTTGGTTCCTGGCTTATCTCTTGACCATCCAAGTTGTATAAAAACATCTCATTGGGGTCAAAAATCCTAATCACTCAAGGGAGATCAAAGGGGGTTGCCAACGGAGAAAGAATGCTGCAAGAAGAGGTCCATGAACAGTGCTTCGTCCAGGAATTCTTCATCCATCTCAAGGCTTCTCAAGATCAATCTGAAGTAAATCAACCCCAAATTGAGTGGAGACTCAAGCTTCATCCAAATCTGCATCACCAACTCAGGGGGAGCTAAAATCAGAGTTATTTCTTTTGTGTTTCTTCCTTCATATTCTCTGAGCTTCAAGTGTGTGTTTTTGTAACCCTTATACATTCGTGTGTGTGTGGATATTCTTAGATCCATGTGTGTGTGTTTGATTTCTGTTAGATCTGTGTGTGTTTCAAGCTCTTGCACCTTTGTTGGAGTTCCCATACTCCTACGTGTGTGTGTGTTCAGATCTTGTAATCCTTTACAAGGTAGTGTGTGAATCCTCACAGTTTGTGAGGGGTGGACGTAGGTTACCGTTGTTACATCCAAACCACCTAAAAATCATTGTCTCTTGTGTGGTTTGATCCCTTTCTCCTATCTCCATTCTGTGCAAGCACACACGTAGATTAGATCTTTTGTATCTCGAGTTAGATCTAGCACAACTTATCATCTTCACATCAGATCTCTAGTATATTAAAAGGTAGGTTCGGATCGACAAGGCAAACCTTGTCAGGAAGATAACACCTTGTGTAAGTATAATCTTCAGATTCACACCTCCGCCACGGTACCAAGGATCAACTGTGTGTGATAGATTTTATTAGATCTAACAGTCTCTATATAAATCTAAACTTCTTTGTTGTTGTTCTTCACACTTTTTTAAATCGGTTAAAGTTTTGTTACAATTTGTTATCACCCAATTCACCTCCCCCTCTTGGGTGTCATTGATCGCGGGACTTCAATTGGTATCAGAGCTAAGGCTCTATATTTTTCAGATCTAACGATCTAGAGTAAGATCCAGATCAATGGCCAACAAGGGGATGATACCCGAGGGTCACTCAATCCACCGTCCTCTATACTTCGACGGCTCAAATTACTCCTATTGGAAAAATAGGATGCATGTTTTTCTGAGAGCCCAAGAATACGAGATTTGGAGGGTGGTGGACAAGGGTCCATATGAGCTCTCTAAAAATGAAGACGAATGGAACCCTGAGGATATTAAGAAATCCATAGTGAACTTTAATGCTATGAACATTATGCAATGTGCTATTCATCCTAATGAATACTCTCGTGTCTCTATGTGCAGCTCAGCAAAGGAAATGTGGGACAAGCTGCAGCTTATTTATGAAGGAACCTCTGAAGTCAAGGAAACTAAAGCCAATATGCTGGTCAGGGATTATGAGTTGTTTAAAATGAAGCCGAAGGAGTCGATCTCAGAAATGTTCACAAGATTGACAGAAATTACCAATGGTCTCAAAGGCCTTGGGAAGGAGTACACTAACTCCGAACTTGTGAGGAAGGTTTTGAGATCCCTTCTACCTGCGTGGCACACAAAAGCCACAGTTCTTGAAGATTCAAAGAATCTATCAACACTCTCCTTGGATGAGCTCATAGGGTCACTGATGACCTATGAAATAAACATGAAGAGAACAACTGAGGAAAAATCTAAAAAGAAGAAAACTGTGGGCTTGAAAGCCAACCAGTCTTATGATGACTCTCAAGAAGAGAAGTCCAGTGAGGAGAGTAATGAAGAAGAAGACTTGGCTATGCTGACCCACCAAGTGAAGAAATTTCTAAGAAGAAAGAAGAATTTCCAAGGAAATTTCAGAAAAGGGCAAAGGAAGCCTTTTCAAACCAAGGGTGAGTCAAGCAAAGCTAACAATGTTATTTGCTATGAGTGCAAGAAGCCTGGGCACATGAGAGGAGAGTGCCCATAATTGAAGAGAAAGTTCAAGAAGGATAAATTCAAGAAACCCAAAATCATGGTCGCCACATGGAGCGACGAAGATAATGAACAATCCGACGAGGAGCTAGAGGAGCTCGTGGAAAGCTTGTGCCTCATGGCACATGAGGATGATTCAACCGAGGTAAATTCTGATCCTGATTTTATTTCAAATGAACAATGGGAGTCAGAATATGAAAAGATGTATACAAAATACAGAAAAATCAGATCTGAAAATAAAACTCTCAAAAAGAAAATTGATGATTTATCACATGAGGATTCTTCTGCTAAGTTTGAAAAACTCGAGCAAGAATGGTTTGAACTAACAGAAGAAAAAGAGATTTGGTCTCAAACAATTTCAGATATTGAAAAATCCAAAGAAGAATTATCATGTAAAATATCTGAAATAGAAAAATTTTCTGAGAAATTGGAAAGTGAAAAAGGAGTTTTGATATCCACGATTTCAGAACTCGAAAAGAAAAATGAAAGTTTAAATGAAGAGGTGGCTGAACTACAGTCCACCTTATCCAAGTTTGTCAAAGGCAAACAAAACTTAGATAACTTGTTGGGAGTTAAGGTCAACTTCTAAAAAGAAGGTTTGGGATATATTCCCCAGAACAAAAAATCTTTTGAGCATAAGATCACAACATCCTATGTTCATGAAAAAGAAAATAACTGTGCATCATGCTCACACACTAAGCCATCACATGTCCAATCTAAACCACATAGATACCAAAGAAGATTTTCAAATGTTAATTGCTTTCATTGTGGTAGATTTGGTCATGTTATCACTAATTGTTGGTTCAAACAGAACAATCAAAGGAATCATGCTATTTGGACCAGAAAAAGATATATGAAGAATTGGACTAACCCTTATAGACCCAAATTAGTTTGGGTACCAAAAATAATTGGATGAGAATGTTGTTTCTTGCAGATATGCCTTGAAGCCAGGGGGAGCAAATGGTACCTGGACAACGACTGTTCAAGGCATATGACAGGGGACAAGACGGTGTTCTCTACTCCGCAAGACAAGGATGGAGGCTTGGTTGCCTTTGGTGGAAATGACAAAGGTAAGATTACTGGAATTGGCAATATAGGTAAGAATTCTGAAATTCTTATCGAAAATGTGCTCTTGGTGAAGGGCTTAAATCACGATCTTTTAAGTATAAGCCAACTGTGTGACAAGGGTTTTAAAATTATTTTTGATGAAACTCATTGCCTTGTCATGAATAAAATCTCTAACGAAATCAGATTCATTGGCAAAAGGAACAACAATGTGTATACTGTTGATCTTGATGATGTTGACGGTGATGATGTGTGCTTGGTAGCAAACAACCATGATAATGCATGGCTATGGCACTGAAGACTAGGTCATGCTAGTTTTGGAATAATCTCCAAATTGTCTAGACATGACTTGGTAAATGGGTTGCCTAAATTAAAATTTGAAAGTGATAAGATCTGTGAGGCTTGCACAAAAGGCAAGCAAACACGCATCTCTTTCAAAAATAAAAATATTGTTTCTACCGCTAGGCCTTTAGAACTGCTGCACCTTGATCTTTTTGGTCCTACTAGGACATCCAGCCTAGGAGGAAAATCCTATAGATTTGTAATTATTGATGATTACTCCAGATTTACATGGGTGTTATTTTTAGCCAATAAAAGTGATGCCTTGATGGAGTTTCAAGTGTTTTACAAGAAAATCCAAAATGATAAAGGATAATCTCATCACCACAATTCAAAGTGATAATGGTGGCGAGTTTGAAAATCATGATTTCAGCAGTTTTTGCCAGGAGCAAGGATATACGCACAATTTCTCATCACCCAGGACGCCTCAACAAAACGGAGTAGTGGAGAGGAAAAATAGGACCTTGATAGACATGGCACGGACCATGTTGAGTGAGAACTCCCTACCCAAATACTTTTGGACTGAGGCCGTAAGTACAACATGCTACATCATCAACAGGGCAATGATAAGGCCCATTTTGAAGAAAACACCATATGAGCTCTACAAGGGTAAGAAACCAAACATTTCTTATCTTAAACCCTTTGGGTGCCCATACTTCATCCTGAATAACGGTAAGTCCAACCTAGGTAAGTTTGATGAAAAGAGTGACAAAGGAATCTTCCTAAGGTATGCATCAAATTCAAGAGCTTACCGGTTATTCAATAAAAGGACTTTGGTTGTTGAAGAAAGTCCTCATGTCATCTTTGATGAATCTGAATTAAAATTGACAAATCAAATTTCTTCTACCTTGGATGTAGATGAAGCTCCTAAACAATCAAATGATGCTGGGACATCTGAGATTAAAGATGAACCAACTGAAGGGACTTCAAGTAAGAGTGAAAAGGATGAAGATCCATCAATTGAAACACTTCAAGAACAGCAAGTGCAGCACCCCGACTTGCCAAGTTCCTCCACGTTCTTAAAAGATCACCCCGCTGAAAACATCATAGGTAATCCTGAAGATGGGGTAAGAACTAAATCTTCATTAAGGTAAGTAGAAGAAGAGGATTTGATGGCCTTTATTTCTCAAGAAGAGCCTAAGGATATTCATGAAGCTCTTCAAAATGAATCTTGGATCCAGGCCATACATGAAGAGTTGCACCAGTTCGAAAGAAACGAGGTATGGACTCTTGTGCCACGTCTTAAGAATCAACCCGTAATAGGAACCCGTTGGGTTTTCATAAACAAGTTGAGTGGCACGGGATTGGTTGTTAAGAACAAGGCCCGACTCATAGCCAAAGGGTATAGCTAGGAAATGGGTATTGATTTTGATGAGTCTTTTGCACCGGTTGCTAGATTGGAAGCAGTCCGGATTCTATTGTCCTTTGTTTGCTCTCTTGACTTCAAATTATTTCAAATGGATGTTAAATCTACCTTTCTAAATGGGTACATCAAAGAGGATGTTTTTGTAGAACAACCTCCAGATTTTGAAGACTCAAAACATCCAAAGCATGTGTACAAGTTGCAGAAGGCCTTGTACGGATTGAAGCAAGCTCCAAGGGCATGGTATGAAAGGCTCACTTCATTCCTGATTGAAAATGGTTTCAAAAGAGGTAAGGTTAACCAAACACTTTTCACGAGGAAATCAGGTAAAGACATATTAGTAGTTCAAGTGTATGTGGATGACATAATTTTTGGAGCTACTAATAATGCCTTATGTGATGAATTTACAGAAATAATGCAAGGGGAATTTGAGATGAGTTTAATGGGTGAGCTTACATTCTTTCTTGGATTGCAGGTTAAGCAAACGTCAGAAGGTATTTTCATAAATCAAGCTAAGTACACACTGGAGTTGTTAAAGAAATATGGGATGGCTGAAGCGAAACCCCTGTCAACTCCGATGGCCACAACCATGAAGTTAGACAAAGATGAAAATGGTAAAACAGTAGATCCTACACTATTTCGAGGTATGATCGGATCACTAATGTACTTAACAGCATGCCGCCGTGATATTCAATTTAGCGTATGTCTATGTGCTCGTTTTTAGTCATGTCCTAAAGAATCTCATCTATTGGCTGTTAAACGGATTTTTCGATACTTAATTGGCACAATAGATTTTGGCTTGTGGTTTCCCATTGGTAGTTCATTTGATCTGATTGCATACACCGATGCGGATTATGCCGGATGTATTGTAGATCGCCAAAATACTAGTGGGTACTGTCAGTTTCTTGGTGGGTGCCTAGTTTCATGGGCCTCCAAGAAGTAACATTCAGTAGCTCTCTCAATGGGCGAGGCTGAATATGTAGTCGCCGGAAGTTACGGAGTCCAAGTACTTTGGATCAAAAATCAATTGCTTGATTTGGATATTGAAATGAAATGTGTTCCAATCATGTGTGATAATATCAGTGCAATCAATTTGTCAAAAAATCATGTACAACATTCTAGGACAAAACACATTGACATTCGACATCATTTTCTGAGAGATCATGTAGGAAAAGAGGTCTTTAAATTGAACTTCATTGACACACACAATCAGCTAGCTGATACTTTTACAAAACCCCTAAATCAAGATCAATTCAGCAAGATAAGAAGAGAACTTGGGATGTGTAAGGGTGAGAGCATACATACATAGGTCTGCACTTAGGATAAGAGTTGCACTTATAGAAACTCATATGCATAAAGGGTAGATTAACATGCATACTGTATGTACTTACTTTCAATACCTTGTGTATATTTACATCCCTGCATGTTTGAGTGTATTTATACATACAGACCTCCTTAAATTTTTTTTCTAAGGCCATATATCCCTTGGTTAAATAAATGTGGACCCAGTGATACCGGATCTAAGGCACTTTCTGAGGGGGAGTTAGAGAATTTTCCTTAAAACCCCATCTCTTCTCTTTCTCTCTACATCCTGATGTTGGTTCCATTTAGAAGGTCAGATGATGGTGCTCATATCAAAAAAAAAGGAAACAAAAAATAATAATAAAAAATTAGGGCTAGGTCGACCACTTCGGTCGACCGCTAGCCCCACTCCGGTCGACCGAACCCGGCGAACCGGACCGGCCGAACCAACATCCGAACCCCTTTTAAAGGGGCCTTCACACTCTATTTCTTCATTCCAATGCCTCTACTCTCTCTCCTACCCTATATCCTAACCCTAGAACACCAAAACTCCACTTCCCTAGCCCAAAAACCTAATTCTTCTTTCACCCGCACAAGATCCGGTCGATTCGTCACGGTTTCGGGACGATCTCTCCGCGGCCATTCGTGCGTTCGTTAAGCTCTACCCAAGGTTCCAAATTTTGGAGAAGATCATTCCAAGCCCTAGGAGTGTCCTTTGGTCCATCTTCATCCCCAGGGTTGAGATTGATCCTTCAAGGGTTTCTACAGTGAGCTTTCAAGTCTAGGATGCCGCCTCGACGGAGTTCTCGGCATTTTACCCAAGGGGAACCTAGTGGTCAGAGACGAGAGGCCCCGGCTCCTCCACCACAGTGGGCACCTGCACCTCGTCGTGCACCTCGGTTGCCTCCACAGCCCATTATCGACCTCCGACTGGTCGACGTCAATGAGGTGAACGAGCTTATGCCCGATATTTGTGCTGTCTTTGAGATTCGACAAGGTTGGACAGATTTTGTCACTAGATATACCAGGTATTACCCAAATCTAGTGCAACAATTTTCTGGAAATTTGATTGAGAGGAATGAGGAGTTATATACGACTGTTCAAGGAGTTCAGATTCACATCACTCCGGACCTTTTTGAACATGCCTTAGGAGTGTCCGCAAGGGGAGCTAACATGGTTTTTGGTCATGGCGAAGTTGAGGACACATTTATTGCTATGACGAACTGTGACTATGTGCGTGGTGTTAGTGATTTGATTACCTTAAATGCAAACTATTTTCTACCACTGCAGCAGATTTTGCACCACATGTTCACCTCACTTATCTATCCAAAAAGTGGGAGTAGAAATGAAGTCACAGAGGTTCATAAATTTCTGTTTTACCATGTTATGAATGGAATCTTAGTTGACATGGGTCGGCTTATGACAGATTTGATTGAGACTTGTCGAACCCAAATGAGAAGATCTTTGCCTTATACTTCTCAGTTGACGGGTGTATTTATTTATGCTAGGATAAACTTGGATGATGAACTGTTCATACGAGTACGTCAGGATGATGTCTACAATAAGCATAAGATTTTCTCAGATTTTGGATATTACTATGGTCCGATGGCGAGCTACGTCAAAATGTATCAGTTTATGGGGAAGAAGCTGACAGTGAGGAAGAGCGGGAACAGGAGCAACAGCAGGGTCAAGGGGAAGTCCCCCCTCCAGTTCAGGCTGAGGATCAGCCTCCTCCACCTTCACCTCATCATATGGATCCAGAGATGCCTCCCCCACCACACTTCTTTCGTGGGGAGTCTTCTACTCAGGGGGTCGGACAACACTCTTGGGCAGACTATAAGACTTTTGACAGGCATCTTACTGGGATAGAAACTCGAGTGGATACTTTTGGGGGTCACCTCTCTACCTTTGGGGAACGCATAGACACTATGGGTAATGTGATTGACATTATGTTAGGGCGCATAGATTCCTTCTCCATGGTCTTGGACACTCTCTCCACTCAGATGACCACTCTCTCCACCCATATGACCTCCTTCACAGCCAGTCATGAAGACTCTAGCCAGGCCTTCCACATCATGAACTTAACACTTCTTGGAATGCAGCGCCGTGATATGGCCCGTGACAACTCCATTGCCAATATTCAGATCGTCTTCAGCTTTAAGACCATTCTCTTGAGGACATCCGACGCCGCCTTGGATATCAGCCTCCTCCTCCAGAGGATCAGCCTCCTGCAGATGACCCATGAGGATTTTTCTTTTGATTCCTACGTCTCGACTGTTGTACTTGGGTCGTGTGTCTCTTGGGTCTCCTATTCATCTATCATATCCCCTCCTTTGATGATGCCAAAGGGGGAGAAGTAGTTATAGGTCTTATATATAGTTTATACAGGTCTTATATTTAGTTTATGCATGCATGTCCTTGTGTTTTACATGGATGATCATTTGTGAGGAATTCTTTTTCAGTCATTGCATCTTGTGAGTCTGTCTTGCATTTGCCTTTGTCATGATGTCTAGAAGTCTTGCATTCTCTCAAGCATCAATGTACCTTGTAATGAAATGATGAAATGAATGCAATTGGCATTTGATATCAATTGGTTGGCTCGTCTCTCATTTCCCATCTATCTTGGCAAATACAATATTGAATGGCTTGCATATATTGAATGGTTTGCGTTGCTTTGCACAATGAAGAATCCTTGGTTTGATGCATTACCCATACACTATTTGGTTGTCAAGGCATGTCATTACTCTTATAATATAATGTTTTATCATCATCAAAAAGGGGGAGATTGTTGAGTATCTCCAAGTGATTTTGATGATAACAAAACCTTGAACTTAGTTTTCATCTCGTGCCATGTTGAAGTAATCATGAGCAAGCTTTGAATGTGTTTAAGGCCACTCTGTGTAATGCTAAAAGCTTAAATGTAAAAATGGATATGAAGCTCAAATGAACATCTCCAAATGCATAATCAAAGCCAGATTAAAACCAAAATGCATGAATTGAATGAGGACAATAAGATCTTGTCATATGGATATGATTTACTAGGCTAACAATTCATTTCTACAGGTTTTCCAGGTTTCGGTCGACCTAAGGGCATGGTCCGATCGACCTAAATTTCCAGGGATCACATATCTACAGAACTGTCACAGTTCGGTCGACCTAAGGGCATGTGTAATGCCCTGGATTCTTATTGGATTCTTATTGGTTCTTTCGGATCCTTTTCGGAGAGTTTCGGATCGCTTTTGTGGGTCCTGAGTTGAATTTTCCGATCAACGCGGGTTTTTCTCTCGTACTAGTTACGGAACCATGTGGTGAGTTTAGTTCTCAGTCCATCGACTCGTGGACGCCGCAGTTACGATGTACTCTTCCAGATGATCGTTTCGACTATTTTTACGTATTTCTCTGAATTAGTGGATTTCCGGGCTAATAATTGAAATTTTGGAAATTAGAAAAAATCATAATTTTCTTTTCTATTTATTCCTTCAACCACCTCTCTCCTCCCCCATTTCTCACCTCTCTTTCACTCTCTCGTTCTCTCTCGTCTCTAGGTCTCTCGGCGTGGGGTGTACACCGTTGCGGAGCTGGCCGAGGCGGGGACGCGATGGAGTGATCGGGACGCGGGATGGGGCGACGGTTTGAGCGTGGAGTGGCGCGATCTCTTGGTGGATTCCGAGATCGGTGCGGTTCGTGATTTGGCGTTTTCGACGCGGTTTAGTCGCTTCGGCGCACGGTTTCTTCGGTGGAGGTAGGGAGACGGATCACCTACTCTTCCTACACGTTTCCCTTGTAATTTCGCGTTGTTTGATGCTAGAATGGGCGAGTTTGGGCCCGTTTAGGTAAAACCATGATTTTTGGAGTTCGTAGGGTTCATCGGAAAACGGTGACGATTTTTAAATCAGTTAGTATCAATCGAACCCCTGGAATGTCAGCGTTCCAGATCTGCTGATTTCGTGTCGTTTGATTGTCATTTGGGACCGGTACGAGTTCGGGAACCTCGGTGACCCAAATAGGGTCGATTCGTCGCCCGTTTCTTGGTCGATTCGACTCCCGTTGGAATCTAAATGTTTTATATCGTCATTCTGCGACGTTATGGATGTTTCCCCTTCGACCGGGATCGAACGGGGCGTGCTTTAGGGTTTTAGGGCGCGGTCCGGCTGGTTTCCCGCTGTGACCGGTCGACCGCCACGGGCTGGCCGGTCGACCGGCCGACGCTCGTGCAGCAGGCTGGTGGGCCTGTCGGTCCGGTCGACCGACCGCCCAGGGCCGGTCGACCGACCCTATTAGGTCGACCCACCCCAAGGGTCAGGTCGACCGAAATTCACTTGTTTTGACTGTTTTGAGTCCCGATCGGTCCGGTTGAGACCCAATGACCGACCTATGGCCTCATAAGTGTCCTGGACACCCTGTGGGTCTTGTGACGTGAAACAAGCCTCCAAGTCCGAGACTTTATTTTCTTTTCATTTTTCTCTCATTTTTTTATTTCATTTTCTTTTTTGAACCTCTCTTTTTTTTTCTAGAAAAATTCATCACTTCATTTCTTTTTTTTTCTAACCATCTCGGCCACCTTTTTCTACCATTTTTTTTCATGCAACTCACGTGACTAACTTTCTTTACACTTTTTCCATTTTCATGCACATGCAACTCACATGGCAAACCAAGGCACCTCACGTAGCTGCTTCGGCTCCTCTCTTTACATTTTTTTTCTTGTTACACGGCCTTCACGAAGAGAGAGAATAGGATTGAGAGAGAAAGAGGAAGAGAGAGATGGTGAGTGTAGAGAGAGAAGGGGAGAGTGGGATGCTGTTAGCATGGGTGGGGGCAAGCACCATGCTCGACGGCGGGGAGGCGGTGTGCTCGGACGTGGGATGCATGGCCGGATGCCGTGCTCGTCCCACAGTGCTCGCCGCACTCGTGGATGCCACCGTGGTCGGAGGGGACGGTGGAATAGTGGGCCCCGATGATGTGCATACATGGGCGAGGCAGGTGATGCAGGGTGCATGGCGACAGCGGCTACGTGCCTGACTATTTGAGTTTGTCCGCTTCACACTCTTTGCTTCACAAAGTAGCAGCAACGTGCATGCAGAGGGGGTGAGAAGGGTACGCAGTGGTTGGAGACAAAAGGTAGAAGGGCACACATGGGAGGGCAGTGTAGCTTTGACTGCAGGTGGTTCATGGCGATGGGGGGGGGGGCTGGGTTTTCAGGTGGGAGATAGGCAGGGTGGAGCGGTCTGTGCAAGGGAGGAGGATTGTAGAAGTAGGATGCGCAGGGTGGGGTGGGGAGAGGGGCAGGATTTAGAGAGAGAAGTTAGAGAGAGAGAGATGAAGAGAGAGAGCACGGGAGGTGAGGGGGTGGAGCTTGGAGCACGCGTGGGCCGCCCTGCATGGTGACAACGCAGCGACCAACGGTGGCTTGGTGATAAGAGCTGCCTTCTAGGAATGGCTGGGCGACCCCGGGAACAAGACGATGGCGGGTATGTGTACTGGGGAACAAAGCAAACAGCAAAGGAGGGGGGGGGGCGGTGACATGGTTGGTCGGCAGGTGGTGGAGCGAACCAAGGAGGAGGAAAAGCTCGGTTGGGGCTTCTCACCCAACCCCATCTCCGGGCTGATGCAGCCGTACTCCACCTCTTCCTTGGCAGTGGTCGTGGCGGCGGTTGATGTCGGAGACGGCGGTGGTGGCGGTGAAAGACGGCAGTGGCGGTGGTTGGCGAGGGAGGTCGACCGGAGCTTCGGATGGGGCTTCTCGCCCGCTCCCATCTCAGGAACGGTGCACCCGGAGCTGTCAGTCTTCCTCCATGGCAGGGGTGAGCGTGGGTTGCGGGCATCTCACCCGTGGGTTCCAAACATTGGAGAAAACATAGACATGGCTAACACATAACTTTTTCTCATTGTATTCATGCAACGTGATGCTTACAGACTTAAATAGGAATAGTGAGGAATGGGAGAGGGCATTAGATGGGGAGGGGAACATACACCTAGAAAACCCAAAGGATTTTGGGTTGCTACGAGGGTCTCTCATGAGTGCACATTAGTGCATATTTATATATGGATTATAATTATATATCTTTTCCTAATAACAAAAGAAAACTCTCATATTAGGCCCATTTATCATTTAGAGTGGCCCATTAACACAAAATATTTAGATATAACTAATATAGTTGTCGGTGCCGCATTGGTGTTCATCCATTGCCGCTTGTCGATCCCGTGACGATTCCGTCATCTTGTGTCCATGTTTCTGGGTTGTCGGGAGGTGCCGTGTTATCTCGATTAGCGTGCCCAAAGGCATGCGTGTTTTGAGCTTTGTGTTACGCTTGATCGAGTCACCATGAGTCGGTGTGAGTGCGGTGGGGTTCCCCCACATGAGAGTGGCCTTCCTTGAGTTCCTGTCTTGAGGGAATGGTCTCGGTGGCCTGTGGTCTACCTCGATATTCATGTTACCGTGGTTTTAGACCTAGTTATGATTTAAGTCGGTTGGCCTTGGCGGCCCAACCTTCATGCGTTTCTTTGCTGTATCGCGCCTTCCTTAGGCCGCTACGAGTCATTTGGCTTAGGTCAGTATCTTAGGGCGATTAGTGTGGCGGTTGTCTCTTGGACCGCGTAGTCCGTGTAGCGTGTTTGTCATCGACCGCTTGGTGGTTCGTTGGGCAGGTCAGCTGGAGTTAACTGAGTCTAGTGGTTCGTCCTTGACCGCTACAGTCGCCTTATGGCCCTATCCATGACCGCCAGTGTTCTTGTCTCTGTGTGCATAGCGGTTTCCTTCTTGACTGCTTGGTTTCCCTAGCAGCTGAATGATGGATCATTTATGCCCAGAGTATCATTTCTCATCGTTTCGATTTCTGTATATCTTGGCTTGACCTTGTGGTTTGCCGTTCCCGTGGATATCTTTTGATGTCCTATGAGAGCTAAGACCGTGTTAGGAGGTAGCCAGGAGTTTTCTTGCTTGAAGTAGGATTTTCTTTCCTACTGTAGAATCATCATTGTCGGGTTTCCGGTCAACCCGGGGTGACCCAGTGGTTGACAGGTAACCTTGAGTGTCTCGGCAGTTCTGTCCAGTTCGAGACGTGGTTCTAGATGCCTCAGGGTATCGTCTTACCTCGATTTGCGTGTCCAGGTGTGCTGAGGGTCTTATTGATCCCTCAGGTCTCCGTGTGTCGTTTTACGCGAGCATGTCATTTCCTCTGGCTTAGGAATAGACCGATTGGCGGCTTGTTCCGCTTTGTACGATGATCTTGACTCCGAGTCGTGAGACTCAAGGACCGTTGTGTTTTCAGGTCTAGTTGCCTTGTCCTGAGTCCGGTGGCAGTCTGGTATGCTACCTCGTGTCCTGTGTTTCGTAGTACGTATGACAGTGCTTCATTGCCTGTCTATACTATAGCACTCTTGTTTCAGAGTTCTGTGTCTAGTGAGCCTCCACTAGTCATAGCCTTACGACACGTTACGGCGTGTCGGCCCTTGTGGCGGGGCAGTTCCCGATATACGGTTTGTAAGCTAGTTTCTGTGGGCCCCCGCTATACAGTGGCATCCTACTGGGTGGGGAAAACTAGCTAGAGGTCTGGCTCTCCAGCAAGAGTCGGTGTGTGCACACGTGGTCAGGGGCTTTGGACTGACGCCGACGGGCGTTGCCCTATCTAGTCACTCGTTACTGTAGTCCTGTTCTGGTTCTGAGTGTGTCTTAGTCTCTGTCGTGGTTTGGGCGGCATAGTAGACGAGATGCTTGTAGGCGCAGCATAAGACGTTAGTGGACGCAGTTGGCTGTTCTTCTAGTGAGGGGGTACTTCCGTCACGTGGCCCGTGACTCTCGTGTTTCTCGCAAGTCGTGACCTTTTCGGGTTAGCCCTCTCGTGGTTTTGCCCGAGGTCAGTGTTGTGTCATGTGCACGACGTTCTAGTCGTGTGTGGTCGTATCTAGAAGAGCGTGCACGATAATCGAGTCGTGTATGCTTTAGGCCGTCTGTGTCTATCTAGGTCTTTTTCTAGACTTGTTGTCTGGTTTCGTAGGCCTTCGTCTTAGGCCTCGTGCTTGCCGACAGATCGGTGACTCCCGACTTCGTCAAATCAGAGTTTACCCATCTGTTGTTGTTTGGAGTAGCTTAGGGGTCGAGGTTAGTTCGACAACCGTGTTTTGTTCAGTACGACTTTCCCCTTTTCTTTTAGCTATTCCTACTCCTTCCGTTCCGGTCTTCTTTTACAACTTTCTAGCGGTAGTTTCCCTGCTTTGCTACTACTGCTGTTTTGCTGTTCCGTGTTGCTGCGTTATTTTTCAGTGGGGATCCGCGTGACCCCTACTGGGCCAGTGACACGAGGCTCACCCCTACTTTTCAGGTGGGTGGCGTTGTTCTGCTTCTGCGGTTCCTAGTGTGGCGAGTTCATAGCTGCCAGCGGTACCTGCGTCGGGCTTCCCCCGACTTCAGTGTACGTCTTTCTTTTCTGTTGGACTGTACTGCTTGTCTTTCCTTTGGACTGGACTCTGGTATAATTGTTAAACTTAAACTGTTAATTAAAAAGTAATTTTATTTTTGCTACTTTAGCAAACTGATTTAATGAAATTTAATTGCTTACTGTTATATCTCTATGGCTTCAATGTACTACACGACAATCCTTTTTCCCTTTGGAGCTTTACAGCTCTTGGGAGGCTTCACGGGTTCCAAGCGGTATCGGGTCTGCTCGGTAGTCCTATCGGGATCCGGGTATATCCGGTATCCGGGATCCGGGTCGTCACAGCATGGGTCAGTCGACCGAAAATTCCAGGGATCTAAAATCTATAGTCTTTTACAGTTAGGTCGACCACCCTATGGCTCCCGGTCGACCGAACCCCCCGAGGCAGCAATTCTTGACTTTGTGCTTCTTCAACATGGGAAGCCTTTCTCCTTGGATTTTTTAATCCCAAAGCCACCAGACATGTCATGATTTGTGGATCCGGTTCTTGGCTTGTCTCTTGACCATCCAAGTTGTATAAAAACATCTTATTGGGGTCAAAAACCCTAATCGCTCAAGGACGATCAAACGGGGTTGCCAAGGGAGAAAGAGTGCTGTAGGAAGAGCTCCGTGAACAGTGCTTCGTCCAGGAATTCTTCATCCATCTCAAGGCTTCTCAAGATCAATCTGAAGCAAATCAACCCCAAATTGAGTGGAGACTCAAGCTTCATCCAAATCTGCATCACCAACTCAGGGGGAGCTAAAATCAAAGTTCTTTCTTTTATGTTTCTTCCTTCATATTCTCTGAGCTTCAAGTGTATGTTTTTGTAACCCTTATACATTCGTGTGTGTGTGTGTGGATCTTCTTAGATCCGTGTGTGTATGTGTGTTTGATTTCTGTCAGATCTGTGTGTGTTTCGTGCTCTTGCACCTTTGTTGGAGTTCCCATGCTCCTACGTGTGTGTGTGTGTTTAGATCTTGTAATCCCTTACAAGATAGTGTGTGAATCCTCACAGTTTGTGAGAGGTGGACGTAGGTTGTCGTTGTTGCATCCGAATCACCTAAAAATCGTTGTCTCTTGTGTGGTTTGATCCCTTTCTCCTATCTCCATTCTGTGCAAGCACACACGTAGATTAGATCTTTTGTATCTCGAGTTAGATCTAGCACAACTTATCATCTTCACATCAGATCGCTGGTATATTAAAAGGTAGGTTCGGATCGACAAGGCAAACATTGTCAGGAAGATAACACCTTGTGTGAGTAGAATCTTCAGATTCACACCTCCGCCACGGTACCAAGGATCAGCTGTGTGTGATAGATTTTATTAGATCTAACAGTCTCTATATAAATCTAAACTTCTTTGTCGCTATTCTTCACACTTGTTTAAATCGGTTAAAGTTTTGTTACAATTTATTTTCACCCAATTCACCCCCCCTCTTGGGTGTCATTGATCGCGGGACTTCAACATGCACGGCCATCACACCAACGATATAGCCACCAGCCACCTGAATAAACCACAGAAAAACTCGAACACCGCACCACAGATTCACGCCTACTGGTGAACTCTGCCAAGTGAAGCACAAACGATACCAACACCATGACGAAAGAAGGAAGCTCCATCAGATCCTGACGAGAGCAAAACCACCTTCACAGCACCAACACAGCGCACACAAGCTCTCACGCAAGAAGCAAAGAGATAAAAGAGCACAAAACCTATGCCAGCTGCCGACTGTACTGGACCTTATGGACTTTGAGCACTGCAATATCTCGAATTCCTATGTACTTTCACAAACACACGCTCTGATATCAACTGTGACGACCCAGACTCCGGATACCGGGTAAACCCGATACCACTTGGATTCTGAGAGGCCTTCCAAGAGCTGTAAAGCTCCGAAGGGATAAAAAGAAGTGTGTGAAGTACATTGAACTTCTAGATAAAGTAGTAAACAATTAATTACTATGATCAGGATTACTAAATTAGCAGAATTAAAATTACATTTTCTATAATAATTAAAAGTACAGTAGCTAACAAGCTACAACAGAGTCTAGTCCAACTAAAGCATGGTACAACAGGAAAGAGAATGTACTCTCAAGTCGGGGGAAGCCCGACACTGGCAAAGCTGACAACTAAGAACCACACACTGCACGGCACCGCGAAGCACAAGGAAGGACAGCTACACCTGAAAAGTCAGGGGTAAGCCTCATCTCACTGGCTCAGTAGGGGTCCCGCAGATCCCCACCACGAAACAAAAGTAGTAAACAACAGTGCTAAACAACTATAGCAAAGCCGTAACAGCAGGAGTAGAAACAACAGTAAAAGTAAAGAGGAAAAGCCGTACTAAACAGAAACACGACAGTTGATCGAACCTCGGCCCTCCAAACTACTCCTAATCGGTAAGGACACAGATCCCCAGACACACAGTCGGGAATCACTAAAACGATACAAGAGACTATGGCTACACAGCCAGGACACACCACGACATCTTAGTTGTGCAGGCTTGTCCACAGAGACAAAAGCCTAACTTAAGACCACACAGTCTAAAAGCACCAACACATACACGATCTCACCGTCGTGTACGCTACACTGACCTCGGGTAAAGCCGAACACAGACTACCCGGCAAGTCACATCAACAATAATGGAAAACAATCACAAAAGCCACAAGTCATCATGTCATGTGACAGAAGCACCTCCTCACTAGAAGAAAAGTCAGATGCGTCCACTGACGTCTTACACTGAGCCTCAAGCGTCTCCCACTCGCCTGGAATGGCGGTAACTGAGACACCAAACTGAGCACCAAGGAACTACAGTAACGAGTAACTAGTCAGGGTCACGCCCATCGGCGTCTGTCCAACGCCCCTGACCACATGTGCACACACAAGCTCAATGTCTTGAGCCAGGCCTCTAGCTGATTTTCCCCTCCCGTAGGACTCTCACGGTAAGACAAAGGGGCCCACGGCAACCAGCCTACAATCCATCTCAATCGGGAACTCGCCCCGCCACCACTCCCAGGTGGGCCGACACACGGAAAGTGTCGTCATGCTACGACTAGTGGAGGCTCACTAGACACAGAGACTCAAAATAGTGAAGTACGGATAGGTCACGTATGTACCCATCACAAGTACTACGAAGCACAAGGCCGCACACAGAACTGTCGCCAGACTCAGGATAGCCTACTAGACCTGCTAACACAACGATCCTTGAGTCACAAGTAGTGAGGACACCCGAGCTAGAGATCGATGTGATGCGGCAGAGCGACACTACAGGACGCGTAGCGCCGTTCAGGACTTGCAGGCTTCCTTGTGGCTTGGAGATGGCTTAGAGGATTAGACTGGAGCTTGGAGACTTTTATTTCTTTAATTCTGGGCCTTTGTAGGCCATTTTGAGGCCAATTAGACTTCATTAAGGACTTATTTGAGCTTTGTAGTCTAATTCAGGTCTAGTGGGCCACTTTTGGTTCACTCCCATGGCCCAATTGGGCTGGGCACCCCTGGGTGAGCCCACAGTGGGCCGCCCCTCCTCTTCCCCTCTCCCAGGCCCATTAGGGTTGGGAAGAGGGCGCGCCCCCCACCTTCCCACTTCCCATCGGAGGTGGGCGCCCCCCCTTCCCTATTATGTAGGATGTGGATTAGATTCCCTCCCCACCCTTTCCTATTGTGTAGGGATTTCAAATTAAATAGGATTCTTTTAGTATTTTCTTTTTGAAAATAGGTTTTTCTTCCCTCTCCCCATATCATAGATGATGTATTCTTTTTGGAAATTAATGAATGGAAAAATTGTTTTGGTGAAACCCAAGAGAAGGCCACGGCCTCCCCCTCCCTCTCCCTTGGTGGGTGCGACTCCCACCTCCCCTCCCCCTTCTCTTCTTCTTGGGTGCGACGCCCAAGGTCCCTCCCACAGGTTTGCTACTGCTACCATGGCTTCGTGGCATCTTCCCTGACATCCCTCCAAGCCCAAAGAACCTCGTTCGCGCTCGTGCTACAGTGTGGAGGCCTTTGGGTACCTTGTTGTCCTATGCGCTCCCTGTGTGTCTGCCTACTGGAGAGAACCGAACTACAGTGGTTAGTCCGCCCCTTTCCCCTCCCCTGATTGCCTCCACCTCTTCTGAACATTTCTTCCTCCACATGTCCCCCACTCCCCTTTAAATTTTCATGCCCAAACTCGTCCTGTGGCCGGACTTCCCTTCACACCCCAATTACTTGTGCAGACTACACCTGTGCAGATCTACAGGTATAGAGGTCGACCATAGACCCGCTTTCACCTTCCAAACCAGATCCAATCACCCTGAAATTTGGAACACATCCTCCCCATGTCCTAACCCATCTCTCATAATTTTTTTATAATTTTCTGAGCTCGTTTGCCATGCGTACCCCCGTCCACCATTCCTACTACCAGTTCTATCTATACATATCTGCAAAATAGAGCCACGCCTGCCACCATCTACCATGCTCAAAACTTCCATTACGTGCTGCCCCGCCACCCCATCCCCATTTTCCCACGACCCTCCCCTAACCCCCAAAGAAAACCCCGCCCCAAAAGCCACCCGGAAGCCCCAGTACCTCCCCCATCTTCCACCCTCTGTCCTGCTGCCTGCAGACAGGCCAGAACGTATAGGGACCTGTTTCTGGAGTCACCCTGGCTCCCACGGTGCACGGTTGCAGCCCATCTTCCACAAGCGTCTCTGGAACGTCCCCACCAGCGTCGATGCCAATTTTCATGATCAACGGGTGACCAGAAGGCCACGTTCCAGGCCTACCTTCTTGCCCGTCGCCTGCGCCCGCGTAGGCCGGCCTGCAGTCTGGCCACTGGTTCAAGTTGCTTCGGAGGTCCTCGCCAGTGCCATCGGCTTCCATCTTTTTCCAGGAGGACCTTCACCCACTGCAGCGCACCATCAGGGGAACGTCGCCCCCCATCTCGGCATCCATGACGTGCCATCCGTGCTGCTGGGCTGGTTACAGACCGGTCGAGTTGTTGTCCCGTCCGTGCCGATCCGCAACAGTTTACGGGTTCCGACGCTAGATCCATTTGCAGCCCGTCAACCCACGTAGTGCATCCCCAGATTGGCTGTGTGCCTTTTACCTCCCTGTAAGGAGTGGGCTGTGTTTGGTTGTATTCTTTTAGCTCATGTACCAGGTGATCGTGTGACTTGGCCGGGATTCTTCCCCATGCCCTGAGCGTGGAGGTATGTGTCCACTACCATCTCAGTTAGCTTGCTTATTAAGTATGGTCTCTGGATGCCGCTGCTCGTGAGTTTGCTAGGTTCCTAGCTCGTACTTTGTATTTCACTACCACGGTGAGAGAGCGAGACCGTCCCATGACTCGTTCGAGTCACGAGTGTGGAGTTGCCTACCCTAGACTCCCCGATTTCTCAACCGTGCGGAATGACGCGCTTCCCTCTTTGGGGCACTTGCGAGCTTGTGGTTGCTTGTTTCTTTAGCATGGCTCCCCTCTTGGGAATCTTAGGTGTCGAGCCGATGCCATTCGATCTATTGTCGTTGCTGGTCATAGTTGTCACTTATTCCCGACATCGCACTGAGTCTTAGCTTGCATAGCATCCCACATCAATAAGACTCGGGTCAAGATCGTCGCACATCACGGAAACACGCTGTTAATCAGCCTAGTCCCTCAGCCAGAATCATGGTAAAACATATTATGGAAGCGGCACAGAACAGCCGGAATCCACCCATTAATGAAAGTCCACAGCCCTTAGGCCGCTCATCGGACTCACAATTCCGTATAACACGAAGCACGGAAGATGAGGGACTACCAAAGCCCTCAAACCACATGGACATGCAAACCAAGGTAAGATAATACCTCCAAGCATCCAAAACATAGTCTCGATCGTCACAGGATAGACGAGACACTCACGAGGTCATGTGTCAACCACTGGGTCACAACTGGGTTGACCGGAAACCAAACCAACGCAAAAGAACACTCTGGGAAAGTGGCAGTCATCTCCTTGGCCGCAACCACTCAGCCCAACGAATAGCGGTCTTAACCCTAGCCGCTAAAAGAAAGTGGTGGTCACCTCTATGGCTGCTACCAGGAAATGGCCTTCATAGACTTGGTCGCTACTCTTAGAACAGAATAGGCAGGAAACGGTCTGCCCAGGGCCGTCTCTTGGAATTGACGGTCCTCCTATGGCCGTCTCTTGAAGGTAGCGGTCATGACCATATCGCTATCTCTAAACCGCCTCAAAAACATGAAAAGCCATCCTGGTGGCAGTCCTTTGCCTGACCGTCACTTCATAAGGCGGTCAACCGCAATGTCGTCACTAGGAACCGACTTAATCAAATAACGGTCTCCCTGGGACCGTTCCAGGAATTGGCGGTCCTCCTATGGCCGCCAATGCCTACTTGCGGTTGGGAGCTAGACCGCCACCCCGAACGGACTTAAAACTGAATAACCGACTTAAAATGCCAAATAGCGGTCACCCAAGGGCTGCTACTTCAGAGTTGAGGTCAGTCGCGAGACCGCAAGCCAAAATCGACAATAGAACTCCAAATAATGGTCTCCAGAGGGCCGCCTTTACAAATGGCGGTCCCTTGTAAGACCGCTACTTCGTTCCGACGTGAAAATCGTAGAACCTCCTAAAAGTCGGTCTTTCCAAGCCCCAATCGCTCCTAAATGACGGGGAAACATCCCTAGAGTCTATATCAACCTTCCACAAACTGGAAGGGATCAAACCATCCCTAAAACGGCAAGAAACGGGTGATTCTCACGAATCGACCCAAAACGAGTCACATGGACAAACGGGCTCATACCGGCCTTAATTCACAACCAAACAGAGTTGAACTAGCGGGAATATTATCCCAACATGCCAGGGGTTCAAATGATATCATCTAAAGTGAAAATTGTCACCTGGAACGGTGATCTCGGCTCACACCCCCGAAATAGCTTTCGCCCTTGAAGTAGGAAAACCCGCTCAAACTCACACCGTTCGGCTCCAAACCGCGAGGGAATGCAGGAAAAGAGTAGGGTATCCATCCCCCTACCTCCACCTAAGATCTCATGCGTCGAAACGGCCAAACCACGTTGAAAATCTTCATATGAACAACCCACGCCGGCTTTGAATCCACGAATGGGATCGTGCCAATACCACGCTCCGATACTCGTGCCATCACGCCTCAAGTCAGCTCCACGCCATCACCACCTCGTCCAGCTCTGCCACGGTCGTACACCCCGAGGGAGAGGAGAAGAGAGGAGAGAGAATGGAGGAGAGAAGTGAGAGACGTGAGAGAGGAGAGAGAGAGGGTTAAAAGGAAAAGAAAATAGGAAATTAGCCATTTTCCTAAAATCTGATTTTTAGCCTGAAATTCTGTAAACTCAAAAAAAAATATGAAAAAATAGTCTCCACGATCCTCGGAAAGAGCACAATGCACCTGTAGCATCCCAGAGTCTCAAAACTCAACGGTTCATTCTCCACAGGATTTCGCAAGTTATACAAGGGAAAAACCCAAGTGGATCTTAAAACACGTTTCAGGACTCACGAAAGCGCTCCAAAAGCTCTTCGATTCCGATCCGAAGAATCCAGGGTATTACAATTGCTGCTACCGCCACAGTTGCCTGGAGAGGAGAAGAACGGGAAAAAGAGAAGAAAAAGAAAGGGAGAGCATGTGAGTCTCTAGGAGAAAACCTCAAAAGAAAGAGAGAGAGGAAAGGTTCGCAGCCCATAAGCCACCTTCCATCTGTCCACTACGTTATGGTTGTAGACCAAAATCTGTATCTCTTGTTCAACCTTCCTGATCTCTATCAGAAGCTACACTGCAGCCCTCTTTTGTTTGAAGTTTTTCTTTGTTGCTTCTTGTTTCTTTTCTTAACTCGTCATTTGTGTTTGCTGAGCTTCTTTAGCGATTTTTGTGTGTGTTTGCTGCACTTACAGCGTGTGTGTTTTTACTTTTGTGTGTGTGTGGGGGGGGGGGGGGGTTCATCCCCATCAAGCTGTTAGACTGTGTGTGTGTGTGGGGGGGGGGGGTTCATCAGCTGTAGACTGTGTGTGTGTGTGTGTGTGTGTGTGTGTGTGTGTGTGTGTGTGTGTGTGTGTGTGTGTGTGTGTGTGTGTGTGTTTTTTTTTTTTTTCTTGGCCAGAAGAGGAAGCCTAACCGAGTTGGTGAGGGGTGGACGTACGCCTGCTAGATAGCAGCCGAACCACCTTGAAAAGTTGGTGTGTTGTGGTTGTTGCGTCGACTCCTTTTCATCTACCTCCCCGTCACAGGTGTTGTGGTTTGATCAACATTCTTCTTGTGTGTGCTCTTCAAACGCTTTGTGTTAGCATAGAGTCGCACTCGAACTAGCTTCCTCTACATTACAGTCTTTGTTTAATTTTTAAGTGATCAAGAATTGGGTGTGGGATCTATCCACCCCCTTCTAGATCCACTTATACCATCTATCAAGATTAAGGGGTGAAAATACATCTATACCCCTTCTAGAATATTCCCTAGGCCCTCTCACATGTTAAGAAATGAGTTGGGGGTAGTTTAGACAAATTTCAATGCCCATAGGAGGTCCCACGTGCGGTCCACGACGGATTCGACTTCACTCGCGCGAAGGCCCTGCTCGCATCGGTCGACCGGCCCCATCGTTCGACTCATTTCAAGCTTCGGTTGACCGGTTCCTGTAAAGATCTGATGTGCTGGGTTCTGGGAAAATTGGTCGACCGGTGGACTTATTTCGGTCGACTGGCCCATGCCCTGTCGACTGCTTAAAATTGGTTCTGGATGAGAAAATTTACAGGAGTCTTGTTGACCTGATCACTGTCAACCCTGTCGACTGGACTGAGCTCTAGTTCTGGATGAAGGAAGTCCTATCGACCAGGCTGTTGACCCTGTCGACTAGACTTAGCATTTATTTTGGAAGTGGAAAACTCTGCAGAAGCATGTCGACCAGACTATTTACCCTGCCGACACAAACACCTAAAAAATAGAAAATTAAATACAGTCTGCCCTTAAAATCACTTAGATCAAAAACTACATATCTTGATTGTCCATTTAGATGAACTTTGGCCCTCTTTTAATCCTGTTGAGCACCTAAGAAGTGGTTTGAACATTCAAATTGCCATGAGCAAAACTATGAGTATGAATACTTCATACAATTGATATTCATTTTCATCAAATATCAAGAGCTATGAGAACATTGGATCAAAAACTCAAGTCATGAGAAAAATTCAAGTTTTTACAAGTTTAAGACCCGTCAAAAGTTCATCAAGTGAATGAAAACTATCAAGCACAATAACACACATGTTTTGTTATCATCAAAACCTTAATGCCAAAATCAATTAGGGAACTCAACAATATCCCCATTTTTGACGATGACAAAATATTGTGTGCTTGATTTCACTAAACTATTATGAAATCATTTCAGAAAAACATTCTAAACTTCCTTTAAGCTAGAAAACATTCATATAGTATTCACTGAATCCGGAATCCATTATTCTGACTTGGAGAACTCTTTCAATATCCATGTTTTGAAAAATATGACCAGAAAAGAAGCTCAGATTTGAAGTAAATCACTTTATATCTAATATAATATGTCACACCAGACAAATTATGATATTTGACGGAGATTCTAGTCCAAAGATCTAACTCACGCAAAGTGATGTCTTCCTGATAGGCTTAATATATTATTCTAACAAATACCTTTTGATATATGATGGTACCAAAATGTACGTCGTTAAACACAATGGCCATCAATCTTAAATTACCGAACTCGCAAAGAAATAAAACCATAGTTTCATGGCAAGTCCGGGTCGATTCCACAGAGAGGCTTAGATTTTAAGATTGAAAACTTTGTTTTCTCTTTTATTTTTAAGAAAAACAAAAGAAATTGTTGGAATGATTTTTTTGTTGGAATTTAAAATTGCATAAAAGTAAATCTACCTAAAGAAATTTAGAGGGTTTAGATAGAGAAATATAGAGAGAGGAAAGAAGAGAATATGGGGAAAAATGAGAATAGCACTAAACTAATTTTATTGCTCAAGAATTAAATGTTTATAAGATGACAAGAAAATAAAAAATTACAACTCCAAATAAACTCTAACTAAACTAAACATAAAGAGATAGGGTGAAGAAGTAGCCTTTGAGAACCGCCGTCGCCCACGCCCTTGGACCTTGGAGAACCGTCCAACCTCGGAGAGGACGCCGTCGTGAGAGGGCCTTAGAGAGAGAAATCTAGAGAGAGAAATAAGGAGAGATGTAGAGAGTGATAGAAGTGGAGGGAGAGGGGGATAAGAAAAGGAATAAAAATAAAATAAAATGGAAGAATTTGTGCGGTGTGTAGAGAATGGGCCGGAGGGTGAGAGAGAGAGAGAGAGAGAAAGAGAGAGAAAGGGGTCGTGAGAATAGAGAGAGAGTAAGAGACAGAGAGGAAGGGGGGGTCGATGTGCATGGGAGAGAGGTGCGGCCTGTGTGTGGTGTGTGTCTATTAGAGAGCGCAGAGAGACAGTAGAGAGGGGAGTGAAGGTGCATGGGTGGGTGTGGAAGAGAGCAAGAGCGGGAGAGAAAACTTGTGAGAATAGAGAGAGGGGGAGTCTGTGTGCGTGTGTAGGCGGAGGCGATGACGCGGACAGTGGCGGACGGTGAAGACAAGGCCACCACGGTGGTGCAGACGCCGGCGATAAGATGGAGGAAGAATGGCATTGCTGGCGGTGCTGAGGCTCCGGTCATGGAGGGCACAGGGGTGAAGCTGAGGGAGTGAGAGGCCGGTGAGGGGGAGAGAGGTCACGGGTGTGAAGGTAAGTGTGTGCGTATGTGTGAGTTGGGGCTCAGAGACAGCCGCGGCTGTGCATATGTGATGTGCAGGTGGCCGGTGGTGCATGTGAGAAGAGGAGAGCCAGAGGAGGGAAGAGAAGGAGGGGGGGTGAGAGAGAGCAGAGGAGGGGAGAGGTGTGAAGGTCTGTGTTGTATGTAGGAGAAGGGTAGCGCGTGGGAGGAAAGAGAGTGGGAGAGAGAACTGACAGGGAAAGAAGAAGAAGAAGAAGAGAGAGAGAGAGAGAGAGAGCTGAGGAGTGAAACCACGGCGGTGCCCCAATTCAAAAAATTGATGCGAGCGGATACTGATGAGTATCACAATTTATATCATAATTTCTATCACATGTATCATCTTTGAGCATTAAAAGAACAAAGTTATGCAATTTAGATGAATAACTCCATTCTCACACATAATTTGAGTCTGCATATATTTTACCATCATTTTTTTAAGTGAAAATGATAATGTGAGATTCAGTTAAGAAATTGCATAACTACTTTGGATCAAGAATAATGATTTTTTAAAATTTATAGAATTTTAGGAATGTGTGACCAAGCAGAATGGCGCCCATTCAGGAATAAATGACTTCGCAAGAAGGTGCCATTTTCAAGCAAGTTCTAAGAAGAAATAATAAGCGGATGTTCGTGTTGTCGTTCATTGAAGAATAAGCGACCGCTTACACGGGTGCTCAATCCTTATGTACGGAAAATAAAAAAGAAAAGGGACTGGAAAAAGGAAAATAATGAGCGCCCATGCGCTCGGGTGTCTATTCCGTAGGAAAGAAGCTGCGACCGTTCATAAAGTCGCCCATTCCTCTTGACGAGAAACGAAGGAAATATTAAAATAAGGAAATGAGGAATGTGCGCCCGAATGGAAAGTCGCTCATTAAAGAATAAACGTCAACGACGGCGGTCGCCATTTACAGTCAGAAGCCAAGAAGGAAGATGCCCGTTCTAATCGAAGCAATCTTTCCAAGTTTGATGCAAGGAGGACTCTTTTGATGGCAGGAAGCCTAGTTCGAGCAAGATTTGATGCTGCAAAAGTCGGATTCAACCTGATCTTGAAGGATTCGACCGTGGAAGTCTCTGCATATTATAAATAGTCGCCCGAGAGCAACCGTGGGAAAATCTTAGCTTTTCTTAGCCTTTCTTAGCCTTTTTACATACTTTTATGTTCTTCCTTTCAATTTACTATCTTCAGGAAAGTTCTCCATTTTCAAGTGCTCTTTAATTTCTTCTTCTTCCTCTTCTTCTAATTCTCTCTCGTTTTCAAATTATTCTTAATTTTCATCAATTCTGTCCTGCATTTTCTACTATTCATCCGCGCAACACGTCTCTGTTCTTCCTCAGTTTTCACCCCTTTCTGATCTCCTCCTCCCTCTGCACTCTTCATCAAACTTCTTCATCTTTCTCTGATATTCAACTTTCTTCTTCCACATCTCCTAATTCTCTCTAGTTTTAAAGTTATTTTCATTCTTCTTTAGATCTGTTTTTATTTCACTTTTACTGTGTTTTCCCTTTTTTAACTCTCTCGTAGCCTCTCTCAATCTCTTCTCTCTCTCTCTCTCTCTTTTTAAAATCACATAGCACACTTGATTTTATGTTTTCTTCTCCTCTTCTATCTATCTTTCCCTCCTCTATTTTCATCTAAACATCCCTTTGGCGTAGATTTTTCTTTGGTGTTCCAAAGGCGATGTACCTCTTTAAGACGGGGCGATCCAATCAAAGGCTCGGCACGGCGTGGGCGGCGCTATTCTTCACTATCTTGACTCTATTTCTTCCTTTTTTCTTTTATTTCAAATTGTAATTTTTTTCCATATATTTGTAATCTTTCCTTTTAGTAATAAAAATTTAATCTTTTACAATTGTGTTCTTCTTTCTCTCTCTATCTTCTTCCAAAGTTCTCTTCTCAACCCTCTCATATTCTTTAGATATGTTTATTTAATCTCACGTTCATGCGATTTTATTTTCCTTTAGCATAAAACTCACTCAAAATTTGGATTTCTCAAATATAAGGATTTTCCAACTTTCTTAATTGAAGATATTCCTCTCCGTGGGATCGACCCGTTCTTACCACTCCACTTGGATTTTACATCTTTTTAGTGAGTGAGTGCAGTTATTATTGAAATTGTGGCAAAATTTTTAACGACGAGTGTAGTGCACATCAATTTTTGGCGTCGTTGTCAGGGAGGAAATGATTTTTTTTATAGTTGAAAATTCATGTGTTTCATTTGTATATTTGTATACTAATTTTTCTATTTTTATTTTGTAGGAAAAAGAAAAAAAATCAAAAAATCAAAGAAAAGGGGAAATTCAGACCTAAAATTCACAGAAAATCAACTGTTGCAGAAAGCTAGAAAGCGTCACTGAAAGTCTGTATCTGTCACAACAAGGAGTAGAATTCTGAAAATCTACAAATTTTGAGAATTAAGCATCGCCAAAGGTCAGTAAGTGTAGGTACAGGTCATGTTTTGAAATTTTTTGAAAAATCTTAAAAAAATCAGAAAAATTCTTGAAAAATCTAAAAAAATCAGAAAACTAGAAAAACTCAGAAAGCATGATTTTAGGCCTTATTATTTAGTAGATTGCATATTGTTTAGTGCTTTTAGTTGCTATTTATCTTTTATCCATCTCTCTTTTTGAAAAAAAATAAAAAAACTTTCTCTGGAAAAGAAAGAAAAAAATCAGAAAATAGAAAATAGAAAAAAAAATCTCCTTGTGATGACTCATGTTAGTTATATCTCTCGCATGCATTGTTGCATCTAGTTGATTATTTCTTCATTTACTTGCATCATAAAAAAAATCATCATTCTCTTCTTTTATTTCTCCCTTCTTAAGGGAAATTTAGGCACACCCCTCTTAGAATTGGAAGGACCCTCCATTGAGCACTCCGTCTCTTTGAATTGGAATATCTTTTTTCAAGATCTCCATAAGTCCCCGCACCCGTGCATTCCCTCACGGACGTCGGGCCGGTTGTACCAAGAAGCACCTTGAAGTTAGCTTGCCCTTAGAAGTTTGAAAAAAAAAAGACCATCATTTTTGCATACATAACTCATATAGGTGTTGTTGCATTTGCATCATTTTAAAAAAAAATAACAAAACCAAAAGTATAAAAAAAATAACACTCCATTTGGGCCCTTTTTGCATTACATGCAAGGTAGGAGATCCCTACATCCACCTTTGCTAGGACCCATAGGTGAGATTGAGAGGTTAGTGCATCTTAAAAATCAACATCAACCTAACTTCATGGGAGACCAAAATCAACAACAACAAGTAGCTCCCAAGCAAATGAAGGAATATTTCATGCCAAATCAATACCAACCTTCCTTTTATGTTCAAGCACCCCAAAACCAAGCGGCCCAGTATGAGAATAAATCAAACACCATTCAAATGTTGCCATCCTTCTATGGTAACACCAATGAAGATCCCTATAAACATCTTGATGAGTTCCTCCAGATTTGCTCAACTGTTAAAATCTAAAACTTTTCTGATGATGCTCTTAGGTTGACTCTCTTCCCATTCTCTCTCAAAGACAAAGCTAAATATCAGTTAGGAGCATTGGGTAGATCAATAGACACATGGGCTGAAATGTAAAAAGAAATTTTAAAGAAATTTTATCCCATAGGGCGGACCAATACCATGAGGAGAGCCATCACTGGATTCACTCAAAATCTTGGGGAACAAATCTATGAAGCTTGGGATAGATTGAAAGATTTGCTAAGAAAGTGCCCACACCATGGATTATCAAGATGACAAATAGTTCAGGTATTCTATGAGGGATTAACTAAAAATTATCGTCAAATGGTGGATGCGTCATGTGGGGGAGCTTTTATGAGTAAGAGCAAGGATGAAGCTTATGAGTTATTTGAGATGCTAAGTGAAGACTCTATTAGTCATGCCTCGCTATCATCTTATGAGAGAATGATTGGGCCATCTAAGAGGGCTGGGCTTTATGAAGTTAAGAATCAAGGAGAAATTGAGAATAAGATGGATATCAATGCTCTTGCGCAAAAGTTAAATAAAGTGGACATGTTGGCGCAAAGGATGGAGAAGGTCGACTTGGTAGATCAAAAGCTAGATCAATCACTATCCATGAATAGACAGGAACCTTCTTTTTCTTCTGCTCAGCAATCCCAACCATTCTCAGATTCTAACCATCAAGAACTTTGTGCTCTTTTTTCAAGCCCAAATCATGCCATTACCGATTGCCCCACGGCGGCCCAGCTTCCCCCGTTCATCCAAGAACAAATCTTTGCTACTCAGGGTGTCTCCAAGCCTACCTATGACCCTTATTCCAATACCTACAATCCAAGCTAGAGAAATCATCCCAACTTTTTTTGGAGAAATCATCCCAACCATCCAATTCAAAAATAATCTTTTCCAATTTCAAGTCAATCTCACCAAAATTTCTCTTATTCATCTCCTTTTCAACAAACTCAACCGCAACAATCTCAACCTCCCTATCAGCATTCTCAGGCCCCATATCATCAAGCTCAGTCGTATCAGGGCCAGTATCATCAATATCTTCCAAATCGTTATCAAGCTCAGATTCCTTTTCAACCTCCTCCTCCTCAACCCCCTCAGCCCAATTTTGATGACAAATTCGACCAACTTCAACAACTCATTCTTTCTCAACAACAATCTATTGCTAAGTTGGAAGGTCAAATAGGACAATTGGTTGTAAGTAATATGAGGAGAGAAGTAGGTCAACTTCCTAGCCAACCAATGGCTAATCCTAGAAATCAACCTCCGGGCTTCCCTCAAAAAGCTCCTCTTCTTCCTCAACCGAACCAACCTCAGCTTCCCCCTCTTGCTGGTCCTCAATTTGAGAACGCTAAGGCTATTTTCACTCTTAGGAGCGGGAGAACTTTAGATGATCCTTATAAGGCTAGGGGAATTGGTGGCAACTCGGCCCAACAGGCCCAAGAAGAAAGTGATAGTGAGGAAGATAAGCCCATCATTGTTGAAACGAAGAAGCCAGACGGTGAAAGAAAGGAACTTGATAAAGGCAAAGAAAAGGTTGAAGAAAAACCCCACGAGTATGCACCAAAGGTCCCGTTCCCGGATGCTTTGAAGTCTAAAGCTAGCAAGAAGCAGTCGGTCCATCAAGAAGAATTAATGGAATTGTTTAAGCAGGTGAACATTAATATTCCATTATTAGATACGATCAAGCATGTGCTGGCTTACACAACATTTCTAAAAGAGCTATGTACACCGAAGAGGGAACCAAGGGCATTAACTCAAAAGATCCGTCTATCTAAAGATGTAAGTGTTGTTTTAATGAATCATCTTCCTAAGAAGTTGAAGGATCCCGGAGCTCCGTTGATTTCATGTGATATAGGTGGAGTCACTTTTTGATCGAGCATTGCTAGACTTAGGTGCGAGTGTGAATCTTTTGCCCACCTTTATATATGAGCAGTTTGATCTGGGAGAGTTAAAGCCTACTTCAATAATCCTTCAATTGGCAGATCGATCGATCAAAACTCCAAGGGGTTTGTTAGAGGATGTTATTGTCAAAGTCCATGAATGCTATTTCCCTGTGGATTTCTTAATCTTGGATATGGCATCGTCCCAAGAACTCAAGCACACGCCTATTATTTTGGGACGTCCGTTTTTAGCCACGGCAAAGGCCAACATTAATTATGCCACAGGAATGATGGACATATCATTTGGAGGTGAGAAGGTTTCCTTGAATGTTTTTAAGACATCTCAATATCTGGACCAAGAGGAAGAATGCAATGTTATTGATGTATTTGAGGAGTTGATTGAAGATTGTCTGGATGATATCGAGGACCCCTTATAAGAGGGTAGCTTGCTCCAAGATTCTTCTCTCTCTTTTGCACCCTACTCTAGGGTAGAGCTACTTCCCCCATTACAATCTGAACCTGCTCTTCCATCTATTGAACACCCTCCTGCTCTGGAACTCAAACCTCTTCCGGATTCTCTGAAATATGCTTATCTGGGCCCTGATCGCATTTTACCTGTCATAATTGCCTCTAACCTCACCTCCGCTCAGGAATCTCAGCTCGTAGATGTCCTTAAGGAGCATATGGGGGCGATAGGTTGGTCTGTGACTGATTTAAAAGGGATCAGTCTGGATGTTTGCATGCACTACATCTATTTAGAGGACAATGCCAAGTCGAGTAGGGAAATGCAGCGCAAGCTCAATCCGAATATGAAAGAGGTGGTTAAGAAGGAGATAGTGAAGTGGTTGGATGCCGAGATCATATATCCCATCTCTGATAGTAAGTGGGTCAGCCCCACACAAGTTGTTCCAAAGAAATCTAGGCTGACCGCTGTTACAAATGAAAAAGGAGAAGAAGTGCCAATGAGATTGCAAATGGGGTGGAGAGTATGCATGGACTACAGAAAATTAAATTCGATGACTAAGAAAGATCAGTTTCCTCTCCCGTTTATGGATCAAATCTTGGAAAAGTTGGCTGGACAAAACTACTTCTACTTTTTGGATGGTTATTCCGGGTACAACCAAGTTACTATTTACCCGGAAGATCGAGAGAAAACTACATTCATGTGTCCTTATGACACGTTTGCTTTCAGGAGAATGCCGTTTGAGCTATGTAACCCCCCTGCCACCTTCCAGTGATGTATGATGGCAATCTTTTCTGAAATGGTGAGAGAATTTTTAGAAATTTTCATGGATGACTTCTCAGTCTTTGGTGCATCGTTTGAGGAATGCTTGGAAAACTTGAAAAAGGTGTTACAAAGGTGCATTGAGTCTAATTTGGTGCTTAGTTGGGAGAAAAGTTACTTCATGGTAAGAGAAGGAATAGTGCTAGGCCATATTGTTTCGGAGAGGGGGATAGAAGTAGATAAAGCTAAAGTGGACCTGATTTCCAATCTTCCTCCCGCGACTTCTGTTAAGCAAATCCGTTCTTTTCTTGGCCATGCAGGTTTCTATAGAAGATTCATTAAGAACTTCTCTTCCATTGCTCATCCGCTTACTCAGCTATTAGCCAAGGACACTCCTTTCAATCTTGATGATTCTTGTTTAGAAGCATTTTATTTTTTAAAAGCGGCCCTCACTCAAGCCCCAATTCTTCAATCTCCTGATTGGTCGCTGTCGTTCGAAATAATGTGTGATGCTTCATATTACGCAATAGGAGCTGTCCTAGGTCAAAGAATGGATAAGAAGCCCGTGGTAATCTATTATGCGAGCTGCACCCTCACGGATGCTCAGTTGAACTACACAACCACGGAAAAAGAACTTTTGGCTGTTGTGTTTGTCCTAGAGAAATTCAGTTCTTATCTTTTAGGGGCTAAAGTTATTGTTTATTCAGATCATGCTGTTTTTAAATATTTACTTTCCAAGAAGGATGCTAAACCCCGTTTCATTCGATGGATTCTATTATTACAAGAATTTGATATGAAATTAAGGACAAGAAGGGGCTAGAAAATGTTGTGGCTGATCATTTGTCAAGAATAGTGATACCTGAAAGCGCTCCCATGTCTGATTCCTTTCTTGACGAGCATCTGCTTGCTGTTTCTCACTCTTCAACCCCCTGGTACGTCACATAGTCAACTATTTGCAGTATGACAGATCCCGAGAGGGTGGACTAGACAGGAAAGGATCAGTTCTTTTCTAAGGTCAAAGCACTATTTTTGGGAGGACCCGGAGCTGTTTCATATGGGTCCCTGATCATATTATAAGAAGATGTGTCCCCGAAGAGGAGCAACAATCTGTTTTAAATTTTTGTCATAATATTGCACGTGGGGGACACTTCTCTGGAAAAAGACTGCGACTAAGGTATTCCAAAGTAGATTTTACTAGCCCACATTGTTTAAAGATGCATATGAATTTGCTAAAATATGTTTGAGGTGCCAAGCTGTGAGCAGTAATTCGAAGAGGGATATGATGCCGCTTAATCCCATTCTGGTTGTTGAAATTTTTGATGTTTGGGGTATAGATTTCATGGGACTGTTTCCATCATCCTTTGGAAATGAATATATCTTGGTGGCGGTCGACTATGTTTCCAAATGGATTGAAGCAATAGCCACAAGGACTAATAATCACAAGGTGGTGATGAAGTTTGTAAAGAAAAACATCTTTTCTATATTTGGTTGTCCTAGAGCTATTATTAGTGATGGGGGTTTGCATTTTACGCATTCTCAGTTCCGAGATTTACTCCACAAGTATGGCATCACTCATAAGCTCGCTACCCCCTATCATCCCCAAACGAGTGGCTAGGTAGAAGTATCCAATAGAGAGATTAAGAACATCTTGCATAAAACAATTCGCCCCGATAGAAAAGACTAGTCTGATAGGCTAGACGATGCATTATGGGCATATCGAACTGCATTTAAAATTCCCATTGGCATGTAACCTTATAGACTTATCTTTGGTAAAGCCTGCCACTTACCTGTTGAACTAGAACATAGAGCATATTGGGCCATAAAACAAGTAAATTTTGATCTCACTCAAGCTAGGTCCCAAAGAGCTCTGCAACTTAATGAATTGGAGGAACCACGTAATGAGGCCTATGAAAATTTAAAGATTTATAAAGCTAAAACCAAGGCTTTTCATGATAAGTATATTTACAGGAAGAATTTTCATGCTAATCAAAAGGTTTGGCTTTTCAATTCGATGCTACGCTTGTTCCCTGGTAAGTTAAAGTCCAGATGGGATGGACCGTTCGTTGTCATTAAAGCATTTGACCATGGAGCCGTTAAAATTTTGAATCCAAAAAATGGTCATATTTTTACTATTAATGGTCAACGATTAAAACCATATTTGGAGAATGAGCAATTGTCACCTAAAGAATCCATTGCATTGTGTGATCTGGATTGAATACTTTTTGAGCTTTCATGTGTCTGGCTGAAGACGAAAAACTTAGCGCTTCTGGGAGGCAACCCAATATTTTTGTTATTTGATGTTTTGCCTTAGTTTCTTTTCAGTAGTCAGGTCAAGTGGAGAAGGAGCCGTCACCATTTATGTCAATAAAGGAGTAATTCGCCCCACACACTAGGTTGTATCCTTCCATCCCAACCGTAGTCTCTATTAAATTTATCTATTGCTTTCTATTGTTTATGCCATTGAGGACAATGTCATTTAAGTTGGGGGGGGGGGGATTTCATGATGCATATAGTACAACCTGACATGAGTTCCTGCAAATTGTCCTGCATATCTTTTAAGTTGTCTTACATTGAACTTGAAAGTAGAAAGATGAAATCCCCAATTAAGTTTTCTTGATTCATGCTTAAATTGAAAGTAATTCTGGAATAGGAAAGACTAGAGAGAAGGATGATGGAAAATTTCTTCGATCTAGCCATGGAAAATTGATGTAAGAATCTCTTTAAAGTCCTTTAGCACTTCAAAAGAAAAGAAATCACTCTGCACGCTAATGAAATAAGTGGGACAAGTCTTCTGCTATTTTTGGTATGTTGTCTGATACTCCGCACTTCATAAGATATCTTTTTGATATAGCTTTCTGTCAAGTTATCTATCAAACAAGTGCAAAAGCACATTGTTGAAAAAATAAGAAATACCATAAAAAATATCCTGAATCTTAGTAACCATGTCTGCTTCACCTAACAAGTGTTGAGGTTCGCGTCAAACAGAAAAGAGAACCTTGATCTGCGTAGCCGGGCCTGCTTCTCCTAAGACAAGAGTCGAGATTCGCGTAAAATAGTGAAGGGATGTGCAGCATCATGTGTGTATTGAAAAATAAAAAGATCCCAAAGGGACAAAGTAATAAGGCAGATAAAAAGCTAGTATACTTAATGCTCTGATTAAGAGGTGCAGGGTTGAAAGGCACTTGCTTGGAATAGCAAATGGGGATGCAATTGTCGATGCTGTGGATTTGGTAGTTACACATGCACAAGTGCTACTAAACTTTGATTTGAATTCTTGATCATGTACCACAATTTTCAAATGTGTATTAATACTTTCGGATTCCTAATCTTTGGTTGATTCTATGAAGGAAGAGCTGGATATAACGGTATAATTTTTACAAACTCTTGTTGGTCCTAAATTTTAATTTGTTTGCATTACTAAGGGACTAGCAATGAGTAAGTTGGGGGGTGATAAGTGTTATATTTTATATCATAATTTGCATCACATTTATCATCTTTGGGCATTAAAAGAACAACATTATGCGATTCAGATGGTAACTCCATTCTCACACATAATTTGAGTTTGTATATATTTTACCATCATTTTTTGAGTGAAAATGATAATGTGAGGTTCAGTTAAGAAATTGCATAACTATTTTTGATCAAGAAAGAATGATTATATGAATTTTCTGAAATTTAAGGAATGTGCGACCAAGGTCCAAGCGCCAATTAATGAACGCCCTTCTGAAAGGGCGCCCATTCAGGAATAAATGACTTCGCAAGAAGGCGCCATTTTCAAGCAAGTTATGAGAAGAAAGAATAAGCGACTGTTCGTGTTGTCATTCATTGAAGAATAAGTGACCGCTTACGCGGGCGCTCAATCCTTGTGTGTGGAAAATAAAAAATAAAAGGGGCTGAAAAAAGGAAAAGAATGAGCGCCCATGCGCTCAGGCGTCTATTCCGTGGGAAAGAAGCTGCGATTGTTCATAAAGTCACCCATTCCTCTTGACGAGAAACGAAGGAAATATTAAAATAAGGAAATGAGGAATGTGCGCCCGAATGGAAAGTCACTCATTATAGAATAAACGACAACAGCGGCGGTCGCCATTTACAGTTAGAAGCCAAGATGGAAGCTGCCTGTTCTAATCGAAGCAATCTTTCCCAGTTTGATGCAAGGAGGACTCTTTTGATGGCAGGAAGCCTAGTTAGAGCAAGATTTGATGCTGCAAAAGTCATATTCAAGCTGATCTTGAAGGATTCGACCGTGGAAGCCTCTATATATTATAAATAGTCACCCGAGAGCAACCGTGGAAAAATCTTAGCTTTTCTTAGCCTTTCATAGCGTCTTTACATATTTTTCTATCCTTCCTTTCGATTTACTGTCTTCAGGAAAGTTCTCCATTTTTAAGTTCTCTTTAATTTCTTCATCTTCCTATTCTTCTAATTCTCTCTCATTTTCAAGTTATTCTCAATTTCCTTCAATTCTACCATGTGTTTTCTACTGTTCATCCGCGCACCACGTCTCTGTTCTTCCTTAATTTTCACCCTGTTTTGATCTCCTTCTCCCTCTGCACTCTTCATCAAACTTCTTCGTCGTTCGCTGATCTTTAACTTTCTCTTCTTCCACATCTCCTAATTCACTCTAGTTTTAAAGTTATTTTCATTCTTATTTAGCTCTATTTTTATTTCACTTTTACTGTGTTTCTCCTTTTTCAACTCTATCATAGCCTCTCTCAATCTCTTTTCTCTCTCTCTCTCTTTTTAAACTCACAAAGCACACTTGATTTTAGGTTTTCTTCTCCTCTTCTATCTATCTTTCCCTCCTCTATTTTCATCTAAACATCCCTTTGACGTAGATTCTTCTTCGGTGTTCTAAAGGCGACGTACCTCTCCAAGGTGGGGCGATCCAATCAAAGGCTCGACACGGAATGGGCGGCGCTATTCTTCACTATCTTGGCTCTATTTCTTCCCTTGTTCTTTTATTTCAAGTTGTAATTATTTTTTACATAGAGTTGTAATCTTTCCTTTTAGCAATAGAAATTCAATCTTTTACAATTGTGTTCTTCTTTCTCTCTCTATCTTCTTCTAAAGTTCTCTTCTCTACCCTATCATATTCTTTATATAGGTTTATTTTAGTCTCAAGTTCATGCAATTTTATTTTCCTTTAACATAAAACTCACTCAAAATTCAGATTTGTCAAATATAAAGATTTTCCATCTTACTTAATTGAAGATATTCCTCTCCGTGGGATCGACCCGTTCTTACCACTCTACTTGGATTTTACATCTTTTTAGTGAGTGAGTGCGGTTATTATTAAAATTGTGGCACGACTTTTAACGACGAGTGTAGTGCACATCAGATGCTCGTCATAAAAAATATCGCGCACACAATTTCAAAATTCTGCACTCACAAATAGTAAATTTAAATTTGAGCGTAGTGGCAAGTACGGGCTGATCCCACGAGGAAGTTAGAATTTTAAGGTTGAAAACTTTATATTTTCTTAATGAAAAAAATTGGTGAAATAATTTTTGATTTTAGAATTGTAAAATCACATAAAAATAAACCCACTTAAATAAATGTGAATAGAAATACAACGAGAGAAAGATGAGAGAATAGAAGGATAATAAGAGATGGATAGGAAAAATCACACACTAAATTTTATTATTCAAAATAAAATATTTACAACATGCTCCGAAATAAAAAATAACAATTCCAATTAAAATCTAAATAAAAGTAAAAGTAGAGGGACAAAGAGAAAATATGATTGGGAAGAAGATGAAGATGTTGTCGTCCACATCTTTGAGCCTTTGAGTACCGCCCAACTGTCTTTGAGCCTTTGAGTATCGCCCAACTTAGCGTAGACGTCGCTGCAAGAGAGGGGCTTAGAGAGAGAAAGAATAGAGAGAGATAATAGAAATATAGGAGAGAAGAAGGGAGAGAGAAAGGTGGCAGTGAGAGTAAAAATAAAATAGAATATGTGTGCGTGAGTGTGAGAAGGGAGGCAGAGAGAAGAGAGAGATCGAGAGAAGAGAGAGTGAGACACGGAGGGTGGGAGAGAGAGAGGTCACGTGGGGAGAGAGGAAGAGGGAGTGAGAAGAGGGAGAAAGAGAGAACGGGAGAGATGAGAGGGGGACGCGCGACCAGCGGGGTGAGAGGTAGGTTGGTGGCTCTCGAAAGCGATGGTTGCAGAGGGAGGCGACGCAGACGTCACGATGGTCACGGCGACGGAGGATAGGGACGCGAATGGGAGAGAGGAGGGGACCGCGGTGGTGCCGCGGCGATGCTGCGGATAGTGGTGTAGAGTGGCTGTGGCATGGCAAATGTGAGAGGGGGGGTTAGCATGGTGAGAGCTAGAGGACAGTGAGAGGGGTGCCGATGCGAAGGTGTGAAAGAGGGAGAGAGAGTGGAGGTACAGGAGGTGAGAGACGGGTGTGTGTGAGTGTGTGTGAGAAGGTGGGCGAAGGGTGCGTGTGTGCATGGATGCCGGCGGAGGGTGGGTGCAGGTGGAGTTAGAAAGAGAAAGAGAGAGGGAGAGGCCAGAGTGGCTGCGGATGGGAGAGCAGGGTGCTGGTGGAGGGTGTGTGTGTGCAGAGAGAGAGTGCAGGTGGACAACGGGAGAGGGGGCAGGCGGAGCTTCTACTGGCGGTGTGGTGCAGGCGTGAAGGAGAGAATATGATGGCCGGGAGAGGAGAGAAGGGAGAGAGAGGGCTAGGGGACAGCAGGTTTCGCTCTGGTGGAGGGAGAGAGACCGGCGACGGTGGCGCGGTGTGTGTGTGAAGAGGAGAGGGAGGTAGAGAGTAGGGAGGCGACTGTGGGTCAGGTGGACGCTGTGTTAGAGAGAGACGAGGCGAGGGAGAGAGGGAGAGGTGAGAAGAAGACGGAGGCGGTGGGTGAGAGGGAAGAGAGAAGTGGAGAGATGCGGCCGCGGCGAGAGGACGTGTGCGGTGGTGTGGGTGTAGGAGAGGGGGGAGGAGAAAGAAGAGAGAAAGAGAGGCTGTGGCAGGAAGGCCGCGGCGATGGTGGTGTGGGTGAAAGCCAGAGGGAGGAGAGAGAGGTTGGCAGTGTAGTGTGTGTGGTGGGGGTGCGTTGCAGGTGTGTGTGAGTGAAGAGAGAAAGGGAGATAGGGGGAAGGAGAAGCAGTGTGTAGAAAAGAGAGAGGGAGAGAGAGGGCTGCGGTGAAGTGTGTGGGTTAGAGAGATAAAGAGAGAGAGGGAGAGAGGTCTAACGGGGGAGGGGAGAGAAAGAGAAGAGAGATTGGGAGCGGGTGAGAGAAGAGAGAGAGGGAGAGAGTGTGCGTGGGAGATAAAAAAGGAGAGAGAGAGAGATCCGATGGGGGGTGAGAGGAGAAAGAGAGCCTATGGGAGAGGGGTGTTTGCAGGGAGAAAGAAGAGGGATGCCTCCGAAAGGGGGAGAGGGGGTGTGGTTTTATATGGGTGAGAGGATGGGCTAGCCACAGTTCTCTTCCATAAATCCTTCCATTAATTTTGGTCCATCTCCATTCCCATGCCCATGCTATTGTCATTATCACACCGAAAGTGTTGTTGGTGGTATAACTCTTACCACTGTGGCCTCCTGTTCACAAGGTAAAAAAACGTGTAAAAAATTATACTTAGGCTCATCAAGAATATAACAATCAAGTTTATGTCTTGCCCCTTCAAAAATAATCATCACACAACAACTTTATCAAGATTTAATTATACATTTTTTTATTTATTTAACCATGTCTCAAGTCTCATTAATTATAGTAAAAATTTTCATTTTATGTGAGACCGAGATTATCATGTAAAAATTGTATAATTACCTTCGTTAAAGTCTTAAAAATGATGTGTGTGATATAAATAAGTATAAAGAAATAGGCGCTTATCAATATACCAGAGTTGTGTCAGGGAAATGACTGAGTATAATAGATGTAAATTCATTCTGCGGAGAAAAACTTATTTGCAAAAATAATTAAAAGCTTTCAATCAAAAGTAAAGCCATCACTTCAATGAAAATGTGTTGAGTTGGCAAGTTAAAGAGAATCTTAAAAGGAATCTGTTTGAACACATTTAGTTACAATGATTAAGACCAATTCTTCCTTTTTACCATCAAAGCTCAAAACTCCTCAAGCACACCTACTTACCCTTTCCTTTGTCACCAAACATTCAAAGCTCAGACACCAATCATTCAAAGTTTAGAATTCAGACACGCAAAACCTCTCTCTATCTCCCCCTTTCCTTCTCTATCAGGTACACAACAAACCAGGTACTCAATGCAAATGTGCTGATTTGGCAAGTTAAAGAGAATCTTAAAAGGAACCTATTTGAACACATTTAGTTGCTATGATGAAGGCAAGTTCTTCATTTTTACCATCAAAGCTCAAAACTTCTCAAGCACACCTACTTACCCTTTCCTTTGTCACCAAACATTCAATGCTCAGACACCAATCATTCAAAGTTTAGAATTCAGGCATGCAAAACCTCTCTCTATCTCCCCCTTTCCTTCTCTATCAGGTACGCAACAAACCAGGTACTCAAGCATACAATCTCTCTATCTCCCCCTTTTTGTCATCAACAAAAATAGACCAAAATGGGGTTGGTGGAGAATATATATATATATATATATATATATATACAAAAACCATTATATATATATAGATAGAAGCATGCAAGCATTATGCACAATCAAGCATAGAGTAAAAGAATAAGTAAGGATATCTCCCCCTTTGTTGGGAGCGGGATAAATATAGTGCACATGATTCAGAGGCAAAGTAACATATGAAGCATAACTAATGAAGATGTGCATCTATAAAAAGAGTATCACATAAACCATGTATATAGTCAAATTCACAATATACAGTCAACACAATTACTCCCTTATGTGTTAGTGTGAAGATATGCAATAAGCTTTAATCATAAGGTTATGCAGACTTTCTACATAACATCATAAGATTACTCTCCTGACTACACTTACATGTTAGATCATCGACTTCTGGTAGTTTCACACAGCCCCATTTTATTTCATATTTTGGACTTCACCATTTGACACGAGGCTCCTCATTTATTCAATGGGGAGACTCGGTTACTAGGATCCGACACTTCTTTTTTTTTTTTTATTGTGGAAACTTACTTCACTGTTTTACATGAGGCTCCTCATTTGTTCAATAGGGAGACCCGGTTACTAAGATCTGTATTCCACTTATTCATCATTTTGTTTGTTTGTTTAGGAGAATGTAGTTTTTTTCTCACGATTACTCTTCATGTTCATGTAGAGGTTTAAGCATCTTTAAAGTGTTAGGAAGATTATCCAAAATCCTTATGGTTTAAAGTCATTAATCACTTTTACGTGTAAAGTGTATAGTAGGGGATTTGTTTTGAATGTAAAAAGTGAATTATGCTGGAGACATAGTTATGACTCTCCCCCTTAATGTATGCACTCCCAAAAATGGTTTCTCCCCCATAGAATATGGCATGATGCGCACTTGTCCAGAATCAAGACAATATTATTTATCAAGCAAAGATGGTCATAGAATGATTCAAGAATGGTTATATAACTATATACGAGCAAGCATGTAAGGAGAGCAAGTGAACATTCAAAAACCAAGTTCATGCAAAACTTTTATTTTCACTTCAATTAAAAAAACTGTTTATTGTTGTGAAGGTTTGAGAATTATGTGCAATTCAAAACATGTACTTAAATTTATTCATATTCACAAAATATTCAAAAGTGTATATGTTGTGCAAGTGAATGCAATACGCTAGTAACTATTTATTCTGCAAATTCTAAGTTCTCTCCTTATATTTGAGAATTTTACTTCATTCAAGGGTTTGGTGAAAATATCTACAAGTTGATTGTCTGTATCTATAAATATCAATTCAAAATCACCTTGATTTATATGATCTCTAATAAAATGATATCTGATTTCAATGTGTTTTGTTCTGAAGTGTTGAATTGGATTTTTAGACAAATTTATTGCAGACATGTTATCACATAGAATTGATGTGTTCTTTAAGTAAATGCCAAAATCAATGATTTGATGTTGGATCCAGAGCACTTGGGCTGCACAATTGTCTTCAACCACATATTCGGCTTCAGCAGTTGACAATGTCACTAAATTTTATTTCTTGGAGGCCCATGAGACCATGTGTAATATCATGGAATTTCAGATCTGGTGTCTGCGTGTTTGGATCTGCGAATATCGAACTTTTGGATCCCCAAATAATAAATTATTTTGGATGTAATGGTATTTTATATTGAGTGGAATTTTATCCCATTTTCAAAAAAAATAAAAAATATAACAATAAATGATAAAGGAAAAAGGAAAAAGAAAAAATAGAGAAAGGGAAACAAACAAAAAAAGGAAAAAAATTGGGGGGCGTGCCCTAACCCCCCTCCTCTTCTTCTTCCTCCTTCCTCCTCCTTCTCCTCTCGATCTCCCTCTCCTCTCTCACGATCTCACCCCCTCTCAATCTCTCCCCCCCTCTCTCACCTATCTGCCCTCTCTCCCCCTAATCCCTCTCACTGATGCGGGATGAAGTGCGGGCCGACCCAGGGTGAGGGCCTGGGACTCTAACTAATGACTCAACTAAGGTAGACAATTACAGCCAGCAAGAACACGCACAAAGAAGCTACCTCGGCTCGACACCAAGAGCTTTTAAGAGGGGGTCTATCCCTAACAAGAATCACATTGATTTCGATCTAGGTGCTTTTCGCTTGTTGTATTTGGAAGGTAGCATTGATTGCCTGTTCGATGACCTTAGGTGGTAGCTCCTGGTATGCTGGTATACTAGGACTGGCATCCAAAGACGTATATGTGGTTTGATACCTTACTTGTGGTGGCGATGTGTCTTGTTTAGCACCAGAATGGGAGACCCGCTTGGAGTCTTACTCCTTAGCTTTGCCTTTGCAATCTGGCTTGGAGCGACACCCTACGATGCCTAGAGGAGTAATGGGACACCACCGCTCCTGGCGGTTATCCTGACATTATGTATCAACTAGGCCTCGCTTTGAAAGGCTTGTCTAGCTTGTCTGAATCGCTAAAGACTCTGAAGATGTTTTCTTCATGCCTTGAGCTGGGATGAGGGGCTTCTAGATGAAGCCTGAAGAAATGTTGGCTGGAGAGACACGACACTGCTATGTCCGGACTCCGATCTGCTTCTGTTTCCCCTTCCTATCTTCTGGCATAGGAGGTGGAATCGGAGTCAGAGAGTGGTGAGAGGAACTTGCGAGGTCTGTTGTTGCCTCATTTACCAAGATGTCCTCTCGACGAAGAATGGCCCGAAGAAGCCTGGCGGTGCCTTCCTCGGAGAAGGGAAGAGACTCCAACTCTTGCCAAGGCTGCCAATCCTAGTTTGGAGTGGCAGGAGCCGGTTGGCTTGCGTCTTGTGTCTGGGTGGCTGGGGGTGTTGAAGTGGCTGGAGCATGGATAACATTGATCGAGAAATTCATCGGCTCAGAATCCTGACTATTGTTTTGCCTTCCACGGTTTCATAGTCGCTCGAGAACTTCCTAGTTATCTATTCAAAACTTGAGCCATTCTAGAACATGTTGGTAAGGCAACCCGTGTCCATTTGCTTGAGGCGGATCGGGCAGGTCTGGCTTATGTCTGGAGATGCTTAGCGTTTCCGCAATGGCTTCCTGAAGTCGAAGAGCCACCATGGAATTTCCCTCAATATCGATCTATTCCCATTGGATAAGCTCTTGGATCAAGTTCTGGACCTCCTCGCAGGACTCGATCACATGGTAAATTCTGGCGTGAAATGGGCAATACTGGGAATGATTGAGATCCCACTCAGTGTAGTCTGTTGGTGTCTCATGTGCCATGATTTGCCTTCTCTGGATGAGGATATTAAAGAGTCACTTAGTTCTCTCCCTTGGAAAGGAGAGCGATGTGCGGTGATGCTAGGGTCTCCACCCCGGATACCACCGTGAGCGCTCAGCATCACTGGTACTGGCCTCCCCTGCTTCAGTGTCAGAGAGGAAAAATGCGGCCAACATGTGAATCACATTGGTCGAATAATGAATCACACAGGCTATCTTGGTAGGCCTGGACCATGCATGTGGCTGCGGAGGATCAACGACACCTCTCTTCATCTTGATGAGGTCGTCTCTGATCAGCTTTTGTGCTTGAGTCTTGAAGACATAGCAATCTTTAAGTGGATGACCCAACATGCGGTGATACAGGCAATAGTTGGGGTTGTCAGCATTCTGGGCATCATCTGGCTTTCGAGCTTCGGGCAAGTTGATAATCTTCTAAGCCATATAGAGGTCGAAGAGCATTTCCGTGTGTTCCTTTTTGAAGGAGAACGACATCTTCATACGCTCTGTGAAAGAAAGGGCGGATGGCTTGTCCTTTGATTTCTTACCAGAGCCACTTGACTTGCCATCCTGCACTTTCACCCTTTTTCTGTCGGAGAGAGCAAAGCTCTGCAAGGGAGATCTTGAGCTCGGCCGTCTGGAAGCGATCGAGGAATGACTTATGGAGATCTGCCCAATCAATCACTAAGTTGGGCTTTAGGCAGGAATACCATTGGAAGGCGGTTCTCGTAAGTGAACTGGCAAAGTAATGAAGGAGGTAAGTGGTGTATAAATCATGTTTTGATGATGTCCCACTATAAGTCATTGACCAATTGATTTAGAAAATCATGAATCATCTCTTTATTTGGCTAGGTGTGGAGAGGTTTAACAAAAGTCTTAAAGTTGCGTTGACCTTACAGCCTCACTGTGTCGACGCAATCAACATGAAAATTGAAGGTGTCGACTCATGGTGTCGACCCCTTCATACGAAGGCTCTGTTGAGCGACGCTACGTCGACCTCAGGTTCTCAGAGCGTCGACCCCAAGCCCTCACAGAAGCCGCTGTAATCACATCCAGTAAAGGATGTGTCGATGCCCTTCGTCTGCTGTGTCGACGCACAACACACCCTTCATCAAGCGCTTCACTGAAGTGTCGACCCCAAGAGTCGACTCTTCTTTTTCCAAGTTCTGTTTGGGAGCAGCTCAGCCAACTGCGTTGACCCTGTGCTCTCAGGGCGTCGACGCAGGGGGTCTTCCAGAAGCCATCTAAAATGCCACCTTCAACAGCTACGTCGACGCATGGGGAAAGATGTGTCGACACGCTCAAGGTTCATCTGACAAAATCAAGTCAACTCTGTGTTTTCGAAAACCGTACAGAGAGCAAAGAAATCTGATGTAATCCTCTAAAAACATGGTTTTTGAGAAGTGGAGAAGATTCCTAGGACACACAAATGTCCCTATCATCATAAGTTTCTAGAGAAACCTCTTACTCAAACTATCTGTCAGTACAACATCTTGGAAAAGTCTCCCTCTCTGCAGACCTATCCCCTGGAGTCAGCCACCAAGGTTTTATGTCAGAAAAGAAAATATCCCTGGACAAAAGGACGTCCCTTCTGCAAATGGGAATTAAGGTTCTGTAGGGTCCCTTGGTCAAACCTCCTTTTTTTATTCCAACCATTCAAATTGCAAAAGAAATGGAGAGAAAGTTTCTGCCTCTTGAGGCCTATAAATTGGACGCCCCTCCTTAGCATAGAGTTGCTGCTACCATTGTTGCTAGAAAGCTTGGAAGATCCCTGGACGTAGGAACCAGAGAAAAAGGAAAAAGAAAGAGAGATTGTGCCTTGAGATTCCAGAAAAATATTTGAAGAGGTAGAGGAGAAAAGAGTGCAACCAGTCATCTACTTCAGCCATGCCGTTCTTCAGCCTTTGATCTGCTTCACTGCCTTGTTGGTCTCTTCACTCTGCTAAAGTCCTTTTCCTGTTTCTTTCATTGTTGTTTTCCTTCATCTTCAAAAAGCTCTTGTGTGTGGGGAGTTGTCACCGTGTAAGCTGCAGTTGCATCGTGTGTGTGTCTGTTTTCTTGCTTTTGGTTTGCTTCTCCTTTGTGGGATTTTTATCCCTGTTTCTATTGAGGACTTGTCCTCGTGTGTGTGTGTGGGGGGGGGGGGCTAATCCCCATCTTTTGTTGGGTTCCAACGTGTGTGTGTGTGTGTGTCTTTTGGCCAAAGAGTGGAAGCCTCACCAAGTTGGTGAGGGGTGGACATAGGTGTGCTTGATAGCAACCGAACTACCTTAAAATCAATATGTAATGATTTGTTGCTTGATACTCATTCCCTCTACTCCCTCTTCACAGGTGCTTTAAGTTTCTCAAGTGCGTTTCAACATCGTTCAATTGCTAACTTTTCAGATCTCTAGTTTAGTATCGCGCTTGATCCGGTCTCTTCACCTTACTAATTTTGATAGTGGTTTAAAGTGGTCATAAATTGAGTTTAGGATCTATTCACCCCCCTGTAGATCCTCTCATATCGTTCAACAGATGGTATCAGAGCGGGTTCCCTAGAGATGTGCTCCAACGACCCAGGGAGATCCGATGGGAACGTCTCTCGCAGCTACATAGCTGAGGGTCATGCCATCAATCGACCTCTGTTTTTCGATGGAACAAACTATCTATATTGGAAGAACCGAATGAAAGTTTTTTTGTGTGCCTAGGATCATTTTTTGTGGCGTGTTGTGAGTAAAGGTCCTTTTACACTACCCTAAGTAGATGACACCTGGACCCCAGACCAGGTTAAGAAATCCACAACCAATTGGAGCGCTATGTGTTAGAACAGGTGGTATGCGGAAATAGATCCAGAGGGGGGGTGAATGGATCTTTTGAAAATATCGCCCAACAAAAACTATGAACACGCTTCTAAGGACTGATTAAAAGAATCACCACCGAAGACGCCTAGAAATAAGATCTTCTATTGAACCAGTGAGCAAACACTTAACATGCTAACACAGGATCAGCGAACGACAACATATATAATCCACAGCGTTCAGGCTCAAGCAAGGCGGACATTGAATTGAGTAAATGGCGCTCAAGCTAACAGTAAACAAAACCTGTGAAGGAGAAAGGAGATAGGGAACAAACACACAAATGCAAACCACTGCTCACAGGATTTTTTAGGTGGTTCGGTCCTCCCAACCTACGTCCACCCCTCACTCCAAACTGGAGTGAGGCTTCCCTTGCAAAATGCAAGACGCAGACTCAGTCTGCAAACAGGACGCTGCCTAACAGCTTGACAACCGAGGGAAACAAATCCCTCAACCAAGTTCTGCAACCCACAGAACCAGAACCGGAGGATCAATCCTCCCTTCCTCCAAACCGAAGGGAAACCCACGAGTAGCACACCACTACTCGCAACCAGAGCCTCACGTCTCTCTTCCTCTGAATCCACATAGGGCAAACCGGAGATACACTCTCCCTTCTCCTGTGTCCATAGGAGGAACCCCGAACTCAACCTGAGTATCGAAAGAACAGAGAAACTGGAAGATGAAGGTAACAAATAGGAAAAATGAACTGGCGAATAAAACTCAATGAAAACATGTAGCTCACGTAGGAGCACAGCAGTTCAGGATCTGATCCTAGAACTGAACTCTTCACTCTTTCTTCCTCACAAGCTCATTATCTCCTCACTCTCTCTCTTTCTTTCTTCTTCTTCTTCTCTCGAGCTCTCTGGCTGTCCTCTCTTCTGCTCTTTTTCTTCTTCTATCTATTGTCTCTTTTCGTAGTAGCTTTCTTTTTCTCCCCTCTCCCCTCCTCATCGAAGGATGAGGTGGTCTTTATATATATCGCAGAGCCTCCGTATGGATGATGCAAAAAAAGTCCTAGTGAAGCCCCATTGGTCCACGTGGCAGGGACGAGAATGTTCCTCTATTAAGGTGCCTTGGATCACGTGCCCGCCTGTAGCCTTTTGGGAACACGTGCCTGCTTCATTTCGAGCTCACGTGCTGCTTTAAACCTGTCAGACACAAGAGAGGCACTTCATCAGCCACTTTGTAGTTGGACAATTTTAAGTGTGCACAGACCTAATTTTTGCTCAATCGTGAAGTATGCTCAAACATAACAACGTGCTCAGTCTTGGAATGCACATATGCTCAGACCTATATAACATATGATCATATGTGCACATACTTGGTAATGCAGTGTGCAAATGTGCACAGACCTTGGTGTACACAATGCAAGAACATGCACAGACTTATATGTATGAAATTGAGATTGCACCAACTCTATGTATGCAAGGGTGCAACTAGCACCGACCCTGAATGCATATATATGCCTGAGCGAAAAGATGCACTGATGTTGTCTGTTCAATCAACAAGGTATGCACAGACATTATATGCAAGCCAACTGAGCATGCACCGATGTTGTGTGCTCAACAACACGGTATGCACAGACGCAAAGTGCATGAAAACAAAACTATGCACTGATGTTGTATGCATTCTACAGACACGTGCACAGACCCATATATGTCATGACACACAAGAATGCACCGACCTCATCTGGCTCGAGGCAAGGGATGCACCGAGCTTATATGCATGCAGCTAATAAGTGCACCGACCTGCTAGCACTGACATGTGCAAAAAAAACTAAACTAGCACCGACTTCCCTTGCATGCGTGCAGCAAACCTGCACCGACCTTATGCTCACAGCAAACTATATGCACCGACCTTCATGCGTGCGCATAACAGAATGTGTACCAACTTGTGCTCGCTTGCAGCAAACCTGCACCGACCCTATATGTGTGCATGTAAAAGCATGCACCGACTATATATGCACCGACCTATCTTATATATGCACGAATGTCCACTGACCTAGAATGAGGCAAAAGATGCATCGACGTAATAACATAGACCTAAAATGTGCACCGACTTGCTACAGTGTGTGCACCGACTATGTATAAGCTGAATGCAAGAAGTGCACTGACCTTGTATGCATACAAGGCAAATGTGCACGGACTTATGCATGCGAGCAACAACAAAGAATGCACCGACCCTGCAACATGCAAGGGCCAAAAGGTGCACCGACCTTATGCATTTGACACCTAAACCTGCACCGACCCAGTGCATATGCTCTGACTTCTACATGAACATGCTCGGACTTATATGATGGTAATGCACTGACCTTAAAGCATGTGCACTGACTTGCAAATGATACAAATAAGGCAACTAGCATCGACCTAGCATGCAATGCATATGACACTAGCACCGACCTTGACCATGAACTGATTGAGCACTTAGGTTGACCTTAGTTGAGCAGGATGGCCTATATGAAAAGTGTGCATGCTACCTGTTCGATGAAATGACTAAATGCATAATCAGACGCATATTGCAATCATCATTCAATCTTCATGCAAGCATATGATGACTTATAGTGTTTGCTATCATCAAAATCACATGGACACAACACTATGAACATCATGCAGTGCACCATCCACCCCACAGAATACTGAAGAGTATCCACTTGCAAATCTGCAAAAGGAATGTGGGATAGGCTTGAGCTAATTTATGAGGGGATATCTGAAGTTAGGGCCACCAAGGCCAACATGTTAACTACTAACTATGAAATGTTCAAAATGAAATCAGACGAATCCATCTCTGAGATGTATGCTAGGCTCACCCAGCTAACTAACTCCTTGAAATCATTGGGAAAAGAATACCTTGATAGTGAACTGGTTAGGAAGATTCTTAGATCTCTCACCCCAGTGTGGCACACTAAGGCCACTGTGATTGAGGACTCAAAGGACCTGTCTGTGATGACAGTTGATGGTTTGATTGGCTCACTCATGACATATGAGTTGAATATGAAGAGGAATGAGGAAGACACAAAGCAAAAGAAGACTGTGGCTCTCAAGGTTGCCGAAAGCACAGACAGCTCGGATGAGAATGATGAAGATAACATCCCTGAGGCAAGCCTAGCTGACCATGCTCTCCTCACCCGGTAGTTTAAAAATTTTCTAAGAGGTAGAGGTAAATTTCAGAGAAGGAAGAAAACCCCACAGGTAAGCAAAAACTCCAATTTCAGATCTGCTCAAGTTAAGAAATTTGACCATGTTATTTGCTACCAATGTAAGAAGGCAGGACACATGCGAAGAGAGTGCCTTGAGTTGCTCAAGCAAACGTCCAAGGCCAAGGGAAAGAAGCCCAAGGCAATGGTCTACACTTGGAGCGACGACGAGGAGAAAGATGAAAGCTTCTCCGCACTAGAAGATGAAGAAGATTTCTGTCTAATGGCCAGTGAAGAAGAAGATCAGGTAACTAACCCATTTGATAACTTTTCTCTTGAAGATTGGGAAGAGGCATACACCAGTTTGTTTGAAAGATATGAAGTTTCTAAGAAAGAAAACAAGCATCTGAAAAGGAAGTTCAGTGTCTTAGTTTATGATAAACCTGTTAACCAAGAGCTAGAAGCACTAAAAACTGAAAACAAAGAACTCAAAAAACAAGTTGAAGCTCTTGAAACCACCCGCTCAAAATTGGTAGGCTTAAAGGAAGAAAATGATGTTTTCAAAACTCAGTTAAATCATGCCGGTTTGAAATATGAAGAATATGAGAAAGAGAATAAACTCAATCTTGAAAAATATGAGGCCGTAAATGCTACTGATCTTCAATTACATAAAAGCCTTGAGAAGGCTGCAAATGAATTGAAGGATAGGCAATCTGACCTAGAGAGAATGACCCAAGGGAAGTCCAACCTAGATGCCATCTTAGGTACCCGGGTTAATTTCAGAAAAGAAGGGTTGGGTTTCAATCCCTCTGAAAAAAAGCCCTTTAAATTCAAGACCATTTCGTTGTGCTGAAAAAGGCAAGGGAAAGCTAATTGTAGGAGAATCATCAAGGCAGAGTACCCCCAAGCCCAAAACCACTAAGAATCAGGCTGAGCATAAGAATCCAACCAAACTGTAAGGTCAATGCACTAGTTCACATGGTCGATGCAATGGAGCTATTCCTGCCGCGGCCAAGCAGCACAGTCGACGCAGTGAGCAATCAGGTCGACGCGTTAGTGGTGATCAGAATCAGACAGGTCGACGCACCAGAGGTACGCATCAACGCAACCCATTCTACTACACCAAGAAGAGAAATTGGCTCAATGATAAAAGAAGATCCAACAACCATCCAAGCTTGGGTACATTCCATAATCGATTCAACACTTTTGAAAACCCTAGACCTCAGTTTGATTCTCATTCCATGAACTTCATGAAATTTGTCTGTCACACTTGCAACTGTCGTGGACACACCAGCAACCAGTGTTGGTCTCGTCAAAAATTGAAGACCTTTAAGCAAATCTGGATTCCAAAGAATTTATTGCATGCCTTGAATTATGATTGTGGACCCAAATTTGGTTGGGTTCCAAAAACTTCTGCTCAATGTCTTCTATGCAGGATTGCCTAGCAGCCCATCACAACCGATGGTACTTGGACAGCGGCTGCTCACGGCACATGACGGGAGATAGAAAGAAGTTCAACTATCTGATCAAGAAGGAAGGTGGTCAGGTGAGATTTGGAGGTAAAGACAAAGGAAGAGTCATTGGCACAGGTATAGTAGGTGAAAATTCTTCCAACTCCATTGAAAACGTCATGCTTGTTGAAGGCCTTGAGCACAATCTACTCAACATAAGCCAATTGTGGGACAAAGGGCACAAGGTTCTTTTTAATGCTAACGAATGTAAAAAAATTTAGAATAACTCTGACTCTGTGATATTTGTAGGTCATAGAGTAAATAATGTATACATGGTAGACCTTGACGCCTCACCTTCAGAAAATATGTGCTTGTCTGCCAGCCAGCCCGATGATGCATGGCTATGGCATGTTAGCTACGATACGCTGCACAAGCTGTTCAAGCATGGAATGGTAAGAGGTCTGCCCAAACTGTCCTATAAAAGGAACACCTAGGTTTGTGAAGCTTGCTCCCTAGGTAAGCAAACTCGAAAATCTTTCAAATCTAGAAGTGAGCCCTTGTCGTCTATGCCTTTTGAATTCCTGCATATGGACTTATTCGGTCCAACAAGAACAGCCAGCATTAATGGAAAAAGGTTTGGATATGTGATAGTTGATGATTTCTCCCATTTCACATGGATTTTCTTTCTTGCTAATAAGAATGATGCCTTCAATGAATTTCAGAGATTCTTCAGAAAAATAAAGCAAGAAGGTAAATTCGGGATTTCCACCATCTTGTCTGACAATGGAGGAGAATTCAAAAATTCATCCTTCTCTGAACTATGTAATCAAGAAGGCCTAACACATAGGTTTTCTTCTCCTAGGACCCCAGAACAAAATGACATTGTGGAGAGAAGGAATCGAACAATTGTGGAGATCGCATGGACCATGCTGATTGAGAGCAAGCTCCCAAGGAAGTTCTGGGCTGAAGCAGCAAACACGGCATGCTACATAATTAATAGGGCCATTGTAAGGCCAAAGTGTAAGAAAACTCCTTATGAATTGTTGAAAGGTAAGATTCCCAATTTGGCATACTTTAGAGCATTCAAATCAAAATGCTATGTGCATAACAATGAAAAATCAGATTTGGACAAATTTGAGGCCAAGAGTGATATTTGAGTTTTCTTGGGATATACTGAAACATCAAGGGCATACAGGGTTTTTAATGTGAAGAATCAAACTATAGAAGAAACTCCACATGTAGTATTTGCTGAACTGTCTAATGATTTAGACAAATGTGGTGTTGACAGGGATAAGGAGAATGAAGGTGCATTCCTGGAATCCAAGGAAGAACAAGAAGAAGGACCCCAACCTCCATCTACAGAACAGGTAACCGATCGGTCGACCGAAATCCCTGCACACTCAGTTCTGCCCCGTGAGTCTTCTACAAATATTCGAACCTTAAAAGATCATCATGTCCAAAACATCATTGGAAACATTCATGATCCCCCTAGGACCATGTCATTTCATAAAGATGTTCATAATGAAGATCTCATTGCATTAGTTTCTCAATTTGAACCCAAAAGCATTGAAGATGCCTTGCTAGATGAAAATTGGGTTAATGCCATGCATGAAGAACTTAGTCAATTTGAGAGAAACCAAGTTTGGAATATGCTTCCCAGACCCACCGACCACCGACCAGCATGTTATTGGGACTAGATGGGTGTTTAAGAACAAGCTAAATAAAGATGGGGCAATCACTAGAAACAAGGCTAGGTTAGTAGCCAAAGGGTATAATCAAGAAATTGGAATTGACTTTGAAGAATCTTATGCCCCCGTTGCAAGACTAGAAGCCATCAGAATTCTATTGGCATTTGCATGCTCCCTAGGTACAAAACTTCAACAAATGGATGTTAAGAGTGCTTTTTTGAATGGCTTGATAAAAGAGGAGGTATTTGTAGAATAGCCCCCTGGTTTTGAACAAAGTGATTTGCCTAACCATGTTTACAAATTGAACAAGGCACTATATGGGCTAAAGCAGGCTCCACGGGCCTGGTATGACAAACTCAGGGCACACTTAACTTAGAAAGGCTACATCAGAGGTAAAATTGACCAAACACTCTTTACAAAGGTAATAAATGGTCACATTCTTATTGTACAAGTATATGTGGATGATATAGAGTTCGGTTCAACTAATTCTAACATGTGCAAGCAATTTGTTAAACTTATGACAAAGGAATTTGAAATGAGTCTCATGGGAGAACTCCAATTTTTTCTTGGACTACAGATCACACAAACGAAGGAAGGATTCTTCATAAATCAGTCAAGCTTACACCAAGATATATCGGTCCCTTCAAAATGTTAGAAAGAGTTGGCGAGGTTGCCTATCGGATCGCCTTGTCACCGTAACTATCTGAAGTACACAATGTATTCCACATATCTATGCTCAAGAAGTATGTTACATGATCCGTATCACGTCATAGATCATGATAACCTGGTGATACAAAAGGATCTCACATATGAACAAAAGCCTTCGGAGATCCTTGATCGCGAGGTTCGCGTACTAAGGAACAAAACTATTCCCATGGTCAAGGTAAAATGGAGTAAGTGCTCAGAACAAGAAGTCACATGGGAGACTAAAGAATCTATGAAGAAAAGATTCTCATATTTATTCCAAAATTGTAAGTATACTACGCCCTCCATGTCGGTATGAAATTGAATCTGGGGACCAAATTCTTTTAAGTGGTGGAGGGTGTAGCAACCCGGATGAAATATAGGAATAAAATTTCCTAAATAAATAAAACCTCCAGTTAAAGTCAAAGGGGCCAAATCAAACAATTTATAAAAGTCCAAATGATGAAGCCAAAAGGCCTTAACCTTTATTTGGGCCTTACAACCAAGGCTAAATACCTAATTAAGTACTTATGGGCCTCTTAGGAAATATGGGCCTTATTAGCTTAAGAATACATATATGTGTGCACTGCGGGCCTTTAGCCCGTAACCTCTTCCACAAAAGAAGGTCATGGTGAGGGTATATGTGCGTATACATAAAGTAGAGAGGTTGGTTTCAAAAGCCCAAAAACCTCCTCACGTTCAAACCTTTGCATGAGGCTTTAGGGTTTATGCCCAACCAGGAAAGTGGTTGTGGTTTGAGAAAGAAAGGATTGGCATGGGAAGGTTTTAACTAAGTAGGATTGTTTACGTGGGAAACTTCCATCCCATTAGGATTCTGTACGTAGGAAATTCTAAACCCATTAGTAAACTAAAACCTCCGATCCTATATATATGACCCTCTCTCGATCGAGCTCCGGCTACTGCCGCTGTTGCAAGCCTTGCATCGACGTCTTCCTGCCATTCTTCTTGCCACCGTGCGTGAAGGAGAAACCTTTGCCTTCTGCACCCCGTGCTGATGCCGTCTGTCTACGTGAAGAAAGCCACAGACGCTAATGCCATGATCGTCTTCCCTCTGCTAACTGCGGTTGCACCATCTGCACCCGTTAGTCATCGTACGTGAAGGAGGGAGGCTGCCCTTCTTCTACGATTGTGAAGAATCCTTGCTTTCCCTTCTTCTCATTACTTCTCAGCAATTATGTGAAGCATGTTGTGCTTCTTCTTCCGTCAGTTACTGTTGCAGTTCTGTAGCTGCTTGCTGCTACTGTTTATTTTTCTTCTTCTCTATTTCGTTCGTCATCCAAACCAGACCAAAAGAGGTAGGTTTTCTCAAGAAATGAAGCCTAATACAATAGGAAATAAGTAACTGCATGCATATAGATCTTGTATCACGTTCACAGGTTAATGTCTGTTTTAAGTTTTACGTGTCTCTGTAATTTTTCTGATGCATATGAAAATAGTGACCAAGGCATGGTCGCTTATTCAATGAACGCCCACGTGAACAGTCGTCAATTTTCTTGAAATTGCGACAGTGTCTAGGGCATAGTTTAATGAGCGGCCTTAGCCTAGCCGCTAATTCTTTGGTATATTTAATAAATACCACATGCTTAAAATCAAATATCTATGTAACCTGACGTTAAAATTATTGCATGAGCATGTTCCTGGATTCCTGATATTTTTCTCTGTCTATTCATGTCTTTACTTCCCTGATTATGTAAACTCAAAGTTTATGAACAGCACCATGTGTCTAGATTGTATCTGTCGGATGCGTAACATCAAACAAAGAATAAGCGACAGTCACATAGTCGCTATTTAAAGAATGAGCGCCCCCATACGGTGGTGCTGTTTTGTTAAAAAAATCTAGTACAATGGAAAATATATTGAAAATCATGAATGTGCGACCTAACACATGATGTCATTTAAAGAATGAACGCCGTCATACACAGTCGCTATTTATAATTATAAATATTAATTTTCAGGAATTTTTGGAATTAGCGCCCGTATATGGTGTCGTTGATTCTCATTATTTTCTTGGAAATTTTGTTATAAATTAAGATTGAACAACCTTTCAGAAAGCCGCTATTTCTTGAAATAGCGACTTCTATTGAGGCGGAGATTCCTGTCTCTCAAATTTTTATCGGTTTTTCTGGCCCATATCGCGGGTCTATTGACACTCTCATCTCACATCCGTAGATGGGGTTTCTATTTTTTGATTCTATCGATTACACACTAACTCTCGGTGATGTTTGAACCCTCCGCGAGATATTCCTTCCTTCGAACTGGTGATTTCATCATTGAGACCTCCGCAAGTATACGCTAGCCTTAGATTCCCTCAAGGCAGTCAAGCAGGTTGTACCCTCAAAACCCTGGAACCCCTTTTAGCCATGTCACTCTGAAGAAACATGGTGGTCTAGCCCTCATAGAGTGCTATTGTGGCCTATATGAGAAGTTATGCATTCTATCTTGAAATAGCGACAGCCATCTGGGCGCTAATTGAATTAGCGACCAGATAGTCGCTGTTATTTACTAAACCTGCGACCTGATAGGTGTCGCTAATTATTTAATGAGCGACCGTGTTAACGGACGCTATTTTATCGAGCATATACTATCCACAAGAATTAGCGACCATACAGTGGGCGCTATTTCTGTAATTGATGGCGATTGAGTGGACGCCAATTACCCAATTTCATGACATGTCTTGGTTTTTTGCGTGGTTTAATGAGGTGTCATATCTATTCAAGATTTTGCCCTTGAACTCCTTCATTCGTGAAATCTACCTTATCATCCTACAATGGTTTATTCTTTTGGAACTCTACATTGGCTATAACTATAGTAGATGTCTAAAAATATACATGACTCAATGCTTGTGCATATAGGACCCAATCTGGTCCTGGGAGGAGCACTCGAAAGTACTTGTGCCCATGGGAGTTGATTGATCACGGTGTGGCATTGCACCGAAGTGCATGACTTGCTAGATTTTGACATTCCACGACTCGTACTTGACTTGACATGACATGACTTACGTGGCCCAGAATAGGTATTTACTTGCTTGATATTATAATAGCCAATTCACGTGACATGACTTGATATATTTACATGCTTGACCATCTTGATACATTTTATATGGATATTCTGAAATCTTGCTACTTCATTAACTCTTGATACCCTACTCTCTCTCTTCATTGTCATGCATACATGCATAGCTATACTTGCATTCATGTAACATGTAATTTACTTAAAGCAAGCTTGTACTTGAGATATAATTCCTACTAAGCATTCGCTCACCTAGTGTTTTCCTCTATTTTTCAGGTAATTCCGATGATGAGACTCAATCGGATGGGAACGGGAATGAGTAAAGAGCATAGAGCCATCCAGTCATAGAAGCATCTATCTAGTCACGTCTTTTCCCATTTCTTGAGTCTATCTTTGTAATTTTCCCCTTTATTGAGTCTAAGTTTGCCATTTAGTATTCTCCTATTTGAAGGTTATGTAAGACAATTGGTAGTTTCAATAAAAAGGATTTGGTTTATGTCACTTTTGCGCGCTCTGTCTATAAGGTCGAATTTCTTATCCTCTGATTGACATGAATGATATAACTCGTCACGCGTACCGGGCTCCTTCCGCGCTCGGGGTGTGACAGTTTTTGTTGTATCAGAGCCTAGGATATTTAATTCCTAGGAAACCAAGTCCAAGGATAGGTTTATACCTTTACTCGGTGAGATTGGGTAGAGCCATGGGTTAAGTTAACTTAGGAACTTAGACCCTTGGATTAATTGTATATTAATATAGTTACTTAAATCTTGTAGGATCATGGCCGCAGAACGTGCTCAATGGCGCGACATGCAACGCACCGTCCAAGGTCTTACCCAGGCGCAACAATAGGTAGTGCAAGGCGGAGCAAACCGTGGAGCAGGAATATCTAGATATGGATGGGTATGATGTCATACTAGGAGCCGATTGGCTATCCACGCACAAGGCAGTTGTAGATTGCCGAAACGGCAAGGTAACTTTTAAGGAATTCTCAGAACTTGTCTACACTAGTTCTCGGAGTCGAAGCAAGTCACCCCTTATTTCGGCCCTCCGAGCTAGTAAGCTCTTAAGGAAAGGATGTGTGGCTTTCATAGCATTTGTGTCTGTCACGGAAGTTAAGGAGTCTAAGATAGAAGACATCCGAGTGGTTCGGGAGTTTCCCGACGTATTACTGGAAGACTTTCCCAGATTACCCCCACAAAGAGAAGTGGCCTTCACCATCGACCCGGTCCCTGGTGTTGGTCCGGTTTCTAAGGTACCTTATATGCATCATGTCATTATTGTGGCAAGCATGGTCATCATATGCATGATTGTCTTGTCATGAGAAGGGATGATATGAATGCTGATAGAAAGCGTGCTAGGAATTATCATGCTAAGAAATTTCCTGCCACTCAGAAAAAGAACATTACATGTTCTCATTGTGGTAAAGTAGGACATATTGCTGTTTAATGCTGGTTTGCAAGTGGTAAGAAAAATTCACGGTCAAATCATGCTAAATTCCCTGCAAACTATCATGTTTTTAAGGAAAATGAATATGTTTCAAGAGGCCAGCATATGAAGTGCTTCAATTGTAGGAAGCTTGGCCATAGGGCTAGTGATTGCTGGTCAGCTGTTGAAAGAAGAAGTTCTTTTTCTTATTTTAATTGTGGGAAGCATGGCCATACAGTTAAGGATTATTGGCATCTGAAAAAGAACCTTAACTTCCATGACAGAAAACGCAAACTGTCTAGTTACCCACTAAAACCTCATGTACATACTCTGAAGAGAAATCTGAATGCATTTATTCATTGCCATTACTGTGGGAAATCTGGACATTCTATGAATAATTGCTTTGTAATGAAGTTTGATGATTTTTATGCTTAGAAAATGTGGAGAGCATCCACCAGAGGTGCACATCGATCTTAGTCATTGATAGAGTCTGTGCATGTCTATCTTATGCGTGCATATAGTCTATACAGGATGTGCATTGAACACATATAGTCGGTGCACGTTTTTCAGTCAACTACATATAAGGACTGGGCGTGTCTTCATACATGCTTTATAAGGCCCATGCATATCTTTCGTTAGGCAGATTATAGTCGGTGCAAATTCCTATAGTTTGTTCATGAAAGTATGTGCAAGGTCTACATTGCTCAGGTTTAGTCTGTGCATGCATCACACATAAACAAGGTCTGTGGACATTGTGATTTCAACGCCAGAAAAGTCTGTGCACATCTCGTTTTGGGCAAACCATGGTCTGTGCATGTTTCATCTTATGGTAAACAACATCGGTGTACGTTACTGTAGTGACCCAATAAGGTATGTGCATACGTTGTTGATTAGCAGATAACGTCGGTGCACTTTTTGCCTGATGTACTAAGAAGGTCTATGCAAATTATGTTAAAGGCTTAACACGTCGGTGCACTTTCTGTCATAAGCGTGTAAAGGTCTGTGCATCCTTCTTCCATGCATATAGCAGATGGTCTATTGATTTATATTGTGTTCATCGGTGCATTATAGGGTAGAACACAACACCTTTGAAGGTGTAAGTGGAGCACGTGATCCAAGGCAGATACGTACAGAGGATTCTGCCACGTGTATTCGCCTATCTGTCTACACTTGACGCGTGTCATCTTCAAAAAGGCTGAAACGAGATCTCCACACGCCCAATGTGTGAGCTCTTGGGTCCCGAAAACTAAAGCTAAAATAAAAGCCTTTTCTGAAGATCTGAAAGATGAGGAGGAAGGATTAAGAAATAGAGAGACAGAGAAAAAGAGGAAAGTGGGAGACAAAGAAATTGAAAGGAAGGGAACTAAAGAAAAAGGAGAAGTGAGCTGAAGAAGAAGTAGTAGCCATCAGAAAGTGACGATCAAGTGAGAGAAATTAGAATTAGAGAAGAAGAGAGTTGAGCGAGAGATCTGAAGAATTAGAGAGTGGCTGTGAAGAAAGTAGAAGAGAGAAAAATGTAAAGTATCGTGAGGAGAAGAAGAAAAAAGTTGCAGAGAAGGTGCAGTGCTCGTGAAGTTAAAGAAGAAGGGATCCCAGCTTGGAGTCCCTACAGTTTGTCCGTGGCTTGGATCAAATCCAGTTCACGACTGCTCCTTAGTGAGCTATATTCTTTTGAGCTTTACTGTCTAGCTTTCTGTCGCTAGTTCATTCAAGTTTCCTTTATTTTCTTATACTCCTGTAACAAGCTGTCAGTCAGCGGAGGCTAAGCTGTAAGGCCCAGCGAAGCTGTGTATCAGCGGAGGCTTAAGCTGTAATACTTAGCGGTTGAAGCTGTGAATCAGCACATGGCAAGCTGTGATGTCCAGCTGTTATAGGCAAGCTGTGAAGCCCAGCGGTTCAAGCTGTGTGTCAGCGGAAGCCACACTCAGGTTGAGTGTGGGGTGGATGTAGGTCTGGACGATCGAACCACCTAAAATCTGTGAGCATTGTGTGGTTTGTATTCTTATGTTTTCAGCGTTAGATGAATGTTTAGGCTCGGTTTATACTGTAGATTCCAAGTCTATCTGTTTTAATTCAGAGGAGATAAGTTTCCACTTCTACATAGATAAGTTTTATTTTTCAGAACTTTAAAAAGACTTCCGCCGATATTAGAAGGAGAGACCTCGAGTTCCAAGATGGAAACCACGTCTTTCTTAAGGTTTCCCCAGGATGAGGTATTAGAAGATTTGGTGTTAAGGGCAAGCTTACACCAAGATATATCGGTCCCTTCAAAATGTTAGAAAGAGTTGGCGAGGTTGCCTATCGGATCGCCTTGTCACCGTAACTATCTGAAGTACACAATGTATTCCACATATCTATGCTCAAGAAGTATATTCATGATCCGTATCACGTCATAGATCATGATAACCTGGTGATACAAAAGGATCTCACATATGAACAAAAGCCTTCGGAGATCCTTGATCGCGAGGTTCGCGTACTAAGGAACAAAACTATTCCCATGGTCAAGGTAAAATGGAGCAAGTGCTCAGAACAAGAAGTCACATGGGAGACTGAAGAATCTATGAAGAAAAGATTCTCAGATTTATTCCAAAATTGTAAGTATACTACGCCCTCCATGTCGGTATGAAATTGAATCTGGGGACCAAATTCTTTTAAGTGGTGGAGGGTGTAGCAACCCGGATGAAATATAGGAATAAAATTTCCTAAATAAATAAAACCTCCAGTTAAAGTCAAAGGGGCCAAATCAAACAATTTATAAAAGTCCAAATGATGAAGCCAAAAGGCCTTAACCTTTATTTGGGCCTTACAACCAAGGCTAAATACCTAATTAAGTACTTATGGGCCTCTTAGGAAATATGGGCCTTGTTAGCTTAAGAATACATATATGTGTGCATTGCGGGCCTTTAGCCCGTAACCTCTTCCACAAAAGAAGGTCATGGTGAGGGTATATGTGCATATACGTAAAGTAGAGAGGTTGGTTTCAAAAGCCCAAAAACCTCCTCACGTTCAAACCTTTGCATGAGGCTTTAGGGTTTATGCCCAACCAGGAAAGTGGTTGTGGTTTGAGAAAGAAAGGATTGGTGGTGAGGACACGCGCCACACTTCACGACGGAGTACACGGATCTCGCCGGCATCCCTTTGGCTCGGCGATCACTTGGCAGACGAGCAGAGTTATCTTTAGTTATTTTATGCTTTAGGCCATATTGGGCCTTGGTTTAGTCCCTGCGTGGACACTCTTATTATTATTGTGGACCTTTGTAGGCCAATTGGGGCCAATTAGGCTTCCATTAGGTGATGTTAGGCTTATTAGTTAGGCTAAGGGGAGAGTGGGCCACCTAGTGACCCACCTTATTGGCCCATTTTGGGCTGGCCCCCCCCTTCCCACATGAGATGGCCCATGGGGATTTGCGCCCCCCCTTGTGGGCTAGGGTTTGGGCGCCCCCTTCATCTCCTCCAAGTGGAGGAGGTGGCAGCCGCCCCCACTCCTACTTTCTAGGAGTGGGGTGCGCACCCCCCCTTTTCCCTTCCCCATCCGACCACTCCATCCCTCCTTTGGCCGCCCCCCTTCCCCAATTCCCTCCTAGAATCTAGGAGTGGTGCGTCCCCCCCCCCTTTCCCCCCTAGCCAATGTGCGCACCCCCCCTTTCCCCCATGCCACATTGCGCACCCCCCTTTCCCTCTTGGCTAGGGTTTCAACCCTAGCATTCCCCCTCCCCATATAAAACATCTCATGTATTTTCTTTGAAAGATTATTGAATGAATTGAAAAGAATTTTGCTGTTGCTCTGAAGGTGGCTGCGCCCCCCTCTGTTCCTCCTTGCTCCTGCGACGGGAGCAAGCCTGGGGTGTGACTCCCCATCCCCTCGGTGTGACGCCGAGGTTCCCCCTCTCTTCTATCTCTTCACAGGTTCAAGCTTGTTGCAACCAGATTTCGTCTCCAAGAACTGCGACGTCCTCCTCTGTTCTTGGCGACTGCGGGTGACCAGACCATTTTTGGGTGATTCTACTACGAGTCGCCGACGCGTGCGAGGTGGTCTCACCTCATTCGGAGTTCGGCATCATCCGTGGCGATTTTCTTCGTGGGCGCGCACAGGACCCCCTCTCCCTCCGAGCCAGGTTCTGTCCGCCTCCTTGCAAAAATCTCACGGGACGGACGTCTGCGAGTTTGGACGTGGGATCTTCACCGGTCGTACCTCTCTTCGTCCTCTGTCCAACGCCGCTGATCTCGCCTCGTTCCGATTTCCGAGCTGCTCGTGGCGTCCATTCTCGTGAGGTCGCGCAGGTCTGCCCTGTCCACCCGGTGCCAGGACCACCTACGGACTCCAGAGCTTGCTGCTCTCAGCCACGACCAGATCTGACCGATTCCTTCGGTCGGGACCTGCTGCTCTGCGTCCTCTTCGTCCTCCAACAAGCGGAGCTCCGTTCGACCTTCGGAGCCACTTCTTCTCATTTTTCCCGTTCGAGCGCGCGGTTCTGGGAGTAGAATCAAGTCGCAACTTGCAGGTGCGCCCCCGGCTTCCACGGATGGAATCTGCGCGCCCCCTTTGACCGAGGCTTCCTCCCGTGACCTAGCTACGCGCCCTCGCTGACGGCGCCTCAATCGGACACCGGATCGGGTCGTGGGAGCTTTCACCGCCGAGTCGCGCATTGCTGCGAACCTGCCGATCACCGTCCAGACCCTCCTCGCGGCCAACCCTTCATCGAGTGCCGCCCGTCAGCCCGTGCATTGACAGCCCCGAATCCATATGTTGTAGCATGTTATCTCCCTGCGAGGAGTGGGCATTTTTTGGGTTGGAGTTGTATTATGGTTCGCCTTGTGTATCGGGGTTGTCGATCTCGGCCGGGGTTTCTTCCCCACGCCTAGGCGTGGAGGTACGTGCGACGCTCCCTTTGTTGGCATTTGCTTTACTAGTATACTTTCTAGCATGCCGCGTGAGTGTGTGTAGGTTCCTAGCTAGCTTGTTATTCACCACGTGATTGAGAGTTGAGCACCCATTCCGTGGCCCTAGTCGAGCGCCGAGCTCGGACTAGATTCCCATAGGCGCACGGCGGTTCCTTAGCCGCTGAGATCCCCGCGCTTCCCTCATAGGGACGGTCGTTGGGCTTGGATTTCTTGTTTAGAGACGCCTCCACTCGGAGGAACGTTACGGAGGTCAGCCGCCCGGCTTGCCTTTGGCGTGCGAGTGCTGGCCGCACTTCATTGCATTCGTAGGTCCTAGCCCGTTTCGGTCCTGTCCCGCATCAAATTGGTATCAGAGCTTAGGGAACCAGTTTGTTCTAACAAATTGGGGTCTTAGGTCTTTTGAGTCTTTAGGTTGTCTAGGGTGCATTGAGTCTCTTAGTTCATCTAGGTAACCTACCATTGCATTGTCTTTTTAGGTTTGTGTCTAGTTAGAGTTTTATTCTTGTCTCGTTGAGTCTTGCATGTCCAGCTCACCGCCAGCCCCATGGTGGTTCCTCGAGACCACGTGTCAGATTGGTCATCCCTGGTGGCCCAATTCGAGGCTCTTATGGCACGACCCCTAGGTGTCGCCCCTACCACTCAGTCGTCGGGAGACCCGATCCCTATGCCGATGACCGTGTCGTTTCAGCGCCCTGTCAAGTCCGTGGCCATCCTACCTAATGGGTTGCATACGGAGATCGACTTCATCAATAGGGTTCCATCTAATCATGTCTCACAGGACATTGTAGAGTCTCTCTCAAAGACTGGGGAGATTGTTCTCTGCGATGGCTTAGCTTTTATCGAGTTTCAACGGTGGTTTGGCCCCGTTCAATATTACGATGGTGCATGGTGCAAGATCGGCACACTTGCTGGTCCATGCATCATCTTAGGGCAAACTTGGTTGGAGGAGAGAAGAGCGACCATCGACCTGGACAGGAGGACCTGCACCTTACACCCATCTCACCTTCCAGGCGAGTTCATCTTCCACGACGGCGTTACGCCGACCACCTCCGTGTCGCTAGCCACCCACCCCCAGCGATCCACTCCGCCTCTTGTTCCAGTGACTTACGAGGCTGAACAGGAGTTGGCTGAGGAGTACCTAACTGAGGTTGAGGAGTTAGGGAGTGACCCCATGGAGCACCCAGTCGTGCCTGAACCTTTGGAAGTTAGGGCCAACACTCTCGGCCTGAGACCCTCGACTGAGAGCCAGGGGCCCCTCCACATCATAGAGGACTCTGTTTCCATTCCCGAGGGAGATGCTTCACCCTTAGACCCTCATATAGAGCCATTCTTACCTTCCGAGGGTGAACTGGTTATTGGAGAGTCTTTAGCTAGCTGGTTAAGGAAGGGCCTAATTCTAGATGCCCCGATCCCTTGCTACCCATCCATGGAGCCAGCTCTCCCAATTGTACCCCTTGACTCCTTTCACACCACTTTTCGGTCCTTCTGCTTTCTTGAAAATGTGAAGGGCTTCCTTAGGAGTTTAGATTGTCAATGGGAGTTGACATATATGTTGACCTTAGGGTCTGACCAACCCTATAGTCATAGCTTTACACTCCCTGCTTTGGGGTCTATTACCTCGGTCTACACCATGGGACATATCACCTCTGAGGTCCTTTTACTCTTTCCCATTCCCGAGGAGGTTGACTTCGTCCCCTCTTATGGTATCACGGTCCCGAGGGAGGAACCTTGCCTTCCTTACCTTCCTCATGAGCCTCTTGCCCCATACATTAGAGCGCCTGAAGGTGATCATCTGCACCTGGGGGAAAGTAGCACATGGGCAAGTATTGTGAAGGGACCTGTCGAGAGGGTTCATCATTTCTTTGACCCATTCGATCCCCTCCCTAGTGAGCCTCTCGACCCATATTCTTTTCCCCACCTCGTCGAGGAGGTCCACTATCATACACCACCTAGGCCTTCTAGTCAACACCTCACCTTGCAGGCATCCAGATGCCCGAGCTTAGGAGGCCAGGGACACATGTCTCTTCCCCATGTTTCACCATGTCCATCGTCATATAGGGGAGATGTCATGAGTAAGCTTGGGATTATTCATCCTCCTGAGTCTACCCTATTTAGTAGGACACATGTGCATGATAGGTCATACTTTGGTTGTCCAGGTCCTCCCCATGTTGTCAAGTCTGGTAGATGTCATAGGCATGTTAGATCCACATTTGGATGTCCAGGACCACCACTGCATTCACATAGGTATGAGTCAACACAGCTAGTTCGGAGTCTGCATCATCACCACCTCGAGGCCAGCAACGCACGTTATAAGGAGTTAGCTGATGCGCATCGACGCACCCGTGAGTTCCGAGAAGGAGAGTACGTCATGATCAGGGTCAGACCTGAATGGTTTCCTTCGGGGGCCGTGAAGAAACTCCAGGCCCGCGATGCTGGACCCTTTCGAGTCGTGAAGCGAATTGGGTCGAATGCGCATGAGATTGAGCTGCCAGACGACTATGGGATCTGTTCGACGTTCAATGTCTCAGATCTGGTGGCATATCGGGATCCCGCGGTGATTCCCAGTGAGCTTTTTGGGCCCTCCCCTCCTATTGAGAGAGTTACACCTTCTGAGCGTCCACCTCCTCCAGCCCCATTACAGAAACGTGAGCATATAGATTGCATATTGGATGAGCAGGTGACCACTACCAGGAGAGGAGCCTACCAACGCTTCCTAGTGCGTTGGAGAGGGCGCCCTGCGACAGACGACAGCTGGATCACACGAGGAGAGCTAGAGAGGATCGACCCCGACTTGCTGGAGCGCCACTTGAGCGACCGTGACCCTTACTCGACAGGGTCGAGTTCTTCCCACCCGGGGAGAATTGGTGAGGACACGCGCCACACTTCATGACGGAGTACACGGATCTCGCCGGCATCCCTTTGGCTCGGCGATCACTTGGCAGACGAGCAGAGTTATCTTTAGTTGTTTTATGCTTTAGGCCATGCTGGGCCTTGGTTTAGTCCCTGCGTGGACACTCTTATTATTATTGTGGACCTTTGTAGGCCAATTGGGGCCAATTAGGCTTCCATTAGGTGATGTTAGGCTTATTAGTTAGGCTAAGGGGAGAGTGGGCCACCTAGTGACCCACCTTATTGGCCCATTTGGGCTGGCCCCCCCCCCCTTCCCACATGAGATGGCCCATGGGGATTTGCGCCCCCCCCCCCCCCCCTTGTGGGCTAAGGTTTGGGCGCCCCCTTCATCTCCTCCAAGTGGAAGAGGTGGCAGCCGCCCCCACTCCTACTTTCTAGGAGTGGGGTGCGCACCCCCCCTTTTCCCTTCCCCATCCGACCACTCCATCCCTCCTTTGGCCGCCCCCCTTCCCCAATTCCCTCCTAGAATCTAGGAGTGGTGCGTCCCCCCCCCCTTTCCCCCCTAGCCAATGTGCGCACCCCCCTTTCCCCCATGCCACATTGCGCACCCCCCTTTCCCTCTTGGCTAGGGTTTCAACCCTAGCATTCCCCCTCCCCATATAAAACATCTCATGTATTTTCTTTGAAAGATTATTGAATGAATTGAAAAGAATTTTGCTGTTGCTCTGAAGGTGGCTGCGCCGCCCTCTGTTCCTCCTTGCTCCTGCGACGGGAGCAAGCCTGGGGTGTGACTCCCCATCCCCTCGGTGCGACGCCGAGGTTCCCCCTCTCTTCTATCTCTTCACAGGTTCAAGCTTGTTGCAACCAGATTTTGTCTCCAAGAGCTGCGACGTCCTCCTCTGTTCTTGGCGACTGCGGGCGACCAGACCATTTTTGGGTGATTTTACTACGAGTCGCCGACGCGTGCGAGGTGGTCTCGCCTCATTCGGAGTTCGGCATCATCCGTGGTGATTTTCTTCGTGGGCGCGCGCAGGACCCCCTCTCCCTGCGAGCCAGGTTCTGTCCGCCCCCTTGCAAAAATCCCACGGGACAGACGTCTGCGAGTTTGGAGGTGGGATCTTCACCGGTCGTACCTCTCTTCGTCCTCTGTCCAACGCCGCTGATCTCGCCTCGTTCCGACGTCCGAGCTGCTCGTGGCGTCCATTCCCGTGAGGTCGCGCAGGTCTGCCCTGTCCACCCGGCGCCAGGACAACCTACGGACTCCAAAGCTTGCTGCTCTCAGCCACGACCAGATCTGACCGATTCCTTCGGTCGGGACCTGCTGCTCTGCGTCCTCTTCGTCCTCCAACAAGCGGAGCTCCGTTCGACCTTCGGAGCCACTTCTTCTCATTTTTCCCGCTCGAGCGCGCGGTTCTGGGAGCAGAATCCAGTCGCAACTTGCAGGTGCGCCCCCGGCTTCCACGGATGGAATCTGCGCGCCCCCTTTGACCGAGGCTTCCTCCCATGACCTAGCTACGCGCCCTCGCTGGAGGCGCCTCAATCGGACACCGGATCGGGTCGTGGGAGCATTCACCCGCGGCTTCCACATGTGTGTCAGCGGAAGCCACACTCAGGTTGAGTGTGGGGTGGATGTAGGTCTGGACGATCGAACCACCTAAAATCTTTGAGCATTGTGTGGTTTGTATTCTTATGTTTTCAACGTTAGATGAATGTTTAGGCTCGGTTTATACTGTAGATTCCAAGTCTATCTGTTTTAATTCAGAGGAGATAAGTTTCCACTTCTACATAGATAAGTTTTATTTTTCAGAACTTTAAAAAGACTTCTGCCGATATTAGAAGGAGAGACCTCGAGTTCCAAGATGGAAACCACGTCTTTCTTAAGGTTTCCCCAGGATGAGGTATTAGAAGATTTGGTGTTAAGGGCAAGCTTACACCAAGATATATCGGTCCCTTCAAAATGTTAGAAAGAGTTGGCGAGGTTGCCTATCGGATCGCCTTGTCACCGTAACTATCTGAAGTACACAATGTATTCCACATATCTATGCTCAAGAAGTATGTTACATGATCCGTATCACGTCATAGATCATGATAACCTGGTGATACAAAAGGATCTCACATATGAACAAAAGCCTTCGGAGATCCTTGATCGCGAGGTTCGCGTACTAAGGAACAAAACTATTCCCATGGTCAAGGTAAAATGGAGTAAGTGCTCAGAACAAGAAGTCACATGGGAGACTGAAGAATCTATGAAGAAAAGATTCTCAGATTTATTCCAAAATTGTAAGTATACTACGCACTCCATGTCGGTATGAAATTGAATCTGGGGACCAAATTCTTTTAAGTGGTGGAGGGTGTAGCAACCCGGATAAAATATAGGAATAAAATTTCCTAAATAAATAAAACCTCCAGTTAAAGTCAAAGGGGCCAAATCAAACAATTTATAAAAGTCCAAATGATGAAGCCAAAAGGCCTTAACCTTTCTTTGGGCCTTACAACCAAGGCTAAATACCTAATTAAGTACTTATGGGCCTCTTAGGAAATATGGGCCTTATTAGCTTAAGAATACATATATGTGTGCACTGCGGGCCTTTAGCCCGTAACCTCTTCCACAAAAGAAGGTCATGGTGAGGGTATATGTGCATATACATAAAGTAGAGAGGTTGGTTTCAAAAGCCCAAAAACCTCCTCACGTTCAAACCTTTGCATGAGGCTTTAGGGTTTATGCCCAACCAGGAAAGTGGTTGTGGTTTGAGAAAGAAAGGATTGGCATGGGAAGGTTTTAACTAAGTAGGATTGTTTACGTGGGAAACTTCCATCCCATTAGGATTCTGTACGTAGGAAATTCTAAACCCATTAGTAAACTAAAACCTCCAATCCTATATATATGACCCTCTCTCGATCGAGCTCCGGCTACTGCCGCTGTTGCAAGCCTTGCATCGACGTCTTCCTGCCATTCTTCTTGCCACCGTGCGTGAAGGAGAAACCTTTGCCTTCTGCACCCCGTGCTGATGCCGTCTGTCTACGTGAAGAAAGCCACAGACGCTAATGCCATGATCGTCTTCCCTCTGCTGACTGCGGTTGCACCATCTGCACCCGTTAGTCATCGTACGTGAAGGAGGGAGGCTGCCCTTCTTCTACGATTGTGAAGAAGCCTTGCTTTCCCTTCTTCTCATTACTTCTCAGCAATTATGTGAAGCATGTTGTGCTTCTTCTTCCGTCAGTTACTGTTGCAGTTCTGTAGCTGCTTGCTGCTACTGTTTATTTTTCTTCTTCTCTGTTTCGTTCGTCATCCAAACCAGACCAAAAGAGGTAGGTTTTCTCAAGAAATGAAGCCTAATACAATAGGAAATAAGTAACTGCATGCATATAGATCTTGTATCACGTTCACAGGTTAATGTCTGTTTTAAGTTTTACGTGTCTCTGTAATTTTTCTGATGCATATGAAAATAGTGACCAAGGCATGGTCGCTTATTCAATGAACGCCCACGTGAACAGTCGTCAATTTTCTTGAAATTGCGACAGTGTCTAGGGCATAGTTTAATGAGCGGCCTTAGCCTAGCCGCTAATTCTTTGGTATATTTAATAAATACCACATGCTTAAAATCAAATATCTATGTAACCTGACGTTAAAATTATTGCATGAGCATGTTCCTGGATTCCTGATATTTTTCTCTGTCTATTCATGTCTTTACTTCCCTGATTATGTAAACTCAAAGTTTATGAACAGCACCATGTGTCTAGATTGTATCTGTCGGATGTGTAACATCAAACAAAGAATAAGTGACAGTCACATAGTCGCTATTTAAAGAATGAGCGCCCCCATACGGTGGTGCTGTTTTGTTAAAAAAATCTAGTACAATGGAAAATATATTGAAAATTATGAATGTGCGACCTAAGACATGATGTCATTTAAAGAATGAACGCCGTCATACACAGTCGCTATTTATAATTATAAATATTAATTTTCGGGAATTTTTGGAATTAGCGCCCGTATATGGTGTCGTTGATTCTCATTATTTTCTTGGAAATTTTGTTATAAATTAAGATTGAACAACCTTTCAGAAAGCCGCTATTTCTTGAAATAGCGACTTCTATTGAGCCGGAGATTCCTGTCTCTCAAATTTTTATCGGTTTTTCTGGCCCATATCGCGGGTCTATTGACACTCTCATCTCACATCCGTAGATGGGGTTTCTATTTTTTGATTCTATCGATTACACACTAACTCTCGGTGATGTTTGAACCCTCCGCGAGATATTCCTTCCTTCGAACTGGTGATTTCATCATTGAGACCTCCGCAAGTATACGCTAGCCTTAGATTCCCTCAAGGCAGTCAAGCAGGTTGTACCCTCAAAACCCTGGAACCCCTTTTAGCCATGTCACTCTGAAGAAACATGGTGGTCTAGCCCTCATAGAGTGCTATTGTGGCCTATATGAGAAGTTATGCATTCTATCTTGAAATAGCGACAGCCATCTGGGCGCTAATTGAATTAGCGACCAGATAGTCGCTGTTATTTACTAAACCTGCGACCTGATAGGTGTCGCTAATTATTTAATGAGCGACCGTGTTAACGGACGCTATTTTATCGAGCATATACTATCCACAAGAATTAGCGACCATACAGTGGGCGCTATTTCTGTAATTGATGGCGATTGAGTGGACGCCAATTACCCAATTTCATGACATGTCTTGGTTTTTTGCGTGGTTTAATGAGGTGTCATATCTATTCAAGATTTTGCCCTTGAACTCCTTCATTCGTGAAATCTACCTTATCATCCTACAATGGTTTATTCTTTTGGAACTCTACATTGGCTATAACTATAGTAGATGTCTAAAAATATACATGACTCAATGCTTGTGCATATAGGACCCAATCTGGTCCTGGGAGGAGCACTCGAAAGTACTTGTGCCCATGGGAGTTGATTGATCACGGTGTGGCATTGCACCGAAGTGCATGACTTGCTAGATTTTGACATTCCACGACTCGTACTTGACTTGACATGACATGACTTACGTGGCCCAGAATAGGTATTTACTTGCTTGATATTATAATAGCCAATTCACGTGACATGACTTGATATATTTACATGCTTGACCATCTTGATACATTTTATATGGATATTCTGAAATCTTGCTACTTCATTAACTCTTGATACCCTACTCTCTCTCTTCATTGTCATGCATACATGCATAGCTATACTTGCATTCATGTAACATGTAATTTACTTAAAGCAAGCTTGTACTTGAGATATAATTCCTACTAAGCATTCGCTCACCTAGTGTTTTCCTCTATTTTTCAGGTAATTCCGATGATGAGACTCAATCGGATGGGAACGGGAATGAGTAAAGAGCATAGAGCCATCCAGTCATAGAAGCATCTATCTAGTCACGTCTTTTCCCATTTCTTGAGTCTATCTTTGTAATTTTCCCCTTTATTGAGTCTAAGTTTGCCATTTAGTATTCTCCTATTTGAAGGTTATGTTAGACAATTGGTAGTTTCAATAAAAAGGATTTGGTTTATGTCTACTTTTGTGCGCTCTGTCTATAAGGTCGAATTTCTTATCCTCTGATTGACATGAATGATATAACTCGTCACGCGTACCGGGCTCCCTCCGCGCTCGGGGTGTGACAGTTTTTGTTGTATCAGAGCCTAGGATATTCAATTCCTAGGAAACCAAGTCCAAGGATAGGTTTATACCTTTACTCGGTGAGATTGGGTAGAGCCATGGGTTAAGTTAACTTAGGAACTTAGACCCTTGGATTAATCGTATATTAATATAGTTACTTAAATCTTGTAGGATCATGGCCGCAGAACGTGCTCAATGGCGCGACATGCAACGCACCGTCCAAGGTCTTACCCAGGCGCAACAATAGGTAGTGCAAGGCGGAGCAAACCGTGGAGCAGGAATATCTAGATATGGATGGGTATGATGTCATACTAGGAGCCGATTGGCTATCCACGCACAAGGCAGTTGTAGATTGCCGAAACGGCAAGGTAACTTTTAAGGAATTCTCAGAACTTGTCTACACTAGTTCTCGGAGTCGAAGCAAGTCACCCCTTATTTCGGTCCTCCGAGCTAGTAAGCTCTTAAGGAAAGGATGTGTGGCTTTCATAGCATTTGTGTCTGTCACGGAAGTTAAGGAGTCTAAGATAGAAGACATCCGAGTGGTTCGGGAGTTTCCCGACGTATTACTGGAAGACTTTCCCAGATTACCCCCACAAAGAGAAGTGGCCTTCACCATCGACCCGGTCCCTGGTGTTGGTCCGGTTTCTAAGGTACCTTATATGCATCATGTCATTATTGTGGCAAGCATGGTCATCATATGCATGATTGTCTTGTCATGAGAAGGGATGATATGAATGCTGATAGAAAGCGTGCTAGGAATTATCATGCTAAGAAATTTCCTGCCACTCAGAAAAAGAACATTACATGTTCTCATTGTGGTAAAGTAGGACATATTGCTGTTTAATGCTGGTTTGCAAGTGGTAAGAAAAATTCACGGTCAAATCATGCTAAATTCCCTGCAAACTATCATGTTTTTAAGGAAAATGAATATGTTTCAAGAGGCCAGCATATGAAGTGCTTCAATTGTAGGAAGCTTGGCCATAGGGCTAGTGATTGCTGGTCAGCTGTTGAAAGAATAAGTTCTTTTTCTTATTTTAATTGTGGGAAGCATGGCCATACAGTTAAGGATTATTGGCATCTGAAAAAGAACCTTAACTTCCATGACAGAAAACGCAAACTGTCTAGTTACCCACTAAAACCTCATGTACATACTCTAAAGAGAAATCTGAATGCATTTATTCATTGCCATTACTGTGGGAAATCTGGACATTCTATGAATAATTGCTTTGTAATGAAGTTTGATGATTTTTATGCTTAGAAAATGTGGAGAGCATCCACCAGATGTGCTGCTAATAATTCGGGACCCAAGAATTCTTCGGTACCCATTTATGCAAACTAAGATCTGTATGCAGGTGTGCCTTGGAGCTAGAAAGGGTATAAAAAGGGGCTTCAATAAGTCAAGGCACCCGTGGACTAGTAAAATCTCCAGTTTTGTTCTGTTATTATTGAATCTGTTAATTTTCATTTCTCTCTGGTTAGTTGCAGTTCTAGTTAGATTAGAGTCATGACTTCATTGTCTCGCTTGGTTAAATAAGTAAGGGGGAGTTTGAAATGTTTAGGCTGCATATTTCAACAATGTCTCTCAATGCATATGTTCGTCTGCTCATGCATACATTTTTCATCTGAATGCATATTTGTTTTGACTTTTAATTGTTTTCAACTGGTTGCATGCTGAGGGGGAGTCGAAATAAATTTAAATGCATGGGTTCTTATGTCTGTATATATCATTTGCATTGTTTTCAATGTATCCTTCAAAGAAAATGTTGATATGCTCATGTATACTTTTTTCACATATGCATATCCAATTGCATTGTCTTGCATATTCTGAAAAATTGGCACTATATATAGGATTGCACTGAAATTGTTATGCACCTTCATGCATGATCACATGGTATATCAAATGGTATAGTGCTAAAGGGCAGATGAGGTCTGTCTGGTAGTTTTAACCATGTGTGAGGTGATCTTTAGACCAAGTTCTCTGCCTTGTACCATGGGTCTATAGAGCAATCTAGATTTTCATGAGCTTTCAACAACTCCTTTCAGATGGCCGCATATCATGCTTCATCTATCAGTGAAAATCTAGTGCATACATGCTTACATCTGCATTTGACATTTGTATTATTTTAATGAGTCTCTTATGTAAATATTAGATTGAGAGTACATTGCATATCATGCTATACAATCTGGCAAGTTAAATTCAGTTGCTCATATTGTCTGAATGCTTTTCAACTGATTGCTTGTTTGAAGAGAATGTGAGGTAATTGGGTAATCAATGAAAATTTAGGTTGTGAATTGAAAAGATGTTGCATACATTTTCACATGTGCATAGACAAATTGCATAGTCATGCATTGTCATGAAAAATTCATTTGCATTGTCATGATTGAATCTAAAAAATCTGATGTGTATATATAGAAAGGGGGAGTTAGTCAAGGCAATTTTATGTCTCATGCATATGCATATGTGTTTAGATCAATCAACTCCCTACATGGTCTTCATGTCATGATTGTTGTTTGAAGTGCATTCAGAAAAGGGAAGTTCCTGTATTTTATAGGTTGCTTATGTACATGATGTTGCCTGACTCACTTGCACATCATCATCGACAAAAATGTCAAAAGACTACTTAATCATGCATGCACATAGATAAGTGGAATTCCTACATTTCATCGTTTAGTAATGTGCATTTGTCTGTTCTTATGCATACACTAATTTCAAAACAAATTGCATACCATTCATGTTGAAAATGTCAAAAGAGTGCTTGTCATACAAGCACTCACATAGATGGAGTTACTGAATTCTAGAGTTTGTTCATGTGTAGTAGGTTGCTCATATGCACAATAATGTCTGATCATTGTTTGCATTCAGGAATGTCATTTCTTGAATCTGATATATCTTGCTTGCTAGCTCATGCATACATTCAGGGGGAGCACATGTCAAGTTTTGGATGGTCAAGTTGAATATATGTTTGATCTGTTTCATAATTCATGCACTGTCTAGTTCAGTCAACCGAAGTATTCATTTTGGTCAACCGATCTCTCCTTCTTCAGCTATTCTGTGCAAATGTCAAAGTCGACTCCTCATTCATGATTCATCTGATTTCAATTCCTATCAGTTCTGAATTCATTTGGTCTCATCATTTTCTTAACTCTGAAATCAATTGTTTGCTGAACCTTGAACATTCTTGTCAAAACTTTAGCTAAATGTCTTCAAAGCTCTCACACACATGCTGCATGTTTCTATTACTGTTTCTATTGATTTACTAGCTGCTTTTGAAATTTTCCTTGATCTACCTGTTATATGGGAAGATTTCAATCCGCGTACCTTGATCATAAATCTGAAAAATGTTTTATCTAAGAATCCTCTGTTATACAGGATTATGAATGTCTAAAAAGATCAAATTTGTTTAAGTTTAATGTATTCATTGAGTTTAGTTATGAATATCTTGAAAATATCTGAGTCAACTTAAATAAACTTTAACCATCTGCTCCATGTTGAGTCATGTGAAATCTTCTGAAATTTGAAAATGTTGAAATCATGACTTTCTTTGGTTGAAATACACGAAGTCAGTATTATTTTTTTAAAACATCTGAATGCTCTGAAATGTTCCTAAGGGTAAATTTATGTTAGAGCAATGACAATGGCTACTGAGAAACCATGTCTAAAATAGACTGTGTAGTGAAGTGCCATAGTTATCTCTGCTGAAAAATCATTGTAAAATCTGATAAAAGTATGGCAGAGCAATGACATGGTGTGGTGAGTAACTGGGTCACTTCACCTAAGACGTGTTGTGCCTCATGTCAAAAGCTACACTACTATTATCTCTGTTCAATTTGAAGCATGACGGTTAGTCATACCAAGTGCTTATGGATACTGGCGTCTAAACAACGTGTATCCTCTGGTTACAAGGTATGTACTAAACTCAATTGCTCCTAAATTTCTGAATGAAAATTGTTGTTTGAACAAAAGAAAAATCTGAAACTAATTGAAAAGAAAAATTGTTGAACCTCAAGAATCAAATATGAAATTTGCATGGTTGTTTAATCTTAATACTAATGAATGTAACTCCTAAAGAAGTCATTGAAATTGAATGAGTAAGATGAAGAGAGGTTAAACAAGATGTAAATGTGAGGGCTTAGTTCATTTTTATTAAAACTTGATTTCAGATATGAGTACAGAACTTTATTGACAAACTCTGTATACATCCTAGTTAAACCATGTTGTTCAATAAGATTCAGTTCATAAGCCCTTATAATGGAAGACTCTAAAACATCTGTATTCTTAAATTTATGAAATTGGTATATCATTGAAAACCTTCTTGAATTATCTAATCATTTGAAACTTCAGTTGGAATCACTGTGTTCAGCTTTCATTTCTGCTGAAATTCTCCTGCTTGCTTACATCATATTCAATGTGTCACTGCATCCATCTTAATGTCAGCTGCTGATTACTGTGGTTCACCACTTCTTGATTCAATGACCTGAAACTGTCCATGACTGTCTATGCTTTTACTGACAGTCTCATCGACTATATCTCTAAAATATTTTATCTTTAGTCCTTATACATCCACTCCAATAACTCTACTCTGTCAAAGGGGGAGAGTGTCTCTGTTTTCAAAGGGGGAGAATTGTCTGCACCGAGTACATCACTCTTTGGTCTATCTTTTTGATGAAGTCAAAGGGGGAGAATATGAATATGTGTATGAGTCAGATTTGAGTCGGCTTGTTATTTTATGACTCATAGTGTTCATAGTGTTGCCATCATCAAAAAGGGGGAGATTGTTGTATCCTTGTGATTTTGATGATGTCAAACACTATGACTCATCATGAGTCTGTGTGAATGTGGTTTTGATGAAGTCATAGATGAAGTCATATGTGTTGATGTTGCATTGGTTTTGATGCATTTGTTGAAGTCATCATGAACTCATCATATATAGAAAGTATGTGTGTTGAACTCTGTAAGAACAGGTTCTGAAGACAAATCAAAAAGTCTGTAACAGAACCAGTCAGAAAGAGAAGCCAGGTCACTACTGGAAGAAAAGCAGTCAGGTCGATGTAGCTGAAGAGTTTCATGCCGATCAGGTCGATGCAGCGGCCACGGTTAAAGCAATCAGGTCGATGCACATTGGTCGTTCAAGCAAGACAGGTCGATGCAGTTATGCTTTCAAAAGCATTCTTCAGAGTTAAGCATCGATACAATAAAGAACTGCATCGACGCACTTAGTTCAAATTCTCTATGAAGAATTCAACAAGGTCGAAGCAGCATACAAGAGCAGTTATTAAGGTCCAAGATAAGGTCAGAGCATCCAAGCAAGATCACAGTAAACAGGTCGATGCGACAAGTTCATCAAGAAGAAGACAGGTCGATGCATGGGCACAATTAAAGGATATCAGGTTGATGCACCTCAACATTTCTAGATCGACAGGTCGATGCATCAAGATACTCAAGTGCTACATCTATGAGGAGGTCGGTGCACTCAAGAGGCAGGTCGATGCAGTAGTTGGGAACTGGATGTTGCAGATCAACTAAGGTCTGAGCATTCTAAAGACAGGTTGATGCATATTACAATGCACAAGGTCGATGCAGCAGAAGAAATTGATTTACCCCAGTGAAATTCAGTCTACAACCATCAAGAGAAACTCAACGGCTTCAATAGCCAAGTCCATAGCAGTTCAACAAAGCAGCAGCAGCAAAAGAAGGACGAAGCAGCAGAAGAGCACACCGAAGCACTGCCTTAAGTCAGAAGGTCAGAGCATCAGAATAGTGCCTAGATGCACTAAGTCAAAGGTCGACGCACCAGGAGTTGGCAAAGCTATCAGGTCGATGCACCTGGAGGTGGCAAGAGCTATAAGATCAATTTGAGTCTTTCTTTAATTAGATCTAGATTTGTTTTGCTTAGTACAATTCATCAATCAAGCATGGATCTGGAGTCTCTACAAGTCTTAAGCAATCCTAGTAAACCAAATTCTTTTGTAGCTAAGGTTGACAAACCAGTGAACACATGGTAGATAGCAGCAACACTCAGGTGACAACAGTAACACTTAGCAGGCAATCACGTGAGGTCAATCTAAGGCACTGGCACGTGATCCCATGAAAGGAAGGTAAGTGGCACGTGAACCCAGGGAGCATAAGATGGGCACGTGATTCGAGGCGAATACCTGGAACCTTGGAGTTTACTAACGAAATAACTTTCCACGTGAGTGCATCTTAGAGAGCTTCAACTCTTTATACTAACACGTGGAACCATGGATCAGCACATTCCAGAAGTATCTTCTTGGCGAGAGTATTCCCTCCACATGCTCTCGATGGAATCTGTGGGGACCATAAATATCCCGCCAATAAAAAGAGGATGGAATAAAATCACTTTATCCACAAAGCATCTCTGGAGCCCCTATTTTTAGCATATATATATAGGAAGCATCCTTCTCCAAACAGTGTAGCTAAAAAGAAGAATAAGAAATTACCAGAGAAGAAAAAGGAGAGCCAGAGAGCGGCAATAGAAAAAGAAAAGAGAGAGCAGTTCAGAGAAAAAGAAAGAGTGGAGAAAGAAGATGAGAGTGTGATTTGAGAGGGATGATCAGAGAATAAATAGAGAAAGGAGTAAGGAGAGTCAGAGAGAGCTGAAGAGATATTAGTGTGCAACGAAGATTCAAATTTAAGATCTCTCGGTGCAGTGACTCGTGGATCAAATCTGGAGTCATTTGCTCTGCGGAGCAACATCTTGTCTTGTCTACTTTTGTGTTTTTTGTTTCTCGTTTTTCTTTGCTATGTTTTATCAAGCTGTGAGGCAGCGGCGAGGATTGGTTCCTCGGATAGGAAGCTGTGAGGCTCAGCGGCGAGGATTGGTTCCTTGGACAGCAAGCTGTGAGGCTCAGCGGTGAGGACGTGTTCCTTGGGTTAAGCAAGTTGTGAAGCTCAGCAGTCTGTAGGGATTCATTCCCTGAAGCTGCAGATCAGTGGTTAAGTTGTGTGTCAGTAGAAATCCTCACTCGGGTTTGAGTGAGGGGTGGATGTAGGGTTGCTTGGTGAAAATCGAACCACCTAAAAACTGGTTGTGTCCTGTGGTTTGATTATGGTGCGTCTGCATTGAGATGTGACTGCGTTAGTTCTAATTTTTGAGCGAACAAGGCTATTCGAATTTGAGATTAGTACTGGCACACTGCTAAGTGCGTGTGGTTTTGTTTATGTGATTTACTTTCTATGTTGTCTGCTTAGGAATGCTACAATCATTCTAGTTCAGCGTAGCAACTCGTGTTTTCGGTCGAGTGTTTGTCCTAGTATAGCATCAGCTCATTTGAGTTGTCATAAGTTTTTTTAACGCACGAATTTTAATAATGAGATCTATTAACCCCCTTCTAGATCTCGCTCCTGCACCCTAACACACGCCCATGGGAACAAATGCATCTCTAGATGCGGATGAGAACGGTAAATCTATAGATTCTAAAACATACCGAGGTATGATCGGGTCTCTTTTATATCTCACTGCTTCTAAGCCTGATATTCAGTTCAGTGTGTGTATGTGTGCTCGATTTCAAGCTAATCTTAAAGAATCTCATTTCCTTGCTGTGAAAAGGATCTTAAGATACATTGCTAGCACACATGACTTAGGGCTGTGGTATCCTGCATCATGCTATTTTGATTTAATTTCATATACTGATGTTGATTATGTGGGGTGTAAACTTGATAGAAAATGCACTAGTGGGTATTGCCAATATTTGGGTGGGTGCCTAGTCTCTTGGACTTCCAAGAAGCAGCACTCGGTGGCCCTATCTACTGTTAAAGCAGAATATGTAGCAACAGGTAGTTGTGGGACCCAAGTGTTGTGGATAAAGCACCAACTCCAGGACTACGGAGTAAATCTTGGATGCACACCCATATTGTGTGATAACACAAGTGCCATCAATTTAGCTAAAAACCCCATCCAGCATTCCCGCACGAAACACATTGAAATAAGGCATCATTTCCTTCGAGATGAGGTAAGCAAAAAGAATTTTGAATTCCAATTCGTTGAAATTGAGAAGTAAATTGTAGACATTTTTACTAAACCTCTGAGCAATGACAGATTTTCAACTTTAAGAAGAGAATTGGGTCTGTGTAGACCTCCCACTTGATTACACTTGCATGTTTTTTGCACATCTAAGTCCAAGGGGACGTCATTGATTACTATAGTCAGGGGGAGTCCATCATGCATGACTAATTGGCTGCATTGTTAATAAGTTGTACGTTGCTTCATTCCACTGCTTGACTCAATGGTATATGAAGTGGTGGTGTATGAAAGGACATGCAAAGCCTGTCTGAAAGCACCCATTATGTGTGAGAAGATACTCAACCAAGTACCAAGGGTCTTTACATATTGCATCTTAGTGTCCATGGTTTGAGGGGGAGTTGATAGGATTTTCTTGAAACAGGTCTGTAGTTCATTTAGATGCATTAGAAGTTTTTCATCTGTCAGGCATCAGTGCGTCGACGCACTGATAAGTCTGCATCGATGACACGGTTCAAATCACCCAAATCTTGTGTTCTGTGAGACAGGTTTGTGTTGACGCACTGTCAAGGACAGGTCAACGCACTGGTTCTTCTTTTCTTGTGCGTTGCAATCTCATGTTCATACTTTAACTCTTGAGTTCTTTCCTCATTATCACACATTGTTTGTGCATACACTCAGTCATTCCATTCCTAGCAATTGTTGAGGGGGAGTGTGTCATATTCACTTGTCAACTATTCACTTCCTTTTGGAATGTTTCAAGGGGAGATTCTCTGTAATACCCCAAAATTTTGTATATGATATTTTAGAATTTTCTAGCATTTATTTAGAATTTCTAAGATTTTCTAAGAGATAAAAGGATTATTAAAAGAATTTAGGCTAAATTTGAAACCAAATAAAAAGGCCCAATACTTATTAATTAACCTGGCCTTTTGAATAAGACCAAAATGGCCTAAAACCAAGCCCATAAGGCTTAGCCCATATTCTAGAAGCACCAATCTTGAATTTTTAAAGGATAAATAGGCTAATTATAAGATACTGAGAGATAATATCAAAAGAGTTTGAACCAAAATCAATATTCGACGCCCAAAGCCAAAAACGGTCTATCGGGCGACCGCTTGAGGCAATAAATGGTCGCTAGAAGATCACATGGCTCTGTAGGTTCCGTGAATGGAAGAAAATGTGAAAAGCTTGGAATTTGGACGACCTAATCACTTTAGATCGAAGTTACCTGGCATGGATGACTCTCTAGAACTCTTTAGGGATTAACTCTACTCCTATTTTGGACTCTAAGTTCATTCTAATCCATGAAACCCTAGCTAACAGTATAATTAGACCTACGATTTCACATGCGCGAAGAGGTAAGTTCTTTAGAAGAATTTGTTCATAATAGTAAGGTCTAACTCCCCTCCAAATTTTATCTTAGGAGATCAAGCCATCAGGAAGATAGAAGCTTGCAAAGTCGCTAGTTTGGTACAAGCAACCCAGGAACTTGTGCAATAGACCCAAGGAGATATGCCAATTAGAAGCCCTAAACGAGCTATTTAGGAGTTATGTCTTTAGAACTTTCTGTTCTCCTTCATACCCGCTTCTTACCCTCCAAATTTCGTGGTATTAGGTGAAGGGGATCAGAAGCTAGAAGGCCACGAAGTGGCTAGTTCGGTTCAGGACGTGCAAGAATTAGGGACTACTTCCAGTCAGAAATTCAAAGTCTAGGAACACTACCAGAGGTAGGTTATCTCATGAACAGCTTAAACATGATCTTAGGAATAAAATCCCTCTTCTTGCAGTCAATTTCATGTTTTCTACACGGAGTAATTGGTGTTTTATCTCGACTATGCGTCTAGGATTACATAGCATGCATGAATCTTACCTCTAAAACAAGAAAATGGTAATTCCAGTTTATTTCACTCAAACCCATGCATCTCCATGTCTTAGTATGGTGATATTAGGCCATATTTACTTGTTGCCATGTTTTATTATGCATGTAAAGGCCCTAGATTAATATATATTTCTGTTTTATTTCTGTTTGCAGTAGACAGGAAGAAACGGTCTTCCACAGACCGCATATGTTTCCTTAGTGGCCCCGTGATAGACCGCTAAGCCCAGTGAAACGGTCAGTTCTGTATAGATATGTTAACCCGAAACATATTGCAAAATAGCCTTAATTATCATATAGTAAGCCTAGCTAATGAGGTTTTACGCCTGTTTTAAGTATTATATCATACACTTGGTTACATTTATTGTTCATCTTAGTGGATTTCATGTTCTTTTTGCACTTGGGACTTATTTTAAACTTATGTTAATTTCATGTCAAAATATTATAATTTTGTAATTAGATGGTTTCTATGTTGTGTATATAGTACATATTGTATTTTGACCGTATGTTTCACTGTTTCACTCTATCTCTTGAGTCATTTTCTTAAGTATATGGCACATATTCTGGTATGATGTCATTAGTTACACTTTACACTTATAGGCACACTCTCTTGGACTTATGAACCTCTCCGCCGGATATTCCTTCTGTCGGACTAGGGGATTATGTTTCAAGGCCTCCGTAAGACTCCGCGAGCTTGGGATTCCCACTAGGACGCCGAGCTGGTTGTACCATCAAAGCCAATTGTCTAGAAAGTACTTTACCGGTGTTTTATGTATTCTGGACCCTAGCGGCCCTATTGCTATGTTTATTGATATTCACAGATTTTTCATTGTTGTTTTCCTCATAATTCATTCTTATCAAAGGATTAAATTTTGATTTTCCTTTCTCAACAACAAATGAGATTGTCTTTTCTTCAAAGCTTTTCTTATTTGTTGGATTAAAATCCAATCCTTCTCTTCTGAAATTCACTTTAGTTCCCAGAATTGCATTCAAATTTTATTTTCCTTGAGTCATAACCTCAAGGGAGTTTTGCTTATCATTTGCTTCTGTTTCTAGATTTTCAATAGATCTTTTCAATTCTTCATTCACACCTTTTACAGCATCATATTTTTCATTAGCATTTTTCGTTTCTTCTTCAAACTTTTGCATTCTGATTTTAAGTTCATCAATGACATTATTCAGATTCTCATTTTCACATCTCAATCCATTCACAACAGTTTTATATTCTTCTATTTCAGCAAGTGAACTTTTTTAATTAGTATTTTCAATTTATAGATATGCAATTTTATCATTCAAAGTGGTGTCATTAACAAGGAAGTTTATCTTCTTTTTCTAGTGTCTATTCTCCCTACGAATATCATCATATTTATCCAAGATTTCAGCATATGCTTCTTCCCAATCACTATGAGTATAATGTTCAAACGGGGAAGTTACCTCATCATCTTTCTTTTCTTCTTCTTCTCTTCTAGCCATCAGGCACAGCTTGTCCTCCTCTTCACTGTCAGATGAGTTGCTCTGAGTGTCTTCTTCTTCATCGCTCCAGGTGCTCACCATGCCCTTCCCTTTCTTGTTCTTCCACCTGGGCTGTTTCTCTTTCTGCAGCTCTGAGCAGTCAACCTTCAGATGTCTTGATTTCCTACAATTATAACACACGATGCCATCAGTCTTTTTGAAATTATCAGATTTAAATCTTGACTGTCTCTTATCAGACGAATACTTCCTTCTGAAACTTTTACCTTCCTTCCTCAAGAATTTCTTAAACTTTTTGGTAAGCATAGCAAACTCACCTAAATCTTCTTCAAAATTAGAAGAGCTATGCTCGCTACAAGATCCTTTGTTGCTTGAACTTACTTTAAGCGCCAATGGCTTCTTCCTTTTCTCAGTGTCATCAACTCTTTTAAGATTCAGCTCGTATGTCATCAAGGACCCGATGAGTTCATCGACAGTTGTGCTAGCTAGGTTCCGTGATTCTTCCACCAACGTAGCCTTAGTGTGCCAGATCGGGGTTAGAGATCTGAGTATTTTTCTGACCAGCTCATACTCGCTATAGATCTTGCCTAAACTCCTCAAACTATTAGTAAGCACCATCAACCTAGTATACATCTCAGATATTGTTTCATCAGATTTCATTATTAAATGCTTCATACTCAGATACTATCATATTTGCTTTTGTTTCTCTTACTTGATATGTTCCCTCATAGATTACCTCTAATTTATCCCACATTTACTTCGCTGTGGAGCAGGAGGACACTCTGGAAAACTCGGTGGGATGTATAGCGCATTGCATAGCATTTATTGGACTCCAATTCAGAGTTCATCTTCGAATTTGCTTCCGAGTCCAGACATCTTCATCTTCGGGAAGCTCGAATGGACCTCGGCTGGCCACCTTCCAAATCTCGTGGTCTTTAGCTCTTAAGAAAACCTACATTCGATTCTTCCAGTATGCATAATCAGTTCCATTGAAGAATGGAGGCTTACTTATAGAATGACCCTCAGCTGTAAGTCCTTTAGCATCCATCTCATCAGATCTCTCCGGGATGTTAAGCCCTAGGGAGAGTTAGGCTCTGATACCACATGATAAGTATGGATGAACTACTGATCTAGAGGGGGGGTGAATAGATCAACCCCAATTTTTGATTCTACAGCAGTAAATAAAATGCGTAATGAAAATTCTGCTATGAAACAAGCTATCGATTCAAACTGAAGTAAACAGCGAGTATATCCAATGAAGATTTACTGTCAACCACACATACTACCAGATGATATAAGGATCAGTAGATGAGCATTCAAATTGACACCTCAGTCTGGTACTAGGTGAAGGTTTGATACACTAATCTCTTCACGCAAAAGGCAGTTTTCCGGAGAGGTGTAACCTATCCTTCTGACTGCATTCTTTGATATACCACTGAGATGTCGACCGATAGGAAGATATATGATAGAGAAACTATTGAGTAGATGAAGACAAGGCAAGCAATCACACACACAAGACTAAGCAATTTTAAGGTGGTTCGATCTCAATCTTGAGATCTACATCCACCTCTCACTCAACCGAGTGAGGCTTCCGCTGAAACACACAGCTTAGAACCTCTAATACCACAGCTTACAAATGGCTGAGCTTCACAGCTTGATGTCCGAGGAAAGCTCCTCGCCGCTGCCTCACAGCTTGGACCGCTGATTACACATCTTACAAACGTTCAAGAACAAACCAAGAGAAACAAAAGATACAACAAAGACAGAATGTAAAATGTAGCTCTCACTCGAGCAATCGACTCTGGATCTAATCCAGAAGTCGAAGTAAACACAACTTCTTCTCAAACTCTCTCTTCTCTCAGACTCTTTTCCTTTTTTCGATACTCTGTTCTCTCTTTCTCTTCTCTGCACTCCAAACTCCTCCTCTCACACTCTTATCAGCTTCAGAAACTCTCACGCTCAGGCTTGGAGTGGCTCACACAAATTCCGTCTCCTTCTCTCGGACTTCTATCTTTCTTCTCTTGCTTTTCTCTTTTCTGTGTATGTATTTTTTTGCTTCGAACGTGAGATCCCCTTTTATATCTTTGAGCTGATTCTTGTGGTCCCCACAAGATTCCAGTCCGACGTGTGGAGGGAACTCTCCGGCTCAAGGCTTTCTTCTAAAAAATGTAGTTTGAATGATCCACGTGTCAGGCGCAGAAGGAATGGCTACTCTACGTGGTAAAAGATTCTGTTTGGCTACCAATCTTGGATCACGTGCCAGTCACGGTCACTTTTGAACCACGTGACTTTTCTAATTCTTCAGTTGATAGGCTCCTTCGAACTTACTCAGTAACAAGGGTGTTTCACGCTTAGGAGATCTTGAGTGAGGTTGCATTGGCCCAGTTTGGTTCTAAACCTTGCACTCTGGATGTTCCCACTATGATGTTCCTGTTAACACAAAACTGAAGATTCATCATCAAGCTCATTTTTATGTAACTAATCATAATGAATGATCATAGAATTTAGACTTAAGCAAATCATGAAAATAAGCTAAATCATCAGAATGAATGTGTGAAGATCTACACATGCATCAGCTTTGTCTTACTGATGAGAAGAAAGGAATACAACAATATTGCAATAAAGCATCGACCTGTATATCATACAAGTAGACCTTATTCAGTCAGAGAGACTATATGTGCATTGATGCGCATACATAGTGCATCGACCTGTCAATGCACAGGCCTGCACTTCATGTTCTACAACATCGACGTGCCACTGAGGCGTGTCGACATGTCCTGGTGAGGTACAATGAAATGCTTAAAGCATCGACGCAAGGCATTACTACATCGACCTGACTTTCAAGCAGATGCACAAGGTGCATCGACTTTATGAACATGATAGCCTCTATCGTATCGACCTTATACTACAATCGTTGACTCATTATTATATAATAGCATTGACCTGACTACTATGTGCATCAACCTGATAGTGCATGACTTCTACAGCCGCATCGACTTTCTAGACCAGAATGCATATATGCATCGACCTGTCTTTCTAAATGCATGAATATGCATCGACCTGATGTTCTATGCTTTAGGAGATGGATCGACCTGATTATAAGTAGAAACATATTCTAACTTAAGGAAAGACATATTATTCTGCTCAACTTTAAATCAAAACAGTTTTGCCAGCATCAATCAAATCACTCGCAGTTTTACCAGCATCAAAATCCAGAGAAGACCCAACAAGACTTACGGAGGTCTCAATGAAGAAAGTCCTGGTCCGGCGGAAGGAATATCAGACGGAGGGTCCAATCCTTACCAAGAGATAGAGGGTACGCGATAGAATACAAAACAGGGACCATGTCTCGGCCTTGAGACGATGGTGCCAAGATCCAGCGGTATAGGATCAAAACCCGAATAAAACAGTCACCGGAAAATGACGTCTGGATGGTAGTCGCTAATTAAAAATTCAAGAATACGCATCCATAGATTGGACGCCAATTCTTATAGTATATTTGGTTTTGATTTAATCATGATGACAGTAGCAATTATTATTCCAGGAGGTTTTCTATAGACTAAAGACATGGAAATTACAAGAAAAATATAAGGATCCTAAAAATATGCACATTTTGCTTTTATCATATATAGTTCCGTAGTTATTAAATTTTGAAGATTGATGAATAATTAATTTAGGGAAAGATTGTTCATTTAGGTGATGAACGGTAGCACTTTGCAAATAAAAGGAGAATTTTATAACTAAATACATGAAAATTAAGAGGATTTTACAAGGATCACGAAAATATGTATATTGTAATTTTTACTCACTCAGATTATAAGATATTGGTTTTTTCAAAATTTAGATTTAATTTGTTAAAAATAAAATTCATGACCAATGTAATTGACGTTAAAAATAATGGAAAGGAATTAACGTCGGTGCAAACAGACGCATATTTTGGAACTTAAACCCTAAAGAAAAATCATCCATTTTTAATAAAAAGGTCTCGTGCCGTAGAAGCATTTGTAGAAAGGATAAGTATTTGTGAAAAAGGATGGGCATAAAAGATATTAATATGTTTAAGAGGGTTAAATTTCATTTTTAAAAAGAATTAACCTCTGTATTCCTGAATTCATGGACAGTGCAGGGCACTTTAGAATCTCTAATTCTTAGTGTATCTATATCGGAATCATGCAATCTATATACCAAATCGAAGAGCACGAAAAACTCTACCTATCATAATATTTTAATAAATTTTTACTTGAGAGAATGCCCATCTTAGGGTGAAAAAAAAGAGACACCACTCGTACGACCGCGCTCGTCACCCCAAGAACGCCCCCACAAAATTTTACACCCAAACTCTCCTCCGACGCCCACGAACCAGCAGTAGAAGCGTTGATTAACTTCTTAAAGAATTTAATGCACATGACGTTAGTTCCTTAAATGTATTTTTTATAAAATTTTAATAATATGTATATCTTTGAAAATACGTCAATTCATATTTTTATTTTTATTTAATTTAATAATTCAAAAAATAATATCTTTTTAAAGGATACATATTATTATTTTATTTATATATATTATATGTATTTTTTTAAAAGAATAACGATAGAGATAAGATTTTTAAAAGGATAAAGATAAAAGGGGAAAATGAATAGGGCATAAAGGAGTATAAGGTGTTTTACGACGTTTAGGTGTTTTATGAGAACGCGATGCACTTGACGTCAATTCTTTTATAGATGAATAGTGCCATTTTTTATTTAGTGGAAATTTAGCGAAACAAAATATATGATAAATATGAAAAAATATAAAGATTCTATCCATATATATATCGAGATTTTATCTTGTCCGGTTTAATAGATATAAAATTTTAAAATTCATGCGGGATATTAACCAAATAAATCGGGTCACTTTTAATCTGACAGGATTTTAACAAAACGAATGTACAGAAAATATGAGAAAAATCTAAGGATCTCAAAAACATGCATATTATAATTTTATTTTGCATGGTTTCCTCGTTACAGATTTTCAAAGATGTGTGTATTTAATAATTAGCCAAAACTAATGTCAGGCTCGTTACTATTTCAAACATGTAGAACGGGAAATACGCGGGAAAACTTTATAGAAGCATAAGATGATGTACATCATGATCTATGTATCGTGCATGTTGGGTTTAGTGTTTGATCTAGACAGAGAAAATCTACCTTACTTGCGAAGAAGGAAGAAGAAGAATAGTGCCGACGTGATACCACGTCGATGCAGGGAAGAAGTGAGATGAAGAAGGAAGTAGACGACGTCGACACAGGCACAAGGAGTCAGCAACCCCCACGCACGCTCCTTTCGATCGTAGCAATAGCAGTAACTTCTGCTGTGCTCCGCAAGGGCTCTATTTATAAGATTCGGCAGTCGCGGAGTCATAAGCGGGCTTGGAATCTTAATTCTAGTGAAAACTTGCCGTACGTGATACGTCCTCATCCTTCCGAGTTAATAGCCGCTATACTCTTTTACGATTATTCCATCCTAAAACCTTAATACCACCTCTTCGATCGTGGTTTATGGGTTGTAGCATTAAGCCCATTAACTTAACTAATGGCCTTCTAATACATACATATAGGTTTATTAAAGAAGCTACGGGTTTTCTTTTGCTTCAAAGCCCACTTATCTATTAGGTTTATGGCTTTGGGTCTTAATAGGCTTGTTGGGTTGGGCTTTTATTTGTTCGTGGATTTTAGCCTATTAAATAATTGGGTTAGTCTTAATAATAAAATAGTCTTAAGCCCATTTTTAATCATTTACTAAATTTTAGATTTAAGTCGGACTTCAGATATATTTATATATATTGTTCTCATTTATTTATTTATTAACATTATTTTGGTATCGGAGATAGGTTTCGATCCGGTGAAAGTTTTTATATTTATATTTTAAGGGAAACATACATTAACTCACCGTATTTTATGGGATTTATTCTATGATAATTTTCCCGAGTTTTATCCGTATATTAAATAAAGTTGATTTCACTAATGATAATTAAATTTCTTCTTTATTTAGAATTGGAACAAAATTAATATCCAATTGTCTTTTCTCTTTCCAAAAATATAGATAATTATTCCTATTTTAGATTTCATAAATAGTCGGACGTTACACCCTCCCCCACTAAAAGAGAATTTGGTCCCCAAATTCACACCATGACCTTCTTCATAAGGGGAAAAACTACTAATCACTAGGGTAACTATGCACGCAAAAGAATCTAAGATTTACGAAATAGGAAGAAAACTAACTCAAGGTTTAAAGACGAGGGGTACCTTTTACAATTTCTTCTTTAGCAGGCTCGACTTCTACTAAAACTTGAGTCTCTTCTTGGCGCTTCCGGGTCGGAATAGGGCATTTAGCTATCTTATGTTCTGAGCTCCCGCAGCAAAGACATGATCCCAACTTTCATCAATAAACCTTCGATTGATGATTATACTTGTCATAAAATTACACCTTTCTCGAGATGAATCTATAGGAGCTACCCAACCATTCTCTCTCTTAAGTTTCTTACCCTTTTGCGAGTTACAACCCTTATTAGGTCTCTTCTTAGTAGAGTTAAACTTTCTAGAATTTGTGCCTTGTTTCTTCTCTTCAACTCTCTCTATCTTTTCCGCAGCTTCTTCTAATAGCTGAACTCTCCTAACTAGATCCGCATAAACTTGGATATCTACGTGCGCTACCTGGGGAACAGAGCCAGACCTAGTCGCCTCCATCGAATCTAGGTTCCTGTAAGAATAATTATAAAGGTTAATTATCTTATTCCCCTTAGAAATTCATCTTCTAATATTTAGTCCCAAGCTCTACCCATTCTCACCAGGTGACAATAAGGAAAGGACCTAATGACACATACTCACGGCCAAACCTAGAGTTTAAGAAAGCCTAGGGTCTGATAAGTTATTTAGTCGACAATGAGGAAATTTAGTTTCAACTTGACATGTCGCTTGGATGCTTTCATTACTAATTAGTTCTTAGCCTTATTCCCTACTGTTTGAGACTGTAATGGCTGAATTGGTGGTTACTATAATAGGGGTTTATATCATACGTCTTCTATTAAAAATTAAACAAGCTTTCTGACAGTTAACTATACATAAGAATGGAATTAATTTTGATATTTTATTGCAATGCCATTTCTATTAGTTTTTATTTATATGTTCGTACTAGCATTGTTTCCCATATTTTTCATGATCATAATTAATTTTGATATAAAAAATTACATATATATTAATGACCATGTTTATTTATGAACATAACGCCTAAGCGCCGCTTAGATAAGCGCCTAAACGCTTAGGTGCTCAAGGACCCCAAGCTCGCCTTAGTCATCTTGACAACTATGTTATTGAATGAGAAATAAAAAAAAAACAAACTTGGGACCATCAAAGGCATTCTTGATTAGCATTAGGATTTAGACAAAACATGGTGCTACTAGATCCAATTTGTTATAAGCACAAGGATTTGCAAGACTTTGTCCTTTGGGATGGCTGTGAAGGTTCAACTATTCAACGTCATAAGCACTTAAAAGGAACGCAATGAGACAGTGTTTTTAATGGTTTTTAATTCCTAATTGGCCTCCAGCTTGAGTGTTAAAGATAACGCAACATCATAATATTACATAAGTTTATACAAATAAAATGGAACATTATGTCATCCATACTTGTTTGAGCTCAAATTTAACTGATCATTGAACCTTGAACGCTAGTGGGGAAGGTTCGCTAGTCTTCTGCGGGGGAGAGGTTGTAGGTTCGAGTATGCTTCAAGGGGGAGCAGGTGTAGGCGTCTCCTTTAAGATGTTGGGACGTATTTTTCGAAACACCAATATATTCTCTCTCCCACCCCCAATTTCCCTCCCTATTATCCCCATGGTCACAAAAAATTTGGCTGATCACAGTTATTCTCAAACCAATAGGATATTGCGGGAGGTGTAGGTGTGTGAATGCACTAGGATCTAAACATCCAATCAAATCTATTTTTTTTGGGATTCGGATCAAATATTTGACCCGAAATGTCACACTTATGCGGATTCGTGACATTTTTTGATCTGAAATTGATCGGGTTGTCGAGGTGCCATATATGACCCCATTTGCGGGCTAAGGTTGCTCCGAATCCCCCAATCGCGATCGGCCTCTCGACCTCTCCTCTCCTCGCCGGGCGCTGACCTTCTTTGCACCTCTATAGGGTTTCTCCATCAACGGGGATCTTGACGACGGCGACCCGATCTCCTCGATGGCCACTGGCAATAGCGTCAGCGACAACAAATGGTATGCTGATCTCTCTCTCCCTCGCCCGATCTCTCTCTCTCTCTCTCTCTCTCTCTCTCTCTTTCCCTTCCCTTCTCTCATCGCTCTCTTTAGCGGGTGTTAGTGTCGATGCCGCTGTCGGAAGGGGAAACCCCCTCCAACATCCTATCTCTCTGATATCGCTCTCTCTCTCACATAGTTATCAAGGTGCCCACCTAGGCGCCGGTTAAGCGGCGCCTAAGTGGGAAGGCATTTTTCTGAAGTGAAGGTGAACCCACCCTTTCTTGGGCTGAAAAAAGGAGGGCCAAGGCGCCGGTTTGTCGGCCCAGGCGGTCCAAAGCGGCGCCAAGGTGCCTCGTTTTGGTTACCCGACGGAAACAGTACTAGTCTGGATCCAGTTATCAACCCCTACCCTCTGGACCCCTTGCGATCTCCCGACCCTCGACAGTTGACACTCTGGCTCTCTCTAAGGTTCGAGGCTGCGAGGAGGAGTCGTCACCACCTTCGCTGCCGGTTGTCGCCGCAATCGCCGCCGTCATCTGACCATCCACAATCACCGTTGCAATCATCTACAAGCTTCCTCGTCGTCGTCCGTCATAGGCTCGTAGCCAATGATCATCATCGGCCATCTCCATCGCGAGGTGTTTTCTCTCTCCCTCTCTCTCACACACTACACAGAAGCACAAAGGAGTCTTCGGCCCCCTCCTATCTTCGTCTCTCTCCCTCTTCTCTCTCCTCCGCCCATCCTCTCTCTCTCACACACTCACAGTGAAACTCGCCCTCTCTCGCTCTCCTGCCCCCTCTGTCTGTCTACTCTTTTCTCCCATTGCCCCCTTCTTTCTCTCTTTCTCCCCTTCCTCCTCTCTCTCTCTGTCACATAGTCTGCAACTCTCTCTCTCTAGCTTGCCCTCCCCCTTTTCCCTGTCTTTCTCTCTCTCCTGCCCCTTCTCTCTATCTCTCTATTCTCTCTCCCAACCCCCTTCTGTCTCTCTCCCTGCCCCTCTCTCTCTCTCTCTCACGGTAAGACAGCTCCATTGCCCCCTTCGGTTCTCTCTCTCTCTCTTTCATACACACACACCGTGAGACAGCCCTCATGTCCCCCTTTTTAATTAATAATGGGGTTAATTTATTAATTAAGTATTTTAAATTTTAATTTGAATTTTGTATGTCCTATTTTTTTACAGTGGTCGTCTATGGTACTTTCCTAGTTATGTGTTTGTTTACTTTATTATTGGTTGTATGTGATAATGGGAGATGTCTTTTTCTTTTGATATATGCTTTCTATTATATGTACGTTGTTCTGAGTATGATTTTCATATTTTTTGAAAAAATTGGCCAGCATCATGTTAGTATTTTTTTCATTCTGAAAGTCTAATTTTTATTGTTAATTTTATCTCAAAATTAATTTTGATATTTTATTGCAATGTCATTTCTAATAATTTTTATTTCTATGTTCATACAAGTGTTGTTTCCCATATTTGTAATAATCATGATTACTTTTTATATAAAAATTACATACGTAGTAATTATGATTTTTTTTAATGAACTTGATGCCTAAGCGCTTAGGCGCTCGAGGATCCCAAGCTCGTCTTGGTCGCCTTGACTACTATGCTTTCTCAACAGATCTCTCTCACATCTCACCTCCCGCACCCTCTCTCTCTCAACGGATCTCTCTCGCACCCCACCTCCGGCACCCTCTCTCTCTATGTTCTTTGTCAAAAGAGGGATGTGCGAGAAAAACTGGATATGTTTGGTCTCTACTCGGGTTTTTGCAAAAATTTGGGTCTCCAATTTCTCTGGTTTCAGCTGGTTTTTCAAAATAGCAAGCTGGATTTTTGGTCTCTATCTGGGGTTTCAGTTTCTCTCTACATTAAACTTGGCCATATTTACATTTTTGGTCTTCATGCTTCTGTAACGAAGGAGAAATGAGGTGCGATTCTGTTCTAGGAATATCATTATTTGTTTCTGATTTCTTCTATGTTCTTTCGAAACTACAGGATGTCTGTAATTGTGTTGTCTAGGATGTCTGTAATCCTACTATAGAGCCGAAGATCATTTGTTGACGATTTTTTTTTGAAAGTGCATTTTGTGATGATTTTATTACTGAACATGGATTACATGAAAGGGACATCCTTAATATGTCGACTGATTTTCCAGAGGTTTCTGTATTCCTCATACCCTTTTTATGTTCATGTCCAACTTCCTTTTGGTAATGGCCAGAAATACTATTTTTGGAAGGACAACTGTTTTTATGTTCTATATAGATTCTTTAGACGTGCAGATTTGGCTTTGTCTTACATGACTTTTAGCTATGTTCTTTGCCTATTACAAGACCTGTTTGTAAGTCCTGAGTGTTTTTAGGATAAGAAAAGAGTTGCAGTTCCCTCAAAATTTAAAGCTTATAGTTAAGCCTCCATCTTGGATTGGAGGGCAATATACTTGTTTGGAATGCTATTACAATCTAGCAGCAATTTGCATTTTGGTTCTTGAATTGTTGTTCTGATGCACTTTCAAAAAAATTGGTGTTCTGATGCAAAAATTTACTTTCAAATTTTGCTTTGATTGAGTTTTAGTTGAATATTATATCTCTTTTGTGTAAGTCCTTACCCTTTCTTGTAGTTTATGGTTGTAACGTAAGGATTCATTCACATATTCACATATCGTATGCATACCATGAATCGGGCGTACCGATGTATGCCAACCACATATTGCAAGTACCAATATTTGTTAGGTACGATTCAATATGTCTTACACAATGCATACCGAATCGATATTATAAACCCTGGTTGCTATAAGGGCTGCTTGTCTTTTGACAGCTTGGCTTTGATATCACTCCCATGTAGTGGTCGCCCTTAAAAGAAGTCTTTGTACCATACTAGAATGCCTACAGACATTGAGTTTCTCTGTAACGCCCGACAAATCGTAAAGGTTAGAATGGAATAACTGTGAGCCCACTTGTTAGAGATACAATAAAATAGGGTCAACACATAAACAAATAACAACCGATGTGAAAAGGATTCAAAGACAAATTAGACGTTAAACGACGTCACCTAGATATTTCTCTAAGAAATCGTTAATCATGTTTGAATTGATAAAACTTGAGTATAAAGTCTTTAGAACAAATAAATATGGCTAGTTTGTATTCCCTTTAGAATGGAAATATAGATTTTTTTCAAGATTGAAACCTGCCTCTGATATCTAAGACAACGGTAAAATTAATAAAATCATAAGAAATAAAATCCCTATATAAAGTTATACCTTAATCAAACTCTCAAAGACCCTAGTGTATATTATGACCAACTCACACCAAATAAATAAATAAGCTTAATAGAACTTTATAGGAAAATGGGCTTAGCTCATACTTGGATGTATAGGATTTAGCATGAAAAGCCCTACCCATACACATTAAAAGGGCCTTAGCCCATATATAGGCCTCACATACACAAGAGTAAAGAAGTGCCTTAAGGCTAGTGGGCCTTATGGTTAAGCAAAGAGGGCTTAAGGATATATGCATAATTACCTCCACAAATAGGACTTTTGTCAACACCAAACCTTAATACGTTCGAAGCTTGCATGAGATATTAGGGTTTTTGGAGACCAACAGGAAAGGGGCTGCGATTATGGAAGGGAGGAAATTTGCATGGAAACTCTTCATCCATTAGGATTCTTACGTGGGAAGTTGTTTCCCACTAGGTTTCCACCCACTTAGTAGGATTTCCTCCCTATAAATAAGACCCCCGATCGAAGCAGGAGCATCCTTTGTTGTTGATGTGTTGGCGTACTCGGCTTCCTCCTGCTGCCAAGCGAGAAGAGGCTGCCCTTCCTCCTCTTCTTCTTCCCGTTGCTGCTGTGGACGATTGAAGCGGACGACGTCCTCTTCTATTCCTCTCCCCCCGTCTGCGAACGTGAAGGAAAGAGCATCTTCCTCTTTCTCCTCCCGTTCGCGGGGGCGTGAGCTACTACTGTTGTTGCTGCAGTTGATCTTCTTCTTCCCCTGCGGCGTGTTCCTCCTGCTGCTGCGGTTGTTGTTGCTGCTACTGTGCCAGCAGTTTCTTCTTCCTCTCCCTATCTTCTCTGTCGTCGTCCCATCCAACACCTCAAACATGTGGGTTTTCTCAAGATTATAAGCCCAAGATGATAGTAAAAGGAGTATTGCATGCATATACAGTCATGATAGCATCTCTATATCTCGAATCCATGAGTCTTGCGTTTGAGTTTACGTAGTTTTAGCGTTTCTGTTTGCATGAAAAATAGCGACAAGAACAGTGGCCACTTATTATTGAACGACCACGTAGAAGGTTGCCAATTCTTGAATTGGTGACAGTCGTCTGGCCGCCGATTAATGAGTGACCATCCCATTGATGCTATTTCTTTTAGCACATTTAATAATTAACCCATGTTTAAAAATTAATAATTATGGAACTTGGCTCTGATAATTCTACATAAGTATGTTTTTAGCATCTCCATATTTTTCTCTGTATGACTATGTCTTTAGTTCCCTGCAACTCCTGATAAACATCGACATGCTACTTTTCATGTCAATTCTTAGAAATTGAATAGTACTTTGTCTCAGTAAACATATCTGGCCGGTGTGTGTTACCTTGTAACTAAAGGGAATGGACGACCGTCCAAACCGTCACTATTTAATAAATGAGCGCCCCTGTAAGCAGTCGCTATTTCCTAAAATAATGTATATAAAAGAAACTATTTACATAATTAGCGCCCTATCTAAAGTCGCAGATTGATGATATTGTACCTCTCCGAAGAGTAACCATTATTTTTTAGTAATCAAAGAAAATTCTAAAAATTATATGAATTAATGTCCACGCAGAGGGAGCTAATTAAAATTAGTGGCCACTGCTAGGGCGCAGTTTTCTGTGACTGATTTCATCGTGTGTTTTCCTCGATCCTATACTGCCAGATCTAGTTGGCACCACTGTCTCACGTCCGAGACTTGGTCCCTATTTTGTTTTGACGCTTACACTCAACTTTTGGTGAGGATTGAACCATCCGCGGGATATTCCTTCATTCGGACTGATACTTTCTTCATTGAGACCTCTGTAAGACTCTGCTAGCCTTGGATTCCCTCCAGATAGCCGAGCTGGTTGTACCCTGAAAACTCTGGAACCATTGATTGTCACATCACTCTAAAGATACGTGATGCCCTAGCCTCATAGAGTGTTGTTTCTGGCCTCTGTAAGAAGTCTGTCTCTGTCTGGAATTAGCGACCAGACAGTGGACGCTAATTGAATTTGCGACCGTTTGAGTGATCGTTATTTCGTCGTGCCTGTACTATTCACAGAATTGGCGCCCACATTAGCGGCCATCCCTGTGGGCGCCAATTCTAGAATTGGTGACGGTCTGAGTGGACGCCAATTATCCAGTTTCACGAATTGTCATTGTTTTTACGAGAGACTTGTCGCTATGTCATACTTATCCAAAGTATTGTCCTTGAACTCCTTGTTCCGTAATTCTACCTTACGTTCTTACAATGGCTTATTCCTTTGGAATTCTATTGACTATAAACTATAGTGGATGTCTAATATATTTACATGACTCAATGCCTGGCGTTAATGTTGGGTTCGGTGTGTTGGATCCAGAGGGGGGTGAATGGATCAGCCCTTTAAAAATTTCGCTCAATAAGATCTAGAATGCTAACTAGACAAATTTAGCCAATCTGAAAAGCTAATTAAAGTTTCAGCTGAACCAGTAAACAAACATATATAGTGCGCCTAAGCATTCAACTAGCGGAAGCACAATTAGACAAAACAAACCACAATGGACAAGAGGGTTTTTAGGTGGTTCGGTCCTGCAGACCTACATCCACCCCCACACTCAAACCAGAGTGTGGATTCTGCTGACTCACAGCTTGAACAGCTGGGCATCACAGCTTGCCTTACAACCCGCTGAGCCTCACAGCTTGCTGTCCGAGGTATCCACCTCGCCCCCTGAGCAATACAGCTTGCTGTCCAGTGGAATCCACCACTGCAACCGCTGGGGATTACAGCTTGACCCGTCCAGAGGCAGCACCTCTGCAAACGCTGACTAACAGCTTGAAGAAAGGTAAAAGATGAAACAAGAAAATGGGAAACAAACAGCAACTGAAAGCTGTAAATGAAGCACAAATAATATGGCTCTCAACAGAGCTGATTGGCCTGGATTTGATCCACGGTCCAGTGAAGACTGATCTTCAGAATGAAGCCTCTCTCTGCCCTTCTTCTTCTTCCGATCACTCTGTCTCTCTTTCTTTCTCTTTTTCTTTCTCTTCCTCTTTTATCTGCTCGAGCTCTCTATCTCTCACTTTTTCTCTTCTTTCTCTTCTGCTCTTCTGCTCTTTCTCTTTTTCTTCTCTTTCTCTTCACACTGGATCGTGTAGGCTATCCTCTGCTTCTGCTTCAATCACGATCAGTCTTCTTCTGAGGAAGAAGGCTTCCTTTTATAGCAGCAGCAGCTAGGGCGTGTGCTCTCCACATTTCCCGCCCAAAGGCCTCAGTCCACGTGGCAGCTTCTCAGCCTGTTGATGTACACGTGTCATGATCATGGGCACCTCGTCCATCCTTGGATCACGTGCCCTGTCATCAGTCTCTGCAAAAATCCCTGTCAGACAGTCGAAATAGAATTGTCAGTTGAAGGTTTAAGCGATGTACATACTGTATGAAGGCAATGCAGTGTGTAGACTCTGCAGTGTAAGGACAAGGCATGTACAGACTTCACGTTGTGAATGCAAAGCAAAGTATGTACATCAAGAACGAATGCACAATGGCTGTATGGACTTGTGTTCTGAACAATGTACATACGTACCACTTGAAGCGTGTACAGACTTCATGTTCACTATGCACACTTTGTAATGTATGGAGCAATGTATATACTTAGAGTGAACGATGCACAAATGCATGAAGCACACATGATGTATAGACTTAGTGTGGCTTGAAGCACATAATGCAATGTACAGACTTGTCAGCACACGATGCATAGACTTGTTAAAGAAGAGATGCATGTGCAGACTTCGTGAATGCAAACTATGTAGACGTTGTACAGACTTTGTATGTAATGCATGAACCAATGTCTAGACTTTGTGAAAGAAGCTCACAGGCTGTACAGACTTGTGCTAATGCTGCAAGAGGATAATGTATAGACTTCAGCTCGTGCAAGCAAGGCCAATGTATAGACTTGCCATTTGTGCAAGCAGAACGATGTACAGACCTTGTGTTGTGAACACATGCTGTACATACTTGAATGATGCATGCACAAGACACTTATGTATAGACTTAGTCTATGCAGCACTGTATAGACTTCGTGTGTGTGCTACTGAACAATGTCTAGACTTTGAAAGCCTGAACACCTAAAAGACGACTCTTTCCTAGGCGTCAGATTCAGAATGGACGCTCCTACTGATGGGCGTCAAATTTCAAGCAAAATCAACCATGATGAAGTGCAATGTTCAGACTTGACAATATATGACTAACATGTGCTGTACAGACTTCGAATCACTACATGCACGATGTACAGACTTCAACTCAAATGATGCACAATGTACAGACTTGAATGTTGTGCGATGTACAGACTTCATGTTATGCGTGAGACTCTAAGAAGACAGACGATGTATAGACTTAGCCAGCCTTCAGCTCGATGTACAGACTTCATGAATGATGCATGCAATGCACTGGACGATATATGGACTTAGCTGATGCAGAGTAGTCCGATGTACATACTTGCTCGTCGTTCATACATCATGAGCGATGTACAGACTTGCCAAGATAAAGACTGTACAGACTTGAGCAAAACAAAGCAGTTGAATGTATAGACTTCACGATGTGTAGACTTGCCAAAGACAACTGGACGATGTACAGACTTGAGCGAAGCAAAGTCTGTACAGACTTGAAGGTTCACAATGTAAATACTTTGGCAAATGTACATACTTGCACAGTTCTGGGATGTATAGACTTTATCTGAAAGCCCAATATATAGACTTGCAAGACTGAACGTAGGTAAAGATCCCAATGTATAGACTTCGAAGTTCAACTGGTGAATGTACAGACTTTGAAGGTTCAACTCGTGAATGTACAGTCTTCACCTCGAGCAAGCTACAATGCAGTGTATGGACTTTGAAGAATGATGCATGACGCTGTACAGACTTGGAGAGTCAAGCTGCTGAATGTACAGACTTCACCTGAAACAGTCCGATGTACAGACTTTGCCTAAAACAGTCTGATGTATAGACTTTACCGAAAACAGTCCGATGTACAGACTTTGCCTAAAACAGTCCGATGTACAGACTTGCTAGTGTGCATGCCACAATGCAGTGTATGGACTTTGAGTGTGCTTGCAGTGCTGCAATGTATAGACTTTGAGAGCTCTGACTATGCTCATGCAATGTATAGACTTGCCTTAAGCAAGGGCTGTACAGACTTGCTGCCTAGCCGATGTATAGACTTAGCAGACTTATGCATTGATGCATGAACATATGCAATGTGTAGACTTGTGACAGTGTGCAGACTCTGTATATGCATGAGCAGCGTATGGACTTACTAGCCAGACACTACACAGACTCTGTATATGCTAATGCATGCAGCAACTGTTAATGCACTGATGCAGTGTATGCACAGAAGAAGCAATGCACCGATGCACCTGAAGAATGTACAGACTTCTTAACAGACGCATGCAGCAACTGTTTACACTGATGCAGTATATGCACAGAAGAAGCAATGCACCGATGCAATGTATGCACAAGGCAGATATTGAACTGAAGCAATGGATGTATAGACTATATGGCATGCAACGCAGCAAGGCAGCAATGCAATGTATAAACTTCAGAACAAACGTTGCACAAATGCCATGAATGTATATACATACGAGTCTGGGGGGGTCGACCAATCTAAGAGGGGGGTCGACCCATCTAAGTGCACTGATGCAATGTATGCACATAGCAGATATTGAACTGAAGCTATCTGACAGAATGCAGTGCATCTATATAGAGAACAAATGCAATGTATGCTAAACACAATGACTGACTCACTGTAATGAATGCACCTGTGATACTCTCACTGTGTTGCTATCATCAAAACAACATAGCATATGCTTGTGCCTAAGGGGCACAACATTCTCCCCCTTTTTGATGATGGCAACAAAGTGACAGTGAGTCACCAACCAAATATTCTCCCCCTTTGACATGATCAAAAAGAAAGAAAACAAATGAGTGCAACATGCAGAATACATTGTATAACAGCTCAAACTCCCCCTGAATTAATAACTCCCCTTGAATTATTGCTCCCCCTTTGAGAAGGAATATGGACAGATGAAACAGATGATCAAAGGTAAGGAAGGAACATGAATAGAGTAAGGGGTCACTACACAACAGCTGAAGCAGTGGTTCATAAAATGAGCATGATTATAAACAACTATTAAAGTATAAGTATCAGCAATATACAATCTTGACAAAAATTCAGGTTTAACAGTGATAAAGATAGAGTAAAGCAGCTGACCACTGAAAAAAAAAGTTATAGACTCCATTTATAGCATTGAATCTAGGGCACATGGTTTTAATAGATAAGTCAGAAATAATACCCTTTGTGATCAAACATGGAAGTTCAAGAAAGGCAACTTGAATATGTATTGAGAAAAATAATTTACACTCAATGACTTTTATTTTTCAAAGGGTTACAGCAGTTTGTTTTTCACTTTTGATTTTTTAGAAACTGAGTTAAGTGAATAGACCAGTGACATTTATGCTGTTGACATTAGGTGTACACCTTGATCAGAGGCAGGTACCCCCAGTTACTAGGCATAAACTACTAGATCTATTTTAGATCAAGGCCTACAAGGAATAATCTTCACTTTTGACATTAAGGGTACACCTTGATCAGAGGCCAGTACCCCCAGTTACTTGGTGAGGACCCCCCCTATAGATTTGACCCTATGAACAGAGGTAGTCTGAAGCACTTCATGACATATGAATTCTCCTACTTCTTTGGATGAGATCACAGTTTCTCAGTGCAATTCAGCCATTGCTCTGTCACTGTGTTCATCTCTTTGCATTGTTGATCTTAGTTACTGCTGCCCTTATTTGTTTTAGAGTGATTGTTTAAAAAAAACAGTACACACTCTGTTTACCTTTTCTAGGTATTTCCATATTAACACATTCAGGTAAAAAAAACCTTTTTCTATTCTAACCATGAGACAAAGATTAAGAGCTATAAAAATTTTCTTTTATCTCAAATTCTGAAGTGCAGACACTTAACTCTTCAGTTTATAAAGGTTAAATCTTTAGTTCCTTTCAATTTGTAAGTGTAATTCTTATAATTGAACAAGCTTAATGCACTAAACCAGAAGCAATGCTGTTGTTCAGTGAAGGTTAAGAGAATTGATAGCAATTGGCAATATGGTTCAATAGCATCTGATGTCAAAGAATATGACAGAGTTGAATGGGGACAATGAGAAGTGAAAAGGATTCAATATATTGAACAGAATTCTCAGCTCCCCCTGACACCAAGATGCAAAAGATATGCTATGCAATACACTGTTCTACATGCAGACTATGCAACAATTATACATAGAGCAAGTATGCAATCATTTCAAGTTTATGCACCCAAGTCATGAACATTTTTATCCTTTTTTAGATTTTTCAAAATGGATGATATGCAATACACTGCTCTATATGAAGACTAGACCCTTGGTACTTGGCGAAGAACTTGGTCTCAATGACCATCTCACACATAGTAAGAACCTCCAGACAGATTTCCCTGCCTTTTAGTAACTTACTATTTGATATACCAGGGTTATGCAAGGAGATACAGTGCAAAGCAGATTTCACAAATAGTCATGCAAATGATATATGCAGACATGTGACACATGCATCGACTTCATGCACTAAATGACCCATTCTAACACAGTGCAAGGTATGCATCGACTACAACAATGATTGTGCAGTGCATCTAGCATCCTATTTACATAGTGCAATCAGTGCAAGAGAAGAGCATCAGATATGTGCAGAGTAAATTCAGTAGCTGAGTCTGGAATGCAGACTGATCAGCTAAACAAGAAGAGACATCAGAGATTAAACGAACAAATCAACATGAAATTCACATCTTTCATACTCACAAATTCAGATGATGGAATTTAAACACAGAGTTTTGGAACTGACCTGAAATAGTGCAATCATGGGGTTTTCATTCTTGAGTGCCTTGGTTAACCCCTTTTATTTCTCCCACCAAGGCACACCTGCAAGTTAGCACACTATTTGGCATGGACAGGTACCCAAACATTCTTGGGTCCTGCACTAACAGTCACATATCTAGCAGGTATGGTAGCCAATTTCTGTGCATGAAGGTCATCAATTCTCATCACATGGCAATCATTCATTGAATGACCTATCTGACTACAGTAGTGGCATGATGCAGCAGTTCTGAAATTTATTTTGTGCACATTCCTATGAGCAGGAGTTCTATGTGCATATGCATGAAAATTTTTGTTAACAGAATTAAAATTTTATTTACCAAAACCAGTCTGGTTTTGATATCCTACCACCCAACATGTTGCAGCCCTGTGGCCAGATCTTCCACATTTGAAACATGCAAAGGATTTTTCTTTAAAAGCAGATTTGTTTCTATCAGCATCATAATGAGCAGGGAATTTTACAGATTTAGAATTCAATCTATTTCCCTGAGCATGCCAGCAGTCCTTGACTGTATGGCCATGCTTTCCACATTCGAAGCACCCAGTATATTTTTTCTTAGAACCAAAATTTTTCCTTTCAAAAACATTTTTATTTTCATGGAAATTAACAAATTCAGAATGAAATTTCTTCCCATGAATGTGCCAACATTGAGCAGCAATGTGGCCCAGTTTGCCACACTGAAAGCATTGAATGTTCTTCTTATGATTTGCATGATTTTTAACATGAACATTTCTATCATGCAGTTTTCGAGCATTGAGATCATCCTGTTTCTTTAATATACAATTATGCATAAGATGACCTATCTCATGACAGTAAAAACATTTTATCCTTCTATTTTGATCATGAGAATGTTTCTTCATTTTAGAATTCCTAACATGAATTCTATCAGATTTCAATTCATCCTTTCTCATGACAAAGCAAACATCCATCTCATGGCCAGATTTACCACAGTAGAAACATTTAACATTCTTTCTTTTAACATGAAGCAGTTTGGCCTGAGAAATTTCAGCATATAAATTTTTATTCTGTTTTGTTTTCTTTTGTTTTTCTATCTGATTAGCAGGCAGGCATGAAGGAGAAACTGAAGTGCTAGCTAACTCAGAGCTACGCACACAGGTTGTGTACAATATTATTCTCACTTCCTGTTTACTCCTTCCATTAACAATTTTCGGATTTTCTTCATTCTTGAAAGACTTAGATAGAGATTTGTTCAATTCAGTGATTTCATTTTTGAGAGAGGAAATGAGCATTTCAGAATCTGTGATCTTTTTATTAAGTAAGACATTAATGGCTTTGTAGCTATCAATATCTTCTATTAATGTACTCACTCTCTCACATTCATTTTCAATTGAACTCTTCCCTTTTCCAGTATTAAAAATCTCTCAGACATGGCAGAATTTAGAAGCTTCAGCTCTTCATTCTCCTTTCTTATTTGTTCATTCTGAACTACTTCATTAGTTAAGATTTGATCATTTTCCAATGAATTCACCTTATATTCTAGTTCAGAAATCTTGGCAGTAAGTTCATCATTTTTAATTTTCATTAAATTATTCAGCTCAGTGATTTTACTTTTTAAGGAAATTATGAGATTTTCTGAATCAACTTTCTCCTTCTCATAACCAGCCAATTTTTCTTTTAACAATCCAATTTCATTTTCCAAATCAGCAGTGTGTATTACAAAACTGGCAGTCTCTTCTTCACTGTAATTGATACACTCTTTCAATATTTTATTTGTAGTTTTGTACTTCTCAAATTCTTCTTCCAGTTCAGACATCTTATCTGTGAGTTTCTGATTCTTAATTTTCAACAAAGAAATTTGTTCCTCACTCATATTCAGATCAGCTAAGCACATATCATGAGATGTTTTCAGTCTTTGACAGTTTTCACAGGGAACATTAGAGTTAATCTGTTCACATCTCTTTTTTAACCTTCTATTCTCAGATTTTAAATTTTTACATCTATCAGACAGTTCCTCATTTATTTCCCATAATTCATCAATTGAAATCTCTTCGGACTCAGATTCAGATTTTACCTTGGATGAGACTTCCTCATCACCATTTCCCCGGTTTGCCATCATGCAGCTATCATCTTGTTCGTTATGAGCAGAAATGACTCTGTCATATATCTCCTTTCCAGAAGTGCACCTGAGAGTAAAAGGATATATATCAGTATTAATCGCAGCTCTCAAGATATTAAGAATTATGGCATTGTCACGGTTCTTTATACTGTCCTCTCTAGACCACTTGGTCTCATCATGAGGTAATTTGTGTGGGCCTTTAGATAGTAGCCTCCATAGTTTGGGATCAATGGAGTCTACGTACACACATAGGCCTCCTAGCCAACTATTTAAGTTAGAACCATCATAAACTGGAGGACGACCCATTTGGACAGATGGCAAACAGATTCAATGCGCAAAACAATCGACAAGAAATGTACCAAAATTAGATAAGCAGAGCAAGGCACAAGTCAATGAAACTAAACACCGAGCACGAGAAGCCCACTCTGAAACGCACCACGAACTAGCAGGATCCTCTGCAGATTGTTAGATATGTTAGATCAGAGACCCGCTCTGATACCAAGTGTTGGGTTCGGTGCGTTGGATCCAGAGGGGGGTGAATGGATCAGCCCTTTAAAAATTTCGCTCAATAAGATCTAGAATGCTAACTAGACAAATTTAGCCAATCTGAAAAGCTAATTAAAGTTTCAGCTGAACCAGTAAACAAACATATATAGCGCGCCTAAGCATTCAACTAGCGGAAGCACAATTAGACAAAACAAACCACAATGGACAAGAGGGTTTTTAGGTGATTCGGTCCTGCAGACCTACGTCCACCCCACACTCAAACCAGAGTGTGGATTCCGCTGACTCACAGCTTGAACAGTTGGGCATCATAGCTTGCCATGCAACCCGCTGAGCCTCACAGCTTGCTGTCCGAGGTATCCACCTCGCCCGCTGAGCAACACAGCTTGCTGTCCAGTGGAATCTACCACTGCAACCGCTGGGGATTACAGCTTGACCCGTCTAGAGGTAGCACCTCTGCAAACGCTGACTAACAGCTTGAAGAAATGTAAAAGATGAAACAAGAAAATGAGAAACAAACAGCGACTGAAAGCTGTAAATGAAGCACAAATAATATGGCTCTCAACAGAGCTGATTGGCCTGGATTTGATCCACGGTCCAGTGAAGACTGATCTTCAGAATGAAGCCTCTCTCTGCCCTTCTTCTTCTTCCGATCACTCTGTCTCTCTTTCTTTCTCTTCCTCTTTTATCTGCTCGAGCTCTCTATCTCTCACTTTTTCTCTTCTGTCTCTTCTGCTCTTCTTCTCTTTTTCTTCTCCTTCTCTTCACACTGGATCGTGCAGGCTATCCTCTGCTTCTGCTTCAATCACGATCGGTCTTCTTCTGAGGAAGAAGGCTTCCTTTTATAGCAGTAGCAACTAGGGCGTGTGCTCTCCACATTTCCCGCCCAAAGGCCTCAGTCCACGTGACAGCTTCCAGCCTGTTGCTGTACACGTGTCATGATCCTGGGCACCTCGTCCGTCCTTGGATCACGTGCCCTATCATCAGTCTCTGCAAAAATCCCTATCAGATAGTCGAAATAGAATTGTCAGTTGAAGGTTTAAGCAATGTACAGACTGTATGAAGGCAATGCAGTGTGTAGACTCTGTAGTGTAAAGACAAGGCATGTACAGACTTCACGTTGTGAATGCAAAGCAAAGTATGTACAACAAGAACGAATGCACAATGGCTGTATGGACTTGTGTTCTGAACAATGTACATACTTACCACTTGAAGTGTGTACAGACTTCATGTTCACTATGCAGACTTTGTAATGTATGGAGCAATGTATATACTTAGAGTGAACGATGCACAAATGCATGAAGCACACATGCTGTATAGACTTAGTGTGGCTTGAAGCACATAATGCAATGTACAGACTTGTCAGCACACGATGCATAGACTTGTTAAAGAAGAGATGCATGTGCAGACTTCGTGAATGCAAATTATGTAGACGTTGTACAGACTTTGTATGCAATGCATGAACCAATGTCTAGACTTTGTGAAAGAAGCTCACAGGCTGTACAGACTTGTGCTAATGCTGCAAGAGGACAATGTATAGACTTCAGCTCGTGCAAGCAAGGCAAATGTATAGACTTGCCGTTTGTGCAAGCAGAACGATGTACAGACCTTGTGTTGTGAACACAGGCTGTACATACTTGAATGATGCATGCACAATACACTAATGTATAGACTTAGTCTATGCAGCACTGTATAGACTTCGTGTGTGTGCTACTGAACAATGTCTAGACTTTGAAAGCTTGAACACTTAAAAGATGACTCTTTCCTAGGCGTCAGATTCAGAATGGACGCTCCTACTGATGGGCGTCAAATTTCAAGCAAAATCAACCATGATGAAGTGCAATGTTCAGACTTGACAATATATGACTAACATGTGATGTACAGACTTTGAATCACTATATGCACGATGTACAGACTTCAACTCAAGGGAGACGGTGGATGTACATACTTTAAGTTCAACTGAGACGGTGCATGTATATACTTGACACTGTATAGGCTAGTATGTTCTGAACAATGTATAGGCTATACAGACTTGGCATGAGACGTAAGTTGAGACGATGGATGATGTACAGACTTCAAGTCCACTTGAGACGCTCAGTGAGACGGACGATGTATAGACTTAGCCAGACTTCAGCTCGATGTACAAACTTCATGAATGATGCATGCAATGCACTGGACGATGTATGGACTTAGCCGATGCAGACTAGTCCGATGTACATACTTGCTCGTCGTTCAGACATCATGAGCGATGTATAGACTTGCCAAGAGAAAGACTGTATAGACTTGAGCAAAGCAAAGCAGTTGAATGTATAGACTTCACGATGTGTAGACTTGCCAAAGACAACTGGATGATGTACAGACTTGCGCGAAGCAAAGTCTGTACAGACTTGAAGGTTCACAATGTAAAGACTTTGGCAAAGCAGTAATGTACAGACTTGCACAGTTCTGGGATGTATAGACTTTATCTGAAAGCCCAATGTACAGACTTGCAAGACTGAACGTAGGTAAAGATCCCAATATATAGACTTCGAAGTTCAACTGGTGAATGTACAGACTTTGAAGGTTCAACTGGTGAATGTACAGTCTTCACCTCGAGCAAGCTATAGTGCAGTGTATGGACTTTGAAGAATGATGCATGACGCTGTACAGACTTGGAGAGTCAAGCTGCTGAATGTACAGACTTCACCTGAAACAGTCCAGTCTGATGTACAGACTTTGCCTAAAACAGTCCGATGTATAGACTTTGCCTAAAACAGTCCGATGTACAGACTTGCTAGTGTGCAGATTCTGTATATGCATGAGCAGCGTATGGACTTGCTAGCCAGACACTACACAGACTCTGTATATGCTAATGCATGCAGCAACTATTAATGCACTGATGCAGTGTATGCACAGAAGAAGTAATGCATGCAGTATATGCACAGAAGAAGCAATGCACCGATGCAATGTATGCACAAGACAGATATTGAACTGAAGCAATGGATATATAGACTATATGGCATGCAACGCAGCAAGGCAGCAATGCAATGTATAGACTTCAGAACAAACGTTGCACAAATGCCATGAATGTATAGACATGCGAGTCTGGGGGGGTCGACCCATCTAAGAGGGGGGTCGACCATCTAAGTGCACTGATGCAATGTATGCACATAGCAGATATTGAACTGAAGCTATATGACAGAATGCAGTGCATCTATACATAGAACAAATGCAATGTATGCTAAACACAATGACTGACTCACTGTAATGAATGCACCTGTGATACTCTCACTGTGTTGCTATCATCAAAAAGACATAGCATATGCTTGTGCCCAAGGGGCACAACAGTTAATGAGGCCCGATCTGATCATGGGAGGAGCACCATAAAGTATTTGTGTCCATGGGAGCTATATTGATCACGGTGTGCCATTGCACCGAAGTGCATGACTTTCTAGATTTTTCTATGGCATTCCACTCTCTTTCTCTATCTCGTGACGTGAAAATACGTGATGTTACTTAACGTACTTGACTCGACGTGGTACTTGTTAGAACTTGAATAGCCAATATCTCATGATGTTATATAATAATTACATGTTTGATAATTCATTGAAGTTTTGCCCATTCCTTCTTGCTAGTTTTTTCATATCTTGCTCACTTGATATATTTCTCTTTCATATTGCGATCGTTCATGCATAGTGGTCTTGCATTTCCATGTAACATGTAATTTACTTAAAGTAAGTTTGATCTTGAGATGTAATTCCTACTGAGCGTTTCGCTCATCCAGTCTATTTTAATAGTTTTCAGGTAATCAGGTGGCTTGCGGGACCGTGACTCAAGTGGAAAGGGAAAGTGTGCAAGAGAACTCTGGAAATTAGATGACCCATGTCTTTTACCTTTTCTTGAGTCTAGATTAGCGTAGTATCTTTTATCTAGTTTCAAATGTCTAAGTCACGTTAGTGCGTCTTTTCTTTTTTCTTTCTATAAGTTATAATTGAGTCAATAAGTTGGAATGACAAGTTTATATCAATAAAATTTATTGTGTCAATTTTTGGTCTTTTGTGTTTTAAGTTATTGCTCTGATTGACACAACTGTATCGCTGCCACATTCCGCTGCTATCGATTTGGGACGCGACATTCTCTATAAACAAGCAAGACGAGGAAGTAACACTTAAATAATATAGTAATGTAAAAATATAATTAAAAATTATTTAAAAACGAAATATTTTGTTACTGCCCTATTTTATTGTGTGAAGCTCCTCTTCTAATAATATATGATGCATATGAGTAACAGATGTGGCATATCTTTTGAATTGTAGTAAAATTGTCATATGAATTCTCGTTAATTCATATAGGATCGATGGAACTTGGGGACTCCAAATATATTTATAGAGATCTTTTATTGCTCTCCAAATCTTATCGTGTTCCATGTAACCAATGAAAATGTAGAGTGTAAATTTACTGCACCTCAATAGCGTACAACAATTATTACCTCATCTGTGTGCACCTCAATTTCCTGCACATATCTAGGGGTGTCAACGGATCGGATCCTTTGTGATCTGGAATCGATATGGTAAGATTCGGATCCGACTCGGATCCGAGATGAACTATCATTTCATATTCAGATCTAGATCTGACCTGAATCTGAAGTTTAATTTTCGGATCCGGGCCTAACCCAAAAATATCAATATATATTTTTTATAATTAATGAGATAGGGAGATCCAAATTTATATATTTAGATCTAAAATTTTCAGAATTGAGGTGCAACAAATGTATACTCTAAATTTTCATTGGTTACATGGGACACCATAAGATTTGGAGAGCAATGAAAGATCTCTATAAATATATTTGAAGTCCCCAAGTTCTATCAATCCTATGTGAATTAACGAGAATTCATAGGACAGTTTTACTACAATTCAAAAGATATGCCACAAGTATTACTCATATGCATCATATATTATTAGAAGAGGAGCTTCACATAATTTAATAGGGTATTAACAACATATTTTTTAAAGATGGTTTTGTCTTAATTATATTTTCATAATATTATATTATTTAAGTGCTACTTTCTCATCTTGCTTGCTTACGGAGAAACTAATGTCTGTAGGCATTATAGTATGGCACAAAGACTCCGTTTAAGGCTGACCATTACATGGGAATGAGTGAAGTCAAGCCGTCAAAAGACAAGCAGCCCTTTTAGCAATCAGAGTTTACAATATCAATTCAGTACGCACTGTACAAAACATATTGAATCATACTGGACAAAATTTGGTACTTTTGATCTGTGATATGGATACACCGGTATGCCTGATTCATGGTATACATACGATACAAGAGACTAAGTTTTAATGAGTGTAGGGTCGGGTAGACTAACTTCCTGGTGGCACGGTTGTGGCATGACTGCGGTATGTAACAATACCAACCTTATTATACTGCACCAATAGAAATTATGTAATATGTCAAATGATATTAATAGCAAACGGCTTGACCTTTTTTTCTTATTTAGTTTAAATGCTACTGAACTAAATTGTTAGTATTATTTTTGATATTTTTGATAACCATGGTCGTGGTTGAAACGTCTTATCGTCCCAATTTGTCGGGTTGCAAAGGAATTGCCTTTGTACACTTGCGCCCCTTGCCTATTTCTCCATTTGCTACCTGCATGGTCGAAGCCCCAAATCCTAGAACCCTACGTTTAGCTGGCTACCATCGGCCTGTGTGTGTCGCTACACACCCCCCCGACCTTATCCCTCCTTTCTCCGCTCTCTGTGAACGTGGAATCCGGCCATCGATCTTGGAACTCCCTTCCTAACTTTCGCCATTGTCACCGTCCGTGCATCTCGCCTTCAACATCGCCTTCGTCACCGTTAGGGCACGTCTTTACCGTCTTTAAGCTTTGCTCGGAGACCTCTTCGGTCAGGTAAGCGTCGAGGCGCCTATCTGAAACGTCAGGGAGGCCCGTGCGGATTTTTGACGGTTAGTCCTTATGTAACAAAGGGTTCAAGGGATGGTTTTGATAGTTATCCGGGTGTTTGGTTACAATTTTCTCTCTTTTTTCTTTCAAAATTAAAATTAGAGAAAGGAGAATATTTGAACACGTTTGGTAAGACCTTCCCTAATTTTTAGGGAAGAATCTTATCATGTGTAAACCTTAAAAAAAAAAAGAAGTCCAGAGCAGTTTTTTATTTAAAATCGCCCGCGATTCGAGACTCCCCCTCCCCCCCATGCGCTCCCCTCCCCTCCCCCGCAGCCGGCTCTCCTCCCCCCTGCGGCCAGCCCCCCCACTCCCGTGGCTCCCCTCCCCCCTGCGGCCCCCCTCCCCCGCGGCCAATCGTGTAATGTCAGGGACGCTAGGAAGCTGGTAGTAGTTGTGGAGAAGGTGATCAACGTGTACGACAGTGCAAATCATTTTATTGAATTGTTATTTTAATAATTTTTAAATTATAAAGAGTTGTCTGTCAAACAGATCTACATAAATTCAAGCAGAAAGTGTCAACTTTCATCAATTTTAAAATTTAAATCAAAAATTGGCACATCACAATTTGATAGAAATAATTTAAAAAATAACGGTTCCAAACACCCTTTGATACTCTTTACTTGTTATTTGTATTCCATGTTTCTTTTCTCCTACGCAGATGTAGGCGGGTTATATGCTTTCATGAAGGGATTCAAGGGTAAATGAGTTAGAAGTGTAGGTTCTTGAACCATGGGATGTCAACGGATCTGTAAGATCCGAAAATCTGATCCGAATCCAAAAATAGTTTCGGATTCGGATTCGGACCGGACTTTTGATCCATTACTAAGTGTTTTCACGGATCAGGGGCGCGTCTATTTTGATCCGAAAGTGTTGATCTCGGGTCCTGTTTTCGGGGCGCCATAAGACATTCCATTTCGGGGCGCCGTCTCCATTTTGAAACTCCTCCCGACTCCAACCCTCCCTAGGGTTTTCTTCGACTTCAGCAGTGGCGATCGACGTCGCCTTTGGCTCTCCCCATTTGGCCATTTCGAACCCCTCCAGCCCTCCTCAAGGGTTTTGTCCAGACTCTAGCGGCAACGATCGACGAGATCTCCTGGCAGGGTTAAGCTTTTAGGGCGGGCTCATATCCCCATCAGGTTGCCGCCTCGCACAGGAAGAGGAAGCAGCAGAGCAGGGGCGCTACCGCACCTCTCTTCTTTGCCTTCGGAGATCTGCGAATCCTGCGAGACATGGCGGCCGTCGCCCCCGCAGCTGACCGTAGGAACCTGTCGCCGCCTCCTTGTTCTCTTGTAGTTCTACTTTTTTTCTTTTTCTTTAGGGCTTATTTGCTGCGGAAAGTTTCGATTTTGCTCTTTGCTGCGGATTGCGTTCTGTTCGATGTGTGTGTTGACGGGTTTTTGTTTTTTGTTTTTTCGCTGCTGTTTGCGTCTGTGTGGTGATTAGGGTTTTGTTGGGGTTTTTGTGTGGATCTGTGTGACCTTTTCTCTAGGTGGTTTCTTCCGGGTACCTATTTCGTGTGTGGATCTGCTCTTATCGTTGTGTCTGGTTGCTGATGTTGTATTCCAAAAGTTCTTTGGGTTTACATTATCTGATTTTTTATTTTTTAGATTCATGTTTTTTTCTTTGTTTCCATTATTCTACTAAACACTAGCAAAGTTTTCTTGCCTTTACTCCGGTTTCAGAGTTGCCATTTTCTTTCAAAGGTCTCAAATCTATTTATTTGTCTTTTTGTTATTAACATATTGGGGTGTGTCCTACCTTCTGTTAAAAGAGAAAGAGTCCTGCTTGCAGCAAAGTGCTGACTCGAAAGTGTTTATGCAACACCTTGGCACCTCTTCAAAAACCTAAAAAATATGTATCCCCAATATACAATTCTTTATTGAAGGTGTTGAGGACAAGCAATTCTTTGACACAGCCCCTGGAGAAGGGCGAAAAGTGTCACTGAATAATCTATCGAGAAGATAAAGATGTATGAATTTTTTTTTGGCGTGGATACGTTGAAAAGTGTCACTAAATAATCTTCTTCTTCCTTCTTCTTCTCTTAGGGACATCGGGAACTAGCACGTGATGCGGTCAGGAAGTCACTGGTTTTGTTAAAAAATGGAAAGGATCCAAGGAAACCTTTTCTTCTCTTCAAGTATATTTTTTCTCTCAACAAACATATGAGCTTAAAATATTGGGTTGCTATCAACTTCTGCATAGACCATGCAAAATGATAATTTTTGCTTTCTGGAAGGGTGCAATGTCTCTCTCCCTGTCCATATGCACTAATATTATTAGCACACCTAATGACTCCTGCATCCTGTGCTTTTTATGTTCAATCTGGCACTTGCTAGTTCCATTTGACATTTGAGCCATAAATCAATATCATGTTTAGCCAGAATAATCTGAGAGGAATCTTGGAGTCTCCTAGTGTAATTATTTCCCAGATTATTTCATTTACCAGATTAGAATTTTTTCCCAGAGAGATGACAAATAAAAGAAATCCTCTAAAACATACTTCGGACAGCCAAGAGCGTCCAAATATGACAATAGATGACAAATTAATGAATTATCTGGCTTATTGTTCCTTCCAGATATGGGATGTTTTTAATTTTTGGATGGTTTTTGTACTGCTTGGAGATATATATATGACAGTAATTTTCCACTCTCCTAAGTAGTTTCATTGACTATAATTTTTTAAGCAAGTCTTTACACTAATAATAGACATATTTGGCTTACCTTTAATAGGGGCTTCCTCTGAATAAGTTAGAATTGAGATAAAATCCCGCATCATCAATATCTTCATGAATAAATTTCCGCACCATATTTGTCATGACATTTAAAATCTCCTCCTGAATTTTAGGTGAAGTGTAAGTTGCATTTTCAGGTGCATTTGTTATAACTTTTGCAATTTTGCAAGCGGTTCGTTATATGAAGTGTTGTGTTAACCTGTAACTTGTTATTTTCAATCTGTGTATGTCTTTGCTTATCAATTTTTGCTCTCTCAACATGTTGTGGCTGATTCAGCAAATCTTTTGCTGCCTCCACAGCCATATTATGCTTTGACATTAGCAGGAGCCTTTCATGCTTATAATGAAGATAGGACTCAGAACAATTAGGATCCAGTCAGTCTTACTCAGTTCCTAGAAGAACAGAGGCTACAATCAAATTAAAGGATCAGGGAGGTGGTGCATGGCTGAAGAGTTAAGACAATTCCAAACTTATAACTCCATCCTACCTCCATATGGAAAAATTAACTATGCCAGATTATTGACTTTAAAGGCCAGTGGGTCACTTCCCCCTCTCACTCAAATGATAATAACCCTAGAGCAACCAACCGATGCTAGCACTGGCCATGATCCAACTACTCAACCAGCATTGGATAATGCTCGGATTCAAGCCATTCTAGAAAGGAGTTATTTTTCATTCCTTCCAAGTATTGGAGATGAGCTTATTCTAGGTTTCCCAGGAGGGCAATTCACCATTTACTTATATAATTTTTGACAGCCAAACATGAGAATCCTATTCTAACCACATTCCAATCTATGTAAATTGTAATATTCCATGTTGCTGGTAGTACTATGCTATATTTGGATCTAACCATTTTCTTAATTTTAATATGTACTTGTTCTTTACGTGTCTTTACTTTTCGCATGGTATTGTTGAAGTAACTCCTATTCAGAAGCTGATTGTTTAGAATTTTAAACTTCTAATCTGATTCATTGTGGCCCATAGATGGCAGTTTCGGCCGAAACCGATACGTTTCGGCCGAAACGTATCGGTTTCGGCCATAACCGATCCGAAACACACATTAAACACTGTAGCAATCCGAAACTAAAGGGGGTATCGGTTTCGGGCGAAACCGATACGAGTTTCGCCCGAAACCAAACGGTTTCGGCCCGAAACCGTTTGGTTTCGGCCGAAACTAGTGACTTTATGGCCAATGTTGGCCCCCGAAACCCCATAACCCACAGGTTTCGGCCGAAACCTTCCCCCCCTGGTGTGACAGTCGCTGCCGGTGTCTGCCGCTGCCGCTGCTGCCGCTGCCGCTGCCGCTGCTGCCGCTGCCGCGCCTGTGCTGCTGCCGCTGCTGCCGCTGCCTGCTGCTGCTGCTGCTGGCGGCCTGCTGCTGCTGTGCTGCGGCTGCTGCCTCTGCCTGCGGCTGCTCCTGCTGGCTGCTGCGGCTGCTGCCTGCCGGCAGCTGTCCGACCAAGGGTGAAAGGCCGTCCGACAGGGAGAGGCCGAGAGGGACTGAGGTCTGAGGGAGCCTTCTTGCGCCAACACAACTTCAACTTCAAGGGTTTGATTATTTTGTTTGAGGTTAATTTCATTGGGTTTTGTTTGATTATTTTGTTGTGTTCTTTTGGTTGGGTTAAAAATTTGGGGTAAGCAAGTCTTGCTTATTAAGTTTATTCCAAGGGTGATTAAGGGCTTAAGGGTTATTTGCTAATTAAACCCTAATCAGATTTTAAAAATTGGGGCTTTTGTCTAAATTGGTTTGCTTAGGCTCAATTGAAGTTAAATTAAGGTTCATTGAGGATTTTGGGGTTGGATCATGCGGGTAATTAGTTTTTCCCAAGGGTGATTAATAGTTAATTGCTAATTAAGCCCTAATTAGGTCATAGAAATTGGGGCTTTTGTCTAATTCGAGTTTTTTAGCCACAATTGAAGGTTAATTAAGCTTCATTGAAGATTTTGGGGTGGGATCATGCTGCCAATTGATTTTTTCAAAAGGTGATTAAGGGGTAAATGATAATTAACGGTTAATTAGTATATAAAATTTGGGGCTTTTGTCTAAGTCAGTTTGCTTAGGCTAAATTGAAGCTCAATTAAACTACATTGAAGATTTTGGGGTGGGATCATACTGGTAATTGATTTTTTGCAAGGGTGATTAAGGGTTACTTGCTAATTAAGGGTTAAGTTTTTAATTGTACTTATACCTTTTTGTGTGTCACTGTCTTAATGCAGCATCATGCCTAGACGTCAGCAAACACAGGAGCAGCAAGGGCAGGAGGATCCGGGGTGGGCCCACATGTCTTTAATAGATGCTAAGAGAAGAAAGGTGAAATGCAATTACTGTGGTAAGGAAATGTATGGCGGAATTACCAGAGGAAAACAACATTTGGCAGGGGTAAGAGGAGAGGTCAGACAATGTGACAACTGTCCCCGAGAGGTGCGAGAAGAGATGCGCCAATGCCTTCTGGGGAAAAGGGAGAGGGTGCAACAAAGGGCTGAGGATGAGGCTGAAATTGCTGAGGAGATTTCTGGCAGAAGGGTTAGAAGGGATGATGATGAGAAAGGCACTGAGGATTCTGATCCAGAGCTGACTGAAGCAAGGGAGCGTGAACAAGCCGCTCGAAGGAAAGGGAAGGGAGCCATGGGATCAGGGACCTATGAGAGTACAGCTGCACGACGTCCTGACGTTGGTGTTGCCCCACATACGCAGGGAACAGGTCCCATGGACAGCTATCTGCACAGAAGGCCCCAAGCTACACAACCTAAAATCAAGCAAGCAATGAGAGGGGTCAAAAAATCAGCAGAAGTTGCAGGGCATGCATTTAAATCTATTTGCAAATGGTTTTTTCATGCAGGTGTCCCTGCACATGCAGCTTCAAGTGAATATTTCCAACCTATGATAGATGTCATAGCAGATGCTGGCCCTGGCTTGCAAGCCCCCTCACGTCGAGACATATACGGGCGTGGCCTTGAGGGAGAGGTTGAGGAGCTCCATGATTGGGTTGAAAGCTTCAAGCATATATGGGTGGAGAGAGGATGCACCATCATGTGTGATGGTTGGACTGGTACCACGAAAAAGTCCATGATAAACTTTTTGGTGTATTGCATCAGCGGTACAGTGTTTGTGAAATCAGTTGATGCATCAGATTATGAAAAGAATGCAAATTATTTGTTTCATTTGATGGATGGCATGGTAGAACAAATTGGAGAGGAGAATGTTGTGCAGGTGGTGACTGATAATGAAGCCAGTTACAAGGCTGCAGGAAAGAAATTGATGCAAAAGCGCAGTCATTTATATTGGCTCCCATGTGCAGCACATTGTCTTGATCTGATGCTTGAAGACATAGGGAAGGAAAAGCATGTGAAGAAGACAATTGACAAGGCACAAAAAGTCACACAGTATATCTATGGCCATCCTAGGATACTAAATATGTTCAGGGCGCATGCCAGTGGAGGGCGAGATATCATCCGTGCAGGCCCAACCAGATTTGCTTCCAATTTTATTTCTTTGGAGTCTTTGCACAGGTATAAGATTGATCTCAATTCTTGATACTTTATCCTTACTGATATGTAGCAGTTGATGCAGCTTCAATTTTCATTTATCTGCACAGGTACAAGAATGAGCTGAAAGCTTTCATGTACCACAATGCCCTGCGGGAATACATCGACAAGGGCAATGTTGATACACAGATGGATTATCTGGATGTCTGCCACGTCGTGGACGACAACAAATTCTGGGACAGGGTGTCACGGTACTTGAAAGTAGTCACACCTCTCGTGAAGGTCCTAAGAATGGTGGATGGCGATGAGAAGAATGATATGGGCTATCTATACGAGGCCATGGACCGTGCCAAATTGGAGTTGCAGCATTCCCTTCCCAGACATTATGCAAAATGGTGGAAAATTATTGACCAGAGATGGGACAACACATTACACCATGACTTGCATGCAGCTGGTGAGTGATTAATTGTACTGAAATTGAGGTAATGCCTTTATGTTATTTTATAAATTTTATTTAGTTAATTATACACAAATGCAGGTTATTTCTTCAACCCTCGATTTATGTACGGTGCCGATGCACATGTTGATGGCGAGGTGCTTCAAGGGACTTTAAAAGTTATTGGTCGTTTATCGAGGAATCCAGAAAAGAGACTAGAGGCCGAAGTAGAGGTTCGCCTTTATTTGATACTGTCAATAACATGTATAGAATTTATTTAAGTAGTTATGTTAATCTATTACTTTATGTTTGTAGATGAACCATTACAGAATGAGGACTGAGACATATGCTGACTCCCAATTGCAATACGCTGTGGGAAGAGTGAGCCCAGGTATATTTTATTTTTTGGATTTCTTAACCTGATGAATATATATTTTTACAACTAAAATGCATTTTTTTATGGTTGGTGGAACAGCTGACCGGTGGATAATGGTTAACAACCGAGATATGGGTAGCAATGCATTGGCTTTCATTGCAATTAGGGTGCTCAGTCAAACAACATCAGCAAGTCAATGTGAAAGAAATTGGAGCACGTTTAGCCTTATACACTCAAAGGTTCGCAATCGGCTAAAGGCTGAACGGTTAGAGAAATTAGTGTACTGCCACTACAATATGAGGTTGAGAATAAAGAATATGAGGTTGAGACAACAGCTGCGAGACAAACGCGCCGCCGGGGATGCCGCCGCAGAAATTGATGTGGATGCCTTATTTGATGATGAGAATCCGTTGCAGTCTTGGGTGGAGACACGAGAGCAGGTTGATGAGCCCGTTTTTGATGATGATGATAGAAGATGGGCAGAGGGCATACTAGATGAAGATGAGCAAAGGGATCCCGAATTAAGAAGAAAATCAAAGAGGGCCAGAGATACTCATGCCCACATGTCTAGGGTTGTTGAGGACACTGAGGAGCAACATGATTTTCAGCCAGCTAGACACTCCGACTCAGATAGCAGGCCAGTCACTCCTAGAATGGGCAAGGCACCTACATCCTTAAGAAGAAGTACATCAGTGCATGGGCAAACTGAGAGAACAAATATTGCTGCTCGAGAGGACCCGGCAATTGAACAGTTAAAGCAGATTTATTTGAGGCACACGCCAAGGGGAACAGGATTCATGTCAAGGGTGCAAGAAGAAAGCACACCGGCACAGGAAAAAGCATCTCCAAAGGCCAAAAGGCGACTGGAGACTGCAGGTTTCGTGATCCTTTGATTTTTTATTTTGGAAAGTAACTTAAATTCTTATTATCAGTTCGAATCAGAAAAGGTTTTGGTAGGAGATAAATTATATATTTTCGTATGTGCCAGGTGCTACAGGTGCTACTACTGGCGGTGGGGATGCTGGTGGTCCTTCCTCCTTCCACGCAGACACAGGCAGAGGATACAGTCAGGGTGAGGGAGGACATGAGTCACAGAGTCAATATGGGCATCCATCAGGTTATGGAGGTGGCCAACAGGAGGCAGCGATTTATCGGTCGTGGGGTTATGAACCATCATTCAACTTCCATCCGGCCAGTTCCTCTTCTCTTCCTCAAGATTCTTATGCTGATACTGGATTCGGCTCAAGCCAACCAAACACTCCAAGAGGGATCCAAAGAGGGATGCAGGACTTGGCTACCTCATTGTTTGGTTATAGTGAATATAGACCATACATGCAACATGGTTATGGGTATCAACATCAAGGGCCAGACGATGAGGGAGAAGGTTCTTCTAATAATTATTATCCATATTAGGTAAGAATCAATGAATTTTTGTAACAATTATTTTATCTATTTTGTCTAATTTTGTACTGCTTGTATTAATGTACAATGGAATATTACTTTAACTATCACATGTTCAATGTTTGAAGTTCAATTTTTGTAGTTGTCTACTTCAAAGTTATTGCACTAACTTATTCAGTCAAATGCATGTGTAATGATTTTTGTGATTTTAAGTGATTATTAATATTTTTTATGATTTTTTATCATATTTTTTAGAATTAATTTAATTTTTTTGACCTTTTATTTGGGTTTCGGCCGGTTTCGGCCGAAACCGAAACCGAAACCGAGTCAACTCGGTTTCGGACCCGGGCGAAACCGAGACCGAAACCGAGTTTGCCATCCTTGTTGTGGCCTCATGAGCCTCCCAGTTTCCAACATGGTTCCTATTCATCATACTCTGTTTACTTTTCTCACCTGAGGCTAACATGCACAGTGAACAGAAAAATAAGATTAGTCACAACCTTGGGGATTATATGGCTTCTTATTTTTGTTCGTTGATGATATATCACTTATTTAATAATGCTCTTGGTAGAAAGTAACGGTATGTATTCTGTTGGAAGGTTGCGAGTTTGACAAACCTCGTTATTCCAAGAAATTGCTTTGGCTTTTGTCATGTATGTTATGAGTTTACACAGATAATTTGAGCTGAACTTTTCCTTTCAAGGTGGTGTATAATGTTAGTTGCTTTTTGTGCTGGTACTGGTGGATCGATGCTTATTATTGGCTCAGCGGCGGGTGTTGCATTCATGGGAATGGAAAATATTGACTTCTTTTCGTACTTGCACATGGTAAGAAGCTACATGCCCTTGTTTCTCGATATGGTCTTTTGGTTATTCTAATCAAGAGTCATATATTGTAGGTAAGCGGCTTTACTTTTGCAGGATATGCGGCTGGCATTGTTGCATACTTGGCAACTCATAATCTACATATGTCGCTGCTAACTGCTATCGCTCAGTTGCCTTTTCTGTCTAGTTCATAGATCATTATTTTCTGTTCCGAGTACTATTGAGCAGCTCTTGGCTTGCTGTGAGTCTCATGCTGGAAGCCAACTCACCCTGCCAACTTTATAGCCAGTGTTGATTTTCTTGGGTAGGAAGTTTTATTTATATGATGGAATGAGATCAACATCATGATAAGTGATCTTGATAAACATCCAGATGTGGTATATTTTTTAGGGTCTTTTGCATGAAAACCATTGTTAAAAGTGAATTTGCAAAAAAATCATTCCTAAAAATGTATTAGCAGGTATATCACTGAGTTAATTCAAATAGTGCATAAATGCCATTTAAGCGTGGTTTTCTTGCAAGTTGTTGGTAAAAAGAAGTGATATGCATGCAAATAAATATGACATTTTTGCACAATTCAGATTACACAGTGATATACATGCTAATACATTTTTAAGAATGATTTTTTTGCAAATTCACTTTTAACAATGGTTTCCATGCAAAAAACCCTATTTTTTATAACTAAGATTCCAGAGCAAAAGGTCTTTGCAAAGAAATAATGCATCCATGATTCAGGGAATCCAATAAGATACTACAGGCGGAAGAAAGTTTTGCTTGTGAAAAATTTCGCAGAATAAGTTGCAGAACTAAATATGTCCGGAGGCTTCAATGCTGTTATTTATGTATTTATCTTATGTTTCCCCTTTTTTGTCTTGCATTTAGAATGTCAAAGTGAGGAGATTAACTCCGTGAACATAATTTTTTTGCTTTATTTATTTCTGTGTTAAGGTTTGGGGTATAGATGAAGATTATCAGTTGACTCTACAAACAATACATTGCAGAGCAAACGGTAGACATGGTATGTTGATTTCATTCTCAGCATCTTGGTACAGTGACCGTGGCTTTCTAGTGGATTAGGATGATTTAGATCCTGTGGATCCGAAAATGGATCCGAAAAGACCTGCTTCTGTATTCAGATCTCTCTGGCCTTCAATGTAAAAAAATGTGTACACAGGAATTTCGGATAGATCCGAATCCGAAAATGCAAGTTCGGATTTAGATAAGATCCGAATCCAAAATGTCTTTCTATTTCGGATTCGGGTCGGATTCGGATATGAACTTATCGGATTCGGATCTCACAGGATCCGACCCGAATCCGATCCATTGATAGGGCTAATGGGAAGTGTTGTGGTACGTGATTTGAGGGCATCAATGACACAATGGCCATCCAAATATGATCACGGAAGAATTATTTTTTTAATCTTTTTAATGATATCATATTTCGAAAAATATGTTGGGCAGGAATTCGAAAAAACGGGATCAACTAATCGAATTCTCATCGTGCAAATTTGACTTAATCCTCTTGTTTTCCCCCTCCGAATCTTGGATTCTTTGGAAGGAGTAGGATTGGGGTTGGGGTTAGGGTGAGAGGTTCTTTTCTAACCCATGAACCATTGCACTTCTGGGAAGTGGCTCTACTTTGTGCTATCTTTGTCGATTTCTCGTGGGGGTTGTTTACGTTAATTTTGATTTATCTTTTGCTTTAGCAGAGAGTTTTGGTAGTGTCAGAAGATCGACTTCATCATAGGAAATAGTTTCTGTTTCATTGTCCCTAAAGAAAAGCCTACTCTTGGTGCCTATGAATCAAATTTCTTTTGACAATTTGTTACTATAGTAGCTATTATAGTAACATTCAAACAAAACCTTACCCCCCGGTCAACTATTGTTTGTTAGAGGAAGATATTCTAAGAACATTCTTCGTCACGGTTAACAATTATATTAAATAATTATTACATTTTTCTTGAAAAATAATTATTTTCTTTTCCTTTTAAAGGTAATTGTTATTTCATAGTCTAATTAAGTAATAATGCAATTATGGACATCGTGTAGGGCTTTAAGCATTTTGTAGTTAGTTTCATTTTGGTTATTTTGATTTAATGAACAAGGTATTTTGATTTTGGAGCAGTTTTCTTTTGTCTTAGTTTTTTTTTGGGTTTTTTACATATTAGTCCCTACAAACTTAGTGAATTGCCGATTAGTCCCTCAAATCTGATTATTGTCTTAAAAGTCCCTATAATTATCTCCGTTGTTCAAATAAGTCCCTACCGTTATTTTAAATCCATAAAAATTAAATAAACCAGAGTTAAGTTGACTCAATATTAGGAAAAGACTAACTAGCCCTTAGTTAGTCGTGTGTGTGTGTGTGTGTGTGTGTGTGTGTGTGTGTGTGTGTGTGTGTGTGTGTGTGTGTGTGTGAGAGAGAGAGAGAGAGAGAGAGAGAGAGAGAGAGAGAGAGAGAGAGAGAGAGGCCAGCCGGAGTGTGTGTACGTGCAGGGAAGGCGGCCGACGGTGGTGAAGACGGCGAACAGCGGGGCCTAACGGCGATGGGGAGTCGGTGGCAGTGCTACCCTCTCCGGCCACCCTCCCCCCTCCCCCTGTGACCTACCTTCCCCTCCCCCTCCGGTCCCCCGGCCCCCTCCCCCCCCTCTGGCCCCCCCCTCCCCTGCGACCTCCCCCCTCCTTCTCCCCCTCCTGCCTCCCTCCCCCCTTCTCCCCCTCCGGCCCTCCGATTCCCTTCTCCCCCTCTGGCCGCCCTCCCCCTCCCCCTCCGGCCTCCCTCCCCCCCTACGACCTCCCCCCTTCTCCCCCTCCGGCCCTCCGATTCCCTTCTCCCCCTCCGGCCGCCCTCCCTCCTCCCCCTCCGTCTCACTCTCTCTCTCTAACCCTCACACCGCACGCACACGCACACGCACACACTCACCCCTCGCCACTGTCGCCTCCCTCTCCACACCCTTCACTCCTCTCTCCCCCTCACACTGCAAACACACACACGTTGCACCGCCCTCCTGCGGAGTCGACCTCCCCTTCTGCGGAGTCGACCTCCCCTTCTCTGTCATCTCTCTTCCCCTCTCTATTCTCTCTACACCTCTCTCCCGTTCCCTCCCCCCCTCCGGCCGCCCTCCCCCTCCCCCTCCGGCCTCCCTCCCCCCCTACGACCTCCCCCCTTCTCCCCCTCCGGCCCTCCGATTCCCTTCTCCCCCTCCGGCCTCCCTCCCCCCTCCACGGCCCTCCGATTCCCTTCTCCCCCTCCGGCCGCCCTCTCCCCTCCCCCTCCGGCTTCCCTCCCCCCCCTGCGACCTCCCCCCTCCACGGCCCTCCGATTCCCTTCTCCCCCTCCGGTCGCCCTCCCCCCTCCCCCTCCGTCTCACTCTCTTTCTCTCTAACCCTCACACCGCACGTGCACGCACACGCACACACTCACCCCTCGCCGCTGTCGCCTCCCTCTCCACACCCTTCACTCCTCTCTTCCCCTCACACTGCAAACACACACACGTTGCACCGCCCTCCTGCGGAGTCGACCTCCCCTTCTCTGTCATCTCTCTTCCCCTTTCTATTCTCTCTACACCTCTCTCCCGTTCCCTCCCCCTTTCTCTCTTCACTTGCATGCACATACTCCCCCACACACTCACAACCCACCAGCAGCAACCGCTCTCTCACCCTCTTCCTTCTCACATACACACACACATCGCACACAGTCCCTCCGTTCTCTCTTCTTCTGTCTCTAAACTCACCTCCAGTAACCCTCCCCCTCTAGTCCACCATCTCCTCTCCCCCTCTCATCCCCCTCCACCTTCGGTCCCCCTCCCCCCCTCCAGTCCCCCTCCTCCCTCTCCCTCCGGTCCCCTCTCCCTCCACCTCGGACCCCCCTCCAATCGCGGATCGCCATGAACCTCAGCCGCAAGTGGTGCTCTCGTTGCTACCCCGCCATAGCTCCTCCGCTGCAGAACCACTTGCTCCGGTGGATAGCTCCCCTCCGATCCCCTCTCCCTCGACCTCCCTCTGAGAGAGAGAGAGAGAGAGAGAGAGAGAGTCAACGTTCAACAGGGGTATTTTAGATTTTTTACACACATTTGATGGAATATTCTACGGAATATTCTTTTCTGTGGACGGCAACAAACTACAGGGATTCATTTATAAAATGTTAAAAATTATAGGGACTTTTAAGATAATAATCAGATTTGAGGGACTAATCGGCAATTCACTAAGTTTGTAGGGACTAATATGCAAAAAACCCTTTTTTTGTTGTTGTCATGTCTATGTTATCGAAGGTGTACAACATAATAGTTAAAACGGACGTCTAGACAACGCCTAGACGCCGCCTAGACGTCCAGACGCTGTTGAAAGGGGTGAGGCATCGGCCCGCCTTCAATCGTGTTGAAAAGGCTAACCGATCGACTAGATGAGTTGGGCGCCAAGGCGGCCGCCTCATCGTGACCCATCACCCCCCCCTCCCCCCGATCCGAGTTGGGGGTGCAGCGTGCTCCGACCCGTTTACTTTAAACGGCGTAACCCCCCCCCCCCCCATGGTCACCACGCGTTTGACCCCCCTTCCCCTTCGTCTCCCCCCTCGATCCTCCTCCTCTCCCACTCCCAGCCCTAGGTGCCGGCGTGGTCTCCCGCCTTCGTCGTCGCCTCGACCATCACCTCCGACGCCATCGCCTCCGCAGCCTCCGCAGAGTACCGTCCGACGCCATCTTCCTCCATCGTCGTCGTATCTTCCGACGCCATCGCCGCGACGCCGCCGCATCGTTCGACGCCATCCCCTCGTCGGTCACCTCCTCCACGGCTGCGACGTCCACCGCCGGCGCCGGAGGGGCTAACATCTCCGGTAAGTCCGACTCCCCCCCCCCCCCCCACACCACAGTCCCTCGTCTCTCTCTCTCGGTCTCTCCCCCACGGCCCCTCTCTGTCTCCCGACTCTCACTCTCCCCCACACGGCCACACCGGTCCCTCCTCTCTATCTCTTCCCCCCACGGCCCCTCTCTGTCTCCCGACTCTCCCCCACACCAGTCCCTCCTCTCTCTCTCTCTCCCCACAGCCCCTCTATCTGTCTCCCGACTCCCCCCCACACCACAATCCCTCCTCTTTCTCTCTCGGTCTCTCCCCCACACGGCCACACCGGTCCCTCCTCTCTCTCTCTCCCCCCCACGGCCCCTCTCTGTCTCCCGACTCTCCCCCACACCAGTCCCTTCTGTCTCTCTCTCTCTCCCCCCCTTTATTTTCTGTAATTTTTCTGATGTTATTATGTTCTTTTGTAATTTTATGAATTATTTGTATTTACTTCGGAATTTTTTGATGCAATTTAAGTTTCTATAATTGTCATGCAATTTAATTGCTGCAATTTCTTCATGATTCTGAATTTTCTGTAATTCTTTCTATAATTTTTTCATATATTTTATTCTTATTTTATATATTAAGAGATATATATTTTATATTTTTTAATCAGTGGTCAAAGTGTTGCCTAGGCGAAAGCCTAAGCGGACACCTTATCGCCTAAGCACTTAGATACCCCGTGAACATCTTGGTTCATCTTGTCGCCTTGACAACTATGTTAGGCAATGGAGCGAGGCGAGGCGCACATAACTCGCCTCGGCTCGGCGAGATTGTGGCCATAGGTGCCTCACCTTGACCAGATTGTGTGGCCGTAAACCTTTGGGCCAAGTCAATTTGGGTTGCCCAGCCCATCCCTATAACCCTGCCCCCAAAAAATTTGGCCAAGGGGGCTCCGCCCCCCTTCCATCGCCCAACAGGTGGGGCAGTGCTGCCCCATCTTTGAAACTCACCAACACCCCACCCTCCCCTCGGGAACTGACTGCAATGACGGGTCAAAGTTAGATCAGGCTCCACACACTCCTTCAACAATTGGCACAAGTGAATTTGATAGGTTCTTAATTTATTTCTTTCTCACATATGAATGGATGAATTTACTAATTTTATTGATATTATATGTGTTGTTGATATATTTAATGATATTTTATATATTTGATTTATTTAATATATTTAAAAAATGTCACCTCAAATACCTAGGTCATCGAATAAAATCGATGGTATAATGTGCATTTTTCGGGGGAAAAAGAGCATTCTTGGTAAGGCTCTAAAAGTAGAAACATACTACATTTCAAGGTATACTACCAAATACAATTGATCCAAGGGTAATGTAATGTCAAAAGTCAGATATTTGGGGAAGATAAAAAAATTTAAAAAAATTCAGGAACTGATTTTTTGCCTAGTTTGAAGTCTAGGAAGACGAGAAGAAATTTTGGGGGAGGGGGTTTTCTAATTATAAAAATGATATTATAAATGTGGGGCCAAATCATAATAGGCAGCATGATTTTCAATTTGGGGGGGGGAATTGCTCTCCAAACAAGGTCCTAGATGGTAAGTCAAAATCAATGGTGGCCGGTTCTGGTTCCAGTTCCAGTTCTGGTTCTGCCTGTCCCAATTTCATTATGATGAGGGTATAAATGTTCAATAACATATAAAAACTGTAAGAAATTAAAATAAATGATAAAAATACGCTAATAAATAAAATTACAGCAGAAACCAACTAGATCACCATGAAACTGCCCTGTTTGGGCTGGTTCACCATCAAACTTCCCTGGTTTTGGCCTCTTTATCCTTTTGCCCCCGAAATTTTTTTGGCCGGCTGAGTTTAAAAGTTGGGTGAACCTGACTGGGTCAGGCCAATCCACTCCAGTTCACCCGGTTCTGGTCCAGACTAGCTGCTTTCTTATACCTCTTCCAACTACCACTGGCCCCAGTAGTGGTTACCTTCATATTTGGAGTGCCCTTTTTGAATCTTGTAGCTGTTTGTTCATCTCCAGTGACAGCACCATGCTTATTTCATGGCCTGGTTCAAACTTTCTTTTATTTTTTTTTCTTTTGACCAGCATTGTTGGCTCCCCTCCACCAAATAGTTATTTGTAGCCTAGGATTTAGTCATGAGATGAGTTTTTGGAGGGGTGCCTTCATTCTTTCCTTCTGATCTTTGCATTAAGGTGACCTATTATTGAAAGCTTTGGATCCAGTAGGCAGCAACATCACAAAGCAAGCAGAAAGTGTAGTTCCAACTTCTTTGTCAGACAACACTATCTATCCACTTTCATATTGAGCTCCTTGTTGGTGGGGAGGAGGATGGCGTCTTCTGATGATGAAGAGGAGGTCATGCCTGAAGCTGTCACAGAATATCACTTTGTAGATGAGAAAGAAGAGCCAGTTTGTTTCTCACTTTTGCCTGTCCTGTGGAGTGAGGATGAGAGCCTTGTTGTGCATAAGGACCAGGTGTTCCTGCATGGGAAGACTGATGATGGCCTTCAGAAAGTCTATAAACAAGTTGTTGCATGGAAAGTGGAAATTGAAGGTGCTAGCCCAGCAGTCAGTGTCCTCTCAAAAAACAAAAAGTGGTTGAAACTCCTGAAGCCTCGGAAAGCCTACGAGGATACAATTAGGAAGATCCTGATCACTTTAGAGTGCCTTCTCTACCTAAAGAGGAATCCAGCATCGTCGGACAAATCTCTGTGGGAGCATGTACGGAAGGTGTTCAGGTTTGACTTTCTTGTGCTCAATGTCACTGCTAGTTGTGATGCCAGTTTTGGTTAGTACTCTTAATGGCACTTTTGATATGCAGCCAATTTGAGATTAGAGCTTCTGAGGATGATCTCTTGGACCATCTAGTGTTTATTCAAACTATGATTAAGAGAGACGACACCTTATCAAAATCACAGGTACCTCCCTCCTCCCACCTGTTTGATGAAGAAAGTTCCTGATACTTCATATTTGAGATTTGAATAAAGAATATGTTGTAATTTATATTGACTTCAATTTACCCACTGGTGCATTTTATTTGGTTTTTTAATGCAATTATTCTGCAATGGCAGTGATTTTCTAAATTTGTCTAAGTTTTCTGGTAAGTAGGCAATCTAAACGAGAGATAAAGATATGCAGGAAAAAATATTTTCATGGCAGCTAAGGTTACATTTGATAACACCGAAAACTTATGACCGAATTCTGATATTCACAGCTTAAACCTAAATGGGTAACATGAAGTGCTGAATGCTGAATGAAATGGGATTGTCCCCCCCCCTTCCGCCCCCCAAAATAAAATGCGGGCTGTACCCCCTTATAGAATAAACAGAGGTAGTACTAATGAAACGGGATTGTTTGATAACTGCAAGGTACAAGGAGGATATTTACAAACGATATGTTTACTATTTTTACCCACCAAACCAATGATAATATTTTATAAAATAGACATATTTTGTAGATCTAATTTTAATAAATGCTAAATTTAAAAAATATAGATAATATGATTTATACCATGAAATAACATTTAAAATGATTTAAATTAAATATATAAACAAATGTGATAGTTGTATTGAATAAAAATGTTAAATATGAACATAAAATGTGATGAAGTAAATCATACAATTTCTGAACGAAGGAAATACCGTATGGATAACTGCATCAACTATTATTCTATTATCCTTTGATTTATATAAAATTTGAAGTTAGTAGAAACATTGAGATGATACATGTCGCACAAACTTTGACGGCACATCCATTTGATGTGTCACGGGTGTTGTGGTGGTGCCTTGACGCATCCTAGAGAACTTGGCAGCTTATCCAATCTCCACCCAATTACCAAATGGAGAGAGAAAACTCCTTGTATTTCCAAGTTTGTAGTTCAGTATAAGCTGGTCTGGGGGGTGGGGAAGGGGCGGCATCTCATTGGACTGCCCTGTTTACATGGCAAGATCTGATTGGTTTTCTGCCTTCTCTCCAATTGGACCACATGTCGCTGATGTGGCATGATGGCGAGGGGGTGACTGGATGATGATGCTGCGGCTTTCAATTGATCCAGCCCGGCATATATGGGCCCGACAGTGGAAAAATATTTGTCTTTCGGAAAATTTTCAGATCCAATCGAGATGATGCCCGACAAAAATGTCGCTGGAGGAGAGGAGGAGGTGGTATCTTTGGTTTTGCCTCCTAAGAAAAGTGGCACCGGAGATGAGGAGGTGGTAGCCCTTTGGGGCTGCCGCCCACTAGGGGTGGCAGCCCCATAGGGGATGGCCCTTGGACAGCCTGCTTTTTCTCAAAAAAAAAATTTTTTTTTTTAGGTATTTCTTTTCTGGTTTTTAAATTTTCAGGTCAAATGACCTTCATACTCTACTTTTTTTTACTGGTTTAAGGGTATGTGGGCCATTTTCTTGATATACAAAAATTTTCTTTACCACAGAGGTGTGCTCCTTGCCCCCTGTGCTCGTTCTCCTTGTCCTTTTGCTCGTGAGTATCTTTGTCTCCAGCAATTGGCGAAGGGGGTACTTTTTTTATAGGCTTGAGGAGAGGTAAGGCAATGGGGGTATAAATTTGTGAAATAAACCTCACCTGAGTCCCAATCTTCGAGTTATGTTCGTAAAGTCTCTATTCCTTGTTAATCGAAGCCCAAGGATCTATGAACTAGCTCATCCTTGGTTAGCCAAGCACTCTTTTTCTTTCCGCGAGGATCCCACCAGAATGCCTTCTACTTCTATTAGGCCATGAACTACATCAGAATCATTCTCAACAAATCCAAACTAGGTAATCCCACTTTCTTCATTGTGTCCAAATGTTTGCTCCCTCTTTTCTTCACTTTAGGGGGAGAGAGTAAATGAGTGGGGGGGGGGTGCTCCCTCTTCTCATCTTTCTTTTGCCTTTTCTTGGGTTTTTGGATATTTTCCTCTTTCTTTTTTCCCCTTCCCTGTTTTTATCGGCGTATTCCCCTCTCTTTTTGTATATACTAAGAGGAGGTGCTGGTGGGCCCCATAGCTCCTACCTTTCTGTCTGCATGTTTCCCCTCCTGTCCTTTTCCTTCTCCTCTTGTCTTTGTTCTGCTGCAACTGGCACAAGGAAAAGGGCTTTTTGTTGCTGCTGTTGCCATTGTGTGGCTGCTGCTGGTATGGAGAACCCTAGGATAGCTGCTGCCCTCATCTACCAGGGTTTTGGATGGCCATTTCTTGACAGCTATGTGTTATCTTTCCTGCCATCCTCTCTCCTCTTCTCTAATATTCTGCTGAGCACAAGCCCTAATGAAGGCTTTGGCTGACTTTTTTTTTGGTTTGTGTATATTAGTGTTTTTTTGGGGTTCAAACATTCCTCTTATGGCTCTCTTTTAACAAAAGGTTTGCCACATTTATTAACTTATTATCATAAAAGTCCACTATTGAACCCCACAAAATTTATAGTTTCTGATAATTACAGAAAATTTCAGAAATTAAGACGCTTTTTGCTATGACATGAAGCGATGCAAGAACATTGCCGTCCTATAGCTACTCATGGGCATTTCATCGAACACGAGAAGAGCGGCACAAAGTCATGCACACCCGCTCGAGAAAGCAAAGATTTTAGTTTTTAAAGGCCCATGGAAATTTTGTCAAACAATTGGTGGGCGACCGGAGCCGTGCACCCACCCATACACTCTACACAAAGTCAAGCCTCTAGCCCCTTATGGCCCTTGGCCATTTCGTCGAATACAAGAAGAGCAGCATGAAGTCAAGCACCCTTACTCCACAAAATTAAGTTTTTTTACTTTAAGCACTCATGGACGTTTTGTCAAATGCCTGGCGGGCGGCACAAGGCCACGCAACCACTCAACAAAAGTCCACACCAAGTCGAGCTTGTTTAGCCCTTTATGACATGTGGACATTCTGTCAAACACTTCGTGGGTGGCATAAAATCATACACCCACGGGGTTAAAACTTATACAAAATTAAGTTTTTAGTGCCATCGGAGTATTCCCGTGGCATTAAACAATTCTCCCTTTACCCCGGAGTCGATGGACAATAAGACGGAGCCTAGAGACGGACAACAAACAAACAAAAGCCTCCACGTGTCGTTGTGCTGGAAGAAGACTAGAAAACAATAAAAAAATTCTGAACTTGTGGACCTTTTATTGCTCTGCACAGTACACAAAGGGGGGGGGGGACCGCCCTGTCCCTCTCTTTTTTGATCTCTTTTCCTGCAGACAAGGGGGGGGGGGTGAGCACCGCCGGTCCACCCCACCGGGCGGTGGCTTCCCCCCGCTGCTGCTAACTGGGGGCGGTTGCACCCCCGGTCAGATCAACCGGGGGTGGCACCCCCCATGCTGTTGTTGTTGCTGCTGCTCCACCGGGGGGGGGGGGGGACCCCAGTCATCCCCACCGGGGGTGCCTCCCTCGCGCCTGCTCCTGTTGATATTAAAAAAAACAAAACAGAAAAAAAGGGGACCCCCCGTCAGGCCCACCGGGGGTGCCCCCCTTCTTCTGCTGCGCACCGCCCGGGGGGAGGCCCACCGGGGGTGGCCTCTGCCCCCTCTCTTCCCACCGGGGGTGGTCCCCCTTAACCCCATGTGCATGGGAAAAAAGGAGGAGGATAAGATGAAGAGATAGGGAGGTGAAGGGTCAAAGAGCTTACCTCCACCAAGATCCACCGGGGGTGGCCTCTCCTTTGGTCTCTTTCATCGCCTATAAAAGGGGAAGACTCCCTTCTCTTGACATGGGAACTCTTGGGAGAGCTTGAAGCCAAAGAAGAAGAAGAAGGAGAAGCTTGTTATTTTCCTTTGAAGCAGCTGCAAACTTGTGCAAGAGGTGAGGGGGCCGACCTCCTTCAAGTGGGTAAAACTTAAGTCCATGATTTAATTACACACAAGCCCCCGATATTGGGGTATGGTTGTAAAGCTACCCTCATATGAGGAAAATTGACCTACTTGTTATGTTTGAAAGCAAAGGTTATGGAAAACCCAAGGAGCCTTAAGTTCTGGAATTTTTGGATGTGTTATGATGGAAAAACCCTGCAAAAGTCAGATAATGTAGTTTTACCCTGAAACTTTATGAAATTGTACAAAAAAATTCAGAATTTTCTGAAATTCAAAAAAGAAGATTCAATTTTGAAGTTATGTTCTTTTAACCTGAGGAATGTTGTAGTTTTACCTCGAAAAGTCCAAAAATTGTAGTTCTACCCCGAAGATTTAAGAAATTGCACGAAAATCCGGAGAAAGGACAGTAAAATTTAGGAAAATCAAAGAATACACAAGGATACCCCTGATGGTGGGAAAATTACAGAAAAAATCTGAAATGTCCGAAAACTACATAAACACCCCCTTTTAAGGAAAATTGCAAATAAACTTATACTCTAGGGAAAATTACAAATATATCCCTGCTCAAGGAAAAATTGTAAATATATATCTGATCAAGAGTAAATTATAAATATAACCTTGCTCAAGAGAGAATTTCAAATAAACCTTTACTTTAGGGAAACTCGTAAATATACCCCTACCTTAGGGCATGGGAGTTTCCCCGGGGGTAAACCCTTAATATCATTATTAATATCATAAAGGTAAAAGAGATCTTTGACAGTTAATCCAAGGTGTTCGGACTTGTTCCGATGTAAATTAACATCGACTCCGGTCTGTGGGAAAAGTTCTGTACATCATCATCATCATCAGAGCCTTATCCCAATTAATTGGGGTCGGCTACATGAATCCTGTTCCGCCAAAGATTTCTATCAAGTGCAATATTCATATTTAAACTCAAAGAACTAATGTCCTTCCTAATAACATCGCACCATCTCATTTTAGGTCTTCCTCGAGCTCTTTTACTAGCATCCACTAAGATTTGATCACATCTTTTAACCGGCGCTGAGTTAGGGCGACGAAACACATGTCCAAACCACCTGAGTCTATTTTCTCTCATTTTGTTATCAATTGGAGCTATCCCTAAGTCCTTACGGATGCGCTCATTCCTAATCTTGTCTTTCTTAGTCTTGCCACACATCCATCTCAACATCCTCATCTCTGCTACACACATTTTGTGGATGTGTTCCTTTCGTACTGCCCAACACTCGGTACCATATAACAAAGCAGGTCTCACAGCCGTTCTATAAAACCTCCCTTTGAGTTTCACAGGCATACGACGATCACAAAGGACACCTGATGCACTTCTCCATCTTAACCAGCCTGCCTTAATCCTATGCGTAACGTCATCATAAATCTCCCCATTCTCTTGTATGATAGACCCTAAATATCGAAAGCTACTACTCTTCGGAATGTTATGTCCATCAATTAGAACCATGTCTTCCTGAACCACTCTCCCATTACTAAAATTACAGTGCATAAACTCTGACTTACTCCTACTAATTTTAAAACCTTTAGACTCCAAGGCAAGTCTCCAACGCTCTAACTTAACATTTAGAGCATCAATACTCTCATCAATTAAAACAATATCGTCTGCAAATAACATACACCAAGGGATATCCTCATGTAATTGTTTAGTTACTTCATCCATAACTAAGGCAAAGAGATACGGACTTAGTGCAGACCTATAGAAACGGGAAATTCACTAGTCTCCCCAGCAATAGTTCGAACACTAGTAATAGCACCGCCATACATATCTTTAATCAAATCAACATATCCTTGAGAGATTCCTTTCTTTCTTAATGTCCACCAAATCAATTCTCTCGATACTCGATCGTACGCCTTCTCTAAATCAAGAAAAACTATATACAAATCTTTTCTCATCTCTCTATACTTCTCCATTAGCTGCCGTAGTAAGAAAATAGCTTCTGTAGTAGATCTATTTGGCATAAAACCAAACTGATTTTCCGATACAGTAGTCATACATCGGAGGCGTTTTTCAATTACTCTTTCCCAAAGTTTCATAGTATGACTCATAAGCTTAATTCCACGATAATTATTACAACTTTGAATATCTCCTTTGTTTTTATAGAAAGGAACTACAACACTTTTTCTCCAAACTTCTGGCATTCTCCGTTCCTTTAAAATTTTATTAAAAAATTTAGTTAGCCACTGAATACCAATATCTCCTAGGCCTTTCCATACTTCAATAGGTAAGCCATCTAATCCTAAGGCCTTGCCCACTTTCATTTTCCTTAAAGCATCCGCCACTTCTGACATCTTAATACGTCTGAAATATTGATATTTATCAAATATTGTGGATTCTTGGGTATCTTCTAGAGATAAATCCTTGACGGAATCTCCATTAAGTAACTTCTGAAAATAGCTATGCCACCTCCCTTTAATCTCAAGATCCTTAGTTAAAACCCTTTGATCTTCACCTTTAATGCACCGAACATGATCTAAATCTCTAGTTTTCCTATCTCTTAATTTAGCAAGTTTAAATATGTCCTTTTCACCCTCTCGGGTTAAATCTTCAAATGCCTTTGATTTAGCTTCGCTAACTATTTTCTTAGCTCTCTTTTTAGCGATTTTATAGGCTTCTAGGGTTTGGTCATTTTTGTTAGTTTGCCAAACTTTAAAGCATTCTTTTTTTACTCTAATGATATTTTGGATTTCCTCACTCCACCACCAAGTCTCTTTGTCTAAATTCTTTTTACCTTTAGATTCGCCTAAGAGTTGTTTTGCAACCCTCGTTATACAATTTGTAACATTATTCCACATTACATTAGTTTCTTGTTCTAAATTTCAAATGTTTTCCTTTAATAGATGATTTTTAAATGTTTCTAAACTTTTACCTTTTAAATTCCACCATTTAATCTTGGAATAATTATTTATAATGATCTTTCTTTTGAATTTAGGAATAGTGACATCCATTACTAACAACCTATGTTGAGGGGCTAGACTCTCACCAGGAATAACTTTACAATCTTTACATAAGACTCTATCGACCTTCCTAATGAGAAAATAGTCAATTTGACTTATATGTGTTCCACTATTGTATGTTATTAGGTGTTCGTCCCTCTTCTTAAAGAAGGTATTAGTAATTGCTAGATCATAGGCCACAGCAAAATCAAGAATAGTGTTACCCATATCATTTCTATTGCCAAAACCAAACCCTCTATGAATCCTCTCATAGCCTCTATTATCCATACCCACATGACCATTAAGATCCCCTCCAATAAAGATTCTCTCTTCACTAGGGATATTTTGGATCAAACTATCAATAGCCTCCCAAAATTGATTTTTAATACTCTCTTCTAATCCTACTTGAGGTGCATATGCACTAATTATATTCAAAATATCATCACCTAAGATAAGTTTAATTAACATTAGTCTATCCCCCAATCTATTTACTTCCACAACTCTGTCTTTTAAGTTTTTATCTATTATTATAGCAACACCATTTCTAGAGTTATTATTACCCGTATACCAAATTTTATATCCATCAATATCTTTAGCTTTATGTCCTTTCCACCTAGTTTCTTGTAGGCAAGCTATGTTAACCCTCCTGTCCTTCATTAACTTAACTAATTCTAAACCCTTACCTGTTAAAGTTCCTACATTTCAAGTAGCTAGACGTATCCTATGTTTTTGGACTTGCTTCTTTACCCGTGTGCGTCCAACCCCACACGAGAATCCTTGCCTATTTGACACCGCAATCGGGCGGCATTGCGGCGCGTCGCTTACGGGGAACGCCCTAGCTAGCCCTTACTCACTTGTCATTTCATCCGGGTTCGATGTAACGCGTCGCTTACGGGGAACGCCCTAGCCAGCCCTTGCTCACTTGTCATTCCATCCGGGTTCCGATGTAACGCGTCGCTTACGGGGAACGCCCTAGCATTAGCACATAATGTATTTGGATCAGAATTCATGTTGGAGATGTGACAAAATTTTACTGCTGGCTGTCGACCTAACACAAACCCTCCTCTTTTCTCATCCGGGTTTGGGACCGGCCATGGCAGAGTTGGGAAAAGTTCTGTACACGAATCCTAAATCATCTGATAAACCCAAAACGCGAAATAAATAAATGCAAATAAGTATGCTGATGATACCCAAAATCCAACCCGCAAAATTTCAATTCATTATCAGTGTGTCCGCATTTTTCGCGTGTGTGTAAACATCCACACAAAAAACCTTGGGTGGACTAAATATATCAGGCGGCATATTGCAGAGGAAGATGGAAGAATCTGATGCGGATAACAAACATTATGAACAAGGTTAAGGTATTTTCTTGGAAATTTATTCTTGGGAAACTCCTAACTGCAGATAGGCTGAGGAAGTTTATCTCTAACCTAAATGGGGGATGCTCTTTTTTTGGTGCTACTTTTGAAGGATCCTATGATCACCTCTTTTTTGGATGCTGGATCATAATGGTCTTATTTTATCTTAGACTCCTAGTTTTATATGGTAGGATCCTAAAAAGGCCAGAGATTTAATGGAAGGATGGGTGCAGAGATTCCCTAGGCGGAAAGAAAAGAAATACTGGCTGACTATATCGCATGCAGTGCTATGGGCAGTCTGGGGAGAAGGAACAGTAGACTCTTTTAAAGGAATTTGGCATAGTCAGTGTTCTTCTTCTGATGAGAGCTCTTCATTACACAGAAGATTGGCTAATGATCAGTGGGATGCAGAGTTCTGTGGACTAGCAAGCTCTTCTGTTAAACTTTTTTCTTCCTTGTAGGAGACTCAGTGTGCTCTTCTTGTTTTGTTTTGTTCCATTTATTGACTTGATAGATTACATTTTTCTTTTCATGAATTATGGCTTTCTCCCCTTCCTATAAATACTCACAGTAGCTTACAGCTTCTGGATTCTGGAGAATCTGGACAATAACTTTAGAGATGGACAGAGCCTGTCATCCTAGGAAAACTTCTTTATCTAGTATCATGAAATGGTCTGTGAATGTTGCATTATTGTTGACTAATTGCCAACCTTGGAATAGGTTGAAAGATAGTGGGGATCTTGCCTCATGAAGAGAGGTCACACATTCGATTTCCACACATTTGCAGGTGCACATGTTCACAAGCAATGCCTAGTCTTCACCTGTCATTGCTCATTTTGCATGGATCTTAGGCATCTTTTGATCTGTCTTCACCATAGCTGGTTGTCTCTTAGTTGAGAGCTCAGGGTTGGGTGGGAGTCCATCATGTGACAAGTTGTTGGGGTTGTGTTACTCTTGCATCCCTGGGAGAAAGTTGATAGGCAATCTCATGGTTGCTAATACTGACTGACTTGGTGCCCTACTTAAATCTTCTGCATATTCTTCATATCTGGCATTAAAATAATAGGAAATATGTATATGTATGTTTATTTAATTCTGAGACTGGCCAGATTGGGCAATAGGAATGCTCTACTTGATGAGTCTACTAAAATCTTTCCCAGTTGCACCATTTGATTGAAAAAGTTCTGCATAGTAACTAGACTAGACTAACGTTGTGGCAGCAGAAAAAATACATGCTCTATATTTTGAGGCAAAACATTGCAGAAGAGGCAAATGTCTAATGAATGTGTTGCATGCTTTGACTCAATCCATATTGCTGTTTTTTAATGTATTCTTCATTTTAGATATGCTTATGTATGTTTTATGTCCAGCCATGTGAAAGATTCTTGGTTAAGAAATATGATTTATTTAACATTTTTATGCAATAAGTACATACATATGTTTAGAGACATCCAACCAGAAGGTATTTATTCATATAATACCTACTTGCTTACCAGTTGGTTTGTTGGCATAGAATGCTTTTAATTTTACTGCAGTTATCAAGCCCCCTTTTACTATAATTTTACTACTAATTTTGACAGCTACTGGTCAAGTTTCTTAGTGAACTGCCCAAGAAAAAAGCTTCGAATAAGGTTTGTGTTTTATTAAAACTTTTGATCAACTTCATCTTATTTATACTTCTATAAAATTGGATGTCACATTTCATTTCAAGGTTTTCTTCATCTTGTCCAAAACAAAAATATTGAATCTCTGCTAAACAATCTCATTGGGTACCTTATAAATGATCAGAAAATTCAGCAATCAGATTTTATCAATGATAATGATGATGAAGAGGCTCATAACAATGATGGAGATGAATCCGACGAAGATGTTGAGTGTTTCGATAGTGTTTGTGCTATTTGTGACAATGGGGGAGAACTTTTGTGGTATGTGCTTTCATCTCATTTACTTCTTTGTTACCCTCTTTCAACTCTTATTACTCATTTACTTGTGCTTCTGACAAACTTTTCCCACTTAGTCTTATCTTAAGCATCTATATCTCAGATTCATATTTGACACATACTGTTGAACTTTGATAATATTTGATGGAATGGTGTACACCAGGCATTGTCTGTATAAAGAATTCTTGGCTTTCTTCCATTTTGGTAGTTTTGGGCCTTCCTTTTTTCCTTTTCATATCATTTTGTAATCTTCTTTCTTTTCTGTTCAATGAATTGTGACATGGTCAACTTCCAAAAAATGATGGGGCTTTCTTGCTATTATAGTAAGCATGGTCCTTCATCTATCGATATTGGTTAGCTATTTGTGCCTAAGTCTGTTGTTCTTTTGAGTGCAGTTGTGAAGGGAAATGTCTAAGGTCTTTTCATGCAACCAAAGATGCTGGCCTTGATTCGGACTGTAAAACTCTTGGTTACACTAGGGCACAAGTGCGAGTAGGTGTTAATTATTTTATTTTTATCTTTGGCCTTGTGGATTTGTTCAGTTTGCTTCAACATGGATTTCTTTACTTTCTTTTTAAACCATGCAGGCTATCCAGAATTTCTTGTGCCCAAACTGTGTATATAAGAAACATCAGTGTTTTGCTTGCGGGAAATTGGGCAGTTCTGATAAAGAGTCTGGCACAGAGGTTTGAGTCATCCAATAAGCCTAGCTTCTCTCTTATTGTTTCACACTTCTTCTTTTGCTGTTTGTTCATGATGGTCTTCAAAATTTTCAGATCCTTGCATTGTATTGACTTATTGTTGTTGAGATGGTTTCTTGATGTAGATAGTGGTATTCAGTAGTTTTAGAAAGATAGGAACATCATTGAAATTTCCTCAATTTCTTCTGTCATGTAACAAATCACATGCACGAAATTGTCCACCTATTTCTCTTCTAAGTCCTTGGTTTTTTGTAAGTTGCAATTCCATTTCCATATGTATGTAGTATGTTGTGATGAGACTCATCTATTGTTCCCTGACATGTCCTTGCAATTGGCTATTCTGTGTGATATGCGTAGGTGCTCAAAAATTGAGTTTTAGTGTCTGATAGTCCTTACTGTTCTGTACCACACCCAAGGAAGGTGTAGGAAAGGGGTAGAGGAAATGTGAAAAATTTGAAGAGGATGAAGAGAAGGAAAACAAGAATCTTTTTAGTCCCTATGCAGTGACATTGGTTTTAGATGGTTCATAGAGGGGAAGATCAAGTAGGTTCCTAGCATCGTCCGCTGTCTCGGATCGGATCCTGATAGAGAGGATGGGATAGGAAAATCAGCTGAAATCACGTGGTTCAACTTTTAATTGGCTGTCTAAAATGTGAAAAATTGAAAACGACAGAATTGGGAAAAATGAAAAAGAATATTACCATGCAAAGAGAAAAGTATAAAGGGTAAATGAGGGATCAATCTGAGAAGAAGAAAGAAGATGAAAAAGAACGATGTGTAAGGCGGAAATGAGATGTAGAAGAATGGGAAAAGAAGACAAAGGTAGTACATTGGCAGGGCTGCATAGTTTAAGAGGATGAGTAGTTTGTGACTACAAGATGGAAGTGATTTTGCTTTATCCCATGACCATGCAAGGTACATTGTTTGCTATGTAGTCAAAATCGCGCGTAGGCGCTGTGGCGAGGCGATGACAACTTGTCTCGCCTGTTGTGGATTGTTGAGGTGAATGGCTCAACGCTACCTCGCTCGCCGTGGCGCACCCCGTTCGCCTCGCCTGCCCGTTACCGCCAACTCGGCCACACGCGGATCCGCGTATCGGGTAGGAATACCCATTAATCCTTGACGAAGGCGGATCCAAGCTTTTAACCCATGGGGGTTTCGTTCCCCTCCCACCTCGCGACCACTTCTCCCTCCCTCCCCAATCGGCAACCCTAATCCCCAACGGCGACAACGGCTTCCGGCGAGTGAACGGCGACAGTGGCGTCCGGCGAGCGAGCGGCGACAACGACGTCCGGTACTCGTCTCCTTCTCCCTCTCTCTGTCTTTCTCACATAGATGCACACACGTACACACCCTCTCGTCGTCTCCATCTCCCTCTCTCTCTGTCACCGTCTCCCTCTCCCTCTCCCTCTCTTACTCTCTCTCTCACACGCACACACAGAGAGGGGCTCGCCCCCTCTCCCACTCTATCACTCTCTCTCCCCCCCTCTTTATCTCCCTCACAATGAGAGGGGGCGGGGCGAGCCCCTCTCTGTCTCCATCTCTTACTCTTTCTCTCTCACACAAGCACACAGAGAGAGGGGATTGGCCCCTCTCCCACTCTGACACACTCTCTCTCTCCTCCTCTATCTCCCTCACAGTGAAAGGTAGGGGCCGAGCCCCTCTGTCTCCCTAGCCCACACTCTGTCTCTCTCTGTTCTCTCACTCTCTCTGTCTTTGTCACACGCAGAGACACACATGCACACACTCTGTCTCACCCTCTCTCACTCTGTCTCCCCCCCCTCTCTCTGTCACACAGACACGCACAGTCAGAGGGAGGGGCCGAGCCTCTCTCTCACTCTCACTCTCTCACTCTCTCACTCTCCGTCTCCCTCCCCCTTTCTGTGTCACACAGACACACACATCACAGTTAGAGGGAGGGGCCAATTCCCTCTCACTCTGTCTCTCACGGTGACGATCAATCGTGCATGGCAATTGGCATCGGCGACGACAACGGTCTCTGTTCTATTTTGACTTTGGAGAATTCTTGGCAATAAACAATCATTAAAAATATTTTTTTACATTTGTTGTTTGATTTATTTTTTTGTAATATTATTTAAATTTGTTGTTTGATTTTTTTTAAAAGATGTCTACACCTGCACCACCTACTTTTGTGTCTATTTCTGGTGGTGCATTGTCAAATGCAAGCACTCAAGGGCCCAATGTAGAAAAGGGCAGACTAAAAGATATTGGGTGGAAATATGGAACTTCTGCCAATCCACAAAATAAAGATGAGATAACATGTAATTTTTGTAAAAAGGTGAGTAAAGGAGGGATTTATCGGCTGAAGCAACATTTAGCCGGCTTAGGTACAAATGTGACAGCTTGCCAGAAGGTTCCCGTGGATGTGAGGATAGAAATCCGAGAATATATACAAAATGTCAAGAAAGCTAGAACTGAGAACCTACAAGTGGTGAGGGAGGCGGAAGATAGAGATGATTTGTTGATGGATTCATCTCAATTTGTGGAGGTCTCTCAAGTTAATATACTTGATGACATTATTGCAAAGCCATCACGGATGAAGGGTCCTATGGACAAGTTTTGCACTCCTGATCCGGAACAAGCTAAGATAGTAAGAGATAAAAAATGGGAAAATGAGCATCGTGACAGGGTCCTCCAATATGTAGGTAGATGGTTTTATCAAGCTGTCATCCCATTCAATATTGTCCATCTACCTAGCATTCAAACCAGTGTTATCAGAACCGGACCGGACCGACCGGTTGGACCGGTTTGACTGTGAACCGGTCCAGGAACCGGTCCGATTAGGCCCGGTCCGGTCAAATGGCAAAAAATCGTCCGAACCGCCCGAACCGCGGTTCGACCGTTGAACCGGTTCGGGCCGGTTCGACCCTATTCCCCCGTCAAAAAAAAAAATGGTTCGGTACCCGCCCAACCCAACCCAACCCAACCCGGCCTGACCTGGCACGGCACAAATAAATAAATAAATATATTATTTACTTATATTCGATCAAACCATTTAATTCGACACACAACTCAAGTCCACATCTTATGTCTCTTGGGTCCTGACCCAAGGGTGAGCTCTTCAACATATAAAGCCAAGTAGGTCTTTCTAACTTCCAATATGGGACTAAACAGAAAGGCTCTATTTTCAACATATAAGTGAAGATATTTGAATCAACATAAAGGCTCTATTTCCAACAAGTAGTTACAAGTTATTCTCTATATACATGTATGTTTATTTATTTTGATCATTATATCTTATTTGAGTTATTTCTTATTGTATTAGGTTATAGAATCGGGTCGGACCATATATCAATATTATAATGACATCACGGTTTAAACCGGTTCGAACTAACGGTCAAACCGGTTCGAACCGAACCAGCTCATTGTCCGGTTCACTCACCGGTCCGGTTCTGATAACATTGATTCAAACAATGTTGAAAGTGGTAGGACAATACGGTTCGGGATTTAAAGGGCCTAGCTATCACGAGATTCGTGAGACTATTATACATAAGGAGGTAAAAATAACTCAAGAGTTGGTGGATGCCCAAAAAGAAAATTGGGTGAGATATAGTTGTAGCATCATGTCCGATGCATGGACAGATGTGAAGGGGCGAACACTGATCAACTTTCTTGTGAACTCTCCAGGTGGGGTTTTTTCCCCTAAAATCAGTGGATACTTTCAATCTATTTTCTATTTTTCTTTCTATGTCTCTCACTATCATTTTGTCTTACTCTCTATCTCTAGGTGGGACTACTGTCTTGAAATCAATTGATGCTTCTGCACATGTGAAAGTTGCCAAATTGTTAGCAGATTTATTGGATAAGGTTATTAACGAAGTTGGTGTTAAGCATGTCATCCAAATTGTGACAGACAATGAGTTTAGTTATGTGGCAGCTGGGAAAATGTTGATGTCAGCCTATCCTCATTTATTCTGGACACCATGTGCTGCCCATTGCTTAGACTTGATGTTGGAGGACATTTTCAAATTGTTTCCAATGAAAGAAACCATTCGTAGGGCCAAAATAGTGTCTACATTTATTTATGGGCACACGAGGATTCTTGCTATGACGAGAAAGTACACAAATGACAAGAATTTTGCACGTGCAGTTGTCACTCGCTTTGTCACCAACTACTTAAAATTGCAGAGTCTGCTTGAGTGCAAAGATAGTTTGAGAAGGATGTTTACATCTGTTGATTGGCTTGCTAGTAACAATCGGTGGGCTACAAAAATGAAGGGAAGAAGGTAGAGGGTATAATCTTAAAGACTTCTTTTTGGAATGGTGTGACATATTCATTGCAAATATTCAAACCCCTTGTTATGATTTTATGGTTGGTTGATGGAGAAAACCCAACGATGAGTTACATTTATGAGGCTATGGATCGTGTAAAGGAGAGTATAGTAAGAGTGCATTAAATAAAAAGCTTGACAAATATGGTCTAATTTGGGAAATCATTGATGGACAGTGGGATTTTCAAATGCACCGTCCTTTACGTGCAGTTGGTCTTTATCTTAATCTGGCTCTTTATTTTTCTAATTTAAAAATTGAGTATGATCAAGAAGTCGAGCAAGGGCTATATGATTGCATTGAAAAGTTAGCTTCAGAAGTCTCAGTCCAAGATGCAATTTTCAAGGAGCTTGCAACTTATCATTATGCCCAAGGGTTATCTGGGAGAGAAATGGCCATTAGGCAATACACTTCTATGGTTCCGGGTATGGATGCTTGTCTTGTCTAATTTTCATTGCAATCATGGAGTAAGAATTATTGTGAATTATGATTTCTTTGTGGTGTAGCTACTTGGTGGTTGAACTTTGATACTACCACACCACACCTTCAAAAGATAGCCATTTGGATCTTAAGTTTGACATGTAGTGCATGCATCTAGTTGTGAACGCACTTGGAGTACATTTGAGCAGGTTAGATGAATAATTCCATATTCAAGTACATAAAAGATGCTTCTTTAGTGTTCTTTTTTGTTTAATTGATTGCAAATAATATACTTTTAGGTGCACACAAAGAAAAGGAATATGTTGGAGTTAAAGAAGCTGAACGATCTCGTTTTTGTGCAATATAATCAACGCCTCCATGCGCGTCATTTGCGTCTTCAGCAAAGTGACTATGATCCTATTTCTTTGGATGACATTGATGATTGCAATGAGTGGATAGCTAATCCTCCAAAAAATGAAGATTTTGTGGATGAAGGGGAGGACCTCATATGGCTAGATGTTGAAATCGCTGTCGGTGTTAATGAAGAGGAAGGACTAACCACAAGGGCGGCAACCAAAAAGCGTCGCCTAGGAAGGGAAAAAGCATTGTCACATCTCACTCCATAAATCTGAGAGACACAATCGGGAATGAGCTTCCAAGTGATAGGGACTCCTCTTTTATGAGTGATGAGGATGTTTGAGAGTTAAGAGAGATTTGAAACACTTTGTGTTATGGGATTATGTAATTAATTTGTTTGGTTGTTTAATTATTTTTATTTTGTTATAATATTGCACTTGTTATTCTTGTTTAGTGTATATGCAGTTTTTTGATATTTACTTTTGAAAATATATATATTTGTGTGATATTTAGACATATAATTTAAAATTTAAAAATATAATTATTTAATAAAATCTCGCCTCAAACGTCTCAGCCATCACCTAGGCATTTGAGGCGTGAGGCGGCCCCCTAGTCGCCTCGCTTGCCTCACGCCTCTGACTATATAGGTTGTTTGACAATTAGAAGTGAGGGCTATCTTTGATGTTCTTTACCATTGTCTACAGCAGATATAATAGAACTAGATCCTAATGTTGGGGACCTTGCAAATAGAGTAGCGTGTTCACCATGGGGAATCATGAAATGGTTGCGGCTTTCAAGATGCCCATACTTTTGGCAAGAATAACCTTGCATGTTTCTGGTATGTTCGGTTCTAGATTTGTCCCTGGACATGAAAGCAACATCAGTGTTGCTTACGGCTTTCAAGTTGTCTACCTTTCCTTGAGAGACGATCCGCTGTTCTTTACGAAAAACTATTGAAAACATTCATCTAGGTCGGGAACGGGCTTCTGATTCATTAAACTCCTTCGAACAGTTTCAAATTCAGATCTAAGTTTCTTAAGAAAGTGATCTCTCATATTTCTCTTTTGAAGTTCCTGAACAGCTGCCAATGTCTCAACATGAGTATTTTCATAGAGAATAGAATTATATTCAAGCCACAAATTCATGAAACTGGAATAGTGCTCCTGAATATTTTTGTCCCTTGACCGTACTCCTCAGTCTAAATCCCAAGATTGTACTTCCTTGAATCATTATCTTGATGGTATACTTTCTTCAAAAAAACTCCACATGCTCGCTGCAGCAGAAGGAACCCCCAGATTCAGACCTATGTTTGGCTTTACTGAACTCACAATCCAGCTGATTATCTTTGCAACTCACAATCCAGCTGATTATCTTTGCATTATTTTTCTTCCATGTTTTTAATTCTTTCTCTTGATCATCTTTGGGTTATGCTTCACTCCTATAATCATAATCCCAAAGCTTTTGCCCCATAATGATCTTAAGGAAAATTCGCACGAGAAGTAGTTTTACATACTGTTCACAGGGTTAGTGATTGTGCGCAACAATCACATGATTCAATTAATGCCGAACTGTACATCATACGAAAAAAATGCCCAATTTTTATTGAACATTCTACTTTGTGCATGACATCACTTATCCAAATTTCAGGTCAATCCAAGAACTGAATTTTTTAAAAATGAAACACCAGGCTGTATCTTGAGTAACTTATAGCTCTAGGACATGATCCAACTTAAAACATATGGCATTGCAAGATGGAGAAGAGTTGAGTCAAGGCACAAAATGAGTCTATAAACCTCCAAGTCAGGATTCCAGGGAACCCGCATTCACACAAAAATGAACTACTGTAGAGGGATAATTCAGGCATTCATCACAAGGTGTCCAAGCTGGGCTTCACAGGATCATGCAGAGAATCCATGCCATGGATCTCCCAATCTAACTGTTAGATGGGCTTCAAAATTTGAAATCAGAAAGGAGACAGGAGGAAGGAGAGAGTGGTTGGAGGGATCTTGAATTCATCAAACAGATCAAGCAAACAAACTCAAGGAACACAAGCATGCACAAAGGGATCGAACAGGGTTCAGGAGCTCCTCCGATCTCAGGTCTTCAACTCCTACCCAGTGAATGTGGGCCTTGGTGTGGATGATCCTTCTCCAGGGGTCCTCCTCAGCATGTCCAAGCCCTCATCCAGGCTCCACAGGAGCAGCAACACAGCTCCAAGGGTAAGAGAAGAGGGGAGAGGAGGGTCTGGCCCAGGGGATGAGCTGGGAATGGTGTGGAGGCTCACAGCTCACGAGGGGGAAGAGTGGAACTCTCACAGTGGGGAGCACAGGGTGGAACAGTGAGGGAGGGTTTTCTGGTCGAAGTGGGGAAGTTAGGATTCATATACCTCCCTTAAAACTCCCCCCCCGCCCCACAACTAAACCACACACGCACACAATTGCCTTCTTGTTAGTCGGGAACTTCCATGCCCAGTAAGCACGATCGGGATGTAGTAATTTACAATAGATATTTGTGCTTTTTGTGTATAAACTATCCTTAATGCAAAAATTACTTAAGCATCATTTCAAAAATGCATTTGAAGACACATTATTTGTTTTGTTGAAATGTTGTAAAAATGCCATCATCGTAAACGACCGTTTACCATCAGTAGATTTAACTATGGTTATATATAACCATAGTTATAAAATGATAAAAATACCCCAATTAATTAAACCCCCCTCTTTCTCTCTCTCACACACACATTCATGGAGTTGATCCTGTTTTCCTAGCTGTGGTTGCTACTTGCGGCGGCCATCGTGGTGTCGGCAGGCTTCCTCTTCTCCTCATGGCTGATAAGGGAGCACAGGCCACAAGCCGGTATAACCAGGTTGTCAGGTGGCTAGTATTGTCCATCGGGTTCACGGTGGTCATCATTGCCGAGCGGATCGCCATGGTCATTATGGCTGAATTGGGTGAGGGCTCCAGTCGGGGTGGAGCACCTTGAGCATGGCGGCTACACTGGTGGTGTGAGTGCAAGCTATGGACGTCTAAAACATGATATTGAAAGGGCAAAACTTGTCCTTACCATCGAGCGTCAATGTAGGGGCTTTCTTACTGAGGTAGTATGTAGCCGACGCCTGAAGCCACGAGGTCGGGCTTTAGGACTTGTGGGGAATTTGTCGTGGTCCTCTGGTGGTGTAGTAGGCCATAGTGTGCACTGTAGTGTTGTCGGTGGCAGTGCTTCCAAAGTGGAGGCTCGTCGTTGGGCTAGAGCTTTTGTTGATGTAGTCCGAGATGCGACTATCCTCTTCAAGCAGACAAATGTGGTGTAGTCGTCGGACTTGTGGAATTTGTCCTAGAGATGGGGATAGATTATGAAGATGGTGTCGTGTAGTTTTGCCATCTAGACCCAATCCGAGTCTCTGACTACCAAATTGAGCTCTCTTGCGGGACAAGACCTTCTGCATCCTTAGTGGCCCTTTCAAGAACGACGTCTACACCAATGACCCTGCACATTGTCTGACCTTGCTGGGTGGGGTGCCGGCACTGGAGTCGCCCTTTGTCCCTCTTTAATGAGGGACGACTATGTGGACCTGACAAAGGCAACCAGCCATCCTCTAAATGTTTAGCACATCTCACAAATTAACTTAGTTCCACAAACGTTATGTGAGAGTTAGAATACGAAAGAAACAAGATCGTGACGACTGTCAAAGTGGAAACATGCATATCATTGGCAATTAAGGAATTACCGCGTAATTAGGCACACTCAACTCACAACACAAATTGAGAAAGCACAACTAGGATTGGTCTCTCATATGGCCAGCAATTAAAATAATCTTAAATACATCGCACTCTCAACAACAAACTTCATGCATTCATACTAGTAGAACAAGCAAAGAACTAGAGACTTAGGGTCCTAATACGACCTTCGCATGGAGAGACAAAGGAGGTTGCTTGTTGGATGGAGGAGAGATGAGAGGGAACAAATAATGCAGGAGAAATAATTAAGAGTGCAAGGGGGGCTACATGGGAAGAGGAAAGAAATAGGGGGGGAGAGAGAGAAGAAACACGAGTATGGCTGTTGTGTTCCAGTTGAAGGGGGCAACGGTGGCCATGGAAGGAAGGATCAGATCGGATTGGCCAATCCGATTGGATTTGGGTCAAGTTGATCAGATCCCGACCCCCCCAATCTCGATTCATGGACCGGATCGTTCGATCCAGTGCGATCCTCACCCCTTAAATTTTAAAAAAAATGAAATGAATGGTTCACTCCTCTCGGATGAATACTAAAAATGAGGAATGAATAGTATCCTCACTTTTATTGTTCCTTCGAGAGGTATGAACAATATCGGTAGAAGAAGTCGTCATCGCTATCGATCATCGATGTTGTGGCCACTGGCAGTTGGTGACTTCTCATCCTTCGTGGGCAGGAACTTACAGTCTTTGCTGCCGTCGCTACCGATCGCCGATCCTGTCATCATCGGCAGTTGGTGACTTCTCATCCTTCGTGGGCGAGAGCCTTAGCTGGCATGAGAGAAGGAAGAGGCAGCGAAGGGCATAAAAGCTCTTGCACTTTTGGATAAAAACCCCTATAAGGTATCCTTTATTCAAATGAACCTCAAAATAAAAAAACTTATCTCCCCAGATTGGGATGGGACCGACCGATCCGATCCTGATTCCCAATCATGAAGAAGAAGAAGAAGAAGAACTTACCGTCGTTGCTGCCGTCACTACTGATCGCCGATGCTATCGCCACCGACAGTTGGTGACTTCTCATCCTTCGTGGGCGGGAGCCTTAGCCGGCATGGGGGAAGGAAGAGGCAATGAAGGGCATAAAAGCGCCGACATGGGGGAAGGAAGAGGCAACGAAGGGCACAAATCGTCGATGCTGTCGCCACTAGCAGTTGGTGACTTCTCATCCTTCGTGGGCGGGAGCCTTACCCGGCATGGGGGAAGGAAGAGGCAATGAAGGGCATAAAAGCGCCGACATGGGGGAAGGAAGCGGCAACGAAGGGCACAAAAGCCCTTGTACTTTCGTATAAAAACCCTTATAAGTTATCCTTTATTCAAATGAACCTCAAAATAATTCTTTTTTATCTAGATCGGATCGGGATCAATCGATCCCCGGATTGGGATGGGGTTGGCCGATCCGATCCTGATTCCTAATCATGAAGAAGAAGAAGAAGAAGAAGAAGAAGAACTTACTGTCGTTGCTACCGTTGCTACCGATCGTCGATGCTGTCGTCACTAGCAGTTGGTGACTTCTCATCCTTCGTGGGCGGGAGCCTTAACCGGCATGGGGGAAGGAAGAGGCAATGAAGGGCATAAAAGCCCTTGCACTTTTGTATAAAAACCTCTATAAGTTATCCTTTATTCAAATGAACCTCAAAAATAAAAAAAACTTATCTATATCGGATCAAGATCAACCGATCCTTGGATTGGGATGGGACCGGCCGATCCGATATTCCCAATCATTCCTTCATTGGCGACGGCTTGGCTAGGCGTTCGAACTCGACTGGTGAGGATGGTGGCTCTTGTGGGTTGGAACCTTGTTGGGCTTCACGGATGTGGCAAGGAGCAGGTGTGTGGGTGGGTGCGTAGGCCTGCAATGGTCGCAAGATTGATAGGTGGCGGGGTTGATGTGCGTGTGGGTGCTTGGAGGGCATGCTGGCCGCTGGGAGGCCGCGTAGGCGGTAGTAGGGGCTGGCTCGCATGGGGGGGCAATTAGATGGTGGCTAGCTAGCGGATTGGCAGGGCACATGGCATACTTCTGCAGACACCCCTCAGTGTACGTGTCGCATGGGTGATGGCGTGATGGGTGGTGCCTTGCGAACCAGGAAGGGAGAGAGTGTGAGAGTTGGAGGGAAAGAAGAGACAAGAAGACAAAACAGATAGAAGAAAAGGATGAGGGGGTAGGAAAGAAAGTGGAGCTTCTTGGGAACTTGGTGCAGGGGGTAAAGGAAGAAGAAGGTGGCGGAGTGGAAGAAACAGAAATAGAAAGAGAACGAGCAAGAAGGAGAGAGAAGATATGTTCACAATGCATTGGTAGGGCCTCTCACCTACCTCACTCTCGGAGGTTACTTCAACTCCCTCGCACACTTCTTCAATTCTATACAATGATTTGAAAAGAGAGTACATCACTGTTTATAGACCCAAGGAACCCTGAAGTGCTTATCAAACTAGGAATGTGGCTCAGACTACTAAAGCAATACTTAGAAATTCTAATGGGACCCCAAAATAAAGACATAGAAATCCTACTTGGATTGAAAAATAAAGAAGTAAAGATACTTTTAGAATTCTTAGATTGTGTTGATCTCTCTCTCGCTCGCTCTCTCTCTCTCTCTCTGTGCAACCCTTGGTTTGTTGGGGGTGCCAACACTGGAGGGGGCTTTCCCTCTCTCCCCCCTCTAGGTGGGCGTCAGGGAAGGGTATTTTTGTCATAGAAAATTCAACTCATTAGTGCAATTGAATCTGTGAGAAATATTTGCCTCTTCATGAACAGAAGTTAGTCATAGTGGCCTTATAGCAACATTTTGACAAAAGCAATTAAGCACCAGCATGTCTTTGACGAAAAGCATGGAATGAGCAATGACATTCTGTGGACTGCATTTCATGTTGGAAGCTCTTGTTGTTCTTCTCTTTCCACACAAATGTTGAACTCTGCAAATGTATAATATATTTACTCATATTTTTAGAGAATTTTCAGAGATTATTAAGTTTATTATGTGATGGTATGAACTGATATAAAATCATCGCTGTTATATAAATGCCCTTGGGATTCCGTCGGGCGTGCTTATTTATATAAATTGTACGTGCTTTCATGCATTGTAATTTCATCAACCGCCTTGTGGGCGGCGTACACAACAAACCAACAACAAATGAGTCTATCCGACCTTCGAAGAAAGGCAAGCATATAAACTACTCTTATTGGAGTACAATGATTGTTTCGCCTTCACTTACAAGGAAATGTCCGAGTTGGATCCCTCAGTGACTGAACACAAGTTGGCAATACTCTCCACTAATCAAGCAGACCCAAAGGTGTATGCGTTATGAACTGGAAGTAAATGTAGAAGTTGATAAGCTCCTAGATGTGGACTTCGTAGAGCCTCGCATATACCCAATTTGGCTCGCCAATATTGTCCCAGTAAAGAAAAAGAATTGATAGCTCCGAGTCTGCATCGACTTCGGGGGCCTGAACAAAGTATGCCCGAAAGATGACTTTCCAATCCCAATCACTGAAACCATGCTTGATATGACCACAAGACATGAAGTCTTATCATATTCATAGACGGATCGTCATGTTGCAACTTGATCTGTATGGCCATCAAAGATAAAAATCATACTGCCTTTCGGGCTCCCAAAGGAATTTTCAATTACAAGAGAATGCCTTTCGGTTTGAAGAATGTAGGTGTTACTTATAAAAGGGCCATGGCCAAGATCTTTGATGAAATGCTGCACGACTTGGTCAAATGCTATGTTGACGACCTGGTTGTTAAAACCAAGGGGCGGGAAAATCGCTTGGCCAACCTACACTGAGTCTTTGAAAGGTTCTAGCAATACCAGCTCAAGATGAATCTGATGAAGTGCACCTTTTGCATGTCAAGCGGTAAATTTCTTGGCTTCATCGTCAGGTACCGGGTATAAAAATAGACTCGGACAAAATCAAGGCAATTATGAAGCTGTCGCCTCCCAGGAATTTAACCGAGCTCAGATCTCTTCAAGGAAGACTCTCCTATGTCAGAAGATTCATCTTTAACCTATTGGGGAGATGCATGCTCTTTGGAAAGTTAATGAAGAAATGAGCACCTTTCATATGGGATCAAGAGTGCCAAAATGCCTTTGAATAAATGAAGGAGTACATGCTTACTCTCCCGGTGTTGGGGCATTGGTAAAAGGGAACCCTCTCATACTTTACATTACTACCATGGAGGTCTCGCTCGGAGCCTTGTTGGCGCAAATCAATGAGGGCGGTAAGGAACTACCACTATACTACAGAAAGCTGATCGACTCTGAACATCGGTATTCTCCCATGGAAAAAGTGTGCCTGGCACTAGTCGTCGTCGTCAAAAGCTGAGGTCCCACTGGGTAGAACTAATATCAAAGTTCGACCCACTTAAATTTCTTCTCAAACAGTCCAAATTGTCAGGAAGGATTGGGAAATGCGCTCTACTCCTCATGGCGATTGATATTACCTTCGTCATGCAAAAAGCGATCAAAGGACAAGGAATGGCCGAGTTCTTGACGGCACATCCAGTCCCAGCAGATTCTCCCCTAAATGCCGCACTCCCTGATGAAGAAACACTCTCGGCCCAACAAAGTGCAGAAAATCAAATTGAAGATGTCCTACCATAAAAAGAGGACGACGCCCTCGCAATTGACTTGCCTTGCTGGGTGCTCTATTTTGATGGCGCCTCCCGAACAGTCAAAAAGATTGACGGCACCACAAGCCTCTCCTTAGGGGCTGGTATAGTCTTCGTGACTTTATAAAGAGGAATTCTACACAATTCATGTGCTCTCATGGAGCCGTTGATCAACAACGAAGGAGAGTATGAAGTCTTAATAGTGGGACTTCAAATTTCCTTGGAGATAAGCATCAAATGCATCAAAGTCTATGAAGACTAGCAACTGGTCATACGACAAGTCATCGGTGATTATGATGTTCAAAAACAAGACCTAGTTCCTTACCATGCCGCTGTGATAAGGCTTAAGGAGAAGTTCTACTTATTTCAAGTTGGTGACGTCCCCGGGAGTAGAAACTCCCAGGCGGATGTCCTTGCCAAATTGACTTTGGCCATCAAGCTTCCCCTAAGGAAGAATTAGATATAATAATTAGGCACCGAAGGCTCATGCCAAGTGTGCTAGACGAAGAATCATGTCTCATAGTTTTTGAGGTCAACACCATTCAAGAAGACAATGTTGTGGCAGAAGAAGATTGGCGCGAGCCAATCATGAAGATAAAAAATGGCCTGCTCCCTCCAGATCGGGCTCAAAGTGTTCAACTTTTGCGTAGAACTGCATCCTATCAATTAATAGAAGGCCAACTATTCAAGCTTGTCCATGAAAAGGACAAATCTCTTCTTCTGCGAAGTCTCTTACCAAGAGAAGCTAAGACAGTAATGGGCGAGGTCCACTCTGGATTGTGCGACACTCATCAAGCAGGAGATGGAATGAAAAACAATATCAAACTCAAAGGATTCTATTGTCCGACCATATATGCGGACTGTAACCAATACGCACGTACATGTCATCAATGTCAAGCCTTCGTCCCTGTGCCAAGAAGACCTCCAATTCATTGCATCCTACAACCCCCACGTGGCCATTTGTAGAATGGGGAATAGATATCGTGGGACCCTTCCCTCTATTATCCAAAGGCTATAATATAAGTTCATCTTGGTTGCATCAAATTATTTTTCCAGATGGGCCGAAGCCATTCCTCTCAAAGAGTTAAACGGAGAAGCCGTCCCCCGGTTTGTCAAACATTACATTATATATAGATTTGGCATTTCATGTTGGATTATGTCAGATAACGCCACGCCATTCGGAAATAAGGCCGTATATTAACTTGCAGCAAAATCTTATATCGACTAGAGGACATCAATGGTCTACAATCCTCGGGCCAATATATTGGTTGAAGCATTCAACAAAATCCTTTGCAAGCTCTTGGTCAAAATAGTTGGTGGCCGTAGAAAGGGGTGGGGCGAGAAGATACATGAAGCTCTTTAGGCACATCGAATAGTCTACAAGACTCCCATCAGGTGTTCACACTTCTCCCTAGTTTATGGGATAGTAGCTATAGTTCTTGTGGAAATTAAAATGGCATCATACCGGGTAGCAATACATATCGGCTTGCAAGGACAAGAGCAAAGTGAAATAGAAAGAAGACTTGAAGAACTTTCCAATATGGAAGGGAAAAGATTAGAAGCTTACAAACATCTCAAGGCATATCAAGCCCGAATGACATGAGCCTATGATAAACTCGTAAGAGATGGGTGTTCAAAAGAGATGACCTCGTCATGGTTAAAGTAAAAGAAGTGATGGCGTGGAGGTCCAGTGACAAACTTCTTCCCAACTGGTGTGGACCTTGTATTGTCTAGGGAGCCTATGAGGGAGGCGCATACCTAGTCGTAGACTATCGAGGAAACACTTATTTCCCTCCACTCAATTGAAAACATGTGAAGCTGTATTATGCTCCACAATACGAGTTTGTACAAAGATCATCCCAAGGTGACTTATCATCTTAGAAAAAAAGTGGGGCTTAAAATAAAGGTGTCTCGATAGACTTGAGCATTAGTTTGCTGGTTGCTTAAGGGTAAAAAGGTCTAAACCCGGCAGAGGTGAAAATCCGAAAGGGCGTGTCAAGAAAAAAGGTAACTCCTCGGCATGAAAATTTGCATGGGCGCGTTGGAAAAAGCAAAAGGGGGTTATTGGTGAAAACCCGAAAGAGCGTTAAAACTAGTAAGGTAGTTAAAAAAATAAAGGGAAAAAGGTTAGAGACAACAACAATTGTATTAAATCTATCAGCTCATTTAACTTCTATCATTCATCAACAAAATTGGAAACCTGAGACAAGTCCTCGGGGTAACCACCAAAATCGATGAATGCTGAAAAAAAACAGATGAATCAACCAATGATGAAGGCACATGAAGTAGACTTAGAGATGGCGGGACTTTCTTCTCTTTCAACTCTTCAACTTGGGATTACTTAGTAGCAATTTCATTTTGGAGGTCCGCACCTTTATGAGTGAGAGTTGTTGTTTCAATTTGCACTTGTCGTATTTCCTCGTCATCCAATTGCGTGGTGGCCATCAATTCTTGTGCTTTATCCATCAATCCTTGAGCAACTTCTTGGAACTTTGTTGCCTTTGCAAGATTCTAGGCCTGCTTCGCTCACGACATCGCTGCGGCTCTAGGCGATGTTAGCCTTTGAATGTAGTTCATGGGCCTCTCCTGTTAATATAGAGACTTCATGTTCAAATTGCTGAATTTTTAAACAATGGGCTTTCCACTCTGAAGCTTCATAATGGTGGTGAAACTCCTCCCAAATGCTATACACGACGGCCATCCAAGGCTCATTGGGCAGCCACAACACATGATAAGCTTGGGTGTTTCTTTAGAGAGCATCTTGTATAGCTTCAATAGAGGGAGATGTCTTTTCTTGAAACAAGGTCAGGATGCTATTGATAAGCGTGTCAAGTATCATCTCTGCCCTTACAAGTAGTGTAGATTGAGGAGCATCCGACCACTCAACTCCATGGCCCGAGAAATCGTCAGACTGGGTTGGTACATACTCTCGATCCGCCATCTCTGAAGAGACGATGTCCTGTAAAAAAGAGAGAGAGAGAAAGAAAGCAAATAGTCATGATAATGTCTCCCTCAATAAAATAAGTGGGAAAATAAGGTGCCTCCAAAAAGTCCATCTTCATACTTTGTGAGACGACCACCTCCTTAAAAGACTCTTTCCCAGGCTTAGACTTGGAGTTGTTTGCCTCCACAATTTCTGAACTGGTTGCCGAGGAAGGTGCTAGTGGGTCTACAATGGTTCTAATTGCTCTTGGAAAAGCATGATGCATGTTAACCGTAAATAAGGATGCCACAAAACAATAATTTGGAAAGAATGAAGTACCCGATGGTACAAGGTCCTTGTTGTCCAAAGGAGTAGGGGTAGCAAGTTTCACACCAGAAGGCGGAGTCCTTGCACCCTTTATATTGGGGATTGTTACGTGCAGTGAAGTGTCTTCAGCTCTCCCTAGAAAGCAAAACACCGTGCAGAAGTTATTCCAATTCTTTGGAGTTAAATACACGAAAGGGAAGATAGGCAACGCAAAGTACCTAATGGGCCAACATCCTCATTCTCAGAGAAATATGGAATTGTAGACTGCAAAACAAGGGAAAGGACCTTGCATTTCCCCTACCGGCGGCCACCAATGATTGGGAGAGTTTGCCATTCAGCTCATCCAGTGATGAATCCATTGGACGACAAATCTGCATGACAGAGTGTTCAATGACTTCTGTGGAAAGGCGGCGAACATTTCCCTCCGTTGGTTGGAGTGACTCGGTAACTCCCATGGGCGGACAACCTAAAGGTGGCGAGGAAGTTATGTCTTAGTGAAAAAATGTTGTCATTAAAGGAGCTACTGAAATTCTGAAAAGAAAAAAGGGAGGTTTACCTTCGAATCCAACATCAAAACTCAAAAGCTGATTTTCAACTGAAGGATGATAATTTTCATCCATATCAGTTGATGCTTTGGTTAAAATAGGAGCTTCTGGATGAGCCTCCATGTCTGGCGACCTAGTCTCGGCAATCAGCTCTGTTGTTAGGGACACCTTGGGAGACTCTGTAATGGAAGAATCTATTGCTATACAAGGCAAGGAGGCAGCAAGCAGATTAGTCAAATAATGAAGAACAAAGTAAATTGAAGAATTAAAAGGTTAAGGACCAGATATATTCACGAGTAACGTGAGTAACCTGGGGCGCCACTAAATTGCTGGAATGGGGCAAATGGCCAGACCCAAAAAAGCTAAGCTGGCCGCCACGGTCTCCCCGAAAGATGGTTGCGGGTCTTGTTGTGCGCAAATTTCAGCCAATAAGGCTTTAGTGTAACCAGCGACAACTTCTCGTTCAATATTGGGGGTGATCTGAATACTCGGCCAGATCTTCATTCAGCTTAGAATGTAGAAGAGCAGTAAACTCTTTCATGGACTCGGTTGAGCTCGCACTGCCAGAACCTGCAAATGAAGAATGTCATGTAACTCAGTAATCAAAAGAAAGGGATACAGATGTGAAATTGCGTAAGTGCTCACCCAGTGGGTTAGAATGATTGTCAATGCCTGGGTCTATCCTTTGCTCATGAGGTGTCATCATGCCTTTGGCCTCAAAGTTTTCTTCTGGGAGAAAAGGGAAAGCACAGTTAAAGAATTAGGATTGCTATGTAACACCTTGCAAAAGGAAGGTATGAATTTAAATGGGGCATACCAGGCAAAGTATCGTCTGTGGGCTCCCCACATGAAAAGAAAGGTGAGTCACCCGATAAGGGGTTGTAATTGTCATTCATTAAGTTGGAATCATGAGGATCGCCTTCTTCCTCACCCGTCTCGAGTTCGAGCGGGGTGTTCTCATCCACAAGAGGGGGATTTCCTGCATTTTTGGCATTAATGTCAGAAGGGCCGAAAAGTAAAAAGGAAAAAAAAGTGGAGAATAGCAAACGCAATTTAGCAAAATTTTCAGTAAGAAGAATCAAGCAAATGAGCAAAAGCTACCATGCTACTTTTCTTGTGAAGTCGCCTCCCTAGTGCGTGGGCGAGATCTTTAATTGGCGTCACCATCATCTTCAGTTGCCCTTCACCTTTTTGGGGGTTGAGGCCTTCCTCCTCTTGGAGGTGTTAGAGGTGGTACCAACAGTGATGAAACTCACTACAGAAAAAGCAAGGAGAAGAATCAACAAACATTTGTAACAAAATGAAACTCAACAAGGGAAATATATCATAATTTGAAGAAAGAAAGCCGAATTGGTGGCTACATACCTTTTGGGGCAGGAGAAAAGATAGGTTGTAATACCATCTTTTCAGGTTTGAGACCTATGACTTTGCTCGCCTTCTTTACTACATCCCAAATATCTTATAAGGTTGTCCCATTCTCGATCAACGAGATGTACTTAAAGGGGCCAGCACATCCAATGACATTTATCAAGTGTCTCTCCCATCGTGCCCAAAGATCGTTGTTGAAACCCTATGGAAGAAGCTTAGTCATCCCGGAGGCATTTTGGGGATAGCTATAATCTGATAAGAAATGCTCCCACTACGAATAAACTCTTTGGATTGCTAAAAAGTTGCCTTTCTTTGAAGGAGTGTTAGTTGGGCGCCTTAGAGGCTTGATCGCCCCCAAATAAGGAACCCAATTGACTGAGATGGGTCCGTTCTTAGCCTCCCATTTTGCACGAAAATCACAAACTACTTTAGCATTATGTGGGAACTGAGCATAAAGGAAAGAATGTTCACTTATAAGAGGAGGTAAATCCCTTCTTTTCAAGTGAGCTTCCTTGGCCTACTTCAATTTCTGTAAAGGTTGTCTGAAGACATTGCTATGTTTGAACCATTAGCGAGCATAGTACATGTCAATGTATCTGACCTTTTTTCTATCTGGGAAAGTACAACCTGGTTTCGGCTCCCATCTAAAAAAATAATCGCACTAGTTGGCTGCAACCAAATGGGTGTAATGGTTCCTACATAGTCTCCCTTCTAATGAAAAATCAGCGTTTGGAGGCATTGACTGATCATATTCGAAATTCCGCACAAAATGGTGTGAATAGTAAGGCTCTAGAAAGGTGGTGTTGTCTTTGCGGAAAACAAGGACACTCGGCCTCGTGTAACAAAGTCAATCTTCAGAAAATGAATGGCTGGGAGTTGGATGGTGAGGAAGATTATAAGTAATACCATTTGGGATGTCGATGGTATAAGGCTTGAAGTCATATGAACTGTGCGCGAAGTCCAAGCCCCCTCCTTTATTTGTGGGAAGAAAAGAAAGCGCTTTTCGAGCACCTGTCAACTACTCCAGTGGACTCTGATTCGGGCGATTTCAGAACAAGAAAATTAACGGAGCCGCGGGGTTCTCTAAATCAACATGTTGGCACAACCCAGGAACTAGTAAATAGGCCCAAGCACTCAAGTAATGAGTGGCCATCAACACACTTCTGTCTCGGGGTGAGCTGTGAGCCGTCAAATTCCCCAGACCATGGTATATATTTGCCAGGGTAACTGGCGCAATAGAAAGTATGTGACCATCAGCTAGAAGGCAGGCCGAATATATCAACTCAGTTCACACAAGATCTTCACCGTGCGGCATGACAAATGTCGCAAGCCAGTGGACAAGATAGGTTGCTAAATATGGCTTGTCTGGCAATGTATAGGGATTCCACTCCTTGTTCTCTGGTGCAGACAGATATTGCTTGCGCCTCTGCAATTGTAAAAGAAGCTGATAATACCGATCCAGGGGCCTATCATCCTCAGTAAAGGCCTCATAAAAGCAAAATGGCTCATTGTAAAGTGAAGGATCCATGCACAGAGGTTGACCCTCACGGTGTTGGTGGAAACAGATGGAGTCTTTTCCTTCTCTCCAAACTTTTATTAAATACAGAACTAAAAGGCAGTCTCTACTGCCCCGTGCCCGTGGAATATTCTCTGTGCAAATTAGCGAGTGTCACCTCCTCATAGGGACGCCCAAAAACAGGGAGACAAAACCTGTGAAAACTCCATAAATCTATAGCTGTCTCGCCCTTGGCGGTGGCAAAAGTGTTCCACCGATGGTTGAACCTTTCTGCCCAAGCTTGAAGTAAGTATGTGCAGCAAGGGTGTCCATAAAGGGTGGCTATGACTGCACGACGAATGCCGACATGATCCAAAATCTCGTGGTAATGTTGCAGTATTCCCATTAGCCATTTAATGGCCCCTAAATAAAACCAGTGGGAAGAAATCGTCGACTATCTCCCATACCAACTTGGTGTCGACCCACTCATTATTTTGTTCAAAAAACACAATTTGTCATAGCCTTTGGCAGCAAACTGTGAGCCAGATGGCGTAAAAAACAAACCAGAAATTGAAGTTGGACTGAGTTTGTGCTGGCTAAATAGTTCCCATACAGTTGGTGTCATTGTTCGTGCTTTAGTGTGACAATTAGAGTCAGCACTGAAAAAGCCCAATTGAGTGGACGTTAGAAATTGGACCTGGCGAGGAAAACCTAGTGGAAGGCTAGGATAAGAAGTAGCACATGTTCCAAGCATGTTGTCTTGCTCTGCCAAAATTGCTTTATCGAGTTGTCGCCGCTTAGCTGGCAAGCACGGATCATCCTCGTCCATATCCTCGAGAAAAAAGTTTTGAAGGAACGGAAACAAGTATTCACATAAGGGAAAATGCTTCGAATAATCTCCAATGCGCTGGTACTAGTAGAGGTTTCTATGCTTGACAATCAAAGTCTGGTCAACCTCTCCACCCTCTGGGGTGAACTTGAGAAGTGGGCCTTTAGCAATAATGGCTAATTGTCGATTAAGAGAAAATAAGTTCTCTTTGGTGACTCTTGGAGGACCCAACAGAGGCATTAATTTCTTCGATAGGGTAGGGGTCATGTCCCTGTCCCTCCCTGTGGATCTCTGGTCACGACTCTCTCTGGCACGAGACATGTTGAATGCTTGCAAAATGGAGGAAAAACAATCAGCACTAATATATTTGCAAGAAAGCAAATCAAGGCATGGGAGTCAAGAAAATTAACAAGGTGCACGGGCCGCGTGCCGTCACTTTCGGCTCCGACGGACATCCCGTGGGGAGAATTTGTTGAACCCCGCAAATTTACAATATTTTTCTGATATTTTCAGAGAATTTTCAGAAATTATGAAGTTTATTATGTGACGGCATGAAATGATATAAAATCGTCGCTGTTATATAAATGTTCTTGGGATTCTATTGGGCGGGCTTATTTATACAAACTCTATGTATTTTCATGCACGAGAATTTCATCAAATGCCTTGTGGGCGGCATAAAGTCACATACCCACGCAACAAACTAACAAAAATTGAGTCTATCCAACCTTCGTAGACCGTTCTTGGTGTCCTGGAGGGTGGTCCCTATGTTGCAAAAAGGGCGGACAGCAAGGTGTCTTGAGAAGAAGACAAACTAAAAAACCTCCATGTGCTGCAACCTTTGACTGGAAAATTGCTTGAAAGGGACAGTACAAGGGCTTTTATAGCTCTTTAACGTGCCAGCAAACCGGAGGGCCCCCGCCCCCTCCTCCTTCCACTCTCCCTCTATTGCGCAAGACAGTCGGAGGGAGCCCCTCCGGTTGTGTAGTACCGGAGGATCCCCCTTCCGGCTGTGCAGCACTGGAGGGACCCCCTCCGGTTGCGCAAAACCGGAGGGAGCCCCTTCCGGTTGTGCAAAGGTAGAGGGAGGTCCCTCCGGTCCTCTCTCATAAAAAAAGAAAAGAAGGGGGAGTGGGGGGGGACCCGAAGGCACGTCTTCTAGCAATTAATGCACCAAAGGTGGAGGGAGTCTCCACGTTTCTCACCTCTTCCCATATAAATAGGAGGGCTTGGCCAAGAGGAAAGAGAACTTCACTCACACCAAACCTTTGGAGATCTCACTGGAGCAAGTTTGAAGGAGCACTTTGCGCAGGAGCAGAGCTTGGAGCGGCCTTCTTCCAAGGCTTGAAGATTTGAAGAAGCTTGTCAATTTGTGAAAAAGCCTCATCTGAGGGTATGGTGACAAAAATACCCCCGACTTGAGGAGAATGCCTTGTACTTCATCAAGATTTTTATAAGTCTCAAAAAATCATGTGAAACCCAGAAATATTTAATGTTCTGGGAATATGTTGTCAAATCATGGGAAAACCCTGCAAATTTCAGAAATGACAGTTTTATTTTAAAGTTTTTTAAAATCGCAGAAATATTCATGAAATTCTGGAAAAATCATGAAAATTTAGAAATTGGAGAAGAATGATTCAAGTTTTGCATGAATGTCCTTGAGACTGGGAAAAACCATTGCTTTGTTTAGAAACTTGAAAAAATTACAGTTTTACCCCAGAATTTTGTGAAATTGCATAAATGTCCAAGAAAATTGAAGAATGCACAAAAGTGTTATGAATATTCAGAAATTACAGTTTTACTCCCATAGCTTGGTAAAATTGTAAATAAACTCTCCTCATAGGGAAAATTGCAAAGAAACCCTAACTTATGGGAAAATTGCAAGAATATCCCACGCTCACGAAAGTTAAGAGCATACTCTTGCCTCCACTAAGGATATCAATCATTACAAATATACCCCTGCCTTTGGCTGTTAGTGTCTTCTTTAGACATAAGTAAACTGATGGTCTGAATGCGATCATATGGCGATCCAACGTTCAGATTGGCATAAATCCCTCAATATCACAACGGATATTGCGGAGGTTTAAATGTATCTTTGGCAGTTAATCAAAGATATTCGGACCTTACGCTGATGTAAATAAACGCTGATTACGGTCAGTAGGGAAAAGTTTACCACACGAACCCTAAATCTTCTGATAAATTGATCTCGCGGAATTAATCATGTACATGCTAAATCAATCAGCTTAAAATGTACATAATTGTTCAACAAATAAACATTTTTACCAAATATTTATTTTATTTAATTCTGTGTGTGAAACAACAGCCCACAGCACAGCTGCAATGGGAAGTATCCAGGGCTGATCATCAGCAGTGGGGGGCTTAAAACTCTTCCATTTCTTCATCAGTTGTAGGATAGGATCTGATTCTTCTCAATCCAAACAGATAATATCGAAAATTATAGGCCATATATGATCCGCAGATCCACAAATTACAAACGAATGATCTTAGTTTTCTTCAAACATTCCACAGGGTCACAGACATTTCCCATTCACATTCTGTTTGAATGTTGACTTCATCTCATATTGCCCTAGACCAATCTCTACATAAAAGTTTTAATCTTGGCTGGCTATGAGTCCTCCATGTGTATTTAACCTGTTCATGACTGCATGTGGCCCATTTTCTGCAGGAACTTACCGAGTGATGTACTTGATAACTTCTTATTAGCTTCCATCCCCATGTTTTAATATCCTCTTGTATTTGGGTTAATTACTAGAATTCCAGATTTCAAACAACTCCATAGACTCCCCAGTCTCATCATTTGTGAAATTTCTTGTAAAGCTTATAGTTGTTAAGGCAGTTGCCTAGGCACCATTGGGTGATTGGGTGCTTTTATAGGACCTAGGTGTTGGGCTGCCTTTTTTGAGCCCAGAAAGGCGGTCCTGGTGCTTGCTCAGTCCCGTTGTTGGTAACAAGATCTGGTTACATCCGATCATGTTTTTACCCACCCTAACCTCCTCAAGTCCCCAACCTCTCGAGTCCCTGACCCCATCTAGGGATTTGCCTGCTCCTTGCTGCCGTTGTCTTAGTGCTGCCTTGCCACTGTTTGCCACTGCCACGGCTGCCATCCGCCAACACCAGTGTCTTTCTCTTTATCTCACTCTTGCATGTAAGGGCTGGCCTGCATTAGGAGGCTCCCAGAGCCTGCGTCCATGAGCTTGACTCCTCCCACCCTTCACTGCTGTTGCCTCCTTGTTGTCATCTGCTGCCAGCCACCATCACCTGTGCATCTCTCCCTCTCTTGCTCTTGCTCACAATGGCTAGCCTGCAACAGGGCTCTTAGTCTGTGGCAACCATGAGGCCAACCTGCAAAGCTCCCCATCCACCCTTTTCTCTCTTTCTCTATCATCTCTCTGAACACACTTGGCCACTTCTCTCTCTCTTACACAGATGCTGACACCTCCATCTCCCCCCCCCAAAAAAAAAGCAAAAAGAGAAAAGAAAAAAAAATTCCTATGATTAGGCAATCAGGGACGTCAAGTCGCTTTGGATTGCCCTACAGCCTTGACAACTATGCTACGGGGTGTTTGCATTCTCCAAGCTTCCCATGAAAATTAAGAATCACTGAAAATACTTCATTGGAAAGTGAAAAAACATGGAAAATATTTTACCAAAAAGGAAAAACATGTGTTTGCAAATTTTATGTGAAAATGAATGGGTAGAAACACATGTTTATATTTCCATAATGAAAAACATTGCATGCTACCAACTTACTTGCCACATAGGATGACATGGTAAGATTCTCCCTCCTAAATAATAGGAGGGGGGAGAGAGAGCGTGGGTGGGAAATCTCTCCCGGGAACTATTTCCCCAGGGGAAGGGGTGGGGAAATAAACTCCAGGGAAATAGAGAATATTCTGAAAATCTGGAAATATTTTTCCGGCTAACCTTTGCTTGTGTTTGCAAATTGTGTGTAAATTAGTTAGCAAAATATTTCCTGGGATTTTTTTTTTGAGAATGCAAACACCCCCTAAAGCTTAAGTCTCAGTTCTTTCCCTATTGTGTGCATAACCCATACACCGTTTCCCATCTAGATGTGGCCAAACTCAAAATCTTATCTCATGACTGTTTCCCAGTCTGAAACTAGTAGGGACAATGATGACCCGATCGGAGATTCCAAGAGGAGAAAAGAAAAGTAAAAGGAAAAAAATCCTGTTGACAATTTTTAGCATCTAAGCATCCCTATTCCCTGTCCTCAATCATGTCCGATAGCCGCTTTGTAAGGAGTACCTTATTAGTGGTACCATTCCCAGCTCTGCATATCACCCTGCCACATAATTTGGCAGCTGCTCCCACTCTGGGTTTTGCTGCGTCCTTCCAGACGAATCTATCCTGATAGTTTCAACTTTCATTTCCACTGTCTGTGCTATCTTGAATTAAATGGAAAAGAAACAGTGATAGACTCAGACAAAATCCAGTGACCATCTGCCAAGAAGGACTTAACTTTCTAAATCCTGTCTGGCAAATCTCTTGATGATTCTGTCCCAGGCAGTCACTCAGCTCCTCTGACATGGGAAATCTTTCCGGTTGGGTTGCAATCCAGATGTTCCTCCAAGCTTGATTTTATCACCTCACCCCACCTAACCTGGCAAGTTTACTCCTTTGGAAATTAATCTTATGACCAGTCATTTGCTACTTTCACAACCACCCACCCCAACCCCGCCCTGCCAAAAAGAAGAAAAAGAAAGGAGTTCAATCCTTCAACCCATGCTTTCTTCTGCACCATACTTAAAATACAATGAATCATTATCTGAGATAGGTGATCCCTTGCCTCAAATCCCTTGAACGTACAAAACACAAGCATGGAGCTCCATTCACGAAGATCAAGGACCTTGCTGTAAGCAAGCAATTCTTGACCTGTTCAATCCATTTTTCCTTTAATCCATCTGTTTAACTCCTAGAAAGCATTACCAATTGATTTTATCATTGATCTTCTCAAAATCAAGCTTGAGGGCCAAACAATCCCTTCTCCTTTTTCGGCTGTTCATAAATACATTCAGGTGCACCCATAAAATTACCTAGAGACCAAATGGTCTGGATTTAGTGCTGACTGGTTCATGAATCATCACTACATATCAGTCAGCATTCTAATGGCTTATTTCTATTTGGTTGGAGAATGGCAGCTTCAAATCCTGGGAACAGTATGCCCCAATTAATTTAATACTTTGTTTGCAAGCATGTTTAAAGTTCACTGCAGCCTTTGGGTTTTTAGGAGTTTCTGTCTTTCATAATATTTCCTTTTCTCTTTGTCCTATGGAAAGGAGTTGCATATTGTTGCCTATGCATCCTTTTCATTTCATCTGTTAACATCTTGTTATGGGCAAGGTTCGCTGTACTGCCGGTCCACGCATGGTACGGCACGGCTGTGCTGCGACTTTTTTTTTTTTTGGCCTTCTCTCGGCGGAGAGAGGGGGGGTCTGCAGGAGAGAGAGGGGAACGCACCGCCGCGGCCGCCTCCATTCTCCCCCCCACCGTGGCCGCCTCCTTCTCCATCCTCCGCCTCAACTGTGACCTCCTCCTTTGCCCTCTGCCTCTGCCTGTACCTGATGTGGGCCGCAGGACAGAGAGGGGAACACACAGCTGCCTCCTCCCTCCGCCGCCTCCGTGGCCTGCCGCCTCAGCCATGACCTCCTCCACCACCACCCACCCTCCTCTGCTGCCTCTGTGCGCATTATTTATTCGTTTAAAGATTGATTCTCGGAGGAATAGTAAAAGTGGGAATGAATAGGATCCACTTTCATTCCCCCTTTACTAGTATTCCGAGAATCCCTTCTTCCCTTCCCCTCCGCTCTCTTCTCTCCTCTCCTCAGACCTCTCCCTCCGCCGCCGACCTCCGGCTGGCCTCCTTATTGGCCGCTGCCTCCGCTGGGCCGTCGGCGACCTAGTACTGGATCGAGGGTGTGCTGACGTACCAGCATGCCGGTTTTCCGCTGGTATGATCCGGCATAGCCAATATACAGCGGCACGGTGTGGTACGGCAAACCCTGGTTATGGGGGACCTCCTTTTGCATCTTTGCCCTTTTATTATTATTATTATTATTTCATATTTTTGACATCTGCTTAGTCCTTTTTCCTTGTGAGGTGGACAGTTTTTAAAGTTTCATTTGCTTTCAGGTTTTTCGTTGCATATCTGCATCCTGTGGACATTTCTATCATCCACCTTGTGTTGCAAAGCTTTTATATCCGGAGAATGAAGCTGAAGCATCGGCACTGGAAAAAAGGATTCCTGCTGGAGAGTCATTTCTCTGCCCTGTCCATACATGTATAGTTTGTGGACAATTTGAAGACAAAGATGCAGAGGAGTTGCAATTTGCCATGTGTAGGCGGTGCCCAACATCTTACCATAGAAAATGCCTACCTCGGTAATCTTAACAACATTCTTATTCTTCTTTTTTTAGATGACGAGGGAAACCTAGCTTTTACCGGCAAACCCTGGGTGGCTGCAGATGGAGAAACACCGGCACACCAGTCCATCCGCCCCCATGCGGAATTCAACTCAGGACCTCCGGTTCCTTAGCCGGAGTCATCCCAACAGTCCCGCTATGCCCCCCCCCCCCAGTTGTAACATCATTCTTTGCAGTGTAAACCTTGTGGATCTCATTATTGCGTACTAAGAGCTTGATTGCATTACAGGGAAATTTCTTTTGGGGATTCAGAGGATGAAGATGTTGAGCAGAGAGCTTGGGATGGCCTGATCCCTCATCGAATCTTAATATACTGCCTGTAAACTTAACTGTTCTATATGCCAATATCATGCTTGGTCTGTTCCATTATCATCTTCTACTACTTACAAGCTATGTTTTAATAGGAAACATGAGATAGATGAAGATATTGGCACGCCAGTAAGAAACCACATCAGATTTCCTGGAACCCTGGAGAGCAAAAGGGTACTGCCAACAGATTCAAGCAGAGTCAAAGTTTTGGCAAAAAGGAAGGCTGAAGACTTGTTCAGAGAGAAAAACTCTGAAAAGTTGAGCAAGACCATTGAACGAGTTCGCTCGAGCGTAGAGGCAAGTGACAATGCTAGATCTGGATCTGCACTTCTGCCTAATAAAAAACTGAAAATATCTGATACATCAAAAAAAGATTTGAAAGATAGCACAAAGAAGGTGTTTGTTTTGGACAAGAAGAAGAAGTTTCCTCTGACAGATGAGAAGGTAAATGAGTTAGAGCCTCTCAAATCTGTGAAGAAAGACATGCTGAGCACTAAAGTTGGAGAGGTTGACCCCTCCAGAAAGAAACAAGGCACTGTAGTTTCTTTAATAGATGACGAAACTAAAAAGAGGTAAAAATGTTTATCTATTCCATAGTTTGTCTACATTGAGGTGTTCTTTTGGTTGTCAATTATTGCTAGATTCATCACTGCAGCTGCGTGTGCCTAAACATTTTAATCAGTAATCTTGCTATGCAGAATTATGCTTTTAGTAAAGAAATCACCTTCATCGTCATTAACAGTGGAAGATTTGGTGAAAAAGAAGCGGTTTCCAGCTACTTATGCTCACTGTACAAGAAATGTAGGCAAGACCATTACACAAGGAAAGGTAGAGGGTTCCATTGAGGTAGGTTATCTTTACTCAGGTATTACAATGACATTTCCCAAGTACGATTGATGCTTTACCTGTACTGTCTATGCGATTATACTGTAGGCTGTTCGAGCTGCCTTACAAAAATTTGAAAAAGGCTGCAGGATTGAGGACGCCAAAGCTGTTTGTGGACCTGATATTTTGAATCAGATACTCAGCTGGCAGGTATTTGTGGATCCCTCTTATTCGTGTCTGAAATTTGTTTTCTTTTTTATTTGTTGATTGTCGTTTTTGAATATTCTTCATATGGTAGGCAGTAGTTCCCACTGCTTTGATTTTCCATTGCCTGCTGAAGGGTGTATAAACTAGTTAGACATGATAATAAAATGATGTGGGGTGGATAAACTTTTGAGGGACTTTTGGCATACTTTAAACTTGTGAGTGCCACTCAGGCTTATAAAAAGTTATGTACTCACAAATTCAGCTATGTTATGCTTATGCTTTATACTTGTGAGTGCCATCAGCTTACAGAAAAACATGTAGGGCCGCTTTGATAACCGGATACGTCACCCACGGGTGGCGTATTCGCCGGTTCTGCCGGTCTCACCCCGTTCTCAGTTTGACAAAGACTCGAGCAACTGATTCTAACCGTCCTTTAGCAGAGGAAAACCCGGTTATCTCATTCGACCCCGCGAGGGCGAATACGCCAACCCAGGGATGCCCCACCCCAGCCTTAACCCGCTCGGATATCAAACCGGGCCGTAAGGTGTCCATAAGTTCAGGTATGTTGTACATGGTAGGCTAGGTGATAAAGCTGTATTTGGAACAATGTGATAGTGATGATTGAAAGTGTTAGGCTGGAGTAGTGTAAAGTCCTCATTGACAAAACAAGAAATGAAGGTTTAGAAGGCTCGTTGATTGAGGCCAGCATAAGCGAGCAATGGCTAACATAGTTTGTCCATATTAAATGAAAATTAGAGGTGGCTTCGATGAGGGGAAGTTACCAATCAAAGTTGAATCATGTAAGAAGAGAGGCATGGGACACATGGATGGAGTCATCGAGAGTGCACTTAAGAATGCTTAATGGTGCCTGCTGTAAATATCTTACTCTCATTGGAGACCCATAAGTGAGCTTTAACTGTGATAATCTGGTTAGCTGCAACTCACTTCTTGGATTTTCAGCAAGTCAGTTTTATTATTTGGTTGTCTGCACTGAGTTCTTGGACGTTTTGACTGTTTCATTATATTAATTACCATCACCACATTATAGTTTAATTTCTAAGATATGATATTAGTTGAAAAATTTAACATATTCATAGCTTTATATTCTGATGACAAATAAGATAATTTGTGAAATTTTGTCAACTACAAACATCTGACTTTGAAAAAGAAAGCATTGTGCCATAGATTATCTCAAGCCACATGATGTTCGCCATTTATGATAGGGGAGGGAGTCCCATCTCTGGTGAACACCTCTCCTTCTTTATGTTCTCTCAGAGTCTCAGACTTCTATAATATTGATTGATGGTGGAGTCTGCATGGGTTGGCAAGCAAAAGAACAGTGTCATGGTAAGGGGTGAGGACAGCCTGGGATGGCATGTTTAAGAGAGAATTTACACATCTGTATAAGAGTGGTGTTGTGATCAAACGGAGGGCTACTTTGAAGCTCTTTTTCTCTTTTGGGTAGGTGAGTTCCAACATTTTTAAAATCTTCAAGCAACCAAATTGCAAGAAATAGGGTGAAGTTTCTCTCGGGAGAGGAGAGGACATTGTGCTTCATGAATCTCTGCTCATACTTTCAGACTTATTCCTGCAGCATTGTGTTGGAGCATATGGAAAGAAAGGATTTATTATTTTTTTTTGGGGGGGGGGTCCAGGTTCCACGTGGAGAACGTATGTTCTAGAGCCACTATCTTCTTGTACGGTTGGAGTAGATGATTTATTAGAGCTCAGTAGATTGTTTACAACAAAAATTGCCTAGTGTTCAGAAATTTTATTTTTTTGGACAAGGAACCTCACCTCTTCCTCTTCTCGATTGTACTACCTCTGTTTATTTTTTTTAATAAAATTGGTAGTGCATTCGACCTTTTTTGTAAAAAAAAAGGAAATAGAGTGAAGTAGGTGGAACATATGTAATTCACCGACGGCCCCTCCTTGAGCAATTAATGGTGCCCTTAATGTCAATAAATCTACCTCTTAATAGGAATGCTGGTGGAAGATCCACTATCTCTTATTGATTGAAAAACTCAATCTTATGATCTAGGTACTTCATAAATCGATATTTCTGTTCTACCATGCTTGGTATTTTTTTCCTTCCCTTTTCGTTTTTTTCTTTATGGGAAAATTGATTTCTGGTCCAATTTTGCACCAGTGAATTAATTTCTAATACATTGACTAGAATTTATAAGTTTTAGCCCATTGACCAAAACGTGCATAATATTTGCTCCAATTTCTCACCTCTCTCCGACAGGAAATTATGAATCCCCAAAATACCTTTTGTTTTTTTTGAAACGTGGATGGTACCACGAAATATATTAGGAAAAGAAAAGGGGATGTACAAGTAAAATAGACTCTCACTCAACCCCTATACAAAAAGAACATCATCATCAGAGACTTATCCCAACTATTTGGGGTCGACTACATAAATCTTGTTCCGCCAAAGATTTCTATCAAGTCCTATATTCAGATTTAAACCCAAGAAACTAATGTCCTTCTTAATAACATCGTACCATCTCATTTTAGGTCTTCCTCGAGCTCTTTTACTATTATCTACTAAGAGTCGGTCACATCTTTTAACCGACGTTGAGTTAGGGCCACGAAACACATGCCCAAACCACCTGAGTCTATTTTCTCTAATTTTACTATCAATTGGGGCTATTCACTAGTCCTTACGGATGCACTCATTCTGAATCTTATTTTTCTTAGTGTTACCACACATCCATCTCAACATCTTCATCTCTGTTACACACATTTTGTGAATGTGTTCCTTTTGTACTGCCCAACACTCGGTATCATATAACGAAGTAGGTCTCACAGTCATTCTATAAAATCTCCCTTTGAGTTTCACAGGCATACGACGATCAACGAGAACTCCTGATGCGTTTCTCCATTTTAACTAGCTTGCCTTAATCCTATGTGCAACATCATCATAAATCTCTCTATTCTCTTGTATGATAGACCCTAGTACCGAAAGCTACTACTCTTCGTAATGTTATGTCCATCAATTAGAACCATGTCTTCTTGTACCACTCTCCCGTGACTAAAGTTACAATGCATAAACTCTGACTTGCTCCTACTAATTTAAAAACCTTTAGACTCCAAGACATGCCTTCAACGCTCTAACTTAGCATTTAAAGCATCAATACTCTCATCAATTAAGATAATATTATCTGCAAATAACATACACCAAGGGATATAATCATGCAATTGTTTTGTTACTTCATCCATAACTAAGGCAAATAGATACGTGCTTGGTGTAGAACCTTGATACAAACCTATAGAAACTAGAAATTCGCAAGTCTATCTAACAATAGTTTGAACACTAGTAATAGCACCTTCGCATATATCCTTAACCAAATCAATATATCCTTGAGGGACTCCTTTCTTTCTTAATGTCCACCAAATCAGTTCTCTCGATACTCGATCATTCGTCTTCTCCAAATCAAGAAAAATCATATACAAATCTTTTCTCATCTATCTATACTTCTCCATTAGTCGCCGTAATAAGAAAATAGCTTCTGTAGTATATCTATTCGACATAAAATCAAACTGATTTTCCGATACAGTAGTCATACATCGGAGGCGTTTTTCGATTACTGTTTCCCAAAGTTTCATAGTATGGCTCATAAGTTTAATTCCGCGATAATTATTGCAGCTTTGAATATCTCCTTTGTTTTTATAGAAAGAAACTACAACACTTTTTCTCCAATCTTCTGGCATTCTCCGTTCCTTTAAAATTTTATCGAAAGGTTTAGTTAGCCACTGAATACTAATGTCTCCTAGACCTTCCCATACTTTAATAGGTATACCATATGGTCCTAAGACTTTGCCCACTTTCATTAGCCTTAAAGCATCCTCCACTTCTGACATCTTGATACGCTTGAAATATTGATATTTATCAAATCTTGTTGACTATTGGGCACCTTTTAATGAGAAATTCTTGTCGCAATCTCCTATACAAAAAGAACCCACACCGAAAAGGTGTACTCAAACTAGCCCCACAAAGATAAAAAGAGCGAGGAGTTATGAGCCTCCACATTACAACCATGCTTTGCCCAAGATAACACTTTCTCACAAAGAAAAGAAAAAACATTGTCTTCGGTCCTTGCTTCCTTGTTGAATAGCCTATTATTCCTTTCATGCCACAAGGCCCAAAGAGTGGCATGCAGTATAAGCCACCAAATAATCTTATCACCCTTAAGCGTCCAACTGCAGTGCCAAGTGATCAGAAGTTGACGGACCCCCTCAATGATTCCCAAAGTCTGCTGTGAGCTCTGGCCGATCCTCAACCAAATGTCTTTCGCGAAGGGACATTATGAAAATATGTGATCCAGGTTCTCCTCCTTTTCCCCGTAGAGGCAACACAAGATAGAGATGTGCGACAGGAAAGGTCCCACCTTGTCATAGGTGGGTAGCCGGCCATGTGAAATCCTCCAAATCAACATTTTCACCTAGGGTGCTCATGGGAGCCCTAATCTGACGGGAAAAAGGATGGTGTGTCCCCCCATCCGTGAGAAGAGCATACGCCAATCTAACAGAGAACTGACCCTCCCTCTCCTACCTCCAAAGCCAAGTATCTGGTCTACCAACAAGTGGGCTAAAGTCCAAGAGGAATGATAAGAGATGATCTAGCTGATCATCTCCTCTTATGTGAGATTGCTTCTGAAAGAAGTGGTCCAAACACCTCTGCCCAGATGTGCATCAAAGGATTGAGCCACAGTACCCCTTGGAACGCTAGTAATAGCAAACAAGGATGGAAAGGCTTCCGCAAGTGAGAAGTCACCACACCACCTTTCTTGCTAGAACAAACAAGTCCGTCCGCCGCCCAGACGGACCCGAACACCAACTCTGAAGAAATCCACACACTGTAGAATGCCTCTCCAAATAGGGGAGACATTATACAGTCGAGACGGGAAAAGGTCCCACACTCTGGACGAGTGATAGTATCTCTATCTGATCAGTTGCATCCACGGTCTCCCATCCTTAGTTTTGAGCCTCCACAACCACTTACACAATAAGGCCATATTGAAAACTTTGATGTTCTTGATACTCAGACCACCTATTTCTCTGCTCTGACAAACTTTGTCCCAAGAAATATCATGCCGACTTCTATCTTTGTTCTTACTGCCATTCCAAAAAATCTAGCCTAAATGGACTTTTAACCTTTTAGCTACAGGCTTCGGAACTCAAAAAATGGAGAGGTAGTAGATCGGCAAACTGTCCAGCACAGATCTGCATAGTATCAAATGACCCCCATAAGAGAGAAGTCTGGCCTTCCATCCTGCAAGCCTGAACGCATATCTCTGCACCACGCCCTGTCAATCCCTGCAATGAAGTGGACTTGGGGAAAGAGGAAGATTTAAGTAAGAGAAAGGGGAACACCCCACCTGGCAACCAAAGGTATTTGCTGCCCTCCTGACATCTAGCTCTTCCATATTAATTCTCGGCAAGTGGCTCTTGCAATAGTTCACCTTCAGTCCAGTAATATCTTAACACCATCTCTAGCATCAATCTGGCATCAACTAGTTGTTACTCCTCGTCAGCCAAGAACAACATAGTGTTGTCGGCATACTACAGATAGGTGATACAACTAATGGACTGACCTGTCGGAAACCCTAAGATAACCCCTGCGGTCTCAACTTTCATCCATAATTTGCTCAAAATCCGAGCTACCAAGACAAACAAAATAGGGGAGAGTGGATCTCCCTGTCGAAGCCCTCGCTGACTAGAGAAGAAAGGGGAGGGCTGCCCATTGATGAGCACAACAAAGGAAGCAGACGAGATGCATTCCTGGATCCAAGAGATCCGGATAAGAGGAAAGCCCATTTTAGAGAGCACTTGAAGAAGGCAATTTCAGTTGATCTTGTCATAAGCTTTCTCAAAATCCAACTTAAGGACTAGACCCCTCATTCTATATTGCTTCAAAGCAAATAAACATTCACGAGCAACAAGAAAATTCTCATGTGTTTACCTTTGATGAAGCCCCCCTGGTAGTCACTGGCAAGATCATCAATCACAACATCAAGTCTCCTGGCCAGAATCTTAGCAATAATTTTGTAGGAGCTATTCAACAAGCTAACGGGACAGAAATCAGTCAAGTCTTGTGCTCCCTACTGCTTAGAAATTAATACTAGTAGAGTTTTGTTACCCCTCAAATGAGCCCTGCCCTTCTGGAATTCTCTCACTGCACTAAGGAAGTCCTCTTTGACAATGTCCCAACAATGCTGAAAGAAACCATCGGAAAACCATATGGACCTGGGGCCTTGTCATCTGCAAGAGAGAAAACCGTATGTCTAATCTCCTCCTCAAGAAAAGGGGCTCACAAGGGCCTCACTCTGAGCCTGGGAAAGGTGAGGAAGTAAATCTTGTGCAAAATCTGGTATGAACAACTGTGCCTCAGAGAACATTGAAGCATAGAAGTCCCTGGCATAGCTTCTGATGTCATCCTCCCTGTGAAGAGCTTCTCTGTCTTGATACAGGAAATGTGATTCATCCTTTTTTTTCCCTGAAGCCATTATGTGGAAATAAGACGTGCTACTATCTTCTTCTTTGAGCCATTTCTCTCGTGATTTTTACTTCCAATAGATTTCCTCTCTAACAAGGAGCTCCTCATACTGCACTCGTAGGGAAACCCTACGTAGCCTGTCAGCCTCATCCATCAAGTCTGTTTCCTCCAAACGATTTAGGGCCTCCAAGTGATGAAGAATCCTCTCCTTTTTTTGCCTGCCTAGTAGTCTCCTGCTAGAGCCCCACGAACTGAGTACCTGGGCCAGATGCTTCAACCTACCAATCAAAGTAGCCAAGCAAGAGCTGCGGCGCCCATGACCATCCCACGCTCGCCCAACTGTATCTAAGAAGTCCTCCTCCCTAAGCCAGTAACTCTTGAATCTGAAAGCGTGTCTCCTCTCATGACCTCTGTTGGTCCTCAAGAGGATAGGCTTATGATCTGAGCTTGGCCTAGGCAAGCAAGAGCCCTGTACGTGGGGAAAATGATCCTCCTAGTCTACAGACACCAAGAACCTGTCGAGTCTAGAGCAGGACGGAGACTCTCTCAGGTTGGACCACGTGAATTGAGCATTCAGCACGTCAATAAGGGCAGCTTGCTGAATGAAGTCACGGAAGTCCTCCATCTCCCCCACATGAAGGAGAGCTCTTGTCCTCTTAGAAGCTGAAGTCACCGGCCACACACTAAGGCCGTCTAGCGTCAAAGTGATAGCCCAAAAGTTGCTGCCACAAATCAGATTTCCTTTCCTTAGTTTGAGGTCCACACACTCCTGTGAAGTCCCATGAGAAGCTGTCCCTTAAGCTTACTGTGCGAACCTCTCAGCCAATCCAATCCGTGACTCTCATCCACCTCATCTGCCAACAGGAGTCCAAATCATATATATATATTTTTGAAAGTGGGTAGTACCACTATATATATAAAGAAAATAACTGTACATATAAGGGGGGGTGCTCCCACAAAACTCCCAAATACAAAAGGCGACAGACAATATTCTGCCTTAGGAGCAAGAAAAGAAAACAGACCTACCACCCCCAAACCCTCCACCCAAACAATACCCGAGCCAAAGAAAATGGAAGAGGACGCGACCCCCCAAAACACAAAGCCTTCTTCCACTGCTCCTAACGCGACATCACGCACCCTCCTTCAGCCTATTCCATCATCCGAACCTACCAACTTTCCTAGAAGAGCCTTTAGCCTTTGCCCTCCTGGCTATATCCGCTAGCCACTTACGCTTGATCAAGCATAGGGAGGACCTTAGGCCTTTATCCACTCTCACTGCCGACACCCCAATCAGCCTAGCTATTTCACTTGCCTGAGTCTCCGTGAAAGTCTCTACCTTAGTTAAGATATCTTGGACCTCCTCCTTGCTGAGACTCCTATCAGCCTCTTCTGGAGTGGCCTCCTCTTCCAGCTCCATCCCCATACTCTCCTGCACCTCATCCGTTACTTTGACCACCTCTCCCTCCATTTGCTAGAAATCCGCCTCGGCTTGAGACACCTCCTCCGATTCCCTGGATTTGGGGGGGGGGGGGGAGCTAACACCTCCTGTTGTACGTCCAAATCATATATAATAGGGGCACGCTCCCTTCAAAATGACCAAAGAGGACATTCCTGTTATGTTTCACATCTTTTGTGGACAAAAGCTACCTTTCCTCTTAACATAGTACCCAAAATGTCCTCGAATCTTCTTCAAAATGACACCCTTACTCCAAATCATAAATAATATGACTTTTAATATTGTTTATCACAAAATATTACAATTACCAAAAGAGATACTAATGTTTTATGATATCAACAAGGTCGTTCTTTCAGAAAAAAAAATCGTTTCATGCATAATTATTTTTGTTACATGATGAGTAAGGAAGTATAAGGCAAAGTGGACTAACAAATATGCTACAAAAATGAAATATGAGAACAAAGGATAAATAGTTGGTAAGAACAATAAATAATACAATTATGATCTGATGGATATTTATCAAAATCCATGCTCATTGAAGATCTTGGGTCAAATTAAATATAAGATTTGGGAAGTATTAACCGCAAAGACAGGATATCAGAGATGTACGCTTCCTCTCCTCCAAGCAAGGAGATGTTCCTTAAGTTTGTCAGGTACTATAGGAATAATAAAGCTTAGTTTGCGATTTGGACCTCTTAAGAAATAGCAGTAATATGTAGTCTTATTTTAGATATTTTGACGCGAGAGTGCCTCTATTAGAAATTCATAAAGTTTGTTTGACTTTTAAAGTAATTTTCCTTTTTATTCTTTATTTTCTTTTTTCTGTATCTTTCACCTATTCATAGGGTAAACTTGATTGGCATACACATCGTTAGAGTTTGGTTCTTTCGTCCATTTTGACTTCACTGAGTATTGCTATTTTACTCTACATTTGTTGTTTTGGTTCCCACCGTGGCCCACTAGGATTTATGTAGGAATTTTATGTGCATCTTGTCAAATGCAGGCCTCCTCTTTTTTGCAACCTAACCTTGGTTGGGTATTTACTTAGTAGATGGGAGGATGGTGTCATGATACAAGACAACACGACGAGTCCGCGATGGGCCGAACCGAACCTCGTCTTTGGGAGCGGGACACCGTTGAAGGTGCTGTGGACCGCTTGGGACGACGGGCGTTGAGGCCTTGAAATATTGTTGTTGTATGGAGAAGGTGGGGTCTGTAGGGTCTGGCGCAGTGTAGTGCGCCCACGTCCATCCTTTGGGGCATCTGAAGAGAGAGAGAGAGAGAGCGTAATGGGGCACATGTGTGTCCCACCATACAGAAGAGGGAAATAGAGAGAGGGAAGGGAAGGGGGGCTCGAGGAGGTGAGGGGGGGAAGATTGAAGGGGGTGAACACTATATTGGGGGTGAGGGGAGAGAGAAGGGAGGGGGTGGGTACTGTACGTGGGGTGAGGGGGGAGAGACGAGAGGGGGATGGTTGGTTGGCAATCCGGCGGGGTCTAACAGTACCGGGGTGGGGGGTGGAATGGGCGGGCTTGCGGTGGTGGTGGGGAGGAAGCAAAGAGGAAGAGGAAGAAGGGGAAATGCACAGGGCCGCCATACAACACTCGAGCAGAGCACGCCTTTGGGCGTGCGTCCACACCAGGGGGAGAGCTCCATAGTGGGGGTGGTGGTCGTCGGGCTTGTGGAGGCATCATGGGTGGCCGACATCGACCAGGTGGGCTGCTACCGGTGCTTTGGCACGGCTCGGTCCGGTGCAACTGCGGGCTGGAATAGAGGTGCAAGGCACCGGTGGTGGAGGACGCGTGGGAGGCTGCAGATGGGAGTAGGGGGCAGCCTGGTGGCGCTATGAAGGTGGTGATGGCGAGCTATGCAGGCCGTGGGGTGGGTGGTGCTGCTCGATGGGGCGCTAGACGGCGAGTGCTGCGACTGTGGTGGTGCGCAAGTAGACTCTATTTCGATCGGGTCCGAAACCGAAACGACTCGGTTTCGGTCGAAATCGGCCGAAACTAGTTCAATAAAATTAAAAATCAAGAAAAATCAAAAAAATTTAAAAAAATTAAAATTATAAAAAATAGATAAAAACCAGAAAACATTCATTAGACATGCATTTGACTGTAAAGAAATTGGATTAAGTGCAATAAACATGAAGTAGGCATTAGACATGTCAAACTAATATTCGCTACATATTAAACATGAAGTATGTTCAAACAATACAATAAACATTACAAAGACGGTAATTGTTATAAAAACAAAATGATCCCTACCCAAATAATGATGCACTAGTATGGATAATAGCTGGAAGAATCTTCTCCCTCATCGTCTGGCTTCTGTTGTTGATACCCATAGAAAGGCTCCATATATTCCGTATATTCACTGTAACCAAATAATGATGTAGCCAAGTCTTGCATCCCTCTTTGGATTTCTCTTGGAGTATAAGGTTGTTGACTTGATTGGAATCCAGAATCAGCATAAGAAGCGGAACCTTGGGGATGAGAAGAGGATGTTGACCCATAAATGCTACTGGCTGGAACTAGGTGGAATTGAAATTCTAGTTGATACATGCCTGCTTCTTGTTGGCGATCTCCATAACCTGTTGGATGTCCATATTGACTCTGTGAATCGTATCCTCCTTCACTATGACTGTATGCTTTGCCCGTGTCAGCGTGGAAGGAAGAAGTAGGTGCATATGTGCCACCGCCAGTAGTAGCACCTGCAACTGCACTGTCCGTGTCAGCGTGGAAGGAGGAAGTAGGTGCATATGTGCCACCGCCAGTAGTAGCACCTATAGCTGCACTGGGATCAACACTTGGTGCATCATCATCATAACCATAAGAAACCAATTGCCTTCTGTCCTTTGACTTTGCTTTTTTCTCTTTTGGTGTGATAATTTCATTCATCTATGAAAGGACTCCTTTTCCCCTGGGCATGTGCCTCGTATAAATTTACTTCAACTGCTCAATTGCCAGGTCCTCTCGAGCAGTAGCACTAGGCCTCTCAAACATCCCATGTACTGATCTACTTCTTAATGATGGAGCTGGCTTGACCGTTCTAGGAGTGACTGGCCTGCTATTTGATTTCGAGTGTCTAGCTGGCTCAAATTCAAGCTGCTGCTCGGTGTCGTCAACAAACAAAGGCACTGGCGGTCTCTGGTGCATGAGTCTCTCTGGCCCTCTTTGTTGGTCTTTTGAATTCTGGATCCCTTGGCTCATCTTCATCTAATATGTCCTCTGTCCATGTTCCATCATCAACATCAAAAACAGGTTCATCAACCTGCTCTCGTACCTCAACTCGAGACTGTAAGGGATTGTCATCATCAAATAATGCGTTCACATTAATTTCTGGAGTTTTATCCTCTGCGATGCGCTTGTCCCGTAGCTGTTGTCTCAACTTCATGTTCTTTATTCTCAGTCTCATGTTATAGTGGCAGTATACCATTTTTTTTACCGTTCAACCTTTAACCGATTGCGAACCTTTGAGTGTATAAGGTTGAACGTGCTCCAATTTCTTTCACATTGACTTGCTGATGTTGTTTGACAGAGCATCCTAATTGCAATGAAAGCCAATGCATTACTGCCCAAATCTCTATTGTTCACCATTATCCACCAGTCAGCTGTTCCATCAACCATAAACAAATAAATGTAAGATGTAAATAAAGATCAATTCTCCATGATGTACTAATACATATTGACTCAATGTAAGCACAAAGGTTTATTATACCTAGGCTCACTCGTCCCACAACGTATTGCAATTGTGAGTCAAAATATGTCCCAGTCCTCATTCTATAATTGTTCATCTATAAGGATAAAGTAATAGATTAACATAACTACTTAAGTAAATTCTTTACGTCTTATTGATAAAATCAATAAAGACCAACCTCTAGCTCGGCCTCAAGTCCCTTTTCTGGTGTCCTCGATAAACGACCAATGACTAATAAAGTGCCTTGAAGCATCTCGCCATCGACATTTGCATTGACATTGTACATAAATCAAGGGTCGAGGAAATAACCTGCATTTGTGTATAGTTAACTAAATGTTATATGTAAATTAACCTAAAAAATAATGAACTTTGTATCAATACAATTAATCACTCACCAGCTGCACGCAAATCATGGTGTAATATGTTGTCCCATCTGTGGTCAATAATTTTCCACCACTTTTCATATTCTTTGCGAAGTGATTTCTGTAAGTTTAATTTGGCACGGTCCATGGCCTCATACAAATATCCTATATCATTCTTCTCATCACCATCCACCATTCTTAGGACCTTCATGAGGGGTGTGACTACTTTCATGTACCGTGAGACCCTGGCCCAAAATTTGTTGTCTTCCACGATGTGATAGACATCCAAATAATCCATCTGAGCATCAATATTAGATTTGTCTTTGTATTCCTGCAAGGCATTGTGGTACATGAAAGATTTGAGCTCATTCTTATACCTGTGCAAAGACTCTAAAGAAATGAAATTCGAATCAAATGTGGATGATTTTTATAAGGACAAAGTAGAAAGAATTGAGCTCATTCTTATACCTGTGCAGAGACTCCAAAGAAATGAAATTCGAAGCAAATCTGGTTGGCCCTGCACGGATGATATCTCGCCCCCCCACTATTATGCTCTCTGAACATGTTTAATATCTTAAGTTGGCCATAAATATATTGAGTGATTTTTTGTGCCTTCTCAATTGTCTTTTTTACATTATTTTCCTTCCCAATGTCTTCAAATATCAAATCCAGACACTGTGCTGCACATGAGAGCCAATATAAATGCCTGTGTTTCTGCATCAACTTCTTCCCTGCAGCCTTATAACTGGCGTCATTATCAGTGACTATTTGCACAACATTTTCCTCTCCAATTTGATTTACCATCTTATCCATCAAATGAAACAAATAATTTACATTCTTTTCATAATTTGATACATTAATGGATTTTACAAAGACTGTACCTTCGATGCAATAAATTAGAAAGTTGATCATGGACTTCTTCGTGGTACCAGTCCAGCCATCACACATAATGGTGCATCTTCTCTCAATCCAGATATGCTTGAAGCTTTCAACCCACTGATGGACCTCCTCAACCTCTCTCTCAAGGCCACGCCCGTATATGTCTCGACGTGACGGGGCCTTCAAGCCAGGGCCAACATCTGCTATGACATCTAGCATAGGTTGGAAATATTCTGATTCAGCTGCATGTGCAGACACACCTACATGGAAAAATCACTTGCAAATACTTTTAAATGCATGCCCTACGACTTCAGCTGATTTTTTGACCCCTCTCAATACTTGCTTGATTTTTGGTTGTGCAGCACTTTGCCTTTTGTACAGATAGTTGTCCATGGGGCCTACTCTCTGCGGGGCTGCTTTAGTGTCAGGACGTCGTGCAGCTCGTGCTACACCAGCTGTACTGGAGTATATCCCTGAACCTATCGGTGCTTTTCCTTTCCTTTGAGTTGTTTGTTCACGCTCTACTGCTTCAGTCAGCTCTGGATCTGAATCCTCTGTGCCTTCCTCATCATCATCGTTCCTCCTTCCTCTTCTGCTCGAAATCTCCTCAGCAATTTCAGCCTGATCTTCAGTCTGCATTCTCTCTTTTTTGCCCAGAAGGCACTGGCACATTTCTTTTCGGACCTCTCGGGGACATCTCTCACATTGTTTGACCTCTCTTCTTATCCTTGCCAAATGTTGCTTTCCTCTAGTAATACCGCCATGTATCTCCTTACCACAATAATTACATTTCACTTTTCTTCTTCCAGCATCCCGGATCGTCCTACCCTTGCTGCTCCTGACCTTGTTCACGTCTGTCCATGCTATTGCATTAAGACAGTCAAAAACAAATGGTTGTAAGTATAATGAAAAAAATACAATGAAGCATAATTGAGCTTTAAATTATGTTGAATTGAGATAATTAGTCAAAAGCTCTAATTTTTAACCGCTAATTAAGGTCATCTTTGGGGATTTTGCCTAATCACCCTTCATTAAATACAATTAGCAGTACGCTTCCGCCCTAAATTATTTAATGAATCTTAGTTGAGTTTCAATTGGCTTTAACTTAACTTAATTTAACAAAAGTCCCAAATTTAAATAGCTAATTAGGTCTTAATTTAGAGATTTACTCTAATCACCCTTCATTAAATGTAATTAGCAGCATGCTCTTCCCCTAAAATATTCAATGAAGCTTAATTGAGCTTCAATTGACACTAAATTAACCTACTCTAACAAAACTTCCAAGTTTAAATACCTAATTAGGCCTTAAATATGAGATTTAGCTTAATTACTCCCCATGTAATACAATTAGCAGTATGCTCTCACTCTAAAATATTCAATGAAGTTTAATGGAGCTTCAATTGATGCTAAATTCATCTAATTAGACAAAAGTCCCAAATAAAAATCGTTAATTAGGCCCTAATTTGGGGATTTACTCTAATTATTTGACGTCTAATGTAATTAGCATCATGCTCCCGCACGAAAACATTAAACGAAGTTTAATTAAACTTTGATCTATGCTAAACTTACCTAATTAGATAAAAGTCCCAAATTTAATTTGCTAATTAGGCCTTAATTTGAAGATTTAACATATTTAACATATGAAAATTAATATATTGAAGAGAACCATTCCTACAACAAAAAAAACTATCATCATCATCATCATCATCATCATCATCAGAGCCTTATCCCAATTAATTGGGGTCGGCTACATGAATTCTGTTCCGCCAAAGATTTCTATCAAGTGCAATATTCATATTTAAATTCAAGGAACTAATGTCCTTTCTAATAACATCGCACCATCTCATTTTAGGCCTTCCTCGAGCTCTTTTACAAGTATCCACTAATATTTGGTCACATCTTTTAACCGGGGCTGAGTTTGGGCGACGAAACACATGACCAAACCACCTGAGTCTATTTTCTCTCATTTTACTTTCAATTGGAGCTATCCCGAAGTCCTTACGGATGCGCTCATTCCTAATCTTGTCTTTCTTAGTCTTGCCACACATCCATCTCAACATCCTCACCTCTGCTGCACACATTTTGTGGATGTGTTCCTTTCGTACTGCCCAACACTCGGTACCATATAACAAAACATGTCTCACAGCCGTTCTATAAAACCTCCCTTTGAGTTGCACAGGCATACGACGATCACAAAGGACGCCTGATGCACTTCTCCATCTTAACCAGCCTGCCTTAATCCTATGTGTAACGTCATCATAAATCTCCCCATTCTCTTGTATGATAGACCCTAAGTATCGTAAGTTACTACTCGTCGGAATGTTATGTCCATCAATTAGAACCATGTCTTCCTGAACCACTCTCCCCTTACTAAAATTACAGTGCATAAACTCTGACTTACTCTTACTAATTTTAAAACCTCTAGACTCCAAGGCAAGTCTCCAACGCTCTAACTTAGCATTTAGAGCATCAATACTCTCATCAATTAAAACAATATCGTCTGCAAATAGCATATACCAAGGGATATCATCGTGCAATTGTTTAGTTACTTCATCCATAACTAAGACAAAGAGATACGGACTTAGTGCAAAACCTTGATGCAAACCTATAGAAACGGGAAATTCACCAGTCTCCCCAGCGATAGTTCAAACACTAGTAATAGCACCGCCGTACATATCCTTATTCAAATCAACATATCCTTGAGAGATTCCTTTTTTTCTTAATGTCCACCAAATCAATTCTCTCGGTACTCGATCGTACGCCTTCTCTAAATCAAGAAAAATTATATACAAATCTTTTCTCATCTCTCTATACTTCTCCATTAGCTGCCGTAGTAAGAAAATAGCTTATGTAGTAGATCTATTTGGCATAAAACCAAACTAATTTTCCGATACAGTAGTCATACAACGGAGGCGTTTTTCAATTACTCTTTCCCAAAGTTTCATAGTATGACTCATAAGTTTAATTCCACGATAATTATTACAACTTTGAATATCTCCTTTGTTTTTATAGAAAGGAACTACAACACTTTTACTCCAAACTTCTGGCATTCTCCGTTCCTTTAAAATTTTATTAAAAAATTTAGTTAGCCACTGAATACCAATATCTCCTAGGCCTTTCCATACTTCAATAGGTAAGCCATCTAGTCCTAAGGTCTTGCCCACTTTCATTTTCCTTAAAGCATCCTCCACTTCTGACATCTTAATACGCTTGAAATATTGATATTTATCAAATATTGTGGACTCTTTGGTACCTTCTAAAGATAAATCCTTGACGGAATCTCCATTAAGTAACTTCTGAAAATAGCTATGCCACCTCCCTTTAATCTCAAGATCCTTAGTTAAAACCATTTGATCTTCACCTTTAATGCACCGAACGTGATCTAAATCTCTAGTTTTCCTTTCTCTTAATTTAGCAAGTTTAAATATGTTTTTTTCACCCTCTCGGGTTCCTAATTTATTATATAAATCTTCAAATGCCTTTAATTTTGCTTCGCTAACTATTTTCTTAGCTCTCTTTTTAGCAATTTTATAGGCTTCTAAGGTTTGAGCATTTTTGTTAGTTTGCCAAACTTTAAAGTATTCCTTTTTTACTCTAATGGTATTTTGGATTTCCTCACTCCACCACCAAGTCTCTTTTTCTAAGTTCTTTTTACCTTTAGATTCGCCTAAGAGTTGTTTAGCAACCCTCGTTATACAATTTGTAACATTATTCCACATTACATTAGTTTCTTGTTCTAAATTCCAAATATTCTCCTTTAATAGATGATTTTTAAAAGTTTCTAAACTTTTACCTTATAAATTCCACCATTTAATCTTGGAATAATTATTTATAATGATCTTTCTTTTGAATTTAGGGATAGTGACATCCATTACTAACAACCTATGCTGAGGGGCTAGACTCTCAGCAGGAATAAATTTGCAATCTTTACATAAAACTCTATCGACCTTCCTAATGAGAAAATAGTCAATTTGACTTATATGTGTTCCACTCTTGTATGTTATTAAGTGTTCGTCCCGCTTCTTAAAGAAGGTATTAATAATTGCTAGATCATAGGCCATAGCAAAATCAAGAATAGTGTTGCCCATATCATTTCTATTGCCAAAATCAAGTCCTCCATGAATCCTCTCATAGCCTCTATTATCTATACCCACATGGCCATTAAGATCCCCTCCAATAAAGATTCTCTCTTCACTAGGGATATTTTGGATCAAACTATCAATAGCCTCCCAAAATTACTTTTTAATGCTCTCTTCTAATCCTACTCGAGGTGCATATGCACTAATTATATTTAAAATATCCTCACCTAAGATAAGTTTAATGACCATTAGTCTATCCCCCTATCTATTTACTTCCACAACTCTGTCTTTTAAGTTGTTATCTATTATTATAGCAACACCATTTCTAGAGTTATTATTACCCGTATACCAAATTTTATATCCATCAATGTCTTTAGCTTTATGTTCTTTCCACCTAGTTTTTTGTAGGCAAGCTATGTTAACCCTCCTGTCCTTCATTAACTTAACTAATTCTAAACTCTTACCCGTTAAAGTTCCTATTTTCCAAGTAGCTAGATGGATCCTATGTTTTTGGACTTGCTTCTTTACCCGTGTGCGTCCAACCCCACACGAGAACCCTTGCCTATTTGACACCGCAATCGGGCGCCATTGCGGCGCGTCGCTTACGGGGAACGCCCTAGCTAGCCCTTGCTCACTTGTCATTCCATCCGGGTTCCGATGTAACGCGTCGCTTACGGGGAATGCCCTAGCTAGCCCTTGTTCACTTGTCATTCCATCCGGGTTCCGATGTAACGCGTCGCTTACGGGGAACGCCTTAGCATTAGCACATAATGTATTTGGATCAGAATTCATGTTGGAGATGTGACAAAATTTTACTGCTGGCTGTCGACCTAACGCAAACCCTCCTCTTTTCTCATCCGGGCTTAGGACCGACCATGGCAGAGTTAACAAAAAAAACTATCAAACCAAGAAAAAAAAATAAAAACTTACAAGATCTTTGAGGAATTTATACACTTGACCCAGCAAGAAACGGCGGCGGCTGTGACTACACGCTGTAAATAGTAAGAAACGGCGACAGCGGCGGCGACGGCAGCAAGCTCCTCCACTAGCGGCAGCAAGCTCCTGGACTTGAAACCCCTTTGATTCTCAAATTTGAGGGGAGGGCGGAACTGAACTCCACTCTTAAGGGGAGTTCGCGTATGATTTCGGTCGAAATCGGACGGTTTCCGACCGAAACAGGCGAAAACGAGCGAAACTATTATTGGTTTCGCTCGAAACGAATAAAAAAAATATATATATTAAGTTTTGGACCTGCTACAGTGAGCAGGTTCGATCTCGTATCGGTTCGGTCCGAAACTGATACGTTTCGGTCGAAACGTATCGGTTTCGGCCAAAATTGTCAACCTTGGGACTGGTGCGAGGAGGAGAGCTGATGGCTACTGTTGGTCAGGTGGTGGCCGGTTAGAGACGAGAGGTTGTGGGCGCTGAGGTGGTAGGCGAAGTGGGGGAAGTAGGCAACGGAATGGGGGTGGCGGTGGTTCGGCTGGATGGGTGGGGTGGTTCCCAGGCGGTGGGTCTAGGGATGGTCCGATGGTGTTGAAGTGACCGGTGGGAGAAGAAGAAGAGAATGGACAAGGGAGAGGAGGAAGAAGGGTAGCGGCTAGGGCTCAAAAGGTGGAGGTCTCGGTGGGGAGGAAGAAAGGAAAAAGGTTAGCTTGATTGGGAGGGAGGATGAGTTGGGGATGGGGGGTACGAGAGAATAGGTTTGTGGCCTCTCACCACACCTCCATATCGGATGATAACACAAGGTCTCTCATCTCACAAAGGGAAAATCTTCTTCTATTCATATTTGTTCTGTTGTTCCATACAAGAGAAAGTGGGCTCTCTTTTATGGGGAAACTTACATGGGATCTGAACCATTTTCTCCCTACAAACTTAACAAATAATTGTTACCTAGGTCCAAACATGTGAGGCTCATTAAACTACAAACTTAACTGAAAAGTCCAAAATAAAGATAACTAACACTGTTATTTTGACTCTAAAATTAGACCTAATGAAAATCAAAATACACAATAAAATAAAAATGATTCTACTACAATTCCGATAGTCGTCCGAGTAAATGATGTCATCGTACGACACAGTCTGACGCCATAAGTCTCGCTCCCCATCAATCGCCCCTGTTCGAAAAAATCTCATCCTCAAGTTTTAAAGTGCTAAAGTATCCATGTAGCAAGAAAGGGAACGACAAACCCATACATCTCTAATGACTCCACAGGGATAGCCAAACTGATATCCAATCTGAAAAGTTGGAGTTTACCTTGAATGTGTGCCTGAAGATCGCTCCATATCATATCAAAGGCACGTCAGTCCATAGTAAAGCCCACATATGTAATAGGAAGAGGGCAAAATGGAACATCCTAGATCTCGAACAGGTGCTTAGATAATAAGTCAAAACCTGCATCAATCATAAGTGTCCTATCCCATGAAACCATATCACGTGAATCACAGGTAACTATTAATAATGGGTCTGTCTCAAACACTTCATCACATATCAAGTGAAGTCCCGACTTAAGGAACAAGAACATCCCAAGCAACATCAACCATAGACTCCACACTTACACGATCACCTTAAGCAATGGCCACCAACACTAGTGGTTCTCTATCTGTCACACTCTGCTCTAGAAGCATTGGCTTGGCATTGGTAGAATTATAACATGACTTGGGAAAATGAAATTTACCCTTTAAATAAGGTGGCTGGAGGGTTGTTGGCCACAGAGTATATATTCAAAATTTGTTTGCCGTTCTTTTTGAAAGAAACATTTTTATATGAGGGTTTATTTCGTGGGTGCGCATTGTATCAGACGATTCAGGTTCGAGTGTTAGACCTTTCCCCACTGACCGCAGTCAGTGTTGATTTATATCGGCATAACGTCCGAACACCTTTGTTTATCTGTCAAAGAAACATTAAAATCCCTTCCATATGTTCTGAAGCAGAGGGCCTGTTTGTTTGGGCGGCTCGTAGCTACCACTCAGTCACCACCGGCAGACTGATGGGACTAGGACTTTATCAAAGGCATCTTAAGTTTAGGCAAAAGCCCCATAATCTTTGGGTATGAATACAATTCTGTAGGAGCCATAGGCATTTTGAAGTGGCGGGAGGTTTCCTGGACCCCAGGGGTATTTTGGTAATTTTACATTCCCAGGGATATTTTGGTAATTTTATCAGGTCAGAGATATTTCTGAAATTTCTAGGTTGGAAGAAAGGTAGGATAGGATCCCTGACGTCTCGAGGCACTGAGGCCATTTATGGAGGGTTTTTGGGGCTACTATATCATTTCTAGGTCATATGGGATATTTTGGTAATTTTATCGGACCCTCCGTAGACCTAGATCTGAGGTGGCACTCAAGTATGGGATTGAGCCGATAGTGTCCTTGAACCGAAGGAGCGACGAGGGACTTCATAGAAGGCACACACGCGTCGGTTTGCAAAAGGAGGGGCGTGTATACAATTTCCCGAAAGTCGGGGGTTTTCCTATAGTTTTACTTGATCGGCGTGCAGAGAAAATCTGCGGAGTACACCAAATATACTTAGGACCTAAATGAGTACAAGGGTTGTCGGCGAGTTGTCGATTGTACAAGAAAAAGAGGTCTCCGCACTGACGCGGAATGTAGGGGCATAGCCCTAATTACATAAAGTTGCAGGATAGAACTGCGAACCACATGACTTGAATTTTCTTGCAATCCCGGAAGGGGCATTTTTGCAATTCCTTATTATCTGAAGGAATTACATGATTTAGCCGTCCAGGATGCATGAAAAAATTACATACATAGCCTCTAAGGGTATAAACGCAAGACACAAGGGTATTTATACAACATACCTTTAATGGGCCTTTTTACAAATAAACAAACTCCGCCGAGCATCCGCAGGGCTTTATCCGCGTTTGTCAGTCCGTATCTCTATGTCTGTTTGGCCTAGGGGGCTATTTATAGAAGTAGGACTCATGTTGTCAAAAACATGAGGATTTGCCTCAACTTTGACAAAAAATGGGTTTTAGCCTCAATTTTTACAAGGTGAGGTGGCCCATCCTTTTTTACTTTTTTTAATGGGAACACGGACCTCGGGGGGGTCATTTGACCCGTGGGCAAGGCCTAGCGGGGTCAAGTGACCCCGCAGGGGTCACGTTAACTCCGCTGTGGTCTAGCGGGGTCGACCGACCCTGCCCGGGGTCGGTTGACCCCAGCGACCCCGCTAGGGACCCCAGCGGGGTGCGACGACCCCCCATGGGGTCGGCTGACCTCGCTGGGGTTCAGCGGGGGCGGCTCGACCCCCCGCGGGGGTCGGTCGACCCCGCTGGGGCCCAGCGGGGTAAACGCGACCGCGCGGGGTCGGCGGAACCTACTGGGGGCCCAGCGGGGTCATTTGACCCCCGGGGTGGCCTTTTGGCCCCTCTTGGCATACTTTCTGCACTTTTCTGTCACCTTGGGTGGGAGAGGAGCCGCTGCCCTGCATTTATTGCTCTGCAAGGCCCACTCTTCGCCGCGTGGCAGCAACACATCGGTGGAGAACCGTGAGGGAGCGAAGGATCGTTCGTTTGTTGTTTGCTTGTGCGCCGCTCGCCCGGGAGGAGTTTTTGCATCCGTCCGTGCCGTGTGATACACAACTATTCGGTCACTTTGACAGGTGTGCATGTACATTCTCCTCTTAATTTCTCTTGCTGCGACGCTGCTTGCAATTATAAGGTCGGGCCAATAGACCCTAAATCGCGGAGGTACTCCGCGGGCCGACGATATCGGCGCTACGCCATATTTTTCGTCGGTTGCTATGAAATAAAATCCTCGAAATATTTCGAGAGAATTACGGGTGCAACAAATGCCCCCTACGGGACACCCGTCACGGTCGGAGGCGGGGGCGGGCTGCCCGTGCCCTTTAGAGGGAGTGATGAATATGTGTCATTTACATAGACTTTGAGCTTTGTAGGACTACATTTAATGTTTGTAGTGCTGTCCTGGAGTGTTTGGCCTGACATTGCTCTCTTATTTTTTGTTTCTCTGCGTTTGTAGACATGGCTCGCAGCAGCGGTGATAGGAGCCGGTCGAGGAGACCGAGGACTAGAGGCACGGATGAGTGTCGGATTGAGCGCACTGACCAGCGCATGTCGCCTTTCCCTCCCCGTGTCATTGATGAATGACTTCGGCTATCTGTGGGTCGCTGAGGGCCTGGCCGAGAGTGCCGGTGAAAATGAAGGCCTTGTGGATGTGTCCTGCATTACGATGAGGGACGACATTTATACATATGACCGCTCGGGGGGATATTCGCGCCACTACCCCCTGGATCGTCACCTTCATCGATTCCTTCAGAGCTTTGCACCGATCAGCATGGAGGATGATGATCCCTCATTGCCCGAGGAGAGGCGCCGCCTTGAGCAGGCCATACTAGCGGGGAGGGACAACATGTAGGGGTTATGTTCCCTGACATATCCGAGCTTTCCGGATGGCTTCACTCGACAGACACAGTACCTAGATCGGCAGAGCTTGGGCTTCTTTCAGCAGCATGACAGCCTCAAAGTTCGGGCTGCACCGCTGGCCCTGATGATCTGGCATATGCATGGACAGCACAAGACCATGGATCAAATTGTGGATGGCCTCTTCTTGACACCTTTAGGGGCGAGTTTTGCATTGGAGGAGTATGCTCATGATTGTATGCTGGAGAGGATTTTGCCACTGAAGACCCCCAGTTGGTACGGGATGTGGTCAGTTATCCCGTCTCACTGCTATCACCGGGGCGTGACAGAGTGGCTCTGGGGCATCCCGACTGTCTACCGGTCGGTACTGGATAGGGTGGGGATCTGTCATGCAGTGATGGCCGCTTTGTACTCCTACCCTTGTCATACGGTCTTGCTACAGGCCTTGGCAGAGAGATTCAACCGCCGGTGGAATACCTTTGTTACTACTGGAGGGGAGACTTCTTTAGACCTCTGGGCTTTTCAGTGGATTTCTGATCTTCCGATCTGCGGGAGACCCTACGAAGAGCTGACGCTTGATGACTTACACCTCAACTCCACTGATGGCACTGGGCGGTATACTATACCGTATTGCTTCAAATTCTTGATGAAGACATGGAGTGACCTGGCCCGGGTCGGCACAGATCGGACCCCTCGCACCCCAAGGGTGACTCTGAATGCGTGGGTGAGCCATTTCTATAGTGGCCCTTTCTGCTTCCATGAGGAGTTTGCTCAGTCTGGCACTACTTGGGAAGAATGCAGAGAAGTCAAAGTAGATCTTCCTCCCCATCCACGCCATTTGCCTGTACTTGCACAGGGATGGAATTACTTGGTGGCCTACTTGGCCTATTGGCTGGATAGTTTTGTAGTTCCTCACGGAGAGGACGGGGTCCTGCGGCCTGAGGTGATTTATCCAGCCTGTTTACTGGCATGTGGTTAGAGACTTGCCATTGCTTCTGCAACCCTAGCGAACATCTTGTCTTCTCATTCATCTCCGCGGGAGAAGAATATTATGCTACCCACTCATTACTTGAGTGCATGGGCAGGGTTGTTGTTTCCAGAGCTCTCTCGGAGGACTCCAGTTGATAATCCGGTGGCACCGCTGATTTTTCTGTTCATAGGATAGCCGTCACAGGATGCTGTGGTTCAGCTCGTGGGGGTCCGGCGGGCCTTATCTTTTGTTCCAGCGAGGAGAGGTGAGGGCCTAGCCCTTGACTACTACTCCTACCTTTACCGTCCTTATGTTGGGCAAGAGGGAGGCACTGTTGCCAGCAGGGTATCTTCACATGCTTTACTCTCCTCTCACGGTTTGGAGGAATGGGTTATATGCATCCGCTCAAGTGTATTAGTCTATCGGCGCTCCAGCACAGCCATACTTGAGCTCTATTACCCACGTCGGTTCGCCTGGAACTTTTGGTATGATCAGGGAGTGCAGAGTTTCCTACGGCTCTTCGACTATACAGGCATAGGGACGTGCACTTAGTAGCGGCAGTGTAAACAAGACTATCCTATTCCAGAGTAGGGGCACAGAGGTCAGTTTGACATTCATTATGCACGCTGTTGGTTCAAGGCCTGCAATGTTTTCCGAGAGCACCACGATGCCATTCGAGCTGCTGAGGAGCAACGTTTGAGGAAGGAGGATCTGCCTCCTCTATTTGTGGACCCAACCTTCTTTAGATCTCATTTTACCGGAGCCGCCCGGGCTGTCAGTGACATTGAGGAGCGGTGGCGAGAGAAAGGTGGACAGTTCCTGTGGATAGGAGCCAATACAATGGGGCTTTGAAGCCCCTGAAGAGTACACCGGTAGTAGCATCCACAACCCCTTCTCCCTTTGCTTCAGGGGTAGCCTCAGGCCCTTCAAAGGCCTATTCTTGGTGGGAGGACTTGTAGGTGTCCTGCGGGGTGAGAAGGAAGTCTCAGCTGTCCCAACCGATACCTGAGGGAGCACTCAGGGATAGCACGTTTGCAGAGTGGAGGGCCCACGTGATCAATGTCTTGGACTGTGCGGGTCCGCTGGAGTACATTTAAGGTCTGGAGATGGCGATGATTCCTATTGCCATTTTCGAGATTGCAAAGGCAGCGGCCCATGTCCTCCGATTGAAGTCGGAGCAGATAATTTTGAAGCCCGTGAAGCCCATAGAAACCACAAGTAATTATCTCCCTTGCTGGCCTTCTAATATGCACGCATATTCTTCATATCTTAGAATGCGTGCTATACACATCCCTTTGACGACTGCAGGTGGAGCTGCTAGAGTGTTCGACGTTGGCCCATTGGAGGATCCTCCTGATATGGGGCCGGAGAGGGATACTGGCGCATCGAAAAGGCCTCGCGCTGAGAGTCCCGGAGGGGACGTGAGGCCTTTGTCCTGCCTCCGACTCGAGGAAGAGTCTCTGACGAGTGAGGCTGTTTTCAATGAGTGGCACCTTTTTATTAACCCCCACTTCTAGGCTTACATGCAATGTTATAAACATTTTTTGCTTTGCCTAATGCAGCTCCTCCCGAGGCCAGGATTGGCATAAGTTTCTCTCCTCCACAGGCGAATACCTCTGCAGGAGTGGATATGCCTCTGGATGAGTCTATGCCAAACAGTCTTTTCAGCTTTGAAGAGTTAATCCCTCCCACGGATGATTACACGCCGGTGACGACTCGCCTATCGCGGAAGGGGCCCCGGCTATTCAGCCCTCAGGTAATATACTCAACCTTGCCTCTTCATTGATACATGAAGAATTGGAAGTCATTAATTCTTCAGTGCTGTATTTTGGTTATGTAGGGGTCCCTGATACTGCTCCCCTTGTCTCAGCAATGGGAGACAACGTCAAGTCCGCTTCTGGGAGTGGGGGTTCTGTGGCTTCTGACTCCCTTACTGGAGGGAGTTCGAGTTCCTGTTCAGGCGTCGGGACTCCGAGCTCTTCTTCAGGCGAGAGAAATTCCTCAACCTCGTCGGGCTCCCGAGAAAGTGGAGAGTTGGAGGGTGCTTGCGGTGAGCATAGATGCATTCTTGCCCTTTTCCGCCCAACCTCTTCCTGTAAGGATCTTGTTTGGCTTATATGGCTAATCATTATACAGTAGTTGACTTGGCCGGCTCTATGGAGGAATTCTCACAACTCATTGAATCCGACTCATTCATTGACCTCCTGAATTATGGCGATGATCCAAAAGCTACAAGGACCATGGAGATGGCGGGTGCTGAAATCCCAGCACCAAGGGACCTTGATATCATAATGCCAACACTTCCACCGGGGAATCCCCCTTGTGCTGGTACTGAGAAGGCCAGCGTGGCTGATCTTTCAGGTAAAAAGTCTGCAGACTTGTGTTAATTTTCTCATATTGCTTCATTGTTGAGTTGACTGATACCCGTCACATTATTTATGTGAATAGCGACAAGCCAAGTTGTCGAGGATGGCATGCAACAGCCTGATGGGTTACCCCGAGAGGGGAAGTTCTCCAGGGCTCGCCAGAGGGCCAGTGCAGTCCTGGCCATGGCGCCTTACCAGCGGACCCCCAACTTACAGGTATTCCCTGCATCTGCCAATGAATGACTCAGCTTGTGGCCATTTTGTTTATGGTATTAACCATTTTCTCATATCCGTCTCGTAGGTTCTCCTTCCTCGGAGCAGACAGCTAAGATCCTTGAGACAGAGGAGTCTCTAGGCGAGGCAAGGCCAATCCCTGTGAGCGAGCAACCTGGCTCCAAAAGAGTCCCCGATATGGAGTCCCCCCCTCCCCAGCACAACTAAAGGGGACGATATTGTTGAGACGGGTACGTGGTTCCCCCTTGGAGCTCAGCATCATTTGCACGTCACTTTATACATGGACAGTCATGAATACATGCTGTTATTTAAGTTGCAGGGAGCCAGGCTACAGATGCACCACCTACTGGGTCGGAGTTAGCCCCTAGGGACGCTCCCTCCTAGACCATTGGAGAGGAACACCCTTCCGCAGCTATGCCTGAACACGGGACGGTTTCAGGTATGCCATCGTGTCTTGTACTTTGTGGCTTCCGTGCTTATCTTCTTGATTATGAACAAGCACTTACTTTGTTTTCCCTTGATTGCAGCTCACTTGAGAGAGGCTCGAGAGGTGCATGCGGACTTCCCTGCCTTTGGGGTTGAGTGGCCTGACACCCCTTAGCTCGGGATGGTGCTGCAGATGTCGATACGTCTACCCGACTTCTCCAAGGTCTTGAGCAGCTGATTCAAGAGGACCTCTTGCCGACTGCGGAGACTCTGAGGGGTAGCTTGGAGGTCTTTACTAGGGGTTACCACGGATTCGGCCTTCCCAGGGATGCGTGGATGGCGAAGCTCACAGCTTTGTGGAATGAGTTCGCCCATCTTCATGTGGCGCAGGAGTATAGATGGAGGACTCAGTTGATGATTCAGCAGGAGGAGGAGCGACTTGGCGGACTGCGAGCAGCTCGGACAGAGGTCGAGGCTCGAGTTGCGGCCATTCGGGAGCACGATCGGACCGTCTTCTTGCGGGTGGAGGAGCTGCGGAGAGAGATACAGGAGGTTGAGGAGGAGCACCGTGGTCTGCAGGCTGAGGCAGATACTTTCCACTCCAAGCTTAAGGGGCTCCAGGAGGAGACTCTCCAGAGTGAGACTCGCCTTGCCGACCTGAGGCGGAGCGAGTCTGGTGCTTGATAGGCCTTGGTGCCTTTTTGTACTTGTACACAGGGCTTTTATGTTTGGCCCATTCTCGTCTTGGTTACCTCGAGGGCTTGTCTCGGGCTCTCTTTCTTTTGATGATATTGATAAATGAAGGACAGAGCTTAGCAGCCTTTGCTTTCATCCTTCTACGTGTATGCTCTTTTTTCTTCTTCTTCTTTTTCTTTCACTTTACCAGCCCTACCACCCTTTCGGGTTTTCCCCAGGATTGACCCCCTTTAGCTTTTTCAAGTGCGCCCTTACGGGTTTTCACACCGAGGGGGTACCCATTTTTGTCTAAGGCGTCCTTGCGGGTTTTCACCTTAGTCGGGTTGAAGCCTTTTTGCCCTTAATTGCACCCCTAATGGAAACAACCAAGTCTGCTGGGGCATCAATATTTTTAGCCCTCCTTTTTAATCAATTTTTTTCTGAATACCTATGATGCCACGAGGTTGAGAGGGTTTGGCATCCCCAGAGGGACATGTACGCCGCACCGATGGGACAAACGGGTGGATTTGACAGGCCTAGTGGGACACAGTTAGTCAAATCCAAAAACCGATAGGATAAAGGGGCTGGCAACCCGAGGAGGGCGTGCATAGGCCAAACCCGGTTGGGATAGCAAATAAGTAGGTTTACAATCCGAAAGGGACACACGGGTTAAACCTGGAAGCCAATAGGCGAGATGGGTTGGTAGCATGAAAGGGGCATACATAGGCCAAGTCCAGTAAGATGAAGGAATGGATTTGACAGCCCGGGTGGGACATATGGATCAAATCCGAAGGTTGATAGGTAAATAGGGTTGGCAGCCTGAGAGAGGCATGTATAGGCCAAGCCTGTCGAAACAAAAGAATGGACCTGACGATCCGAGTGGGATATATGAGTCAAGCCTGAAAGTCAAGAGGCGAGATGAGTTGGCAGCCCGAAAGGGACATGCATAGGCCAAACTCAGAAGAAAGTAATGACGGATTTGGCAGCCCTAGTGGGACGTAAGAGTCAACTCGAAAGTCGATAGGCAAGATGGGTTGGCAGCCCGAAAGGGACATGCATAGGCCACACCCAAAGGATGAACGAGTGGATTCGACAGCCCTAGTGGGGCGTGAGAGTCAAACCCGAAAGCTGATAGGCAAGATGGGTTGACAACCCGAAAGGGACATGCATAGGCCAGACCCGTGGGACAAAAAGTAAGCAGATTTAACAATCTGAAAAAGACATGTGAGTTAAATCCGACATCTAATAGGCGGGATGGGCCGGTAGCCCGAAAGGGGCATGCATAGGCCGAGCCCGATGGGACTGTAAGGACAACTCAAAAAGTCCAGAGAGACACGGGAGCCAAACCCGGGAAGTCCAAAATGTGGGTGGAGTTGACATGCTGAAGGACGTTTAAGTCAGCTTTTGACAAAGAATGGCTAGACTTGCCAGTCCAAAGGGACATAAGAGGCAAATCCGGGATTGAAAATGTAAGCGGGGTTGACTAGCCAAAAGACATATGCATTAACCATGCGAGAAAAGGAGACGGACTTGATAGCCCGGTCGGGGCATATGAATCAAGTTCAAAGGTCCAAAATGGTAGCAATCTCAGTGGGACAGAGTATGACAATGTTGGGATGATAGCCATGACGCCTCGGTGGGACTGGATGTCGCACGACGACGTTGGAAATATAGCTAAGGCATCAGTATAATGCATTTGCCATCGTAGGGTGAAGTCACTGACTTAGAACCACCTGTAAAACATGTTGCAAGAGGGTTGTTTTTTTTTTCCACATTACCAACCTCACCGCCCTTTCGAGTTTTTGCCGAGACTGGCCCCCTTTAGCTTTTTTCGGTACGCCCTTGCGGGTTTTCACACCGAGGGGTTGCCCATTTTTGCCCGAGACGCCCTTGCGGGTTTTCACCTCAACCGGGTCTATGGCCTTTTTGCCTTTAGCCAACCCTTGAGGGATGATTAAGTCCGCTGAGGCATCAATATTGTTAACCCCATTTTTTTTTAAACTTGAACCTTCGTTGGGGAGTGGTATGTCCTGAGAGGGCTGTTGCGGAAGCTCTTGCGGTGGCACATGGTAGAGCTGCATGTGCTTGCCATTGAGAGGAGGGAAATGATTGTTTCCCTTGTGGTCGACGACCGTATAGGCCCCTTCTTCATAGACTTTTTGGATGACATAAGGTCCACGCCAATTAGGTTGGAGTTTGCCGTTGGGTCTTCCTATCAAGACCTCCTTTACTTTGACCATGACAAGGTCACCTTTCTTGAATGCCCTTTTCTTGACCAGTTTATAATAAGCACGTATCATGCGGGCCTGATACACTTGTAAGTGTTTATAAGCTTTTGAGTCTTTCACCTTCAAGGTTGGACAATTCCTCGAGCCTTCTTTCCATTTCAAATTGGTCTTGGCCTGGCAATCCGGCGTGAATAGCAACGGGATAAGATGTTAGCTCAATTTCCATCGGGATCACTGCCTCGACTCTGTAGACCAAGGAGAACGGGGAACAACCCGTAGGGGTTTTATAGATAGTCCAATAGGCCCATAGGGCTTCGTAGACCTTTTCGCCCCAATCTCTTTTACGGCCACCCACCATTTTGGCCAGCAGTTTGCAGAGGGTTTTGTTGAAGGCCTCAGCCAACCCGTTGGCTTGGGGATTGTAGACAGACAACGCCCTCCAGTCAATGTGGAACTTGGACGCCAGAGCATAGACGATCTTGTTCTTGAAAGGCGTGCCATTGTTTGAGATGATTCGACTGGGGGTGTCGAATCTGTATATAATGTAGTGCCTCACGAACCGGGCAACTATTTCCCTTGTAACTTCTCACAGTGGAATGGCTTCTGCCCATCTGGAGAAGTAATCAGTGGCGGCCAATATGAACTTGTGGCCTTGAGATGATGGCGGGAATGGTCCTACAATGTCCATGCCCCACTCCGCAAACTGCCAAGTAGGCGCAGTTAGATGGAGCGGATTAGGCGGCCTCTGAGGCACTGGCCCAAATGCTTGGCATTGGTGACATGTACGAGCGTATTGGTTGCAATCTTCGTACATGGTGGGCCCAGAAAACCCTTTGAGTTTAATACTGCTTTTCATTTTGGTTCTTGCTTGATGAGCTTCGCACAATCCGGAATGGACCTCGTGCATCATGCTCTTTGCTTCCTTAGATGAAAGGCACCGTAGGAGGACCGATTGATCTTTTCCTTGGACGAGCTTGGAAAGCAACCCGTTGATTAGTTGGTAAGATGTTGCCCTGCGTAGCAGTTGCAGCCTCTGAGCCCGATCGGGGGGAAGCCAGTCGTGCTTTATCTTTATAATCGGCTCACTCCAGTCTTCTTCTTCTGGAGCATTCTCTTCTTGAATGTTATTGATCTCGTAGACAGTGAGGCCGGATTCTTCGTCGAGCACACTTGGCATAAGCCTTCGGTGTCTGACAGTAATATTCAACTCTCCCTCAGGTGGGGCCCTTAAGGCTGTTGTCAATTTTGCCAAAGCGTCAGCTTGGGAGTTATTGCCCCTTGGGACGTGGCCTATTTCAAATAAGTAAAATTTTTCTTTCAGCCTCATGACGTCTGCATGGTAGGGAATGAGTTCCTTCTTCCGGACGTCATAGTCGCCTAGGACTTGTTGAATGACAAGTTGAAAATCCCCGTACACTTTAATGCACTTGACGTCCAACTCCAGTGCCAGTTGAAGTCTTATAATTAGCGCTTCATATTCCACTTCATTATTAGTCAATGACTTCATGAGGGCACAAGAGTTATGTAGAATGCCGCCTTGCGGAGAAGCAAAAATTATCCTCGCACCCGAGACAAAGTCTGTGGGGCCGTCAGCCCTCTTGATTGTTCGGGAAGCACCATCAAAATATAACTTGCACTGAGGGAGGTCGAGGATGAGGACGTCCGGCTCCATTTGTGATGGGACATTTTCAGAATGCTCCTCAGCCTCTTGTGAAGGCACCATCACCTCTTCATCGGACAACTCGAAGTTGAGTGGCGAATCTTCTGGCACAGGGTGCACGACTAAGAACTCTGCCATTCCTCGTCCCTTGATCGCCTTGCGTGGGACGAAAGTGATGTCGAACTCCATCAGGATAAGCGCCCACTTGCCGAGCCTACCGGAGAGAGTAGGTTGGCTGAGTAGAAATTTGAGTGAATCCCATTTAGAGATGAGCTCCACCCGGTGAGCTAGAAGGTAGTGCCTTAATTTCTTGATAGCAAATACCAAAGCTAGGCACACCTTTTCCATAGGAGTGTACCGATGCTCAGGCCCGATCAGCTTCCGGTTGAGGTAGTATAGCGGCTACTCTTTGCCCTCTTCATTGATTTGAGCTAAAAGTGCTCCCAAAGAGGCATCCATGGCAGAATATAAAAGATGAGGGGCTTCCCTCTGACAAGTGCCCCTAGGACTGGAGGAGTCAGTAGATACTCTTTGATTTGCTTGAAGACCCTCTGACAGTCTTCGTCCCATATGAAGGGTGCTCCTTTCTTCATCAGTTTGCCGAAAGGCAGGCATCTTCCCGAGAGGTTGGAAATGAACCGCCTGATGTAGGTGAGTCTTCCTTGCAGAGATCTGAGCTCTGTCAAATTTCTAGGCGGAGACAGTCCCCTTATAGCATTGATTTTGTCAGGGTCGATTTCTATACCTCGATACTTGACAATGAAGCCGAGGAACTTGCCACTGGAGACGCTGAAGGCACATTTCGTTGGATTCATCTTGAGCTGGTACTGCCAGAGCCTTTCGAAGACTCGACGTAAGTCAGCCAAATGATCCTCTCGCCTTTTTGACTTGACGACCAGGTCGTCTATGTAGCATTCAACAAGGTCATGTCGCATTTCGTCGAAAATCTTGGTCATCGCCCTTTGATAGGTTGCACCGACATTCTTCAGGCCAAACGACATCCTTTATAAGTTGAAAATCTCTGTGAGATCGGAAAGCCGTATGGTCTTTATCTTTGATGGCCATGCGGATTTGATTATAGCCCGACTGTGTCCATGAATGACAAGACTTCGTGACCAGTGGTCTTGTCAACCATCGTCTCAGTGATTGGGACACGTAAGTCGTCCTTCAGGCATGCCTTGTCCAAATCCTTGAAGTTAATACAGACTCAGACTTGGCCATTCTTCTTCTTGACAGGAACTATATTGGCGAGCCACACAGGGTACATGCAAGACTCTATGAAGTTCACATCAAGCATTTTGTCGACCTCGGCATTAGCTTTTAGCTCCAGCTCGTGGCGCATATGCCTTTGAGCTTGCTTGACCGTTGGGAGTATTGTCAGCTCATGTTCAGTCACAAAGGGGTCAAGCCCAAGCATTTCTTTATAAGTACAGGCGAAACAATCCTTGAACTCTTCTAGGAGTTGTCGGTACGCCTGCCTTTCTTTCTCACCGAGGAGAGCACTTACGAAGGTTGGCCGATGATCTTCTTTGCTTCCGAGATTGATCTCAATCAACTCGTCCACCGTTGCTTAGCTGCCGTCTTCGAGCTCCGGTGGAGCCAGTTGGAGAATGACGAAGTCTCTCTCATCATCAGTATTTGCTTTGTAGACTTCAAATTCTTCGGAGCACTCTTGCTCGTGGCTTTGAGTCGAAGGACCTGCTCCGTTTTGTTGATACCCAGTGGCTTGAGCTGTCCCTCCCTCGGGGAGGTGACCAGTGTTGACTTCTGATGAGGGTGTCACTGACGTCTCACCGGACTCCCTTACAGAGTCGACGATCTTCGGCTCTACTTCAATTTGTCTGTGAGGAGGTAGCAGTCCTATGGCATTGACTGCGTAGTGGACCTCCAAGTCCCTCTCCTGGTCATAGCCGAGTTCTCTCGTATCTTTGCGGGAGAAAGGAGGCTGCCCATGGACTTGTGGAGGATTCCACAGTTGGTGGAAATATGCCGCTCGTGCGAGGTCTTAAGCCTGAGGGATATGATGCTTTTTACACATTTCCCTGATATGCTCTGGCAGATCGTCCATTTCTTGGACTAACTCTGGTGCAGTGTCGGCGAGAGTATCCCAGCCAAAATCATCCTCGGGAGGGCCCGGCGGGACTAAATCTCCTCTATAAAAGATAATCAGCTTGTCTTCCTTGCCCTTTTTACTCCTCCTTTTCCGCTGGTAGGAGACTGTGAAAGTCTTCAACTGCTCCACCTCGTGCTCTTTCCGTTGAAACGGGAGCTGAATACATTTGGGCGGTAAGGAGATACTCCGGTCAATGACCCGGCTGATGAGGTTGGCTTCGAAGTCAACGTTTCGCCTCTCCGGCTGAGTCGGCTTGGAGGCGGGCTTGAGGCTTAGCCTGTGCAGTTTTGCTAAGTCTTGGTTGACAGTGAATAGCTGTCCCTCCTCAGCTTCATAGTCCACCTTTTGCTTCCCTTTGTCTTTTACAGGCTCGAGGATCACTAAAGTGGGCTCCCCAAAATACAAGGAAGCATCTTCCAGGTGGCACTCATTGGGGCAGAATGGGGCATGATCTGCGAAGACCGTATGTTGTTCCCCTCCCTTAACATATTTGAGGCATTGGTGGAGGGTCGAAGGCACAACCCAATTTTCATGCAGCCATGGTGTTCCCAATAACACCTTGTAAGATGTATCGGCATTGATGATATAAAATGTCACTTGGGTGACAAAATCATTCAAGGCTAGCTTCACCTCAACCTGACCAAGCGCTTCATCGGAATCTTGGTTGAATCTCGAAAACTTGACCGCGCTCACCTTTTGCAAGTAAGGCGTCAAGTATAAAGACTTGAAAGTCCTCAAAGGCATAATGTTAATGGCCGCTCTAGCATCAACCAAAATTCGATTCACATCATGCCCGTTGATCATCCCCCACATATATAAGGGGCGATTGTGGCACAGAGAGGACAACAACATGTCCTTATCCGTAAAGGAGATGTTGGCTGCAAATGCCTCATATGCTTGGGCTTGGAACTCTGCGTGACATTTGTTGATAAGAGCCTCCCTGAGATCTTTGCTCCAAGCGATAGCTTCCCAAATAGTGACATTTGTTAGAAACCGCTTCATATGATGAATAATTTTGCGGTCCGCCCGAGCACGGGTTTTGTCAAATGGCGGGATGATCTCTGCCAGAGTCTGTAGAGCCCCGCGAGGCTTCTCCCGCTTAGGAGGACGTCCCTCGCTCCGGCCCTCCGCATTTTCTTGAAACAGCGGTGCCAGAGATTCTTCCGGAGGTGGCAATGGTTCATCCTGTTCGTCCTCATTAGAAGGACCTGCTTGGCCCGCGGGGTCAACCCTGCTGGAAGGACCAACTTGTTCTGACGTCTCATCGCGCACTGGCGGCTTGACTGGCTCTTCTTTTTCATTAGAGGAGGCGAGTACGAAAGGGACGTCACCCCGTCTTCGGGGCTCTGAGATAGGGCCCGAACCCTCTGAGGATGAAGGGGATACCCCGTACTTGAGTTTCTGGGATAGGGCTCGGTTCTTCCCCAAAGAATAATATGACTCAGTCGAGAGTTAGGGGATCCTCGCGTCCGCGTCCTCGTCCTCGATTACGACCTCGGCTATTTTTCGTCGGGCGACACTGATATGTCGTCATGGGAGCCTTGCCCCTGGTGGTATCAGCCATAGGTCTTTGTCCCGGAGGAGAGTTGATGTTGTCAGGCAGCGGGATCACCACCATATTGCAGGAGAGCTCTTGCAACATTTCCTCGAGTATCTCGACAGTGAGCTCCTCGTCCTTGTAAAATAAGGAGAGCTCTTCTGGGATCAGAAACTCCTCACCTTCTTCGAGACGGTAAGCCATCTCTCGAAGCCACTGAAGAAGCCGGGCTTTACGCTCAAACTTGTCCCAGGGAATGTATTTGTCCAGAGTGACGACCCTGGTGGGGTGGGGGGGAGTATACTCCTCCAGTTCATCTATGAGCTTCTGTAGCCGTTGCAAAGGAGTTGGCTCTTTGGGGTCGTCTATAGTTGTTGCTTGCTCAGCTTGCTTTTTCAATCTCCTCTTCACATTCTTCCTACGATTCTTCTCTTGTTTCTTTTGGCGTGCCGCCTCTTGAGAAGAAAGTGGATTTTGTTTTAGAGGTGAGATTGGTTTGCCCCCGGATTTTCGCTTTTTACTCAGGTCCGACTCCTTGGGAGTCCCGGTTCCGCGACTTTTTCTGGGAGTAACCTTAGTCCAGTTGGCCTCCGGTTGCACCTGGAAGGTGGCATTGATCGCTTGAGCGATAATCTCCGGCGGCAGCTCCTGGAACTCTGCGAGCCCGAGGTGGAGCCCTTGGGGGCTTTGCAATTCCACTGGTCTTGCTTTAGCCGGTGATTTGCCTGTTCGAGCTGTTGAGGTCTTTTTACAATTGACGACCTTGTTGGCTCGGCCTGAGATTTGACTTGAGGCTCCCTCGCCCTGGCTTTACCTTTATTGTCTGGCTGTGGGTCTTCCCCTATGATGATGCCAGGTTGACTCAGCTTGGAAAGGGGTTTGGAACCTCCTCCCACGGCTTGGCTTTTTGGGCTCTGGGCCTTAGGCCTCTCGCACCTGGCCTTGCCTTTAGGGTTTGGCTAAGAGCTGTTGCCTGTAGGTTTGCTCGGCTGGACCTGTTGAGAGGTAGGCTTAGTCTCCTGTGGTTTGGTCTGCTCCTATTGAGCTTGTCGGAGAATCTTCTTAGCGGCCTCTTTAAGACGCCGCCTTGTCGTCGAATTCCCCTGTGCATTGATCTCCCCTTTTTGGATGAAGACTTCAATGCAATCCCGAACCTCCGGGCATTCCTCAATGGGGTGGGACACCCTGGCATGATATTTGCAATAGCGGGAATGACTCTTGGCCGTTTCATTGTAATAGGACGGCGGATCACGCGCCATCACTCGACCCTCTTCTAGGAGCTTGTCGAAAATCTTCTCAGTATCCTCCTTGGGGAAAGAGCACTGATGAGAGGGTCACCACCCTGGATACCACAATGTGGACTGGGGCGGTTGGGAACTGACTCCTTTCTCCCTTGGCTCGGGAGTTGGAAAGCAGTTTAGGCATGTATGACATTGATGGAGAAATTTAAGCTCTCCCGTCCATGTGGCTGCGGCAGGTTGACCAAGAAGTCACCCATATTGACCACTTCTCGCCTAATCAAGTCTTCAGCGAGGTCCTTGAAGGGCTAGCAATCATGGATAATATGGCCTATGACCTCGTGGTATGGGCAATAGCCCTGGTGTAATGCTGCGCCTGGTGCCTACTGGCTGGGTGAAGCCGGGAGATTTAATAGACCTTCTCGCCGACACGCGAAGAAGATGTGCAGGGTCTTCTCGTGAGGGAAAGAATATAGCTTCTCTGGCTCCTCGCCTTCAGATGAATCAGAGGATTCCTCAGAGAGCCAACCCCTGAGCGGAGTCCGGGCAGTGGGTGATACACCTGCCTCCCGTATATGGGTTGCAGCTAGCCCCCTGGCAAATGGGCCAAAGGGGAAGGTGGCCAACTGCTCATCAATACTTTCCAGGAATTGCAGCAGACGCCTTTGTTCCAGCTGTAGCTGTTGGATCTCCCCTCGGATCTTCCGAATAGTCCTCCGCAGCGCCAGACTTTCAGGGAGTGAGGAGGGAGCAGCTTCGCGGCCGTCATTGGGCTGTTGGTTCGATGGCCCGGCTTCGGAGGCATTAGAGCTCGAAGTGGTCGCCACCATGTAGACCACATTAGTCGACTGGTTCGGCCGACTCCAGACATGGGGTTGTGGCGGATCGACCGCATGCCCCAGCATGTTTATCAAGTCTTTTTGAATAAGCTCTTCTGCTATGTTCTTGAAGACATAACAATCCCCGACAGTGTGACCCAACCTTCGATGATACACACAATAAGTAGGGTCATCTGTTTTATCCACCTCTGAGGGCTTCCGTGGATTCGGTAGGGTGATGAGCTTTTCTTTCATGCACTTATCAAAGAGCATCTTGGTATGCTTCTTTCTGAAGGAATAGGGCGCCTTCATACGCTTTGCTAACAGAGATGCATTCGCCTTGGCATCGGCCCTTTTACCATTAGCCTTTGATTTTCCTTCCCCCTTGTCTCCATTCGTCGGGGAGAAGTCCACAACATTTACCTCCTTGTCGCTGGCCAGGCGGTCTTTAGAGGATTTGCCTTTGGCAGAAGTATGTGTAGGGTGGTCAACGAAGAACATCTCAATCTCCGCCACCACTGTGTTTAGCTGGTCGAAGCTTCTGATGTTTGAGCCCAAAAGTTTTTCACTAACTTCCGCTACTAGACCCCTGCGGCATATAGCGATTGCGTCTTCGGGCGTTGGAGGGTTATCGTAGCGCATGCTGACGTCCCTCCACCGCTTGATGAAGTCCAATGCGGTCTCACCTTTTCTTTGTCTGAGGGCACAGAGTTCAGCCAGAGAGATTTTACGTTCGGCCGTCTGAAAACAGTCGATGAACTTCTTCTGCTTATCAGTCCAATCAGTCACTGAATTGGGCTTCAGCCTGGAATACCACTGGAAGGTGGTGCCTGTCAGGGACGTGGCGAAGTATCGCAACAGATATGACTCTTCCAGCGCTGTTCACCCATAGCCATGTAGTAGGCCAGGTGTTCATGTGGTGAGCCCTGCCCACTGAACTTCTGGAGTTTCGGGGCCTTTGGGCAATCAGGCGCCTGGTTGGAAAGTCAAAGCCAGTTGGGAATGCGATCTTTCTGAGGGCTTTTCATTTCAGATCCAGTGAATGTGAGAGTTGGCAATGAAGCATTCCTCTTCACTGATGATCTTTCTATGTTGTATGTATTCTATAATATTACTATACGAGTTCGTATTCAAATAGTGTTTTTTTCCATTGCTACTTTCTTGTCAACCAAGTTTGCTTATATGGAGTTAGAAGTTGGACTTTCTTCCCCTACTGAAGGAACCGTTGGAAGGTCTGGTTTCTTGCGAAGAAAGCTTTAAATTAAATCAGTTCTTACACCAATCGGAGACCGGCTTTAAAAAGCACTTTGGGCGTTGGCTTCTCGAATATGATTCTTACTCATCTGAAGATGGACAGGATTACAGCCGGGTTCCAAACCTGAGCAGAGCTAAATTCATTAAATCTTACTTGTAAATAAATATTAAATTATATCTTTTTTTACTATTATTAATATTCCTTTCCAATATCGGCCAAAACCGATACGTTTCGGCCGAAACGTATCGGTTTCGGCCGATACCGATCCAAAACCGGACCCCAACACAATAGCAGGTCCGATACCTAAAAAAATTACTTTTTTAATGGTTTTGGACGAAACCATTAAGGGTTTCGGCCGAAACTGACCTGTTTCGGTCCGAAATCGGACGGTTTCGGCCGAAACCAGTGAGGATCACTAATTTTTTTAGTTTTTTTGAATGGTGTCAACCGGTTTCGGCCGAAACCGAAACCGATACCGAAACCGGTACGTATCGGTTTCGGTACCGGCCGAAACCGGTACCGAAACCGATACTGCCATCCTTGATCAGGCGGAAGTTTCTTGAACTAATGGTGGAGGGGATAAGACACGCTGTACAAATCAACGGTGGCCACACCCTCACCATGTTGAGCAAATTTTGCCTCTACAATTCGCTCAATCATCTGCCTTTGCGCCATGAGGTTTTCTGCGGCAGGAGTGACAGAGGACCGCGCATTGGCTTCATGTTGCGGCACTTCAAATTTCACCGCTACTTGTAACTTCGTAGCAGTGACAGAGGCGTTGGCCGTGACCAGGACGGGAGGAGGCTGTTGTTCCATCCCAATGGGCGCCGCTTGCGGTCTGCCCCTCTCTTCCAAGATCTTCCTCATGTCCGGGGTTGCTGTCCCCATCGACACTATGGACATCTTCTTGGTGTTCTTCTTGCCACGTCGGCTCAGGTTGAGATGTTCCGGCAGCTGGCGTCTGTTGCATTTGTGCGAGAACCCAAGAGACGGTCCTTGATCTCCTCAAAGTTTGGAGAGGCTGATTCATTTCTCCCGAGGTGTGCACCGGGTGCTTATCGGCGGAGGTTGTGTAACATGTGAACACTTTGACAGCGCCATTGGTCACCTGAACCACCTGCTTCTTCCTGAGCGGCTGTCTACTAGGCTTAGATGCTGTCCCCAATCTGTCAAAAACAGACACCCGGGACGTGGAGGCCTAGTCCGAGCAATCCTCATCCGTGTGCGTTGAACTGGCCCACGGAGAGGTCGGTCGCACCTTTTTGCCTGCTCCTTGGCGCTTCTGCCTGCGTGGGGGCTGAGTTGCAGATCTTGGAGGTACCGAGGCCTCAATGTTTGCCGGACCTCACATCTGCTGCAAATCCGACACGCGGAAGGGCTCTTCCACCCTTGCTCGCTTGATGATTCGGGCCTCCTCCTTGGTGACCCATATCTTCTTCAGGCGGAGCTGGCGCTCCTCAATTGGGTTGCCCCCTGACCTTGATCGGGGAGTTGGTGGTTTGGGTCGTTGCATCGGACGCTGATTCGCCGCCGGTACGACGGACTTCTTCAATTTCACTCCATCCTCTTGGGCTTGCCGGAGAAGCTCGAAGCGGTTGGAGGTAGAGATGGTTGGGACGTGCCGGTCCCGAGACATAATCGGCTCGCTCCCATCGAGCCGGATGCGAAGGTCCTCGACAATTATAATTTTGTCGGAGCGGGATGTCGCCGCTACAGACTTTACGCCCTTGCGGCTATGACGCTGCCCCCGTTGAGCAAAAGCGGCTCTCCCGATGCCTGCCGTAGGCACGGCGTCATGGTGGCGACAACGTTGCCCCTGTTGCGTAGGAGCAATTCCTCCGAGGGTGGGCGTGTTGGTGCCGTTGCGGCGGCGGCGTTGCCCCCGTTGAGTAGGGGCGACACTGATAGTAACTTGATTGACCGAGAAAACTCGGCCATTTGCTGGGGTAGAAGGCCTGACACCTTCGGCCGTTGTCATGACAGCCGAGTGGACTCAGCCAATTGTCGAGGCGAAGGGCCTGACACCCTTAGCCAGTGAAGAGTTGGGCGGGCAAAACCGGCCGACCACTGGAGCAGAGGGCCTGACACCTCCGACGGCTAATCTGTCGACCGAGCGGACTCGGCCAATTGTCGAAGCCGAGGGCCTGACACTCTCGATGTTTGCTTTGTTTATCGAGCGGACCCGGCTAGCTGCTGGGGCTGAGGGTTTGACACCCCCGATGGTGATTGCCGCAGGCGTGGTTGAATTGGCTTCAACCACGGGTACGACGCCCAAAAAGAAGGGCGAGCCGACGACTGGCGGAAAGTCACCGAGGACGAGCGGAGTCGTCAGGTACTCGAACTTGGCATGGTTGGCGATGACCCGAGGGCCGTATGTAATAGCTGCCATTGTCGTCCTGCTGTTGTCGGTGGTGATGGTGCGTAGCACGAATGGAGTGGCGTGCAAATGCACAAATAGCCCTCAAGTAAGCAGAGAAATATGCCCTCCTCTTCCCGTCCTGTGAAGAGGGGCAATCAGAACCTTGAAGAGCGTTTGGAGATTTCTTTGATAGAAAGAAGAAAGACATGAGAAGTCCCACCGGCGTGTCAGCCTGTTGGCCACGGAATATATATTCAAAATTTGTTTGGCATTCTTTTTAAAAAGAAACATTTTTATATGAGGGTTTATTCCGTGAGTGCGCATTGTATCAGACAATTCGGGTTCGAGTGCTGGACCTTTCCCCACTGACCGCAGTCAGTGTTGATTTACATCGGTCCAACGTCTTAACACCTTTGTTTATCTGTCAAAGAAACCTTAAAATCTCTTCCATAGGTTCTGAAGCTGAGGGCCTGTTCGCTTGGGCGGCTCGCAGCTACCGCTCATTCACCACCGACAGATTGATGGGACTAGGGCTTTATCAAAGGCCTTTTAAGTTTAGGCAAGAGCCCATAATCTTGGTGTATGGATGCAATTCTGCAGGAGCCATAGGCATTTTGAAGTGGCGGGAGGTTTCTTAGACCCCCGAGGGTATTTTGATAATTTTATGTTCCCAGGGATATTTTGGTAATTTTACCAGGCCAGGGGTATTTTTGAAATTTCTAGGTTGGAAGAAAGGTAGGATAGTATCCCTGACGTCCCGAGGCACTGAGACCAGTTATGGAGGGTTTTGTGGGCTACCAGACCAGGTCATAGGGGTATTTTGATAATTTTACCGGACCCTCCGTAGACCTAGATCTGAGGTGGCACTCAAGTATGGGATTGAGTCGACAGTGTCCTTGAACCCAAGGAGCGACGGGGGGCTTCATAGAAGGCACACACGCGTCGGTTTGCAAAAGGAGGGGCATGTATACAATTTCCTGAAAGTCGGGAGTTTTCTTATAATTTTACTTGATCGACGTGCAGAGAAAATCTGCGGAGTACACCAAATATACTTAGGGCCCAAGTGAGTACAAGGGTTGTCGGCGAGTTGTTGACTGTACAAGAAAAAGAGGTCTCCGCACTAACGCGTGATGTAGGGGCATAGCCCTAATTGCATAAAGTTTTTTTGGTAAGTAATAATTTGTATTGATGAAAAAGAAGACCTTTACAGTGAAAATCTGCTTCCTATACAGTGATTATAGCCAAGCTGAATGATAAAAGAAATACCCACCCAGGACCACACATTTTGTGGACTCGGGGTTATTTAGCCTAACGCAATTTAAAATCCTAATTACATACGGTTGCAGGATAGAACTGCGAACCACAAGACTTGAATTTTCTTGCAATCCCGGAAGGGGCATTTCTACAATTCCTTATTATCTGAAGGAATTACACGATTTAGCCGTCCAAGATGCATGAAAAAATTACATACATAGTCTCTAGGGGCATAAACGCAAGATGCAGGGGTATTTATACAACATACTCTTAATGGGCTTTTTTACAAATAAACAAACTCCGCCTAGCGTCCGTAGGTGTTTCTTCGCGTTTGTCAGTCCGTATCTCTGTGTGTCTGTTTGGCCCAGGGGGATATTTATAGAAGTAGGAGGACCCATGTTGTCAAAAACATGAGGATTTGCCTCAACTTTGACAAAAAAAAGGGTTTTAGCCCCAATTTTGACAAGGTGGGGTGGCCCATCGTTTTTATTTTTTTTTAAAATGGGAACACGGACCCGGGGGGGGGGGGGTCATTTGACCCGTGGGCGAGACCCAGCGGGGTCAAGTGACCCCGCAAGGGTCACGTTGACCTTGATGGGGTCCAGTGGGGTCGATCGGCCCCGCCCAGGGTCGGTTGACCCCGCTGGGGGCCTAGCGGGGTGCCATGACCCCCCACGGGGTCGGCTCACCCCGCTGGGGTCCAGCGGGGGCGACTCGACCCCTCGCAGGTGTCAGTCGACCCCGTTGGGGCCCAGCGGGGTGGACGCGACCGCGCGGGGTCGGCGGAACCTACTGGGGGCCCAGCGGGGTCATTTGACCCACGGAGTGGCCTTTTGGCCCCTCTTCGCGTACTTTCTGCACTTTTCTGTCGCCCTGGGTGGGAGAGGAGCCGCCGCCCTGCATTTATTGCTCTCCAAGGCCCACTCTTCGCCGCGTGGCAGCAACACGTCGGTGGAGAACCGTGCGGGAGCGAAGGATCGTTCGTTTGTTGTTTGCTTGTGCGCCTCTCGCTCGGGAGGAGTTTTTGCATCCGTCTGTGCCGTGTGATACACAATTATTCGGCCACTTTGACAGGTGTGCATGTACATTCTCCTCTTAATTTCCCTTGCTGCGATGCCGCTTGCAATTATAAGGTCGGGACAATAGACCCTAAATTGTTGAGTCGTGTTGTCTCACATCAATTTGGTATCAGAGTCTCGGAACCAATTGTCCACAAATGCTCTTTCGCCCTCAACAATAATCTCACCAGTTTTCAACATCGACTCAACAATTGATCGAGAAATATAATTATCTCGAAGTTGATTTCTAAAATTATTCACATCTACTAATATGGACGGAGCGTGATGTACATTCCGTTAGTATTGTCCTAGACTGATGTAGGAACCCAAGGAATCAATTGTGTATCACGCTCCGTCCATATTAGTAGCTCTCGGTGTGATGACATCTTTAACATGCCGATAGAACTCCACAAATGCTCTTTCGCCCTCAACAATAATCTCACCAGTTTTCAACATCGACTCAACAATTGATCGAGAAATATAATTATCTCGAAGTTGCTTTCTAAAATTATTCTCGATCACTTCTTGTTTAACAAAAATTTGTTGAAGTTGAAATTAATTCGACACATATTGTAAGAGATTACTTAGGACCCCAATTTGATAGAACAAATTGGTTCCGAGACTCTGATACCAAATTGATGTGAGACAACACGACGGTGTCTACGATGGGTCTAATCGAACCTCGTCTTTGGGAGCGAACCACTGTTGAAGTTGTTGTGAACTGCTTGGGATGACGGGCGCAGAGGCCTTGAAATGCTGCTGCCGTATGGAGAGAGTGGGGTCTGTGGGGTCCGACGCTGTGTAGTGTGCCCACGTCCATCCTTTGGGGCACTCGAACAGGGAGAGAGTAGCGACGAGAGAGAGAGAGAGGACAAGTGTAGAGAGAGGGAGTAGGCATGAGAAGAGAGAGACGGGAGAGGGGTAATGGGGTGTCGGTGTGTCCTGCCGTACGGAAGATGGAAACAAAGAGAGGGAGAGGGCTCGAGGAAGTGAGGGGAGAGAGACAGGAGGGGGTGAACACTGTACGAGGGGTGAGGGGAGAGAGATGAGAGGGGGTGGGTATTGGCCACTGGGCACTATATAAGGGGTGAAGGGAGAGAGATGGGAGGGGGGTGGTTGGCGGTCTGGCGGGGTCTGACAGTATCGGGAAGGGGGGGGGGGTCTTGCGGTGGTGGTGGGGAGGAAGTAGAGGAAGAAGGGGCAGAAGAGGAAAGGCACGGGGCTGCCTTATGATGCTCGGGTAGAGCGTGCCTTCAGGCGTGGCTCCGCATTGGTTGTGACAGTATGGGGAAGGGAGAGATGACGGAGAGGGGGAGAGGGCTGTGGTGGGGGCGGCGGTCAGTGGGATTGTGGAGGCGTTGCGGGTGGCCGGCATAGACGAGGAGGGCTATTGGTGGTACTCTGGTGCGGCGCGGTCTGGTCCTATGCAGCTGCGGGCTAGAGTCGAGGTGTAGGGCACCAACGGTGGAGGGCACGTGGGAAGCCTCAGACGGGAGCAAGGGGCTGTGCGGTGGTGCATCGGGTGTGGTGATGGTGGGCTCTGTGGGCGGTGCGGCACGATGGGGCACTAGGCAACGGGTGCTGCGACTATGGTGCTGCTAGGCGAGTCGATAGCTGTTGTCGTTCGGGTGGTGGCCGGGTGGAGATGAATGGCAGTGGGCATCGAGGCGGTACGATGAGGGCCTAGGAAGGGGGGAAGGTGGCAACATAATGGGTGGTGGCGGTTCGACTGGATGGGTGGTTCCCGAGTGGTGCGTTGGCACGATAGGCCTAGTCCGATGGTGCTGCAGTGACCGGTGGGAGAAGCTGCAGCGAATGGACAATGGAGAGGAGGAAGAATGGTAGTGGTTAGGGCTCGGAAGGTGGAGGTCTTGGTGGAGAAGAAGAAAGGAAAAGGTTGGCTTGATTGGAAGGGAGGAAGGAGGAGTTGGGGATGGGGATTAACGAAAGAATAGGGTTGGTGCCTCTCACCTCGCGGCCATCTAGTCTCCACCTCCATCTCAGAGGACAACACAAGGTCTCTCGCCTTACAAAGTGAAAATCGTTTATTCATTTTTGTTCCGTTGTTCCATACAGGAGAAAGTGGCCTCCCTTTTGTAGGGGAGGTTACAAGTGACTTGGACCATCTTGCCCCTACAAACTTAACAAAAGACTGCTACCTAGGTCCAAACATATGAGGCTCATTAAATTGCAACCTTAATTGAAAAGTCCAAAATAAAGATAACCGACACATTTTTTTGACTCTAAAATTAGACCTAAATAAAATGAAAATAATAAAAAAATAAAAATGATTCTACTACGACTCCGATCGTCGTCCTAGAAAAAGACCCACGACCCCTTGGGGTTATCCTGCGCTTGGAAGAAGAAGTAGGAAAAAGAAAAGATATATCGTGCGACATGCCAATTCGGCCCATTGTTTGACGTTACGAGTCTCACTCCACATGATGTCAGGCATACTTTCAGTCGGAAGACTTTGATAAAAACAACTTAGTTAGGTTAACCAGGTTCTGTCCCCCGCCTGTGGCGTGGTGGACACCCCTCCTGTGCAGGCGGCAGGAGGGCGCGGGTTCGAGTCTCGCGCTCTCGGTGGGAGGCGCGGCCCCCGCTTTCCCCACCCCTAAAAAAAAAGGTTAACCAGGTTCTAAGTTGTCCACTGATTGATATGATGACGATGAGAACAATCATGGTGATGCTTCCATTTTATGGAGATATGCTGACATACCTTTTTGGTTGCAATGTGATTGTATTGGATTCTCTCATATTTGTCATGCATTGTTCTGTTGGCAGATATACAATGCCCTTTGGTTTGACCTTTTACTCGGAACTATTTTTAATGTCTTATTCTGAACTTATAAAATTTGTTCTTCGTCACAAAACCTGGAGAGTGTTTAATCAAAGGCTGGCTACCTCCTAGATGGTTGTCCAGGTCTGACCCTTTAATTCACTTAAGTGGTAACTTGGTGTCTATCTAATTAAGGTGGCGTCTAAGAGGCTGCTCAAGATAGTATGTATCAAGGAAGGTGGAATCGGGGATCGGGATTGGATTGGCCAGTCCCAAACTTATCCGGATCGATAGGATCAGCCGATCTGGCCCAATCCCAGACCGATCCTGGCCGAGTTAGGCCAACAGACACGACTGGGGATAGCCATGTCCAAAAAAATTCTAAAAAGCTTCCAAAATATCTGAAAAAAATGGAAAAGTTGTTCTAACATGGTTATTAATCAAATGTAATGTGAAATAGTTAATATATGCTCAAAATTTTATGAAATAGTAGACATACTCAAATGATGCAAGGATTGCATGAAATAGCTAGAGAGAGGGGATCATGGTGGGGTGATAAAGAGGCTTAGGGAAGTGCAAAATAATTAAAACAGTAAAAAATTACCCACTAAGTTTAATTCCGAGGAGAGAGAGAACTTCTAGAGAGTGAGAGAGTGCTAGAGGGGGGACCATGGTGGGGTGATAAAGAGGCTTGGGGGAGTGCAAAGTAATAAAAACAGTAAAAAATCACCCCTAAGTCTAATTCTGAGGAGAGAGAAATAGATTCTAGAGAGAGAAAGAGTGCTAGAGAGAAGGGAGACCATGGTGGGGTGATAAAGAGGCTTAGGTGAGTGTAAAATAATTAAAACAGTAAAAAATCACCTTTTAAGCCTAATTCTGAGGAGAGAGAATGAGAGAGAAGTTCTAGAGGGAGAAAGAGAGTGCTAGAGAGAGGGGGGACCATGGTGGAGTGATCAATAGGCTTAGGAGGTTGCAAACATATTAAAACAGCAAAAAATACCCTAATCAAGAATATGAGGAGAGAGAAAGTACTTCTAGAGAGAGAAAGAGACTTACTTTTGAAGATCTCTTAGAGAAAATGGCTCTAGACGAGCCTAGAAGCAATTTTCCAACACCAACCACTCTCGCTCTTCCTTCAACAATGAGCTTTTAGATTGAGGGGGGGGGGAGAGAGAGTGTATGTGTAGGTGTGTGTGTGTGAGAGAGAGAGATATGTGATGGAGAGCAAGAAGGAGAGTGAAAGAGAAGAATGTGAAAAGGTGCGTCGTGTGAGAGTGAAATCCCGGTCAAAAAAACCCCAAGGACAAAAGAACAACCCCGGATGGCCTCCCCCGCCCCCCAAAGAAAAAGGGTAAGCCCACCGTTCAAATGGGGTTGCCTGGGTGGGATCACCTGGAACCGGGTGGGATCGGGCGATTTGACCCGATCTCGGCCGATTGCAGGGAAGAATCGGGAAAGGCCGGCGCGAAATCGATTCGGTTCTTCCCAAATCCAATCCGATTCGGTGAATCTTGGTATTTATGTCCAAGTTCTCATGCTTTTTGGTTGGCTTTTATTTGGTTATTTCATTTGGATTACTTAGTATGTTTTGATTGTCAGATTTTCTTGTCTCTATTTCCTTGGTTTCTTATTGTTTTTCCTTATTGGTGTTGTCTACTTGCCATTGCTTTTTCATCTGTTGTTCCTTTCTATTGTTGAAGTTCTTTTTCTTTCTTTTTTCTTAGCAGTTATCTTTTTTCCTCTTTTTGTGATGGCGATGGGCCATTCTCTCTATTTATCTTCTAATTCCTTTCTTCTTTGTTTTTTTATTTTGTTGTTGTTACTGCCACTGTTGCTGTGATGGTGTACTCTGTATTTTATGTACCAACATACCTCGATAGTTTTACCATTGTTTGAAACGTACACTTGGAGTTCTATAACAACGTATTTGTATTTTTTTTTGAAAGTGGATGGTACCACATATTATATTAAATGGAAAAAGGGAGGGATATATAAGAGTGAACAATGTGTTCTTAAAAGATCGTTGTACAAAAATTCGACACACCAAGGCAGTGTAGTACCCATTAACCCCCCCAACACGCACAAAAGAGCTGGAGTTCACTTTACAAAGAACCGAAACCTATTCTCTCACTCTCTCACAGATGAAAGAGACCACCCTCTCCGTGGCTCTAGCTTTCCTCTTGAAGATTTTGTTGTTTTTTTCTCCTCATAAGGCTTATAGAGTGGCATGGAGAATAAGCCACCATATGAGTTTATCGCCCTTAAGAGTCCATCTCTTGTGCCACTCCCCAATCGGTTGTTGCACATTGTTGTGTAAGATGAGGGCACAAAGAATCTTGCTCACAACCTATGTCCATATATCCTAAGAGAGGGATCAACATGTAACTATGTGATCTAGGGTCTCCTCCTTTTGTCCACAAAGATAGCAAAGTATATGGATATTTGTCAGAAATGAAGCGAGCCTATTGTAAGTTGGCAGTCGTCCATGAGAGGTTCTCTAAATAAGAAGCTTCACTTTGAGGGGACTCTCTGGGATCCGGATCTTTGAAGCAAAATGATGCCGCACTCCTCCATATGAGGTAAAGGTCTATGCTGATGTGACTGAGAAAAGTCCATCTTTGTCCCACCTCTACTACCACCTATAAATGTTGCTAGGTTTAGGAGCAAAATCTAGGAGAGAACAAAGGAGTTTCTTTAGCTATTATATGTCTCTTTCACTTTAATATTCCTTCTGAAAGATGGAGCCCAAGTCTCCTCTAATAGTAGTTGTGGATCAAAAGTTTGGGAAACTAATGCCAATGGCGCAGATGCGATTGCAAATAGCTAGGTAAAGGTGCTCTCTAGTGTGTAATCATCACACCAACTATCTTTCCAAAACAAACAATTTTGTCCACTACCCAATCGAACCTTGACATTAGCCAAAATGATGTCCCTGCACTGGAAGATACCCTTCCAAATGAGAGAGCTTGTGTTGCGAGGTTGGGGTCAAGTCCTAGTCCTTAACTCTACCATAATATATCTGTCGACTGATTTGTGAACGTAGTCCACTGTCCATCGAGCCAAGGTTCCATAGTGATTTGCACAACAAAGCCATATTGAAGTAGATATTTTTGATGCCCAATCCTCCCATGTCCTTGCTCTTGCAAACCTTGCCTTCGCAAATATCGTGCCTCCCCTACCACTGTCTTTGCTATCATACCAAAAGAATCTTGCCTGAATAGACTCGAGCTTCTTTGCAATCGTGTTCAGGATTTAGAAGATAGAGGTAATACATGGGGAGACTATCCAACATAGATTTCCAGAGCACCATTCTTTTCCTATATGAAAGAAACCTTGCCTTTCACCTTGCCAACATTAGTTGCAATCTAAGACCCCTGAAAATAGCGGGGGGCCTAAATAAGAGATGGGGAGCTCTATTGTCTGGCAGCCTGAGATGAAGGTTGCTCTTTTAAGGGCCCTATTGCTGAAATTCACCTTGAGAGCAGTGACTTCCTCTAACAATTCGAACATCAATCTGGTGACATATAATTGCCTCTAGTCCTCTGCTAGAAATAGTATGATCTCATCACCATACTGCAGATTGGTAATGTGGAGGCTACCTGCTCTGATTTGGAAGCCTTTGATGAGCCCATATGTTTCTGCTCTTAATCACATCTTGCTAAGAATATGGGCAACCAGAACAAAAAAGAAGAGGGGATATTGGGTTTTCCTGTCGGAGGCCTCTGCCACTGTGGACATAAGAGGAAGGCTCTCCATTGACTAAGACTTCAAATCTGACTGTTGTGACACAAGCACGAATCCACCCAATCTATCTTTCATGAAACTTCATCTTTGCAATCACATCAAATAAACATCGCCATAATCCCATCTTTGCAAGCATATCAAATAAACATCGCTAGTTGACATTGTCATATACTTTCTGGAAATCTAGCTTAAGAATCACCGCTCTCTTTCTTTGAGTCTTCATAGCATGCAGATATTCATGAGTTACCAATTTTTTTTTTCTCTATGTGGCATCCCTTGATAAAAGTCCCTTGGTAGTCATTGACTATTATGTCAATCACAGTGTCATGTTTTATGACCAGAAGCGTGGAGATGATTGTATAAGTCCTATTCAGTAGGCTAATGGGTTTGAAATCTAGGAGGTTATGTGCACGTTACTTTTTGGGAATGAGAATTAAGAGTCTTGTTATACCCCTCAGGTGCGCTCTACCCTCTTGGAACTCTTGCATTGCATTGAGGAAGTTTGCCTTGATGATGTCCGTACAGTTTTGGAAGAAGACTTTGGGGAAGCCATTTGGTCCAAGTGCTTTGCCCCTTGCAAGTGAAAAAATAGTCTTTTGGACTTTCTCTTCCGAGAAGGGACATGAGAGCGCTTCACTTCCCTCAGAAGAAATGCGAGGAAGAAGAGCATCAACTATTAAAGGCCTAGCCATGTATCCTTGGTGAAAACTTTGAGAAGAAATTCCTAGCTTGCATTTTGATTTTCTCATTTCTAGTAAGGAATTGGTCACTAATTGTGATGCATCTGATTGAGTTGATCCTTTTCCTTCTTGAGGCAATCCACTGAAAATAAGCAATGTTCCTGTCACCTTTCTTAAGCCATTGTTCTTTGGATCTCTACTTCCAGTAGATCTCTTCCCTCAATAGAATCTCATCAAACTTTGATTTGAGTCTGTCTCTGAGCAGTCTATCAGATTCATCCAGTAGTCCTTCCTCCAAGCAATCAAGCCTCTCGAGCTGTTCCAATATCCTATCTTTAGCTACTTTCTTAGGTAAAGACTTGGCTGCACCCTATTCCTTAAACACTCGTGCCACATGTTTTAATTTACACACAAGTGGCTGTATGTTCTTGCCACTGAGCACTCCATGCTTGTCTAACAATGTTCATAAAATCTGCCTCTCTGAACCAATATCTTTCTAGTCTGAAGTTAGGCCTTCTCGAATACCTATAAGAAGTCTTCAACAAGATGGGTTTATAGTCCGACAGAGTTCTTACCAAGCAGCAAGCCTACACGTGGTTAGTGGTCCTCTCGGTCGATACACACAAAAAACCTATCCAGCCAAGAGCATGAAGGTTCTGTCCTCATATTGGACTACGTGAACTAAGCATTCGACAAATTGATATTAATGAGTGCAACATCAGTTATGAAACTAAGAAAATCCTCCATATGTCCTGAGTGTGTACGCTTGCCTTTCATGGGGTGCAACAATTGCATTACACACACACACACACATACACACACACACACACAGAGAGAGAGAGAGAGAGAGAGAGAGAGAGAGAGATTCACACTACGACCATCCTAATTTGTGATGATATAGAAGTAATTCCTCTCTCTCAAAGAAGTCTCTTTCCTTCTCCTCTTTGTGGTTTGTATAACTCAGAGAAGTCCCAAAAGAAACCATCCCTGACATTTTGAAGTGGAGGGAGATAGCCCTTCTATCAATCTGTTTTTCTTCCACCACCTCTTCTACCTCAAACTGACTCTAAAGAATTAGAATATCTCCTAACCTTCCCTCAACCAGATAGGCCACCTCCTTCAATAGTCTAGCTCCCCTAATGTCCCTCATTACAAACTCTCCCCTAATATCTCTCATAACAGATTCTCCATCCCCCTTACACTTGGATTTTTGCAGGCACAATATGCTAAATTTGCATCTCCGGACTAATTTGTTCACCACCTTCCACTTCTCACCCCCGCAAATTACCCTCACATTCCATGAAACAATGCTTATCGGGACGAGTTGATGTTCCTGCTTCCCTCCCCACTCTTGCTCCCTCCTCTTCGCCTCCCCTCCTTTATTCTCCACAGCCACCTTCTTTTGGGACTTCCCTTCTTTTGCACCCGTCCCCATGTTAATCAACCATTTCTTTTGTACCTTGGTAAACACCCTTTTGAGATCCCGTTGTAGGCGCACAAAAGATATTCTCACCCTCTTACCTAACACACTCACTTGTGCTTCTGTGAGCTTCTCCACTACCCCAACCATCTCCTTCACCTCCTCTCTCCCTAATTTGCCATATCGGAAGCTCCGTCCCCGACTGATTTCTTCTCCCTTGAGATTCTGGCCTCCTTGGTGGTCTTCTGAATGATAACCTCTTTCTGTTCCTCCACCTCCGAGGCCTGAGTAGTCTCGACCTTATGGATCTCTCTGGTGCAAAGAAGCTAGCTTTTCTACTCTCTTGGGGTTCTGATGGTCCTTGCCGTAGAAATAGGGACCTCAAGGGCCTCTGTCTCCTTCTGGACACTAGATATCCTTGAGCCTTGCAGCTCTCGAGAGAGTTGGTGCACTGTCAGAGGACTTTCTTTTCCTTGTGCAGACCACAATTGTCGTCTTGCTAGCTTTTTAGGTGGACATATAGTGAGAGAAAGCTCTGCCATGCACACTGACAAGCCGGCACCAACACTTGGCCCTGGCCCATAGTTGTCAAGACGACAAGGTGACCCAAGGCATTCATGTGGAGCTTAAGCATTTAGGCGATAAGGAGTCCGTTTAGGCAATTGCCTAGGTGACATCTTGGTACCTATTTAAAAATTCAAAAATATGTCTCTAGTATACAAATTATGAATAAGATACATGAAAATAAATTATAGATTTTAATACTAAAATTGAGAGAGACAAGAGGGGATAGAGAGAGAGGTACACACAGAGAGGAGTGTATGGAGTCAATCTACCTATGACCCCACCTTGCATCGCGGAGTCTCTCGGCCCAAAAAAAATTGGGGTGGAGGGGGAGGGGTTATTATAGGCTATGCCCAGGCTAGGCAGCCCAAGGCACCCAGGCAGGGGGTGCCTTGGCGTGCTTGGTCACCTAGGTGGGCACCTTGTTCGCCTTTCTAGGGGGGTAGAAAAGTAGGCTGGTGCCTGGTCGCCTAAGTGACACCTAGGCGTCGTCTATGTGACCGCCTTAACAACTATGCCCCGATCCTATCGTCAGATGGTCCACCTACTGCTAGGTGGATCTACATAAAGCTGTCGGAATAGGATGTGTAGAAGCAAGCGAACAATTGCCAAGGAGGTCCCACTGTTGCTCGAGGGTGTTCGCCCGATTTGTTTGCCCATTGGAAGCTCCCTCACCCCTCTATCGCCGCAGAGGAATATCCGCAGCAAGGGGGGGGGGGTAGAAGGCTAAGCCTGTGACCCCATATTCGGGTAAGTCACGGACCTCATTATATGTGTCCGGTTCTTGGGTCACTCCCCCGGTGACCTGATGAAGATTGGCCTGTTGGTCCTGGCCAGTAGTTGGCATTCGAGCGAGCCAAGCACCTAACCCACATCTGGTTGGGGCTCCCAGCCTAGGATAAGGCGTGTCAAGATTCAAATTGGAATTGAGTGATGATGGACTGCCACGTACCCCACCTTGCCTTCTTCCTCCTCCTCCTGCCCAGGGCCGTGTTGCCCTAACTTAGTCCACTGCTGCCCTTGCATCTCTGACTCGACGTGAAATTTGATGATGAACATCTCCTCGCTGATGTCGAAGGAGATGGTTGAAGTCACCATGGTTGTGCTACAAATATGGACGGTGGCTTTGACGGTCTTGAGGGACCCCGCCAGAGCAAACCGCAAGTTACTTTTCTCCACCTTATTGAACTTCTGGACCAAGAATGAAACCCCCACCTCGTTGCAGAGGATGAGAGGGATTTCCTCCAGATTAATTCGGAGCCCTTGGATTGGGGAAGGTCCTCCATACCAAGGACCACCTCTGGAGGCAGAGGAGGATGCCATCCGCCATCAAATATCCTACCTCCGCCGCCGCCGCCGCCGTCGCCATGGCCTCTTCTTGTCACCCGATAGCTAGGAAACCTGTTGTATTGACCTGATGGACGTTCCATTGACTGCACCAATCTCCTTGCGCCTCTAGCTTGACCCTAAGCTTGTCTGCATCCACCTCCCCTTCCACTGGAGCCACCCATAGGCAGTGTCGGAACCTGACAGTCCGGCCATGGATAAGGTCCATGGGAATCGATCCTGCCTTCAGACACTCCCAATTCCTCTCCACAGCGTGCAGTGACGGAAACCTATTCCTGTCCATGTCCACATAGGACTGTCTGTGAGGGGTCGCACTCTCGCGCCTTATGAACTCCGTTCCCCACACTTAGCAAAATCCCTGGGTATGCCCCCTTCTCTGGTAGCGGAAGCAGGTGGGTCCTCTGCCTGGAGGCATCCTAGGCCTACCTCTACCCCCTTCCACATCACAGGCACCCCCCCGGATGCCGCTGCGTCGACGAGAGCCCCCACCTCTGAGAGGGACACGGTTTGCTCTGGAGGTGAGCTCCTGCGAACGCTCCCCCAAGCGAGCCATCCGAGAGTTCTAGTAGACATTAAATATATGCTTACACCTATATGAGGTTATTGTTGTCCACTGAGACTTAAATACATAGAATTACTAATTGATATCATCCATCTCCTGATTGTCCAATATTGTAGTTGTGTAGTTATATAAAGTTTTTAAATTAAAATGCCAGCTTTAGTAACTAGGGATTTAAGTGATAAATACATAAAATCACTGCCATACAGACAACATGGCTCAGTTGTTGTAGCAAAGTTTTCTGTAAGTCACCTTGAATGTAGTGTCACACTGTCTATGGGACTCCGGTGCTATGCAAAGTTGTCTCATGTCATCTTGAATGTAATGTGATTGGAAATCTAATACTTCTTGATATGAGTGATTTTTTTTTTCAGAAGAAATTCAAGGTCTACCTTTCGCCCTTCCTCCACGGTGTGCGCTACTCATCATATGGTCGACATTTTACAAAAACGGACAAACTGGAAGAGGTATTTGTCGTCAAGCCAACTCATCATTGATATGTGGGTTTATGGTGTTATTTCTGTGGCTATATTGGTTTAGTACTGTGAATCCCAAGTTCATCTTGCAAACTTTTTTTTTTTTTGCCATTTTGTGTGACCAAAGTCTGTCCTCGGTTTGTTTCTTATGAAATGAGTTCTAATATGCAGATTGTTGAGAGGCTGCATTGGTATGTACAAAATGGGGACATGGTAAATACCTTATTCTCCTGTTAGAAAGTATTCTGATTTATTCAATTGCATAATGTAATGATACAGGTGCATGGATATTGTTTGCACATTTCTCTAAAGCTAGTATTTATGATATTCTTGTTGAGTTCATGAAATGATTTTATTTTGTGCTTTGGAATTTTATGTGCTAGATTTCCTGCCATAATGTTCTCTTAGTACTCAAATGCTTCTTTTCTTGTTGATGAAAGTGATGTTACCACTGTCAGTAACATAGTTTTGGGTGTTTGCTGCTTCCAAAAAATTATGCCATCTAGATCTCTCTCTCTCTGTCTGTCTGTCTGTCTGTCTGTCTGTCTGTCTGTCTCTCACTCTCTCAATATTTGAAGGATTTCATGGCACTACATCTTGGCACAGATTCAGACTAGAGTTCAAGTTCTCATGGTTAGGATTGCATAGTTGCTCATTTAATTTTCCATGAAGCGGTCTGAGTTCCGTCCTGTTAAATGCTCCTATTAAGATCTATTTCAGTTTAAATTTAACCTTGGAAGGGGCTTCTGCATAATCAAATCTTTTGAATCTTGCTTTTTTTTTTCCTTTTTTGAAGTGGATGGTACACACTGCTTATATAAATATAGAAGAAAGAATGTAGAAGAAGAGAGGGAGTAACAACAAAAGCTCCCTTTTACAGAAAGACAGGAGCAAGATTGCCTTCCCAGCAAAACAAACAAAGAGGAATTTCATCTGTCCACTTTACAAAATTGGCCCCCAGTCCCTGACCTGCTCACACACCAAATGGACTACCTTATCTGCATCATGGGATTCTCTCTTAAAGATTCTGCCATTCCTTTCGCCCCACAGAGGCGGGAAAGTAGCATGCAAAATGATTGACCATAGCTTATTGTCTCCTTGCACACTCACCTCCTGTGCCAATGCTTGATCGAATTCTCCACTGGTCCAGCTACTACCTAATTACATTGTAACTTGATAAAATTTTTCCGCCCAACTTCCCGGGCATAGGCACACAATGAATAAATGCTTTGTAGTCTCTTCTTCCCCACACAGACAGCAAATACTGTCTATACTATCCAAGAAGTGTCTCAGCCTGTCACAAGTATGTAGAACCTTTAAGGGGCTTGCAGTCTGCCAAACATGGGACTCCAAGGTGTCTAGTTTTCCCATCAAGCATGTAGTCATAGGAAGATTTCACTGAGAAGACTCTTTTAAGGTCCCGCTGTCAAACCCATTCATTTTTTTTGTTTGCTATCTGGCTTGTACTCCTGGAGCTTCAGCACATATCTCCCATTTCACTAATCTCCTCGTCCCTCAGTTACTTTCTAAAGGAGGGAGCCCAACCTCCACCTAGGGGGCTGTCATGAACGATCTGAGCTACAGAAGCCATGGGATGAAAAACAATAGCGAAAGCTGGAACTCTATCTGCAAGAAGCCCATTGTTGCACCATTTATCCTTTCAAAACTGGCATTTCTGTCCATCCCCAACACGAAAGGCGGACTAGGAAGAAATCTGCCACCTGTAAGATACCTTTCCGAATGTGAGTGATATTGCTGGACAAGGGTCAGGATGATATCCCAAGCTCTGTCCTTGCAGTATTTACTTTGACCACTTCTAACCACAGTCCAGAATCATTTGTGCCAAACTTCCACAACCATTTGGCCAAAAGAGTCATGTTGGAGTTTCTCAGATCTCTAATCCCCACTCCTCCATTCTTCTTGCTCTTGCAGATTCTTCCCCAACTTATGTCATGCTAGCCTTGCATGTTTCTACCACTGCCCTTCCAAAGCACCTGCTTTGGATGCTTTGTAATATCCTGGCCCCAGACTTTGAAATCCTAAAGATGAATAGGTAATAAATTGGGAGAATGTCCAGCACCAATTTGCGCGGCACCACTCTGCCCTGTAGGGGAGAAGCTTCCCCTTCAAGCTTGCCAACCTGACTTCAAGTTTGTTGATGATGACCTGCCAATCTCTACAGAAGGCTGCACCTTCTGAAAGGGGCAGTTCTAAATAAGTAAAAGGGAACTCCTTTCTACGACAGTCAAGGATGATGGCAGCCCTGTTAAGGGCAGATTCCACCATGTGAATACCATCAATCGGCTCTTTTGGAAATTTACCTTCAAGCCACTCTGATGCGGAACTAGCCGCCGAATTTACGGAGAATAATTTTGATTTATGTGGAAGCGCCGAAGACATCCAGTCAGAAGCTTATTTTATTAATTTATTGTGTGTCATAGTTAATTTGTGAGTTATTTTAGTTTAGAGTCTATTTTAGTCGACTATGTGTTTTATTTTATTTTAAAGTTAGGGATGATGTTGATGTTAAAGTAGGAAAAATAATGAATTTGTTTGTAATTTTGTTTCTCTATAAATAAGAGAAGCTAACCCTAATTAGGGTTAAGCAATGGTTAGAGAAAAATTGTGTGGCACGGCTGCGTGTTTCTTCTCCTGGCGAGATGCCCAACCCTCCCTGCTTCCTCTGGTGAGATGCCAAACCCTTCTGACTTCTTCCTGGCGTGAGGACGAACCTCCACTTTCTTTCTTCTTTTTGTTTGATTCCGCTTGTTATTATTGTCCACCATAATCCCACTGTAATCACGTTCCTCCCTCCACCGTAATCACCAAGCCACTATTTCTTTCATTATTCTATTTTTTTTCTACCCTGTCATCCCATTTTTCCCCTGGCGCATACCCTGGCACTGTTCATCTTCACCTCCCCCCCTCCATTCGTGCGCCTGCAACAGCCGGCCTGTGCGCGGCCACCGCTGGCCACACCGGCCGAGGCCGTTGCCGCCGGCGACCCCTCAGCCCCCTCCGCTCCGGTGCCGGCGCCCCACGGCCTAGTGGCCACTGCAGCGGCTGCCTGCGGCCACCCCGATCCTGCCTGCCGCGTCGGGATCGTCCACGCATCCGTTGAGCCAGTTTCACTGCCGCCGTCGCCCGCGAACGGCCCTCCACAGACCAGCTTCCCCGCCGACCGGTGCCCACCTCGGCGGTTCTCCCTCGCACCGGCTGTCGGCCAGCCGCTCGTCATTGTTCTGGTTTTGCGCGCTGGTTGTCGATGAGAAGCCGACCTGCTGCAGCCTATATTTAGTCTGGTTCGTGACTGCCCAGTCACTCCTCATCACCCATTTATGGCGGCGTCGTCTAGCCAACTCAACCTTTCTGGTGAGAGACCATCACAGGTATTTACTGCTGGCTGCAATCTGTTAAATTCATGATTTGCCGTGACTCCATCATTGGACACAACCCACATCATTTGAAAGAGGCTAGTATGTCCACGTTATAGTTGACGTCAATTTGCTGGCCTGAGGGAAAGATCACAGTCATGCATTGGTGAGTTATGAGCCACATAACAGGGTGAGATGGTCAACTGCGTTTGGATTTTGAAGTTTGTCATGATATCTTGCTCTGAGATTTAACGCCTGTCATTAAATTTATTTCGGTCGCACTAAGTCGTCATAGGTCGTCCTGAGATTTGCAACATGTCATGTGTTTGATACATTGTCCAAGAGAGCACAAATCACAAGGATAGGGTCAATCGTTTCCGTCCTGCATCAAATTGGTATCAAAGCTCAAGGGAATCAACTTATTTTCATAAGTTGAGGTCCTGAGTTCAACATTCGGTATGCGTCCTCTTCCGATTATTTTTGCTGCATATTTACCTAATGGACAACGAACAGAACTTGATTTACATGAGTCAGAAGATAGGAATTGGATTTCACTTGACATTGTTAAATCACTTGCCAAGACTGGAGAAATTGTAATTGAGGGTGACCGTGTATTTGTGGAGTTCTATAAGAAATTCAAAATAGTCACGTATGATGATGGAGCTTGGTGTGACATTGGGTCAATGGCTGACACTTGCATTATTTTAGGAAGAAAGTGGTTAGAAGAAAGAAGTGCTGTTATTGATCCAGAAAGGAAAACTTGCATCTTGAGACATGTTATCTTGCCTGGTGAAATTATTTTTCATAACATATTGCTATCTCATCGGCAAAGTAATAGTGTGCCACAAGCTTCTGAATGTCAGTCAAAAGCAGAATTAAATGAGGAACAACTCCCTGTGATTGATCAGGCCCCAGAGGTTATTTTATCTCCAACAGAGGTTACAGATAGTTAGGATACTGCTTTACAGATGGTTGATTGTTGGGATCACGACCTCTTCCTACAGTCTGGATTGGATATGACTTGTGAGTCTATTTTTGAAGAGGTTTATATTCCTTCTGACATGGATCTACTTCAGAAGCCAATGCTTGACTCATGGGATCATTAGATATTTGTTCAGTCAGATTAGGTTTAATTTTTGATATTGTGTTTGAGATGCCTTTTGCACATAAGTCACATTTAGTGGTGGTTCCTACAGTTTATTCTACATCTCCGCAGAGTTCATGGCCTCTTGTTGTTGCTGATATGAAATTTTGTATGGCTCAGAGTGACTTCGATTTGGTATGGTACAGTGTTGAGGCATCGACTCAGCGTCGTCGCCAATTTATTGCTTTGAAGATCTCCGTGAATTCATTGATGTTGCATGCGCAAGATGCTCCTATCTTCACTTCAGTGCTTCTTCATTTCAAAATTCGAGGTCGAATTTTTTTCGAACCAGGGGAGATTGATGCGGAATGAGCCGCCGAATTTACGGAGAATAATTTTGATTTATGTGGAAGCGTTGAAGACATCCAGTCAGAAGCTTATTTTATTAATTTATTGTGTGTCATAGTTAATTTGTGAGTTATTTTAGTTTAGAGTCTATTTTAGTCGACTATGTGTTTTATTTTATTTTAAAGTTAGGGATGATGTTGATGTTGAAGTAGGAAAAATAATGGGTCTGTTTGTAATTTTGTTTCTCTATAAATAAGAGAAGTCAACCCTAATTAGGGTTAAGCAATGGTTAGAGAAAAATTGTGTGACACGGCTACGTGTTTCTTCTCCTGGCGAGATGCCCAACCCTCCCTGCTTCCTCTGGTGAGATGCCAAACCCTTCTGACTTCTTCCTGGCGTGAGGCCGAACCTCCACTTCCTTTCTTCTTTTTGTTTGATTCCGCCTGTTATTATTGTCCACCATAATCCCACCGTAATCACGTTCCTCCCTCCGCCGTAATCACCAAGCCATTATTTCTTTCATTATTCTGTTTTTTTCTTCCCTGTCATCCCATTTTTCCCCTGGCACCGCATACCCCGGCTCTGTTCATCTTCACCTCCCCCCCCTCCGTTCGTGCGCCTGCAACAGCCGGCCTGCGCGCGGCCACCGCTGGCCACACCGGCGGAGGCCGTTGCCGCCGGCGACCCCTCAGCCCCCTCCGCTCCGGTGCCGGCGCCCCATGGCCTAGTGGCCACTGCAGCGGCTGCCTGCGGCCACCCCGATCCCGCCTGCCACGTCGGGATCGTCCACGCAGCCGTCGTGCCAGCTTCACCGCCGCTGTCGCCCGCGAACGGCCCTCAACAGACCAGCTTCCCCGTCGACCGGTGCCCACCTCGGCGGTTCTCCCTCGCACCGGCTGTCGGCCAGCCGCTCGTCATTGTTCTGGTTTTGAGCGCTGGTTGTCTATGAGAAGCCGACAGCCTATATTTAGTCTGGTTCGTGAGTGCCCCTCATCACCCATTTATGGCGGCGTCGTCTAGCCAACTCAACCTTTCTGCTGAGAGACCATCACAGGTATTTACTGCTGGCTGCAATCTGTTAAATTCATGATTTGCCGTGACTCCATCATTGGACACAACGCACATCATTTGAAAGAGGCTAGTATGTCCACGTTATAGTTGACGTCAATTTGCTGGTCTGAGGGAAAGATCACAGTCATGCATTGGTGAGTTATGAGCCACATAACAGGGTGAGATGGTCAACTGCGTTTGGACTTTGAAGTTTGTCGTGATATCTTGCTCTGAGATTTAACGCCTGTCATTAAATTTATTTCGGTCGCACTAAGTCGTCATAGGTCGTCCTGAGATTTGCAGCATGTCATGTGTTTGATACATTGTCCAAAAGAGCACAAATCACAAGGACAGGGTCAATCGTTTCCGTCCTGCATCACACTCACTTCTTCAAGTCTTTCGGTCTTGATTCTTGAAACTTATTGGACCAAATCTTTTCCTATTATGTGGTTTGACCTCAGTTTTGAATTTGAGCACCTAGTGTTGGCCTTCTCCACCCTCCTACTGGAACCTTTATGTAATGGGACTCAGATAACTGATTTCATACATTCAACTGACTAGAGGTAGGGACTCGAGGAGTGGGTTGAATCATTTTGCAGTTAGTTGGTAATGATGAGGTCACAGGTTCGATTACCCTCGGCAGTAAAGTGTGGTTGTGCCTTGGCCTTAGTGTCCGTTCCCACGGGTGGTTCCCTGGCTCAGGTTTGGGCAGCAGAACTTGGGAGTTTTCCCGTCGCACCAAAGCGGCCGTACGGTGAGGTTGGTGGGTTTCCCCCAGTCATTAAAAAAATGTTTAGATAGGGGGAGGGAGCAATCTGTTTTACTAAAGGGGGGTTCTAAAGGACATGGATGGTGAAGCAATTCCTCTTAAAGGGGTGTTCTAAAAGACATATATCCCCAGAGGGAGGGAGGGAGGGAGGGAGGGAGGGGAGAAAAAAACAACAGAAAAGAAGAGCAAGAGAGAGGATGCAGCAGCAGCAATAGGAACTGGTCTATCCTCCTAAGCGTTCACAAGCCGGTCCTTGGTCTGCAAGAAAGCTCCTCCTTGGTCTGTGTGCTGCAAGAAGATGCAGGGAAGAGTAGTGTGATCTCCAGCAGAGCTTCTAGGGTTGGCTGCTCTTCAAGAAAGCTCCTCCTTGGGCTGTGTGTTGCAAGAAGATGCAGGGAAGAGTGGTGTGATCTCAAGGAGAGCGTCTAGGGTTGGCTGCCACAAAACAAGAAGAGGAAGAAGCAAAACATGAGAAAGTGAAGGAAGAGAAAAGAAAGGAGAAGAAAGGGGGGGCATGGGAGGAGGAGCCAGGGGGGCCCACCTGCACCCCCTTCCGACCTATGTAGTCGGAGGCATGAGGCGACCAAGGGGTCACCTCATGCCTCGAACGCCTAGGCGATGGCTTAGGCATTTGAGCTGTTTGTGGCATTTTATTATATATATATATAATTCAAAAATATAAATATTTGTCTAAATATCACAAAAAATACATACATACAATCAAGATTTTCAATAAAATTAACAATCAAGATTTGAGGTGAAAATACATACTTGCAATCAAGATTTGAGGCGAAAATACATAGGATAAGTTAATTAAGATCTCATGGGACCAGCCCTCCTGGGAGTGAGATGTTTTGAGGCTAAAGCAAGGCGGTTTGGGGTCGTCTCACCTCAAAAACTGCCTTGGCGAGCGCCTAGGCATGCTTTTGATAACATAGCTTTTGACCTTCTTTTGGGCGCTCAAGGAAAGAGAGGGCATACCACAGCAAAAAGAAAATATATAGAGAGAGAGGCTGGTAGCTGTGCAATGTGTGTGCATGTTAGAGTTTCAAAATGAAGGAAAATTTGGACTAAAATACCCCTACAGACCCAAACTTAAGTGACATGGTAGGGGGTAAAAACAGAAAGAAAATTTCAAACACTTTCTCTAACAAGTCAATGCACAGTGGGGCATGGGTGTCGCGCTGTTCACTCAGCTCAAGGCCGCCGAGCCTCCCTCCAACTCCTATAAATACCCTCAAGACTTCCTCCAAACCGAAGAAGATGCCTCTCCAGGCAATGACAGCAAACTCCAATGTTGGGAAGGGACTTTGCAAGTCTCCTAGTTTTTCCTGGTTCAAGAGGATCAAGAACATTTGAAGTGTTCTACACTTCTATGTTCCTGTTTTTGAATCAATGATTTCTTATTAATAAAGACTTTGTTCTTGATAGCTTGATAACACATCCTAGATAGATGTGAAATTTAGATCCCAAATGGATCTATTTAATGGTTTATGGATCCTTGAAGGGTCTAATATATCACGGTTATGCTCTTGATTGTTATTTGTGCTCTTGATCCGAGAGGAGTTTATCAATGCTTGATGGCTTGATGGACCTTTACCGGGTCCGGTATAAGTTTATCTAAAGGATTTGGATCCTAATTGGTGTTTTTTTGGGTCATCTCAAACCCATAATCTCTTGATACCTGAGTTGATAACCATTATGATCATGTCCTTTAGTGGACGGTCAAAATTTTCTATCGGATGAACTCAAAATAGGCCCAACGGGTGAGTGACAATTCGGTCCATAAGCTAGACCATAGCTATGATCTAGCAAAGAATTTGGCAAACCTAAGAGGCACCAAGGTCATCGAACCTCTTTGCAAACCCAAGGCATGAAAATGACCAAAATGCCCCAATAATCCTAAAAGAATTAGAAAAATCTGTAAAAATCAGAAATGGACATTAAAGCTAACTAAGAATCTTTTGGTAGAGAGAACTTGGCTGTCATGGACCCAAACTTTCTCAAAATGACCAAATGCCCTCCGAACGTTAAAATCACATAAAAATCATTGAAACGAATCTTTCATCCCTGAATGACCTTGCACACTTGAATCCTAAACTTTCCTAAATTAGTAATGTCTCTTTGACCTTAAATCTTTCCAAATCATGCGTAGTGCCTTACTAGCCTCTCGGAACTCATTTTGGACCATGGTAGAGATTTTGGGCTCCATCCAAATTTATTTCCGTATTGAGACTTGCACCAATTTGTGGTTGATTTTATTCAGGGCATTAACATGAATAGTTAATCAGCATGATTTTACTGGTCAGAGTTATATAATTGACACTGGCCAAGGTCAGTTGAATGGTCTAATCTTGAAAACCTAATTGCCAATTATCTAATTGGGTAAAACTGAACCAATTTTCCAAATCACCTAAATCTTTCCAATCTGGGGTTTTCTTCTGAGTACCCTCCAGCAGAAGATGCTGATCAATTTCTTTGTGTTTTTTCTATATCATACTGAACATAATTGGAGGCATTAGTTGTCACCTTGCAGAATGCAATCCCAATGGGATGTTCTACTGTGAACAAGCATCATGGAGCAGAATTTTCAGAATGATGAGGTTGGTTTTCCTGACTGGTAGTAGTCTTCTCTGAGAAGGATTGTTGGAAAGAGAGTATGGGGCAGCATCCTTGATGGCGTACTTTTTCCCAGCTCTATGATCAAAAACCTGTTCCCTCTTAGAGTAACAGGGTAGAGCCTAACAATATTCCTTTAACAGTTTAAGGGGGAAAATAAACACTCTAGAGTGAGACTGGATAATGGACAATCTAATGCATAAAGGTGGCGGATGTCTGTTCTTAAGAGCTCTGGATGCTGTCCTATTAAGTTTTCAGGACAACTGCAGCTCAAAATGTTTTTGGTGGCCTGTGCTGGTAAGGACATGAGAAGTCTCCATCAAATGTCCATTCTGCTACTCATTTTGTCGTAGTGTAAATGTGGGCAGATTTGTGAATGGTCCCCTTGTCTCCCATGAAGACATGTGATTTTTTTTTTGGGGTGGTGGTGGGGAAGTGTTCCTGTGCTGTTTTGAAAGTGAAAGCCTCCTAAATTGCTTTTGGATGTTTCCACAGGACACCTATATGATGCTTTTCATTCAACCATGCTTGTAACATACATGCTTAGTCCACAAAGATGATGTTTCTGAAGTATTCCTTACTAAAAGCCCTCCTCTAGGGAAGCAATGAATAGAGCTCTCAGGTTGGCTTAAGTTTAGGTTGACTCAGCTCGACTCATTTAATTTGGTGAGCTGAGATTGAGCTTCACGGAGCTCAGCTCAATAGGTTCACAAGCAATCTCAAACAAAATTTGCGTTCTTGATTTTTATGTTTACACGCATTTACGTAGCAACAATCTGTTATTTTTGAGCTTTGCCCACAGATGGTGCCACCAGAGAGCCAGTGGCCACTGGTGTTTGCTGTCCAGATCCACAATCCAACTTGTGTTTTAGATGCTTTGGCAAGGGGCATCATGCATCAAGCTGTAACTAGGATCCTGGTGTTGCCATGGGCCAGGCCATCATAGTTTCCGGTGTATGGCCAGTGTTCAGCCCCTTGTGGCAGAGAATAGGCAGCATTTGACCACAGGAAAAGGTATGACGGTCGAAGAACCAGATAGCGAACCTCATCAGTTTGTTCTGGTAGAAGCACCTTGATCCCCTTCTTTTGATGGTAACATCCTGGCTCTAAGAGGTACCTTAATTGGGGACGTACTAGGCTGTAATTGGTGATGTACTAGACTCTTATGATTTGTGAGACACTAACACGGGTGACATGTGTCAACATGGATACGTGTGTAGACATGGCAAATTACAAAAAATAAGACACCGGGGGGGGGCAAAGTAGTATATTTTATATATTTAGAATTATACATATTTATTTATTAATATGTATTGAAAATCAGTCTAATGAATAAGCTACTATGTTTCAATTAAACAATAAATTTAGAATGATGCACATTTAGTGATCAATATATGTCAAAATTAATTTAGAGTATTGATTAAAGTATTAAGGTAGAAACTAATTAATAACTACATAGTTTAAATTATAAGGCACTTACAAATTAATATTTGTTAAAGTTAAGTTTAGCGTTACAATTTGAATTTTTTAAAAGGTTTAAATATAAATATGATATACATAACAGTCTTCAATTTGTTAAAGGAGTTTTGTACATGATTGTTTATGTCTCACTCAACCCATTTTATCTTGGAGCATATGGCGGTTGAAAAATTGAAATTTGGGAAGACTTTTGGTCTTTTCAATCCCTCCGCGTCCGTCCGTCTCTATCTTTTACTTTCCAAAGGACTCGGGAGTTACCATGGGAACATTTTACGGTGGGGACATTTTATAGGGAAATTGTTTATGTCAGTATCAACATGAGTTGAAATGCATGTCCGTGCCAACTCGAGTCGACACACCTTCAAAGCCGTTTTTCCTGTGTCCTCCCAATCTGTGATTAGATTGTAATGTTGACTATGATGATGTTATGTCTGCAATGAAAACCCAAAGGCAGGATGATTCTAAGTTGTCGGTTTGTAACAATTTTGTTTTCTTTTTTTGATGATCGGGTAAACCCATGGCCGCCACCAACCTCAGAATGTTGCCACTTTGGATCTATGAACCCTATTGCCAGTGGTTTGTAAGATGTCGGCGAGTAGTTTTCTCTTTTCTTCTCCAATGTGAAAGTCAAAGGACAAGTCCTCAAAACCACCGCGCTTCAAGTTAGGAACTCCTCCTTAGTGTGGTCCAACTGGCAAGAGGGGTGAGGTATGAAGATGGCAACCAAGGTTCCTGTGAGATGGTTTCATCTTTCTGGAATTCTGTTGCCACTTAGGAGTGTGGAGGCCTTTTCGAATTTAGTTCCTTCATTTGGGTCCCTTATTGGGGTGAATGATCAAACTAAGATGTGGAAGTCTGTGAAATTTGCACGGCTTTTGGTTGAGTTCAAGTCATTGAGGGAGATCCTGAAACATGTAAACGTTAGATGGCATTCTTCATATTTTTGGGCAAATGTTGAGGTTGAAGTTTCTATGCAGGTGGCTAAATAGGTGGCCCCATCTTGCACTGATGCAGTCAAAGGGTTGCAATGCTCTAGGGCAACCGAGAATATTGCTCTGAGGTTAAAGATGACTGAGTCGGCCTCTCGGTCACTCAGGTGGTTCATTCACAGATTCAGTGAAGTCTGCAAGCAAGGTTTCCATTGCTCGTCTAGCATTAGGGGGAAATGATGCCCAGGAAACATGCCTTTCTGCTGGCGGAGACTTATCCCTAGGCAAGGAAGGTTTCCAAAGTTCCGTTCAAATTTCAAACAACAGTGAAGGGGACAAGGTAGATAAAAGTGGCTAACCCAAAGTGGGGGATGTGGCTTGGTGGCAAGTTGTTTCACAGTTGGCGTTTGAAATTATTAGTGGCCTTAGAAAGGTGGTTACTAGGTGTCAAAAAAGAAAGGTCCGCCATGCTTATCGGCAGCAGAGTTTTGAAGCTTCCCACTGCTAGCTGTGAGGACTGTGCTTCTGCAGTTGGCGTGCCTTGCAAAGTCGAACAGGTGGCTGCTGATCCTGTGACTCCTCGCTGGCAGGATGAGGAGGCCGTTCTGATCTAAGGGGTCTGCCGTCCTTTTGCATTGAAACTTGGTGCTCAACCCCACACTCCTGGGCATGCGGATGCTGTTACAGTTTTTTTTTGGAAAGTGGGTAATACCACTGATTGTATAAATGAAAAAGGAGTGTACAGGTGTAAGAAAGCTCCCAAAAAGAGATCCAATTCAAAACACACCATGGCGGTCTGTGGCCAATTACCCTCCCAACAAAGCAAAAAGAGGTGAGTCAGAGAACACTCTAGTGTGGGAGGATGTGTGCCCGTCCCTTGAATGCCATGGTGATGATCCTGTGAAGAATTCTGTTAGTGATTTAGAGGAGGAGAACAAGGACAAGGTGTCAGAACATGGTCATGAAAAGCAGGTTAGTGCAGATTTCCTTTCTTCCTGGAATAATGTGGAATTAATCCACAAAATTACCTCCCAGCCTGGGCAGCTTAGGAATCAAATGATGTTTATGGGTGAAGCTCCTAAGCCGAAACGTCATCGAGGACAACGAGACTTACATCCTTGATGAAGGATGCATAAAATGAGGGCATGGTCACAAGGCAATGGACTGTCCTTTTCTCAAGAAGTCTTAGATCGCTTCCTGGTAAATGGCTGTTGTAGTTTTGTAGCCTTATTTTAACATCTTGGTCGCAGGAGGTTCTGTTTTTGTTTTGTGAGGAATCTCTTTTCCACTTTTTAATTTTATACCTTTGTTTATCTTTAATAAAATTGGTAGTATAATTCACATTGTCAGTCCCAATGTATGGCAAAGCCAAGAGGGGGGGGAATTGGGTTTAGCCCAAATTTGCTAAAAAAAGCCAGAATTCAAATTCAAACACAACTACAACCAAGAAACTAGTAGATCCAAGTGAAGAAGAATGCAATAGTGCTAAGATGCACAAGGGGGATAGGAGAGGAGCAATCACATCAAGTGCACCAGATTTATAGTGGTTCGGTCTCAATCCTTGAGAGCTACATCTACTCCCCCACTATGAGTGTAGTATTTTCTGCACACTAATAAGAAAACCACACAAGCACTAGGGTGAATAAACACCCCTTCATGGGCATCACGTATTCATACATGTTTACTACATCCAAAGTAGCAAGATTAAGGTCTTCCCATTACAAGATGATCAAATAAAGCACGAAATAGAAGAGGAGAAAAGAAGTGGGCAAAGATGATCCTTGGGGTGCCTCCCTCTTGACGAAGCATGAACTGGAACAGGGGAAGAATCTTACAACAGCCTCCTCTTTGTAGCTCCTTGCTCTTTCCCTTGCTTGGAAATCACTGGGATCTTTGGGGAAGAACAAGATGGATGGAACCTTCAAGAATACAATAGAAGCATATCTATCCTTATTTTCCCTTAGCTGCAGAGAGAGAAAACTTATCCTTTATACCCCACATGAATCAAGATAGAGTAACTTAGCCCCCTAGCATAGGTTAGGTAGAGCGGCCATGAGCCAAATCCAGAAATGGATGAGGATGAGTTGGTTTGGAATAGGACTGGCCTAGGGCAGTGGTTGACCGCCCCGACACCTGAGAATTGGGTGGGGGGGGGGGGTTCCTCTAGAAATCTCAGTGGAATGCCCCGAGAGCTGGCCATCAACTTCCATGATGCTTGAGAACAGGGGGTCCCTCTAGAAATCTTGGTGGGCCGCCTGAAGGCTAGCGTGCGATCGCCCCTGGTAGGGGGACGATCTTTGTGCTTTGTTTTGAACCCCTATTTTTCTTTTGCGTGCCTGCAAATTTAAACATGCAATGGCTGTCCTTTTCCAACAAACGGGCTTCGTGCTTCAAATAGTATGGGGCCTTTTTGGGCCCCCCTTTTTCTTTCACATCAACCACCACATTAGGAATGCTTAGAAATTGCATTGTAATCATAAAAATTAATATGAAAGATAACAATCTCCCCCTTTTTGATGATGATGAAAGCTCCATAGTCAAAGCAAATTCGTTTAGATTGAACCGAATAACTTTTCAAGCAACAGTTGTAATCAACTTGACATTCAACCTCATCATTTATTCTGAAGTAGGATCCATCCATATTGCAAAAATTTGAAGAAACATAATGCAAATCACAGGCCATTGTCCACAACCAACTAAAAACAAGTTTCTATCCAAGATGTTCCAATCCATCAAAATAACAAGTTCAAGTTCAAATGCAAGCCATGCTTGGTTCCAAACCATTTAAAGTGCAAACCAAACTACTAGAGAACACATCAACTTACTAAACTTCTGAACCAAATCTACCTTAAAAAGCAAATAACTAGCACAACCAAGCAACTAAGCAAGTAAGTTCAAGCACATACGCACATAAGCAAACAACCTGAACTACTCCCTCTTTTTGACATCATCAAAGAAGGGAGATAACAAGATAATTGTAAAGAGGATAGAGAAACATTGTCCTTGCAAACATTTGAGCAAACTACCCCACATCACTCTTGGGGAGGTGGAGGGAAATTGTATGAGTGCCACATGTATTTGAAGGAGGCGGGTTTGTGTGTCCTGTTGGAGATACATGTAGGAGAGGTCTCTAGAAATTCCTTCCACATGACTGTGTACACTCTTCACCCTTCCATCCATTTCATCAAGCACACAAGCAAACAACCTAAACTAAAGAGGATAGAGAAGCATTGTCCTTGCACACATTTGAGTAAAGTACCCCACATCACTCTTGGGGAGGTGGAGAGGGGAAATTGTGGGAGTTCCACATGTATCAACGAGGCGGGTTTGTGTCTCCTGTTGGAGATGCATGTAGGAGAGGTCTCTAGAAATTCCTTCCACATGATTGTGCACACTCTTCACCCTTCCATTCATTTCATCCAGCCTTGTTTCCATTCTACCAAGGGTTCCATAGAAGTAGTTAGCCTTGAAATGGAGGTGGATCAACTCTCTTCTTCCATGGGAATCACATCAGGAGCTTCATCTTCATCATCATCCTCATTTTCATTGCTGTAATCACTCTCTTAGTGTCCTTTTCTTGAAACTCCTCTTCTTTAATTTACCGAGGAGTTTTTCTAAGGGTGCGGCGCACCTCATCACTGTCTTTTTTGTAGCCTATGAAAGTTTGCACAAATTTGAGATTGTAGATGCTTCCTTAAGACAACATTGAGTAAACTTCATTTAAGAGATAAATGTTATGCAAATAAAGCACCTTCGTGACGGCGGCTGAGTATGCTAGCAACCTAGTGGGTTGCTTCTCGGAATTTCCCATTAACTTCATCATCAAATTTGGTAGGTTCAGTGGAAAATTATTGAAAACCAACAAAATAGGAATTTGTGAATATCTGTTACCTCATTTCTGCTTCCCTCTTTGGGATAGATGATGGTGGTCATCATGTGCTTTCTGCTTTGAACATACACTGCATCTTCATCCTGAGTCATGGTGAATAAGGCCTCCTTTGGTGGAACAACCATATCAGATGTTTCCCCAACCATAGGAATGTTCAAAGCCCTAGAAAAAACTCAGATAAAGAAATTTTCACACCCTTCACTGTGGCGTCTTCGTTCTTATTTTCAATAAACATGTTTACATAAAGTTTTTGTACAAGAGATGGATAATGAATGGTATTAAAACTCATGAAATCTATCCAATCTTGTACAACAAATAAGTCCTTTAGCAAAGGAAACATTTGATCTATCTCAGCAAAATTAACAACTCTGGGTGGAATGATTTGCCCGGGGACAAACCTTAAAAGGAGGAACCTCCTTATGACCCTATTAAGGAGGTCTCTCCTCATCTCCTCCTCTTGAAGCCCTGTTAAGGCCTTTCCCTTTGAGGGTAGTAGATCTTGGAGCCCTTCTAGCCATCACCTTATCTGGAGCCATGGAGTGGAGGTGGGGAAGGATGAAAAGAGGGTTGGGTTTAGGGATGTGCAAGAGAGGTGGAGAGAAATCTAGAGAGGAAAGTGGATTTGCAAGAGATAGTCGAGCAAGGTTAGAAAATGGGGTTGGGAGTTTAGAAAAATGTTGTAGAGGAAGGAGATCTGGGGTTGGGAAATGGTTAAAGGGGGGAGAAGGGAGGAGGAGGAAGGAGGGAGGGCGGCTAGGGCTTGGGAGAGGAAAGAGAGAAATGCCAAAAAGGAGGGCCACCCCCCTTTTAAAGTGGGCTGCTTGGCTGGCTTCAAGCAATCTGTTGCTTCCACTTGGCGGTCGACTCCCAGAGCTGGGGATAAAATTCCTGCGCTTTAGAAAAAGCGGTCTATCGCCCCTCATAGGGGCAGTCGACCGAAAATTTTAAGAGAGCTGGTTGGTCTCCAACCCAGCAGATGGCTTATGGAAAATTGGAACATCTCAGACTCCTCTCTTTGATTCAATGGGTTTTATTCTCAAGGTGTTTGGACATGCATTTATTTAAACCAAAGGATGGATTGTTAAGTTATCAGCAAGAAGTAACTAAAAATAAAGTAGTAAAGAAATGAATGTTCAAATTGGCTCATGCAATTCTCAGAAACTTTGAAGCATCCATTTATTAAACATCGGCAATGATTTAAATTAACTTGCACCTGCCAAGCTCATGACGAATAAAAGAAAATCTATCTTCACCTAATAACTTTGTGAAAATATTAGCTAGTTGGTGTGTGGTGTTAGTGAAATTAAGTTCAAAACCACCCTTGGCAACATGATCACTAAGAAAATGATGGTAGACTTCAATGTGTTTAGTGTGAGAGCGTTGAGTTGGATTTTCAGACGAAATTTATCGCACTAGTATTGTCATACAAGATTGGAACACTTTTCAAATCAACAGGATAGTTAAGCAATTGATGTTTAATCCAGAGTATTTGCACACTACAATTTTCAGCGGCTACATATTCAGCTTTGGTCATTGAAAGTTCTACGGACTTTTACTTTTTGGAGGCCTATGAAATCAAGTAACCTCTTAAGAATTGACATGCTTCTCTAGTATTCTTTCGATCAACTATGCACCCAGCATAATTCACATCAGAATAGGCAATCAATTTCACATCACACCTGCATGGATAATGTAAACCAAAATCAATTGTGCGGACAAGATATCTAAAATTCCTCTTAACTGCAATCAAATGAGACTCCTTAGGATTGTCTTAAGAGTGCACAAACAAGCATATACTTTATTGTATGTCTGACCTATTGGCGGTTAGATATAACGAAGAACTAATTATTCCTTTAAACATTTTTGCATTCATACTTCTACCTTTCTCATCCTCATCCAGCTTAGTTGAGGTTGCATTGGGTGTAGGGAGTAGTTTTGATTTATTCAAATTGAACATTTTGAGTGGCTCTCTTGTCAACGTGGCCTGATCGATGAATATCCCTTCTTTCATTTTCACTTAAAAGTCTAAGGAAGAACTTGAGTTCTTCCATAAGTATTATCTTAAATTCACCTTCCATCATGTTAGAAAAATCTTCTCAGAGGGATTCGTTGGTTGCACCAAAAACAATATCATCAACATAGATTTGCATAGTAAGCATATCACAATTTCTTGCCTTTATAAACAATGTTGTATTCACCACATCACGGTTGAAATCCTTTTATAAAAATGAGCTAAGACGACCATAGCTGATTGTTTCAAACCATACACTTTATACAATTTGACAACTTGGGCATTTGAAATCGTCAAATCTTGGGGGTTGTTCTACACACTTCCTCTTTAATGAAACCATTGAGAATGTATTTTTGACATTCATTGGAAAAGTTTTAAACCCCTGGAACATACAAAGGCAAGTAAAATGCTATAGCTTCTAAGTATGCAACCGGTGCATAAGACGTCAAAATCAATTCCATACTCTTAGCTATACCTTTCGATCACAAGTCTTGTCTTGTTTCGAATCACTATACCTTGGGGGTTGTCCATTTCAGTCAATCTGTTTCGAGACACTTGGTGCTAATCACGATGTGATCATTTGGGCGAGACATTAAGAACCAAACTTTATTTCTTTCAAATTGATGAAGCTCCTCGTACACAGCCAAGAGTCAAGATTCATCATTTAGTGCTTCATCGACATTTCTAAGTTCTATTTGAGAAATGTTAGCTAAGTAGTCACTTTCTACCACTTGTCGATGTGATGATCTTGTTTGCATGCCGGTCGATGAATCTTCCATTATGTTCTCTATTGGATGAGTCTTCATTATCTTCCATGCTCGAGGTAGACTCTGTTGAGCCTTTGTTTCTTCTTGACGTGCCTCAATGGGTGATTCATCTTGACCTTCTTCTTGAGGTCTTTGTGAAGGATTATCCGAATTAGATTGATCATTTTCTTGCATCTGAGGAGTCTCTTTGGAACTCTTGTTGATTTCTTGTTTCTTTTCTTGAAGAATACATGCATAATCATCATCAACACAAGACATTTTCCCTAGTATTGGGCTCATCAAAAATTACATGTTGATTTTTGACTACTATAAGCATTCTTTTACTAAACACATGGAATGATCTAGAGTTTGAACAATATCTAAGAAATATACCTTCGTCACTCTTTGTATCGAATTTATCCAAATTATTTTTACCATTATTTAAAATGAAGCACGTACATCCAAATGGCTTGAAAGAACAAATCACCAGCTTCTTTCCCTTAGAGTTCATAAGGAGTCTCATTAAGGAAGGATTTAATCACTTGCACAATTGATGATATGACATGCATTGTTGACGACTTTCCCCCCAAAATACCTAGCTTTCAAACAACATTGTTCTATCCGTGTCAACAACAGTTTGGCTTTTCCTCTCCACAACACTATTTTGTTGTGAGATGTTCTGAGCGAAAAATTATGGAAATATCCATTATCATTGCAAAAAGCATCAAATTCTATGTTTTCAAACTCTTTCATGATTACTAGATTTACTACGAATGGATGAAATTAAATAACCTTTGTCGTTTTGAACCTTCTTGTCGAAATTAATAAATTTATACAATGCATCACTATTATTTGCAACAAACAACACCCAAATATAACGTTAACAATCATCAACAATCACAAATCTATAATTCTTACCATGAAGACTAAAAGTTGTAGTGAGTCTAAATGAATCAAGATGAAACAATTCCAAATGTCAAAGTAAATACAACATTTTTGGATTTGAAAGAGATTCTTGTTTGTTTACCTTTGGCATAAGCACCACATATTTCATCACAATTAAAGAAACATTTAGGCAAACCGATCACAAGGTAATGTCTAGATAATTTGGAGATAACTCTAAAGTTATCATGGCCTAGTTGGTGGTGCCATAACCAAGCATCCTCATCATCATTAGCTACCAAACATATGTTATCACAGACTACATCATTAAGCTTAATTCTGTAAACTTTATTGTGCCGATGTCCAACAAGTTCGACTTCATTTGAATTCTTATCAAGAATCACACAATGTGAACTTCCAAAAACTATCTTGTATCCTTTATCACATAATTGATTATAGTAAACAAATTATGATTCAAATCTTTTATTAAGAGAATATGCTACATGGTGTTTGAGGAATTTTTACTGACATTGTTTATGCCAACTATCTTGCCTTTGATGTTGTCGCCGATTACAGATCCATTGCCATCTTTATCCTTAGCAAGGTGATGCGTGACTTGTCTCCTGTCATGTTCCTTGAAAACCATTTTCCAAGTACTACTTATTCTTGATTGCTTCAATGCATTCCTACAACAAGAAGTCATTCTTGGTTTTCTTTTGCAATTAAATCTTTGTGCCCATCCTTGTTAGTCTAGCTTTTAACCATGGAAGGAAGGGTTGGATCGGATCGGCTGATCTCGGATCGGCCGATCTGATCAGATTTGGGTCGGGCCAATCCGATCCCCTCAGTCTCAATTCATGGATTAGATCGACCGGATCGGCCGGGGTCGTTCCCGGATCAACTCATATCAGCTGATCTGATGCAGTCCCCATCCCTTAAATAAAAAGTTGAACAAATTCATTCCTGTTGGATGAATAGTAAAAATGAGGAATGTACAGTACCAGCTACTATTCATTCCTGGTCATATGAGAAGAAGAAGAAGAAGGGGAAGGGAGAAAAGACACTTATCCTATTTACGGTCGCCGTCGCCACCTGTTGCCCCCGTCTCTGCCGTAGCCATGATTGCCATCGGTCATTCTTGCCCACTTAGGTTGATTGATCGAGTACATTTAATGATTGTTTGTCTTAACAGATTGTTGACTTCTGCTGTGGAGCAAATGATTTTAGTCTGCTGATGAAAAAAAAGCTTGAAGCAACTGGGAAGAAATGCTTATTCAAAAATTATGATGTCTTCCAACCCAAGGTATCATTTATAACAGTGGTTTATGACATTTGTATAAAACACTCTTGAAAGTTCCTCCATGTTTTTAGTGTGGATGTACATTGCTATGGATTTTTACTTTTCAGTCCACAGCTTATCTGGGTGGTTGAGAAAAAAAGGCTGGAAGGTCTAGGGCAATTACTTTCTTGTCTCTTGAGTTCATAGTGCTTACATTAAAGTTACATGTTCATGTTGCCACAAAGTGCCTGGCGTGGCCATATGAGGTTATTTTGCTGTAGTTCAATAAATCTGAATCAAGTAACAGCTTTATCTGAGGCAACTCACTGATGGGACAACATAGATCACCACCATGTTTGTTTTTTTTTGAAATTTACTTCTTGTGAAACTACCTTCCATTACAAGTTGTTTTTTGGGGGGTGGGGAAGGCGGTGTTTGCACGAGGTTGTATCTTGGATCCTTAGCTATGCACAAATTCAGCTTTGCTGTCCTTCCTAGTAGAAGTCGGTGATAATGTATTGCACTGCTGAAGTAACCATTTGAATTTGGAGCCATGTGATTTTTGTTTTCTGCAGGATGATTTTAATTTTGAGAAGAGAGACTGGATGACGGTTCATCCTAGGGAGCTCCCAACTGGGTCTCAGCTGGTACAGATTCTTTTTCTATTTCTTTTACTCATTTCTCGAGCATCCTATCATTGAGCAAATAGTGTAAACTCAACTGCGATTTCAAACAGATCATGGGACTGAATCCTCCTTTTGGGGTCAATGCTGCTCTTGCTAACAAGTTTATAGACAAAGCACTGGAGTTCAGGCCAAAGCTCCTCATTCTTATAGTTCCAAAGGAAACCGAAAGGTGGGCCCTTTTCTTTTTGGTTTCAAAAGGGTTGTGCTTGTAAAGAAGAAATGCTTTGTTTTGTTATTTTCTTTTTCTCTAATCTGTTCTGTTTACCAGACTAGATGAAAAACGAGCAGCATATGATCTGATTTGGGAGGATGAAGAAAAACTTTCAGGGAAGGTATGATTTGAAAAAATAAATTGATTGCCTTTCCCCTCAACAATTTTATCACATTTGAGCACAATCTTGTGACCGTAACCATCATCTTATTTTGTGCAGTCCTTCTATTTACCTGGATCTGTTGATATAAATGATAATCAAATCGAGCAATGGAATGTGAAGCCCCCTCTGCTTTACCTATGGAGCCGGCCTGACTGGACAGCCAAGCACATGGCCATTGCTTTGAAACATGGCCATATTTCCAATGCCAGCAAGGAGCCCCACTTGGAAGCTGACGAAGAACCAACATCTGTCCAACCAGAGGGTCATAGAAATCGTGACATTCATTCCAAGGTGATCTCTGACCTGCCAAAAGAGCAAAACAATCGAGCTGTTGGATATGAAGAAAAAGGTGCTCATCCAAATGTCCAGGCTGGTACTAAGCTTGAAATTGATATTGATGTGAAGGAGACTGCCAAACACAGTGACATGCGAAAATCCCAAAAAACTCATGTAAAAGTGAAGAAGAGGTCTCGCAAACGGAAATCAAAAATGCAGGACGAGACACCGGGTACCAAAACGGCGGATGATGCTTCTGACATGAGTATCTCCCCTCCTCGTCAAACAGACCCTCAACTTGCGCCCAAGATTGATCTCCCACTGGATGCTCACTTAGATGGAGCAACTGGTCCAACTGCTTTTAACAGGCCCACACAAGGTTCTGGAACGACGTACGGAGGGGAGTGGAATGGTGGCCTATCCAGAAATGATATTGACAGTTTGGAGAGGAAATATGTGGGAGGTGACGTTGATAATTTGGAGGGGAGATTCGGTAGAGGAGATACTGACAATTTGGACAGGAGATATGCCACTTCCAGCTGGAATGGGTCTTTCTCAAGCAGCCCTTATGATTTGCCGAACAATTCTATGGGCAGATTGAGTCTCGAAAGTTGCTATGGGGTTAATGAGCGATTCTCTGGATACATCCGGGACAGTCCCCTGCCTCCTTTTGAGTCCTCACCCTATCTTGGTGAGGAGGGGCGAATAAGAGCAGACATGCACAGCTCCCTCAGGACGTATGGGCAGCAAGAACCTGACAATGTTCGAAGAAGCTGGCATGCAGAAAGTCGTTCCGGTTCAATGTTGCCACAAACTGGGCCATTCTCTTCATCTTTTGGATCATCGGGCCCGGCTGTTGGATCATCTGCAATGAACAGGTATGCACCGCGTCTCGATGAGCTAAATTACAGTGGACCGCGCCACTCGATGCCCCACACCACTGTGCTTGGTTCTCGGCCCTCTTCACTCCTGATCCTGGCTCTCAAAGCGGTTGGCTCGATGACTGAGCTGTGAGGCTGTCTTACAATTTTGTAGTCGGCCTATGCACGGAATTCTGTCTCTCTCATCTTGGGGGAGTCAACACTCCTGTACGTACAGACTGAAAGTTGACTTGATGAAGTACGACTCTTTTTGGTGAAGTTTTAACTACCGAAGAGCAGAAAAATTGTCAGGCTTTTGTCCATTGATTGCGCTTCTCCGAAGGGAATTACTGCCTGGATCTCATCCATGTGCTGTTCCCATGTTATTGATGCCCTGCTGTATTTTTAATGATTTTGGGATTTCTACATAGCCCCATCATCTTTCGCATCATTCATGAAATAGTCCTATTCTGTCTATTTACCTTCCAAATCTGTTGAACTTTATGAATGTTGTTAGGTGTTAGAAAACAAGGTTCTTTAATGCGTCCTAATCGATCTATGTTATTACTTAAAACTTTTATTAAGAATAAACACGTACTCATTAGACGTTAAAAAAGAATGTTCTTTGACAAAATTACCCTCGTCTGCACATGAAATCCACTCAACGGTAACCTGCCACTGCTCAACAATATCATTCACAAACACAGGTGACACTAGACGATGGTGACTCTGATGGGCGCCCTTGGACCCTCTCCCTGACTTACGGCTGATGGCAGGGGCAGGACATTTAGCATGTTATTTCAATTTTGGCATATGCATCACTCATTTTTCATTATTCGATCTTTATTTTGGATCGCAGAGGACGTCAAGTTAAAGTTGTATGTCCGAGATCAGCAAGAATTGTTAGTGTTTTTTTTATCAACCATCAAATCTTTCATAAAGAACTCAAACAAAGTACTATAAAAGTATTTGCAAAATTTCTGCACGTTCTTCCAAGAATTTCAGTGTATGTGAATGGTAGAAAGATATTTAATAATCACATTTCTCATTGAGTTTTTTTTATTAGGGGTTATTTGTCTTGATGTAAAACGTTCAAAATTACTGCGAGACACCCACATTTGCATGACATGTGAAATATGGTACCTTTCGGTGTCATGCGATGTTTTTCATCAGATTAAATGAGCTATAGATGTGAAGAAAAATTATGCAAAACAAATCTTAAAATTGTTTTGCCATAAAAATAAGGGGGTGGGGGCGTTGGGGAGAACTTAAATCTTAATCATTTAGGGGGTCAACTGCAATATGTATTATGAGACTAATGGGGTGATTGGTTATGCTTTTTTTGACAAGGTGAATTACATTTTGACTGTCACAAAATAACACACTATTGCTTTGTTCCTTGTCCAACTCCTTTAGAAAAATTTTCAACCATACCATATCTTTGCTAACTTCAGAGATAGCAACATACTCTGCTTCTGTTGTTGAGAGAGCAACAACCTTCTGAAATTTTGAAACCCAACTCACTGCAGTGCCACCCAAGGTGTAAACATAACCAGTGGTACTTCTTCTGGTGTCCAGATCGCCACCAAGATCTGAATCAACAAAGCCTTGTTAGATAACATCACTTTTCCTGAAACAAAGTGACTTTCCTGAGGTGCCTTTTAGGTATCTCAGAATCCATTTCACTATCTCCCAGTGTTGCTTGCCCGGATCTACCATATATCTGCACACAACTCTCACTGCATGTGCTATATCTAGCCTGGTACAAATCATGGCATACATCAGACTTCCTACAGCTGATACATAAGGAATTTTCTTCATGGACTCACGCTCTTCAGCAGACTTTGGTGACTGTTCTTTAGACAGCTTGAAGTGACTTGTCAAAGGAGTGCTAACTGGTTTTGCATCCTGCATGTTGAATCTGCTCAACACCTTCTGGATGTAACTTTCTTGAGATAGCTTCACAGTGCCAGCTGTTCTATCTCTCACAATTCTCATCCCAAAAATTTACTTTGCTGCTCCTAAGTCCTTCATAGCAAATTCCTTTGATAATTATATTTTCAGATTGTTAATCTCTGTCATACTTGATCCTGCAATAAGCATATCATCCACGTACAACAACAATATGATATAACAATTATCAAACTTCTTAAGATAACAACAATGGTCCATGTTGCACCTAATGAAACCATTGTTACATATGAATCCATCAAACTTCTTGTATCACTGTCTGGGGGCTTGTTTCAGACCATACAAACTTTTCTTAAGCTTGCACACAAGGTTTTCTTTGCTTGGGACTGAAAAACCTTCTGATTGCAACATGTAGATGTCTTCCTCCAAGTCACCATGGAGAAAAGCTGTCTTCACATCTAGTTGCTCTAAATATAAGTTCTCAGCAGCAACAATGCTCAACAGCAATCTAATAGTGATTAGTTTCACAACTGGAGAAAAGATCTCAGTGTAGTCTATACCTTCCTTCTGCTGGAAGCCCTTCACTACCAAGCTTGCTTTGTACCTCTTACTGCCATCAGGTTCATCTTTGACTCTGTAAACCCACTTGTTGTGCAATACCTTCTTGTTCTTAGGGAGTTTAGTTAGCTCCCAAGTCTGGTTCTTTTGCAATGAGTTCATCTCATCTTTCATGGCTAACTCCCACTTAACAGAATCTGTAACCTGCATTGCTTCATCATAACACTCGGGTTCACCTTCGTCAGTCAACAATAGATAATGCAAAGATGGAGAATACCTTTGTATGGGCCTAGGTATTCTTGCAGATCTTCTCAGTTGTACTGGTGTACAGGGTTGTGCTTCTATTTCAAATACATCATGTATCTTGTCATTCACATCATCTTGTAAAATTTCTTCTAGCTCAACCTGTCCACCATTCTCATTTTGTTTCCCTGCACTGTCGGATTCTACAACAGCCCTGTCTTTGTACAAGACATTTTCATTGAATATAACATTTTTTCTTCTGAGGAATTTTTAATTTTCATCATCCCAAAATCGATATCCAAACTCATCAGAACCATATCCAATGAAAAAGTACTTTATAGACTTAGCATCTAACTTATCATTGTCATTAGAATCTACATGCACATATGAAACACAACCAAAGACTCTCAGGTGTGAAAGATTTACCTCTTTCTCTGTCCAGACCTCCTCTGGAATTTCACCATCCAAAGAGACAGATGGTCCTCGGTTTATCAAGAAAGCTGCTGTGTTAATAGCATCTGCCCAAAATATTTTTGGCAGTCCGGCATGTATCCTCATGCTCCTAGCCCGTTCATTCAAGGTTCTATTCATGCGCTCGGCAACTCCATTCTGTTGTGCTGTTCTTGGAACAGTTCTTTCCATCCTGATACCACTAGCTGCACAAAAGTCCTTGAAATCTTTGTTGTCATCCTCTCCACCATTGTCTGATCTCAGACACTTCACCTTCAAACCTGTCTCATTCTCTACAAGGGTCTTCCAATTTTTGAAAGTAACAAATACATCAGATTTTCTTTTCAAAAAATAAACCCATACCTTGCGAGTAGAGTCATCAATGAAAGTGACATAGCAGAGTGAGCCTCCAAGAGATGGTACTGGTGAAGGACCCCATACATCTGTATGTACAAATTCTAGTTTCTGTGTCTTCAAAGTTCTTACAGTCTTTGAGAATGTAACCTTCTTTACTTCCCAAAAATACAGTCTTCACAATGACCAACTTCCACAGATTTCAAGCCAGACAATTTACCTTTTGACAGCAGTACCTTCATCCCTTTCTCACTCATGTGACCAAGCCTATAGTGCCATATGTTGGAGTCAACTCCTGAATTTGCCACTGCCACTATATCTTTGTTGTTGCTAGTCATGTAGAGAGTACCCATCTTATTACCTCGTGCTATAATCATAGCACATTTGGTGATCTTCCAAGATCCACCCACAAAGGTTGTTACATAACCTTCATCATCAAGCTGTCCAAAAGATATCAAGTTCCTCTTCAAGCCAGGTACATGCCTTACATTCTTTAACTTTCACAAAGTGCCATTTGTGGTCCTTACATTGACATCACCTTTCCCCACAATATCTAAAGGCTCATCATCAGCAAGATAAACCTTCCCAAAGTTTCCAGCAACATAATTTTACATACTTTCTTTATGCGAGGTAGAGTGAAACGATGCACCTGAGTCAAGAATCCATGACTCTAAAGGAGTGTCAACACAAAGAACTAAAGCATCTTGAACTTGCTCTGCCGCAGTTGCATTGGCGGACTCTTCATTATGGTTTTTCTTCTTTGGAGCCTTGCAATCTTTCTTTAAGTGCCCCCTTTTACCATAATTCCAGCATCCATCACCACCAAACTTTGATTGACCTTTCTTCTTGGACCTGGATCTGCTCCTATTTTGACCCCACTGTTTTGTTCTTCCCCTACTCTTTGTATTCAAGGCAGAACCTGAGACTTCACCTGATTCCCTTCTGCGAATATCTTCGCTTAGAATCAAGTCTCGAACCTCATTGAGTTTCAATTTACTTGAACCGGAAGAGTTACTTACAACTGTCACAGTTGCACCCCAACTTTCAGGTAAGGAGGATAAAAGAATCAAGGCCCGAATCTCATCATCAAAGTTTATTTATACAGAACTCAACTGAGTTATAATCACATTGAATTCATTGATGTGATTTGTAATAGAAGCACCTTCGGCCATCTTCAGATTAAATAAACAACGCATCAAATATACCTTCTTTGAAGCTGAGGGCTTTTCATACATATTTGATAGTGACTTCATCAATCCTGCTATGGTCTTCTCGTTCACGATGTTGAAGGCGACGTTTCTGGCCAACGTCAAGCGAACAACTCCGAGTGCTTGTCTGTCTAGTAGATCACAATCTTCTTTATTCATCCCTGCCGGCATTGTTCCAAGAAGCGGCTCATGCAGCTTCTTCTGATACAAGTAGTCTTCGATCTACATATTCCAGAAACCGAAGTCCTTGCCATCGAACTTGTCGATCCTCACCTTTCCTTCATCTGCCACCATTGCTCCCACTGTTCTCCTCGAACCAGAACAAGACTCTGATACCAGTTGTTGGGGAATATGGAGTACCCAGACGAGGAGAACAAACAACGGAGGAGGAAGAAGAAAGGAGAAAAGAAATCAAACCACAAGAACACATTGATTTTTTCGTGGTTCGGAGGCAAGATGCCTTCCTACATCCACGGCCGCATCAGTAATCTACTAAGATCACCAACCCGATTACAATACAAAGAGAGAGCCCACCCTTTTATACTAGGAGATTAGGGCGTCATTAGTCAGGACATTAAGGATAATAATGCCCATGTTAAACAAAAATCCTCTTCCGGGGTACATTAGACGTGCATGCTCGCCTGTCACACAGGATGCTCTCCTGAGACCGAGTATGCGCTCCAGCGCCTGCAAATGCTCCCCCACCATCAGTCAGGTCAATGCATTTTCAAGACAAAGGTCGACACTTCTTCATGCAGGTCGACCTGTTCCAAGTGACATCGACTTGCCTTGAGCCCGCAATGCATGCTCCCCTGACATTGAGGATGCTCCCCTGGAGCAGCGATTGCTCCCCAGAGACAGCGTGTGCTCCCCATGCTCCCCTGACGCTGAGAATGCTCCCCTGAAGCAGTGAATGCGCTCTTGAGGCAGAGTGTGATCCCGTGTAAGGCCGCACAATGAAGAGTTCTGACTCCACACTCTAACAGGTGCTCCTAGCAGGGGCGACGGCCATGGTGGATGGAGTACGTCCACCCTACGAGCACTGAACCGTTGGTCTACTATGGGGGTGTTCGTGTGGTTGGGGACAAAGTAAGGGGATAAAAACCAAGACCCCAGACAGCGTCGCCACAACTCCTTTCCGGTGTGCTGTGTTTAGTGGGTTAAATCGCCCTCCCTCTCTCCTCATGGCAATGATGAACCGAGCCAAATCGAGCTTGTCTCGCTCGAGAAAGTCAGAGTCCAAGCCAATTTCGAGCTCAATTCATGGCAATGTTATCGGAACTGAATCGGTATCTGAACCGGTCAATGAACTGGTTCGGTTCGAATCGGTTGGACCGTTCAATCGAATCGATTTGAACCGTGATGTCATCGTAATATTGATAGATGGTCCGACCCAATTTTATAACCCAAGATAATAAGAAATAAGATATAATGATCAAAATAAATAAACATACATGTATACTTATTAGTCATGATTACGTAACTATACAAGTAAAAAAATAACAATAACATGGTTAAATAAATTAACCTTAAAATTTTGTAATATTTCATTGGTCTTCACTCTTCACAATTGATATCTATACTCTTTTAAATATTTAAACTTCAAATATTTTTAAAATAAAATGATAAACAACAACAACAAATCAATAATAATAAGATAATTTTATTCACACATACATATAATTTTGAATATCTAAATATTTTAATATTTATTTATTTTTATTTTAAAGGATGAATCAGGTTGGACTGGTTCGGGCCGATTCACCAGTCGAACCGCGGTTCGTCTGGTTCTTTAACATTAGATCGGACCGGCCTTAATCGAATCGGTTCCGGGACCGATTCACGGTCGGACCGGTTCGACTGACCGGTTTGATTCGGTTCTGATAACACTGATTCATAGGACTCGGGGTTCATCTTGCAAAAATACTTCCCAAGAGGTAACCCAAGGGAGCGCTGTGGGAGGCAAGAGGGCAAGCCCGGGGTCGACTCCATTAATTAAGAAAAAGTAAAAGGACCCCAGACAGTGAGCATATCGACTCCATTATTTAAGAAAAAGTAAAAAGAACCCCGAACAACATTGCTCACTCAGCTGCGTGGGACCAGTCCCCCACGCCCCCTAGTGGAGGTGGACTGGTTTGTCTTGAGATGTCGGTGTACTATTGGGTGCGGTTTTATCTTTTATCCGTAAAAATAAATATTATATATGTATAATATTTTATTATTTTTATAAGTATAGATACGGATATATCCGTCAAGAATATAGATATATATGCGGATATTCGTATCCGTCTAACAAACATGAGTCCGCATCTACGTCTAAGGGTAGATGGGATTCGTAGGAAGTGAGAAAAGGGAAGTCTGATAGATTCTTTCGTTCTCAGAGTAATTTTTATGTTTTACAAAAATATTCTTAAAATTTTAACAAGAAGTCCAAACTCACGTGCCCAAAAAGATTAGTGAGTTGAGTTCACGTTAAAATCATAGATACAACGTACACATGGAGTTATTAAGAATACATTCGGATTGGATATGGGTTTGGGTGTAGTAAATCTATACATGATCAGAATATAAAATATGTATTTTTAAAAATATGTCTAAACCTGAATCAATATTCGTTTATCTGAGTATACCCAACCTATTATTGGTCGAGTGATGCATGTGATCAAAGTTTACATATATTTTTGACATCCCTGATTAGATGACGGCTATGCCGGTCCGTACATTGGGGGGGGGGGGGGGGGGGTTGCACGAGTAGGCACCTCTATAGAGACGTTGGGATTTGATTTTCAGAGCACTAGCACGTGCTCTCGTTACCTGTTCCACTCCCCGAGATCTCTATTGATTAAAAAATAATAAAAGAATAAAAGAAAATTACGACGTGCGCTTTAGCTTCGTTAGACAACTAGTTAAAGAAACGCGCTCCGCGCGTGGATTTGCATACTAATATCTAAGCTCCGGTGACGTGCTAATAGTTATCAAAGTTTTTTGGCCACCATGAAACACAACAAGAATATGCAAAATATTCAATTTGATAAGATCCTGCATTTGCCCTTCTATCTTAAGAAACCATACAACATAAAATGCATTATATTTTACTTACCGGATGAAATTAATAATTTACAACAGTTTATGAATGGCAAGTGATGAGAAAAAAATACTTAAGGAGTAACACTGCAATTTGACGAACAATTGTCAGAAAAAATTGTGTATGCCTCCCTATTATTATTTTTTTATCACAACATGCCTCCCCATTGTATCAACGCAAACAAGAAGATTTACCAATTGTTTATTTTTTTAGACATAATCAACTGTCGCATCCGACCAGCAGCTCCCTCTAGAATGCCAGACACATTCAGTCCAGTATCAGATACTTGGAGACTACATTTTTTGACAGAGTTACAGGCAGATAAAGCCTTCAGCTTCGCCTGGAGTGACTCATACTGAGGTTGAAGCTCGCTCATCCCTCCTCAATTCAAAGACCCAAACCTTCTATCAACAGCCATCATTGCAGCAACTGAATGCAGATCCAATGTACCCTTTAAGTAATACTCCTCTCTCCAAATATCTGAAAGACTTCCAATGTCTAGATAAGGAGACTCTACAGAGGAAGCAAACTTCCTCACTTCCTCCATAGTATTCTGATGCATAATCTGCTCCAAAATATTCCGGTGACTTTTCCATCTCATGTATTAGAGTCTCCTGGGCTTTAGGATATTCAAAATTAAATTATCCAGCACGATAGTAACTTGAAGAGAAGTAGATGGTAGACACATGTGCATACTTAATACCATACTCAATATAAAAAATAATCATAAAATGCAAAAAATATAAGGACAAAATTCATTGAAAAAGGTTGCGCTTTACGATGTTCAAAATTATTCTATCTAACACGAGAGTAAATGGAAGAGGGGCATATGGCAGACCCATGTGTCTACTGAATATCATATTCAATATCAAAAGAAAGAAAGAACCTAAGCAACTGTAGACAAGAAAAACACAAAATTAAAGAAGAAGACACTCTAAGAGCAGTATAGGAAACATTATATACGGAAGCACATCAGGTGAAATGGGAAAACATATATGAAAAAAGAAGACACACGCAAAAGGTGCTAGGTCAAATCAGATTGAGAAACAGGTCCAATACCAATGTGAATAATATTAACAAACACCTGACAGATACTGATCATTGTAGAACTTGCTCAGATGCCTCATCCCGCTGTCACAGAGAATAGTTAAAATCGTGTGGCCTGGCCCCAGTTCCCGTGCTAACCGGACAACACCAACATAGTTCATTGCTGATGAGCTACCAGAAATAGGCCATCATTCCTCAAAAGAAACCTGGACATTTCAACAGCATCCTTATCTGTGCCCCTGTAAGCACCATCTAGCTTTGCCATCAAAAAGTTCCTGGTGAGTCTGTATATCCCTATCCCTTCGGTGATGGTATGAAATGGATATTTCAGCCTCTTCCCCTCGGCCTCCTCTCTTGTATACACCACACCCCTTGTTACTTTGTTGAACAGACCAGAACTAGGAGGACCAACAAGGAAGCATTTGATATCTAGGTTTTTATCCTTAAGGAAGCGTGAAATTCCAGCAAGTGTTCCACCTGTACCTGCAGCAGCAACAAATCCATGAAGATTGCCTCCAGTCTGTTCCCATATTTCAGATCCAGTGCACTCGTAGTGTGCCCGAAAATTTGCCAAGTTTTCAAACTGATCAGCAAAGAAACCGCCCTTGCCATCACTATTAAAAAAGGGATGTGGTTCCTATGAACTATGACCATTGAGAAGTAGAAACCCATTAGACTCAGATTCGCTATATTTTTTTTGCCTTTTTGCTATTTCAGTAGCCTCCATGGCCCTCCTCCTTGCAATGTTGACGAAGTGATCTTTGTACGTGATAGATACTGGTCTCACCCTCTCAACAGTAGCACCAAGAGCCTCAAGTATTTGTGACTTTTCAATAGCAACATCATCCGAGATGACAACATGACATTTACATCCGTAGGCAGGAGCAATAGTTGCAGTTCCATCACTCCCTTCTACCACTATACCACCTTGGGCGAGATCTCCAGATTCCATAGCCTCTTCGATAATCTTAACCGCTACCCTGTCTTTCACGCTTCCACCAGGATTCAAAAACTCTGCTTTGCCCAAAATTTCGCAGCCCGTCGCATCGGAGAGGCTGTTGATTCGAATCAGAGGCGTGTTGCTGACGGCGTCCACGAGCCCTCTCCTCCACAGACTCTTCCTGGGGAAACGCCTCCACCATGACAGCTTAGAAGAAGAGCTTCCGCCACCACATAGGGCGACAGATAAGGCTGCAACAGCAGCAGCGGCGGCAACAGCTCCAGCAGGAGGCTCGTTGAGGAGAGAACACGGCGTGAAAGCCCCAGATCGGAGACACGCGGGATGTTAGAAGAACGAGAAGAACACAGCGTGAACCGAGCTAAACAACACAACCGAAACAACACAACCGAACCGGCTTCTCTTATAGATGAACCGAGCCAAACAACACAACCGAAACAACACAATCGAACCGGCGGAAAAAAGCCGCTCAATTCTCTTATAGAGTATAGTATAGATTCATGTTGAGCTGGACTTTTATTATAAAGCCAGGCTCTGAATAACTCACGAGCTGCTCGGCTCATTTTCACCCCACTCCCCAATGAAATGCATCAATCTGGTGTCACATTTAACCATCGCCCGGTTTTAAGTGTAGGTGATCTCGGCATTAATTTCAAAGTAGATGGCGTGCATTATTTCTTTAAAACAGGATAGGATTTGGAGGAGTTCTCGATGCACAGGTACATTAGATCGGGGAACTCATCCATAGATACGAAAGATTGAAAGGGCTAAAGCTAAAAATCCCCGTGTCATAGCCCGTCTCAAAATTCGACGTCTAAAGTTTTGCGCCTGGAATGCTATCGTTTTCTTGATTAAATGACCATATCAAACATGAGTTGGATCGTGGTCACGCGAAAAAAAGACGATGGATACGTGCAATGGATCTCCTGCTACCTAGTAGTAATAGTAAACTTTCCCATTACCTCTTCTTTTGCCGTTGGGAGTACCCGAATATGCGTCCGACGGTTGAGAAAAACATAGAAGTGAATTAAGTGTGCCGTGTGCCTAATTAAGGTGTGCTAGATTCATGGGAGGTCAATAGGTACAGAGAGGTTGAAAACAAAGTGACGTATATTACCATCTGGTCAGTGGATCGCAGCCGATCATCAGATGGATGCAGTGTGGATAGGGCAGAAGCCGAAGAGTACGCGTGACGGGCTGAGTGCAGCAGCTGTGCTTCCACCCTGCCCGTGCTTCCCCTGTGGTATGAAAATCCTTTTAGTATACATACAAGGGCTGTAGTGTAACACTCAAAATTTGTGAAGGGGAAAATGAGCGAGAATAGCCACGCGTAGAACTTCCGATAGAGGAGCCGATCGTAGATCCGACCGGTTGATGCTCGGTTTCCGTTGGGTACGATGATGTTGATATAGAAGGGCTCTAATGGCGACATTGGGCAGCAAGACCGAGCATTCTCCCGCACAAAAGAAGTTCTGACCCGGGTAAAGATATCTCGGGAAAACTTTCCGATATTTAAGTCAGCACTTGATCGATGGAGAAGAGGAACTCAAGAATAGAGCAATGCTTGCGTATCTTGCAATGCCGATGTGTTGTATCTTTTATAAACCTCGAGGAGCCAAAGACAAGTGTCTCCGGGTGTTTCACTCTGGTTAGGATCGTGAGCAGAATAGGAGACAGGTCTGAGACGGACACCATGGTTATTGAAACAGAGATAGTCAAAAGCGGTTACGGAGACAAGCGAGATCAAGAGCATGATCCAGAGCCACAGCAAAAGAAAGCTTGCGTTAGATTTAGCCACGCAGCGATTTGACTCCCGTTACTCAATTGGGTTTGGACTTAAATTTGAATGGTGGTGAGAAACGCTCATGTCACTTGCCCCCAGCCCTTAGCGCAAGGTGCGCAATCGAGCATGTAACGGGGTTGATGCGTTACTGGGCCATAATCGCAGTGCCTTCATAACATTTAGAGATGACCGAAGCTAAGGCCATAGGTTGGCTGGCCCTATGGTTATAACCAGGAAGGTTCTCATAGCAGTTGTTCGATCGAGAGGGTGGAGTGGCATATGTGGTTGAGGTCGTCGGTTGGCCGAGCCAAAAAGTAAAATTATCCTAACGATAATTATCTATTCTTATATGATTATTTATATCACACACCATTTTGAAAAAGAAAAAAAGTAAGAAAAATATCAAAAGTTAAGAGCGAATAAGATTGGAGATCCATCAACACAAATAAATAAGTCAAAATGTAAGTGTCAAAGATTGATCGAGAAAGTTGATACGAAACAATGGATAAGGAACATTCGCTACTACAACTTATTATGAAGTATGCACTATGTAAATTCTCAAGTTTTACTTTTTAACTATATTTTATAAAAAATGACCAGGAAATGAGAGATGACACTTCCTTACTCAGTGGCATTTTTAATGTTACATTATTAAGGGACTAACAATGTTTAAGTTGGGGGTATAATAAGTGTCTATTCTTACATGAATATTTATATCACACACACTATTTTAAGTGTATTTAATTGAGTAATTATGTAGATTTTACGATTAACCTTAACCTCACGCATAAATTGGGTCTTGCATGAAAATTACATGAATTCGATATTGTCAAGCAATAGAGAGGATTTGAGGGGCATTTACACATATTTATCATTGCATAATTACAAGAATTATTGGTTCACATGCATAAATTACCAAGTTTATGGACTGAATTGCAAATTTGTGTGCGCAGGACACTCGCGACAATTGCGGAATGAGCCAGGGGCAAGATAGTCAAAGAGCTCCAAAGAGGGATGCCCTAGGGTACCCCCTCCATCAAAAGTTGGTCAATCCCCTCTCTCCTCTATGAAGCCACCTTCCCTAAATCAAGGGGATTTGAAGAGATCAAGGAATCTGCTCAAAACAAGTAACTAGAAGATAGAGTCCAACAAAAGGAGGAAAAAGCCCATTAATGTAGCCGCCCCTGCAGCACACTGAAAATTTTTAAGATTTTTCAGAATTAAATAAAATCATTAAGCATTTAAAAGGGCTTAATGGGCTATTTAATAAATTATGGGTTAAGTAAATAAATTTGAAGGCCCTAAATTAACCAAATAAATAAATCCACTTAAATTGGGCCCAAAGACCAATTTCTAAGAGCTTTTGGTCCAAGCCCACTTCTAGAGACGTAATTAGGACTATTTACGGATTTAAAATGGATAAATGAGCTAATTAGGAGATAAATAGAAGATAAATAAGAAAATCTGAAAATGTCAGAAAATAGGCCAGAACACGGTCTATCACGCGACCGCGTCTTCCTGGTAGCGGTCCAGGGACGACCACTACTATCTTCCGTGAACGAGGTTTGTAGAAACATGGAAAAATGGGATTTTTAGCATTCCAATCCCCATGGATCGATGCTATCCAATGAGGAAACATGCTTAGGACTCTTGGGGATTGATTTTAACCCTAATTGGCACTACAATAAAAGGCGGAGTTTGCGACGGCATCCTTCTGTCGCAAATTCATCGCTAATCCATCTGAAAACCTTTTTACGATGGCGTACAGACGGATTTGGGACGGAATATGGCCGTCTTATATTCCTAGTCATAAATTTTAGACAGATACTATTCCGTCTGCAATTCCGTCTTAAATTTCTGACGGAACATTTCTGTCTGTAATACCGTCGTAAATCTTCCGTCTTAAATTCCGTCCCAAACTCCGTCTGACTTTCAGACGAAATAATTCCGTCATTATTTACGTCACATGTCCGTCGCAAATTTCAGACGGTTCCGTCATAAAATCAGTCTGAAACTTTTTTAAAATTTTATATAAAAAGCATGAGTTTCAGACGGGGCGAGACTCGTCTCTATTTCCGTCGCAAAGTTGAGACGGATCCGTCATAAAATCCGTCTGAAACTTTTTTAAAATTTTATATAAAAAACATGAGTTTCAGACGGGAAGAGGCTCGTCTCTATTTCCGTCACAAATTTCAGACGGATCCGTCTCAAAATCCGTCCGAAATTTTTTTATTAATTTTTTTAAAAATTAAAAAAAATTACTAAAAAACCTGTTTAATTAAAAATACATCAAATATCACAATCAAACCCTGTTTAATTAAAAATACATCAAATATCACAATCAAACCCTGTTTAATTAAAAATACATCAAATATCACAATAAAATCAACGTACAACAAACAAAACACATAAGAAACTCAACAAATATCATCCTCCAGATCGTCTATATCCTCATCCTCCCCGCCCTGCTCATCTCCTCTGTCGCCGCTCGCAGAAGGATCCTCCTATATTAAAAAAATAATAACATTCATTCATAGATAAAAAAATTAGTGCGAAGATAAATTAAATATTTTATTAGATTGCATAAATTCAAATCAAACACAATATCAAATCGATAGCTGCATAGATTTTATAGACCCTAACTAACCTAGCTCTCATCAGTATTTTAAATTAATTTCATTTAGAGAATGCAATTCTGAGCGCCGAGCTCAAACTGGGTATCTAAATTGAAATCCGTCAGTTCTGACAAGTCACTTTCATCTCCTAGGTCGTGTTGGAACGATCGGCACGCCGATCAGACCAGTATTTTAGATTTTAGATCCCCGAACCTAACTTCTTTAATTTTTAACTAAGTGCATTTACAAAATGCACTTTTGAGCGCCGGGCCCAAATCGAGTATCCGATTTGGATTCCGTCAGTTCTCACAAGTCACTTTTACCTCCCAGGTCATGTTGGAACGATCGACATGTCGATCAGATAGGTATTTCAGATTTTAGACCCCCAACCCCTAGTTATCTATCTTTTAAATTAATTACATTTAGAGAATGTACTTTTGAGCGCTGGGCCCAAACCGGGTATCCGATTTGGATTCCGTCAGTTCTCACAAGTCACTTTTATCTCTCAGGTCGTGTTGGAACGATCGGCACACCGATCAGGATAGTATTTTATATTTTGGACCCCCGAACCCCGAATTTTCTGAAATTTTATAAACTAAGTTAGTATTGAAAACTAACTTAGTTATTTGAGCGTCGGGCTCAAACCGGATATCCAATTTAGATTCTGTCAGCTCTCACAAGTCACTTCTACCTCCCAAGTCCTGCTGGAATGATCGACACACCGATCATGCCAGTATTTTATATTTTAGACTCCCGAACCCCTAATTATCTGAATTCTTCTAAACTAAGTTAGTTTTGAAAACTAACTTTAGTTATTTTAGCGTCGGGTTCACATCGGATATCCGATTTGGAATCTGTCAGCTCTCTCAAGTCAGGTCTACCTCCCAGGTCGTGTTGGAACGATCGGCACGTCGATCGGGCCAGTATTTTACATTTTGGACTCCCGAACCCCGAATTATATGAATTCTTCAGCTCTAAGTTACTTTTTAAAACACACTTAGTTTTGAATTGAGTTATTTTGGCGTCGGACTCAAACTGGATATCCGATTTGGAATCCGTCAGCTCTCACAAGTCACATCTACCTCCCAGGTTGTGTTGGAACGATCGGCACGCCGATCAGGCCAGTATTTTATATTTTGGATCCCCGAACCCCGAATTTTATGAATATACATAACTAAGTTACTTTTGAAAACTTAGTTTTTGAATTAATTATTTTTATAATTGAGTAATTCTACCAAAATAAAAACATAATAAACACTCACCTGATGGGCCTGTGCCGTGGTGGTGGATCCAGGAGAGAGAATTCCTGCCTGGGAGAGGAGGCTAGTGATTGCCTGCAACATGGTTGCCTGCTGACTAGATATCTCCTCCCGGATCTGCTGCTGCATATGCCGCTGCAAATCAGAGATCTCCGTTCGGACGATGTCTCTGACGTCACTGGCAGAAGTACTAGGGCCAGGTGGAGGTATACTGAAGGCACTACTACTGGTTTGGCTAGAGCCACACGATGATATCACCGCGCTAGAGTCCAGGCTCTCCCCAAAACCATATAGCCGGCCTTTCTTCGGTACGTCAGCTGCTGCCACCCATTCCACCGGATCGAACTCCGGCAGCTGTGCATCTCCCCCGTACTTCTCTGTCACAGCTCTACTATATGTTTCCTACAAATTCAATAAAATAACTAGTCAATTTCATATGAATCAATCCGATTTAAATGAACGGTAGAAATTGCATATGTAGATAAACTTACCGCTACTAACTGAGCTCTCTCACTCACAAATTGATCTGTCCCCTTATTTTTGTGTGTTCTCTCGAACATCTCGAGGAACGACGGAGCTCGATTAAACTCTACAGCCTGTTATACAATTCATAGTAAAAAAACGTCATATACATTAATAAAATGTAAGAAGATAAATTGAAACATTACTTACCAATTTTTGTTTATGAGCCGCGAAAGAGACAGACCCACCCGTATGCAAATTTGCGCCCGGTTGTGACGCCCTGTTTACTTTGGCTTTTCGAGACTTTTCTATTCACTCGGGCGAGGAAAATTTGTCACATGCTATGTCCCAATCCTCCTTCCTCATCCATAGAGGGCGGTGCTCCTTCTACAGTTGTCGGTCTTCACTCCCACCAGCCTTTTTTTAGCCATTTTATGAGCCGCATGTACTTTCTTTCTGTAATTTGTCTATACATGAGACTCCCATTGTTTACGACAGCGCGCCGGGGACTGTTCACTCGTGAATTGATAACTCCGCTGTAAATAAAATAAGTTTCACAGTTAGTATACTGTTGTGAATTGAGTTTGGAAAATACTTGAATTAACTGACGTAATTACTTACTGAGAACATGTCGAACAATGAATCGCGGAGGCCTATCGAAAATTCTTTGAAAGATAATATTGGCCCGGGCACATGTGCCATTACTAGATCTATAGAATGACGGACATCATCGAAAGGTTCAAATTTAGAACTGCAATTGCAAATGTCAAAATATTCACATTAGACAGTTGAAGGCTAAATAATGAATGTAATAACCTTATAAATTTAGCCGGAGATCCAGCACGGGCGACGTCCATCATGGGTCATGCCTCCCTCGTGACGATTGCCGGCATCGTCAAGTGGCTGAGTGGTGGGGGTGTGCCCTGTAAGAATTAATTTTCATAAGTAAAACGAATATTTTGCTGAAAATTAAAATATACATACCTGCAGCGGGAGGTGGTGGGGTGGCGTCTGTACAGGTGGTGGGAGGGCACTGAGACATGTAACAATTAATTTTCATAAGCAAAACTGATATTTTGCTGAAGAATAAAATATACATAATTGGGAAAGCATTGGGACCTGTATGAATTAATTTTCATAAGTAAAATAAATATTTTGCTGAAAATTAAAATATACATACCAAAGTCTGGAGGTGGTGGGGGTGGCGCATGTGGTCGTGATGGGAGGGGACTATGAACTGTAAGAATTAAATATCATAAGTAAAACGGATATTTTGATGAAAATTAAAATATACATAATTGGGAAAGCACTGGGACTGTAAGAATTAATTTTCATAAGTAAAACGAATATTTTACATTAAATTAAAATATACATACCTGCAGCGGGAGGTGGTGGGGGTGGCGTCTGTACAAGTGGTGGGAGGGTGGTGTGCTCTGTAAGAATTAATTTTTATAAGTAAAATGAATATTTTGCTGAAAATTAAAATATACATACCTGCAGCGGGAGGGGGTGGGGGTGGCGTCTGTACAAGTGGTCGTGAGTCGACACTTTGACCTATACAAAAATTCTTTTAAGCTAGTAAATAATTAAAATATTTATATAGCTAACTATTTTAATAGATATACGTGTGTCCGAAGAAGACGCCAAAGAGGAGGGAGTAGAGCCCCTGTCACTACCCTATCTCGTCCCACTCCCAATACGACCTCCTCGGACCATTTATTTATTACTAAAAAATAATCAATACATATTAATCCATAATTATATAAGGCTAGACAAATGTTATTAAAAATTATGCAAAAAATATTCGAATATCGTACTAAATTATCAAAACATGTCTCCCTCATGCTGATGATATATCTAACTCATCATCAACTTCGTCAACCATAGTAGTCTCATCAGATTCAAACTCTTCCTCTTCATCCGGTTCCTTCTCCCCTCCAACATCAACATTTATCTCCGTCGGATGGACTTCTTCCACTTCATCTCCCTTACGCAATGACAGTGGCTCATCAGATGAGTCCAGATTAATATGCGTGGAACCGATAACGCCAACTTCATCTGATTGAAAATATTCAGCACTGGCAACCTGTTCGACATTTTCACTCATATTTAACTCATAAGTGGGAAAGAGTTTTGCTTTAACCCTGCAAACTGCCCACCAATCTTTATTCTTGGATGATGGATAGCTTGAATAGTACACTTACTGGGCTTGTGCGGCTAAAATGAACGGTTCATAGGTATTAAGTTTAGACCTATATTTGACATCGACAATCCCATAAGTTGTGTCATGTCGAATAGAATTAGGATCAAACCAATGACACTTAAATAGGTATACATGATTGTCTCGTCCCAAATACTGAAGTTCTAAGACTTCCTCAAGAATACCATAGTAGTCCAATTCCACTTCATTGTATACAGTTCCCTTAACAGATACGCCGCTGCTCATCGTAGACTTACTTCATCCATAATCCCTCGTATGAAATCTGTATCCATTCATAATATATCCTGGATAGGAACGTGCAACATTCGAGGGGCCACAACTTATCTCTTGTACTCTTTGATCAGTAATGAGACATTGTTCAACCTATATGTAAATTAGAGTAGTTAAAATAATAACAATTACCTCAACATAAGTAAATACAAACATATATTTTGGTAAAGATCGACACTAACTCGATATCTCAGCCATTTGGTAAAAAACTTCTCGCGTTCTTTTTCAATCTCCACGTCCTAGATATTTGGACATTTTTATGTTAATTCTGAATCAAATTATCTGTAATATAAATACACTACTACTTTAAGTGAACTGCAGAACAAAGATGAACAACTTATGGACGTCGTTGGAAATGTGAGTTAAAAACTTACTCTACATAAGGTTCAATCTCGATACAATTCAGAAGAATATATATCTCAGCGGCATACAACTCTCTATCTTCGAGTGTGCGTGTCGAGCAACGTCCGAACGCACGTCTAGGATGCTTAAATATAGAGAGCCGATCAGACGAATCATCAACTCCCCCATCATCATTATGTGAAGGTCGAGTATGACGAGTTGGAATCTCTGGCTCAAAGTACATGGAACATAAGTTTGAAACATCTTCAAGAATATATGCCTCAGCAATCGAACCCTCCACCTCCACCTTGTTACGAACTTTCATTTTTAATTCATGCATGAACCTACAACAACAAGTTAGATGGCAATGACATGTACCGACCATGGACGATATGTAACTTAACAAAAATTCTCACATACCTCTCAAATGGATACATCCATCGAAATTGTACTGGCCCTCCGACAATAGCCTCGTATGGCAAATGGACGACCAGGTGCTCCATCGAATCAAAGAATACCGGAGGAAATATCTTCTCTAGCTTGTAAATGGTTGTGACCACATTTTCTTCGATAGTTTGTACATCCCAAAGTCTGAGTTCTGATGCACATAAAATCTTAAAAAATTGACTCAGCTCGGTCAGTGCACCCCATATAAGCTTTGGCAACAAATCACGAAATGCAATGGGCACTAGCCTCTCCATGAACACATGACAGTCGTGACTTTTCATACCATATATTTTCCCTCATTAACATTCACACAACGGGCTATGTTGAATGCATATCCATCTGGGAATCTCAACTGTTTCAACCACTGGTACACTTCCTTGATCTGTGTATCATTAAGCACGTAAGTTACTTTAGGCTACACAGTTTTTCCATTTACGTTATGTAGTTCTAATTCTGGACGTTTACAAAGCATCTTTAAGTCCATACGCGCTTTGGCGTTGTCCTTTATTTTTTGCCTTTTAACATTTATGATCGTATTGAACACATTATCAAAAAAATTCTTCTCGGTATGCATGACATCCAGATTGTGTGGTACAAGAAGAGTTGATCAATAAGGTAATTCCCAAAAAATACTTTTCTTGTTCCAGTTATGATCCTTTCCAAAGCTAGAGAGTTGGCGTGTGCTATCAAACAATTGTACTACATCTGGTAAATTTTGCACCCATGTCACCATATGTCGACCCGACACTCGTTGCAAGTCTGCTTCATCCATTTCAACAGTATTTTTTTTAAACGAGTCTTTTTACCTTCGAAAGGATGGTCAGTTGGTAGCAACCGCCGATGAAAATCAAACCAGCATGCTTTCCCACCATGTTTCAATACAAATGATTTGGTATCTTCCATACAGTAAGGACATGCTAACCTCTCATGTGTGCTCCAACCAGATAGCATTCCATATGCAGGGAAGTCACTTATTGTCCACATCAATGCAGCCTTCATAATAAAATTTTGCTTCCTACATGCATCATAAGTAACAACTCCATCAGTCCATAAAAATTTGAGCTCATTAATCAACGGCCTGAGATATATGTCCAAAATTTTTTTGGGACTTTTTGGACCAGGAATTATTAAGGACAAAAATATATTTTCTCGCTTCATACACATGTCCGGCGGAAAGGTTGTACGGTGTCATGAACACTGGCCAATAAGAATAAGATGCCACTGAACCACCGAATGGATTAAAACCATCTGTGCATAAATCCAACCTAACATTACATGGCTCCTTTGAGAAAGCAAGATTAATACGACTGAAGTGAGTTCAAGCTTCACCATCGGCAGGATGACTGATTATATCATCGACACAGCGTACTCTTTCGGTGTGCCATGTCATATGTCAAGCCGTCTTTGAGGACATATACAGCCGCTGCAGCCTAGGCACAAGAGGGAAGTATCGCAATGTCTTGTAAGGTATATCTTTTTGCTTTGAATTATCCCCTCTCTTAGGTTTGAATCTGTCATGGTGACAAATAGAACATGATATCTTATCTGCATCATCTTTGTAATATAACATACAGTGATTCGGGCATGCATCTATTTTCACATATCCAAGCCCTAACTCATTGACCATTTTTTTTGCACGGTAAATAGTTTCTGGCAACTTCTCGTCTCGAGGCAACATACTCTTGATCAAGAGGAGGAGACAATCAAAACAAGTCTCACTAATGTGAAATTCAGATTTCAAGTTCAACAACTGTGACCTTGCAGACAACCGAGTGTACTTTTCACAACCATCCCACAGCGGCTCATCAGCATCCGTAAGTAGTTCATAAAATCTCCCGGCTGTCTTATTCGGTGCTTCTTCCATGTATGCATGTTTCTCATGAACATTAAAACTAGGACCAACATCATCTACAACCATATCCACGTACCCACTTGTGCCTGCAATATTGTCAGGCTCATACGTCCAGAATTCCTCACCATGACACGTCCAATTCGTATAACCATCCACGAACCCTTTGTTGTACAAATGATGTTGCACATCCCATGGTGAACGCCACCTCAAGTTTCTACAACTTGAACAAGGGCATCGAATGTGATCGTCGCGGTCTATTGCTGCATTTGGATTCCCCAATACAAATTGAATGAAACTCTCAACTCCATGCTTAAAGTCATCTGACACCACCCGGTCAACTATTCTACGATACATCCATGAACGATCTGTCAACATTTTGCCTGCACCCAATAACTTGGAAATTATTTCTCCTGAAAATAAACCCGACCCTTTTCTCACATCGTTCGTCGTAGACCATTTGCAGTTGGAAGATGACTATTATTTATATTATCACTTTTTAACCCATCCATGAAGGTTTGATCGCACAATCACTTACTATATGTGTTGCACGATTTGCTAAAAATTTTGGCAGCATCTCCCCACACTTCTCCGATATAGCAAAAATATTTATTGATTTTGAAAATTTCTTAAACACTTAGAAGTAAGTGGTTAAGAAAATACTCAAAATCAATAAATGTATATCAGAGAAGAGTGAGGAGATGCAACCGAAATTCTCAACAAACCATACAAACACATATAGTAAATGACTGCCTAAGTGCGATCAAACATTCACAGACGGTCCAAACGGGACAATTCAAGACTTTGAGGTAGATATATACATTTTCGTTGTTGGCCCAATGAGATGGCGGACAAGAAGGGGGGTTGAATTGTCCCCTTGACCGAGATGGCGGATTTTAAAATCTTTCTTAACCAAACACAATGGAATTAAAACAAACTACTTGATTAGCCTAAACAAACATGAGATTTAAAAGGTTCTCTCGATCTTTCCGATCTCACTCGTAATAACAATGCAACAGTTAGATAAAATTATGCCTAACACGGATAACAGAGGTAGCAGTGTGCAGTGGTGTAGTGAGTAAAAATCTATTAAATTAACCTGTGAAGGGAGGTAGATGAAATGAGCAATCGCACATGCATTCACACGAGATACAAAGATTTTTAGGTGGTTCAAGACCACGACAGGCTCCCAACGTCCACCCCTCACCCAACCGGGTGAGGCTTCACTACACGCTACTTTTGTAGCACACGGGGATGAACCCCAACCACACACACACGCTACTTCTGTAGCAATCCACACACGGGGAAAATCCCCAACACGCTGCCACTACAGCACACACATACACATGACGTCGGGGAACTTACCCCGGACACTAAATCCACACAGAGACGTAGCTCCGTCAACACATAACCCACCACAGGGAAACTTTCCCCCAATAAAACCCAACACACGGAGACGCAGCTCCGCTCACACACGGTTATCCGATGTTCAGAAGAAACCAAAAATTATACAAGATATGCTCAAGACTATGTATCAATCAAGAAGGGCATCATAGATAAATGGATAAGTGATATAGAACGTTTCTGTTGACACCCGTTTTATGCCGATAAGTTGAGTCGTTCCTCTTACTCCTATTTGTTGATGTCTCGAGTTGTCCATCACTTGTTGGGGCTGTTTTCGAGCATGCTTTGGGCCAGTTTTATGGGTTGCCTCCCTCCTTGGTAAGGTCCAAGTTGATTCAGGGCTTAACGGGCCTTAGTTTTGGGTTGATTGGGCTTTTCTATAAGTTTCATCATGTGCGTGTACGGTTCATCCCGGGCCGCTCAATCCATGTGCGGTTGACTGTGGACCGTTCATCTATTTTGGAATATTTTGGTTAATTTTCTAAATTTCCGCCGACAAGCATTTATGCGGTCCTATTCTGGCCTTTCAACTTGATGGACGGATGGGTTGTGACCGCCCATCTCTGAGAGTCCTGCACTTGAGGGTTTTCTCAGATAATTATCCAATTAATCTATTTATCACCGACAAGGATAGAACGGTTCGTCTTTGGCCGCTCTACCTTTGGACGGTCTCATCTGAGCCGTTCATCTATGAGAGTCCAACGGCGAAGGTTTCGGTCAGTTTGATGGATAATTTAGATTATTTATGAATTATTTTGAATTTCCACCGACGGGGTTGGACGGCCAGGAGGTGACCGCACATCTAGTTGAGCGGTCTATCGTAAGACCGTTCATCCGTTCGATTCCTGAATTTCAACAGATTTTATCTCTTTATCTGTGGTTTTATCCCCAACTTCTCCCATCATTTTCTCCGCGGATAATCAACCATTTTAAGTGCCGTTTCGACTGGATAAAAGATAATCTGTTTATCTATGATTTTCCTTTGATTATCTTGACCTGAAAATGCCTCTAAACCCTAGTTTCGAGCTAGGACTTTAGGTGCTCTATAAATAGACCCTAAAGGTTGGGTTTGAAAGGGGGGAGATTTTTGGTCGACGGCGAAGCCCTGCCGCATTCTTGAGCGACCTAGCACCAAGGAGGGAGGCTTTCTACGTCCATACAAGCCTCCAGTTCAGGGAGTAGTCTAGTTTTTGAGTCTTTTGTGTTTGATTGGTTTCGTCCTCTTTGTCATTGCATGCATTGTTTTCCTCCTTTTCTCCCCACGTTCTTCTTCATCTTCATTGCCATGCACACACCCACCCACGTTTTTGACACCCTAGGGGTTTAAAATCCCCCAGGTATCCCCCTTTCCACTTATTAATGTTCACTCCTTATTATTTTGACATCTACTACACTGTCCAGTTCTAATCTAGGTTTTATCTTTGTGTTTTCACGTTATTTTGCAGGTCAGCAATTCCTAGCACGAGGCCCATCCCCTCTGGCCGGCTGGAGAGGGTGGAGGTTGGACCCCTTTGTGACTTCTGGCTTGGTGGTCTTGCGCGGTTCTCTACTAGCCGTTCAAGGAGACGTGCGGTGCTACGTGGACCGTCCTTCTTCTTCCTGCGGTCGTGCCGGAGCCGTTCAACTTCCAGGAGCGCTTCATCCCGCATCTTCTGCAGCGTCCTTAAACGGTCTATCGTAAGACCGTGTATGCTTTAGGCAGTTCTACCTGAACCGTTCATCTTCCCAGCGCTGCAGGTCAGGCGAGTGTCTCTCCCTCTTTCCAAGGCACGGCGTGTTCATCACGTTCGGCGCTTTGGTGGCGATCACAGGTTTTTATTTCCTCCCTTTCCTTCTGTCTTCATTCGTTTATCATATCGGATATGGTAGAATAGACATTAGGAAGACATTGGAAGGAACGGACGGGAGGAGAAATATATTTACACCCTTCTTTTATGGCGATCACGGTGGGACCCCTAGTGCCCATCGTGCTTGTGATTTGCTGACCCCTCTTTCGTTGTGTTAGTCCGCTTTTGGAGTGATTGCAGGTTAAGTTGCGTTTTCTGCCTTCTGGAACGTGAGCGGTTCTCCTAGAGCCGTTCATCCTCTGGGCGACTGATCATCCACCGTCCTTTCCTGCGAACAACGCCAGTTCTCCTGCCAGCGTCCCGTCATAGATGGCGTTCTATCGACCGTCCACACTTCTGAACGGCCTGTCCCTGGCCGTCCATCGCTCTGGCACAGGTACGCTTTTGGGTGTTCTGACTGTAGGTACACGATTTGTGGGGATCCGTTCCAGAGCTTACACGGCTGCATACAGACCGCTCTTCTTGGTACGTCTTTCATCGCTGCCGTCCTTCATTTCCAGCACTCTGTGATTCTTTTACAGTTATTCCATCGTTCTGTTGCTCTCTGGCTCATACGGTTCTGTCCAGATCGTCTATCTGTTTGAGCGGTCGCATATAGACCGTCCTTGTGGTGCTACAGTGCACTCATAGTTCATTTTTGATTGCCATATTTCATGCCATTAGTGATCTTTGGTGCTAGTTACTGATCTCCCCCTGCTCCCATATCATTGCTGCATGATCATTTTCGTTACTCATATATTTGATTGATCATTGCTTGATAGTTGCTAGGCTAGATTTTGCATGCCCTCCGGTGCACATAGGAGCATCCATCTCTTTCATAGTAGTTGCATTCCTACCGAGGTAGGGTTTCCTCTCATCTCCATACTCCTTGGAGCCGACTAGGGGACCTTACTGAGGACCTCCGTAAGCCCCCGTGAGCCGTGGATTCCCACACGGACGCCGGGCAGGTTGTACCTTGTCCACCCCTGGTCTAGGGTTTGCATTCGTGAGGGAGAGAGTTCCTTAGAGTCACCCAGTCCTCCATTTCTCACCCTGGTTAGGCACCTAGTGGTTGAGTGAATCTACATTTTAATTAACCCACTAAGGTTCAAAGAGGAACTCATAAGAATTTGACGGGCTTCATTTAATAACTTGATTGTCTAATTGGGTGATTCTCCTCTCATCACTTCCTTCCATTGCATGCTCGTTGTTTGATTTGTTGATTTGGTTGGTTTAGGGTTGCCTTGCTCCCCCTTAGGTTCTTTAGTGTATGTGGGGTTGTCTTTTTCCCTCAGGATCATCTCCCAGAGTCAGTTCTCATTTCCATCCCTACTTCAATCCTTTGTTTGATTCGTCATCTCCCATGTCGTCATACGACTTCTCCCAGTCCCACGAGCACTCCCTTCCTCGCGGCCTTCTTGAGGACCCGCCTAGGGTCACCCGTATGCAGGGAGGAGAGGGGACTACCCCTCCACTCCCGACCATTCTTGGCGAGGGTTCTCAACCCTCTCTTTCAAATCCGTCCATTCAGAATCCGGCCAATCAAATTCTCAATATGATGGCCCAGCTGGACCCTACCCAGCTCCATCTCATCCGGCAAGCCTTGCAGGGGGCCGATGCCCCAACTTTAGCTCCTTCTCGTGGTATGACTGCTGTTGCCACTACATCTTCTGTTGCTGGGACCACCTCTGTGGCCCCCATTGACCTTACTCCCACCCGTCCTCAGATCTTTCGGTACTCCGGCATGGAAATGGGCCAGGCTTCTACCTCGGCCCATTAGCCGCTTGATAAGGGGAAGTCTCAGATCCCTCTGTTCCTTACCTTGATCCCTATGCCACCATTTCTCCATCGCCGCAGGCTCTTGTAGCACCGGTAGACTTTACTCGGTTGCAACCAGGGGCCGCCCAGCTGGCTCATGCGGATATGGGCCCTTCCCTGGCCCATTATCCATCTTACGGGCTGCCCCCTCAGTCAGCTTTTCCTTTGGCTGCGTATCCAGGTACTGCTCCTCCTGCTCCTTCTCCTCCATCACGGGAATGGGAAATTCTTGATAAATGGGCTGCTATGCAGCAACAAATTGACCTCCTCCACAAGCGGGTTGGCCCGCAGTCTTTGGCTGACATCCCTATTCCTAACTTCAGGGACATTCATTTTCCTCCTCAATCCGAGCTCCCCGTGTATCGAAAATATGATGGGAACGGCAACCCGTTCATTCATGTTCGGGAAATTCTTTACGAGTCAGCACAGTTCCAGCATGACGATCGCCTCATGGCTTACTTGTTTCGCCGATCGTTGGAAGGGGTCGCCCTGGAGTGGTTCTATACCTTGCCTATGGAGGAGGCCGAAAACTTCAAGACAATTAAGGAGAGGTTCATTCAGAGGTTCCAAGATCGGGTCGGTCCCGAGTATTCCTTCACCGACCTGGTAGTAGAAAAGATGAAGCCGGAAGAGGACTTTGCAACCTACACAGATCGATGGAGGCAGATGGCCTCACGTGTGCCCGGGCAAATCCCGGAAGAAGAGAAAGTTAAGTTATTAATCTCCAATGCCACACCAACATTTAGAAATATATTGGCAACGAATGACATTTCGAATATGCACCAGTTATACAGTAGAGCTCGGTTCATACAAACCCAATTTAAAGACTCCCCTATTCATTCACTGTTTGAGGCCCAGAAACCCAAAAATCGCCAGAAAGTCCCAGGGCCCCGTCACTGAGGGAGTACAAATCAATGAGCAGGTCCAGGCTATTCAGTTTCTCCACCAAGCCGCTCTACCTCGCTTCCCGCAGCCTCCACGCAACCCCCAATTCGCCGTTCCACAAGTCCTCCAACCCACTTTCCAGGTTCCGCAACACCCGCAACAACAACCACCACCACCCCAACAGCCTCAGCGGCCGCCACAATATAATAATGTTCCCCCACCTGCCGCTTATGGACCTGCTCGACCGAGCCCAAAGAGGACCCATTACCCTCCTCTTCTTGAGACTTTGCCTGATATTTTCTCTGCTTTGATGTATACTGGTGATATTCAATTGCCCCCGGAGCGTCAAAATTGGAATCCGGCCGCCGATCAGTCCCGATATTGCATATATCATCGGCAGTCCGGCCACACAATAGAGAGGTGCTATCAGTTTAGAGATCTAGTGTATGATTTACATGAGGGCCAGAGGATTGATTGGGCCCAGATGCACCAGCTGATCGAGGACATCAAGCAGAGGCAGAGACAAGCCAAGCAGCAGGCGGCGCCCCAGCAACAGCAGCAACAACAACTCCAGCAGCAACATCAACCCCAGCAACAGCAGCAGCAGCAACAAGACCTTGGGATCCATTAGAATCCCATGCCGATGCATCAACCTGCTCCTCAGCAACAACAACAACCGCCGGCGCCGGCACCAGCCCAGGTAAACATTGTTCAGCACCCAGCCCCCAACGCTGGGTGGACTTTTGATGATGAAACCTAGCACACCTTTTGGCCTTCCACCATAACCATTCTCCCGCACCTGCTATCCCCTCCGTTCTCAGGCCCGCCGTTCTCACCACTACTCCACCCATTATTCCCTCCGCATCACCTATCAGACCCACCGCATTCCCCTCCATACCGCCAGTCCTTTTGCCATCACCCACCATACCCTCCATCATCACCCCTCCACTTAACTCCTCGCCCATTTCCCCTTCACCAGGGCCCATCAGGCCAACCTCCGCCATCCTCACCCCCATTTCTACCCCTTTCACCTACCCCACCGGGCCAAGCGGGGGTCCCTCTCAAGCCGTGTCGGCACCACATTGCGCACTTCGGAGCGGGAATCCATTCCACATAGTTTACCCTTCTCCTCGTGCACCCGCACCTACCCCTCAGCCTTCTTCCTCCCCAGCTGAAGATACAGACCCCGTGCCAGGCACAAAGTATGACTTGTTACAGCACTTGGACTGGATGTCGGCCAAGATTTCAGTCTTGGAATTGATCAAGCGGTCACCACTACATCAGGATGCTTTGAAGACCTTTTTGTAGAAAGTGATGGTGAATGAAGATGTGGCGGTGGACAGTTTACCAACGGTGTTGGCGACCATCACAAGGGGGCCCTCTATTTCATTCTCCGAGTCAGAACTAGCTCCCCCAGAAGCACGGCAAATGCCACTCTGTATTACCATTTCTTTGAATAAGGTGGCTGTTGAGTCCGCCCTCGTGGACACAGGAGCATCAATAAACGTGTGTCCATTAAGTACCCTCCGTGCCTGCAACATTTTAGGGGATATGCTTAAGCTAACACCCACCACCATAGCAGCATATGACAATTCCAGGCGTGCTTGTCACGGGGTCATGACTGTACAGGCCGAGCTAGGGCCGTTGGTTATGGACGTGGAGTTTTATGTATTAGACATAGACCCAATGTTCAAAGCTATTCTGGGTCGTCCGTGGATAAAAAGTTTAAATGCCGTACCTTCAACCGCCCACCAATGCCTGAAATTCCCATTCCAAGGCCGGGTGGTTAAAGTGAAAAGCATCTCCACCGTCCAATCTGTTGATGCCATTTCAGACAAGATTCTCCCTACGTTGTGACCAAGCAATAGGCCAGTTTTATCAGTAATGGACTTGAATTATTTATGGGCATATGCGTCACGCAAGCCCGCCACTGCACCAACAAATGTCAAGATCAACTCTAAGATAAGAGATTCAAAAGGATGGCATATGATTCTGAAACTGGGTTATCAGCCGGGCCTGGGTCTCGGTGCACAATTACAGGGGCGGACCAAGCCCGTCCCTAAAGGCAGGAAGGTGGGCCGCCAAGGCCTTGGCTACCGTGATTCAGCAATGTCGATACTTGGAGACTCCGGGCCGTTAACGTGGGACTATCGACAACATTTTGTGAAAGGCCCGCTGCAGCCCGGCACTTTGAAGAAGCCGCCACCCAGTTCCGAAGAGAAGACCGACGATGCCTGTGATGATTCTGACCCACCACCGCCGCTGAAGGGGTTGGTGGGTGATATGGAAGATTTTGCTGGTTGTTTTGAGAAGTTGTTCAGTAAGAGAGGAGACCGTCCGAGACAGAAGGAGATGCAGCTGGTGGAGCATTCTCCAATGCAGCTGGTCCACCGGGGGCCACGGGAAGTGGGGAGCTCTATCACTACCTTTTCTATGTCCCCTTCCCATCTTGTCTCTTTGTTCCAACAATTGGGGTTTGTTCCCCGTTCCCCTCTAATTCTGGTCGACCCGTGCTTCCCGAAGAGACCGTTAGAAATTCTATTTGTTCCATGTGCTTGCGGGCGCTGCCCGCTTATTGATCTTTCAACCTTATTCACTCCTCCTCCCCCCAATGCTCAACTCCCCGAGATGTGGTTTTGCTCCTCTGATCCATTATTCGATTGCATCTTCCCTGATTTGTACCCCATGCAACTACCTCCCCCTCCGTCTTCTTCCTCCTCCTGTTGCGTGATCTCCTCCAGCCTCCAAAAAAAATGTCAATTTTAAAATGGAGGTTTCAATGGAAGATTACTCTGTGTTCTGCTCAGATTCCCAGGGGCACGAGACCCCTGTTCCTTTTCCAGTAGATTTCATATCTCCTAGGTTAGATGTACAGTGTGCAGAGTCTCCTAGGTTAGTAGATGTTGTGCCCCTATGGTCACTTGAGTTCATATGGTCACTTGGGTCATTCGACATCATTCTATGGTCATATGAGTTCTAATGTATTCTTGGTTTTGATAATGGCTAAACACTATTAGTCATTGATGTTTTTCACCTTCATGTGATTGACATACGTGATGTTTTTGTTCATGACAGGTGCGCCAATGAATGGACAAGGAATCAAGTGGAAATGGTGAACGTGAACGCTGAATGTTGCGCCCTCGCACGCGGATCGACCTGCGCGATCAGGTCGCGGAGATCGACCTGCCTGGTCAGGTCGCGGGGGTCAAGGGGGCAGCACCCCTTGCGGGGGTTTCTGGGGGCGGAGCCCCCGGAACAAAATTTAGAAATGCTCAAAGCATATTCTATGTTGATTTCAATCCCAAAATACATGAAATTGATGAGGACATGAATATCTTGACTTATGAACATGTTTCATTGGTCTAACACTTCATTTTTACAGGTATAGGTGTTTCTGGTCGACCTACACACCTTGGCCGGTCGACCAGATTTGCCAGAGCCTAAGAATTCCACGTTTTACAGGTTTCGGTCGACCGCCCCTGCCTTTCCGGTCGACCGGTTCTTCTAGAAACGAAACACTCCAGGAATTACAGATTTCGGTCGACCGCCCCTACTTTTCCGGTCGACCGGTTTTCCCAGAACCGACAAGTTGGAGATTTTACAGATTCCGGTCGACCGCCCCATGAATTCCGATCGACCGCCAGCCCCGAGCCATCAATTGTTGACTTTGTTTCCAACTTCGAAAAGGGCCATTCAACATTGATTTGTTTAATCCTAAAGACACCTAATCCCCCACAAATTGTGGATCTGGTCTAGGGGGTGTCCATACACCATTCAAGGTCTATAAAACTCTTGTAAGAGGGTTAGAAACCCTAATGCTTCAAGGGGCTTCTTGTGAGATCTAGGGTGACTGCAAGAGAGCTTGGAGACGAGCTACTGTTCATGTGAACAGTAGTTCGTGAAGGTGTTCTTCATCCAATCAAAGGGGAATCAAGCTCAAATCAAAGCCAGTAAACCTCAAGGAAGATTACATCAAAGCAAGTCTATCAAAGTGATCCAAGGAAGCTGGTTTGATTCAAGTTCTTCAAAGGAAATCATCTTCATCCATTCAAGTTCTTTCCACCTCATTCAAGGTGATATTTCAAGCATTCAAACTCCTAGAAGCTAAAGAAGCAATCAAGATTCAAGGTAGCTTCATCATCTCCTTCATTCATTCAAAGAAGTTCAAAGAGAAGATCAAGAGAGAAGAATTGTAGGAAGAGGTACTGTTCACGTGAACAGTACTCCGTGAAGAACATTCATCCAATCAAGGGTGAATCAAGAAGATTGAGTTGAAGCCAAGAGGAGCCTTGTTGCTGATCAACATTCCATACAAGGGCCAATTCATTTTCACTCATAACTCAATCTCTTGTTTTAGTTCATTCACATTTGTTTCATTTTCATTATTGTTTAAACATTGAAAGTGTGATTCATCCCTACCGGTGGTTAGTAGGAAGGTAATTGGAGGGTGTTCCAATTTACGGTTGACGTCCCTACCAGGTGGTGAGTAGGAAGGCAATCGGTAGTTTCCGATTTGCGGTTCTGTGCGCTGCACAAGTGAAGCCTCACCGGGTTTTGGTGAGGGGTGGACGTAGGGCTGAGGATTCAGTCCGAACCACCTTAAAATCCTGTCTAGTGTGGTTTGCTTGTGTGATTGATTCGTTCTAGGTGCATGCTTAGGATCGAATTGTTATATATCTTGCTTATCTTGCTAAGCAAATCATAACGCACTTGGAAGCTAGTTTCTATTCCGCTGCAATTTATTTTAACTAGCTATATAGAGGGCCACATTGCGAAAAGTGGGGCTGATCTATTCACCCCTCCCCTCTAGATCCGCTGTCCACTACACAATAGTAGAGTCAGTTGGGGTAGAGTCTAGTTCGAGTTTAGTCAGCCCATCCTCGTCTGCAGCGCATCCTGTGATGCGTCATCCTAAATCCATCCCTGATAGGTTTTTGCAAGATTTGGCCGAGAGGTGCCATGCCCTCCTTAGGTGCCTAGAGTTTGTAGAGACCGCGATTGTTTTAAAGAAAGATGAGGAATTGGATGGGGAATGGAGTAGTGACGGATTAGGGGTATATGAAATTGTGAATGAGAAGGATCCAGCTGATGATGAGGAAAGCGAGGTGGACGACGCTGCCGATCTGTACGCGCAAGGTTTGAAAAGGTTTGATGAGCAATCCTCGGCAGTGGATGAACCCACTCAGGAAATTAATCTTGGAACCGAAGAGGACCCCAGGCCCATACTTATTTCTGCTAATCTCCCTTCTCAGGTCGAAGAGGAGCTCATCAAGGTTTTGAGAGAGTATAGCGATTCATTTGCCTGGTCCTACGAGGACATGCCGTGTCTTGACCCCACATTGGTTGATCACCGATTTATTCTTAAACTAGGGGCAACACCCGTTAAGCAGAAAGCGAGAAGATTCCACCCACAGATGGCCTTAAGAATAAAGGAAGAAGTCGATAAATTGCATAAGACCCAGTTTATTAGAGTTGTTTTATATCCACAATGGGTGGCAAACATAGTCCCAGTAATGTAAAAGGATGGCAAAATTCTGATTTGTATTGATTTCAGGGACTTAAATAAGGCATGTCCGAAAGACGATTTTCCGCTTCCTCACATTGATGTAATGGTTGATAATACAGCTGGGTATGAAGTCCTCTCGTTTATGGATGGTTATTCTGGATATAACCAAATCCGTCTGGCTCCTGAGGATCAAGAGAAGACCTCGTTCACTACGCCCTGGGGCACATACTGCTATGTCGTTCTGCCGTTTGGATTAAAGAATGCAGGTGCTACTTATCAGAGGGCAATGATGGCTATCTTCCACGACATGATGCGTGTCTACTTAGAAGCTTACGTGGATGATATTTTGGTAAAGTCGAGGTCTCAAGAAGAACACCCCGCCATTCTAGCCAAAGTGTTGCAAAAGGCTAGGGAATATAAATTAAAGATGAATCCAAAGAAATACGTGTTCGGAGTTGCACCAGGGAAGTTACTCGGGTTTATAGTTAGTAAACGGGGGATTCAGATCGATCCGAATAAAGCAAAGGCCGTTATGGAGATACCGCCGCCTAAGAACATCACTGAACTCTGAGGTTTGATTGGGCGTTTACAATTCATTAGGAGATTCATATCGCAACACTCGCAGAGATGCCGCCCATTCTATGAATTGTTAAAGGCGGGAGCAAAATTTGAGTGGAATGAGCAATGCCAAAAGGCCTATGAGGAGCTTAAGGTTTATCTTTCTTATCCCCCGGTTCTGCAACCACCCGTCCCCGGGAAACCCCTGATCCTATACATTTCTGTGATTGAGGACTCCCTAGGAGCTATTTTGGCTCAGGTAGATGATGAAGGAAGGGAAAGGGCAGCATACTACCTTTCGAGGTTATTTAATCCCGCTGAATCCAAGTATATTGCCATGGAGAAGACATATGCAGCGCTAGTGTGGGTAGCTCAGAAGCTCAAACACTATTTCCTCACCCACGAAGTTAGGCTGATCTCTAGAATGGACCCCATTCGTTATCTTTTAGAAAAACCTATCCTTTCTAGCCGATTAGCCCGCTGGCAGAGCTTTCTTTCCCAGTTCGACATCACCTTCGTTGTCCAAAAAGCGATCAAGGGATACGCCATTGCTGAGCATCTCGCTCATTCTCCCATCCCTCGCACTGATTCAATCCAGGACGAGTTCCCTGATGAACACTTGGTAGTAATCACTCATCTTCCTTTTTGGTCTCTCCATTTTGATGGTGCTCTCAATGATGCGGGACGGGACCACGGACACGACAAGCTCGCGATCGTCCCTTAACGAGGGAAGCGTCGGACGTGCGCGGTTGAGAAACCGGCAGTGAGCTAGGGTGGTCGGCTCTCTCTTTCGTGCCCGGATCGGGTCACGGAACGGTAATGCTCTCTCTCGCAGCAGCGGTGATATAAATAGAAAGCGAGCTAATTACCATATCATGCTCTCTAGCAGCGGCATAAACAAGCATATATGAAATTAAGCAAAATGCCAAGTAAGGAGCGAGGATGATACCTCCACGCGCTCGGCGTGGGGATGACGGACCCGGCCGAAACTCGTACTCCCAGAACAATAATACACAAGATTACAGTAATACAAATCGCTGCCCACTCCACGCAGGGAGGTAAAGGGCTACACAATGGGGCCCGGGAGGACCGAATTCGAGTTGACGGGCGACTTCTCGCGTTGATTCGGCAACACCCGAACTAGTGACGGTGGGGCCCACGTGCTGTCTGGAGGGGCCGTGTGGGACCCGGTGGCACCGCTGTGGTGGTGGATGCCTGGATGAGCGCTCCCTGGAGTGGAGGCGCGCTGATTCACCGGCCGGAGGCCGGGCGGCTCCGATCGGCACCGGCCGGAATAACCGGCCACAGATCTGCAATTTCTGGTTTTCAGTGCGCGTCCCGGCGAGAACGGGCACTGCGATCAGCCCCGATGTCGGATCGACACGAGACTGGCGCCGTTGGAAAGCTAACTTCAAATCCTTCAATCTAGGCCTGAATATCTGGCCTGGAACTACACGGATCTGGGCTTTAATGAATTTTCAAATTCCTATTGTACAGTAGCCGAACACTCAGATCTGTAGGGCTATTATCTGAGAACTACCTTTGACCGATATGTGAACGTTCGAATCTGAAGTGGTGGTCTTCAGAAAAGTTGTAGGCAATCAAGCTAGAAAAATGGAAAAACTAGTTTGGACAAGTTTGGATGTGGCTACGAATTGATAGGATTTTTGAACTGGAAGTGGGTCGGATCTGGAAATGGGCTGAAAGCACTGTAGCTAAGATAGAACACGAATTTTGAAAAATGGATAGGTGGCGGATAAAAAATCAAGAAAAATGGTGGATGTAGGGGATGATGGACAAAACTCCCAATAAAATGGGGAGGGTTTGGAAAAATCAAAAAGAGGGTCGGAGGTGAGAAACACAGGGCTGCTGTCACTGTAGACAGAGACAAAACAGTTCTGGGAATGAAAGATGCACGAAAATGGAAAATTACTAAATGGAGGAGTTTGGATGTGAAAAGTTAGGTGGAGGTGGGGATTCAAGGTAAGAACACACCCTCAAAATTTCAAATCTATCTGAGCTCGTGGCGGAGAGCAAGAATTTGTGGAAGTCACCTCTATCCAGCAGGACAGAACCTTGACGATGGCTCCGTGGCGGCTCGTAGGCGGCACGAACGGCGGCGGCGGCGGCGGCACAGATGATCACCGGAGATAGAGGGGAGGGGATAGGAGGTAGAAACCACTCTAGAACTAGAGGTTGGAGGAGAGGAACCAGGGGGGAGGAGCTGGGGGCGCAAGAAGCCTTTGGTCTTTCAACAAATTTTTGAATTTTCCACTAATTTTCACATGAAAATACACCTTATATATGCTTCCAACCAAATCCAACCTCCACCCTTAGATCAAGGGATGTGAGATGGATGGTCTGGATTGCATGCCACCAATCACACAAAAAAAATAATTAATATATAAGGGGGGGGGGCGGCCTATTGACCAAGGGGAGGCAAGGGGGACAATTTGACTTGGTAGGTAGCCTACCATGGAAATTCTTACCCCCTTGTCTACCCATGTGGCATATGACTAGTCCAACCTTCTAGATGTCCACCTAGGATGGTTGACCAGTCCCACAAGGTGACATGGACCAATGGGAGAGGGCTGAGGGCCCCCTTGCTGGTCCTACTGACAAATTACATAGAAACCCACACAATCCGTGGGAATGACGCATTGGCTTATAAAGCCGTATAATTACGCATATACTTTCCCATGGATATACAAATAAGCTAAAGGACATAAATGTAAAAGTAAATGTACATGCTCGGCGTCGATTCCCATCACTCAATTCCCAGGGTAGTGGAATCGGCGCCGTTCTCCTTACTCCGGAAGGGGTAACCATCCCAATCGCTTATCAACTCTCATTCCCTGCCACCAATAATATAGCCGAGTACGAGGCTCTCCTTACCAGTCTGAAGCATGCCTACCTCTTGGGCGCGCGATACCTTAACATCATAGGAGACTCTCAGTTGGTGCTGCGTCAAGTTCTGTCAACTTACCACACCCATGACCCTAAGCTTAATCCCTATCAAGATCTAGTCACGCTCTTGGCTAGGCAATTCCGGAAGTCTATCTATATTCACACTCCGCGTTCTCAGAACATTCTGGCTGATGCCCTTGCATCACTAGCTTCTTCTCTTTTGTTTCCCCTCAGTCGTGCCACTGAGACCATTGTGGTCCAGCGGTTAGACGCTCCCTCTCTTCAGAATCCTTGGTTTGACAACCTTAGGAAATCTGTAGAAAGGAAGGTAGAAAGGGAGGAGGTGAAAGAAGTTTCGTTAACTGAGCTTGAGGAGATCATAGAAGAGGAAGAGTTGCCGTGGTATTATGAGATTGCGCAGTATTGTAGAGATGGTTCATTCCCGGAGACGGCAAATGCCGAGCAGCGAAAGGCCATTAGAAGAGTCGCCGCAAGATACACGATTGTTGCTGGAGAATTGTATAGGCGAGCTCTCAATGGAGTTCTAATGAGGTGTCTAAATGACGATGAGGCTTGGAAGGTAGTGGAAGCAGCTCACTCCAGTGAGTGTGGAGGGCACGTAAATGGGCAGGTGTTGGCGAAGAAGAAACCCTAGAAGAAGATTCTTAGGCAGGGCTATTACTGGCCAACCCTAGAAGAAGATTGTTCCACCTATGTCCGTAGGTGTCTTCAATGCCAGCTCCATGCTGACAAGATCCATGCTCTTGCTTCTTCTCTCCATCCTCTCTCTGCTCCTTGGCCATTTTCCATGTGGGCCTTTGATATCATCGGACCTCTCGGTGACTCGAATTCCGCAGTCAAGCAGAAGTCCTTCATTTTGACGGCTACGGAGTACTTCACCAAGTGGGCAGAAGCTGAAGCCTATGCAGAAATCAAAGCCACCACAGTATGCCGCTTCATCATGAAGAATATCATCTCGCGGTTTGGAGTGCCAAGTGATATCGTCACCGACAACGGGCCTCAATTTGTTTCTCAAGAACTCCGGGACCTCTGTAAGAAGTTTAATATATCATTGTATCATTCGTCACCATACTACCCCCAAGGTAATGACCAGGCTGAGGCCACGAACAAAACCCTTCTTAAAATCATCAAGAAAACATGTGAGTCACACAAATTTGCTGATTGGGCCGATAAACTGGTAGAAGCTCTATGGGCTTATCGCACCTCCGTCTGTACTCCCACGGGGTAAACTCCTTTCGCTCTCACCTATGGGATGGAGGCGGTACTCCCGTACGAGATCCTGATCCCTTCCCTAAGGGTGTAGCTGGACAAAGAACTTAATCTCGACGAGTGTCGAGAGGCATTGCTAGTCCAACTGGAACTCTTAGACGAGAAGAGGCTTAACGCGGCCAATCACGTTTCGGTTTATCAAAAGCGTGTCTCGCGATATTTTCAAAAGAAGGTTATCGAACGAAAATTCCAAGTAGGTAATATGGTTTTGAAACGCAAATTTATCAGGTCAGCAGGTCCTAGGTCTAAGCTGCAACCCAACTGGGAAGGGCCGTTTGTAGTTAAGGAAGTCTATCCGGGTAACGCGTATCATTTAATCAACGCGGAGGGTGATGAATTACCAAATCTGTGGAATGGGCTGTATTTAAAATGTTTTTATCCATAGAGTCAAGCCAGCAACGACTTGGTGGCGGGGTCGCCTTCACTTGATCACGAAAGGAAATCCCCGGTTCAACATTTCACACACTACACGACCCCCCGTGGTGCAGTTCCCTTCTTTTGCATAACACCGTTTCTCCTTTGGCCATGCTTAGGGGAGGGTGAAAGTCCTTGTTTTTCCTTCTCTCTCGGCTGAAAATAGGGGCAAAGGGTGAATAAGGGGGCGAGAACTGATCTAGACCCTCCCAATAAAAGAGGTCTCAAATAGGGGCAGTCCATTATGACCTTATTCCGCGAAAGAACAAGAAAGAAAAGATTGAAAGGAATGAAGTAAAGGGGCAAAAATCAAGGCTAAAAGCTCACCCAAAGCTCGAAGCTCTCAAAAGTTTGAAAGTCCCCAAATAATAAAACTAGGCACGACAAGAGTGGTAGTACAGTTTCCCCGCGGGACGTTATGAGCCCGGTCGTATGCGTGCCTAGAGCGGAAATAGGTCCGATGATGAACACAAAGTCCCGGCGCAACAGACCAAATTCTTTGAAAAGGGGGTGTCACGAGAAGAACTCAACCCCTAAAAACCTCTATACCTATCACCAGCTTTTCTATTAAAATCTATTTTATTTTCCAAGGAATGGATCTTACCCCGGGTATGGCCTCAGTAGAGGCACCGTTAAAGCGAAGTTAGCACCGGCCGCGGGCGATCCTTTATATTGCACATTGAGCCCGGGAGGCCCCTGGTGAGATGGGGGGTTCCTTGTCATCAGGTCTGAGTTGGTTTCAAAATCAAAAAAAAATTAAATATGTCAAAATCTAAAAAAAATCAAATATTTCAAGATCCAAAAAAGTCAAATATTTCAAGATCCAAAAAAATCAAATATTTCAAAATCCAAAAAAAGCAAATATTTCAAAATCTAAAAAAAATCAAATATTTTAAAATCCAAAAAAAAATCAATCAAATATTTCAAAATCCAAAAAAAAAATCAATCAAATATTTCAAAAACAAAAAATCAAATATGTTCAAAACCCCAAAAAATCAAATATGTTCAAAACCCAAAACAAAGTCAAATATTTTGAAATCCAAACAAAAATCAAATATTTTTAAGATTTAAAAAAAAAAGAGATTTTCTTGACTTGTATGCATAGCATCCCCATTTCATTCATTTGACATTTGTTATTTACCTATTTAATAAGGCTTACCCCCTTGACCAAAAATTGAGAACTGGTCATTCCCTAACTTGTTGTAGGCAAGGGGTTAAGCCTAAAACAGATTTAATCTATTTTCTGTATTTGCATGTGTGCAGGGGCAGGTTGAAGCGGAAAAGTTCAGTTGGCTCGTGACCGCGTGGATGTTAAAGATCTTATCCCAACCTATGCAATCACATCAAGACCAAAGCTCAAACTCAATCCAATCATCAATTTTATTCATTTCATATATCAACTTTCTAAACACAAGTCCTATCCAACATCATTGTGAATCAAAAGAAAATCACTCAGTCCTCCGCTGGGCATCCCCACGGGGACGTATCTCTCTCAGCTCTCTAATATAGGCCTGGCGTGTCACTGGGATCTCTGCAACCTCTGCTGGTAGGGTAAGTACCCTGCTCACCTCCCACATGATCAAGGCACCGCTGACCGCCTGCTCGTCCTCCTCTGTGCCAATCCTCCTCGCCTATAGTGCGGGAAGGTGGGTTAGTGCTGGTAGAACTGTTCGGGGTAGTCCAACCTGTAGGTAGCACCGGTGCGGGCTGTACATCGCCAGTACGGTGTCGCTCACGAGCCTCAAGTCCAAGCCCGACCTCGTGGGAACTCTGACAGTGGTATGATGGAGGAAGTCCGGGCGCATCACGAACCAATCCAGGGGCAGCCCGTTGATGTGTAGTCGCCACTCATCCCTGGTCTTCATCTCTACTGTCCTGCACTCTACCTGTGGAGAGAATCCGAACGCGCCACCTATGAAGAAGAGGGGTGGCTCCCATAGATCCTGCTAGCTGAAGTGACATCCTCCCTATAGATGAATTTCATCCTAACACCCATCCAACACTCTAGGAGGATCATAGAACCAAACAGAGGACCTCCTAAGGCTGCTGAAGTAAGGCCCTCGTACAAGTAAGCTAGGATGGCCTGGGAGATGGAAAGTCCCTGCCAAAGACCACTAATGGTACTAAGAAGGGGCAGCTCTAGAACATGGTCAACTGAAGGAAACAAGATAGCCCCGCACAAGCAAATGGACGCAGCTTTAGCTATGGCTTCATCCCACCTACACCTGTTCTTGCAATGCTCCACTACCCAATGGCTAAGAGGAAGAAGGCGAATCTGACGTGGGCCTACGAAGGTGTGGACATCCCTGCTGTCTGGTATGGACCCTCCCAAGCTAGGATCTATAGAGGCAACAGTATGGCACACTGAGTCTTCCCCTCCCGCCTGGGACCTGGGTAAAGAGAAGTAGGTCTCTACCTCCTCTAGTAGGATAGTGGCCTCGAATGATGGGAAAATGAATGTATGAGTTTGAGGATGCCAGATTTCAACTAAGGTTGAGATGATATGCCAATCAAGAGAGAGCTTTGGGTAGTTCTGACCTAACACTAGGAGAGGTTGTAAGTGCCAAGATCTCAGGATAGATGTCACTCCTAGGGGCAAGGCGCGGACCATGGGAGCCAACCACTTCAAAGTGGAATACCTCCTAGGGCCAGGGAGAAGTTGAGGTAGGAAGAGAGAAGATGGAAGAAAAGAGAGGAAGGAGAAGCATGTAAGTAAATGAAAGAGAATTGAATTGAAGAAAATCATGATTAGCTTACCTCTCTCAGAGGACTCGAGCTGAGATGTCGCGGGATCGCGGTCAGTCGTTGGAGCACTTGCCGCTCCTTCCTGGCCGACTTTGGCCCTTCAAAAGATGCTCCCTCCATGGAACTCCCCTCTAGGGCCCTCTTCATTATGATTTGGTGATGAATAGTAAAAGTTTCAAGGCTTAGAAGGAGGAGGATGTGTGAATCATGAATTTAGGTTCCCCCTCCTACTTATAGGGCTTATTAAGAAGCCTAGGTCTCTTGAGATCGGGTTGGATAAGTCTAGGACGGGTTAAGATGAGGTTTGGATAAGTTTAAGGCGGTTTACCCTCGGGTTAGGGATTCTCCATGAGAGTCCCCTTCTAGTTCGCAGAATACCCATTTGGACGGTCTTATGATAGACCGCCCATCCCCTTGAGCGACCCGTTATAGACCGCTTATCATCCTCCAAAGAACTCGAGGGCAAGACTTTAGGCGGCTTGATTCAGACCGTTCTTATTATTACACGGTTTATAGTAAACCGTTCAACATTCCGCACGGTTTATAAAAAACCGTTCGATTCTCCTTGGAACGGTCTATTACAGACCGTGTATTGCTTTGAGCGGCCCACTGTGAACCGTCCTTCTGATCTGAAGCCCTTGTCCAACAAGCTGTCAACCTGTCCAACTAGTAGTCGTGGCGTCCCTCGTCTCACTCATTTGGCGCCCTCATCTCACTCATTTGACGCCCTCATCTCACTCATTTAATGTCACTCATTTGGCATCACGCTCTCTCTCTCTCCCACTCGGAGTCGGCGTCCCTCTAGCTCACTCGTGGTCGTGTCGCGTCACACCCGTAGTTGTGTCTCACCCGTAGTCGTCGTCTCTCACTCACGCACTCGTGTCGAGTCAGTAGTCGCATTCATCCATTCATTCATACATTCATACATCCACAAAATACATAAAAAACAAAGGCATATCACTATCATATCACGTCATGTACAAAGTCGGGCCAAATACAAAAGTCAAGCCTGTCCCTCTCCCTGGCCCCCGTCGCTGTCTCCGGATCCCTCGTGCCTCTTTGGGGGAGGCATCACTAAAACCGCCTCGTTACGCTGACGTCACCGGCGTCGCTCGTCCTCCTCATTCCTCCGGTGGCCGGAGGAACCTGTAAAGTAACTCCTAACAGAGCCATGAGTGCCATGGCTGCCGCTCGGAGTCACTCGGCTACGCTCCCGACTCACCTCTCTCATGCCCGCCACCATGCCCTCCAGTCTGGCAGACTGTAACCGGGCCTGCTCCGCCTCAGCCCGGAAGCGCTTTGCCTCAGCCAGGTAGCGCTCCGCCTCAGTCGCGCTGGCTCGAAGTAGCTCTAACTCAGCCCGAAGAAGTGCCGTCTCCAGTGCGTCTGCTGGTCGGCTCTATGCTGCCTCCTCCCGCACACGGGCTGTAATGCCCTGGATCTTGATGGATCTTTTGCAGGTCTCGTTGGATCTTCGTTGGATCTTTCAGATCTGTTTCGGATTGGTTTCGTTGAGTTTCGGTTCACTTTCGTGGCTTCCGAGTTGAGTTGACGAGCCGTGTGGGTTTTTCTCACGTACTAGTTACGGAACCCTACGGTGAGTTTGTCTGTCAATTCTCGAACTCGTGGATGCTACTGCGACGATGTACTCTTCGAGCCGGTCGTTTAGGCTATTTTTACGTATTTTTCTGAATTTGTGCATTTTCGGCGCATTTTTGGAATTTTTGGAAATTAGGAAAATTTCCTAATTTCTTTTCTTTTTATTTCCTTTTCCTCTCTCTTCCTCCTCACTCTCGCGATCTCACTCTCTCTCCCGTTCTCTCTCGTTCTTCCCCCTCTTTGGCCGCGGCTACAGACGGAGCGATCGTGGGCGGGTTGGCGAGGCTGTGGAGCTGTCGAGGTGCGCGATGGGGCGAGGATCGGATCGATTCTGGCGCGATCCCGAACGGTGGATTCAAAGCCAGGTGAAATCGGTTCGCGAGTGATTTTCGGCGTGGTTTAGTCCCTTCGGGGCACGGTTTCTTCGGTGGAGGTAGGGTGACTGATCCTTACTTCATCCTCTCCGTTTTCCCTGCCATTGCACGGTGTTCGGCTAGGAAACGGTCGAGTTTGGGCTTGTTTTGCCTAAACCGTGATTTTCGTGGTTTTTAGGGTCGACCGGTAAACGGCGACTGTTTGCGGCGTAGTTAGTTTCTAACTGACCGCTGGGATCCTACCATCCCACCCACGTTGATTTCGTGTGATTTGGTGTTCATTCGAGGCCGGTAGAAGCCCGGGAACCTCGGTGACCCACTTTGGGTGGATTTGATGAAATCGCCCGGATCTTGCGTTTTTGAGCTTGCATGTGGGGTTTTGAGTCCCCTGGTGTTGTTATTTGTCATTGTGGTTTGTCTCCCCTGCGTTTCGGCGTGAATGGGGCGTGGAACGGGCCGATTGGGCCATTCCCCTGTTTTCCCGCCGTATGGGAAGTAGCGGTCGTGCCAGCGACCGTTACTTGCTTCTGACGGTCCTACGATAGACCACCGTTTGATTTGGCGTTCTCGTGAGTTTTGGCTTCTGGGTGTGTGACGGCCTTGGTCTGGCGCGTCACACCCATGTAATGCGCCTGAGCCTGTGCGTTACATGCCGTTTGTCATTTTGTGGGTTGAGTATGGCGGTTCCTCTGACGGCCTGGTCCTGGCCGTTACTTACTGTTTGACCGACGTTTGACCTGTTGAGGCGGTGCCTCCAGCGGTCGTGTCCCTATCCGTCGTTTGAGTGTAACGCGCCTGCCCCTAGCCGTTACATTCTGTTTTGGCCGAGCTTGGGTGGTTGTGCCCGTTGGAAGTAACGGATGTGCCCCCGTGCGTCGTTATGGTATAACGCGCTCGCCTCTGGCCGTCGTTTGTTGTTTTGCGCTGGGTTGAGGGTGGCTGCGCCGTTGAGAGTAACGCGTAGGCCCCCGCGCGTTGTTTGGCTCTGACGCGTCTCTCTTGCCGCGTTGTTTGTGAGTAACGCGCCTGGCGTTGCGCGTTACTTCGCTTTGGTTTGGGTGGCTGTGCACGTTGTGAATAACGCGCCTACCCCCGTGCGTCGTTTGCTTGTAACGCGCCTGGTGCTGTGCGTTACTTGGCTTTCGTGTGGCTTTGTAGGTTGTTAGGGTGGTGAGCGACGGCCTGTTGCCCGTCCATCGTTTGGGAAATAACGGCCCTAACCTGGACCGTCGCTTGCTAGTAGCGGTCTAGGGCTCGTGCGTTACTTTCCTTGTGCCTTGGTTTTCCGCCCGTTGATTTTTGTGTGTCTTGGCTTGGCCTAGTGGTCTGCCCGTTGTCCTGTGGATGTCTTCCGACGTCCTATGAGGGTTAAGACTACGTTGTAAGGTAGCCAGGAGTCTTCTTACTTGTGGTAGGATTCTTGATCCTGCTTCTGTATGCTGTTGTTGTTTGGTTCAGGTCAACCCGGTTTGACCCAGTGGTTGACATGTGACCTTGTCTGTGCGTGTATTGGCGGTTCTGTCCTATCCGAGACACTGCTCCTGGATGCTTCGAGGTGTTGTTCTACCTCGGTTTGCATGTCCAGCTGTGCTGAGGGTTCTTGATGTTCCCCTCAGGTCTCCGTGTGTTGTTTTCTGCGGAGCGTGGTTTTTCTGGCTTAGGATTAGACCGATTGGCTGCTTGTTCCGCTGTTTGTGACGATCTTGCCTTTGAGTCGTTCGACTCGGGATCGTTACGTTGTAGGTCTAGTTACCTGGTCCTGATTCTGTTGGCAGTTGTTTAGCTGCCTTGGTGCTTCGTTTTGCACGTGACGAGCTTTCCTTAGCTGTCTGTGCTGTAGCGCCTGTGTTTCAGAGTTCGTACCTTGTGAGCCTCCCCTAGTTGTTGTGGCCCTAGGCTGTCTGCCGACCCACCGGGAGTGGTGGAGGGGTTCTTTTTCCTGTGGCGTTTGGTACGTATGGTTTTTAAGCTAGTTCCGTAGGCCCCGGCCAGCGGTAGCGTCCTACCGAGGGGAATACTGGCTAGAGGCCTGGCCTAGGTAGTGGTTAGTGTGTGCACACGTAGTCAGGGACTGGGGACTCACGCCGACGGGCGTGGCCCTGACTAGTCACTCGCAGTTGGTACTGTAGTCTTGTGCTATGGTGCTGTTCCTTGGGACTTCTGTTCCTTGGACCTGGTACTTGGTGTGTCTTGTCCTTGAGTGACATGACACTTTTAGCGCAGTGTAAGTCGTCAGTGGACGCATCTGGTTATTCTTCTGGAAGGAGGGTGCTCCTGTCACTTGGTGCAGTGACTCTCGGCGTTTTCCTGTGCGCTGTGACCTTTGCGAGTTGCTCGTTCGTGGCTGTACTCGGGGTCAGTGTTTTGTTGTCCGCACGGTGTTCTGATCGTGCGTGGGGCTGTGTACACGATGTTTCCAGTCGTGTACGTGTTTGTTTGGCGTCTGTCTAGGTCTTGTCTAGACCTTGATTATTTGGGGCTGATTGACAGACTGGTGTACCCTTCTGTGTGAGTTTAGGGTCAACCATCTGTTGCCTTTTTGTTTGGAGTAGTTTGGGGTGCCGAGGTTAGTTCGGCAGCCGCTTGTTTGGTGCGGGTTCTCACCCCTCTCCTGCGTGTTCCCTACTCCTACTTCCCGTCTGTTTCTTTATTGCTCTTTAGCGGTAGTTTTACAGCTTTGTAGTGTAGCTTTTCCTACTTTGCTACACCTGCTATTCCTGCTGCTTTGTTGTTACTTCCGTTGCTTTGTGCGCTGTCCAGTGGGGATCCGCGTGACCCCTACTGAGTTTCTGTTGAGACTCACCCCTGCTGCTTTTCAGGTGGGTTTCGCCGTCTGCCTCTGCTGTTCTTGGTGGAGCGCTCTCTTGCTGTTGTAGCTGCCAGCCGTACCTGCGTCAGGCTTCTCCCGACTTCTGTGTACGTTTCTTTCTGTCTGACTGTACTGTGCTAGACTTGTTGTCTTTCCTTTGGGCTGGACTCTGTGCATAACTGTAATTGTTGAAATTATTAATGAAAAGGTAATTTTATTTCTGCTACTTTAGCAATCCAATCTAATGAAATTTAATTGCTTACTGTTATATCTTTGTGGCTTCAATGTACTCTACACATGCCCTCCTAACCCTTCAGGGGCCTCATCAGCCTCTTGGGTGGCCTCCCCAGTTCTTGGTATCAGTGTATCGATGTTATCGGTATCCTGAACTCTGGGTCGTTACAGCTGGTATCAGAGCAGTGTTCTGAGATGTTCGGAGTTCTTTTCTGAGCTATCAGAGCGTTGTTGTGTGAAGTACATGGGAATCTGAGATATACAGTTTCCAGAGTCCTTAGGCCCAGTACAGTCTCTTGCTGGCGTAGGTGTTGCGATGGTTTATCGCGGTGCTTCTCGCGTGTGGTCTTGTACGTGCTTGGTTGGCACTGTACGAGATGGTTTTTGCTCTCGTCTGGATGTGACGATGTGTTTCGTTCGGTTTTGAAGTTGGTCTCGATCATGTTGCACTTGGTAGTGTTTGTCGGTTGGCATGAACCTGCAGTGCATTGTTCGAGCTGTTTTCTGTATTTTGCTCAGGTAGCTTATGACTTTTAGCGTTGGTGTGATGGCCATGCACGTTTTTACGTTGCTTGAGTTGTCCCGGCTTGAGTCTGCTTAGCTTCTGATGCATTGTTGTTTTGGTTGTTTCGTTGTCGTGTTGCCTCGATTGAGAAGTTGCTCGAGCGAACCTAGGATTTTCCCTTCCTGGTGAGCTGCTGTTGTTGAGCTTGTTGCTTCTCGTCCTTCTTGGTGAAGCTTTTTCGAGGTTGGCCTTGGGATTGCTGTCTTAGTGCTACCTTGTCCTGTGTCTGCTTAAGTGTGGACAGCTTTATTTTGAACCTGATCTGCTCCTTGTTGTACGGTTGCTTGGCTTTGGACTCCATGATGGTGTTAAGAGCTGTTGTGCACCGTAGTTGTCGTGCTGTGTCTAACGGTCGATGTATTGTGAAGGCTCATTTATCATTTTTGGGACGTGAAGGTAAGCTGAGATTGATGCTTTCCTTGTGCTTTGTGCTGAAGCTGGTGCTCTTCTCTTGTCGCACTTAGGCTCCTTGTGTTCGGTTATTCGCTGGATCGGTGCTCGTGGCATGTGAATTGCGATCTTGTTGATTGCGATGGCGCTGGTGTGTGCTGAGATGCGATTGCCGAGGTTGTTCTGTTGCCTGTGCATGTTGTGGAGAGTGCAGCGGAAGTGTGTGGGTTGGCTACCCATTCGTCGAGGGAATCTTTCTTTCTCGATGTGACTTCATCTTGACTTCTCGTGCCTTGATGTTGTCAGTTGCCGTGCCATTGTTGGTGGTTTTCTTGTGTTGGCATTGGCATGTGCGAGTGTTGGGGAATTTGTCGGCATTCCTTGCTGATTGAGTATCTTCTGCTCTATATTTTCTTTCTTGGGTGTTGTGCTCTTGAGGCGTGTTGCTAGTCCTTGAGTTGCGTTCCCCGAGATTGTTGTCGTTTCTCGTTGTTGTGGGTCTTCTCTTGGTGAGCAGTCTGATGCGTGACCTATCTTTTTGGTCGTGTGCTCAACTGTTTTTGTGCCTTGTTGTGACCCCACTTGCAGATGTGTTCCTTGGCACTGCATGTTGTGCGGAGCCAGAGTTCTGCAGGTGCTGCCGTTGTGTTGTTTTGGCGCTGTTTCTTTATGATTTTGTGTTCTTGTCTTTGACCATTGTCTTGTCAGTTAGCTTTGCTGTACTCTTCTTCCTTGGAGTGAGCTTGCGACTTGATCAGATGTGATATCTGAGTGAGTGCTGACTTGATGGTGCTTGTGGTCCAATGGTGTTGTTGTCGTTGGCGTTCTCTGTGCCAGGTGTTCCATGTTGCCTTTTGGCACTGGAGCCGATGACGTGGTCGAGCTGTCAGCTGTGAGGACTGTGTCTCCTTGTGTGAGCTGCCGCTTACCGTGTTGTTGTTGTGTTTCTCGGTTGTCTGTTGTTGTGGCTGTCGTGTCTCCGTTTTTGGTGAGACGTAAACGACGTTGCCCTTGCTTCGGAGGTGTCAGATGTGTTCACTTTGGTGCCGTACTCGTGCTGTAGACTTGCTGTCTTGGAAGCTAGAGGGTGTACCTGTAATTGTGATCTGACGGTGTTCCTCTGAGCTGTGTTTTCCGAGATTTGTGCTGTTGGGTTGTTCTTCCCTTGCTTCTCCTTTGTTAGTCCTGAATTTCGAGGGCGAAATTTCTTAAAGGAGGGGAGGATGTAATGCCCTGGATCTTGATGGATCTTTTGCAGGTCTCGTTGGATCTTCGTTGGATCTTTCGGATCTGTTTCGGATTGGTTTCGTTGAGTTTCGGTTCGCTTTCGTGGCCTCCGAGTTGAGTTGACGAGCCGTGTGGGTTTTTCTCACGTACTAGTTACGGAACCCTACGATGAGTTTGTCTGTCAATTCTCAAACTCGTGGATGCTACTGCGACGATGTACTCTTCGAGCCGGTCGTTTCGGCTATTTTTGCGTATTTTTCTGAATTTGTGCATTTTCGGCGCATTTTCAGAAATTTCAGAAATTAGGAAAATTTCCTAATTTCTTTTCTTTTTATTTCCTTTTCCTCTCTCTTCCTCCTCACTCTCGCGATCTCACTCTCTCTCTCCCGTTCTCTCTCGTTCTTCCCCCTCTTTGGCCCCGGCTGCAGACGGAGCGATCGTGGGCGGGTTGGCGAGGCTGTGGAGCTGTCGAGGTGCGCGATGGGGCGAGGATCGGATCGATTCTGGCGCGATCCCGAACGGTGGATTCAAAGCCGGTGAAATCGGTTCGCGAGTGGTTTTCGGCGTGGTTTAGTCCCTTCGGGGCACGGTTTCTTCGGTGGAGGTAGGGTGACTGATCCTTACTTCGTCCTCTCCGTTTTCCCTGCCATTGCACGGCGTTCGGCTAGGAAACGGTCGAGTTTGGGCTTGTTTTGCCTAAACCGTGATTTTCGTGGTTTTTAGGGTCGGCCGGTAAACGGCGACTGTTTGCGGCGTAGTTAGTTTCTAACTGACCCCTGGGATCCTACCATCCCACCCACGTTGATTTCATGTGATTTGGTGTTCATTCGAGGCCGGTAGAAGCCCGGGAACCTCGGTGACCCACTTTGGGTGGATTTGATGAAATCGCCTGGATCTTGCGTTTTTGAGCTTGCATGTGGGGTTTTGAGTCCCCTGGTGTTGTTATTTGTCGTTGTGGTTTGTCTCCCCTGCGTTTCGGCGTGAATGGGGCATGGAACGGGCCGATTGGGCCATTCCCCTGTTTTCCCGCCGTATGGGAAGTAGCGGTCGTGCCAGCGACCGTTACTTGCTTCTGACGGTCCTACGATAGACCGCCGTTTGATTTGGCGTTCTCGTGAGTTTTGGCTTCTGGGTGTGTGACGGCCTTGGTCTGGCTCGTCACACCCATGTAACGCGCCTGAGCCTGTGCGTTACATGCCGTTTGTCGTTTTGTGGGTTGACTATGGCGGTTCCTCTGACGGCCTGGTCCTAGCCGTTACTTGCTGTTTGACCGATGTTTGACCTGTTGAGGCGGTGCCTCCAGCGGTCGTGTCCCTATCCGTCGTTTGAGTGTAATACGCCTGCCCCTGGCCGTTACATTCTGTTTTGGCCGAGCTTGGGTGGTTGTGCCCGTTGGAAGTAACGGATGTGCCCCCGTGCATCGTTATGGTATAACGCGCTCGCCTCTGGCCGTCGTTTGTTGTTTTGCGCTGGGTTGAGGGTGGCTGCGCCGTTGAGAGTAACGCGTAGGCCCCCGCGTGTCGTTTGGCTCTGACGCGTCTCCCTTGCCGCGTTGTTTGTGAGTAACGAGTCTGGCGTTGAGCGTTACTTCGCTTTGGTTTGGGCGGCTATGCACGTTGTGAATAACGCGCCTGCCCCCGTGCGTCGTTTGCTTGTAACGCGCCTGGTGCTGTGCGTTACTTGGCTTTCGTGTGGCTTTGTAGGTTGTTAGGGTGGTGAGCGACGGCCTGTTGCCCGTCCGTCGTTTGGGAAATAACGGCCCTAACCTGGACCGTCGCTTGCTAGTAGCGGTCTAGGGCTCGTGCGTTACTTTCCTTGTGCCTTGGTTTTCCGCCCGTTGATTTTTGTGTGTCTTGGCTTGGCCTAGTGGTCTGCCCGTTGTCCTGTGGATGTCTTCCGACATCCTATGAGGGTTAAGACTACGTTGTAAGGTAGCCAGGAGTCTTCTTACTTGTGGTAGGATTCTTGATCCTGCTTCTGTATGCTGTTGTTGTTTGGTTCAGGTCAACCCGGTTTGACCCAGTGGTTGACATGTGACCTTGTCTGTGCGTGTCTTGGCGGTTCTGTCCTATCCGAGACACTGCTCCTGGATGCTTCGAGGTGTTGTTCTACCTCGGTTTGCGTGTCCAACTGTGCTGAGGGTTCTTGATGTTCCCCTCAGGTCTCCGTGTGTTATTTTCTGCGGAGCGTGGTTTTTCTGACTTAGGATTAGACCGATTGGCGGCTTGTTCTGCTATTTGTGACGATCTTGCCTTTGAGTCGTTCGACTCGGGATCGTTACGTTGTAGGTCTAGTTACCTGGTCCTGAGTCTGTTGGCAGTTGTTTAGCTGCCTTGGTGCTTCGTTTTGCACGTGACGAGCTTTCCTTAGCTGTCTGTGCTATAGCGCCTGTGTTTCAGAGTTCGTACCTTGTGAGCCTCCCCTAGTTGTTGTGGCCCTAGGCTGTCTGCCGACCCACCGGGAGTGGTGGAGGGGTTCTTTTTCCTGTGGCGTTTGGTACGTATGGTTTTTAAGCTAGTTCCGTAGGCCCCGGCCAGCGGTAGCGTCCTACCGAGGGGAATACTAGCTAGAGGCCTGGCCTAGGTAGTGGTCAGTGTGTGCACACGTGGTCAGGGACTGGGGACTCGCGCCGACGGGCGTGGCCCTGACTAGTCACTCGCAGTTGGTACTGTAGTCTTGTGCTATGGTGCTGTTCCTTGGGACTTCTGTTCCTTGGACCTGGTACTTGGTGTGTCTTGTCCTTGAGTGACATGACACTTTTAGCGCAGTGTAAGTCGTCAGTGGACGCATCTGGTTATTCTTCTGGAAGGAGGGTGCTCTTGTCACTTGGTGCAGTGACTCTCGGCGTTTTCCTGTGCGCTGTGACCTTTGCGAGTTGCTCGTTCGTGGCTGTACTCGGGGTCAGTGTTTTGTTGTCCGCACGGTGTTCTGATCGTGCGTGGGGCTGTGTACACGATGTTTCCAGTCGTGTACGTGTTTGTTTGGCGTATGTCTAGGTCTTGTCTAGACCTTGATTGTTTGGGGCTGGTTGACAGACTGGTGTACCCTTCTGTGTGAGTTTAGGGTCAACCATCTGTTGCCTTTTTGTTTGGAGTAGTTTGGGGTGCCGAGGTTAGTTCGGCAGCCGCTTGTTTGGTGCGGGTTCTCACCCCTCTCCTGCGTGTTCCCTACTCCTACTTCCCGTCTGTTTCTTTATTGCTCTTTAGCGGTAGTTTTACAGCTTTGTAGTGTAGCTTTTCCTGCTTTGCTACACCTGCTGTTCATGCTGCTTTGTTGTTGTTTCCATTGCTTTGTGCGCTGTCCAGTGGGGATCCGCGTGACCCCTACTGAGTTTCTGTTGAGACTCACCCCTGCTACTTTTTAGGTGGGTTTCGCCGTCTACCTCTGCTGTTCTTGGTGGAGCGCTCTCTTGCTGTTGTAGCTGCCAGCCGTACCTGCGTCAGGCTTCTCCCAACTTCTGTGTACGTTTCTTTCTGTCTGACTGTACTGTGCTAGACTTGTTGTCTTTCCTTTGGGCTGGACTCTGTGCATAACTGTAATTGTTGAAATTATTAATGAAAAGGTAATTTTATTTCTGCTACTTTGGCAATCCAATCTAATGAAATTTAATTGCTTACTGTTATATCTCTGTGGCTTCAATGTACTCTACACATGCCCTCCTAACCCTTCAGGGGCCTCATCAGCCTCTTGGGTGGCCTCCCTAGTTCTTGGTATTAGTGTATCGATGTTATCGGTATATCGGTATCCTGAACTCTGGGTCGTTACACGGGCCACCTCCTCCCGAGCCGCTGCTCGGCTCTGCTCAAGCTCGGTCCAAAGGCGGGTCAGGTCGGACGTCTGCATGCACACATCATTGTCAGTCAATTGCATTTCATACATATCATAAGCATAAACATAGGGAAAGTGTAGTGATTTGCGTACCCTCTCGGTGAGCGCCACCTCGGCCGCCTTGGCCCGCGCTACCATCTGAGTGAAGTCGGTCTCCCACTCCGCCCGATCTGCAGGAGTCTGGGTAGAAGAAGAAGAAGGAGCATCGGCCCCCTGCCGCTGGGTACCCTCAGCACGTTGCATCCAAAACTCCAGGTCAGTCACATGCATAATCATAATCATAATCATAAGCATTTGCATAATTTAGAAGAGTTTAGGGTTTAGAGAACTCATCAGTAAGGCCAGGGCCTGTCGGGCCTCGTCCCGCTCCCTGATGGTGGAGTGTAGGAGCCCCTGTAGCTCCGCCAGTCGTCCCTCAGGGTCAATCTGCATTTAGAAGTCCATGTTAGTGCATCATATAGTAATCATAAGCATAATAGACAGAGTTTAAGTTTAGAAGTCGTACCGATCGGTGGGCACCCCGGAACACCTGGTCCCGGTAGTGTCTGGCGTACGCAGTGTAGTACGATGAGTCGCTCTCCGCTCGGGCGGTCACCACTCACCCAAGAGCTGTCCAGTCGGCCACCTGCGCAGCATTCCTCGTGGACCAATCAAATGCTGCCGCTAGGCCCCGAGTATCCCTCGTCACTCGCTCCCCCGCCTTCTCAGGCACCAAGAACTCCACCGCAGGCTGATGGACCCCGATGGTCCTCATCATCGATCTGTAGTGCAGTGGCTGCACCACATTCACGCAGTGAAGCCACACATCTCGTCCGGCAAAGGCAAGGGCGCCGACCACCCAAGGCTGACCCTCCTGGCCCTCCTCTGTGTAAGGTGTCCACCGTACCTGCAAGAAATAGAAAGTCGCATCAGCATCATCATCATATAAGAATTGCATTTAATTAAAGAGTCTGAGTTTAGAAGTATACCTAGGCGAACGGTAGAGCGTCCTGGTCGTCCTGCAGCTCTCAGATCTTCCGTCTAAGGGCTGCAGTCTCCCGAGGTGCTGTCCACCTCCGTGCGATCGGCAGGAGCCCAGGACGGGTCTCCTCGCCTCTGCCCAACCCACGTAGGCGTACGTAGGCCCACACCTGCATCGCAGCATCATGTCAGCATTTAGGAAACATATAGAGTTGCATGATTAGGTCTAGGGTAAGAGTCGTACCTGGAGTAAGGGGGAGAAGCCCCCGAGCATCGTCCGACAGGCCGTCGAACTCAGCGTGTCGAAGAGGAAGGTGAGGACTGCTGCTCCCCACGCGTAGTCGCCCACGTGGCTCAGCTCCTCGAGGAAAGGAAGGAACCGGCAGCTCATCACGTCCACTCTGGTGGAGAAGAGGAGTCGCCCAAACATCAGCATCAGGAACCGTCGCAGCACTCTGTCCGCCTCCGCTCCCGGCCCAGCAGCTACTCTCGGCCGCGCCAGCTCAATCAACCACTGCAAGTGCTCCTTCGGATGCTCTCCGACTGCAACTCCCGCCCGTCGTAATCCCAGGCTATCTTGGAGACTAGCCCGGGGTAGGAGGGTCGACTGCCTCTCAGGGCGCCGCAGCTCTAGGCCTAGCAATCCCCGAGCCATCGCCCGATAGTCGGGAAAAGTGGTCCCGCTAACCGGTGCCCCGTGCACTCGAAGGCCAGTGAGCCTGGCCACGTCCTCCAGCATGGGGACCATATGCCCCCACGGGAAGAGGAACGTCTGACTCACTAGGTCCCAGCGGTCGTGCAGGGCGTAGAGCAGAGCTGCGTCAAACCGACACACCTCGATGCTCAGGAATGGGGCGAACCCCATGGCAGCCAACCGCTCTCTCTGGAAGTCTGGCAGTGCTAAGTACACTGCGCGGACCTGCAGCCATGAGGTGCGGGTCCTGTGTTTTCCCTACATAGGCCTGTCAACGGAGCGGATACGAAGCGAATATATGACTATCCGTATCCGCTCCGTTTTCCGATTCGAATTATCCGATTTTGATCCGCTCCGATTTGACTCGGATACGAAGCGAATATCTGACTATCCGTATCCGCTCCGTTTTAAAATCCGAATTATTCGATTCGAATTTAAAACTATATAAATATAATTATAAAATATTAAAAGTATATAAAATATAATTATAAAATGTTAAAAATATATAAAATAAATTTTAAATTAAAATACAACTATAAAATATCTAAATTTCTCTATAATATCATTTATTTTATAATATATTATTTAAAAATATGTATTATATGATATATAATATTACGGACGGATATTTTTCGAAGCGAATATTATAATATCCGTATCCGCTCCGATTCAAATTCGGATATTATCAGTATCCGAAAAAACGAATACGAATCGAAGCGGATCCGGATAATATCCGTATCCGTTGACAGGCCTATCCCTACATTCATTTCATTCATTTTAGATGCATTTTAGTAATTTAGTTAAGCATTTTGTTTCATATAAATAAAATCATGAAGGATTAAATCTCTGTCAGAAGAGCGGTTCCCCACAGGCCGCTCGTCCCATTGAACGGTCCCATATGCACCGTTTTACTTCCTGGATTCTGTGTTTCGAACGGGCTGGCATGGGCCGTTCCTATCTTGAACGGGTGAGCTTGCACCGTTCTTTCCTCATGCCTCTTAGTGTCAAATGGCCACTCCTGGGCCGCAGGGGGGGTTGGGCGGTCCTATAGGAACCGCATCGTTCTTTGTTGACAGGATATTGGACGGACCAATGTGGCCCGCTTGTTGTTCGTACGGTGAGCCTCTCACCGTCCTTGCTTGGTTCGGTTCTATTGTTGTGTGAGTTTGAACGGCTCCCCCTGGGCCGTATGAAGTTGGGTGGCTCTATGTGAGCCGTATGATTTTGGGTGTACGGTTTTGTCTAAACCGTCCTACCGTCATCTTCCCCGATGACGGTGAGGGTTTCCCCACCAGTGGGGAGGCCACCTTGGCGCCCCAAACCGGTCCCTAAGATCTCTAATCCCCATAAAAAACCCCCCTTTAACTAACATGCTTGGCTTAAATGAAGAAAAATGGAAATGGGGGGGGGGGGTTAGAGCACCTACCTCGGGGTCCCTCGGCTTCTTGGCCGGCTTCTCCGCCGGTGGCCCCTCTCCGGCGTCCTCGTCTCGGGACGTGTTCGTCCCTTGCTCCTCTCTGGCGTCGGGCGGTGGCGGAAGTACGTCTCCCTCGGCCGTGGACGTCGTCGGCACCTCCGCCGGCGGTGGTCCATCGGTGCTCGCGGCGACGGTCGACGGCGGCGACGAGCTCCCTCCTTCTTTGGCCATCTCGGGGCGTCGAGCTTGGTGCTTCTGGCGCATAGAGGACGAGAGGGAGGGTTTGAGAAAGGAGAGAGCTTGGGGAGTGAGAGAGTTGAGAGAGAGGGCTTGGAAATGGGGTGGTTTGCCCTTCGTCCCCTCCCACCGTCGGTTATGGTGGAGGGAGACGAAGGGTTGCATTTCGAGGTTACAGAGGTTGTACGGTCTATCGTTAGACCGCCCTTCATTTGAACGGTTGAGGAGTGACCGCTCATCTTCAACGGTAGGATGTTTAAGTCGGTTCAAATTCTATGATATATACGGCTTATAGGTAATCGTTCTTCGTTGGGGCGGTTGGTTTATAACCGTTCATGTTTGAAGATTGTCTGCACTTGGTGTTCAATTGATGAATTTTGATATTATTGTAAATATTGTTAACAATTTTATGTGCAGCATCCAAACTCTTACTTGCCGTTTCGCCTGCACAGGTAAGTCAGGTATGGCCTTATGTCTCTACACCCCTTTATTGCATTATTATATGGTACTATAATATATTACCTCGAGAACCAGTTGGTTATCTACGTGTTCCAGGATCTGAAGTTCCCCTTCAACAAAAATGATGATGATCTAGGTTCACGTGTTTAATCTTCAGATAGGCCGTTACGTTGGGATGTCCCGGGGAGGATGGTTCTATCCTGCACGCCGTGGTTGCGGATGGTATCTTGACTCTAATTTTCCCAGCTTAGCAATATTATTCTCGAGTATTTTATATTTTAATCTTTCTTCGCATTTGTTTTAACGATTTCTTTTATTTTAGCCCAGCATGCATCATACGCATCTTTTTGAGCTTTCATGACCCATGGTTTGCTTGAAGAATGTCCCGTCAGTGATAGTTAACTGTGCGTTCAGTGTTTGAGTAAAAGGAACTAATTCCACTCTGAGTTGGAAGGTTCTCTTTGGTCGATTCGCTTGGTTTGGTTGATTAAGAGGTCCCCATCTAGAGCTTTAGCCTGTTTCGTTTACTTTTGCGGCCTGCTTTTGGCCTCCTCATTGGACCGCGGGATTGTGTCCCCCATGAGGTTGGTCTTGTCGATTTATTTCATTTAGTTTAGTTCCTCTAGACTGGTGTCACTTTTGGTTTTATCATTCCTTGCTTTTGGTTCAGAGTTTTCCGGAAGATTCTTATCGCTTGTTGGTAAAAACGGGTGTCGTTTTACCTTAACGCCCGCTTTTCAGTTCGCTCCGCTGCATTTCCGCTTCATCTCCATGTTCCATGTCACTTTCGCTTCACCTCCGCTCGCTCCCCTGCAAAGAGGACGTTAAGGAGGGGCATCTGTTGACACCCGTTTTATGCCGATAAGTTGAGTCGTTCCTCTTACTCCCATTTGTTGATGCCTCGAGTTGTCCATCACTCGTTGGGGCTATTTTCGGGCATGCTTTGGGCCAATTTTATGGGTTGCCTCCCTCCTTGGTTAGGTCCAAGTTGATTCAGGGCTTAACGGACCTTGGTTTTAGGTTGATTGGGCTTTTCTATAAGTTTCAAGCGCCCATGTGCATGTACGGTTCATCCTAGGCCGCTCAATCCATGTGCGGTTGACTGTGGACCGTTCATCTATTTTGGAATATTTTGGTTAATTTTCTGAATTTCCGCCGACAAGAATTTATGCGGTCCTATTCTGGCCGTTCAACTTGATGGACGGACGGGTTGTGACCGCCCATCTCTCAGAGTCATGCGCTTGAGGGTTTTCTCAGAAAATTATCCAATTAATCCATTTATCATCGACAAGAATAGAACGGTTCGTCTTTGGCCGCTCTACCTTTGGACGGTCTCATCTGAGCCGTTCATCTATGAGAGTCCAACGGTGAAGGTTTCGGTCAGTTCGATGGATAATTTGGATTATTTATGAATTATTTTGAATTTCCACCGACGGGGTTGGACGGCCAGGAGGTGACCGCACATCTAGTTGAGCGGTCTATCGTAAGACCGTTCATCCGTTCGATTCCTGAATTTCAACAGATTTTATCTCTTTATCAGTGATTTTATCCCCAACTTCTCCCATCATTTTCTCCGCGGATAATCAACCATTTTAAGTGCCGTTTTGACTGGATAAAAGATAATCTATTTATCTACGATTTTCCTTTGATTATCTCGACCTGAAAATGCCTCTAAATCCTAGTTTCAAGCTAGGACTTTAGGTGCTCTATAAATAGACCCTAAAGGCCGGGTTTGAAAGGGGGGAGATTTTTGGTCGACGGCGAAGCCCTGTCGCATTCTTGAGCGACCTAGCACCAAGGAGGGAGGCTTTCTACGTCCATACAAGCCTCTGGTTCAGGGAGTAGTCTAGTTTTTGAGTCTTTTGTGTTTGATTGGTTTCGTCCTCTTTGTCATTGCATGCATTATTTTCCTCCTTTTCTCCCCACGTTCTTCTTCATCTTCATTGCCATGCATACACCCACCCACGTTTTTGACACCCTAGGGGTTTAAAATCCCCCAGGTATCCCCCTTTCCACTTATTAATGTTCACTCCTTATTATTTTGACATCTACTACACTGTCCAGTTCTAATCTAGGTTTTATCTTTGTGTTTTCACGTTGTTTTGTAGGTCAGCAATTCCTAGCACGAGACCCATCCCCTCTGGCCGGCTGGAGAGGGTGGAGGTTGGACCCCTTTGTGACTTCTGGCTTGGTGGTCTTGCGCGGTTCTCTACTAGCCGTTCAAGGAGACGTGCGGTGCTACGTGGACCGTCCTTCTTCTTCCTGCGATCGCGCTGGAGCCGTTCAACTTCCAGGAGCGCTTCATCCCGCATCTTCTGCAGCGTCCTTAAACGGTCTATCGTAATACCGTGTATGCTTTAGGCGATTCTACCTGAACCGTTCATCTTCCCAGCACTGCAGGTCAGGCGAGTGTCTCTCCCTCTTTCCAAGGCACGGCGTGTTCATCACGTTCGACGCTTTGGTGGCGATCACAGGTTTTTGTTTCCTCTCTTTCCTTCTGTCTTCATTCGTTTATCATATCGGATATGGTAGAATAGACATTAGGAAGACATTGGAAGGAACGGACGGGAGGAGAAATATATCTACAGTTTCCCCTTTGACTTTCAATGGCCAATGAAGATCTTCTTTGAAGCTTTGGTCGGAGGGAGTCGAAATCGCAGGATGTCGGAATCGTCGGTCATCCTCCTTGATGATCCAGGATGTTTTCCTTCAGATTCACGATCCAATCACACCTCCAGACATCAAGAACTAATAGATCTAGCAAATCTTTCTCCTCTCCATCTTATGGCCGCGCTTTCCCTTCTTTCCCTGCAAGAGATAGAACACATTCGCTCATTCCTCTCATACCACAGAATGAAAATCGCAGCATATATATATTGCTATTATAGGATGTTCAAATGACCAAGATAAAATCTCAACAACATCCAAGCTAGAGATAGAACATGGAAAACATCTCAAATAAGCTAGAAATAGATGTAAAGCTTTTTCCCTTTTGCAAACTCCTCAAATCTCCAAGATGATGTCGACGGATGCTCGCGATTTTGACATCTTCAGATTCATTGCATCATTCCGCTTGCTATCTTCTCTTACACCGAGCTCCAAATCTCAACGGAAGTAGATCAAATATGGCGTGGAGGTCCTTTCCAACTCCTTCCTCTCTCACCATGAATCCACTTGTTCAAAGCAGCATGAACCTGCACTTGGAGTTAGTAATGTTCTCAAGACAATCTTGAACCAATGCAATCTTCATGAAGAAGGTAACTTCAAGGCATTTCTTCATACAAGACTTCCTTCTTTTGTCTGCAAGTTAGTATATTGAAAACGTAGTTACATGGGCACATGATACACATATTTTCAGTCCACTTTCTTAATAAGATTATAGATCAAATATGATTCAGTCAAAGCATAAATGAATTCCAAGATCAATCAGAATACCACACAACACATCATTTCATAAATGATTCATAGGAAGTAGAGCTTCCATCAAGCAAATCAATCCAGTTCTCCAAAACAAGATATGCAACATCACATATGAGTGATTCAGGGATATTCAAACCGTATTTTTCATACACTCACATATCAATTGTGATTCAAGCATGTAACACATGAGTTGCATGTTCAGTCCAAAAGTTTAGAATCAAAGCACAATGGTCTGAACCCATATTAATATCATATATGTAATTAACATGCAGTCCAAGACTATTTAACACAATCCAATGCAAGTAATCCAAGTTCAGTCCAATCACAGTTAAGGGCATTCCAAAGCAATCTGAAAGCCTTCAACCCCATTTGAGAGAATGATTTTTCCAATGGAGTAGCATGCTAGTAGAGTCATAAAAACCAACACCCAAATGGTGTTATAGTGCCATTCACAAGAGATCTACCAAGTTTTGTAGTGAAATGATTTACCAAATTGCATCCCCAAAAGTTCATACATAAAACCCATGAAAACATATTCAAGACATTAAGAAGTCATGAGAAATATGCACGAGCCATTTGTGAGCATTGTAAAGGATCCATCTGGTGAAAGAAAAACTCAATAAGCCCAGCTTAACCAAAAACACAAGCTCTCTTTTCTAAAGCAAGATTCATATCTTAACGATAGCCACACCTATCAATTATCACGACGCAAGGCATTTGCACATTGCATGGCAAAGGTGTGATAGGATTCAAGCAACTGAAAAGCCTAGCGAGACATTCCAGTAAACCATTTGACAATCCACTGAGAAGCACTGTTTTCACCTGAACCCTTCAAGGATATATGCAGGAAGGACCATTCTTCACAACCCAGTAATGCAACCTGCAAAACAAGATATCAACTGTAAGCTCCAAAATGATCAATGAGCATTTTCCACAATGCTTACACACAATATATTGTTATCATCAAAACCATCACCAAAGACAAAGAGGGAGCGCATCGAACCCAACAATCTCCCCCTTTTTGATGATGACAATATACTGTGGCAATTCACAACTCTCTCTCTCTCCCCCTTTGGCATTATCAAAAAGTGGGGGACGAGAATAGAAATGAGATTACAACAGGAATATGGAATGATCAACATTTTTGTTGACATCATTTGTGAAATTTAAACATGAAATAAATGGAATGAACAACTAATATGCATTAAAAACCAATATTCAAGAATGGTTATGAAATGAGTTTCACATATGGATTTTCAAAGTCATGATGTTCAAATTCTCAAATGTGTCAATCTCCCCCTTTGACATTTACAAAAATAGATTGACAAAAGGGTTATTGAAAGCTGATATGAACATGTATGAAAGTATCTAAAATATTCATGCAAGCAAACTAGCAAGCATAAAAGAGAAGCAGGCATGTAAGTAAGTATATCTCCCCCTCAATGGGATAGAAGGATAGCAAGTGAGCATTTGATTTGAATCAGAATGTGAGACATGAACCATAATCAAAATAGGTAGTGCATGCATAAACTAGTGGGACTACATAAGCCATGAGACACACAAATTCACAATATACATTCATCACAATAATACCCAAGAGTGAAAAATGTGGAAATGAGTAATGAATTTCAACAATATATGGATGTAAATAGAAATTCTAAGGAACACTAGAGGGTTATATCCTTTCTACAATTCCATTTAGATCCTCGACTATCGGTAGCTTCGCACAGCCCCCCCTTTTTTTAATAGGATTTCACCGTTCGGCGCGAGTCACCTCATATGTCTCAATGGGGTTTCCCGACTACTAGGATTCATCACAATTTTGATTTTTGTGGATATTAGCTTCACTTTTCGACGCGAGTTTCCTCATTTATTTCAGTGGGGATTCCCGGCTACTCGGTTTCACATTCCACTTATTGAATATTACGGGGTAGGCAGCTTTTTCCTCACGATTACTCTTCATTTTCATGTAAAAATTTATTTCCCTTAAAGTGTTGAAAAGAATATCTGAAATCCTTATTTATCGAAGTCATATGCATCATTTTGTGGAAAGTGTGTGGGTAATTGCTATGTATGTAGAAAATGAATTTGTCATTAACATAGATATGACTCCCCCTAAATGTATGCACAAATGGAAATAAATCCACCTCCTTTGTATATGCCACGTTCACAAATGATCAAAATCAATGCATTTTATACAACAAGGAGGTGGGGTCTTAGAAGATTTTCAAGAAAAGGTTTTCTATGAATATATACATGCATTCAAACACGGATTTTGGAAATTAATTCAAGCAATATGATTTTTGGTACGGGGCGGAGTACATAGGTCCGAAGACCACCTCACGTATAGTGAAAACTTCTGGATGGACGTAATCCACCCTTCCACATCTCACCATTTGAGATACCGAACAATCATGGCACTAAGGCACGCAAGTATGAAATATATGCAAGTATGTGAATGTAACTAGGAAAGATGATTGAAGATTTTCTTCATTTACAAGTATGCAAAGATGAATTGTTATTTGCATGATGCAAGTAAAAGAGTGAAGGGCACTATGCACAGGCAAAAGCATTCAAACCTAAATTGTTATTTGCAAAATGTGTAGAAAAGAGTGTTCAACTCATCTAGACATGAAGCTCACAAGATCTCATGATTTCAGAAGTTGAGAAAATCAATGACGCAGAAATGTAACTTTTTAATTTCAAGATTTTTCTTCAAACTCACATTTCACTTTTTCAGAGTTTTTCAAAAAGACCTAAGCAAGATTAATTTCAAAACCAAGGATTTGACTTCTATTCGCAAATATGGAAATTAGCAAGCATGAACTGTCATTCTGAAGGTGAATTTGCAATTGGAAGCACGATGTATTTCACAAAATTCAACAACTTACCTGAGTTGAATAATTCAAAAAATAGCCAATGTACCAAATTCATTACCATAAGAGCTCATCAATTCTCTTGCCTTGAAGGATCTTTATTTATCAACAAATTCTTCCTCCTCAAGGTATCCCTACAAAATAGATTTCTCATTTTAGAGATGTGGGTACCCAAGCCATCTTGGGTCCCGAGGGATTAGTTATAGCATGACGAGATGTATTTCTATATCTCCTGGCAAACTGATCATCATCATATTTCATAGTGGCACAATAGTCCATTGAATGACCATTCTTACCACAATAATGACAATAAGAGGATTTTCTTTTCATGGACCATTTTTCATCATCTTTTATTAAAAAGTAATTATTCATCATGTGTCTATGTTCACCACAATAATAACATGAAGAATTCTTTTTGAGGAACCATTCATCATCATTTTTCTTTATGAAATAATTTTCAAGGACATGACCATGTAGTCCACAATAATAGTAATGAGAGTTGAATATTTTCCTAGTGGATTTCACATGATCTTTAGACTCATTAACAATTTTCATTTGTGACTGCAATGCTTGTTCATCATCAGATTTCATTAGAAGGCAGTCACACATGTCATGACCATATTGTCCACAATAGTAACATGAAACATTTCTTCTGTTCTTTGATGCATGATCATATTTGACAGTTTGAAAATTTTCATGCACACAAGAGTGATGATCAACATTTTTCTGATTTTGATTTCCTTTATCATGCATAGATAATGATTCATTCAAAATTTTGATTTCATTTTGCAAGGACATAATATACATTTCAAGATCATCAATCTCTTTTTCACAAGAAGTGACTTTTTCATTCAACAAAAGATTTACACTTTTGTGACTTTCAATTTCCTGTTCAAGGATATGCAGTTTGTCACAATCATCATCAATCACACATTTTCCCTTTTCAATTTTTTTAAGACTTTTCAATTCTCTTCAAGCAATGAAATTTGAATTAACAAGGCAGTGTTTTCATTTTGGAGTTTATCAAATGAATTTTTGCTCATGGAAGTGTGTTCAGGTTATTTCATTTGAAAACTCACATTATCATTAACCATTTTATCCACGACTTCATTGGATTCAAATTTATCATTCAAATTTCTAAAGCTTTCTATTTCCTTTCTAAGTTCCTTCAGTTTATCTGACTCGTCAATAGACATGCATTTTTCTTTTTCAAGGACAAGCAGCTTTTTAGACATTTCAGTATTTAACTCTTTCAAATCCTCATTATCTTTTTCAATCTTTATAAGTTCTGAAATTTTAGCTAATAAAGATTTATTTTCAATTTTTAAACATGAAGTGGTTTCTTTATGGCTATCAACCTCACACACAAGTGACTCAACTAACTTTTCAAACTCAATGCATTTTTCACATGAAGACGTTTCATGAAAAGTATTTTCAAGTTTCTTATGGAGCTTCTTATTTTTAGACTTCAATTTCTTGTACTTACTCAATAATTCATCATAAGCTTCCACTAATTCTTCAAATGAAATTTCATCAAGTTCAGAGTCAGAACTTACCTCCTTGGATTCTAGGCTTGAATGATCATCCTTGCTATTAGCCATCATGCACGCATCCTCTAGCCCTCCATGTAACTTGATCAGTCGATCCATGATTTCTTTGGCTGAGCTGCAATCAGAAACAAACGAAAATTTGTTAGAGTCAACTGCAGCTTTCAATAAGTTCAGAATGACAACATTATCATCATTTTTAGTCCTATGTTTAGTAGACCATTTGGACTTGTCTAATGGCAATTTATACGGACCATGAGATATGAGATTCCACAACTTGGGATCATAAGAGTTGACAAGTATACATATTTTTCCCAGCCAGAGACTAAAATCTGAATCATCAAAAATAGGAATTGCATCCATATTAGCCATCGCAAGAGATCTTTACTCTACGACCGCAAGGTCGACTAAAAAATCAGAGACGAGGCTCTAATTTTCGTTGTTGGCCCAACGAGATGGCGGACAAGAAGGGGGGTTGAATTGTCCCCTTGACCGAGATGGCAGATTTTAAAATCTTTCTTAACCAAACACAATGGAATTAAAACAAACATGAGATTTAAAAGGTTCTTTCGATCTTTCCGATCTCACTCGTAATAACAATGCAACCGTTAGATAAAATTATGCCTAACACGGATAACAGAGGTAGCAGTGTGCAGTGGTGTAGTGAGTAAAAATCTATTAAATTAACCTGTGAAGGGAGGTAGATGAAAAGAGCAATCGCACATGCATTCACACGAGATACAAGGATTTTTAGGTGGTTCGGGACCACGACGGGCTCCCTACGTCCACCCCTCACCCAACCGGGTGAGGCTTCACTACACGCTACTTTTGTAGCACACGGGGATGAACCCCAACCACACACACATGCTACTTCTGCAGCAATCCACACACGGGGAAAATCCCCAACACGCTGCCACCGCAGCACACACACACACACACGACGTCAGGGAACTCACCTCGGACACTAAATCCACACAGAGACGTAGCTCCGTCAACACATAACCCACCACGGGGAAACTTTCCCCCAATAAAACCCAACACACGGAGACGCAGCTCCGCTCACACACGGTTATCCGATGTTCAGAAGAAACCAAAAATTATACAAGATATGCTCAAGACTATGTATCAATCAAGAAGGGCATCATAGATAAATGGATAAGTGATATAGAACATTTCCCCTTTGACTTTCAATGGCCGATGAAGATCTTCTTTGAAGCTTTGGTCGGAGGGAGTCGAAACCGCTGGATGTCGGAATCGCCGGTCATCCTCCTTGATGATCCATGATGTTTTCCTTCAGATTCACGATCCAATCACACCTCCAGACATCAAGAACTAATAGATCTAGCAAATCTTTCTCCTCTCCATCTTATGGCCGCCCTTTCTTTTCTTTCCCTGCAAGAGATAGAACACATTAGCTCATTCCTCTCATACCAAAGAATGAAAATCGTAGCATATATATATTGCCATTATAGGATGTTCAAATGACCAAGATAAAACCTCAACAACATCCAAGCTAGAGATAGAACATGGAAAACATCTTAAATAAGCTAGAAATAGATGTAGAGATTTTTCCCTTTTGCAAACTCCTCAAATCTCCAAGATGATGTCGACGGATGCTCGCGATTTTGACATCTTCAGATTCATTGCGTCATTCCGCTTGCTATCTTCTTCTACACCGAGCTCCAAATCTCAACGAAAGTAGATCAAATATGGCGTGGAGGTCCTCTCCAGCTCCTTCCTCTCTCACCATGAATCCACTTGTTCAAAGCAGCATGAACTTGCACTTGGAGTTAGTAATGTTCTCAAGACAATCTTGAACCAATGCAATCTACATATATGAAGAAGGTAACTTCAAGGCATTTCTTCATACAAGACTTCCTTCTTTTGTCTGCAAGTTAGTATACTGAAAACGTAGTTACATGGGCACATGATACACATATTTTCAGTCCACTTTCTTAATAAGATTATAGATCAAATATGATTCAGTCAAAGCATGAATGAATTCCAAGATCAATCAGAATACCACACAACACATCATTTCATAAATGATTCATAGGAAGTAGAGATTCCATCAAGCAAATCAATCCAGTTCTCCAAAACAAGATATGCAACATCACATATGAGTGATTCAGGGATATTCAAACCGTATTTTTCATACACTCACATATCAATTGTGATTCAAGCATGTAACACATGAGTTGCATGTTCAGTCCAAAAGTTCAGAATCAAAGCACAATGGTCTGAACCCATATTGATATCATATATGTAATTAACATGCAATCCAAGACTATTTAACACAGTTCAATGCAACTAATCCAAGTTCAGTCCAATCACAGTTAAGGGCATTCCAAAGCAATCTGAAAGCCTTCAACCCCATTTGAGAGAATGATTTTTCCAATAGAGTAGCATGCAAGTAGAGTCATAAAAACCAACACCCAAATGGTGTTATAGTGCCATTCACAAGAGATCTACCAAGTTTTGTAGTGAAATGATTTACCAAATTGCATCCCCAAAAGTTCATACATAAAACCCATGAAAACATTTTCAAGACATTAAGAAGTCATGAGAAATATGCATGAGCCATTTGTGAGCATTGTAAAGGATCCATCTGGTGAAAGCAAAAACTCAATAAGCCCAGCTTAACCAAAAACACAAGCTCTCTTTTCTAAAGCAAGATTCATATCTTAACGATAGCCACACCTATCAATTATCACGACGCAAGGCATTTTCACATTGCATGGCAAAGGTGTGATAGGATTCAAGCAACTGAAAAGCCTAGCGAGACATTCTAGTAAACCATTTGACAATCCACTGAGAAGCACTGTTTTCACCTGAACCCTTCAAGGATATATGCAGGAAGGACCATTCTTCACAACCCAATAATGCAACCTGCAAAACAAGATATCAACTGTAAGCTCCAAAATGATCAATGAGCATTTTCCACAATGCTTACACACAATATATTATTATCATCAAAACCATCACCAAAGACAAAGAGGGAGCGCAACGAACCCAACACTCGTAAAAAAATGAGAACATACACATCAATCCCAAAGTCTTGAACGGGAAGGTTCATTGACACGGGTTTAACACGCTCTCCTGAGGTGCGTGTAATGTTAGGTCACACCCACACACCTCAGCTCACAGGGAATACCCCATGTATTTATATAACATACAATTAAATAACATCCCACTTATCATTATGCATACACCGCATTAAATAACATCCAATTTACAAAAAATATTCAAATGAAGACCATCAAAGCTAAATAATCCACATTTTTGAGTCAGATCAACATCAAAGATAAATAAGATAAATAATCCGTTAGAAAATGCTATCGCTAATACCTGATTTTCTATTCCCTTCTTCGCTTCGATAGGGTAGATGGTGTCCTTACACCTAGAGTGCGATGGTTCCTGCTAAGGGTGCAAAGAACTATCATGCTTGACAAGTTACTTGAGCTTGCCTCATTTATTAAGCAAATGAGCCAAGTTTAAGCTTAATGCTACTCGGCTTGTTTACATTTGTAATCATGCTTGTTTTAAACTTTTTAATTACATAATGATATATAAACATAATTTTAATTTCAAAATCTAACAAGTAATAAATTTATTCTCATAGATTTAACATGTATCTAAACGAGGAGTGCTTTGATGGCCTAGTTTAAGTTCAAGTTTAGATGCACTTGCTGAGATCGAGCAGAGCAATACTATACTCGGCTTGGCTGCACTTGCTGAGTTCAAGTTTAGATGCACCTGGGTCAACTTATTCATTAAGGAATTGTTAGGATTGCATAATGGCTGTACTCCAACTTCAAAAATTATTTGTATTCCATGACTTAATAAATTGTAATCTTGCTTTTGAATCTGGCCAGGGCTCTCAAACAAGAAGGACGTATATTTCTGGATCACGAAAATCCAAGGATGCTATGAGAAAATGCAATTCCTGGGACCTAAATTGTCTGACGAGGATATAGTTTCCTGTGAACTTTCTCTGCACCTAAGGCACCTAAAACAAATGAAGCCACATCAGATAGAGGGCTTCAATTTCTTGGTGAGAAACCTAGTGGGTGATAATCCTGGAGGCTGCATTCTGGCACATGCACCAGGGTCAGGAAAGACCCTCATGCTCATTAGCTTTATTCAGAGTTTTTTGGCTAAATATCCTTCTGCAAGGCCGTTAATCATTCTTCCTAAAGGAATTCTACCAACGTGGAAGAGAGAGTGCCATCATTGGCAAGAAGAAGAACTTCCTCTGTATGACTTCTACTCTATTAAGGCTGACAATATATCTCAGCAACTTGATATTCTTCAAAAATGGGAGGAGAACATGAGTATTCTTTTCTTGGGTTATAAGCAGTTTTCTAGAATTATGTGCGATGTAAGAGACAAGATAGGGGCTACATGTCAGGAGAGGTTACTAAAAGTCCCCAGCCTTCTCATTTTAGATGAAGGCCATACTCCCAGAAATACAGACACAAATATTCTTTCTACGCTAGAAAAGGTGCAAACTCCCCGTAAGGTGGTTCTTTTAGGGACACTATTTCAGAATCATGTCAATGAAGTTTTTAATATATTGAATCCAGTGCGTCGTAAGTTCCTGAACATGGACTCATCACGAGATGCCATGAGACATATCCTGAGTAGAGCATCTATATCAGGTGGCACCTGAAAGTTGATGCAGAGGCAGCTTTCTTTGATATAGTGGAAGAAACATTGCAAAACAATGATAATTGTAAAAGGAGAATTTCTATCATAAAGGACCTTCGGGAGATGACCGGAGATGTCTTGCATTACTACAAAGGTGATTTCTTGGATGAGTTGTCAGGACACATTGATTTCACTGTGCTATTGTGTCTGAGTCCCAAACAGGAAAAACTTCTAGGAGAGTTCGGGAAATATGAGAAGTATAGCCCTTAATCCTGATTATTAGCCTCTCCATAAATCTAAGTGGAAGAATGTACTGGCTGAATACAAGCACTTTCTCTCCAGTAGAGTCTGCCATTGACAAAATGTTCAGAAAGAATTTTGTCTTCACTCCATCTTTCAAGTCTATGGAGTCCAAAAGATTATCAATCTCTTGATCTTTCACTTTCATGACACTCCAGTCTCCAGAAGCATAATCAGCACAATCTTTCAAACATGGATGCAGGTACACTACACTACCAACAACAATTCTCTTAAACTCCTCATATTTCCCGAACTCTCCTAGAAGTTTTTTCAGTTTGGGACTCAGACACAATAGCACAGTGAAATCAATGTGTCTTGGCAACTCATCCAAGAAATCGCCTTTGTAGTAATGCAAGACATCTCCGGTCATCTCTCGAAGGTCCTTTATGATAAAAATTATCATTTTACAATGATCATCGTTTTACAATGTTTCTTCCACTATATCAAAGAAAGCTACCTCTGCATCAACTTTCAGGTGCCACCTAATATAGATGCTCTACTTAGGATATGTCTCATGGCATCTCATGATGAGTCCATGTTCAGGAACTTACGATGCACTAGATTCATTATATTAAAAACTTCTTTGACATGATTCTGAAATAGTGTTCCTGAAAGAACCACCATACGGGGAGTTTGCACCTTTTCTAGCGTAGAAAGAATATTTGTGTCTTCATTTCTGGGAGTATGGCTTTCATCTAAAATGAGAAGACTAGGGACATTTAGTAACCTCTCTTGACATGCAGCCCCTATCTCGTCTCTTACATTGCACACAATTCTAGAAAACTACTTATAGCCCAAGAAAAGAATACTCTTGTTCTCCTCTCATTTTTGAAGAACATCAAGCTGTTGAGATCTATTGTCAGCCTTAACAGAGTAGAAGTCATACAGAAGAAGTTCTTCTACTTGTCAATGATGGAACTCTCTCTTCCACGCTAGCAGAATTTCTTTAAGAAGAATGATTAACTACCTTACAGAAGGATATTTAGCCAAAAAACTCTGAATAAAGCTAATGAGCATGAGGGTCTTTCCTAACCCTGGTGCATGTGCCAAAATGCAGCCTCCAGATTATTACCCACTAGGTTTCTCACCAAGAAATTGAAGCTCTCTATCTGATGTGGCTTCATTTGTTTTAGGTGCCTTGGGTGCAGAGAAAGTTGACATGAAACTATATCCTCTTCAGATAATTTAGGTCCCAGGAATTGCATTTTCTCGTCAACATAAGTAACAACTGGGAAATTAAAGATGGTATACTCCAAAATGAAAATTAAATACGGATCTATTTTTGGATCCACACATTATACAAACATTACACTTAAATCTATTTTGTGTGTGTAATTTGTATCTATTTTTGGATCCACAAAGTACACATAAATATTACAACTCTTTTTCAGATACAATAAAAAAATGTAAGATACTGCATGGTAGAACAATTTGGTTAATCACCACAGCTTAATCTTCAACTGCCGTGACCTCTCCTTGAATGGTTTTTTGATGACAGAGAAGATCAGTCAAATCATTATTGAGGTCTCAATTTTGAAAGGTGAATTGATAAAACCATGGAGACAACCAATGGGATCAAAGGCTGAAATATATCAAGAAAGGTGATTCCAAGTTTGGCATTGTAATCTCCTTCACATTCAAAAATGCATCAAGTCAATGTTGGGGAAAATATGGGACCACTAACGTAAAGACCAAGAAATTAATGAAATCTAGTAAGCATCTTCAAGACCTCATCTATTGTTGGATATAAATACACATAAATATCTATCTAGATTATAAATTATCAGAATAGAAATGTATAGAGCTACTTCTTCCCAGCAAATGGCGAGAGGATATCTTGGTCTAACCTAACAAAATCTGCAAGAAGGGTTCTACCGAGAATGACATATATGAAAGTAGTTAAGTTCTTTTCTTATCAATAGTCAAGTTGCAATGAGGCTTCCAGAAGGACTGTTATGCCAGTTGAGTCACAGATGTGGTTCAGGTGTATTTGTTAGGAAGCCAGTGGTAAAAAGCACTCCATTCAAACACTGGTGGATGACAAAATTCATAGTAAACTTCTCTGAATCTCAGATTCATATATATGACGTCTTTATGCATGAGTGCAATAAGACCTAAAGTGTCTAATTTTATCTACAGTCCCAATCTCTGGCACTCCTTCGAGCAGCCGTGTATGCGAAAGTACAATTTCTGAAGTTGAACCACCATGCCTAAAATTCAGAAAATGACAAATGGGATGATCAAGTCACTGCTCTTTCAAAGCATTCTAGTCTACTCTACTAATCCTGTTCTTCCATCGTTCCTGAAGAACCCTCGTCACAGGGTTTTGAGATGATTCCCAGAATACACCATAGTCCATATGAAGGATGCCGGATGGCATTGAATAATTCATAATATATTTCACAAACATGTAGATGCATAAGGAAAAAAAAATAGCCCTATAATATGGTTACTGGCATCAGGAATCGGATTGGCTAACAATCTTGCCTTCATATTATTTCAATCGGCAAGCAATCTACCTCTGCTGGAAATCCTACCCATTCTGCAAAAGATTCAGTTAAGAAACAAGGGCATGATGAGATCAGAGGAGGCCTAGCCTGGTTATCTGAGATCTGATTTACAGTAACACATAATAATCTCCCCTCCCACCGGCGACCTCCTCCTCCCCCTCCCCCCCACCCTCCCTGAACCCCCCTTCCCCTCCCACCGGCGACCTCCCCCCTCCCTGAACCCACTCCCACCGACGAGCTCCCCTCCCCCTCCGAGCTCCCCCTCCCTGCCACCGGTCGCCCCTCCCTGAACCCCCCCTCCCCCTCTGAGCTGCCCCTCCCTGCCACCGGTCGCCCCTCCCTAACCCCCTCCCCTCCCACCGGCGACCTCCCCCTCCCCCTCCGAGCTCCGCCTCCCCCCCACCCTCCCTGAACCCCCCCTCCCCTCACCACCGGCCCCCCTCCCCTTCCCAAACCCCCGTCCCCTCACCGCTAGCCACCGCGGGAACCACCATCCCCTTCCCAACCGACGCCTCTCCCCTCCCCTCCAGTTTGCCACTGAGCCCCCTCCCCTCCCTTACCCTCCCCAACTGACCCCCCCGTCCCCTCGCCGCCGACCGCCGCCGCGGGAACCCCCCTCCCCTTCCCAACCGACGACGCCCCTTCCCTCTCCCCTTCCCCATCGACATTCCTCCCACCCCCAGTGACAAGAAACACAGGTTTAAAAAAAAAGACAGAGGGTGAGGGGGGACATACCGGCGGCGATCGTCTGAGCTCCGGCGACGATGACTCCGGCGGGGACGGCGAGGAAGGCGGGCACGGCTGCGAGCTACCATGGATGGTAGTGGGCACGACAGTGAGGACGGTGACAACCACGGCGAGGATGGCTTCACTAGTGAAGGTGAGCTCCGACAGACTCTCGTCGGCAGGGAGGGAGTGGAAAGAGGGGGTGGGCACAGAGTGTGACTGAGTGGGAGCGAGAGGGTTTCGGTCGCGGGCGTAGGCGGGAACTTCGGATGGATTTCAGACGGACATAAGTTCCATCCGAAAAATCATCTGAGTTCAAACGGATAATTTTCCGTCGTAATATCAATCCAAAATTAAGACGGATATTCAGACGGATATTAATCTATCAAAAATACCGATGACATTTTAGACGTATAATGATCCGTCTTCATTTTGGATGGATATTACGACGGAAAAGTATCCGTCTGAAAATTTCATCGCAAACTCCACCTTTTATTGTAGTGTGGGACTCCTTAATCGATCTAATCCTCTGCCCTAGGCCAAACTCTATAAATAGGGCCCAAAATTGACCTGTGCGAACCCTCGTTTTGGCTCGCTTGGTTCGACAGTAAGATGGTGTTATTTCATGTTAGTCTTTTAGAACTATTCGTTCCCTTTAGTATTGTCTAACTTATCTCCAAATTTCATGTTAGGAGATCAAGCCGTTGAGGAATTGGAAGATCTGCAAGTTGCTATTTCTCTACAGAGCGCACAGGAACGAGCGTGTTTATCTGGTGAAGACTCGAGGTTTAGGGACCTTAGCAGAGGTATGTCTAGGTTCATCCTTTAGAGTTTATTATTCCCCTTCATGTCTTCTAATTTCCCTCCAACTTTCGTGAATTTAGATCAAGAGGTTAGGGAGTTAGAAGGTCGGGAAGTTGCTATTTCTACGCAGGACGCGCAGGAACCAGCACCGTCTTCCAGTCAAAAATTTAAACTCTAGGAGCAACCCCAGAGGTAGGTTATCTCATGATGGCTTGAACTACGTGTTAGGAACAAAAGCCCTCAATTTTATCATGATTTCATGCATTGAACACATCGTGTTGGATGTTTTTCTATGCTTGCGCAGTTAGGTTTTCATAACATGCATATCCCTGCATCTAATGGAAAAAGATGATAACTTTGGCCAAATCCATGCATCTCCATGTATTAGTTCTGTTCTATCATGTTTTATCATCCTATTCCTCATAGTTTTCATGTGTTAATTGCTCTTAGATAGGCCTTGCACGTTAATATATTACTTTTTGTCAGGCAAACAGAATGCGATTTTACAGAAACTGCGTCTTCCAAGAGGCGGTTCCGGATAGACCGCGGTTTCCAATAGGCGGTTCCCCCTAGACCGCGTTATGTTTTCTGGCAACCCTAAACAGAATGAAGATCAGCCCTTATAAGTATATTCTAAGCCTGAGTAATTACGCCATATTCATGGCTATATTATTATATTCACGATTTTGGTTATATCATGCATCAATCCTGTGGATTTCATGCCCTATATATTTTTGGAACTTATTTTAATCTTATGCTAATTTCATGCCAAAAATCATGTAGTCTTGTCTTAAAGTTATTTTCATATGATTTGTGGAACTTGTTACATGGGTGTTTTAATCGCTATTTTTTTACACTCTCATCTTCAGTCTTTCTTAAAGTACATAGCGCGTATTCCGGTACGTGGCTATTAGTTACACCTTGCACTTATAGGTAAACCTTCTTGGACTTGTGATCCTCTCCGTCGGATATTTCTTCTGCCGGACTAGGTGATCATGTTTCAAGGCCTCTGTAAGTCTCCGTGAGCCTGGGATTCTCACTAAGACGCCGAGCTGGTTGTACCCTAGAAACCCAACGGATTAGAAAGCACTTGAGTTTCTCACAATTTCCTGCACTCTGGACTAGTCGCGGCCCTCAGGCGACCGCCTACTTCTAGTAGCGGTCGGCCCGTGACCGCGTTCTCCTGCAATGCTGCTGCGTCGACCTCTTTTTCTTTCTGGAGTCGACTCTATCTAAAAGCGGTCTTGACTCGACCGCGGTTTCAAGAAGACTGTTCTCACTTGACCGCATTTTTCCAGATTGTGTCTAACCCATGGTTTTGACCAAGGGTTGATCCCATTCCGTTCCTAGATGGTCTTCAACTATCTGGAACTTAGCATTATGTTCAATAAGCTATTAAAAAATTATAAAAATTAATGAATGTACCGTTATGCTGCCAGATTTCTTCCGTAGTATGACCTTGTCATTAATTCATCCTTGAACTCTCATGTTCATATTTTGTGCGTTCTTACATTGATCTTTGTTATCATAAAGCTATTGTTTTAACTTTAGATTATTCGCCAAACTTTATATTTCTCGTGGAAGTAGCTTGATTTATAACTTGAACATGTAAGAGCGGGCACGAACAGTGTTTAAGGGCTCGACGCTAGCCCCCTTGGCGGATGGCCGAAAACATACTGTAAACCATGGGGTATGATGAACACTGGTGTTGCATTGCGCCGGGAGTACTTTTTTTATAAACGAGTGAAAATCACGAGGCTCATCATGAAATTATTACATTCTTGTTACATGACTTTCTAGTGCATAGCCTTTATGGTTATGAAAAGTACTTTCTCGTTACATGCTAGTACATTCTCGTTACCTGAAAGGCCAAACTCACATCTTTTTAATCTTGCTTGATCATGTTCACATATATCTTGTTCATGCCTTGATACTAGTGTTACTTTGGTTTTATTCGTATGACTTATCGCATTTCCTTTATCTTACCTTCTAGAACTAGAATGTTAATCACTTTAATATTGCCTTCATGTTGATACGAAGATACCTACTGGGCAAGTGTGCTCATTCCCTAATGTTTAAATCCTTTTCAGGAAATTCTAGTGGGGATTCAGACTACTCAAGTGACGGGTCCGAGAGTGATTGATGGTTAGAGAGAAGCCATAGCTGGTCTAGTCAAGAGTCTTGTTACCTTCACGGTAATAGGCGGTGAAGTTGATCATGTTATGTAAGTTTTCTCTTTATTGAGTCTAGTAGTCAAAGAGAGTCAAAGATCAGTGTCGTTGTAACCTTGATCATTATTTTGCAATAAAGTGAAGATTTTTGAATACACGACCTTGTGCATTCATCTGTTATGTGGATGTATTATTACACTATGATTATATTGCTAGCTTGTGGCGTATTGCCGACTGTTCACGTTCCTGACTTAATTTCGCTGCATATCTCGGGACGTGATAGCCCCTCCCATGATGGCTGCGCCCTCTCTCTCATCCTCCTGTTGTGTTATATGTTTTGATGATGTCTAACTATGAATCATGAAGTGTTCTTAAACGTTCACTAATTGTCTGAATTCTAAGGAGGTTCAGTCGACAAAGGGTGGGTGAAGTTGGAAAAACAAGGAAAAATCAGTCGACCAAGCTCAATTTCAGTCGACTGAAATGCGTATAAGTGGACAGGGTGAGTCGACGTAGTGGATATTGCGTCGATGCAGTAGTAATTGCATACAAATGCCAACAACAACATCAAGGTGGGCTATGAAGATTGAGTCGACGTAATGGTCACATGGCGTCGACGCACCAGACAGTAGCAAGGCGGACTATGAAGATTGAGTCGAAGCAATGGTCACATGTCGTCGACACACCAGCTAGCAGTAAGGTAGAACTATGAAGATTGAGTTGACGCAATGGTCATATGGCGTCGACGCACCAGCATCAGCAGCAACAGCTAACATCAACAAAAGGAAGGCTGCATCGACTCAATCAAGCCATGGAGTCGACGCAACAAGCATGTTAGATTGACTCATCCGGAGTTCTAGACAGGCCAGATCATGCCAACACAGTAGGGTGAGTCGACGCATTGGAGTTATTGCGTCGATGCAGCAACAACAATTTTCAAGCAACCCTTCAGCAGCTTCAGCAAAGTCTGCAACAACAACAGCATAGCAGCAGGCCAGCAACAACAACAAGCATCAGCAGCATCAACAACATATAGCTAGTAATAACAGTCAGCAGCCGGCAACAACATCAGTATAAGTAGCAGCAGCAACTAGCAGTAGGCCAGCAACATTAACATCAACACAAGCAGTAGCCCTTGCAATCTGCCAGGTAGAGGTGTCGACCCCCTTTAGTCCAGGTTCTGTTTTGCCTGGACTCCGCACAAGAGAACTTGGTTCCAAGGGAGAGTCGACCCAGGGAGTCGACTCCTTTTTGTCTCTGTTCTATTCTGGCCACCCGTTGTACAAGGACACGCGAAGTCTGCCTAGCAGAGTCAATTGGGCACGTGACAACTTAAGTGATCACGTGACTGTCTGCTCCAAGTCAACACCTCTAACTCTAGGGCACATACTTTGGCCTCTAGAAGGTCCTAGGACAGACTTTACAAATATTTTTTTTGTGGTCCTATCATAAGATATGTCTGAAAAGATCTAAGGACAAGGAAATCTTCTTTTTGTCTTGGACCAATCCCATTACAGATTTGAGAAAAAGGTACTTCTCATGTTTCCCTCCAAGATCAAGGACCAATTAGATTTGTGCTAGAAAAATGAATTTTTGGCAGCAAGCCCTACCTATAAATACAAGGGGCTGCCTGCGAAGGAACCAGCTGCACTTCACAAGAAAAGAAAAGGGCGGGAAAGGTTGAAAGAGTGAGCGCAGCTCCAGAAGAAAAGAAAGAGAGTCTGAGCAGAGAAGGAAGAAGAGAGAAAGAGAATAGCTGAGAGAGAGATCCTTCCACTTGCTGAAAGAAGAAGAAGAGTGAAGCTGCATGTTTGAAACTGCCTAGCTGACTTTGTAAAATGCTTCCAAATTTCACATCTGAAGCTACATTGTACTTCTTTAACTTCGTCCTTTGTGTTTTCTCCTTTGCTTTCCATTTTTCTTTTTCCCTCCCAAAGACTTCTATGTGGGAAAAACTTGTGTGTCTAGCAAGGTGTTCCCGGATCCCTATTCTGGGATTGTGTGTGTTTTTGCTAGTTCCCAGCGTGTGTGTGCGAGGAGGATGTTCCTCGTTGTCAAACTGTGCGACAACTGCTGTATGTGGAGAAATCCACGTGTGTGTGTGTGTCATTTTTCTTATGCAAGAGTGAAGCCTCACCGTGTTGGTGAGGGGTGGACGTAGGCGTGCAGGGTTGCAGATGGACCACCTTAAAAACTCCTTGAGCAGTGGTGCATTTATGTATTTGCTCCATTTTCTCTACCTCCATTCACAGGGATTTAACTTGTCTCCATGATTGTCCTGCATGAGAACGGACTGTAGTGCATTTGCTCACAGTCTGCACATACATACCTAAAAGTTGTTTTCTGCATCTTCAACCGAAAGTACTTGTTCACTATCCTGGGTAGGGATAATTGTTAATTATTTCAGCCAAATTGCTTCCTGCTTGTAAAATTTATTTTGGGGCAAAGTTTTTAGAATATATCTATTCACCTCCCCTCTAGATCCGTTAATATCATCTAATAGTTGGTATCAGAGCGGGTTCCCTAAAGATGTGATCCAACGACCAGGGAAGATCTGATGGGAATGTCCCTCACAACTTTATAGTTGAGGGTCACACTATCAATCGACCCCCATTCTTCGATGGGGAAAATTATACATATTGGACGAACCAGATGGAAGTTTTTCTTCGTGCCAAGGATCATATGATCTGGCGGGTAGTAAGTCAGGGTCCCTTTGAACTACCTGAAGACGAGGACACCTGGACGGCTGACCAGATCAAGAAGTCCACTGTTAACTGGAGTGCGATGAACGTTATGCAATGTGCTATCCATCCTACAGAGTACTCCAGGGTGTTGACTTGCAAGTCTGCATAAGAGATGTGGGATCGACTGTAGCTGATCTATGAAGGAACTTCTGAGGTAAGGGCCACAAAGGCCAACATGCTAATTTCTGACTACGAAATGTTTAAAATGAAGCCTGACGAGTCTATTTCTGAAATGTATGCTAGACTTACCCAACTAACAATCTGTTTAAAATCTTTTGGTAAATAATATTATGACAGTGAATTGGTTAGAAAGATTCTTAGATCTCTCACACCAGCATGGCACACTAAGGCCACTATAATTGAAGACTCGAAGGACCTGTCTGTGATGACAGTTGATGGGCTGATAGGTTCGCTCATGACATATGAGCTCAATCTGAGAAGAAATGAGGAAGACCACAAGAAAAAGAAGCCAGTGGCTCTCAAAGTCTCTAAGAGCACTGACGAGTCCGATGAGGACAAAGAAGATGACATCCCAGAAGCAAGCCTAGGTGATCATGCTCTACTCACTAGGTAGTTTAAAAAATTCCTGAAAAGTCGAGGTAAATTCCAGAGAAAGAAACGATATTCACAGGTAAAAAAACTTTCCAACTTTAAACCTGATCAAATTAAAAAGTCTGATAAAGTCATATGCTATCAGTGCAAGAAACCCGAGAATATGCGAGGAGAATGCCCCGAGATGCTCAAGAAGATGACCAAGGCCAAGGGAAAGAAGCCCAAGGCAATGATTTGCACCTGGAGTGACGACGAGGAGGAAGATGAGAGCTCCTCCGCAAATGAAGATGAGGACAACCTCTGCTTAATGGCAAATGAAGAAGAGGATCAGGTAACCACCCCCTTTGAAAATTTCTCTATTGAAGAATGAGAAGATGCTTACACTATTTGAAAGATATGAAGCCTATAAGAAAGAAAACAAGCATATGAAAAAAAAGATCAATGCGTTGGCTCATGATAATCCAATCAACAAAAAATTGAAAATGAAAAACTAAGAAAATAAATTGAGGAATGTGGTTATGACAGTTCATAATCCAAAAATCTGAAAATGGAGAATGAAAATCTCAGAAAGCTACTTGAAGAAGTCAAACGGAAGTGTCAGGAATATGAAAGAGAGAACAAACTCAGTCTTGAAAAATATGAAGCAATAAAAGCTGTGAATGCTGAGATTCAGAAAAATCTTGAAAAGACTGAAGTTGACTTAAAGAACAAACAGACTACCTTGGAAAACATGGTTCAGGGAAAATCTAACCTAGATGCAGTGTTAGGCACTCGAGTAAATTTTAACAGGGAAGGCTTGGGATTAAATCCCACCAAGAAAAAGGAGTTTGAGGTAACAATAATCTCATTTAATCCGGAGAAAGCTAAAGGCAAGCTAATACTTCAAGAACCTATTCGGAAGTCAGTCCCAAAATCCTCCACTAATAAAAGTCAGAACAATTAGGGTAAAGGGAAAAGCATCAAAGTCACTCTCAATCGACATGATGGCCAGTCAACCGCTCAATAGAGGGCGGCCATACGGCCAAGTCACTAGCAGTCTGGCTATCAAAAATAGGTTGAGTACTCAGGTCGACACAATGGGCAGCCAGGTCGACACACTAGGAAGCTGAGTCGACACAACTTAGCACTTGAATCCCTATAGAATCCAGTCCGACTTGCCTATAGAAAACAACACAAAACAAGAAAAAATCAAGAATATTAGACAACTTTTGGGAGGTATGCTCAGCCTACTCCTGGTCACCGCAGGCCAAACAAGAACCAGATTAGGCCTAAATCAAATAACAATCATAAAAAAAGCAACTGGTGAAACAATGAAAGAAACTTCAACCTTCAATCAAGCATGGGTGTCCACGAAACCAAATTCAACAAATTCAGAAATCAGGACACAAGACCACAATCTAATTGATATTTCGTCAAGCCTGTCTGCCTTGCATGCAATAGATTTGGACATACCAGCCCTCACTGCCCTCTTAATCAAAAGATACAATATGTCAAGCAAGTATGGATTCTAAAATGTTTACTGCATGCTTTCAGCAATGACTGTGGACCTAAATTTACTTGGGTTCCAAAAGTTTCTGTTTGATTTGTTCTGTGCAGAAGTGCCTAGCAGCCCATCACAACAGATGATACTTGGACTGTGGCTGCTCGAGGCACATGATAGGGTATAAAATGAAATTCAGTCAATTTAACAAGAAAGAGGGAGGACAAGTAAGATTTGGAGGTAAAGACAAGGGCAAAATCATTGGCACAGGAACTATTTATAAGAACTCATTCAATTTTATTGAAAATGTCATGCTAGTGGAAGGCCTTGAGCATAATCTGCCCAGCATAAGTCAGATGGGCGACAAAGGTCACAAGGTATTATTCAATGCCAATGAATGTAAAATCTTTGAACAAAACTTTGATTCTGTGAAGTTTGTAGGTCATAGGATAAATAATGTCTACATGGTAGACCTTGATAGTTCATTTTTTAAAAATCTTTTTTTATCTGCCAGTCAACTCAATGATGCATGGCTATGGCATAGAAGGTTAGGGCATGTTAGTTATGGTGTTCTGCACAAACTGGCAAAACATGACATGGTAAAAGGTCTGCCTAAGTTGTCTTTCAAAATGAACACTAAAATTTGTGAAGCATGCTCCCTAGGAAAACAAACCCGAAAATCCTTCAAACTTAGAAATGAGAAACCATCATCTATGCCTTTTGAGTTTCTGCACATGGACCTGTTTGGGCCGACTAGAACAGCCAACAACAATGGAAAACAATTTGGCTATGTTTTAGTTGACGACTTTACTAGGTTCACTTGGATCTTTTTCCTAACCCATTAAAATGATGCTTTCTCTGAATTTCAGAAGTTCGTTAGAAAAATAAAGCAAGAAGGTAAGTTTAGAATTTCTACTATCTTATCTGATCATGGAGGAGAGTTTGAAAACTCTTCATTCTCTGAATTCTGCAATCAAGAAGGATTAATCCACATATTTTCTTCTCCCAGGACCCCAGAACAAAATGGCATTGTAGAAAGAAAGAACCGGACAATTGTGGAGATTGCTCGAACAATGCTGATTGAAAGTCAACTACCAAGGAAATTCTGGGAAGAAGCAGCAAACACGACATGGTACATCATAAACAGGGCCATGGTAAGACCAAGGAGTAAGAAAGCCCCCTATGAAATGTTGAAAGATAAGAAACCCAACTTGGCTTACTTCAAAGCGTTTGGGTCAAAATGTTATATTCACAACAATGATAAATCTGACCTTGACAAATTTGAAGCCAATAGTGACATTGGAATATTTTTAGGGTATTCTAAAACATCTTGTCACGCCCTGAGATATGCAGCGGAATTAAGTCGGGAACGTGAACAGCTGGCAATACGCCTCAAGCTAGCAATATAATCGGAGCGTAATAATACATCCATATAATAGATGAATGCACAAGATCATATACTCAAAATATTCACTTTATTGAAAAATAATGATCAAGGTTACAACGACACTGATCTTTGACTCTCTTTGACTACTAGACTCAATAAAGAGAAAACTTACATAACATGATCAACTTCACCGCCTATTACCGTGAAGGTAACAAGGCTCTTGACTAGACCAGCTATGGCTTCTCTCTAACCATCAATCACTCTCGGACCCGTCACTTGAGTAGTCTGAATCCCCACTAGAATTTCCTGAAAAGGATTGAAAAATTAGGGAATGAGCACACTTGCCCAGTAGGTATCTTCGTATCAACATGAAGGCAATATTAAAGTGATTAACATTCTAGTTCTAGAAGGTAAGATAAAGGAAATGCGATAAGTCATACGAATAAAACCAAAGTAACACTAGTATCAAGGCATGAACAAGATATATGTGAACATGATCAAACAAGATTAAAAATATAGATGTAAGTTTGGCCTTTCATGTAACGAGAATGTACTAGCATGTAACGAGAATGTACTTTTCATAACTATAAAGGCTATGCACTAGAAAGTCATGTAACAAGAATGTAATAATTTCATGATGAGCCTCGTGGTTTTCACCCGTTTATAAAAAAAGTACTCCCGACGTAATGCGATGCTAGTGTTCATCATACCCCATGGTTTGCAGTATGTTTCTAGCCATCCGCTGAGGGGGCTAGTGTCGAGCCCTTGGACACTGTCCGTGCCCGCTCTTGCATCTTCAAGTTATAAATCAAGCTACTTCCACGAGAAATATAAAGTTTGGCTAATAATGTAAAGTTCAAACAATATCTTTATGATAACAAAGATCAAGGTAAGAATGCACCAAATATGAACATGAGACTTCAAGCATGAATTAATGACAAGGTCATGTTATGGGAGAAATCCGATAGCATAACCATACATTCATTACTTTCCATAATTTATCAATGCTTATTGAACATAGTGTTAGGTTCCAGACAATCCAAGGACCATCTAGGAATGGAGTTTAACCAACCTTTGGGTCAAACCATGGGTTGAAGACAAGTTTGACAGAACGCGGTCATTCCTGGACCATTTTTTGAAGTCACAGTCAAGTCAAGATCGCTTTTAGATAGGGTCGACGCAAGAAGGAAAAGGGTCGACGCAGCAGCACTTGCAGGAGAAACGCGGTCACGGGCCAACCACTACTAGAAGTAGGCGATCACCTGAGGGCCGCGACTAGTTCAGAGTGCAGGAAATTGTGAGAAACTCAAGTGCTTTCTAATCCATTGGGTTTTTAGGGTACAACCAGCTCGGCGTCCTAGTGGGAATCTAAGGCTCGCGGAGACTTACGGAGGCCTTGAAACATGATCACCTAGTCCGGCGGAAGGAATATCCGACGGAGAGGATCACAAGTCCAAGAGGTGTGCCTATCAAGTGCGTGTGTAACTAATAGCAACGTACTAGAATGCACGCTATATGTGAGTTATAAAATAGAAATAAGGTGAGAAAGGAACGTGCCAAAACATAGATCAAAGTGCAATCAATACATGAAAATTCCTTTAAGTACAAAACTATATGGTTTTGACATGAAATTAGCATAAGATTTAAAATAGTTTCTAAAACATGAAGGTCATGAAATCTACCATGATTGATGCACAATATAACCAATATTATGAATATAAAGAGATAATTAGGAATATGACCTAATTACTTAGGCTTATGATATATTTATAAGGGCTGATCTACGTTCTGTTTAGGGTTAACAGAAAATAGAAAGCGGTCAGGTGAGAACCGCCTCTTGAAAGTAGCGGTCGATCTGAGACCGCCTTCTGGAAGAAGCGGTTTCTAAGGAACTGCCTTCTATCTGTAACAGACAGAAGTAACAGTCCGTCGTGTAGGGCCTATCTAGGGTCATAAATGCATAGAAACCATGAAGAATAGAAGTATAACTTATGGGAACATGCTTGGAACGTCAAAGGTGCATGGGAAGACATGAATCCTGCTAAAATTCTTATCTTTTAGTTACAAGGTGCAGGGCTAATATGCAGAGAAAAGCATGCAAGCGCAGTCATGGGAAAACATTAAATACTTAATGTAGAAAGCATGAAATTGAGCAAGATCAGAGGGCTTCTAATCCTAACTTGATGTTTTAGCCGTTCATGAGATAACCAACCTTTGGGGTTGCTCCTAGAGTTCAAAATTTTGACTGGAAGACAGTGCTGGTTCTTGCACATCCTGCGTAGAACCAGCAAGTTCCCGACCTTCTAACTTCTTTACCTCTCGACCTAAATTCATGAGATTTGGAGGGTGATTAGAAGACATAAAGGGGAATAATTAACTTTTAAGACTCAACTTGAAATTACCTCGGTTAGGGTTCCTAAATCTCTGATCCTTCTAAGAGAAACTCACTTGTTCCTGTACGGTCTGCAGAAGAACATCAACTTGCAGATCCTCTAACTCTCGGGATGCTTGATCTCCTATCACGAAATTTGGAGGAGGGTTAGACAATACTAAATGGAATAAGAAGTTCTAAACGACTGACGTAAAATACCATAATCTTGCCATCGGACCAGGTGAGCCAAAATGAGGGTTCGTGCAGGTCGATTTTGGGTCCTATTTATAGGGTTTAGCCTAGGGCTGAGAGATTAGACCAACTAGGAGTCCTATAAGTCATCCATTCAATCCCCCAAGAGTCCTAGATGGGTTTACATGCCAGAATACTTCGATCCTAGGTGATTAGGATGGGAAAAGTCCAAGCTTTTCATGCATCTCTTAACTCTAGTTTTGGAATCAGAACGCTGGGAACCGCCTTTATCAAGTCGTGGTCGCACGAATGACCGCGACTATCTTGGGCGTCAGAATTTGAATTATATTCAAATTCCTCCTATAATTATCTCATAATTATCTATTTAAATTAGGGAAATTATCCTTTCATGTTTCTAGAATTGGGCTTGGGCCAAAAAGCCTTAGAACTAGATTTATGGGTCTAGTTTAAGTGGGCTTAGCCCTTTGGTTAATACTTGGCCTTCAAATTAATTTACTTAGCCCATAATTGACTTAATAACCCATTAAACCTTTTTAAATGTTTAATAATTCTATTTAATTCCTAGAAAATTTCAAAAAAATATGGTACTTACCAGGGTTGTTACACCCTCCCCCCCTTAAAAAGAATTTGGTCCCCGAATTTATTGCATGGGTTTTATGGAGAGTGTACTTACAATCAAATAGTTCCAAAAATCTCTTGCGCATAACTTTTTCTATTTCCCATGTCGACTCTTGATCAGTATTTTTATTCCATCAGGCTTTTACCATGGGAATGATTTTATTCCGAAGTTGACGCACTTCTTGATGAATTATTTTGATTAGCTTTTGCTTGTATGTCATTGTAGATGGATTAATCTACTCCCCCCCTTAACTAACCATGCATGTATATGAAGAAATCATAGAAGTATGAACAAGGGGGGTAATGAATAGAAGAACTGACCGTGATCGCCACCAAGGATTAACAACGCCAAAGGATGAAGAAGGGTAAAGAACGGCGCCGTGTACCTTGGAAAGAAAACTTGATCGCGCTTGACAAACGAGGTGCGGGGAACTTTGTGGATTCAAACCTCCTCTCCTTCCAGCCGGTTAGAGGAAAAGGGCCTCATGTTGTATTCATGTTCTCCTGCAAAACAAAGCCAAAACAAGGACAAAAAACCCATTAGAACATGCATGTGTAACATCAATCCCGCAGTGATAAATTAGGGGTAGAAATTGAGGACAAACTCACCGGGGGGAGGTTTTTAACCCCTATGGAAGGGTGGAAATAATATGTGTGTGTATTGTGCATGCATGAGATTTAAAATCACGAGATTTGATTGAGAAAATAGAGAGAAATCATCGATGCAAAATGGGGGAAAACGCATATGTAACAGAAAAGTGCAGAAAATTGTGATGATTTGTGATTTTAAGAGGAAGAGAACTAAGAATATAGATCATGAAATCAAGCCCAGAAGGATGCAATGGAAAGCTAATACTTCCCTCTTCAAGTCAAGGTCGAAGTTGTGAGTTGGAATTGCAGCATGGCTTCGCCCCGAACCAAGAAAGAGGCCCCCCGTCGCGACTGTGAACTGGGCAATTTTTATAGAGTTTTGTAAGAAAGTCTCATCTTCTTATCACGATTCCCGGAGATATAATCCAAGATAAATCGAGTTTTCTGGATCAAACTCGAGATAATACTAAGAACAAGAGATAGGAACAAACGGGGATCAATTCGGAGGAGGATTCTAGAAGATATGGCCCTTGGAAGGTAGCCCCGTCGCACTAGAAAATAGAGTTTTAGTTGTACCGGGATGCTTAAATCCCGATCTTACGACTCAGATCTCGAGAGATATAGCCAATGAAAATTTGATTTCTATGAAGCAAATTCAAGATAATACAAAGGGCTAGAAGTAGAAAAAAATGGGGATCAATTTGGATAAGAACTGAAGAAGTTATGGGCTCTGCAAGATAGGCCCGTCACGTAATTTTCGGGGCAGAGTCTAGCATAAATTGGACTCTCAGTTATGTGTAACGGTCTATCGTAGGACCGCCACATGTGCTCTGACGGTCTAGGGTAGGACTGCCACGCTCTAGGGGTCAAACGGGGTGATTTCGGGCAAGTTTGGGTGTGACGCACCTATGCTAGACCGTCACATGTGCTCTGACGGTCTTACGATAGACCGCTACATGTGCTGTGACGCACCTACACTAGACCTTCACACCGATGAAGGAAAATTCTGGGCAGACTGCGCGTGACTTTAGAAATTGAACCGTATCTCTCAAACGGAGCAGAACTAGCGAAAGTGGTAGATGAAGAAATTGTAGATAACTGAGAGAGGAACAATTTTCATGAAGAAAGTAAGATGAGAAAATGATCAGAAGAGGGAGAACATGGTGCTAGAAGAGATAGAAAGAATTCTGAACAGCATAGCACACTAGAAAAATGCGAATAGCTCACAAACGGGGCAGAACTGGCCAACGGCGTAGAAGAATAAATTGTAGATCTTTGAAAGATGAACAACTTTGGTGAATACATGTTTTTGAAAAAAAGAACATAAGGAGATGAAAAATGACCACTTTTAGGACTGCACAGCGGGAGAGAGCCGATTACTTGAGGGAAGCCGGCCTAAATGGGCCGTAAGTTGACTTGGAAGCCAGAATTTGATAAGATAAGCTCCAGGGCTCTAGGAAATCATGATCTCCAAGATTCAAAGGATAGGAAACAATGAAAATGGGCTCGAAATCCATCTAAGAAAGGCCCCAAAATAATGGCTAATTCGAGACATCAAAAATGATGAATATGAGAAATGACGCAACTTGCGGGCTAAAACGGGTGTCAACAGATGCCCCTCCTTGATGTCCGCTTTGCAAGGGAACGGGCGAAAGCGACGTGGAGGCAAAATAGAAAGGAGATGGAGCGAAAGCGACATGAAATGGAGATGAAGCGGAGATGAAGTGGAGAGAACTGATAAGCGGGCATCAAGGTAAAAAGACACTTGTCACAACCAACAAGTGACAGGAATTCTCCCGAAAATATCGAACTAACCACCTGAAATGGATGACAAGGATGAGACATGTCTGGAGAACTAAACTAAAGGAAAGGAAACACGACCAGCCTCATTGGGGACACAATCCACGGATAATGAGTGGGTCGAAAGGAACACAGCATAAGAGCTGGAAAAAGGAAGATAAGATTGAGATAAAATCCAGATAGGAATCACGCTGGCTAAACAGACCGAGCGGCAAGATCAGAGAAAACGTTCAAATTCAGAGTGGAATGAAGAATCTCTTATCCAAGAGAGCTTAAGTGCAATAAACCATTGCTGAGGAGAAATCGTTGAATGGATCACGAGGCATGAATGCTCAAAATGACATGATGCATGCTGGGCTAAAATAAAGAAATCATCAAAACGAATGCAAAGAAAGATAAAATAGAAAGTACTCAAGGATAATATTGCTAGACTGTGCCAAGACGGGGTCAAGAGTCTTCTTGCAACCACGGTGTGCGAGACAGAGTCTATCATCCCCCACCTGACTCAACCGAGCGGCCTATCCAACGATTAACCGTATGATCCGAGATCATCATCATTTTTGTTAAAGTGGAACATCAGATCCTAGAACACACGGGTAACCAGTCGATCCTTGAGAGGCTATAATAACGTAGATACCATATAGTAATGCAACAATGAGCAGCGATAGAGAGCCATACCTGACTTACCTGTCAAGCGAAACGGCATCTTTTTAGATTTTTCAGATTTTTTTTGATTTTTATGGATTTTCAAATAAGACAACAACAATATGAATGACCATGATAAACAAGCATGAACGAAAGATAGCATAACACAACGATTAACTGAACGACCGACAACACAACAAAACATAACGATCAAACGAATGGAAAACAACACAACAAGACGAACAAGCACATATGCCATGGCATGAACAAACCACACGTATGCAAGATGAACGTGGGAGACAAGACAACAATGCTGTGAGATAACACACAGTTGGGACAAGAACATGAGGGATGACCACACGGTTGGGACAACACACGAGATATAGAAGGACGACTAACAACATATGCAAGACAACTAACAACACGTGGTGAAGAACAAAATAACATATGTGGGACAACACGGTGGGACATAGACACGGCGAGACAATGACACGGCGAGACAAAGGACATAAACAAATATGCCCTTCAATCAAAACCCAAGATCAGAATGAAGCAGAACCGCCAGGTTCATAATCGTGAGGTAAAGTCCTCTCATATAGATATGATCATTGCAAACAAAAGCTGAGAAGGACACACGCTTCAGAATAGATCGAGAGATATGAATGATGAAGAGAACATATCAGAAGATGTGGACAGAGACAGAGCACAAAGATATAGCAAGGAATGCCTGAGTACCTGCAACCTACACACTTAGCAAACAGATTACGTATCTATTCTCAAAATAAAATATAAAAGATAAATATTTTTAGATTTTTCAATTTTCTTGATTTTTTAGATTTTGAAAATATTTAATTTTTTTATTTTATTTGAACAATATTTCATTTTTTTGGATTTTTGACAATATCTCATTTTTTTAGATTTTTGACAATATCTCATTTTTTTGGATTTTTGACAATATCTCATTTTTTTTGGATTTTTGAAAATATCTCATTTTTTTGAATTTTTGACAATATCTCATTGTTGTTGGTATTTTGGATTAGCAATCCGCAGCACCCAAAGACATGCTCGAACTACTGGCCAGGGATCACCGTCCCTCCCCTCTCATTAAAGACTTCCCTTGAGTAGGGCGTACATGTGAGGGTGGCTTACCACAACCAACTGCCTCTAAAGAATGGTGCCCCTACTAAGGCCATACCCGGGATACAACCCATCCTAAGAGGGAGGAGTAGAAGAAAAATTGGAGACACGCTTTATGTAGGATGTGAGACATCAGGACTTGAAATCCTTCCAGGGCACCACCCCTCAAAGAGTAGGTCTGTTGCACCGGGGCTTTGTGTCTTTAATTTTGAGACCCATATTTACCAGGCACGCATGCGACCGGGCTCATGACGCCCCGCGGGGAACTGTATTGCCACTCTTGCCATGCCTTTGATTCAATATTTTCCTTTGATGCATCATTGATTTTCTTTTTTGACAACCCTTGTTTGGCTAGATTTAGCATGAAAGCTCACTTTTAAGGGTTAAGACTGCCCCTATTTGAGACCTCTCTCGTATTAGGGAGCGCCAAGGTTGGTCATCTCATCCATCAATCTCTTGCCCATGCACTTGGCCGAGCAGAGAAGAGAAAAAGACCTTTGTGCATACCCAAAGTATGGCCAAAGCAGCAACGGTGTTGCTCAAAGAGATCGGCGATGGCTCACCGTGTAGTGTGTGAAAAACCCATGCTCAAAGGTCACCCTCAACGATCGGGGAAAGAACTAGACTCCGAGCGCGGAGCTATCACTGGCCTAAGGATGCTGCAGAAGCGAACTCATTTTAAATGAACTAAGCAAATTTCTAAAAGCCACTTAACCATGTTGAGGAATAGCATTATAACCATGTGCAGAAACAATAATGGAAATAAAAGCATGTTTCTTTGCTCAAAATAAAGATACCTTTGCAAATCCATGGCGTGAAAACCGACATCCTGAAGCGATCTCGATCATCGAGCTTTGAGGAGCGCGAGTAGCTTTGTATTCCTTGCTTGTTAGGATAAAGGATGAAAGGAGAGCAAATGATTGGATTCCTCGACACAGAGGAGTGGCAGACATCATACTGGACGAAGAAGGGATAAAAAGGAAGAGAGACGAGGGCTAGAACTCCCTCGTTAAGGCACTAAGGTCCTGATAACAAGGAACCAGATACAGAATAAACCAGATTAGCTGAGATCAAGGCGGACTAAAGTCTCGAAAAAAACATGAAAAAGGGCAATGACCCTGAAAGGGTGAAGAAGAATGAGTAGAAAGATGAGAAAGAGAATCATCTGACATGATCGGAGAAAGAGAATGGTAGACATCCGACAGGGTCGGAGAAGAAGAATGAGGACCACCCGATAGAGTCAGGGAAGGAGAATCATAGACACCCGACAAGGTCGGGGAATAAGAAGGAGAACCCAGGGATACCGGAGGAGAAGAACTGGGAGATGTTCCGAGATTGGGATGATAAGAGGGCATAGGCCGAGGCCCAGAATTGTGAGAGGAGGGAAAATTCAGAGACTCTGGATGGGAAGAAGAGAAATGGGGGTTTGCGGACCCGGGAAGAGAGGAGAAGATGATAGTAGCAGGATCTGAAGTGGGAAGATACACCACCCAAGGGTGGGAACTGAGTAGAAGGAAGGATGAATGAAAAGAAGGGGAGGAAGAGGTGGACCCCTGAATGCACAATTGAAGGCTCTTGCACCTGTGCCGCCGCCTCTTCTTAGCTGAAATTGGCTTGAAATGGACCCGCCTAGTGCGGGCTTGAATCCTTGGGCACCTTGTCTTGCAATATCTTCTCAAATAGCGAGCCCATCCAGCAGACGGCCTTGCCCGACTATGGACATGCAGCTTCATCGGGGAGGTTGCTCCTAGACACCCGACGCTAACAACATTAGACGGACATTCTTGGATAGATAATTCCTTAAAATGTTGCATATCATGGAACCATGGAGTCTTGTTACTTGGCATAAGTAGCATGAGATTTGGCAGCTCCACTCGGCAATCAGACTTGAAGCGTAACTCCCTTGCTAGAAGAGACGGGTGGAGCTGAGGGAGAGTAATACACGGTGTTGACATGGCCGGCTTGCTAATAAACCGAGGAAGATTGCATAACAAGTGCATAATATCCCCATAAAGTGTAGAAGATATGGCCAATTGCCCCTTGAACATAGAATCCATAATCTGCTTGGCGGCCGTATGCGTTAGCACAACACGGGTAGAGAACCCTTCTTGGCCTATCATCTGAATGGCAATAGAGAGAGGAGAAATAATAGCATGAACGGTGAACTCTCCGGTGAGCAAAGAGATTGCCACCGGCCTTGCTCGGGAAGAAACTGGCATCAACTCAAGGGAACTCTTCTTGTCAACCGTCTTCACTAGGAGTGTAGGCTCAACATCCCCAAAATAACCAGGGACCAGGATGCGGATCGACATTAGGCAAATGAAGTCTTGAATCTTGAAATGCACGACCGACATCGAATCATATGACTTGGCTTATTGTCTCCCTGGGGATTAGACCCAAGGGGCACCATGGGTAATGCACACCCGCTCCGTGGGGTGGAAATAGGTGGAAGAATGGGGATAGGAGTAGGTTTAGAAGACGCGGGGGTTTCAATGGGTATGGTGTGTTTAGGTGGTGGCAAAGGTAAGGGTGGAGGTATGACTTGCTCGGGCGAGGGCGGCAAAGGCAAAATTTGCTCAGGCTCGATCAAAGGTGATGGCGGGGGTGATGGAGGTTTAGGCAATGGTAAGGGTGGTGGAGATGGTGTAGGCAATTGAGAGGATGGTGGAGATGGTGATGTGGTCGATGGAGGTAGTGGACATGGCAAGGGTGAAGGAGGGGGTTGTGGCACCCACCGTCGACGTATCGACACAACGCACCGAACGACATTGGGGGTGGAAGTAGTGGTGGAAGAAGTAGAAGAAGGGGAGGTGGCACTAGCCTGAGCAGAGGCTTGGGTTTTTGGAGGTTGCAGTGATTGGATAGGAGATAGCGAAGGTAACAGAGTAGGCGAGGTAGTAGGTGATGGAGCGGGTTTAACGCTAGACGAAGAATCACTGGGGTGCCCCCGGTCTTGTCGAGATGGAGACGGCTGCTTGGGCGGTGCTTCTTGTTGCTGCTGCTTGCTGCGGAGATCTAAAACAACTTGACGCATGGCGGCCCAATCAATCCTTTTATTATCTTCCAGGTCATAAACATACTCTCGGAACTCGGGACAATCCTCAACCAAATGCCCCTGCTGGCGGTGAAAATCACAATATTGAAGCATATTCCCGACCGCGGGTTGGCAAGGCACAGCCGGAGAGAGCGGCAACGCGTGAGCGGCCATCAAAGCCCTAAAAATGTCGGTAAAGCACTTCGATAATGGAGGACAAGGAGTCCGCTTTGGGCAAGGCAGATGCCGAGGGGTATGAGGTGGTGGAGATGGTTGTGGAGACGGAAGTGAATGTTGCGTGGGCAATAGTGCTTGGCCGGCGGAGGAGGGATTTGGTGAAGGCATACGTGGAACGGAGTGGTGAGGTATGTAGACGGCATCCACCTGCTCGGGATGTAGTGTGACCTTGACCAGGGGTGGAAATGAAGACAGGTATGCGGACGCAGGAGGCTGACTCATGGAAGGTTGATATGCGGAGGCGTATAGGTATGTATAGGCGAGGGGTTGGCTCATGGAGGGATATGTGGCGGAAGGCTGAATCATGGCGGGCTGACTCATGGGAGCGTAGGGTTGGCACGTGGTGGGTGAATGTTGATATGTGGAGGTGGATGGTGGAGACTCGGGGTCAAGGGAATCTTGGATTTGTTGGCGAATGAAGCGGGCTCGGCTGTAAAGTTGTTACCAGGAGGTGATGTCGTTGAGGGCTAAGATAAACTGATACTCGGGCGCGGCATTAGATATCAGCATCTTGATTTGCTCTCTCTCTAGAATGTGCCCTGGGACCTGCGCGGCAAGGCGACGCCAACGGTCAGTAAAGGGGCAGAACCCCTCGTCGGGCTTCATCATCTCATGGGCCAGATCCACAATAGAGTACTTGGGCCCAACCTGGTCTTGAAACTGCTGAATAAACCCCTCTTGTACAGCTTGAAAATTCACAACTTGCTCTTGCGGAAGAGAGAAGAACCAATCCCGAGCTGGGCCTTCCAATGACAGACCAAACAGATAAGCCATCAAGTGTTGGTCATGTCGAAATTGGGCCGACTCATAAACAAACTCCTTCAAGTGCACATACGGGTCACCGACTCCACTATAACAGCGATATGTGAGAATTTGTGATGGAGGTGGGAGCCGAAGACCTTGGAAAGCGAATGGAACACTTAAAGAGCATTTAGGATCGATCCGACGTTGAAGCTCATCAAGTTGGCATTGAGTTTGAATAATCATCTCTTGGGTAGGGAGAGATCGAGAAGAATATGGGCCAGCTTGAGCAAGAGGATGTGAATTCGGACCAGTATGATGATAATGGGCCGGATAAGAGGATCCGGGCTGAGAAGAAGAAGGGCCCATTCCAGGATTAGAAGGATATGTGGGCCTGGAAGAATCATGAGCATAACGACCCATTGGGCTGACAACATAAGGAGAAGAAGAATGAGTCCCATTAGAAAAGTAAGGCCCATTAGGAGAATGGGGCCCGTTAAGATGATGAGGCCCATTAATGAGAGAAGAAGGCCCATTAAGAGAAGGAGGCCCATGAAGACGAGATGCAATAAGATGTTGGGCCTGGGCCGGATCCATTTGGCGAACAAGGCTTGAAAGATGGGCCATGAGATTAGCCTGTTCCTCGGAGGGATCAGAGGGACCACGGGAAGATGGGCCCGCGCGGGAAGAGGATTCCACGCAGGAATGGGAAGAAGATTGGAAAAAAGAATGATACAAGGGGTTAGAATGATACTCCATGAGGGCAAATGGAGACTTAATACAAGGATATCAAGGAGAATACAAGTAGAGAAGCAATGGCTTAATGGGCTTGAGAACAAGGGGGGCTGACCCACTAATGCAAAGATGAATGGACGACGGACGAAGGGACAATAGACTAGATAATAGACATACAAAATGGGGTAACCTAAGTGGGCCTAACAATGACGAAACATGTGAATGCAACACAAAACACCACTAATGGGCTTGGACAAGCCCAAACAAAACAAACAATGCAATGTGAGAGTTTTGACCAAGTCAAACAAGTTGATATGATGTGAAATATTTTAGAGATTTTAATAGACCTTTTAATGATTTGAATTAATAATAATTCTCTCAAGATAGGAATCCTATGGGAATAAGGTCCAAATTTTGGGTTGACTAAGGTTAACTCCCTCACACTTATGCAAATGCAAGCCTAAGGGGTGGAAAGGTACAACCGGCCCGGTGTCCGTGTGGGAATCCACGGCTCACGGGGACTTATGGAGGTCCCGGATAAGATCACCTAGTCGACTCCAAGGAATATGGAGGCGAGAGGATCACTTACCAAGGTAGGAAATGCAATTATGATATGCAATGTATGGCCCTATGTGCACCGGAGTGCATGCAAATTCTAGCTTAAAACTAGAAAATCAAGACTAGATTAAACTATGCAAACATGATCCAAATAAGATAAAGAGTGTATGGATGGAAAGATAATACAAAGGTCTGCACAACGGGCCCAAGAACAGATCAATCTGATCCTGGGAGGTCAATCAAATCATTGAGCAAAGTTATCCCCGTGAACCTGTGCGCAGACCACATGTAGATTTTATGTACAAAATGGTAAAATGGTGACAATTTTTAACTAAGCAAATGAGACCCAAATGATGCAAATAAGCTATGGATGGAAAGACAATACAAAGGACTATCCAATGGAACAAAAATCAGTGCAATCAGACACCGGAAAGGCAGTCAAACCACTGAGTAAAGATGTACCTATGAACCTGTCCCTGAGCCGGCCTGCAGAACTTATGCACAAAACTTAAAAAGTTGGACAATATTAGAATATGCAAATGTTAACCAAATGATGTAAATGATATATGTATGGAAAGACAATATAAAGGGCTATCCAACGGAAGAAGAATTAGCATAATCGGACATCGGGATCAAAAGTTATGTCTCGATGAACATGGCCATGTGAGCATGCGCACAGGACTGCCAGAATCTTTAACGGTCTACCAAATGACCATTACATGACCATGACGGTCTACCATAAGCACGTCACACAACTAGAGCTCGTAAAACACCAAAAATAGTAGGAGAATGGAGGAAATATCACCTAAACATGAACATGCACCCACCCAACCTACAAAAGAGCATGAAAACAAGCGTGATAGGCATTGGTTGTCCCACCGTGATCGCCAAAAAATAAGGATGTAGATGGATTAATCTACCCCCCCTTAACTAACCATGCATGTATATGAAGCAATCATAGAAGTATGAACAAGGGGGGTAATGAATAGAAGAACTGACCGTGATCGCCACCAAGGATTAACAACGCCAAAGGATGAAGAAGTGTAAAGAACGGCGCCGTGTACCTTGGAAAGAAAACTTGATCACGCTTGACAAATGAGGTGCGGGGAACTTTGTGGATTCAAACCTCCTCTCCTTCCAGCCGGCTAGAGGAAAAGGGCCTCACGTTGTATTCATGCTCTCCTGCAAAATGAAGCCAAAACAAGGATAAAAAACCCATTAGAACATGCATGTGTAGCATCAATCCCGCAGTGATAAAATAGGGGTAGAAATTGAGGGCAAACTCACCGGGGGGAGATTTTTAACCCCTGTGGAAGGGTGGAAATAATATGTGTGTGTATTGTGCATGCATGAGATTTGAAATCACGAGATTTGATTGAGAAAATAGAGAGAAATCATCGATGCAAAATGGGGGAAAACGCATATGTAGCAGAAAAGTGTAGAAAATTGTGATGATTTGTGATTTTAAGAGGAAGAGAACTAAGAATATAGATCATGAAATCAAGCCCAGAAGGATGCAATGGAAAGCTAATACTTCTCTCTTCAAGTCAAGGTCAAAGTTGTGAGTTGGAATTGCAGCATGGTTTCGCCCCGAACCAAGAAAGAGCCCCCCCGTCGCGACTGTGAACTGGGCAGTTTTTATAGAGTTTTTGCAAGAAAGCCCCATCTTCTTATCACAATTTCCAGAGATATAGTCCAAGATAAATCGAGTTCTCTGGATCAAACTCGAGATAATACTAAGGACAAGAGATAGAAACAAACGGGGATTAACTCGGAGGAGGATTCTAGAAGATATGGCCCTTGGAAGGTAGCCCCATCGCACTAGAAAATAGAGTTTTAGTTGTACCAGGATGCTTAAATCTCGATCTTACGACCCAGATCCCGAGAGACATAGCCAATGAAAATTTGATTTCTATGAACTAAATTCAAGATAATACAAAGGGCTAGAAGTAGGAAAAAATGGGGATCAATTTGGAAAAGAACTGAAGAAGTTATGGGCTCTGCAAGATAGGCCCGTCGCGTAATTTTTGGGGCAGAGTTCAGCATAAATCGGACTCTCAGTTATGTGTAACGGTCTATCATAGGACCGCCACAAGTGCTCTGACGGTCTATGGTAGGACTGTCACGCTCTAGGGGTCAAACGGGGTGATTTCGGGCAAGTTTGGGTGTGACGCACCTATGCTAGACCGTCACATGTGCTCTGACGGTCTTACGATAGACCGCTACATGTGCTGTGACGCACTTACACTAGACCTTCACACCGATGAAGGAAAATTTTGGGCAGATTACGCGTGACTTTAAAAATTAAAGCGTATCTCTCAAACGGGGCAGAACTAGCGAAAGTGGTAGATAAAGAAATTGTAGATAACTGAGAGAGGAACAACTTTCATGCAGAAAGAAAGATGAGAAAATGATCAGAAGAGGGAGAAAATGGTGCTAGAAGAGAGAAAAAGAATTCTGAACAGCACAGCACACTGGAAAAATACGAATAGCTCACAAACGGGGCAGAACTGGCCAACGGCGTAGAAGAAGAAATTGTAGATCTTTGAAAGATGAACAACTTTGGTGAAGACAATATTTTAAAAAGAGGAACAGAAGGAGATTAAAAAGGACCACTTTTAGGACTGTGCAGCGGGAGAGAGCCGATTACTTGAGGGAAGTCGGCCTAAATGGGCCGTAAGTTGACTTGGAAGCCAGAATTTGATAAGATAAGCTCCAGGGCTCTAGTAAATCATGATATCTAAGACTCAAAAGATAGGAAACAATGAAAATGGGCTCGAAATCCATCCAAGAAAGGCCTCAAAATAATGACTAATTCGGGACATCAAAAATGATGAATATGAGAAATGACGCAACTTGCGGGCTAAAAACGGGTGTCAACAGTCATATCCTCCTGAATCACCAGATCCTCATGACTTATAATATGGAAAGGGTCATAGACGTACCTTTTGAGCATTGAGACATGAAATACATCGTGGACTCCTGCTAATTGAGGGGGCAAAACTATCCGATATGCGACCTCGCGAACCCTTTCAAGAATTTCAAAAGGGCCTATATATATACGGAGTGAGCTTGCCTTTGATGCCAAATCTTCGAATATCTCAACCTAGAGAAACCTTGAGAAACACATGGTCTCCCACTTGAAATTCTAAGTCTCATCTTCTATTGTCAGCATATGACTTTTGTCTATCTTGAGCCATCTGGAGTCTCTCTTGAATAAGTTTTACTTTCTTGGTAGTATCCCGGATGATTTCAGGGCCTAGAAGTGGTTTTTCTCCAACTTCATTCCAGCAGATAGGTGAGTGGCAACTTCTTCCGTATAATGTATCGAATGGTGCCATTTATATACTAGCTTGGTAGCTATTGTTATAGGCAAATTAAACTAGAGGCAAATGGTCTTGCCAACTCCCACCAAAATCAATAACACATGTCCTGAGCATATCTTCTATCACCTGATTTGTCCTTTCAGTTTGACCATCTGCTTGTGGGTGAAAAGTAGTGCTAAAGTTGAGTCGGGTCCCTAAGGAATGTTGTAGATCCTTCCAGAATTGTGATGTGAAATGAGGGTCTCGATCAGAAATAATAGTGACAGGGACACCATGCAATCTAACAATTTCCTTCATGTATAAGGCTGCTAATATATCCACGGACCATCGACTTTTGATAGGTAGAAAATGTGTAGATTTCATCAATCGGTCTATGATCACCCATATACCATCATGTCCACCTCTTATCTTTGGCAGACCCATGATGAAATCCATCCCTATGCTCTCCCATTTCCATTCAAGAATTTCTAAGGGATGTAATTTACCAGCGGGTTTTAGGTGTTCCGCCTTGACTTGCTGACAAGTGAGGCAGCGTGATACAAAGTCCGCTATCTCTCTCTTCATGTTGGGCCACCAGAAATTCTTTTTTAAATCTTGATACATCTTGGTAGCACCAGGGTGAATAGCATATCTTGTCTTATGAGCTTCTTCCATAATGAGCTTCTTAGTGTCGGCATGATCCGACACACAAATCTGACTCTTGAACAATAGCCTTCCATCGGTCGAAACAGAAAATTCCGGCTGGTGATCAATATTAGACTTGATCTCCACCAGCATAGGGTCATTTTCTTGTAACTTGACTAGGTCTTCAATTAATGTAGGTTGTGACCGGATATTAGCAATAATACCCCTTTCTTCTTCTACATCAACATCAAGATTCAAATTTGCAAGATCTTCTATAAGATTTGTCATACCGTTCCCTAGGCTTGCTAGAGTCGCCAGTGGTGTAATGCCCTGGATTCTTATTGGATTCTTATTGGGTCTTTCGGACCCTTTTCGGAGAGTTTCGGATCGCTTTTGTGGGTCCTGAGTTGAGTTTTCTGATCCACGCTGGTTTTTCTCTCGTACTAGTTACGGAACCCTGTGGTGAGTTTAGTTCTCAGTTCATCGATTCGTGGACACCGTATTGCGATATACTCTTCAAGGTGATCGTTTTGACTATTTTTGCGTATTTTTCTGAATTAGTGGATTTTCGGGCTAATAATTGAATTTTCAGAAATTAGGAGAAATCCTAATTTTCTTTCTATTTATTTTCCTTCCACCTCTCTCCTCCCTCATTTCTCTCATCTCTTTCTCTCTCTCGTTCTCTCTCGTCTCTGGGTCTCTCGGCGCGGGGTGCACACCATTGCGGAGTTGGCCGAGGCGAGGACGCGATGGAGTGATCGGGACGCGGGATAGAGCGACGGTTTGAGCGTGGCGTGGCGCGATCCCTCGATGGATTCCGAGATCGGCGCGGTTCGTGATTTGGCATTTTCGGCGCGGTTTAGTCGCTTTGACGCATGGTTTCTTCGGTGGAGGTAGGGAGACGGATCACCTACGCTTCTTGCATGTTTCCCCTATAATTTCATGTTGTTCGGTGCTAGAACGGGCGAGTTTGGACCTGTTTAGGTAAAATCGTAGTTTTGGGAGTTCGTAGGGTTCGTCGAAAAACGGCGACGATTTTTAGATCGGTTGGTATCAATGGACTCCCCGGAATGTCAGCATTCCAGATCCACTGATTTCGTGTTGTTTGGTTGTCATTTGGGGCCGGTACGAGTCCGAGAACCCCGGTGACTCATTTAGGGTCGATTCGATGGAATCACCAGTTTCTTACCGTTTCTTGGTCGATTCGACTCCCGTTGGAGTCTAAATGTGTATATCATTGTTCTGCGACGTTTTGGATGTTTCCCCTTCGATCGGGATCGAACAGGGTGTGGTTTAGGAATTTTGGGCGCGGTCCAGCTGGTTTCCCGTCGTGACCGATCGACCGCCACGGGCCTGCCGGTCGACCGACCGGCACTCGTGCCAGTAGGCCGGTGGGCCTATCGGTCCGGTCGACCGACCACCCAGGGCCGGTTGACCGACCCTGTTAGGTCGACCGACCCCAGGGGTCAGGTCAACCGAAATTCACTTGTTTTGACTATTTTGAGTCCCGGTCGGTCCGGTTGAGACCCAATGACCGACCTATGGCCTCGTAAGTGTCCCAGACACCCTGTGGGTCCCGTGTCCATGTTTCTGGGGTGTCGGGAGGTGCCGTGTTACCTCGATTAGCATGCCCAAAGGCATGCATGTTTCGAGCTTTGTGTTACGCTCGATCGAGTTGCCGTGAGTCGGTGTGAGTGTGGTGGGGTTCCCTCGCATGTGAGTGGCCTTCCGTGAGTTCCCGTCTTGAGGGAATGGTCTCAGTGGCCTGTGGTCTACCTTGGTATTCATGTTACCGTGGTATTAGACCTAGTTATGATTTAAGTCGGTTGGCCTTGGCGGCCCAACCCCCATGCGTTTCTTCGCTGTAGCGTGCCTTCCTTAGGCCGCTACGAGTCGTTTGTCTTAGGTCAATATCTTAGGGCGGTTAGTGTGGCGGTTGTCTCTTGGACTGCCTAGTCCGTGTAGCGTGTCTGTCATCGACCGCTTGGTGGTTCGTTGGGCAGGTCAGCTGGAGTTGACTGAGTCTAGTGGTTCGTCCTTGACCGCTACAGTCGCCTCGTGACCCTACCCCTGACCGCCAGTGTTCTTGTCTCTGTGTGCATAGCGGTTTCCTCCTTGACTGCTTGGTTTCCCTAGCAGCTAAATGATGGATCGTTTATGCCCAGAGTATCGTTTCCCGTCATTTCGATTTCTGTATATCTTTGCTTGACCTTGTGGTTTGCCGTTCCCGTGGATATCTTTTGATGTCCTAGGAGGGCTAAGACCGTGTTAGGAGGTAGCCAGGAGTTTTCTTGTTTGAAGTAGGATTTTCTTTCCTACTGTAGAATCAACATTGTTGGGGTTCCGGTCAACCCGGGGTGACCCAGTGGTTGACATGTAACCTTGAGTGTCTCGGCGGTTCTATCCAGTTCGAGACGTGGTTCTAGATGCCTCGGGGTATCATCTTACCTCGATTTACGTGTCTAGATGTGCTGAGGGTCTTGTTGATCCCTCAGGTCTCCGTGTGTCATTTTACGCGAGTATGTCGTTTCCTCTGGCTTAGGAATAGACCGATTGGTGGCTTGTTCCGCTTTGTACAACGATCTTGACTCCAAGTCGTGAGACTCAAGGATCGTTGTGTTTTCAGGCCTAGTTGCCTTGTCCTGAGTCCGGTGGCAGTCTGGTATGCTACCTCGTGTCCTGTGCTTCGTAGTACGTATGACAATGCTTCCTTGCCTGTCTGTACTACAACATTCTTATTTCTGAGTTCTGTGTCTAGTGAGCCTCCACTAGTCGTAGCCTTATGACTAGGGATGTTAAAAATATCCGCAAACCCGATTACCCGCATTACCCGACCCGTGATGGGTCGAGTAATACCCGAATAAACGGATATGGATTCGGGTTCGGATACGTTTAAAATACCCGTTTCATATTCGGATAGGGTATGGATTTAGTGCACCCAAATCCGTACCTGATATGAACCCACTCTTAATAACTTATTGTGCATGTTAGGTATATGATTTTGACATGAATCCAATCCGTTGCCCGTCTTGTTGAGTTTGTGAGTTTAGACTTCTTGCTAAAATTATAAGGATATTTTTATAAAACATAAAAATTACTTTAGAAAGAAAAGAATTGACCGGATTTATTTTTTTCTAATTCTCATAAATCTCACATTTCTTTGGATGTGAATGTGGACTCATGCTTTATGGACGGATACGGATATCCGTGGATATATCCATACCTGTGACGGATATACCCGTATCCATACCCGCGAAAATAATAGGGTACTATCCGGGTATGGTATTAGTAAAATTTTCACGGATAGGGTATGGTATTGGTCTACCCGAGCCGAACCCGATCCATTAACATGCCTACTTATGACACGTTACGGCGTGTCGGCCCTTGTGGTGGGATAGTTCCCGATATACAGTTTGTAAGCTAGTTTCGTGGGCCCCCGCTGTACAGTGGCGTCCTGCTGGGTGGGGGAAAACTAGCTAGAGGCCTGGCTCTCCAGCAAGAGTCGGTGTGTGCACACGTGGTCAGGGGCTTTGGACTGACGCCGATGGGCATTCCCCTGTCTAGTCACTCATTACTATAGTCCTATTCTGGTTCTGAGTGTGTCTTAGTCTCTACCGTGGTTTGGGCGGCATAGTAGATGAGATGCTTGTAGGCACAACATAAGACATCAGTGGACGCAGCTGGCTGTTCTTCTAGTGAGGGGGTACTTCCGTCACGTGGCACGTGACTCTCGTGTTTCTTGCACGTCGTGACCTTTCCGGGTTAGCCCTCTCGTGGTTTTTCCCGAGGTCAGTGTTGTGTCGTGTGCACGACGTTCTAGTCGTGTGTGGTCGTATCTAGAAGAGCATGCATGACAATCGAGTCGTGTATGCTTTAGGCCATCTGTGTCTATCTAGGTCTTTTTCTAGACTTGTTGTCTGGTTTCGTAGGCCTTCGTCTTGGGCCTCGTGCTTACCGATAGATCGGCAACTCCTGACTTCGTCAGTTCAGAGTTACCCATCTGTTGCTGTTGTTGTTTGGAGTAGCTTAGGGGCCGAGGTTAGTTTGGCAGCCGCGTTTTGTTCAGTACGGCTTTTCCCTTTTCTTTTAGCTGCTCTACTCCTTCCGTTTTGGTCTTATTTTACAGCTTTGTAGTTTAGTTTTCCTGCTTTACTACACATGCTGTTTCTGTCATTCCGTGTTACTGCGTATTTTTCAGTGGGGATCGCGTGACCCCTACTGGGCCAGTGACACGAGGCTCACCCCTGCTTTTCAGGTGGGTGGCGTCATTCTGCTTCCGTGGTTCCTGGTTGACGAGTTCGTAGTTGCCAGCGGTACCTGCGTCGGGCTTCCCCCAACCTCAGTGTACGTCTTTCTTTTCTGTTGGATTGTACTGCTTGTCTTTCCTTTGGACTGGACTCTGGTATAATTGTTAAACTTAAGTTGTTAATTAAAAAGTAATTTTATTTCTGCTACTTTAGCAAACCGATCTAATGAAATTTAATTGCTTACTGTTATATCTCTGTGGCTTCAATGTACTACATGCCAATACTTTTTCCCTTCGGAGCTTTACAGCTCTTGGGAGGCTTCACGGGTTCCAAGCGGTATCGGGTCTGCTCGGTGGTCCTATCGGGTATATCCGGTATCCGGGATCCGGGTCGTCACAGTTGGTATCAGAGCGTTGTTGTGTGAAGTACATGGGAATCTGAGATATACAGTTATTAAAGTCCTGAAAGTCCAGTACAGTCTTCAGCTGGCATTAGGTTTCACGATTCTTTATTGCTTCGTTTTCCGTGTGTTGTCTTGTGCGTGCTGTGTCAACACTGTACGAGTTGGTTTTGCTCTCGTCAGGATGCGACGGGATGCTCTTTTTCGTCATGGTGTTTGTCTCGATCGTGCTGTACTTGGCAGAGTCGCCGATAGGCTTGAATCTGTAGTACATTGTTCTAGATTTATCCGTGGTTTGTTCAGGTGGCTGGTGACTTTTTTGAGTTGGTCTGATGGCCGTACACATTCTTACGTTGTTTTGGTCATCCCAGCTTAAGTCTATGCAGCTCCTGAGATGTTTCGCTTCTATCGAAGTGCTCGATTAGATTCCCTTGATTGAGAAGATGCTCAGGCGACCAAGGATTTTCCTTCTTGGTGAGCTTCTGTTAGTCGAGCTTGATGCTTCTCGTTCCGCTTGGTGGAGTCTTTTCGAGGTAAGCCTTGGAATTGCTATCTTGGTGAGGCCTTTGTCCTGTGTCTACTTAAGTGTGGACAGTATTTCTTATGAGCCTGATCTTCTCTTTATTTTACGGTTGCCTGGCTTTGGACCTAATCTTTGTGTCGAGAGCCACTGTACACCATGTTTCATCATGCCATGTCTAGTGGCCGATGTGTTGTGAAGGCTCATTTATTCTTTCAGGACGTAATGGTAAGCTGAGATTAGCCTTTCTTTGTGCTTTGTGCTGACGCTGGTACTCTCCTTCTTTGCACTTAATCGATTTGTGATCAGTTGCTCGCAGGATAAGTACTCGTGGTGTGATATATTGCGATTTCTTGAATTGCGATAGCGCCGAGTGTGTGCTGAGATGCGGATGCCGAGGTATTTCAGATGCCTGTGTGCGTTGTTTGAATGCGAAGCGGAAGCGTGTGGGCTGATAACCCACGGGTCAAGGATCGTTGGTTGTAAGATTCTGACCGGCCGAGAGAATTATTTTTCTCGATGTGCATTCGTCTTGGCTCTCCGTGCCTTGATGTGGTCTTTTGTCGTTTCGTTGCTGGAGTTATTCTGGTGTTGGCATCGACATTTGCGAGTATTGGGAAATCTTTCGGCATTTCTGCTGGTTGAGTACCCTCTGCTCTGCAATTCTTTCTTGGGTATTGTGCTCTCGGGACGTGATGGTGGTCCTTGAGATACATTTCCTGAGATTGTCGTTTCCTTGTTGTCGTGGGTCTATTCTTGGTGAGCTGCTCGATACGTGACTCGTCCCTTGTGGTCGTGCGTTCAGCTGTCGTTATGCCTTGATGTGACCTAACTTGCAGTTGTGTTATGTGGTTCTATGTTCAGTACGGAGCCGGAATCCTGCATGTGCTGCTGTTGTCGTTTGATCGCTGTTTCTCTATGATTTTGTGCATCTGTCTTGGCACTATGTGGACCAGGTCTTGTCGGTTAGCTTTGCTGTACTCTTCTCTCTTGGTAGAGTCAGCATGCAACTCGATCAGATGTAATGTCTGACTGAGGACTGACTTGATTGTGCTTGTGGTTCGGTGCTGTTGTTGCTGGTGTCCTGTGTGCCAGGCTTTCATGGATTGCCTTTGGCACTGGAGCCGATGATGTTGTCGAGCTGTCAGTTGAGAGGACTATGCTTTCCTGTTTAAGCTGATGCTTGCTGTGTCTGTCCTTTTATTTTCCCGATATCTGTTGTCGTGGCATGAGTTGTGTCTCCTTTCTGATGAGACGTAAGCGACGTTGCCCTGTTTCGGAGGTGTCAGACTTATGTTCACTTGTGTCGTGCTCGATCCAGAGTGTGTACCTGTGATTATGGTCTGACTATGTCTCTCTGAATTGTGTTTCTTGAGATTCACGCTGTTTCAAGTCGTGTCTTGGGGTTGTTCTTCCTTGCTTCTCCTTTGCTAGTCCTTAAATTTTGAGGATGAAATTTCTTGAAGGAGGGGAGGATGTAATGCCCTGGATTCTTATTGGGTCTTTCGGACCCTTTTCGGAGAGTTTCAGATCACTTTTGTGGGTCCTGAGTTGAGTTTTCCGATCCACACGGGTTTTTCTCTCGTACTAGTTACGGAACCCTGTGGTGCGTTTAGTTCTCAGTTCATCGACTCGTGGACGCTGTAGTTGCGATGTACTCTTCGAGGTGATCGTTTTGACTATTTTTACATATTTTTCTGAATTAGTGGATTTTCGGGCTAATAATTAAATTTCAGAAATTAGGAAAAATCCTAATTTTCTTTCTATTTATTTTCCTTCCACCTCTCTCCTCCCTCATTTCTCTCATCTCTTTCTCTCTCTCGTTCTCTCTCGTCTCTGGGTCTCTCGGCGCGGGGTGCACACCGTTGCGGAGCTGGCCGAGGCGAGGACACGATGGAGTAATCGGGACGCGGGATAGAGCGACGGTTTGAGCGTGGCGTGACGCGATCCCTCGGTGGATTCCGAGATCGGCACGGTTCGTGATTTGGCATTTTCGGCGCGGTTCGTGATTTGGCGTTTTCGGCGCGTTTTAGTCGCTTCGGCGCACAGTTTCTTCGGTGGAGGTAGGGAGAAAGATCACCTACTCTTCCTGCACGTTTCCCCTGTAATTTCACGTTGTTCGGTGCCAGAACGGGTGAGTTTGGTCCCTTTTAGGTAAAACCATGGTTTTGGGAGTTCGTAGGGTTCACCAGAAAACGACGACGGTTTTTAGATCGGTTGGTATCAATGGACTCTCTAGAATGTCAGCATTCCAGCTCCGCTGATTTCGTGTCGTTTGGTTGTCATTTAGGACCGGTACGAGTCCGGGAACCCCGGTGACTCATTTAGGGTCGGTTCGATGGAAGCGCCCGCTTCTCACTGTTTCTTGGTCGATTCGACTCTCGTTGGAGTCTAAATGTGTATATCGTCGTTCTGCGACGTTTTGGACGTTTCCCCTTCGATCGGGATCGAACGGGGCGTGGTTTAGGGTTTTTGGGCGCCGTCCGGCTGGTTTCCCGCCGTGACCGGTCGACTGCCACGGGCTGGCCGGTCGACCGGCAGGCGCTCGTGCCAGCAGGCCGGTGGGCTTGTCGGTCCTGTCAACCGACCGCCCAGGGCTGGTGGACCGACCCTGTTAGGTCGACCGACCCCAGGGGTCAGGTCGATCGAAATTCACTTGTTTTGACCGTTTTAAGTCTCGGTCGGTCCGGTTGAGACCCAATGACCGACCTATGGCCTCATAAGTGTCCCGGACACCCTGTGGGTCCCGTGTCCATGTTTCTGGGGTGTCGGGAGGTGCCATGTTATCTCGATTAGTGTGTCCAAAGGCATGCATGTTTCAAGCTTTGTGTTACGCTCGATCGAGTCACCGTGAGTTGGTGTGAGTGCGGTGGGGTTCCCCCGCATGTGAGTGGCCTTCCATGAGTTCTCGTCTTGAGGGAATGGTCTCGGCGGCCTGTGGTCTACCTCGGTATTCATGTTACCGTGGTCTTAGACCTAGTTATTATTTAAGTCGGTTGGCCTTGGCGGCCCAACCCCCATGCGTTTCTTCGCTGTAGCACGCCTTCCTTAGGCCGCTACGAGTCGTTTGTCTTAGGTCAATGTCTTAGGGCAGTTAGTGTGGCGGTTGTCTCTTGGACCACCCAGTCCGTGTAGCGTGTCTGTCATCGACTGCTTGGTGATTCGTTGGGCAGGTCAGCTGGAGTTGACTGAGTCTAGTGGTTCATCCTTGACCGCTACAGTCACCTCGTGGCCCTACCCCTGACCGCCAGTGTTCTTGTCTCTGTGTGCGTAGCGGTTTGCTCCTTGACTGCTTGGTTTCCCTAGCAGCTGAATGATGGATCATTTATGCCCAGAGTATCGTTTCCCATCGTTTTGATTTCCGTATATCTTGGCTTGACCTTGTGATTTGCCGTTCTCGTGGATATCTTTTGATGTCCTAGGAGGGCTAAGAACGTGTTAGGAGGTAGCCAAGAGTTTTCTTGCTTGAAGTAGGATTTTCTTTCCTACTGTAGAATCATCATTGTCGGGGTTCCAATAAACCCGGGGTGACCCAGTGGTTGACAGGTAACCTTGAGTGTCTCGGCGGTTCTGTCCACTTCAAGACGTGGTTCTGGGTGCCTCGGGGTATCGTCTTACCTCAGTTTGTGTGTCCAAGTGTGCTGAGGGTCTTGTTGATACCTCAGGTCTCCGTGTGTCATTTTACGCGAGTAGGTCATTTCCTCTGGCTTAGGAATAGACCAATTGGCGGCTTGTTCCGCTTTGTACGACGATCTTGACTCCAAGTTGTGAGACTCAAGGATCGTTGTGTTTTCAGGCCTAGTTGCCTTGTCCTGAGTCCAGTGGCAGTCTGGTATGCTACCTCGTGTCCTGTGCTTCGTAGTACGTATGACAGTGCTTCCTTGCGTTTCTATACTACATCACTCTTGTTTCTGAGTTCTGTGTCTAGTGAGCCTCCACTAGTCGTAGCCTTACGACACGTTACGGCGTGTCGGCCCTTGTGGCGGGGCAGTCCCCGATATACGGTTTGTAAGCTAGTTTCCATGGGCCCCCGCTGTACAGTGACATCCTGCTGGGTGGGGAAAACTAGCTAGAGGCCTGGATCTCCAGCAAGAGTCGGTGTGTGGACACGTGGTCAGGGGCTTTGGACTGACGCCGACGGGCGTTCCCCTGTCTAGTCACTCGTTACTGTAGTCCTGTTCTGGTTCTGAGTGTGTCTTAGTCTCTGCCGTGGTTTGGGCGGCATAGTAGACGAGACGCTTGTAGGCGCAGCATAAGACGTCAGTGGACGCAGCTGAATGTTCTTCTAGTGAGGGGGTACTTCCGTCATGTGGCACGTGACTCTCGTGTTTCTCGCACGTCGTGACCTTTCCGGGTTAGCCCTCTGTCAAGAATCAAAATAAACAACTACTGTAGTCATGACAAAATGAAGAATAGGCCATCTAGATGCATAGGTTGCAGTTAATTAACAAGAGAATACCTTTTATCTTTAATTTAGGCTAAAGATATGCATGTATGCATAGACCTACTAAAACATGAAATTCTCAGCCTATACTGTATGAAATCAAACAAAACCAGAGGGCTTTTACTCCTATCAACATGTTCTTGCCATTCATGAGATAACCTACCTCTTTCCTGGGCTTTCAACTTCCAATTTGGGACTGCAAGACACGCCCTAGTTCTTCCCGTCCTGTGAGTTTTTAGCAACTTCACGTCACTCTAACTCCTTGTGGACATGCAAAATTGCATGCCTGCATGTCCCAACCAGTCCAGCATCAACAACAACGTCAACTGAAGAAACTGCGCGGAAGAGGAGCCACCCGGACTCCCCGAACGCACACACACTACCGTGAAGCCATCTCCGGAGTCACGACAGTGAAGAGAAATCAACCACCAAGAGCCCCACAATCCTTGGACCTCGAAGAAAATTAAATGGGCCACAACTCACGCTCACGACGGGCTTAGAACTGCCCATTTAGCCCCTTCAGCGGCATTCCCCTGATGCCCCTTCAGCGGCACGCCCTATAGGCCTTCGGCGGCACGCCCCCAACGCCCTTCAGCGGCACTCCCTATAGGCCTTCAACGGCACGTCCCTGATGCCCCTTCAGCGGCACGCCCTATAGGCCTTCGGCGGCACGCCCCCAACGCCCTTCAGTGGCACACCCTATAGGCCTTCAACGGCACGCCCCTGATGCCCCTTCAGCGGCACGCCCCCAACGGCCTTCAGCGGCACACCCCAATGGCCTTCAGTGGCATGCCCCCAGGCCCCTTCAGCGGCACGCCCTTCGGGCTCTTCAGCGGCACGCTTGCCGTGTCTTCAGCGGCACGCCCTTTTGGCCCTCTCAGCGACATGCTTGTTTAGCCCGCCAGCGGCACAACATTCAGGCATTTCAACAGCACGTTCGGCAGACCAAATCTCGTGCCCATGCCCTACAAATCTTTGGCGCGCAGTGGGCTGTCCGAGGTGTCGGCCGGAGGTTGGGCCATGCCGGCTACTCCCCTGACATCAAGGACGGGGGAAGTCAAACCCTATCCTGACCGGTCGCTTCCCGCTTTCGGCTGCCATGTTCGAACGCTCCCGCCGTGTGGGGTATAAAAACCCCTCTTCTTCGGAGCACAAAAAAAAGGAGGAGGAAGAAAAAAAGAAGAAGACAGAAGCACACACAGCCAGACAGAGAGAGAGAGAGAGACGAAGAAGAGAAGAAGAGAAAAGGAAGAAGAAGAGGAAGGGAGGCTCTGGCTTCCCCCCTGCTGCTCCGTCCACCGCCGTCCATGCGAAGAGGAAGAGAAGAAGAAGATGAGAAGAAGAGGGAGGCCCTCCGGTGACCACCGACGAGTGAGAGAGAGTAAGGGAGAAAGAGAAAAAGAGAGATGTAGCAGGGGGAGTGGGGAAGGGCAGGGAGCCGTCGCCCCTGTTCGACCCCAAACTCCCCCATTTTTCTCCTCCTTTTCTTTCCCCCCTTCTTCCACCGCTTGTATTTTGAACTCCGGTGTTTTTGAGGTGTACATGGCCGGTTATGGCCTTTTCTCTTCATGAATGGAAATTCCCCCCTTCTTGGATTTCTTGCTATCGTGTTAGATTTATGCCTGGAAGTGTGCGTTTCAACCATTCTTCCTCCTCCTTCCGACGGTTTGGCCCCCAGTGGGGACCCTTCTTCCCCTCCGTCATGGCCCTTGTCATGGGGTCCCTGACCTTCAACCTCACCCATTTGCCTGAAGGGGGAGGCCCCTCTTCTTTGGCCCTGGCCCTTTCTTCTTTGGTTCCATCACACTTAGGAAGCCTTTCGCCCAGCCCCTCCAGTCCTTAGGCGATATACCTTGCTCAGTCCTCCACCGGTCCACCCCTATCCCGATGTAGCCTCCCCAGCTCCCAGCGGTACGCCCCCCCATTGAGCCCTTCGCCGACACACCCCCATTGGGCCCTCGCCGGTGCACTCTCCAACACCCTTCACCGGCACGGCCTTCGCTGCCCTCCCCCGGCACGCCTATGATAGCCCTCGCCGATACGCCTCCTTTGAACCTTCCCTCTCTCTCCCTCTGGTTTCTTCATCCCCAACCCCCATTCTAGAGTGATATCTCCTCCCCTCAATCTCTGAGTTCATCGGTGCCGCCGCCGCCGCCGTTCGTGCCGCCATCGCGCCGCCGCGAAGCCGTCTTCGATGTTCTATCCATCCAGGACAGAGGCAACTTCCCCGAATTTCTGCTCCCACCTCTCACCTCCTATGGAGCTGAAATTTTCAGGAGTGGTTCACCTCTCGAACCTTTATCTTCACAAAAATGTCAAATCAAAATTCCTTCATTTGATATTTTTCAATTTTCGTTCAACCTGTCATTCTAGTTCTGCCAGATCTCTGTCTACAGTGATAGTTTCCCTGCGTTTTCCATTTACCGACAACCTTTTGATTTTTCTTGGAGCCCCCAATTTTACTAGGAGTTTTGTCCGCCCTCCTCTAACTCTCCAAATTTTCGTGGAATTTAGAAAGTTCGTTTCATATTTTTAGAAATTCTTGTTCCAACTCATCTACAGTTCTATCTGCATCAGTCCAGATCCGACCACAGTACAGTGTAAACTCTCTAGAAAATCTAGGCCACCATATTTTCCAGATCTAAAAATAGTCATGATTTCCTCTCTTGATTTCCTACAACTTTTCTGAAAAACACAACTTCAGATTCGGATGTCTACCCATTGGTCAACGGCAGTTCTCAGACAACTCCTCTGCTGATCTGAGATTTCGGCCACTGTACAACAGCAGCTTGGAAATTCGGTCAAGGCTAGATCTGGAGCACTCCATTTTTTCTCTCTGGTCCTAGATTGAAGTATATCGAGTTAGCTTTCCAACGGCACCGGTTTCGTGTCGATCTGACATCGGGGCTGATCGTAGCGTCCGTTCTTGCCGAAGCGCGCGCCTGAAAATAGAACCGGCAGATCCGTGGCCGGTTATTCCGACCGGTGCCGATCGGAGCCACCTGGCCTCCGTCCGGAGAACCAGCGCGTCTCCATCTAAGGGAGTGCTCATCCTGGCATACCCCACTACAGCGGTGCCACTGGGTCCCACACGGCCCCTCCGGACAGCACGTGGGCCCCACAGTCACGAGTTCGGGTGCTACCGAAGCTACGCGAGAAGCCGCCCGTCAACTCGAAATCGGTCCTCCCGGGCCCCATTGTGTTGCCCATTACCTCCCTGCGTGGAGTGGGCCGTAAATCATTGCTGTAATCTTCATGTATTAACTGTCCCGGGAGTACGAGTTCGGCCGGGTCCGTCGTCCCCACGCCGAGAGCGTGGAGGTATCGTATTCGCTCCTATACTCGGCATTTTACTTACTTCATATATATTTGTTTATGCCGCTGCTAGAGAGCATGTGTAGGGGTATCTAGCTCGCTATATTTTTGTATCACCGCTGCTGCGAGAGAGAGCGATACCATCCCGTGACCCGATCCGGGCACAAGAGAGAGTTGACCACCCTAGCTCACTGCCGGTTTCTCAACCACGCACGTCCGACACTTCCCTCGTTAAGGGACAATCGCGAGCTCACCTAGAGTCCGAGGATCGCATATCATTTCGGAGTCGAGTCCGTGGTCCGTCCCGCATCAATTTGGCATCAGAGCATGGTTGAGTCTAGGGTGTCAAAAAAAAGTGTAATTTACATCTAGTCATTAGTCATTGTCTAAGTCGTGTTTAGGCTCATCATTGTTTTAAAACAAAAAAAAGTGTCTTTTTGGGTCGCATACATTCCTTTACTTGGTATATCAAAAGGTGTTGTCCGAACGTTAGGCTACGCCTATCAGGAAGGCCGCACACTTGCGCGAGTGATCTTCGGATCGCTTATCTCCGCCACGTAACGAGTTTTGGTTGTGTCTAGGTTGGTAGTGGAGTCAGCATTCCAACTTGCATTGTCATTTAGAGTCATGTTTAGTCCATTGTCTAGTTGGTTTGTCTTGTCTCCACGTGTTTGCATGTCCATCTTATAGTTCCCCGGTGTCCAATGGACTCCAAGTCGCCTAGGCCGTACCACTGTCGGTACGACACCCGTGGGCTTGGCAACCTTCCCATCCACTTCCATCGGCCCGAAGTCTCGGACTTTCATGGCTCCAAGGTCCCGAGCGACTACCTCAAGTGGGAAGCCGCCATGGACGCGTATTTTGAGTGCTACACTATGTCTGATGCCATGAAAGCCAGCTTTGCCCAAAAGAGTCTTGTCCACGAAGCCGCCTGGAAATGGGAGAGTATGGAACGCACGAGGGAGGTTAGGATGCAACGGCCCATCGAGTCGTGGCATGAGATGAAGGGCGAGCTTAGAAAGGTCTACCTACCCGGCCCGGTCACCTTCAACTAACCCCGCCCCTTCATCTCCACCCAAGCCCACCAAAGCACTCCCAATCAAGTGGGCCACACCTCCAACCAACCCCATCCATTCACCGCCAACCAATCCTACCCAAGCGCTTCAAAGCAAATGGGTCCTAGCCGAAAGCAAGAGGTCCCGCCTATAGCCAAACCTAGGTCCACACTTAGGCCTAGAGACGATGAGCAAGTCCACCACGAGGCCCTTACTCCAACCCGCACCTTTGCCGAAATCTTAAAAATGTTTACGGACCGGTTGGATAGGATGGATCGGACACGTGCTCATATGGGCGGACTCCTACCCAAACCTAAGGAGGTCATAGCCGGTAGTCTTAATCCGGCCCCACCTCCGGCATCCCCAAGCCCTCTCCCCATCATGGAGGTCCCTCCTTCATCCCCCATGAGAGATCCAATGCTGTCACCCTCTCCTTCCGAGCTCTATTCGGAACCTTCTTCTTTGGAGCTACCAAAGCCCGATCCACCCGTGTTTCTTACGAGAAGGCTATACATAGTCGAGCCGCTTCTTCGTTGGCTCAAGGATGGCTTGGTCCCACCTCCCTTCCCATCTATGGACCCCACACTACCTCTAGTGTCAAGCAACTCATTTCACACCACCTTCCGGTCTAGTCACTATGTGGACACATTGGACGACCTTCTTAAAGGGTTAGACCGGCAGTTGACATTTACACATTTATTGGCCCGAGGCTTCGACCAACCCACTAGTCGTAGCTTCACCAATCCGGCCATAGGGTCCATTACCTCCGTATGTACCGTGGGTTGTGTTACCACGGAGGTTCTTCTACTTCTCCCGCTACCGGATGAGCCCGAATTCATTACTTTTCTTTCGAGGGAGGAGTCATATCTCTTATACACGGTCCCATTTACCATGAGGGATGGAGGTGACCATCACCTTCATGAATTTCAAACATGGGACTATGTAACGGAGGGACCAAGGGGTCACATATTCTTTGACCCATTTGACCCCTACTCTAGTGGGCCCCGTGACCCATCACTTCCTTCATACCTTATCGGGGAAGTCCACTTTCACACCCCTTTCCCACAGGTCGGGCCATCTATACCCACCAAACCCATCCTCGATACACCCACACCCGGCTCTTCCACATCCGGGTCTTCTAGCCCTCTCAAGTTCCCCAAATCCAAAGGGTCGTCCATACATGACTGGGTCATACTTGGACGTTTGGATGTTCCCCATGCCACCCATCTCCGGTTACGTCAAATGCATGCATGGCACACATTCGGGTGTCCTGGTCCGCCGTCACCCATGTACGGGTCGGACTAACCATAGATTTGTCTAGAGTCATGCATGAGTCCGTTTCTTATTTGTGTGGTTTGCATATGTGTGTTAGTGCATGGTGAGTCTGCATGTGTCTTGTGTAAGCTCGTTGTCGATCTCTTATGAGTAAGAGGCGAGTGGACTCGCTCGATGAGTATGGGATCGGTTCTACCTCTATACCCGGATCAGTCACCTACAGGGACCCATCAGTGATTCCTAGTGACTCTTCGAGTCACCTCCTCGCATTTTGAGAGTGCCCCACCTGGAGTGTCCACCTTTAGCCATAGCAGTTCGTGTATATCGAGTATATCTGGAATGAGCATGTGACGATCACTTGGAGTGGAGCATACCCGCGTTACTTGGCACGGTGACGGGTCCGCCGGAGTACGCGAGCATCCATACCCCTACTCGACGGGGTCGAGTTCCTCCCACCCGGGGAGAGTTGATGGGAATCGACACCGAGCATGTACATTTTATTTTATATTTATGTCCTTTAGTTTATTTTTATATCCATGGGAAAGTATATGCGCAATTGTAAGGCTTTGTAAGCCAATGCATCATTCCCTTGGATTGTGTGAGTTTTTGTGCAATTGTGTAGTAGGTCCAGCTAGGGGGCTTCCCATTGGTCCACCTAGGCCATGTGGGGCTGGTCAAACCATCCTAGGTGGCCATCTAGAAAGTTTGAATGTCAATTGACCACATGGGAGACAATTTGATTAAAAATTCAAAGGTAGGTTACCTACCTCACCTACCTTGTCCCCCCATTAGAATTAATTAGAAATTTTATTTTTTTTATTTTATTTAGATCAAATATGAAGTCCCTTAAATACCCCTCCAGATCCTAGATCTAAGGGTATTCATGGTCTTTTTTTATTTATTATATAAGTCATGTATTTCTATTATTCTAGAATTAATGAAATGAGAAAAAGCATTGTGCAAGAGCCCCCCTTGAGTGAATTTCAACCTCCCCTCTCTCTCCCTCTGGTTTCTTCATCCCCAACCCCCATTCTAGAGTGATATCTCCTCCCCCTCAATCTTTGAGTTCATCGGTGCCGCCGTCGCCGCCGTTCGTGCCGCCATCGCGCCGCCGCGAAGCCGTCTTCGGTGTTATGTCCATCCAGGACAGAGGCAACTTCCCTGAATTTCTGCTCCCACCTCCCACCTCCTATGGAGCTGAAATTTTCAGGAGTGGTTCACCTCTCGAACCTTTATCTTCACAAAAAATGTCAAATCAAAATTTCTTCATTTGATATTTTTTAATTTTCGTTCAAACTGTCATTCTAGTTCTGCCAGATCTCTATCTACAGTGATAGTTTCCCTGAGTTTTCCATTTCCCGACAACCTTTTGATTTTTCTTGGAGCCCCCATATTTACTGGGCGTTCTGTCCGCCCTCCTCTACCTCTCCAAATTTTCGTGGAATTTAGAAAGTTCGTTTCATATTTTTAGAAATTCCTGTTCCAACTCATCTACAGTTCTATCTGCATCAGTCCAGATCCGACCACAGTACAGTGTAAACTCTCTAGCAAATCCAGGCCACCATATTTTCCAGATCTAAAACTAGTCTTGGTTTCCTCTCTTGATTTCCTACAACTTTTCTGAAAAACACAACTTCAGATTCGGATGTCTACCCATCGGTCAACGGTAGTTCTCAGACAACTCTTCTGCTGATCTGAGATTTCGGCCACTGTACAACAGCAGCTTGGAAATTCGGTCAAGGCCAGATCTGGAGCACTGCATTTTTTCTCTCTTGTCCTAAATTGAAGTATTTCGAGTTAGCTTTCCAACGGCACTAGTTTCGTGTCGATCTGACATCGGGGCTGATCGCATCATCCGTTCTCGCCGGAGCGCGCGCCTGAAAATAGAACCGGCAGATCCGTAGCCGGTTATTCCGACTGGTGCCGATCGGAGCCGCCCGACCTCCGGCCGGCGAACCAGCGCGTCTCCATCTAAGCGAGTGATCATCCTGGCATTCCCCACTACAGCGGTGCCACCGGGTCCCACACGGCCCCTCCGGACAGCACGTGGGCCCCACAGTCACGAGTTCGGGTGCTGCCGAAGCTACGCGAGAAGCCGCCCGTCAACCCGAAATCGGTCCTCCCGGTCCCCATTGTGTCGCCCTTTACCTCCCTGCGTGGAGTGGGCCGTAAATCATTGCTGTAATCTTCATGTATTAACTGTCCCGGGAGTACGAGTTCGGCCGGGTCCGTCGTCCCCACGCCGAGAGCGTGGAGGTATCGTATTCGCTCCTATACTCGGCATTTTGCTCACTTCATATATATTTGTTTATGCCGCTGCTAGAGAGCATGTGTAGGGGTGTCTAGCTCGCTATATTTTTGTATCACCGCTGCAGCGAGAGAGAGCGATACCGTACCGTGACCCGATCCGGGCACAAGAGAGAGTTGACCACCCTAGCTCACTGCCGGTTTCTCAACCGCGCACGTCCGACGCTTCCCTCGTTAAGGGATAATCGCGAGCTCACCTAGAGTCCGAGGATCGCATATCATTTCAGAGTCGAGTTCGTGGTCCGTCCCGCATTAATTTGGTATCAGAGCATGGTTGAGTCTAGGGTGTCAAAAAAAAGTGTCATTTACATCTAGTCATTAGTCATTGTCTAAGTCGTGTTTAGGGTCTTCATTATTTTAAAACAAAAAAAAGTATCTTTTTGGGTCGCATACATTCCTTTACTTGGTATATCAAAAGGTGTTGTCCGAACGTCAGGCTACGCCTATCGGGAAGGCCGCACACTTGCGTGAGTGATCTTCGGATCGCTTATCTCCGCCACGTAACGAGTCTTGGTTGTGTCTAGGTTGGTAGTGGAGTCAGCATTCCAACTTGCATTGTCATTTAGAGTCATGTTTAGTCCATTGTCTAGTTGGTTTGTCTTGTCTCCACGTGTTTGCATGTCCATCTTATAGTTCCCCGGTGTCCAATGGACTCCAAGTCACCTAGGCCGTACCACTGGCGGTACGACACCCGTGGGCTTGGCAACCTTCCCATCCACTTCCATCGGCCCGAAGCCTCGGACTTTCATGGCTCCAAGGTCCCGAGCGACTACCTCAAGTGGGAAGCCGCCATGGACGCGTATTTTGAGTGCTACACTATGTCCGATGCCATGCAAGCCAGCTTTGCCCAAAAGAGGCTTGTCCACGAAGCCGCCTGGAAATGGGAGAGTATAGAACGCACGAGGGAGGTTAGGATGCAACGGCCCATCGAGTCATGGCATGAGATGAAGGGCGAGCTTAGAAAGGTCTACCTACCCGGCCCGGTCACCTTCAACCAACCCCGCCCCTTCACCTCCACCCAAGCCCACCAAAGCACTCCCAATCAAGTGGGCCACACCTCCAACCAACCCCATCCATTCACCGCCAACCAATCCTACCCAAGCGCTTCAAAGCAAATGGGTCCTAGCCGGAAGCAAGAGGTCCCGCCTATAGCCAAACCTAGGTCCACACTCAGGCCTAGAGACGATGAGCAAGTCCACCACGAGGCCCTTACTCCAACCCGCACCTTTTCCGAAATCTAAAAAATGTTTACGGATCGGTTGGATAGGATGGATCGGACACGTGCTCATATGGGCGGACTCCTACCCAAACCCAAGGAGGTCATAGCCGATAGTCTTAATCCGACCCCACCTCCGGCATCCCCAAGCCCTCTCCCCATCATGGAGGTCCCTCCTTCATCCCCCATGAGAGATCCAATGCTGCCACCCTCTCCTTCCGAGCTCTATTCGAAACCTTCTTCTTTGGAGCTACCAAAGCCCGATCCACCCGTGTTTCTTACGGGAACGCTATACATAGTCGAGCCGCTTCTTCGTTGGCTCAAGGATGGCTTGGTCCCACCTCCCTTCCCATCTATAGACCCCACACTACCTCTAGTGTCAAGCAACTCATTTCACACCACCTTCCGGTCTAGTCACTATGTGGACACATTGGACGACCTTCTTAAAGGGTTAGACCGACAGTTGACATTTACACATTTATTGGCCCGAGGCTTCGACCAACCCACTAGTCGTAGCTTCACCCATCTGGCCATAGGGTCCATTACCTCCGTATGTACCGTGGGTTGTGTTACCACGGAGGTTCTTCTACTTCTCCCGCTACCGGACGAGCTTGACTTCATTACTTTTCTTCCGAGGGAGGAGTCATATCTCTTATACACGGTCCCATTTACCATGAGGGATGGAGGTGACCATCACCTTCATGAATTTCAAACATGGGACTATGTAACGGAGGGACCAAGGGGTCACATATTCTTTGACCCATTTGACCCCTACTCTAGTGGGCCCCGTGACCCATCACTTCCTTCATACCTTATCGGGGAAGTCCACTTTCACACCCCTTTCCCACAGGTCGGGCCATCTATACCCACCAAACCCATCCTCGAAACACCCACACCCGGCTCTTCCACATCCGGGTCTTCTAGCCCTCTCAAGTTCCCCAAATCCAAAGCCGTCCATACATGACTGGGTCATACTTGGACGTTTGGATGTTCCCCATGCCACCCATCTCCGGTTACGTCAAATGCATGCATGGCACACATTCGGGTGTCCTGGTCCGCCGTCACCCATGTACGGGTCGGACTAACCATAGATTTGTCTAGAGTCATGCATGAGTCCGTTTCTTATTTGTGTGGTTTGCATATGTGTGTTAGTGCATGGTGAGTCTGCATGTGTCTTGTGTAAGCTCGTTGTCGATCTCTTATGAGTAAGAGGCGAGTGGACTCGCTCGATGAGTATGGGATCGGTTCTACCTCTATACCCGGATCAGTCACCTACAGGGACCCAGCGGTGATTCCTAGTGAGTCTTCGAGCCACCTCCTCCCATTTTGAGAGTGCCCCACCCGGAGTGTCCACCTTTAGCCATAGCAGTTCGTGCATATCGAGTATATATGGAATGGGCATGTGACGATCACTTGGAGTGGAGCATACCCGCGTTACTTGGCACGGTGACGGGTCCGCCGGAGTATGCGAGCATCCATACCCCTACTCGACGGGGTCGAGTTCCTCCCACCCGGGGAGAGTTGATGGGAATCGACGCCGAGCATGTACATTTTATTTTATATTTATGTCCTTTAGTTTATTTTTATATCCATGGGAAAGTATATGCGCAATTGTAAGGCTTTGTAAGCCAATGCGTCATTCCCTTGGATTGTGTGGGTTTTTGTGCAATTGTGGAGTAGGTCCAGCTGGGGGGCCCACAGCCCTTTCCCCTTGGTCCACCTAGGCCATGTGAGGCTGGTCAAACCATCCTAGGTGGCCATCTAGAAGGTTTGAATGTCAATTGACTACATGGGAGACAAGTGGATTAAAAATTCAAAGGTAGGCTACCTACCTCACCTACCTTGTCCCTCCATTAGAATTAATTAGAAATTTCATTTTTTTATTTTATTTGGATCAAATATGAAGTCCCTTAAATGCCCCTCTAGATCCTAGATCTAAGGGTATTAATGGTCTTTTTTTATTTATTATATAAGTCATGTATTTCTATTATTCTAGAATTAATGAAATGAGAAAAAGTATTGTGCAAGAGCCCCCCTTGAGTGAATTTCGACCTCCCCTCTCTCTCTCTGGTTTCTTCATCCCCAACCCCCATTATAGAGTGATATCTCCTCCCCCTCAATCTCTGAGTTCATCGGTGCCGCCGCCGCCGCCATTCGTGCCGCCATCGCGCCGCCGCGAAGCCGTCTTCGATGTTCTATCCATCCAGGATAGAGGCAACTTCCCTGAATTTTTGCTCCCACCTCTCACCTCCTATGGAGCTGAAATTTTCAAGAGTGGTTCACCTCTCGAACCTTTATCTTCACAAAAAATGTCAAATCAAAATTCCTTCATTTGATATTTTTCAGTTTTCGTTCAAACTGTCATTCTAGTTCTGCCAGATCTCTGTCTACAGTGATAGTTTTTCTGAGTTTTCCATTTCCCGACAACCTTTTGATTTTTCTTGGAGCCCCCAATTTTATTGGGTGTTTCATCCGCCCTCCTCTACCTCTCCAAATTTTCGTGGAATTTAGAAAGTTCGTTTCATATTTTTAGAAATTCCTGTTCCAACTCATCTACAGTTCTGTCTGCATCAGTCCAGATCCGACCACAGTACAGTATAAACTCTCTAGAAACTCCAGGCCACCATATTTTTCAGATCTAAAAATAGTCCTGGTTTCCTCTCTTGATTTCCTACAACTTTTCTGAAGAACATAACTTCAGATTCGGATGTCTACCCATCGGTCAATGGCAGTCCTCAGACAACTTCTTTGCTGATCTGAGATTTCGGCCACTGTACAACAACAGCTTCGAAATTCGGTCAAGGCCAGATCTGGAGCACTCCATTTTTTCTCTCTGGTCTTAGATTGAAGTATTTCGAGTTAGCTTTCCAACGGCGCCAGTTTCGTGTCGATCCGACATCGGGGCTGATCGCAGCGTCCATTCTCGCCGGAGCGCGCGCCTGAAAATAGAACCGGCAGATCCGTGGCCGGTTATTCCGACCGATGCCGATCGGAGCCGCCCGGCCTCCAGCCGGTGAACCAGCGCGTCTCCATCCAAGGGAGTGCTCATCCTGACATTTCCCACTACAGCGGTGCCACCGGGTCCGACACGGCCCCTCCGGACAGCACATGGGCCCCACAGTCACGAGTTCGGGTGCTGCCGAAGCTACGCGAGAAGCCGCCCGTCAACCCGAAATCGGTCCTCCCGGGCCCCATTGTGTCGCCCTTTACCTCCCTGCGTGGAGTGGGCCGTAAATCATTGCTGTAATCTTCATGTATTAACTGTCCCGGGAGTACGAGTTCGGCCGGGTCCGTCGTCCCCACGCCGAGAGCGTGGAGGTATCGTATTCGCTCCTATACTCGGCATTTTGCTCACTTCATATATATTTGTTTATGCCGCTGCTAGAGAGCATGTGTAGGGGTATCTAGCTCGCTATATTTTTGTATCATCGCTGCTGCGAGAGAGTGCGATACCGTCCCGTGACCCGATCCGGGCACAAGAGAGAGTTGACCACCCTAGCTCACTGCAGGTTTCTCAACCGCGCACGTCCGACGCTTCCCTCGTTAAGGGACAATCGCGAGCTCACCTAGAGTTCGAGGATCGCATATCATTTCGGAGTCGAGTCCGTGGTCCGTCCCGCATCAGCCTTCACCGGTACACCTATTCCAGCCTTCGCCAGTACACCCTACCAACCTCCCACGGCACACTCCTCTACTTCCTTGAACCCCTCCGGTACACTCATAGCTGCCTTCCCCGGTACACCTTCTACCCTCCTTGGCCGACACACCTCCCGCCCACCTTCCTTCAGCGGCACACTCCTTTTCCCCCTTCGCCGACACGCCTTGGAACGTCTTCACCGGCACGCCACCCTTCTTCCTTCGCCGGTACACTGCCCATGACCTTCCCCGGCACACTCCATGCCGCCTTCGCCGGCACGCTGCCTACGACCTTCACCGGCACGCTCCTTCAGTCACCTTTTGGCCCTTCGGCGGTCCACTCTCTCCCCAGAAGTATGTCTGTAATATATAATATATAATAATAATAATAATAATAGTAATAAATCAATAAAAATTACGATGACTAAATAAATTTGGATATATATATATATATAAAATAAACAAAAATTATGAAATAATAATAACAATGGTGAGAGAAATTTCTAATAATAATAATAATAAACAGCATGGATAAATCATTCAGGAAAAATACACAAAAGGGAAATAAGCAATGAAAAGAATGCATGTATATAATTAGAAGCCCAGATAAAAGAAATGGTAAAATCTACATTGCAGCCATGTCTCTCTTGTGACATGGTGCTGAAGGGAATAATAATGCTGCCCCTGTAGGTCGGGCCTGAGTCATGGGGACTGCCTCAATACGGCCACGACCTGACCTCGCCCCGGGCCGACATTCTGATTAGACTGGACCCATTTCTCAAGACCGGACCCTTTTCGAGCCATTATTAAAATTGCCGCGTGCTCGGCAGACATTTGAATGGATTCGTCCCGGCTTCCACCTCGTTTCTATCATGGACCTTCGTCCGAACATGAAAAAGGTCTACGAGTGACCAATTTAGCCCGTGGCCCGTATCCCGATGCAGATCTCAATGTGATTTGTTCCTGCTTCTTTCTCGCGCAGTTAGTATCAGTCCTTTCGACCGCAGGGCCCCTAATTTTGGCAATTAATCAAGGGTGTTCCCTCGTATGGGGGATGTAAATGACATCGTGACCTTTACGGCACGACGGGATCTGGTCCCGACACAAACCACCCAATCGTCTGACAAAGTCAGGTCGAGCACACTATGGGTTCTTCGGAGCTCGAATAAATTGTCACTCCGGTGACTGGCACGCCCACGCACTTAATAAATCAAATAAATGAACCACGATAACCAATCGATAAAAAGTGCATCCACAAGTTTGGCATGCCCGGTGGGACCGTATTCACCCTTCATCTTTTGCCGAAATTAGGGGCCCTGCGGCCCCCTTCTTGTAATACTAATTGCGCTACTTTCGCGAATGCAGGAGAATCGCATTATGGTACCAACAATGGCAATTACCTGCGGCCCTCATGTCATCGAGAACCACGTTCGGGGCGGCTACCTCGCGGTCCCCCTCAAGTTTGGGAGCTTCCCTCCCACGGTGGGCTTCCCTAACTTTCTTGGGGTGGCCTTTGTCAACCTACTCGACGTGAAAGCATCCGATGAGCCCCAGACCAACGCTCCCATCCTAGGGGCCACTGAAGCTACTGTTGGCCGAGCTGTGGCCAAGAGCGACAACAGCATCCCGGCAATGACGCTGAGCTGCAACGTGCACCACGTGCGCCAGACCGCTGGCCCATCCTACCAGGGGTCGGCATCTCACCGGAGGAGGCTCCGAGGGAACAACACCGGTGTCGTCCCGGGACACCGCATATCCAGCTCCGGGAAATCCATGGCTATCGGGACCATCCGGGTCCACCTCGATGGACAGAGGTCCCAGGTGATATCGGACCGCATCGTCCCAACCATCCCAGTCCGTAACTCTTTCCAAGGGCTGGAGAAGCTAAAAGAGAGGGTGACGCCCGTTGTCCCGGCCGCGTCACCGAAGACTGTGCCAGCTCACAGGCCGGCTAAACTGAAACAAATCTGGGTTCCCAGGGAGGCCCAACCCACTGCACCCGTCTAGGCGGGACCCAACACTTTCCGCCCGAGGAGAGCCCGAAGAGATGAAAGGGTCGAGGTGCCAACCCCAGCCTGCCAACCAGCACCAGTCATGCCGGCGCTGCCCGAGAATGCCCGCCGCCATCGCCGTGGGCGCCGACATAATGCTGCCCGCCCGGTGCCCAGGGTTTACTCCCCGCCTGTCACTGCCATCGGCACACAACCACCGGCCACTCTCCCCGACCAGGAGTGGGAAGGGATCGAGCAGGCCATGAGAAACTACCTCCGGGGCCCAGGTAGTACTCCTTTGGGTCGCCAGCGACTGCTGGGGGCAGTGGCCTCTGCTTTCCAAGAAGAAGAAGCCCGGCCCGCACCCAGTGCGGAGTCGAGGAATCGGTCGGAGGAGCCATGCCAGTCCCCTTTTTGGGAGGAAGCGCCGCCCCGACGATCGATCTTCGACATGTTGGTATTCCCAGAGAGGTCATCCCGGAGGATGACGAAGAGAAATAGAAGCCGGAGAGTCTTCACCTGCAATATGGCAGGAGTTTTGGGGTGGTACGGGGCCCTACCTACCGACCCTGAAGAAGTGGCCAGGCTCGCCGCCAGACCGGGGCCTCTCACTAGAAGGGGAAGGGCGGCAGGCGAAGCGGCACAGACAAGCGCCGAAGAAACCTTTCACAAAGAAGCTCTCACGGCCAATGTAGTCACCATCGGCGACACGAGCGGCGGACCCTCCACATCATCCGAGGACGCCCCGGCCGAAGAGACAGGGGGCATGCCCAATTTCTCCACAACCGACCCGGCAATGTTGTACATGATGCAACGATTCCAGCAAGAGATTGAGTTGCTGAAAAAGCAACTAAATGAGCGGAACGCACAACCCTCGACGTCCGGACAGACCGAGGTGCTGCTCGAAGCGCCCGCAGGCAATAGGCAATCTTCAGAAGCAACTTTGCAAGCTGTGACCTCCCCAGCAACTCCCAACTTCCCTGGGGGCATGCCCCCGCAATAAGCACAATACACAACACCGGCCCCGCTGTAGGCCCCCGCCTTCCCAATGGTCCCCCATGGCCCCCCAGGCGACTGTGCTAACTACCCCGAGTGCGCAGCCCGCCCATTTCTATCCAAGTCCGATTGTGCCACGCCCCGACGTGGAATATCGGGTCGTACAGTTAGAAACTAGCTAGAAATCATATACATATTCTAAACTAAACAATTACACAAGTGCTAAGAAAAGAGATAACTTATTGATCATGAAATATTCCAAATTTAGTATAATATCCTTAAACCAACTTAATACAAACTGAGACAATAACAACTCAATCAATAATATCATAACTGAAACTAAACACACTCTATGGCACAACTACAAGTAGGATAACTATGCCAACTCCAACTCTAGAACTGGTGCACTCAAAGATATCACTCCTGCCCCTCCCCATCGGTATGCGCATCATCACCTGAACAGCCTAGAAAGGGGGGAAACAACAACTATGAGCTGACGCTCAGTAGGAAATAATAGGCAAGTTTATGTGATTAACAATTTAATTACATTTTCATATGCCATGCTAATAAAAGGAATAAATGACGATACAATGATACAACGTAATAAAAGATCTTGCAAGGTCAAGAAATATATGACGACAAGAATTAACAAGATATCAAGTACAAGAATTTACAACAGGAGATAGTAATAGAGAATTGGCCAACAAGCAAGTATTTTAAACATCATTTCAAGCACGATCAAGTAACAAGAGTAACAAGAGATTTTTATGTCATAGACGTCACACTAGTCATGCACTCGGTGCAATGCCTCACCATGTCATTATAACATCCCATTGGCTCAATTATTTTTCGGGCGCTCTCCCCAGGACCAGACCGGGCCCCTATGATGCGATGTCATTGATTTATTGGATCCAAGATCCCACGTTGTCTAGACATTCAGTCAAGTTAAATGGCCAAATTAATCAGAGGAATTTCTGTCAGAAGTTCAAGATTTAAAGGACTAATCTGTCCTTGGATTCGAGAGCACAAAACATGATAAAACTCATCTCCGAGAGATGTGCGGTCATACAGAGGCCGCTCAAGGGTATATGCGGCTAATACAGGGCCGCGCATACGGGAACTAGACTGAAACTCAGCCCACGAGGTCAAGAATGAACGGCTGACAGTGGGCCGCTCTAAAGTATGAACGGTGTGTTCTGGGTCGCTCATGTCCAGAAGACATTAAGACCCATGAACAAGATATACGGTCCATATTGGGCCGTATTACTGATATGCGGTCATTATGGGGCCGCCTATGAGGATATGCGGTCCACTACTGTCCGCGCATGCCTCTCATAGTCCAATTCGATCCAAGACTTAAACCAGCGATTTAGTCACGTAAAACGATGTTACTGGAGGTCCAAAAGGTTCTTAGTAGGGATATAAGATCCCACGATAAAGGTAAGTCCGCCGGATGGAGTGTCCGGGGGTAAGTGTAAGACTAGCTCAACTAGAAGGCTAATGACTTACTACAAGTCAGCAAATAGGTCACACCATTCTACTGGAATAGAGTGGCTATCCAGCAACCTAATAATCATTATAAACCTAATTTCCATGTTAATTTATCAAGGATTATCATTTACATTAAGTCAAATTGTCAAAAAGATGATTCAAAATGATAAAGAGAATGAACAAGATCGCATAGGAATGAATAGTATGCAATTTACAGAAATTTAGTTACATAATTAATCACTTATCATGTGGGTTTCTAGTTTACTAATTATCATTTATGACACTAAGATGAATCATTTAGAACTAGTATTAAGTCACTAACTGTAGGGATAAACGGTTCTGGAAGAACCTTATATCACCTGGACTAACGGGGGTTGAAAGGGGTTGAAGGGGGGTCTGCTGGTAGTTGGGCGGCTCCCTGAGGGCCGCCCATCTGGATGGGCGGTCCAGGACAGGGCCGCCCATCCTGGGATGTGCGGTCATGGGCAGGGCCGCCCATCCCAGTTGTGTGGTCACCTGTCTGGCCGTTCATCTAGCTGGGAGATATGTGGTCACATGTCTGGCCGTTCATCTGGATGTGTGGTCTAGGGCATGGCCGCCCAACCCTGGATATGTGGTCCAATAGGGGCCGCCCAACCCGGGTTGTGTGGTCTCTAAGAGACCGTCCAACTAGGATATGTGGTCTATCGTAAGACCGTCCAACTCTGGGTGTATTCCGGTCATCCCTTCCACGTCCGATGAACGCCGGAAAGTTGAGGGTTGATGGGGTTTGGTCTAAGACTCTAATTTCTCATGGAAACAAACTTGAAACAAGGGGCTTTTGGTACCGTTGGAAAGGTTATGAAAAATGCTATCTAACAACAAGGTCAATTTCATAGTTACTTGCTGAAATCATGATTTATAAAGACAAGAACACTAGAAACCCTAGTTTTGACATGCTGTTACTAAATCATAAAATTCGCACAATATACATAATGAAATATGGGGCTTTATATATCAAAAGAAAGCTTACTCGATGCTGATTCCAACCATATATGACATGCTATATGGGAATCAAGATTAATAACTCAAAATCATAACTTAACTCAAAAGAACGCATTAAAGACCAAGTCTAGACATGCTCTTACTCCGATCAGAAATTCTCTAAACATGCTCAATAAAATTTAGGGCTTTCTACGCCAAATGAAAGCTAACATACTACTGATTACAACCATATATGTTAATTAGAGTTTGGTCTATTATAACCTACCTCAATCGAAGAGAAAAACTAAGGAACTAGATTGAAGAACGATCTTGACAGCACTTCACAAAAACCTCGAGATCTCCTTGGATATCTAATAATAATTAGGGCTTTTACTACCAATGGAAAGAGCTCTCCGAGAGGATCAAAATGGTATACTCATGTGCAGATTTTGGTCGAGGGTACCTACCTTAATTGAAGGAACAAAGAAGAAGGAAGGAGGACGACGGGATGCCGACACACCTCCACTAATCTCCGGAGATCTCCCTGGATCGATCTCCACTGCGGCCGCCGCTGCTACCAAAGGATTCTAGGGTTGAAGAGCTTTATTTTTATAGCTCATACACCTTCTGGAGCCTTCGGTGCTAGGAGAATTCGTCGATGCAAGGTGAGTGTTTGAAACGGCGCCGAAATGTTTGACCTAACCAAACTCGACCGACACCACATTTTAGGGTTAGGGTTTCGATCAATTGATAGAGGGGAAATGATCCTTAGATCATGGCCTTTCATTTGCCACCGATTTGGGGTCATTTGGTGGAGTATTAAGCTCTAATTTTACGATTTAAGTTATGGTTAGGTAAGGGTTAGGTAAGTGTGAACTTTGGGCTTAATCCACTAATTAGACCTAGTTACGGATTTTTGCTGGGTCGACCACAGAAGATAAAGTTGTTAAATAAATGGTCCTTTACCTAATTACCATTTTTCCAGATTTTTATAAGGTAGTCGAAATTTCACTAGTCTATTTACTAAGGAATTAAATATTAAATTCCGAAATTCATGCATTAATCCATTTTATTTCAATTTTTATTTAATAAAGGCTCAATAAATAAATCGGGGTATTACACCCTCCCCTACTTAAAGAATTTGGTCCTCCAAATTCACCGCACTAAATACGGAGGATAGGGAAATGAGATAACTCACCTAGAATAAGTCGGGATACCACTTCCGCATAGTATCTTCAGATTCCCAAGTGGCTTCTTCGGTCCCACGCCGACTCCACTGAATTTTGGCCATCAGTATGGAACGATTCCGGAGTTACTGTTGTTTCCGGTCCAGAATCTTGATAGGTCTTTCTTCATAGGTCAAATCTTCCTTCAATTCGAAATTCACATGCTGAATGATGTGAGTGGGGTCATACACGTATTTCCGTAACATAAACACATGAAAAATATTGTGTACGCCAGACAACTGAGGCGGTAAAGCCAGTCTGTAAGTAACCTCTCCCACTCTATCCAGGATCTCGAATGGACCAATATATCTCGGACTGAGCTTGCCTGATGGGGACATCAACGTCAGCCCGCTCACTTTGTGTTTGCATCTGCGTCCTTTTGTATTTGTATGTACGTCCTTGTGATATATGGGTACACAATAGTAGGTCTTAGTGGGTTTATTTGCAAAAGGCCATTGGGTTTCTTTGCAAATGTGCATGTAGGCCCTGCAGGGGCCCCTCCCTCCTCCTTATTGGTCCACCTGGACTCCTGGGCCCAAGGTGGCTGGTCCATGGTCCAAACTTGGACTTGGACCTAGAATTAATTAAAGAAGACAAATTCTAATTGTCTTCTTAAAGGGGGGGGGGGGCGAACCTTGTTGTTTAATGGGGTTTAATGTGGTTGTCAAACCACATCCCAACCCTTCATTAATCAACCCTTGATCCAAGGGCTTAGAATAGGTTAGACCCCTTGCATATATATACTTGTATTTTCATATTGAATGAATTAATGAAGAGAAAATAGGCATTTGCCCCCAAGTGAGATTTGCGCCCCTCCCCTCTCTCTCCCTGGTTCCTCCACCCCCTCTCCCCTTTCTAGAGTGTAATCCCTTCCCCCCTTGATCCCCTCCAGTATCTGAAGCAACTCTGGTGATCGCCGCCGCCATCGACTCGCCGCCGACGCGTCGTTGCCAACGGTTTCGATGTTCTGTCCACTCAGGACAGGTTCCTCTTCTCCGAATTCTTGCTATCACTCCCTTCATCTTCTGAAGCTCAAAATTTCAGGGTTGGTTCCCCTCTAGAACCCTTATCCCCACAAAACAAATCACGTCAAAATTCATCCTTTAGCTATTTTTTGATTTTCGTCCAAGTCCAAGTTCCAGATCTGTCCTGGTTCTGTTTACTGTTCATTAGCTCTGAGTTTCCCCCATTCGAACCATCTTTTGATTTTTGTTGGGACGCCCAAATTTAATGGGAGTTCTGTCCAAATCCCTCTACCACCAGGAATTTTATTAATTTTTGGTTCGCGCTCCAAGTATTTTACAAAATTCGTCCAAGTTCCCAAGAACACTCTGCCCACAGTTTCCCAGATCCGACCTAGGTCTAGTAAAAAAATGCCATAAAATCCATTTCTTCTCCAATCAAAAAACCAAAAATAGTCCCGGATTCCTCTCTCAGAGACCTTCAACTTTGCTGAAGAAATCATTGCCATATTCAGAGGTCTTCTCTCCGGTCAACGTCGATCTTCAGAGAAGATAGATCCTGCCCCTGCAGTTCTGGCCCAAATTCAGCAAGATTGTAAATTCAACAATCAGAAATACAGATCTGATTATTTTTTCTGAAGACCCCTACGTCGAAGTATTTTGAGTCCTCTTTCCAACGGCTCTAACTTCGTAGCGTTCCGACGACGGGGCTGATCGCAGCAGCAGTTTCCTCCAAGTCGCGCGCCTGCAAACAGAAGTTCAGGTTTGTGGCCGAGTTCCCCGCGAGCGTCGTCCGAGGGCCGCCCGGCATCCGGTGGTCGTTCCAGCAGCTCGCCATCCTAGGGGAACGCTTCCCAAGTGTCTCCACAACAGAGGAGTCATCAGGCCCCACACGACCCCTCCGGTCAGCACGTGGGCCCCCACTAACACGAGTACGCGTGAAGCCGAAGCATCACCCGGAACCGCCCGTCAACCCGAAACTGGTCCTCCCGGGCCCACTTGTGTCGCCCTTTACCTCCCTGCGTAGAGTGGGCTTAGTTGCATTGCTGTAACCATAATGTATTACGTTCCCGGGGGTACGAGTTCCGGCCTTGTCCCATCTTCGCCACGCCGAGAGCGTGGAGGTATCGCCTTCACCCTTACACTTGGCATTAGCTCAATTCTTTATATGCTTTATATGCCGCTGCTAGAGAACATGTGTAGGGATACCTAGCCCGCTTTCAATTTATAATATCACTGCTGCGAGAGAGAGCGAAGCCGTCCCGTGACTCGATCCGGGCACAAGTGAGAGCCGACCACCCTAGCTCCCAGCCGGTTTCTCAACCGCGCACATCCGACGCTTCCCTCGTTAAGGGACGATCGCGAGCTTGTCGTGTCCGTGGTCCCGTCCCGCATCATTGCCCTGAATGCCAAATCTTCAAATCCCTCTCGTAGGAGAGACCTTTAAGAATACATGCTCGCCAACCTGAAACTCCAATTCTCTTCTTCTATTATCGGCATAACTCTTCTGTCTTGATTGGGCTACTTGTAACCGGTCTCGGATAATATTGATGTTCTGTGATGATTCTGAAATAAGATCCGGTCCAAGCCATTACTTCTCACCTATCTCCTCCCAACATAACGGGGAACGACAGCTTCGCCCGTACAATGCTTCAAAAGGAGCCATCTGTATGCTAGATTGATAACTATTGTTGTAGGCGAATTCAATCAATGCCAAGTGATCACTCCAACTGCCTCCGAAATCAATCATGCATGCTCTAAGCATATCTTCCACTATCTGGTTGGTTCTCTCAGTCTGTCCATCTGTATGTGGATGAAAAGTAGTACTGAAATTCAGACGAGTACCAAGAGACTCTTGCAGTCCCTTCCAGAAATGCGAGGTAAATCGGGGGTCTCTATCAGACACAATGCTGACTGGTATGCCATGGAGCCTTACCACTTCCTTCAAATATAAAGCAGCCAATACATCAACTGTCCATTTGGACTTAATGGGTAAGAAATGAGCTGACTTTGTCAATCGATCGACAATCACCCATATTGCATCAAGTCCACCACGAGTCCTAGGTAGACCCATAATGAAGTCCATGCCAATGCTTTCTCACTTCCATTGGGGTATGTCGAGTGGTTTTAACTTTCCTGCTGGTCTGAAATGTTCAGCCTTGACTTGCTGACAAACCAAGCATCTACTCACGAAGTCTGCAACTTCTCTTTTCATATTCGGCCACCAAAAGGATCTCTTCAAATCCTTGAACATTTTAGTGCCTCCAGGATGAATGGTGTATTTGGATCTATGTGCTTCCTCCAGAATCTTGTTCTTTATTCCAGCTTCATCAGGTACACAAGTTCTACCCTGAAATAACAATCTTCCATCGTCAGCCATCATGAAGTCATGTCTGCTGCTCAAGCTTCCCTTGATCTCTACCAGCTCGGGATCATTATCTTGCAAAGACTTGATTTCCATCAACAATTCGGGCTTAAGTCGAATCTGTGCAATCATAACCCGATCATTGTCAACATTAAGATCCAGGCTAGCTAATTGTTCCAGTAGTTTCCACTCTTGTAACATGAGACTTGACAATTAAGCTATAGGCTTCCGGCTTAATGCATCTGCCACGACATTACCTTTTCCAGGATGATACTCAATCGAGAAGTCGAAGTCCTTCAAGTACTCCAACCATCTTCTTTGCCTCATGTTGAGTTCCTTCTGAGAAAATAAATATTTCAGACTCTTATGATCTGAAAACACTGTGAATGTTTCTCCATACAAGTAATGCCTCCATATCTTCAAGGCGAATACCACCGCTGCCAGTTCCAAATCATGAACAGGATAATTCTCTTCATGCTTCCTCAACTGTCTCGAAGAATAGGCAATCACCTTCCCATGTTGCATGAGTACACAACCTAAACCAATACCTGAAGCATCCGTGTATACGACAAAACCTCCTTCACCAAAAGGTAAAGCCAATACAGGTGCAGTAGTTAAACATTCCTTCAAAATCTGGAAGCTTCGTTGGCAATCTTTGGACCAATCAAATTTGTTCTCCTTGCGGGTTAATCTTGTCATAGGTACCGCAATCTTAGAGAAATCTTGGATAAATCTCCGGTAGTAGCCTGCCAGGCCTAGGAAACTTCTAACTTCAGTCACACTGGTAGGCTGATCCCAATTCTTCACTGCCTCTACCTTTAAAGGATCAACAGAAATTCCTTCCTTTGTGATGATATGTCCGAGAAAGGACACCTCTTGCAGCCAGAACTCACACTTACTGAACTTGGCATATAGCTGATGATCTCTCAATAGTTGTAATGCCATCCTGAGATGTTCAGCATGCTCCTCTTCATTCTTGGAATAAATCAGGATGTCATCAATGAATACCACAACCCATTGATCAAGATAGGGCCGAAACACATTGTTCATCAACTGCATGAAAGCTGCTGGTGCATTCGTTAGACCAAAAGGCATAACGACAAATGCAAAATGACCATACCTGCTGCGGAAGACTGTTTTATAGATATCCTCTTCTTTAATCCGCAACTGATGATATCCAGATCGAAGATCGATCTTAGAAAAATACTGAGCTCTTGCTATCTGGTCAAATAATTCGTCAATCCTCGACAATGGATACTTGTTCTTGACAGTCAGCTAGTTCAATTGCCGATAATCGATGCACAACCTCATCGAACCATCTTTCTTCCGGACGAATAATACGGGGGCTTCCCAAGGGGAAGTACTAGGATGAATGAAACCCTTCTCGAGCAAGTCCATCAACTGCTGCTTTAATTCCCTCAGTTCCGCAGGAGACATACGATAAGGAGCTTTGGAAATAGGAGATGTGCCAGGAATGAGATCAATAGAGAAGATAACTTCCCGCTCAAGCAGAAGTCCTGGTAGTTCCTCTAGAAAGACATTAGGAAATTCTCGGACAACAGGAATGTCCTTAATCTCAATCTGCTGCTCAGGGGTTACATAGACAAAGGCTAGGAAAGCCTCGCATCCTCGTCTCATCAGCTTATCAGCTCAAAGAGCCGAGATAAGTGATACGGAGTTATGGTTCTTAACTCCCACAAAAGAAAGTCTCGGGTGCCTAGTAAAAGACACAGAGCTAGAACTGCAGTGAACATTTGCCTCATATCAAGCCAACCAATCTGCTCCTAGGATTACATCATAATCCTTCATGTCCATGCAAACTAAATCTGCTGGTAAATTCTGTTCATCAATCATAACCTTGCTAGAAGGATAGAACTACTGAATTGCCGATCTAGCACCAATAGGTGTTGAGATTACTAACGGAGAATTCATCAAAACAGGTTCCACAGCTAAAGACTTAGCAAATCTCTGATAAATAAATGAATGTGTGGCACCAGTATCAAAAAGAACAAATTCTGGCTTGTCGAGTATAATAAGAGTACCTTCGACGAGTCCACCATCCTCGGCGGTTCCTGCTTCATCTACTTGTAGAGCTTGGAGCTTGCCTTGCGGCCTTTTGATGCCTTGTGGTTTTGCCGAGGTAGCTTGCTCTGATAAAAGAGGACAGTTAGGGATACGATGCTCCTTACTTCCACATCGCAAACAGGCGCCTAGCTTGCGCCAGCATTCCTCCGTCTTGTGACCATGACGATCACAAAACTTGCACACGCCCTTGAATGGAACAATAGGGCCAGGCTTCTTGTCTTCATGCTTCGGCATCTTGCCCTTCCACGATCCAGAACCACTCCACGAACCAGGCCCACTAATAGGCCTCTTCTTGCCATACCCAGGTTTGATATTTCCGGAACCCGTAAGTTGTTCCTTCTTTGTGCCTTTTCCACGGATTCTCTCCGTCATTTCTAGAGTATCTTCTAGGACTTGAGCTTTCCTCACCATCTCAGAATAGGTTGAGATCTCCATCGGTGCCAATTGATTGATGTAATGCAGCCTCAGTCCATTAAGAAAGCGCTTAGCCTTCATTTTCTCAGTGGATATTAAGTGAGTAGCATAACGAGAAAGCCGAGAAAATTGAGCTTCATATTCTGTCACAGATAGACTTCGCTGCTTCAAAGCTGCGAACTCCGCCGCCTTCTTCTCTTGCACTCTATCAGAAAAATATTTGCCATTGAAGAACTCCTCGAACTCCTCCCATGTGACTTGCTGATCACCGAGAGTCGCCTTTACTGATTCCCACCATGTTTTTGCATCTCGTTCAAGTTGAAAAGTTGATAGAAGGTGTCACGCCCCGAACTGATAGCAGCGGAACATGTAGTTCGGAACGCGGCAGTGATACCGTCATGAATGATCAGAGCAAACATAAGACACAAAATTACACACTGGACAATGTGGGCCAATTTAATCTTTATTGATAATCAAATATTCAAATTACATATCTTGACTCAACTTACATAAGTGTAGGAAGGACTCACTATTACATTCTAATAAAGAGAAAGGACTCAAATAACAGGACGAGACTCAAAGAAAGAATAAAAGACACCGACACGATTCTCCATTACACTCTTCACACTTGCCCTTCCCCATCTGATGGACTATCTTCAATGTCGTTACCTGAAAAACGTTAAAGATAGGCAGGTGAGCGAAACGCTCAGTAGGAATTACATCTCTCATCAAGCAGAATATAAGTGATTAGCCAATTAACGCATTCGTGACGATGCAATGCATGGAACTAGAAAATCATGAAGATCAATCTAATAGGAAAGATGAATATCAAAGTCAAAGGCGGATACGAGCTCAAGAGAAATAGGGATGAATTCCCATGCAGAGTCAAGGACAAGCTATCATAATATAACAAGGACAGATACTTAGATGAACATAACTTCAGAATTGGCCAGATTATAACAGAGTTCCAATAAATATAAGCAGAATTAACAATCTAGCAGAATATCTAGTTTATCAAAATAACCAAGTAACAAATTATCAGAATAACAAGTTTAACAGAATTAACAGAGTTTACAGAATAACAGAATAACAGATGTACAGAGTTTGGTGCAATGCCACACCCAGAATTCCCATGGTTTACAGAATTGGACTTCCGTCCTACCTGGCACTGAAAAGTCGCGGACCCAGAGCCCTTTAATATTTCAGAATCAGATATGGCCAAATACAGAGTCAAAGGGTTATGTTCTCAATTAAGAATAGATTCCAAGGATCCCAGTGTCATAGAACGCTAGAGAAAATGACCATGATTATGCATGATATCTAACTCGAGATAAATCCGAGATGAACCGGTTAACAATACTTCATGTGGTCACTTGATCTTAAGGCAAGGTAGGCACATAATCTTTCCAGAAATATCAATGGCATGGTTTTCCATTCTATTTGTTCAAAATAATCTCATGGCGTCCAAAAATATGTCATGAGGATCGGTATACCATGTTTCATTAGAGTGACATGGCCATCAAGTAGTAACATGGGTTTAAAGGGTACAACCTGCTCGGCTGCCTTGAGGGAATCCAAGGCTTGCGGAGTCTTACGGAGGTCTCTATGATAAAGTCACCAGTCCGAAGGAACGGAATGTCCCGCGGAGAGTTCATCTATCACCGAGAATTAAGGGGTAGTCGATAAAATGTCGAAGAACGTGGGTCTATACTCGCGGATTGGAATATAGTGCCAGATATATATATATATATATATAAGTATATAAATCCACGGTTCACAGGAAAAACGTAGGAAAATAACAAGATAGGAAATTGACGCCCTTGACTGGGTCGTCATTTCATCAATTGACGACTACAAAAATAGTCGTCCAATTCATATTTCTGTTTGCTGAAAATAACTAAATTTTAGTTTTTAAGGAATTGGCGACTTCCATTAAGTCTTCTATTTGGTAAGTAGCGCCCTAGTCAGGGGCGTTATATATATAAAAGAAACGACATGGTATGCGTCGTTAATTCTCCTTTTTACAGAATTTTCTACGAATAATAGCAATTTTCCAATAAATATTTTGATGGCAACATGTATATGGACAGGTCACGAAAAATAGCAGGATTCGAAATATGTGATCATGCATTAAATCAGATTACTGTTTAGATAGGTATTATATTTTTAACATATGTATTTATTAATTCATTCAAAATTGACGACCCTTCTCCCGGCCGTCAGAAGAAAAATTGGCGCCCTGACGAGGGTCGCCTCTTACAAAATTTTACAGAACTTCTTCAAATCTCAGTGAAACTATATGCATGAACTAATATATAGTAATATCATGATTTATGATGGTTTGGGCTACGTAATCTTGAGATAACCTACGGAAAACTAGAGATTATGAACTCAAACACGAGATATAAGCATGCTGTTTATGATCGTAAAAGTCTGTATTATCTTTATTAATTGAGTTTGGCAGTCAGAGAGAACACCTACCTGTTGGGTTTGCCTAGAACAACGATCGAACGAGAGAAAGATAGACGATTGGAATGAATATAACTGCAGTAGTAGCTGTAAACTGAAGAGGAAGTCTTCAGGCGAAACAACAACAAGGAAGAAGCAGCAGCTCCTCTTGTTACGACCACGGCAGAAGAAGAAGGGGTGAAGAACGACACTCTGTTTCTATCAGAGTTACTAGAATCTTAACCCACGCAATAACTGTAACCTCCGGAAGAAAGGGATAGCAGGATGCTGAGGTGATGATAGCTTCAGCAGTACGTTGATGATGGTAATAAGACAGCAGCCTTCCTTTAGTAAGAAGAAGAAGGCTCCTTGCTCCCTTCCTGTTGCAGACTACTTCGCAGAAGGAAGAGGAAGATGGTTCTCCCACGTTTTCGTAGGAAGAAGATGATAAAATAGTAGTGCAGCCCCTTTGGCCTGAAGAATAGAAGGCTCCCACGATACCTCCACTAACCTTGCAACAGCAGCAGGTTGCTGGGAGTGAAGAACGTAATAGTTCATCGAAGAGGGTGGGTATTTATAGGGTTTAGGAGACCTATAGGGTTGGAGTTTGATTAGAACTTAACATACCCTTAATACCTATCTTTTGAAATGACGACTTTCAGTCGGTCGTCTTTTATGGTATACGCCTGCACCAAAGGGCGTCATTTTCCTGCCCAATACTTAGTACATATCCTAATAGTATTAGGATTTCCTTATTAACGGTATTCCTATATATAACTTAAGTGTTAAAAGCTTCTGGGGTTTTTATCTTTTTTTCTGGAAGTGATCCAGATGGGAAATTTTAGGGGTATGAGTTTTCCATTTTTCTCTATTTTTCCATATAATTATTTTTCCAAAATTCCTCAGTCGAAAAAATGGCACTATTCATTTTAGAATAAAATAACGACTTTTATCAAGTCATTTTTTTGGTAATTGACGCCATTGTCTTAGGCGTCACTTCCCATTTGTGATTTTCTTCAAAAACCAAAATTGTATTTATACTCTAAAAACTTTAACTATATATCATTTCTTATGCCATTTATACTTCTTATCTAACTAATTAACGACATACACAACGTCGTCTTTTTTTTTAAAATAACGCCTTCACTAAGAGGCGTCAATTGCCTTTGACAATTTTTTCCTCAACCTCAAAAGAACCGATATTGTTGTATATCCCTATTTTCTCTATAACTCTTTAACTATATACTTTATTTGATTTTCACTAATTTATAAATAACGACTTGCATGCAGTCGTTTCTTACACTATATACGCCTATATCAAAAGGCGTCAATTGAGGTTTTGACCTTTTCTCAATGCCCTTGAAAGGACCGAAAATGTATATATGTCTATTCTTTTATCCTTTATATATCTTTAGTGTATTTAAATCTTATATATATATCATTCTTCCTTCTAATAAGATTATAATATAGTAAATGCGGAATATTAAATTTTCTAAATTAGTAATAAAATATAAATTGATATTTTCTTCAAGATTTAATGATTCTTAATTCAATAAAAATTATGTTGTGCATTTAATGCTTACATAAAATAACATGTTATTCTTAAATTTACTATAATACTAGAGTAGGGTTCACGAGTTCTTTTGTAAGACTTATAAGGACGTAAGCGGGTTATGTACAAGCTCTGGCCTCGTTTATTTATTAATTTTAATTTATTTAAATTTCCTAGTCTTTTAATTTATCAGGGTTGCTACACCCTCCCCCACTTAAAAGAATTTGGTCCCCAAATTCAACTGAATTCATGGCCAATCTACATTAGTGGGGTAACTAGTTCTAGTTTCCATTCATAAGTCAGAATCATCTAGGCATGCTAATAGAATATCCCAATGAACTAAGCCAAGGTTAAGGGGTACCTCTAGCTACTTCATCATCGGCATGTTCGATTTGTCTTATTGCTTGCAATTGACCTTGACGCCATTCCTTATTGCGATCCTTTGCTAGTTGAGGTTGATCTTTTAGAAGGGGACAGTTGGCTACCTTATGTTCTTGGCTTCCACAACGAAAACAAGCTCCACTCTTCCAGTGACACTTCTTGGATTGATGACCCTCATTCCCACAATGTTTGCACTTCTCTCCTTTAGGCTTCTTGCCATTTGGAACTCCATTCTCATTATTGGGCCTTTTGTTGCCATTATCTACCTTTTTCTTTTCCATTCTAGCCTTGACCTTGTCAGATAATTCCATGGCATCTTCCAATAGCTGAGCTCTCTTAACCATCTCGGCATATGATTGAATATCCATTGGTGCTAATTGGGGTGTATATTGTAGTCTTAACCCATTCAATAATCTTCTAGCTTTCATTTTCTCTGTTGAAATCAAGTGAGGTGCATATCGTGACAACCTTGAAAAATGAGCCTCATATTCCGCTACGGTCATACTTCTTTGTTTAAGAGAAGCAAATTCTCCTGCCTTCCTTTCTTGTACCCTCTCCGAAAAATACTTTTCGTTGAAGTGTTCTAAAAATTCCTCCCAAGTTGCCTGATTATCTGGCAAAGTGGCTTCCACGGACTCCCACCAAGCCCTTGCATCTTTCTCTAGTTGAAATGTTCCTAAAAGGAGTTTATCTTGATCCGAGCATTGCATTACTCGAAAAATTCTTTCCATCTCCTTTGTCCAGTCTTCCGCTATATCAGGATCAGGGGTGCCACTAAACCTAGGGGGATTGAGACTCCGAAATTCACGATGCAATTCTCCAGCTCCACGATTTGCTCCACCCTCGGCTACTCGTTGAAGAGCCTGAGTCATGCCTTGGAGAGTGCGTTGCATGTTACGCCACTGAGCACGTTCGGCAACCATTATTATCTATCTAGTTCTACAAGACACAAACGATATCATATAAGATTTATCAAGTAATTCTCGTGAACTTTTACTAAGCTATCTTCATAAACTAATCTTATTAGTATTTTAACTTCCTTTTTTAGCTCTTAACCCAAGGTTCTACCCACTCTCACCGGGTAATAATGGGGTTGAGCCTAGAACTTATGGCAACCTATAGTCAAGACCTAGGGTTTAATATACCTAGGCTCTGATACCACAAACTGTCACGCCCCGAACCGATAGCAGCGGAACGTGTAGTTCGGAACGCGGCAGTGATACCGTCATGAATGATCAGAGCAAACATAAGACACAAAATTACACACTGGACAATGTGGGCCAATTTAATCTTTATTGATAATCAAATATTCAAATTACATATCTTGACTCAACTTACATAAGTGTAGGAAGGACTCACTATTACATTCTAATAAAGAGAAAGGACTCAAATAACAGGATGAGACTTAAAGAAAGAATAAAAGACACCGACACGATTCTCCATTACACTCTTCACACTTGCCCTTCCCTATCTGATGGACTATCTTCAATGTCGTTACCTGAAAAACGTTAAAGATAGGCAGGTGAGCGAAACGCTTAGTAGGAATTACATCTCTCATCAAGCAGAATATAAGTGATTAGCCAATTAACGCATTCGTGACGATGCAATGCATGGAACTAGAAAATCATGAAGATCAATCTAATAGGAAAGATGAATATCAAAGTCAAAGGTGGATACGAGCTCAAGAGAAATAGGGATGAATTCCCATGCAGAGTCAAGGACAAGCTATCAGAATATAACAAGGACAGATACTTAGATGAACATAACTTCAGAATTGGCCAGATTATAACAGAGTTCCAATAAATATAAGTAGAATTAACAATCTAGCAGAATATCTAGTTTATCAAAATAACCAAGCAACAAATTATCAGAATAACAGATTTAACAGAATTAACAGAGTTTACAGAATAACAGAATAACAGATGTACAGAGTTTGGTGCAATGCCACACCCAGAATTCCCATGGTTTACAGAATTAGACTTCCGTCCTACCTGGCACTGAAAAGTCGCGGACCCAGAGCCCTTTAATATTTCAGAATCAGATATGGCCAAATACAGAGTCAAAGGGTTATGTTCTCAATTAAGAATAGATTCCAAGGATCCCAGTGTCATAGAACGCTAGAGAAAATGACCATGATTATGCATGATATCTAACTCGAGATAAATCCGAGATGAACCGGTTAACAATACTTCATGTGGTCACTTGATCTTAAGGCAAGGTAGGCACGTAATCTTTCCAGAAATATCAATGGCATGGTTTTCCATTCTATTTGTTCAAAATAATCTCATGGCGTCCAAAAATATGTCATGAGGACCGGTATACCATGTTTCATTAGAGTGACATGGCCATCAAGTAGTGACATGGGTTTAAAGGGTACAACCTGCGAGGCTGTCTTGAGGGAATCCAAGGCTTGCGGAGTCTTACGGAGGTCTCTATGATAAAGTCACCAGTCCGAAGAAACGGAATGTCTCGCGGAGAGTTCATCTATCACCGAGAATTAAGGGGCAGTCGATAAAATGTCGAAGAACGTGGGTCTATACTCGCGGATTGGAATATAGTGCCAGATATATTTATATAAGTATATAAATCCACGGTTCACAGGAAAAACGTAGGAAAATAACAAGATAGGAAATTGACGCCCTTGACTGGGTCGTCATTTCATCAATTGACGATTGCAAAAATAGTCGTCCAATTCATATTTCTGTTTGCTGAAAATAACTAAATTTTAGTTTTTAAGGAATTGGCGACTTCCATTAAGTCTTCTATTTGGTAAGTAGCGCCCTAGTCAGGGGCGTTATATATATAACAGAAACGACATGGTATGCGTCGTTAATTCTCCTTTTTACAGAATTTGCTACGAATAATAGCAATTTTCAATAAATATTTTGATGGCAACATGTATATGGACAGGTCACGAAAAATAGCAGGATTCGAAATATGTGATCATGCATTAAATCAGATTACTGTTTAGATAGGTATTATATTTTTAACATATGTATTTATTAATTCATTCAAAATTGACGACCCTTCTCCCGGCCATCAGAAGAAAAATTGGCGCCCTGACGAGGGTCGCCTTTTACAAACTTTTACAGAACTTCTTCAAATCTCAGTGAAACTATATGCATGAACTAATATATAGTAATATCATGATTTATGATGGTTTGGGCTACGTAATCTTGAGATAACCTACGGAAAACTAGAGATTATGAACTCAAACACGAGATATAAGCATGCTGTTTATGATCGTAAAAGTCTGTATTATCTTTATTAATTGAGTTTGGTAGTCAGAGAGAACACCTACCTGTTGGGTTTGCCTAGAACAACGATCGAACGAGAGAAAGATAGACGATTGGAATGAATATAACTGCAGTAGTAGCCGTAAACTGAAGAGGAAGTCTTCAGGCGAAACAACAACAAGGAAGAAGTAGCAGCTCCTCTTGTTACGACCACGGCAGAAGAAGAAGGGGTGAAGAACGACACTCTGTTTCTATCAGAGTTACTGGAATTTTAACCCACGCAATAACAGTAACCTCCGAAAGAAAGGAACAGCAGGATGCTGAGGTGATGATAGCTTCAGCAGTACGTTGATGATGGTAATAAGACAACAGCCTTCCTTTAGTAAGAAGAAGAAGGCTCCTTGCTCCCTTCCTATTGCAGACTACTTCGCAGAAGGAAGAGGAAGATGGTTCTCCCACGTTTTCGTAGGAAGAAGATGATAAAATAGTAGTGCAGCCCCTTTGGCTTGAAGAATAGAAGGCTCCCACGATACCTCCACTAACCTTGCAACAGCAGCAGGTTGCTGGGAGAGAAGAACGTAATAGTTCATCGAAGAGGGTGGGTATTTATAGGGTTTTGGAGACCTATAGGGTTGGAGTTCGATTAGAACTTAACATACCCTTAATACCTATCTTTTGAAATGACGACTTTCTGTCGGTCGTCTTTTATGGTATACGCCTGCACCAAAGGGCGTCATTTTCCTGCCCAATACTTAGTACATATCCTAATAGTATTAGGATTTCCTTATTAACGGTATTACTACATATAACTTAAGTGTTAAAAGCTTTTGGGATTTTTATCTTTTTTTTTGGAAATGATCCAGATGGAAAATTTTAGGGGTATGAGTTTTCCATTTTTCTCTATTTTTCCATATGATTATTTTTCCAAAATTCCTCAGTCGAAAAAATGGCACTATTCATTTTAGAATAAAATAACGACTTTTATCAAGTCATTTCTTTGGTAATTGACGCCATTGTCTTAGGCGTCACTTCCCATTTGTGATTTTCTTCAAAAACCAAAAATGTATTTATACTCTAAAAACCTTAACTATATATCCTTTCTTATGCCATTTATACTTCTTATCTAACTAATTAACGACATACACAATGTCGTCTTTTTTTAAAATAATGCCTTCACTAAGAGGCGTCAATTGCCTTTGACAGTTTTTTCCTCAACCTCTAAAGAACCGATATTGTGTGTATATCCCTATTTTCTCTATAACTCTTTAACTATATACTTTATTTGATTTTCACTAATTTATAAATAACGACTTGCATGCAGTCGTTTTTTACACTAGATACGCCTATATCAAAAGGCGTCAATTGAGGTTTTGACCTTTTCTCAATGCCCTTGAAAGGACCGAAAATGTATATATGTCTATTCTTTTATCCTTTATATATCTTTAGTGTATTTAAATCTTATATATATATCCTTCTTCCTTCTAATAAGATTATAATATAGTAAATGCGGAATATTAAAATTTCTAAATTAGTAATAAAATATAAATTGACATTTTCTTCAAGATTTAATAATTCTTAATTCAATAAAAATTATGTTATGCATTTAATGCTTACATAAAATAACATGTTATTCTTAAATTTACTATAATACTAGAGTAGGGTTCACGAGTTCTTTTGTAAGACTTATAAGGACGTAAGCGGGTTATGTACAAGCTCTGGCCTCATTTATTTATTAATTTTAATTTATTTAAACTTCCTAGTCTTTTAATTTATCAAGGTTGCTACAGAAGGACACGTTCTTGATTGCTGCACTGCATTACTTCGAATATCCTTCCCATCTCATCCAGCCAGTGCTCAGCTTCATCAGGATCAGTCGAGCCACCAAATCTCGGTGGATTCATCCCCCGAAAGTTTCGATATAGATCACCAGTGCCATGGTTTACAGCTCCTGCCTGGGCCACTTGCTGCAAAGCCTGTGTAAGTCCTTGAACCGTACGCTGAAAGTTCCTCCACTCCGCACGATCAGTTGCCATTGCAAAGGCCTACACGTGGAATAGATTAATTAAGTTCAATAAGAAAGATAATAACACAATTACGATAGGAACTTAACCCAAGTCTCTACCCAATCTCACCAGGTCGGGTCCTTAGACTTTAACAAGGTTAGGGGTCCTATGATAACACTTAGAACCCTAGAACTTGGAAAACATAGAACTTGTAGGGAAACCTAGGAATGTGAAACCTAGGCTCTGATACCAACTAAACTATCACGTCCCTGTGAGCGACGTCACGCGGCACGCGGAGCGAAGAAGAAGCGGAGCGCGCGGGCTCCTCTTGTTTGTTGCAACATAGAAATAAGAGAAAAGAGAAGGGGCCACCACGGGAGATTGCTCTGGCGGGGTGAGCGGGACACATGTAATATAGCAAGATATGGGGGTTAAACGGCCATAGCGGGAAGTGACTCGCCGCGGCCTCGGGGGGACGGGAATGGTGCAGAAATCAAATAGCAAGAATTGAAACGGCCATTGGGGAAGTGACTCGCCGCGGCCTCGAGAATATGAGCAGATAAGAATATAACCGAATATAAGGAGAATATAAAGAACGGGAATTTAAACGGCCATTGGGGAAGTGACTCGTCGCGGCCTCGATAACATGAATAGATAAGAATATAACAAAATATAAAGAGAATATAAGAAAGGGAATTTAAACGGCCATTGGGGAAGTGACTCGCCGCGGCCTCGAGAATATGAGCAGATAAGAATATAACAGAATATAAAGAGAATATAAGAACGGGAATTTAAACGGCCATTGGGGAAGTGACTCGCCGCGGCCTCGAGAATATGAGCAGATAAGAATATAACAGAATATAAAGAGAATATAATAATGGGAATTTAAACGGCCATTAGGGAAGTGACTCGCCGCGGCCTCGAGAACATGATGTGATCGCCAGGGGCCAAAAGACCCCAAAATAAAGAAAGTGATCGCGTCTACCTCAAGAGCGGGAGATGGCGGGTTGCTTCTTCCTCCCCCTTCGACCGGCCGACGGAGAGGGCTTTCCTTGGGTACCCTTGCAAAATAACGACAAACAAGTAACGAGTGGATTAGAAAGATGAAGGTGTAGTATTCAAATCCTTGCGATAAAAATAACGAAATGATGGCAAGACACACACCTGGTTGGTGTTGTCTTTTAAACCCCTCTTGGATACGAGTAGGACGAAAATACTTATGATGAATGCAAGAGGTATATAAGAGAAGGCGCCCTTACAAAGGGAGTTAGAGGATGCGAGATGATGAATGCAAAGAACTACAGAAAAAAAGGGGAGAGAATTGGCTTATTGGATGTGCCGATGGCGAGATCCGGCGGAGCTTCGGCAGCGTAGGGACGACGTAGAAGCGCGGTGGACGAAGACGACCTTCCTCTCGCGAGCGTGGGCACCCGAGAAGCCGGCAGAACCTCCACCTACAAAAGACCCCACGGGTTAGAAATGACTCCGGTAGCCTCTGGGCTCCGGCAGCCTATCAGATCTCTTCTTTATTTTTTCAGAACTGAGGGGGCGGGCCTTTATTTATAGGGCTCCGGAGGGTGGAGGCGTCCAGGACCCTGGACACCTCCATCAGGGCCGAAGTAATATTTTATTCTATTTTTATTCATTTTTTTTGAATATTTTCGTGGAGGCGTCCAGGGTCCCGGATGCCTCAATAAGGTCCACCGAACTCCACCGAAAGCCGCACGCGGTTTGGCACAACGCGCGGTTTTGTGAGCGGCGTCTCGTGATTCAGAAATGGGCACGTCCAGTTTCCTGGACGCTTCCACAATTGGCTTTTTTCACACACGACAAACCGTCGGTCGGTGGACGGGGCCCAATGGGCAAGTTGATGGAGGCGTCCAGGGTCCTGGACGCCTCCATAAATATTTTATTATTTTTTGTTTTGTTTTTATGCCAAAGCTGGCATTTTTGTATTTTTTATATTTGTTTTAATGGAGGCGTCTAGGGGCCTGGACGCCTCCATAAATATATATATATTTTATGTATTTTTTTGTCCTAAAAATAAATTAAAGTAATGGAGGCGTCCAGGAGACTGGACGCCTCCATTAAGACCCCCCCCGGGTCCGCTGAAAAGGCGTCGGCAGCTCCCCGACAGGCACCCTTCCTGGTTCCGAAATTTTTTGGCGTGTCTGAATGGTGTTGATGCCGTCCGAATGCTGCAATGAGACGATTCCGGATGCTGAAAAGGGCGGAAGAAGACTCAAGAAAAGGAAGCACTCGAGCGATTCAAAATGCGTAAGCCGTCGCGGGGCGTCGTATAGTAATATGAGACTTTCTCAGGAGACGTCAGGAATGGCGTGTCTACAGCTGCCCCGTCTTGGCGTCTGCTTTGCAAGGGAGCGACACGTAGTGGAATGGTATCGAAGTGGAGTGAAATGAAGTGGGAGCGGACTGATAAGTTGATGCCAAGGTGTGATGAGACACGCTTTTGACGTTACTGTTTGGAATTTTTCCTGAAGTTTCAATGAGGCGACCTTGAAGAAGGTCTTTCAAATATTGACGATTGCTTGGACGGAGATCAAATAAGGGAGGGTGAGATGTGTGCTCAGGCACGAAAAATAAAGGAGACCAACTTCTCGGTGTGGAAGTACCTGGGTCATAAACCTGTAGGTTTCACCTTCCGTGAGCGGTTACCAGCCAATGTGAAAGTGCTGCGGCCAAGGTGGGTCAAACAAAGTAAAAAGTAAAGAAATATCTGAGAGTCTGTCCAAACAAGGGTCTCCTTTGGAAGAGCAGCGTAGGGCCGTTTCAAGGAAACTCAGTATTTCATTCGGAGTGGAATATCTCATATTTGTAGGAATTGAAACACAACGGATTTCACAATCGAATCACTTGAATGATCTTCCGCAATAAATCAAAGTCCTATATGAATGCATGCTGGGTTTAAATAAAAATTTAAAACAAACTAAAATAGAAAATAGCTAAGGATAATATTGTCAACTTGTTAAGAATGGGTCAGGATACCGATCCGGTGAGCCGACACTGGGCTGGGGCCCGTTTATCCGCGCACCAACTCACTGAATGGAACCGTCGTCCCCATGCTATCACAAGTTAACGGCCTATCCGTACAACCCAAATTCTTCCGGGATCATCACTATTTTTTTTGTTGAAGGGGAACTCAAATCCCAGATTCGTTCGGGCCGCGAGGTCCTTGACATGTTCTAGTAGCGTAGGTATCATATACTACGATGCATGACATGGTGGGACCAACCATTGAAAGGTGGGACAGGAGATAGGACAAAGACGTCCGTTAGTAAAACCTGCACAGGCCAGCATGGATTAATAACATCAGAAAGTAACAGAATCGTAACAGAATCGCACCACAATGGAAAGGAGATCTAGCCAAAATCCTGACACTGACCGCTGATGTGACATGTTCTATCCTGTAGCGATCTTCCCTTCCTATAAGAACTCCCCTTAGGCTAGTTCATTCAAATGCACCAAGGTGGGTTTTGGAAGCTCAGGAGAGGAAGGAGAGGAGAATCTAGAGATCTCAGGATGGAAGGAGAGTCTTCCCGTGTTATGAAGAGGAGCAGGCCTGGCAGCGAGATTAGGCGACTCTCCGACCTCGAGGGTCATCTCAGCGGGATGATCATGTCGCATATGGTAAGCTGATTCATTTCAACTTTTCTCCTCTTGAACCTTCTTCTCACTTGCTCCCTTCCTCCTTCTTTCTTTTCCTTTTTCAGCCATATCCACTCTTCCCGGGCTCGAGGAAGTTTTCCAAATTGCCATGGCTTTCAAAGTTAACTTCCAACATATCCATCGGCATGAGGGCCATACTCTCGAAGTGGCATCTGCAGGGGCTCCTTATTCATGCCAAACACTACGAGAAGATTCGTATGGACTGGGCGGCTATGGGCGCACTAGTGGAGATCTGGCATCCCCAGACCCACACTTTTATCTTCCCGACCTTCGAGGCGACCATCCTCCTCGAGGAGGTGGAACTTCTGCTCGGATTGAAGAAATTCAAGAGTGACGGGAAGGTGAAGGCTATGCGGATGCTGACACGGGGGACTTCCGAAAGCGTCCTTGGAAGCTTCATGCCGCCCGACGCAGCCCGAAAGGTTCGTACTCAAAAGGGAATTGATTTGCAAAAGCTCGCGGAATGGGTCATGGAGGCCCTGAGAGGGTTATCAGGCGATGACTATTTGGAGGGAATCATGAAAGGGTTCACCATTTGTCTGGCGGGTGCTCTGTTATTTCCTTATACTGACAACATGGTGGAGGAAGACCAACTGAGTGATATCTGCGGGATCTGGCATGGAAAGAGGGTGGGACCCGCTGTCCTTGCCTACCTGTATAGTGGCCTTACTGCCTCGAGCATGGGTAAGCCTCCTTTTGGTTGCGCACTTGTCCTGAATTGCTGGCTAAATTTGCATTTCAAGTTTGATCACCGTGAGGGAATGCCAACTGCTTCGAAGCTCTTCCAACAAAGCCCCCTTTATCACATAGCTGACGTGTTAGGCTTCGGTGGCACCGTGGCGAACCGTGTTCCGTGGCTGAAGAGACGTGAAGACTGGCGGTCTCACTTTCGAACCGTGACACAAAGCTTCTTCTCTTGCGCACCGGCATGTTTACTCCTGCTTGAGCTCCTCATGAGGTCTTCTTGTGAAGTTGATCTCCAACTGATTGGTGCGACCGAGTTTGTCCTTTACAACGCGCATCGGTGCTGCCTCCAGATCGGCATTCCACGTCATTCGTTCTCACTACCGACTGGCATCGTTCCTTTGAAGAAGAGGGAGTTGGGCACTGAAGCGGATGCGAAGGAAGCGAAGACCGTCAAAGCACCCTGGAAGACAAGTGTTGCAGGAAAGGCCTTAGCGCATGTGGGGGAAGAATGCGAGCTGTGGAGAGCTTATGTAACTGAACTGGGGAAGTTAAGGCCTAAGGCGCCTAAGCCCCTGATGTAACTCGTCCTGCTTTCTGATAGAATAAAATCTGAAATTTGGATGTTTCGGACCCCCGTTTCCTTTGTTATTATTTTTATGATTTTCTTTTTTTATATAATTTTGTATTTCTTTCTTTTTTATGTACTTATATATATATATATATATATATTTTTTTTTTTATTTTTAATGGGGGCATCCAGGGGCCTGGACGCCCCTATAATTTATTTTTAATTTTCTTAAATTTTCTTGTTTGGGGGCGTCCAGGGGCCTGGGCGCCCCTATAATTTATTTTTTATTTTTTTGAATTTTCTTGTTTGGGAGCGTCCAGGCGCTTGGACGCCCCTAGTTTTTTGAATTTTTTTTTGAACAAAAGAAAGAAGTGGGGGTGTCCAGGCGCCTGGACGCCCCAAAAAGGAGTGATTTCTTATATAAAGGTGGCCTCACCCCCTTTTCACTTCTACTGTTCATTCTGACGACTCGTTCACTCTAAACGACCCATTCCCAGTTCCCAATGGAGCAAGGAGGCCCGAGCTAGGGTGGAGAGAAGCGGAAATGACGGGCTCATCGTCCGAGGAGGTCGAGAGATCACGCCGAGGAGGCTTCCGCGGGAGAGGAGATTACCGCGGAAGAGGAGATAGCCGCGGAGCAGGAGGCGCCTCCTTTGGCCGCGGAGGGTCCTGCGGGTGCTGGTGACGCGGGAGAGGATGAGCATGACCCGGTAAGCCCCTCAGAACCCCAGTTTGTTGGTTTCATAGGCTAAACAGACGGCCGAGAGCCAGTGGAGGAGGTCGTGGAGTGGGGGAAGGAGGCGTCCAGGGGCCTGGACGCCTCCACGTTTTTCTTTTTTGATTTTGTTTTATTTTAATTATTTTTTAGTTATTTACGTAAATAAAATAATATTAAAAATATGGAGGCGTCCACTGAGTTGGACGCCTCTATGATAAATTATTATTATTTATTTATTTTTATTCATTTTTTTTGGTTTTTTTTTGGGTAAAATAAAAAGGTAAAATGAAGGCGTCCAGTGGGCTGGACGCCTCTAAATATATATATATATATATATATATGAAAATAAAAATAAAAATAAAAAGGAATATTATATACAATGTTGTTGTTTATTATTATCTTTGATGCTGATGTGTTTCTTTGTTGGTTTTTTTTGTGGTGTGCAGGGCGTGATGAAGAGCCGGATCAGCTGGTCCCTAGTGGTGGCAGCGTACCGTGGGCTGCCGGACTTCCAGAGGGCGCGTGTGGACGCCATGGGCTTTGGAGCCTTCCTCAGGATCGAGCCCTTCCGGCTCGACCTTCCTCTTATCCAGGCATTGAGGGAGCCGTGGCATGCGTCGAGTCGGGCGTTTCTGATGCCCTGGGGGCACATGGTGCCGACACTTGAAGACGTAGCTCGGATCACCGGGCTACGAGTTGACGGAGAGGCGGTCAGCGGGGTCACCTACCCCGACTACCGAGAGAGTGCCCTGGACCTGCTGTGGTTAGAGACGAGCGTGACTGACAGAGACAGCAGGGTAGTCGGCCGAGTGGAGATTATGGAGGCGCTCGGATTCGTCGACCCGCGCCAGCGGGTTAGCGAGACTGGAGCGGAGTTTCTGGCACGACTGGAGGGAGATGCCCGTGCAGCTTTCACCCAGGACCCGAGCGAGCGGGAGCTGGTGGATCTAGACCTCCGGAGGTTTCTTTTCTTCTTCCTGGGCCGCCTTCTGCTGGGGACGAAGGGTGACGGCATCCACTACCACTTCCTCGGGATCCTGGCGGACCTTGACAGAGTGGGGCACTATGCGTGGGGAGCGGCTCTGCTTGCCCATTTGATTGCTGATCTCTCCCAGACTTCAGAGAGGGAGACGACAGTCAGCGGCTTCGCACCTTTTCTCCAGGTACACAATTTATTTATGCATTTTACCGTAGTTAAATATGCAATTACTCGTGCTAATGATGTATAATGGATGCAGGTGTGGAGTTATTACTACTTCCCGATGGGGAGGGCCAGGCAGGGGAACAGGAGAGCCGTTCCTCTAGCGCGACAGTGGAGGCCGGCCGTGGTAGCGGCACCACACAGCTACCAGCTGGCGTCACTTCGTCGGGAGTTGAGCGAGTACCCCGAGGCTATGGTATGATGCGTATGATTTCTTTGTATTTTTTGTGCATGCGACCTAATGGCAACTAGTATGATGTATGTATGGTGATGTAGGTGGTGTGGAGGCCCTACCTGGGTATGGCCGACGCTGGCCAGCCCTGGGTTGTAGCGGGTCTTCCTCGTTTCGGGCGGGACGTGTGGGTCCATTGCCTGAACGAGATCGAGCCGCTTCGGCTGAGGCTGGTTATGAGGACGTTGGGGCTGGCCCAAGAGTGGGTCGATGTAGATGAGCCGGTCCACATCGGGCGGAAGACCAAGGGGAAGGTGAAGTTCGTGGACTGGCGTACGCGCTTCCCAGCACAGTACCAGGACTGGCAGCAGGGCGGGGCCCCAGTGGTGTCCCATGTACAGGACAGCACTGATTACATGAGACGGTATCGAGCTACGTACGGGGACCGCCTCTCCCTCGGTGGTATGGCAGGGGTAAGTGTGAAATGAAAATGCTTCATTCTTCTATGTGTATATGCATGTGATACTAACTTATATGCCATGCAGGATGCTCGTGACGACATGATCGCCGACCTGCGGGCCCAGTTGGCGGACGCCAGGCGGCAGTTGGTGGCCATCCGACAGGAGTTGCAGATCCTGGTGAGTCTATGCAATGCATTTTTTGTGACCTGGATTTTGATGCTTAGCCTCTGACTGTCGTTTGCCCCGTGTTTCAGCGGGCCCACCAGGCGGCAGCAGCCGGGACGACTGGTGGAGAGGGTTCCAGTTCGTGGGGCCCTCCCCCGGAGATCTCTGCCCTTCAGGAGCAGCTGGCGTATGCGGTGGCTCGGGCTGAGGAGGCCGAGCGTGACCGCGAGGCTCGAGTGAGTGTCTACCTGACCCCGAATCTCCTTCTAGCTGCTTTCCTTCTATCACTGCTCTCTTACGGTGCATGCATGCTTCGACAGGTGGCCGAGATTCGGGAGGCCCTGGCTCGTGCTGTTCGTGCCGAGCAGGAGCGCGATGCCTGGGTGGTAGAGCTTGACGCCCGAATTGCGGAGCTAGAGGAGGAGCGGCGATGGGAGGCTGAGGAGCTTCCTCGCGACGTGGTGGATCTGCGGATCGCCCTCGAGCTGTCGAGGAGAGAGGCGATGAGGGAGAGAGAGGAGAGGGAGAGGGATAGGGAGAGCATCGAGAGAGAGAGGGAGTACAGGAGGGCAGAGCGACATCGAGATTGGGACGAGAGGAGGGCTCTGGAGGCCCAGGTGATGGAGCTTCGACTGAGCCTTGGCACGGTGGAGGGGAGACTGCGGGAGAGTGAGGAGCGGTATCAGAGGGCGAAGGAGCGCGGGGCGCGACTTCGTCAGTCTGGTTCCTTTTCCGTGGGCAGCTTTCTAGTCTCTTCGGCCGAGGAGCGTCGCCGTGCCTTCGAGGCTGGCGCGCCACCACAGGGCGTGGTGAGCACGGCTTCTCAGGGTTCACAGAGGTCGCAGAGGCCCCCTAGGGATCCCCGTCAGAGGAGGGAGGAGAGAGATGACTCGGAGGGTGATGGCGAGAGTTAGAGAGTTGCTTGTACACTCCACCCTCCTTACTGCATGATGTACTTTCGACTATTATATGAAATGAAAATGGCTTTCTTGTGTTGTGTGTACTTTTCCTCTCTCACTTTTCTACTGCACCGAGTTGTTTCGAGGCATGCCTTACAAGACTTTGCCCTGAACCGCGGGGAACTGCGCTTTGCACGGGGGGATTTTGTTTCCTTTCTACCTTTTTTGGGCGCGTCTAGGCGCGAGGACGCGTCTTAATCCTCGAATTCAAATTTAAAGCGCCGGGTGGCCTTTCTTCTCCCGTGCCTTACCCGCAAACGAGCCCGCCTTTCGCCGAAACTCGCTCGCCCGTCTTTGTCTTCTTCCCCTCGATCGATGGAGTTCGGCGGTCTGGACCACGGCGAAGGTGGAGAGGGACGCGGGACCCCTCGCCTGAGGAGGGACGCGCCAGAGCACGGAACGGCGTCCATGGAGGAGGAAGGGCCGCTTCTGGCCCTCGAGGGACATGAGGGGCCCAATGGCGCGGAAGGAAATGAACACGGCTCGGTGAGTGCTTCGGTTTCCCCTTCTTTGATCTATTTTGAGTTTTGAAGCGAGGCGTGCGAGGGGGGAAAGGGTTCAGCGAGTGTTGCACTCAAATGATGGACGCGTCCTAGACAGGGGACGCGTTCTTTGTTATAATGCGAGGCCCTTCTTTCTTGGTGCAGGACATGGCGAGGACCCTGGGCCTGGCCGATGAGTGGGCGAGTGCAGACGAGCCGAGCCACGTTAGGAAGGAGAGCCGCGGCAAGGCGAAGCTTGAAGACTGGCGCATACGTCTCCCTGGACAACAAGGGAGCGTACTGGTGCAGGATAGTGCTGACTTCCTGCGGCAACAGAGAGAGAGTTACGTGGGTCTTCCCCGAGCCGGGGATACGCGTGACGTCAACGGCTCTCGTGCCCAATTAGCCGAGGTCAGGCGGCAGCTGGCCGCCACTCAACAGGAACTGTCGCTCCTGGTAAGCTAAGTGCTGCATTTTCTATTTTTAAATGTGGAGCTCAGTTGACTGCTGTTGTTTGTTCATTCCAGCGTGCCCAGCAGACAGTGATGGTGGGAGTGGCTGGCGGCGCATCTTCCAGTTCCTTGGCCCCTTTTCTTGAGATTGCCTCCCTCTGGGAGCAACTTGCCGGTGCGGTGGCTCGCGCTGCCCGGGCGGAAGAGAAGCGTGATGCCTGGGTGGCGACTGTAGCAGAGCTGCGACATCGCGGTGAGGAGAGACCTTCTCCAGACATCTTGGAGTTAAGGGTTCTTCTGCAGATGACGAGGAGAGAGGCAGAGAGAGAGAGAGTCGAGAGAAGGGCCGAGCGTCAGCAGGATCAGACCGAGAGGAGGGCCTTGGAGGCCCAAGTGAGGGAGCTCTAGCTGGGCCTTCAGGCCGTTGTGCAGAGGCTAGGAGGGATGGAGACGCGCTATGAGAGAGCACGAGAGTTAGGGGAGCGACTACGCCAGTCTGGTCGCTTTGCCGCTAGTGGTTTCTTCGCCACGCCAGGGGAGGAGCAGCGAGTCATTACTGTGGAGCCGGCGCCACGAGGCAAGGTGGGTGCTACTGCATGGGGATCCAGGAGGCTTCTGAGGGACCCTCACCTCAGGGGAGAGGAGAGGGACACCTAGAGGGGCGAGCATGAAGATAATGGCAAGAGTTGGCGAGCTAGTGGACCCGCCTCCTCTCTATGATTGTGATGTCTATGACAGCTTATGTAGAATGAAGTGATTTGATTTTCTATTGCTTGTTTGTTCTCTTGTGCGTTCCTTCTTCCCTACACTTCTTCTCCTTTGCACTGTTCCCATGTGATGGGTCTGCCGAGACTCCACCCCAAGCGGAGAATCGCATCTTGTTGTGACCATTTTCCATGGGAATCTGCCGTCGAAGTCAATAATGACGGCCCTAGTTCCTTCTCCCGGATGTTGTGTCAAGTTTTGTGGACGTCCTCCAAAACATGATAGGGTATCCCTAGACAACATAGGGGGCTAGTCGTCATATTCTTCGTCCAATCAATCACCCTGTGCGAGCGGTGAAGTGACACATGGGACCGCATGGCAGGTGCCTCATCGCGAGGGCTATCATTAAAAGGTGATGGAGGCAATCTTGGCCCGCACTCCTTCCATTTCTATAAATTCTTGTCCCTTTTATCCTCCCAGGTATATCGAGGGCTAACTCGAGGAGCACAAGTTCTCACGGGAGAGGAGGAGTTCAAAATTCTGAGATTTGGATGGAGGGCGAATCTTCCCACTGCTCGAAGAGAAGCAGGTCCAGTGGTAGTAGTTCCAGGAGGCTTTCGGACCTCGAAGGGCACTTCAGCGAAAGGACCTGATCGCAACTCGTAAGCCAAGTTTTCCTACCCTTTTTTCATTCTTTTTTCTTCCTTTCTTTCTGACCAAACCTCCTCTCCATTCCCTGCATGCGTAGAGTGTGATGAAATCACAGATCTCATGGGAGTTGGTAGTGGAAGCATACCGAGGTCTCCCAGATTTTTAGAAGGCGAGGCTAGACGTGATGGGATTTGGCACCTTTCTTCGGATCGAGCCGCTCGAGCTCGACCTGGTTCTGATCCAAGCCTTGTGTGAGAGATGGGACCCAGTGAGTCGGGCATTCCTGATGCCCTAGGGGCACATGGCGCCCAGCTTGGAGGATGTGGTCCGAATCACAAGCCTGAAGGTGGAGGGCGAGGCAGTGACCGGGGTCACTTATGCGGATTACCGAGAAGGTGCTCGGAAGCTACTGGGTTTGGACCTAGATGGTCGGAAAAATAGGTCGGTAGCTAGGGCGTTGTGGACGTCAAAAAAGAGAGAAGAAAAAGAATGTTCCTGTGGCACGGACGTCTCGACATCTCAAGAGCAAGTCGAAGATGAAAAGGCTGAATAAATTCCATACCCCATCTAAGCCAGACGAGTACGTACTGGGTGCTCCGCCGTCTGATAAGGAAGCGCCTCGAGCAAAAGGGATGGCCACAGCTCCCCGACTGGCGATGCCGAAAGCCGAATCAGGAAGAAACCCGGAGATCCAGACACGGGTTCGGCACGTGTCGGAAACTACTCAGAGTCCTAAACCGGACTCGGAGGCTTCAAGCTGAACACCTCAGAGCAGGTGCATTGCAGTCGAAGTTTTTCGAGAGCATAAATGTTCGTCCGAATGGCCGTGAAGTCAAGACAAAGTCTAAACCGGCGCGCCCCTTGCATTTTGGGTTAAACCGGCGCGCCCCCTTGCATTTTTGGGTTAAACCGGCGCGCCCCTTCATCTTGGGTTAAACCGGTGCGCCCCCTTCTTCTTGGGTTAAACCGGCGCTCCCCTTTTCCCCTTCATATGGGTTAAACCGGCGCGCACCCTTTCCCTTGCATTTCACGTGAATCCGGCATGCAAATGAGCCGTCCCATCTACATTTCGATGCTCTGTTTTGCATCAATATGGAGTGCAGAGAACATTCAATGCCCATGGCTCTGCTTCTACCTTCGTTCGATAGCACACAAGCAGTAGCAGCAAGGCAAGCTCCGACAGATCTCTGAGCGTCCCATCCTCGGACGAGCAGCAATGTACGGGACAAATGAACAACGTCCAGCACAGCGAGTCAACTCCTGACTTCGTTGCGGACGAGGTGGAAGTGGCAGGAATGCTCCCAGGCTGGCCGTTCTATAAAAAGAAGAGAAGAAGAAGCTCCAAAGAGGAATAGGAGGATCAAGAGAAGAAGGGAACAGAAGAAGAGAGAAGAGGAAGAGGGGAGAGGCTAGAGGGAAGGCTGCTGGTTCGGCTAAGGTTCCCAGCGTCCGAAGAGAAGAGGAAGCTACATCCATCCCCATCTGCAAGGTGAAGAAGAAAAAGAGAGAGAGTCTTGAAAGAGAGAGGGGAGAGAGGGGGAAGAGCTTGTGCTCTGTTCCTCCTTCTCCCACACCGATGTATCTTCTTTCCCCCACCTCAACACTTAGTTTTTATTTTATCTTCTCCGTTGTATTCTCCCCCGTGCTTTGGGGGTAGATCTCCTTTCCCCTTGAGGATGAATAAAAGAGTGACTCTTGTGGGCGTAAATGGCATTCTATTGCTCTTACCTCTTCTCCTTTTCTTCCGTTTTCTCCCTTCCGGTTTTCAACATCACCTGGGGTCCTCAGAAGCTTGCCCTTCTATGGCATGAGCTCTGAGGGAACTAGTTCGAAGGGTGAACATTCATGGCCACCTGTGGCCTACATCTGTCCCATTCCATGAAGTCATCACCCGTGAGTGGTGAGAGCTCTCGAAGGCTAGTCCTCAAGCTTTCCAACACTCACAGTTGGGTTATTGGACCGACATGAGGTCCAGATTTGAGGTGCACCCCGAGTTATCCTTTTGGTGTTCCTTATTGCTCTCTGGCAACCCCCAGTCCAGCAGAGGTGCTGCCCAAATTTCGCCAGGATGAGAACACTCAAGAACAGACGAGTAGGATGAGTTCTCTGAGCATAAGAACAGCCGAACAAGCGAGCAAGCTAAGTCCTCGGAAGATAAGAACAGTTCATGCCTGAAGCTGCCCCTGAATCAAGTTAAACATCTAAGTTCTTGCATAATAAACCCCTCAAGTAAACATCCAAATACAAGTACTCATTCACCTCAACAAATGTTAAGAAGCATTACAATGATTTGAAATGTCAATTGAACAAACAATCTGCTCATTTGATCAATCTGCAAGTTGAAGAAATAAGAACAGAGGCAATAAGAATCAGACAGATTGAGATAAAACCCACAGAAGCTATTCCGGCGTGCCCTTAATCCGGCGTGGGTTAACCCGGCGCGCTACCCCCCCCCCCCCCCCCCGCGCCGGTTTAGCCCCACACTCAACTTCATCTTCAAACTCCTGAGCCTCCATCCGGCGCGCTACCCCCCCGCGCCGGTTTAGCCCCACACTCAAATCCACTTCGGATTTCCGGAGCTCAAACCGGCGCGCCCCACTATTCATCACCCTATTCCGGCGCGCCCATGGCCCCTCCTTCTCTTGGACATACTAAACCGGCGCGCCCCCCATTTCAACCCCTATTCCGGCGTTCCCTTATAGGATCCCCATTACCCGGCGCGCTCCTTTTCTCCCCTTTGTATGATCCCTATTCTGGCGCGCCTCCCTTCTTGGCCTTATCCGGCGCGCCCCTCTTCTCCTTTGGCATCTCCTTAATCCAGCATGCTTCATAAGAAATCCATTAACCAAATAAAAGAAATAATAGAAAACTTGAGGACAATAAAAAGAAAGGGAAGTATATAAACCATTCATAAGAAGTCAATTTTGTTCCGGGGGCACTGCCCCCGGAAACCCCCGCGGCCTGACCGCGCAGCTCGAACCCCGCGACCTGACCGCGCAAGTCGATCCGCGTGCGAGGGCGCACGATGGCGAGTTCGGGCTCCATACTTAACAATTCACTCCCCCGGACTTGGCGCAAAGAGAAAATCAATGATGCCTTGTGGTATCGAACGTGGACCTCGGAACCCCCGACATGGTCATGATCCGAACACAGTCTGGGCCAATAGTTCGTTAACTCGACCCGCTTCTCCCGGGATCTAATCCCGCAACGCCACATTAGACTTTTCATGTCTACGGCAGACATTTGCACGGTTTTATCGTCATCTTCGATGCTTCAAACGTGGACTCGCGTCCGAACAATGAAGGGTCCAACCGTGACCGACATGCACGCATACCTTGGAACCTTCGTTTCCCCGGACTGTGTGTGAAGAGAAAAGCAATGACGCCCCCACTAGATCGGACTTGGATCTCGGGAGCCCTCGCCCGGACGTAACCACGATCCGAACTTATCCCGGGCCGATAGTTCGTTAGCTCGACCCGTCTTTTCTGGGATCCGATCTCGCACCCACATGAAACTTGCCGTACCTACGGCCGATATTCGTATGGTTTTATCATCGTCCTTGACGCTACTAATACGGACCTCCGTTCGAATAAGGAATGGTCCGTTAGTGACCGACGTATATACCGGGATCCAATCCCGCACCCATAGGAAATGTGCCGTACCTTCGGTATGTCTTTGTCGTGGTCTTCGATGTTTCGAATATGGACTTACGTCCGAATACTGAATGGTCCGTTAGTGACCGACGTATATCTCGGGATCGAATCCCGTGCTTGCATTAAAACTTGCCGTACTCACGGCAGACATTTGTACGGGTTTATTTCCGTTTACGTCTTCAATACGGATCTTTGTCCGAGCATAAAATGGTCCATGAATTACCAACAAAATCTGAATGGAACGAGACGGCTCTCGTCTTCCCGACCACGCGTGTGGGAATATCAATAAGACCTTCGTGAGTCACGTCTGGACCTCGGGTCCGCCCCAACCATGGTCATTACCTGACCCACATCTAGGCCTATAGCCAGCTATCTCTGTATACGTCTTTGTTTTGGAATCTAGTCCCGGGACACTTTCCCGCCGCCCTTCGGCACCGGAGATATTAATGATGCCCATGCAAGCCTCGTTTGAACCGCGGGAGGCGCCCCCAGAATGGTCCTGACTCGATCTCGCACCGGGCCAATAAACTCGCAGATTTCTGACCACTCTAACCGGGATTCAACCGAATGTCTTCTGTCCCTTTGAACAATAAATTTGCCGTACCCTGGCATACATATGCTCCGATTTTCCCCGTGATGATCACGATTCTCTGAAGCCGGACACTCATCCGAACATCAAATGGTCAACACATGACCGACATATTTCGAACACTTGTTTCTCTAGACATAGGGCTTTCCGACTTATTCGAGACCGCTATCGGCTTGTTTCTCTCGATATAGTTTCCTGGCCATGAGGCCCCTGATTCCCGACGATTAATCAAGGGTGTTCCCCTCTCCGAGGGGATGTAAATGACGTCGTGACCTTTATGGTGCGGCGAGTCTCAGTCCTGACACGAACCACACAATCATCTGATTAGTCAGATCGAGCGCACAATAGATCGTCACTTTGTGACTGGCACGCCCACGCACTTAATAAATGCCAATAAACAAATAAACAACGATTATTAAATAAAAAGTGCGTCCACAGGCGTCCCTCATGGATGCATTAGGGCTCATCGACACTCGTCGGCGGGACGATGAATCCTCAAAAGAGTTCATGGAAAGGATGGAAATAGGATGCTGTGCCGTGTACTGCACAGATTTTGGCAACTGGGAAAGATGTAACATAGATTTGAGGAGATTTCTCCTCTTCCTTTAGGGGAGATTGGTACTGAGCTCGAAAGGGGACGGTATCCAATGTCGCTTCCTGGAGCTGCTATCAGACCTTGAAAGAGTAGGATACTATGCCTGGGGAGCTGCCATGCTAGAACACTTGTTTGCAGGCCTGTTCCAAGAAGCGGATCGTGAGATGGCTGTGAGTGGTTTCACACCATTCATCCAGGTATTTTTGGTTTTGCTTGTTTTGTATTTTTTTTATGTTTTTGCAAGGTACTGATGACCTGCGCCGAGCAGCTATGGAGCTATTATTACCTCCCCATGGGGAGAGCTCGGCATTGGCGACCCGCGATGGTGCCGCTAGCCAGGCGGTGGGAACCCATCATGAGTGCGGCACCCCTAACCTACCAACTGATGGTGCTAAGGCGGGAGCTACAGGAGTTCCCTGCATCGATGGTAAACTGGAGACCCTACTCAGACATGGTCGATGCCAACCAGCCGTGGGTTCTAGCAAGTCGTGCCCGGTTCGGACGGGAATTATGGATGCACTGCTTGAATGAAATCGAGCCGCTTCGGCTACGATTGGTTATGAGGACTTTGGGACTGGCTCAAGAATGGGTGGATTCAGCTGCGCCACCTCGGGTTGGGAGAGAGACGCGAGGACCTGTGACCTGCATTGACTGGCGTGTGAGATTCCCCGAACAGTACGAAGACTGGCAACGGAGTGGCATAATCGTGGAATCGCAGGCACGGGATAGCGAGGATTACCTGCGTCTATACAAGACAAGGTACGCAGAGCGGTTCCAACCCCGGGGACTTGCAGAGGTAGGTCTCCCCTTTTTCTCTTTTCTTCTTTCTCCCTTTTTTGGTTTTCTGGTGGAAATACTGACTCGTATGGCTGCAGGATATCCGTGATACGATGATAGCGACTTTACGAACTCGCTTGGCAGAGATGGAGCAACGGTTGGGCGATGCCCGCGGAGCTACGAGCGCCTTGGTAGGTGTACAGTGCGTTCCTAATTAAAACCGCAGATTCCAGATGTTGGCTTCTAACTCATGTGCTTATAGCATGCCCAGATTGACGCGGCTTCCTCAGCGATGGGAGTAGGCGGTGTCTCTTCCAGCTTGTGGATTCCTACCTCAGAACTTGATTTGCTTCATGAGTAATTTACTCGTGCCACGCAGCGTGCCGCGGAGGCAGAAGGGATGCTCTCTATACAGGTAAGAGTCTCAGTGTTGAGTTCTCCTTGTTTACGCCTTGTCGCGTATCTTGAGATGGTACATCTGGCAGGAAAAGGAGGCGGAAGACGTGCTTGCCCAAGCTGCGCAGAGGGCGGCTAGGATAGCAGAGCTGGAGGGGGAACTGCAGCGTCATCCAGATGACGACTCTTCCAGCGATGCTATGGAACTGAGGATCACTCTCCAGTTGGAGAGGGAAGACCGTCAGAGAGAACGGGCAGAAAGAGAAAGAGACGCAGAGAGAGAAAGAGCCAACAGATTGACTGAAAGGGAGGAACAAAGGGCCATGGAGGCCCAGTTGTTCAAACTCCGAACCAGCCTTGGTCTTGCTGAACAGTGGCTGAGAGATGGTGAGGAGTGCTACCGAAGAGCACGAGAGCGTGGCTTTCGTGTTGGTAGCTTCTCTACTGTTTCCGTGGATCAACGCCGGTGTGTGTGAATAGGAAGGGGAATACAGAGCGGTAGGAGTACCGCTTTTCGTAGTGGGGTAGCTCCCTTGAGAGCGTTTTGCTCGGAGAGTAGTGGGATGAGTGATGCAGAGAGAGAGGGTGGAACTTGATGTAATTTTTTGTTTTGGAAAGGAATAAAATACAAGGTTTGGTCTGTTTGGTTTTCACCTTTACTTTTGTCGCCTCGAATCCCTGCACACATCACTGAAACAAACAAATTAGAATTTCTATTCTGACTTGGCCGCTTGCTCAATAAGCAAATGGTCACATTGACTGTCCTTGATAACTGGTCAAGGGGCCAAGCCTTTATTTAAGGAAGGCGAGAGAAAGATGCAGTGATGATAAATGCGACAGGCAAGCACACGAATGCAAGCGGTATTAAAAGTGAGATGCTGCATGCAAATGCAATCATGTAAAATTGATTTGTTTTCTTTTTTATATTTGGCATTTTTTTTGTTTTATCATAAAAAAGATTTTTTTTGTTTGCAAATATGTACATTTTCTCTTTTTCCCTTTTTTGTTGTTTTTATCATTTCAATTTTTTGTTGCTAACGCCTGGCAAGTATCCAAATGGCACCTAACCTACGTGAGAACAGGGGTTTCTTACTAACCTCCCAGGTATCCTAAGTGCACATCTAGGTTGATTTGGGCCTCTAGACCCCTCGAATGATGATCCCGCCGGCTAAGACTTACCCTGATGACAATACCGTCATGTCATGCTTAGGCTCCCAGTCGCTTCCGACCACAGGGATTCACCCAAAAGATGTTTTAGGTAAATGATTTGCCCGACCCGAGTCTGTTTCCTCACAACTCTAGATGGTATATGATGGAACACCCTGGAACCCTAACGACCAACCGCGCGACGCTGACCCGGAATCAGACGCCGTCGCACCCATAGGTGACGCGCTTGCATTGGCCTAAGCCCAAGGTTAAGCAAGAAGACATCAAGGCGGTAAACATGGGTCTTGACCAGCCAGAAACACAGAGACTCCTTTGCAGCGATAGCTTTTTCTTTTCAAAGTAGGCAACCATATGTGTATATTAAAATAAGGTCGCAGACCCTGGGCAGTTTTCACCCTTCAGAAACTCCATCGAACATTCATCTTTAGAGGGAGAAGGAAGAGTGTAGGGAATAAACCTCCTGAGAGGACCGGCAAAGCCGTTAACCCGGCGAGCGAATAAGGGCCCATTAACTCTTTCCTTTCGGACAACTTCGGACCAAATCTCGAGCATTTACATTCCATAGCCCCCCCCTTTTGTGGATTCGAACTTTTGCTTTGAGGGGTTCCATTTATCGCATCAGGCACGGTCACGACCAGGCTCTTGATTTTGATTTTGTATTTCTTTTTGTGAGGGAGATATAGTCGTTTGACGTTTGTGGGCTCCCTTTCGTATGCCTGTGGGGACACTGCCCTCTTCTCGTGCTCTGATCGATGCTCAAGGAAATGGATCCTACTCTTGCCCTTGGGATTTGAGTTTCAGTTTCTCATGCTCAGCGTTTTAAGGGCGCCGACTGTCTCATTTGGTCGAAGAGAAAAGAATAAAGATTACAGCTTCCGGAGATCTTCTGGGTGGGGCCCCACCATAGGTGATGCTACCGACTTTTTTGAATAAAATACAAAAGTGAGCACATGTTAGCTTCCTTCGAGCTAGCATAGGCCGACGTGGCCGGACAGGGATCTCCACGGTTCTGGCAAACCAAGACCCGGTGCCTACCAAGCCTTAATGGGCCCTATCCTAACATGAAGGTTAGATGCAGTGACTTGACTACATGGTGACGACCAGGCATTGGCATTTTGAATTTTCCATATTTTTAGTGGTTTTCAATATTTCTTTGTTTTTGATATTTTCTATCTTTTCATCATTTTTTGTGTTTTGACATTAAGCTAAGGGTAGTATTTCTTAAGATAAAGCCCATTCCAAGGGTGGGATAACTCGGTCCCTTCGGCGTTGACTAGCTTGTAGGCGTTGCCAGGGTACACGGCTTGAATTACAAATGGTCCTTCCCAATTGGGTTGGAGCTTAGAACGCGGACCTCCAGGTTTGACAAAAATTCTTTTTACGACCATCTCACCGACTTTGAATTTTCTCTCAACGACTTTCTTTTGGTAAAAGCGAGCGAGTCTATTTTGATACACACGCGCGTGTTCGGCAGCGGCCAGCCGCTTCTCATCGAAGAGTTCCAACTGGGCGAGGAGTGAATTACGACGATCATCGAGGGGAAATTCCTCGTCCAATTATACCCTGAGAGAAGGGATCAGAGTCTCGCACGGGACTACCGCTTTCATACCATAAGTAAGGGCAAATGGAGTCTGCCCGGTGGTGGTACGGGATGAAGTGCGATAGGCCCATAGGGCTTCGATAAGTTTTTCTGGCCAGTCTGAAAACTTACTAGACTCGCAGTTTTTTTTGATGATTTTGAGCAATATTTTATTGGTGGCCTCCGCTTGGCCGTTACCTTATGGGTAATAAGGCGATGAATGATGCAATGCAATTGCGTACCTTTTGCAGAGGTCGTATAGGTCTGAGAAATGAACTGTGGCCCATTGTCGGTGACGATTGTGCTTGGGACGCCGAATCTGGCGAGGATGTTCTTCATGATGAACTTGCAGATTGTTGACGCCTTGATTTCCGCGTAAGCTTCGGCTTCGACCCATTTGGTGAAGTATTCCGTCACAGTAAGGATGAAAGATTTCTGCTTGGTGAGGGAATTGGGATCACCTAGGGGACCAATGATGTCGAATGCCCACATGGAGAAAGGCCACGGGGAGGCTATTGGATGAAGTGAGGAAGATGGTGAATGGATTTTATCAGCGTGAAGTTGACACTTGACACACCTACGGACACAGACAACACAATCTTCTTCCATAGTGGGCCAATAAAAGCCTTGGCGAATGATCTTCTTTGCGAGCATCTGACTATTCAAGTGGCCACCGCACACACCCGAGTGCGTCTCCTCTACATATTTCCAAACCTCATCATCACCAAGACATCTTAACAGAATACCAGTAAGGCTCCTCCTATAGAGTAGACCTCCAACCAATGTGTATTTCTGAGCCACCCTTCTTATGGCTTTCTTGTCCTCTGTGGTGGCCCCTTCAGGATAAGACTGATCTTGGCAATATTTGACGATTTCATAGAACCATAGTTTCTCTTCATCAGCCAGTTCTTCTTCGGCCTCTGCCAACATGATTTCCCTCTTCTCAAGGATATCTTCCTGCAGGATCTTCCTTGCTATCCTGTCTTTGATATTTACGTAGGAAGCATCATCGATTGCAGGGGCGTGAAGTTTGTAGATGGAAATGGACTCAAACCATCTTCCTAGAGGGAACCTTATGGATGATGCCAACGAGGCGAGGGCATCGACGAGAATATTCTGATGACGAGGGACATGAATAAAGATCAGTTTTGTGAACAGTTTGGCAAAGGTAGCAGTGAGTTCTTGGTATGGCTTGAGTTTGGGATCGCGAGTGCGATATTTAGTGAGCACCTGGCGAAGGATGAGTTGACTATCACCTACGACTCGCAACTCAGTGATACGAAAAGAATGAGCGAGTTCTAGGCCAGCTAGAAGAGCTTCATATTCGGCTATATTATTGGTAACTGGAAATTTGAGCTGGTATGCCAATGAGAATGTGAGGCCTTTAGGCGACAGGAGGGCGACGCCGATTCCTCTCCCTTGAGAATTCAGAGCTCCATCAAAATATAGCGTCCACATTGGCTCATCTGATTGGTTGACGGACATTAGTTCCTCATCTGGAAACTCTGATTGGACGGGATCGAACTTGGGAAGAGGATGGTGAGCGAGATGCTCGGCTATGGCATAGCCTTTAATCACCTTTTGCTGGATGTAGGTGATGTCGAACTGAGAGAGAAAACTTTGCCAGCGTGCTAGCCTATCCGTAAGGACGGATTTCTCTAGAAGGAATTTGATAGGATTCATTCGAGCAATCAAGTGGACCTCATGAGCCAAGAAGTAGTGCTTCAATTTCTGCACTACCCAAACGAGGGCAGCACAGGTTTTCTCCATGATGGTATACTTCTGCTCACAGGGATTGAGAAGTTTGGACAAGTAATAGGTTGCCCGTTCCTTGCCTTCTTCATCAGCTTGTGCGAGGACGGCTCCCACGGAGTCATCCAAGACTGAGACGTAAAGGATCAGAGGTTTTTCTGGTTTAGGTGGAATGAGAACGGGTGGACTAGCCAGATATTCCTTCAACTCTTCAAAAGCTTTCTGACATTTAGAATTCCAGTGGAATTCTACTCCTGGCTTGGTCAACTCGTAGAGAGGTCTACACCTTTGTGAATGTTGGGACACAAACCGACGAATAAACTGTAACCTCCCGATTAAACCTCGGAGTTCCCTCAAATTCTTGGGCGGCGGCATATCCCTGATAGCCTTGGCTTTGTCGGGATCTATCTCGATCCCTCTTTTACTCACAATAAAACCCAGCAATTTACCGACACACCAAACACACACTTCTTCGGGTTCATTTTCAATTGGAACTCCCTTGACCTCTACAAGACCTTAGCCAAAACTTCTGGATGTTCCATCCTGGTCCTTGATTTCACCAACAAGTCATCCACATACACCTCCAGGTATATGTGCATCATGTCATGAAATATGGCCATCACAGCTCTTTGGTAAGTAGCTCCAGCATTCTTTAACCCAAACGGCATGACCACGTAACAATATGTTCCCCAAGGGGTAGTGAATGACGTCTTCTCCTGATCGTCTTCTGCCAAACGAATTTGATTATATCCTGAAAATCCATCCATGAATGAGAGGGTCTCATAACCTGCCGTGTTATCGATCAACACATCAATGTGAGGCAAGGGAAAATCATCCTTTGGACACGCGCGGTTAAGGTCCCGGAAGTCGGTGCAAATCCTAACTTTCCCATCTTTCTTCATGACCGGGACAATGTTCGCCACCCATTGAGGATAAAGGATGACTCTAATGAACCTGGCTTTGGGAGCTTATCGACCTCTTCTTTCATTTTAAAGCCATCTGAGGGTGAAAACGCCTTAACCTTTGTTTTACCGAGACGGACCCTGGTTTTAGGGTAAAACGGTGTTCGACCAAGGTTGAATCTGGACCCGGCATATCCTCGTAGCTCCATGCAAACGTGTCCTTATATTCCTTGAGAACTTCAATTAATGCCTTTTCTTCAGAGGGTGGTAGATTGTCACTTATGAGGATGATCCTATGGTCTTCCTCAGTTCCCAAGTTGACTTCTTTGGTGGATTCTTCTACGGCGGTTGACGGCTCGTCGAATCTCTTTATTCCACTAGCGTATGCGCCAGCCGCGTCCTCATATTCCTCACCCTCATCTTCGGTAGGGTATTCTTCATCCGTGATCTCGTAGACTCCGTACCCTTCATCAAATGCACCGTCGCCCTCACATTCTATTTTCGGTAGCTGGATGGGATTTTCTAGCAACTGGGGGATGGCAAGAAGGGCCTGACACCTGGCGGCTAAATCCAGGAGGAATCGATGAGGGATCTGCCTACCCTTGGATTTCTTCCTAGGTACTACCCTTGACCTATCATTCCTAGATTGACTGACAATATTTACAGAAGAAGAGGAAGATGAAGAGGATGGTGTAGAATGTACAGGAGAAGACCCCTCAGAGGAGGGGTAGAAAAGGTCGCTCATCGGACCTTGGACGGGTGGTCCGCAGGGCGGGACGCACCCATGGGAGATGTAGGAGGTTTCCTCAACGAAGATGTGTTGTTGAGGAGTTTAAAAATTGACGTTTTTTTTCGTTTTCATTTTTGAAGACAAAACAGTGAAAAGAGATCGGAGGAGAGAGAAAAGTGGTTATGGCTAGAGGATTGCGAGGCTCATAGAGCAGATCATGGTTGAAGACCTGGCGCGGGTTGAAAAGCCCGCGTAGGTATGTAAGCAAAGAAGGGGACCTAGGAAGATCATCAGACAACTGTCTGGCCCAGGAAGAAAATATCAGCAAAGGCTGAGATGAGTGGATGGAGAAGATGGCGGCTAATGAGCCATCGACGGCAATGTTGAGGATGGATGAAGATCCGTCGATGACAGGGTCCTTCTGGCGAGGACGAGGATAGTTTGGAACCTTGGCAAGAGTGGTAATATTCTCTGGTATTCCGGAGATCAACGGTGGTCCTTCAAGCTGCGGAGACGAGAACATCCTTTCCAGTGCAACGGAAATGTCCCGTATGTCGAACCATTTGTTCCACTCGCATTCCGGATCTTTGATCTTGCCTCTTTTGGTGATCCTCGGACATTTTTCAGCCAAATATACAGTATGTGATCCCCCATATGCTTCTCGTGGGTAATCTCCCATCTGAACAATGGGCCCTCTGTTGAAGTGGTTTGATAGAGTCCATGTGAGGGGCTTCTAATCCACCTTGAACGGTCCTTTGAAGCCTAGGCCAAACCTGCGGTTCGGCCTAATTTCTTTTGGCGGTTTGAGCCTACCCTGTAACTGTGCGCCCAGACCTTTACCCTGTTGGTAGCCGATGTTCCTCATAATCTCCCAACCTTTGGAGTGAAAAGGGAGATATGATGCTGCGGTTGCCCTGACCGGCTCCTTTGGTGCTAGTGGAACGTGAGATAGATCACGCACGTCCAGCAATGACAATATGGGCCGATGAGATGGCCAAACAGAGGGCAGAGAGGTGTTGATAGCATCCACTGTGTGAAGGACAGGAGTGCTGACCACTTTAATAATCCTCCCATTGTAAGGAAACTTCAGGCACTGATGGTTGGTGGAAGGCACAGCGTCCATGGCTTCAATGTAGGGGCGACCCAGTATAGCCTTGAATGTGGGGTCCATGTCGAGGACATGGAATTCCGTGAGAACTGACATAGGGCCTAGTTCTGCCTTCAGAATAATCATTTCCTGCGGCGGCCTTTTGCTATTGTCATAAGCCGTGACCGTGATCGAGGAAGGTCTTATTTGTTCCTCGTTGACCCCACACAACTGAAGGGTGTCCATGGAGATCACATTTATGGACGCACCCGTGTCCACAAGACACGGGTTTATGGATACCCCATTAATTTTTATTAAAATGCACAATGCATATTTCCGAGCTTCCTTGGGAGCGAGCTCGTAGTTGTGGAACATGATGGCCGGTTGTGTGTCTGTTGGGGTCAGGACGGTCGAAATCTTCTCCACGGGGAGGTCTTCATTAACCATGACCTTTTGAAGATATTCCATCAAGGCCGCCTGGTGGGATGTGGATCTTTGAAGTAGCTCCAGGATGGAGATCCGAGCAGGCGTCTTGTCCAAGTGTTTCAATAGATCATACTGTGTTCCAAGGATAGCCCTTTCTGGTTGTTCTCCATCATCCTTCTCTGGCTGAGATTGCTCAGGATTCTGACTGTTGTGGGGGAAAACCCTGTGGAAAATCCTTCCACTCCGGAGCACCATTGCCTGCGGCTTTTGTACCTCTGTGGGGGTAGCAGTGGGTTTTAACAGAGATTTGAGGGGGAGTGGTGGAGGAATGGTTGATGAAGCAGGGGTGATGACGGGAGCAGGGATTCTGATGAGGGGTTTATTAGGTGGAGGCATGGTGGAGGTAGAGGGGATATCACACGGGTTATGAACGATAAGGGGTCTGGAAGGTGGAGGCGGAGGCAAAGTGGAAGTGGGTAAGGTTTGAAACGGGTAATGGTTTTGAGGTGGATGGTGGGTGATGAGTGGCTTTATTGGCGGTGGTATGGTAGAGACATGCGGGGTTATGTACGGTTGACGGGTGATAAGGGGCTTAGAAGGGATAGGGGCAAATGCGGTAGAGGTGGCTGGTAAAGCGGGGGAGTGAGAGAAGATGAGAGGGTATGAGGGCGTAGTGGAGGGTGTTGGCTGATAGGTCATTGGGGTGCGAATGAGGGGGCGTAATGGCAGTGGAAACGGTGGAGGCGGTACTGACGCGGGTTGGTGAGAGAGAGGTGCTACCCGGGTAAGGCGAGGGGGTTGCTTGACGATAGGGTTGGAGGAAGAAAGAATAGAGGTACTTTCCGGATGCCACACCTGCTCTCTCCCGACTTCTGGGAAGGAGGAGATGGGGTTGACCTGGTGATTAGGCTGTTGGTGCTCCGGTAATGGATTCTGGATTATGCCCATGTTGGGCTGTTGTTGTGGGGCCTGCTGAGGCTGTTGTTGTTGTTGTGGTTGCTGCTGCTGCTGCTGCTGTTGTAACTGCTGCTGTGGCCTATGAGGAGGTCTCCTAGCCTTGAGAGCGGCGACGTATCGTCTCATTTCATCCCAATCTATTTGATGTTCATCATTCATATCGTGGATGTAATCTTTGAAATGGAAGCAGTAATCTACTGTGTGTTCTGGCTGCCTGTGGTAGACGCAGTATTTGGAGGTATCAACATTCGAGGGCCACATGGGCCTTTCCCTGGGTAGCACAAGTATGTTTGAGGCCATGAGGGCGTTGAAAATATCCGCCAGAGTTTCTGGCAACGGTGGATAGTAGGCTCTCTTGGGACCGACCGGCCTCCTTTGTTGCTGTTGGGGACCATAATTCCCCGGGGGTGGAACTTGGTTGTACTGAAGTGGTGGTTGTTGTTGCTGAGGTTGTGGTTGTTGTTGCTGGGGTTGAAGTAATGGAGGCATATTATCTTGGGGTGGATTATTTTGGGGTGGAGGACGAAGAGGGAAAGGACCTGGTTGGAGGGGAAGTCGGGGCATTTGTAGAGGCCTTGGGTTGATTGCATAGTTGGCATTGTTGACCACACCCACTTGCTCATTTGTCACGACCCCTTCTGTGGCTCCGCCCGGGACACCAGCGCCTGTCTTTCTGACCACTTTGGGCTTCGGTGACTCAAACATGTTCATAATGGGGGAGTCTTTTAACTGGGTTTGGATGTACCGGGCCCTTTCATAGAGTTCCTCCATTGTAGTAAGTTTATTCATGGCTAGGACGTGTCTGAACTGTGGGGTTGCATTAGACACAATCATCTTCACTTGTTCGAGCTCGGAGAGGGTATCCCTTATTCTTTCTGCCAGAGACCTCCATCTATCAGCATAGCAGACAAAATCCTCGTCGGGCTTCATCTTTTTGGCCACTAGGTCGGTGAGGGACTGACCCTATCCCTATATTTCTGCAAGAACCTTCTCTGGACTATTTCAAAATTCTCGTCCTCTCGGGGCTCCAAAGAATAGAACCACTCTAGCGCGGGACCATCCAATGATCTCCGAAAGAGGTATGCCAGGGACCTCTGATCGTTTTGCCAATAGGAGGACTCATACATGAAATCCTTGAGGTGAATGAAGGGGTTGCCGGTACCATTTTATCTGCAGTACGTGGGCATTTCGGAGGGAGGAAGATGAATGATGGGAAGGATTGGCAAAGTAACCTCCGGGGTGGCTTTCACGTCCACCATTCTTCTCAGATTTTGAAACTGCTCATCCATGTGATTGAACCTATTGAGGAGCGATTGGGCGAGCTCCTCTGGAGGTGAAGGTGGCACTTGCCACTGGGGGAGAAACTGTCTCCCGGAGACTTGAGGAGGGAACCCCGAATGAGAGGGAGCTGTCGGACCGCCGACAGTTGGCCCTGACTGAAGCGGTATGTGAGGAACAACGGGAGTTTGAGATTGTGACGGGAACTGGAATGAGGGTGGTTGTTGGCTCGCTTGTCCTTGAAGCGAGGGAGACTGGATGGCTTGCGCTAATGAAGGAGATGGAATGGCCTGCACTGACTCCTGGAGAGGTGCGATGGCCGGAGTTGATTCCTGGGGCGTGGGGGAAACAGATTTCCCCTCAGAATGGCCTGGAAGGCCCGGAGCTGTTCAGAGGTAAGCTCCGTGTTGGCGAGGATGCCCAGTAAGGAAGAGATATCCTGTGGTGGGGATGTGTCCCCGGCAATAACCTGCACCTCATGCGAGGGCCCATGAGAAGGACCCGAGTCCATAGCATAGACTCGCGGGTCGGCTGACAAACCACGACTAGGGTGGTTCTCCTAAAAAGACTCGTGAGCCATGCTCACAATTTTCCCAGAACGCAAAAACATACACTAGCAAGCAGGTAGCAGAGATTATCAAACAAGTGGATGCCTTTACGCCTTTTTTTTGTGTTTTGATTTTGATGATTTTTTTGTGTTTTTAGCGAGATCCGAAGTTCACACAAAATAGGGACCCTAGTTTATTTTTGTTTCACCGCCGTGTCAGCTAGGGTCTCTCGTCTCACCACGAATGGGATGACTAACTCTGGGGAACTTCAATGGTACAACCAGCCCAGTGAACGAAGAGAAGATTCTTCGATGTCGGGGACTTACGGAGGTCCCAGTGGAGGAGATTCTAGTCCGTTGAGAGGAATTCTCAAACGGAGAGTCCTTCCTTCACCCGGAAAGGGTGATCCTTAGAAAAAATGAAAAAGGATATAAAAGAGGGATGGATGTATGCAATGGAATGCTGACAGAGATATAAGGTAAGAAAACAACAGAAATAACAAACATATAATAAACACCAAACCAATCACAACTGACAGTGCTGCCGTGAGCACAACGGGGGCGCGCGAGGGCGCCAAGGTGGAGAGGCACGGACGGTGCCGAACTTGCAAGGGTAGCCAAAAGGAAGTAGTAGAGGTCCCACCGTGATCGCCAATCTGTGAGTGACGTCACGCGGCACGCAGAGCGAAGAAGACGCGGAGCGCGCGGGCTCCTCTTGTTTGCTGCAACACAGAAATAAGAGAAAAGAGAAGGGGCCACCACGGGAGATTACTCCGGCGGGGCGAGCGGGACACATGTAATATAGCAAGATATGGGGGTTAAACGGCCATAGCGGGAAGTGACTCACCGCGGCCTCGGGGGGACGAGAATGGTACAGAAATCAAATAGCAAGAATTGAAACGGCCATTGGGGAAGTGACTCGTCGCGGCCTCGAGAATATGAGCAGATAAGAATATAACCGAATATAAGGAGAATATAAAGAACGGGAATTTAAACGGCCATTGAGGAAGTGACTCGCCACGGCCTCGAGAATATGAATAGATAAGAATATAACAAAATATAAAGAGAATATAAGAACGGGAATTTAAACGGCCATTGGGGAAGTGACTCGCCGCGGCCTCGAGAATATGAGCAGATAAGAATATAACAGAATATAAAGAGAATATAAGAATGGGAATTTAAATGGCCATTGGGGAAGTGACTCGCCGCGGCCTCGAGAATATGAGCAGATAAGAATATAACAGAATATAAAGAGAATATAAGAACGGAAATTTAAACGGCCATTGGGGAAGTGACTCGCCGCGGCCTCGAGAACATGATGTGATCGCTAGGGGCCAAAAGACCCCAAAATAAAAAAAGTGATCGCGCCTACCTCAAGAGCGGGAGATGGCGGGTTGCTTCTTCCTCCCCTTTCGGCCGGCCGACGGAGAGGGCTTTCCTTGGGTACCCTTGCAAAACAACGATAAACAAGTAACGAGTGGATTAGAAAGATGAAGGTGTAGTATTCAAATCATTGCGATAAAAATAACGAAATGATGGCAAGACACACACCTGGTTGGTGTTGTCTTTTAAACCCCTCTTGGATACGAGTAGGAGGAAAATACTTATGATGAATGCAAGAAGTATATAAGAGAAGGCGCCCTTACAAAGGGAGTTAGAGGATGCGAGATGATGAATGCAAAGAACTACAGAGAAAACGGGGAGAGAATTGACTTTTTGGATGTGCCGATGGCGAGATCCGGCGGAGCTTCGGCAGCGTAGGGACGACGTAGAAGTGCGATGGACGAAGACGACCTTCCTCTCGCGAGCGTGGGCACCCGAGAAGCCGGCAGAACCTCCACCTACAAAAGACCCCACGGGTTAGAAATGACTCCGGTAGCCTCTGGGCTCCGGCAGCCTATCGGATCTCTTCTTCGTTTTTTCAGAACTGAGGGGGCGGGCCTCTATTTATAGGGCTCCGGAGGGTGGAGGCGTCCAGGACCCTGGACACCTCCATCAGGGCCAAAGTAATATTTTATTCTATTTTTATTCATTTTTTTTGAAATATTTTCGTGGAGGCGTCCAGGGTCCCGAACGCCTCAATAAGGTCCACCGAACTCCATCGAAAGCCGCACGCGGTTTGGCACAACGCGTGGTTTTGTGAGCGGCGCCTCATGATTCGGAAATGGGCTCATCTAGTTTCCTGGACGCTTCCATAATTGGCTTTTTTCACACACGACAAACTGTCGATCGATGGACGGGGCCCAATGGGCAAGTTGATGGAGGCGTCCAGGGTCCTGGACGCCTCCATAAATATTTTATTATTTTTTGTTTTGTTTTTATGCCAAAGCTGGCATTTTTGTATTTTTTATATTTGTTTTAATGGAGGCGTCCAGGGGCCTGGACGCCTCCATATAAATATATATATTTTTTATGTATTTTTTTGTCTTAAAAAATAAATTAAAGTAATGGAGGCGTCCAGGAGACTGGACGCCTCCATTAAGACCCCCCCGGGTCCGCTGAAAAGGCGTCGGCAGCTCCCCGACAGGCACCCTTCCTGGTTCCGGAATTTTTTGGCGTGTCTGAATGGTGTTGATGCCGTCCGAATGCTGCAACGAGACGATTCCGGATGCTGAAAAGGGCGGAAGAAGACTCAAGAAAAGGAAGCACTCGAGCGATTCAAAATGCGTAAGCCGTCGCGGGGTGTCGTATAGTAATATGAGACTTTCTCAGGAGACGTCAGGAATGTCGTGTCTACAGTCCCGACGCGGAATATCGGGTCGTACAGTTAGAAACTAGCTAGAAATCATATAAATATTCTAAACTAAACAATTACACAAGTGCTAAGAAAAGAGATAACTTATTGATCATGAAATATTCCAAATCTAGTACAATATCCTTAAACCAACTTAATACAAACTGAGACAATAACAACTCAATCAATAATATCATAACTGAAACTAAACACACTCTAAGGCACAACTACAAGTAGGATAACTATGCCAACTCCAACTCTAGAACTGGTGCACTCAAAGATATCACTCCTGCCCCTCCCCATCGGTATGCGCATCATCACCTGAACAGCCTGGAAAGGGGGGAAAGAACAACTATGAGCTGACGCTCAGTAGGAAATAACAGGCAAGTTTACATGATTAACAATTTAATTACATTTTCATATGCCATGCTAATAAAAGGAATAAATGACGATACAATGATACAACGTAATAAAAGATCTTGCAAGGTCAAGAAATATATGACGACAAGAATTAACAAGATATCAAGTACAAGAATTTACAACAGGAGATAGTAATAGAGAATTGGCCAACAAGCAAGTATTTTAAACATCATTTCAAGCACTATCAAGTAACAAGAGTAACAAGAGATTTTTATGTCATAGACGTCACACTAGTCATGCACTCGGTGCAATACCTCACCATGTCATTATAACATCCCATGGGCTCAATAAATTTTCGGACGCTCTCCCCAGGACCAGACCGGGCCCCAATGATGCGATGGCATTGATTTATTGGATCCAAGATCCCACGTTGTCTAGACATTCAGTCAAGTTAAATGGCCAATTTAATCAGAGGAATTTCTGTCAGAAGTTCAAGATTTAAAGGACTAATAAGTCCTTGGATTCGAGAGCACAAAACACGATAAAACTCATATCTGAGAGATGTGCGGTCATACAGAGGCCGCTCAAGGGTATATGCGGCTAATACAGGGCCGCACATACGGGAACTAGACTGAAACTCAGCCCACGAGGTCAAGAATGAACGGCTGACAGTGGGCCGCTCTAAAGTATGAATGGTGTGTTCTGGGTCGCTCATGTCCAGAAGACATTAAGACACATGAACAAGATATACGGTCCATACTGGGCCGTATTACTGATATGCGGTCATTATGGGGCCGCCTATGAGGATATGCGGTCCACTACTGGCCGCGCATGCCTCTCATAGTCCAATTCGATTCAAGACTTAAACCATCGGTTTAGTCACGTAAAACGATGTTGCTGGAGGTCCAAAAGGTTCTTAGTAGGGATATAAGATCCCACGATAAAGGTAAGTCTGCCGGATGGAGTGTCCGGGGGTAAGTGTAAGACTAGCTCAACTAGAAGGCTAATGACTTACTAGAAGTCAGCAAATAGGTCACACCATTCTACTGGAATAGAGTGGCTATCCAGCAACCTAATAATCATTATAAACCTAATTTCCATGTTAATTTATCAAGGATTATCATTTACATTAAGTCAAATTGCCAAAAAGATGATTCAAGATGATAAAGAGAATGAACAAGATCGCCTAGGAATGAATAGTTTGTAATTTACAGAAATTTAGTTACATATTTAATCACTTATCATGTGGGTTTCTAGTTTACTAATTATCATTTATGACACTAAGATGAATCATTTAGAACTAGTATTAAGTCACTAACTGTAGGGATAAACGGTTCTGGAAGAACCTTATATCACCTGGACTAACGGGGGTTGAAAGGGGTTGAAGGGGAGTCTGCTGGTAGTTGGGCGGCTCCCTAAGGGCCGCCCATCTGGATGGGCGGTCCAGGACAGGGCCGCCCATTCTGGGATGTGCGGTCATGGGCAGGGCCGCTCATCCCAGTTATGCGGTCACCTGTCTGGCCGTTCATCCAGCTGGGAGATATGTGGTCACCTGTCTGGCCGTTCATCTGGATGTGTGGTCTAGGGCATGGCCGCCCAACCCTGGATATGTGGTCCAGTAGGGGCCACCCAACCCTGGTTGTGTGGTCTCTAAGAGACTGTCCAACTAGGATATGTCACGCCCCGAGCGCGTAAGATACCCGGAGATGCGCAACGAGTTTATATCAATCATGTCAATCAGAGTATTAGTGTATTTGACACCAAAATCAGAGATGCGCAAAAGTAAAGATAACCCAATCCTTTATTCCTTCCTAAGAATATGTCTATTACAAACCTTTGAAGTACTAACTAAAATAAAGGAAAAATACAAGGTTGACTCAAGAAAATATGAAAAAGACTAGATAACACGGAAGAAGCTCTATCTCTTTCACTCTTGATTTTCCCCATCCGTTTGAGTTCCCTCATCGTCGAACTTACTTGAAAAGTAGGGAAACACTAAGTGAGCGAACGCTCAATAGGAAATTATATCTCAAGAACTAGCAATGGGTTTAAGTAATTACATCTTTCATGAATGCACTATAGCTATGCATGCTCGCATAAAATGATAAGATAGAAAGAGTGTATAACAATACGATAGCAAGAAGAACCAGTCATGAACTTTCAAGAACTTATATCAAAAGATATCAAGATATTCAAGCAAGTGTATTCATCATGTCATGTTGGAATTTGGCTATCACGTTTCAAGCACGCAGGTATGAAATTACCCTTTTTCGGGCCACGCAAGTCATGTAATATCAAGTCAAGTATAAGTACAAGATTTGTGGAATGTTCAATCAAGCTAGTCATGCACTTCGGTATAATGTCAATACCGTGATCAATCAACTCCCATGGGCACAAGTACTTTCGGGTGCTCCTCCCAAGACCAGATCGGGCCCTATATGCGCAGGCATTAATCATGTATTTTAACATCCACTTTTGTGTATAGCCAATATGAAATTTCAAAAATAAAGCTTGTAGACATGTAGGATAAACTTGGATAGAGTAGAGTCCAAAAATATGACACTTGACATAGAATGGCGATAATAACGGTACAATCACGATTATCGATAAAACTAGGTGGAATTGGTTCCCTAACTTGGGTACCATGACAACAAGTATGGACATTCTTTATATAGAATTGAGGTCCACATGAACAGCACATCAATGGCAAGACGTCCTCATTCTTAATATAGAATTGAGGTCCACAAGAACATCATGTTGAATATAGAATTGGGGTTTACAAGAACAACATCAAATGGCATGATAACCTCATCCCATTAAGAGAATTCTCATGATACACACTTTGCATAACATGAGGGCCGGTATACCATGTTTCTTTAGAGTGACATGGTAAAATAGTGTAATGAGTTTTTATGGTACAACCAGCTCAGTCGGCCTTGAGGGAATCCAAGGCTCGAGGAGTCTTACGGAGGTCTCTATGACTAACTCGCTAGTCCAAATGAATGGAATGTCCAATGACGAGCTTGTATGTCACCGAGAATTGAGGGTAGTGCGATAAAATATCATGAAACATGGGACTATATTCACGGAGTGTAAATATAGTGCCGATATATATATATATATATATATATATATATATATATATATATATATATATATATACGGTTGACAGTAATCAGTGTAAAACAGTAATACTGAAAATAGCGACTTAAGCTAAGTCATTAATTATACAATTAATGCCTCACTCAGGGGCGTTTATTCATAATTTGATGATTTATTCATTAGTCGTCCCTTCAATATTTCTATTCTGCAGAAAATTAATATTATGAAATTTTAACAAAAACGCGCCCTGGACAGGGGCGTTACTTGTCAATTAGCGCCCTTGTCTGGGGCGTCAGTTCAATAAGAGACGAACTAGACAAGGTCGTGAATTCAAGAATTTATAAATTTTCAGATAATAAAATTTCAGGAAAAAGGGTACATGATCATGACAGGAAAAATAGCAGGATTCAATCAGGATGAACATGCATTAAATTAGGTTCAAGGTTTCATAGATATAGAATTTTAAACATGGGTAATTATCAATTTATATGAAACTGACGACTCCTAGGTAGGGCGTCAAAATAAGAATTAGCGCCCTAGTGTGGGTCGCTTCTTTAAATTTAGCGCCCTTGTCGAGGGCGTTTCTTTTTAAAATTACATAGAAACAGTTGAAACCAAAATAAAACTATATGCATGGAGGATCGATGATATTATTAAAGATATTAAGCTAGTTTGGGCTACGTTCTTGAGAAAATCTACATTTTGAAGTTTTTAACTGATGAACGGATGAAGGTTTGGAGAAGAAAACGATGCTCTGTTCTCGAACAGAGATAACTTGCAGGAGATGGACGAAGAATACCCGATCTTCAGTCAAAAGGGGTGATCATCTTCTCAACACAGACAACCTGTATAGGAAGATGAGGAAGAAAAAGAACATCAACGTTCTTTCAACACACACAACCAAAAAGAAAGAGGAAGAACATTACCTATTCTTCACGTTGAAGACAGTAGCAACAGATCGCCAAATAGCGATCAAGGGTTGATTTAGGAGGATGTTTATAGGATTTTGGGGATCCTAATAGGGTTAGAGTTGTATTGGAAGTAATACTTCCATGATAGAGTCCTTACCATATTCCACCTTCGACCCAGAACTTGCCCGGGATAGACTCCTGGGTCGAACGAAACTCGAACTGAATTAACGTCTTAAGAGATGGTGTTAATTTAAATTGACGCATTGTCAAGCGTCGTTTCTTGTATAAAATGCGCCCAGGTAGAGGGCGTTACATTTACTTCCCCTTTTGGCCATTTAATAATTGACGCCTTGTTGTTTGGGCGTCCCTTTTTAATTAGCGCCTTATCTAGAGGCGTTTCTTAATGAAGTAGCGCCTTGACCAAAGGCGTTATTTCTATTCTGTCTTAGTTTTATGCGTTTAGGCTTTCATCATCTAATTATTTATTTTTTATTTTAATTAGATTTTTTTAAAAAAATCTTATTTTTTATCAAGGTTGCTACACCCTCCCCCACTTAAAAGAATTTGGTCCCCAAATTCAATAGCATATATAAGTGGAGAGTGTAGAGTATATACCTTAAAATAATTCTAGAAATCGCTTCCTCATGGATTCCTCGGTCTCCCATGTAGCTTCATGTTCGGAGTTCTTATTCCATTGCACTTTTAGCATGGGAATAACCTTATTCCTTAGAGTACGTACTTCACGATGTAGTATCTTTAGGGGCTTCTGTTCATATGTGAGATCCTTCTGGATAACTAAGTCTCCATGTTCAATAATATGCGATGGATCATGCACATACTTCTTCAACATAGATATGTGGAATACATTATGCACATCAGACAATTGAGGAGGCAATGCGATGCGATAAGCAACCTCGCCAACTCTTTCCAGTATCTCAAAAGGTCCAATGAATCTTGGTGTAAGCTTGCCCTTAACACCAAATCTCCGTAGGCCACGTCCATGCGATATCTTGAGAAATACATGATCTCCAACTTGGAATTCAAGATCTCTCCTTCTTGTATCAGCATAAGCCTTTTGCCTAGACTGAGCAACTTGCAGTCTTTCTCTAATCAATTGTATTTTCTCAGTGGTATCCCTTACCATGTCTGGACCTAGCAGTTGTTTTTCTCCAACTTCGTCCCAGCATAAGGGTGATCGGCAACTTCTTCCGTATAAGGCTTCGAAAGATGCCATTTGTATACTTGCCTGGTAGCTATTATTGTATGCAAATTCAACCAACGGCAAGTGATCATGCCAGCTTCCATCGAAATCAATGATGCAAGCTCTGAGCATATCTTCAACCACCTGATTAGTTCTCTCGGTTTGACCATCCGTTTGAGGATGAAAAGCTGTACTAAAGTTAAGCCTTGTTCCCAACGAATGTTGTAGTCCCTTCCAAAAATGAGAAGTAAAACGGGGATCTCTGTCAGACACGATTGAAATAGGAATACCGTGTAATCTGACTATGTCCTTGATGTATAATGCAGCCAAAACATCGACTGACCATCGGCTCTTGATTGGCAAGAAATGTGCCGATTTAGTCAATCGGTCAATAATAACCCATATTCCATCATGTGCTCCTTTTGATTTAGATAAACCCATGATGAAATCCATACCAATATTCTCCCACTTCCATTTAGGGATATCTAGAGGATGTAGTTTTCCAGCAGGCTTTTGGTGTTCCGCCTTGACCTGTTGGCATGTGAGTCAGCGCGACACGTAGTCCGCTATTTCCCTTTTCATGTTGGGCCACCAAAAATTTCTTTTCACATCTTGGTACATTTTGGTAGATCCAGGATGAATCGTGTACCTTGATCTATGAGCTTCATCTAAGATCTTCTTCTTTAACTCGGGACAATCCGGTATACAAGTTCTATTTTGGAATAACAACCTTCTATCTGACGCTAATTGGAAATCAGACTGTCCTTCTAGTTTGCCCTTGATTTCCACTAATATTGGGTCATCATCTTGAAGTGCTTGTATTTCAGTTAACAGGTCTGGATGAATGCTTATATGAGACAATGTGACACATTTGCAGTTCGTGTCCATGCTTATATTGAGCTTAGAGAATTGCTCTAGCAACTTCCATTGTTGAATCATACACTTGGCTAACAGTGCTCTCGGCTTTCGACTAAGGGCATCTGCTACATGATTACCCTTTCCGGGATGATATTGTATATTGAAGTCAAAGTCCTTGAGATATTCTAGCCAACGTCTTTGCCTCATATTTAGTTCCTTTTGTGACAAGAGATATTTGAGACTCTTGTGATCAGAGTATACAGTAAACTGTACTCCATATAGATAATGTCTCCAGATTTTTAGTGCAAACACTACCGCGGCCAATTCTAAGTCATGGACGGGGTAGTTCTCTTCATGCTTCTTTAATTGACGAGAAGAATAGGCTATAACCTTTCCTTGTTGCATTAGAACACATCCGAGGCCAATGCCAGAAGCATCAGTGTATACCTCGAATTTCTCTCCTTCCATTGGTAAAGCTAAGACATGAGCTGTAGTAAGATGATCCTTAAGAGTTTGGAAGCTTCTTTCACATTCCTCACTCCATTCATAACGGATCTCCTTGCGAGTTAACCTCGTAAGTGGTACGGCGATCTTAGAGAAATCTTTGATGAATCGCCTGTAATAGCCGACAAGACCTAAGAAACTTCGGATCTCGCTAGCATTGGTCGGTCTTTCCCAATTTCTTACAGCTTCAACTTTTGATGGATCTACTGATAAGCCATCCTTTGATATAACATGTCCGAGAAAAGTCACTTCCTCAAGCCAGAATTCACACTTGCTGAGTTTTGCATATAATTGGTTTGCCCTTAATATTTGTAATGCAATCCTTAAATGCTCCTCATGCTCTTCCTTGGTCTCGGAATAAATCAATATATCATCAATAAAGACCACTACGAATTGATCCAAATAAGGCCTGAATATACTATTCATTAACTGCATAAAGGCAGCAGGGGCATTCGTTAGTCCGAAAGACATAACAACAAATTCATAATGGCCATACCTGCTTCTGAATGCAGTCTTATGAATGTCCTCATCCTTGATCCTTAGTTGGTGATAACCTGACCTGAGATCAATTTTGGAAAAGTACTTGGATCCTGAAATTTGATCAAACAACTCATCGATTCTCGGCAGTGGATACTTGTTCTTGATAGTGAGATGATTCAACTGTCGATAGTCAATGCATAACCTCATGGATCCATCTTTCTTCTTTACAAATAGTACAGGCGCTCCCCATGGGGAAGTACTTGGTCTTATGAATCCTTTCTTAATGAGTTCCATCAATTGCTCCTTTAACTCCTTGAGTTCAGCAGGTGACATTCCATACGGTGCCTTAGAAATTGGACCCGCACCAGGAACTAAATCGATGGTGAAGGCCACTTCTCTTTGTGGGGGTAATCCAGGCAAATCTTCCGGAAATACGTCCGGAAATTCTTGTACCACCGGAATGTCTTCTAACTTAGTTTCCTTAGCCTCCTTAATCGTGACGAATGCAAGGAAAGATACACATCCTTTCCTGATGATCTTGCTAGCCCGGAGGGCCGAAATAAGAGGGGATTTGCTCCGACTCTTGGGGCTAGTATAGACTAGTTCTGGAAAGTCCTTGAAAGTAACCTTGCTATTGCGGCAATCGACTGTTGCCTGGTATTTAGATAACCAATCCGCTCCTAGTATGACATCATACTCCTTTAGATCTAAACATATAAGATCAATAGGGAGATTCTTACCATGAATCAATACTTCACAGTTCTGGTAATATCAGTCTCGTTTCCTAGAGGAGTAGACAAGACTAATTCTATCCATTCCGGTTCTAGGGGTAACGGATCAGCGAACTTCTTGGAAACAATTGAATGTGAAGCACCAGTATCAAATAAGACATGTGCAGACTTGGAACAAACTTTTAGTGTACCTTCTACTAGTCCGCCTTCTTCTTCTTGTTTTGTCTCCTTAATTGCGTGAAGATGAGCATTCTTGGTTACTGGGCGCTTCCCGTCCCCGGCTTGATCATTAAGTAATGGGCAATCGACAATTCGATGATCGCTACTCCCACAGCGGAGACATGCTCCTAGTTTCCTCCAGCATTCTTCTCCTCTATGGCCCGCCTTATCACAGTGCTTGCACACTATATTTGGTGGGGTAGTGGTGATGGAGAAGGACTTGGTCTTCTTAAACTTCTGATCTTGTGAGGAAGTACCTTCATTGCTAGGCCTCTTCTTGAAGTTGGGTTTAAAGGAACCCGAACTTGTAACTTGTTCTTTCTTGTCCTTCCCACGGATTCTATCTGATAGTTCCGTGGCATCTTCTAGAAGCTGGGCTCGACGTACTATCTCCGAATAGACTTGAATATCCATCGGCGCCAGTTGGGTAATATATTGGGGTCTGAGCCCATTAAGGAACCTCCTAGCTTTCATCTTCTCGGTGCTAACTAAGTGCTTAGCATACCGAGATAATCTAGAAAATTGGGCCTCGTATTCCGCCACCGATAATGACCGTTGCTTGAGTGCGGCAAATTCGGTAGCTTTCTTTTCTTGGACTCGGTCCGAAAAATATTTAGCGTTGAAATGTTCAACGAATTCTTCCCAAGTAACTTGGTCTTGATTTAAAGTAGCTTCTATTGATTCCCACCAGCATCGGGCATCCCTTTCTAACTGAAAGGTAGCTAATAAGACTTTATCTTGATCCGTGCACTGCATAACACGGAATATACGCTCCGTCTCCCTAATCCAGTGCTCTGCGTCGTTCGGATCAGTAGAACCCGTGAATTTAGGCGGGTTCATGTTTTTAAAGACTTGGTGGAGACTCCCTGCTCGTTGTGCACCTCCCTGTGCTACTTGTTGCAGCACCTGAGTCATGCCTTGAAGTGTACGCTGCATGTTGCGCCACTGAGCACGTTCGGCAGCCATTATCCTACAATTACAATAACTATATTAGTATATACTCGCGTTAAGGGCTTTTAAGTTTTTATGTTAACTTAACCCTTGGTTCTACCCAATCTCACTGGTTAAAGATTTGAACCTATCCTTGGACTTGGGTTTCCTAGGAATTGAATACCCTAGGCTCTGATACCACAAAAACTGTCACGCCCCGAGCGCGGAAGATACCCGGAGATGCGCGACGAGTTTATATCAATCATGTCAATCAGAGTATTAGTGTATTCGACACCAAAATCAGAGATGCGCAAAAGTAAAGATAACCCAATCCTTTATTCCTTCCTAAGAATATGTCTATTACAAACCTTTGAAGTACTAACTAAAATAAAGGAAAAATACAAGGTTGACTCAAGAAAATATGAAAAAGACTAGATAACACGGAAGAAGCTCTATCTCTTTCACTCTTGATTTTCCCCATCCGTTTGAGTTCCCTCATCGTCGGACTTACCTGAAAAGTAGGGAAACACTAAGTGAGCGAACGCTCAGTAGGAAATTATATCTCAAGAACTAGCAATGGGTTTAAGTAATTACATCTTTCATGAATGCATTATAGCTATGCATGCTCGTATAAAATGACAAGATAGAGAAAGTGTATAACAATACGATAGCAAGAAGAACCAGTCATGAACTTTAAGAACTTATATCAAAAGATATCAAGATATTCAAGCAAGTGTATTCATCATGTCATGTTGGAATTTGGCTATCACGTTTCAAGCACGCAAGTATGAAATTACCCTTTTTCGGGCCACGCAAGTCATGTAATATCAAGTCAAGTACAAGTACAAGATTTGTGCAATGTTCAATCAAGCTAGTCATGCACTTCGGTATAATGCCAATACCGTGATCAATCAACTCCCATGGGCAGAAGTACTTTCGGGTGCTCCTCACAGGACCAGATCGGGCCCTATATGCGCAGGCATTAATCATGTATTTTAACATCCACTTTTGTGTATAGCCAATATGGAATTTCAAGAATAAAGCTTGTAGACATGTAGGATAAACTTGGATAGAGTAGAGTCCAAAAATATGACACTTGACATAGAATGGCGACAATAACGGTACAATCACGATTATCGATAAAACTAGGTGGAATTGGTTCCCTAACTTGGGTACCATGACAATAAGTATGGACATTCTTTATATAGAATTGAGGTCCACATGAACAGCACATCAATGGCAAGACGTCCTCATTCTTAATATAGAATTGAGGTCCACAAGAACATCATGTTGAATATAGAATTGGGGTTTACAAGAACAGCATCAAATGGCATGATAACCTCATCCCATTAAGAGAATTCTCATGATACACACTTTGCATAACATGAGGGCCGGTATACCATGTTTCTTTAGAGTGACATGGCAAAATAGTGTAATGGGTTTTTATGGTACAACCAGCTCAGTCGGTCTTGTGGGAATCCAAGGCTCGAGGAGTCTTACGGAGGTCTCTATGACTAACTCGCTGGTCCAAAGGAATGGAATGTCCAATGGAGAGCTTGTATGTCACCGAGAATTGAGGGTAGTGCGATAAAATATCATGAAACATGGGACTATATTCACGGAGTGGAAATATAGTGCCGATATATATATATATATATATATATATAAAACCCTTCGGTTGACAGTAATCAGTGTAAAACAGTAATACAGAAAATAGCGACTTAAGCTAAGTCATTAATTATACAATTAACGCCTTACTCAGGGGCGTTTATTCACAATTTGATGACTTATTCATTAGTCGTCCCTTCAATATTTCTATTCTACAGAAAATTAATATTCTGGCATTTTAACAAAAACGCGCCCTGGACAGGGGCGTTACTTGTCAATTAGCGCCCTTGTCTGGGGCGTCAGTTCAATAAGAGACGACCTAGACAAGGTTGTAAATTCAAGAATTTACAAATTTTCAGATAATAAAATTTCAGGAAAAAGGGTACATGATCATGACAGGAAAAATAGCAGGATTCAATCAGGATGAACATGCATTAGATTAGGTTCATGGTTTCATAGATATAGAATTTTAAACATGGGTAATTATCAATTTATATGAAACTGACGACTCCTAGGTAGGGCGTCAAAATAAGAATTAGCGCCCTAGTGCGGGTCGCTTCTTTAAATTTAGCGCCCTTGTCGAGGGCGTTTCTTTTTGAAATTACATAGAAACAGTTGAAACCACAATAAAACTATATGCATGGAGGATCGATGATATTATTAAAGATATTAAGCTAGTTTGGGCTACGTTCTTGAGAAAACCTACCTTTTGAAGTTTTTAACTGATGAACGGATGAAGGTTTGGAGAAGAAAACGATGCTCTGTTCTCGAACAGAGATAACTTGCAGGAGATGGACGAAGAATACCCGATCTTCAGTCAAAAGGGGTGATCGTCTTCTCAACACAGACAACCTGTATAGGAAGATGAGGAAGAAAAAGAACATCAACGTTCTTTCAACACACACAACCAAAAAGAAAGAGGAAGAACATTACCTGTTCTTCACGTTGAAGACAGCAGCAGCAGATCGCCAAATATCGATCAAGGGTTGATTTAGGAGGATATTTATAGGATTTTGGGGATCCTAATAGGGTTAGAGTTATATTGGAAGTAATACTTCCATGATAGAGTCCTTACCATATTCCACCTTCGACCCAGAACTTGCCCGGGATAGACTCCTGGGTCGAACGAAACTTGAACTGAATTAACGTCTTAAGAGAGGGCGTTAATTTAAATTGACGCCTTGTCAAGCGTCGTTTCTTGTATAAAATGCGCCCAGGTAGAGGGCGTTACATTTACTTCCCCTTTTGGCCGTTTGATAATTGACGCCTTGTTGTTTGGGCGTCCCTTTTTAATTAGCGCCTTATCTAGAGGTGTTTCTTAATGAAGTAGCGCCTTGACCAAAGGCGTTATTTCTATTCTGTCTTATTTTTATGCGTTTAGGCTTTCATCATCTAATTATTTATCTTTTATTTTAATTTAATTTTTTTTAAAAAAATCTTATTTTTTATCAGGGTTGCTACACCCTCCCCCACTTAAAAGAATTTGGTCCCCAAATTCAATAGCATATATAAGTGGAGAGTGTAGAGTATATACCTTAAAATAATTCTGGAAATCGCTTCCTCATGGATTCCTCGGTCTCCCATGTAGCTTCATGTTCGGAGTTCTTATTCCATTGCACTTTTAACATGGGAATAACCTTATTCCTTAGAGTACGTACTTCACGATGTAGTATCTTTAGGGGCTTCTGTTCATATGTGAGATCCTTCTGGATAACTAAGTCTCCATGTTCAATAATATGCGATGGATCGTGCACATACTTCTTCAACATAGATATGTGGAATACATTATGCACATCAGACAATTGAGGAGGCAATGCGATGCGATAAGCAACCTCGCCAACTCTTTCCAGTATCTCAAAAGGTCCAATGAATCTTGGTGTAAGCTTGCCCTTAACACCAAATCTCCGTATGCCACGTCCATGCGATATCTTGAGAAATACATGATCTCCAACTTAGAATTCAAGATCTCTCCTTCTTGTATCAGCATAAGCCTTTTGCCTAGACTGAGCAACTTACAGTCTTTCTCTAATCAATTATGTTTTCTCAGTGGTATCCCTTACCATGTCTGGACCTAGCAGTTGTTTTTCTCCAACTTCGTCCCAGCATAAGGGTGATCGGCAACTTCTTCCGTATAAGGCTTCGAAAGGTGCCATTTGTATACTTGCCTGGTAGCTATTATTGTATGTAAATTCAACCAACGGCAAGTGATCATGCCAGCTTCCATCGAAATCAATGATGCAAGCTCTGAGCATATCTTCAACCACCTGATTAGTTCTCTCGGTCTGACCATCCGTTTGAGGATGAAAAGTCGTACTAAAGTTAAGCCTTGTTCCCAACGAATGTTGTAGTCCCTTCCAAAAATGAGAAGTAAAACAGGGATCTCTGTCAGACACGATTGAAATAGGAATACCGTGTAATCTGACTATGTCCTTGATGTATAATGCAGCCAAAACATCGACTGACCATCGGCTCTTGATTGGCAAGAAATGTGCCGATTTAGTCAATCGGTCAATAATAACCCATATTCCATCATGTGCTCCTTTTGATTTAGATAAACCCATGATGAAATCCATACCAATATCCTCCCACTTCCATTTAGGGATATCTAGAGGATGTAGTTTTCCAGCAGACTTTTGGTGTTCCGCCTTGACCTATTGGCATGTGAGACAGCGCGACACGTAGTCCGCTATTTCCCTTTTCATGTTGGGCCACCAAAAATTTCTTTTCACATCTTGGTACATTTTGGTAGATCCAGGATGAATCGTATACCTTGATCTATGAGCTTCATCTAAGATCTTCTTCTTTAACTCGGGACAATCCGGTATACAAGTTCTGTTTTGGAATAACAACCTTCTATCTGACGCTAATTGGAAATCAGACTGTCCTTCTAGTTTGCCCTTGATTTCCACTAATATTGGGTCATCATCTTGAAGTGCTTGTATTTCAGTTAACAGGTCTGGATGAATGCTTATATGAGATAAAGTGACACATTTGCAGTTCGTGTCCATGCTATATTGAGCTTAGAGAATTGCTCCAGCAACTTCCATTCTTGAATCATACAATTGGCTAACAGTGCTCTCGGCTTTCAACTAAGGGCATCTGCTACATGATTACCCTTTCCGGGATGATATTGTATATTGAAGTCGAAGTCCTTGAGATATTCTAGCCAACGTCTTTGCCTCATATTTAGTTCCTTTTATGAAAAGAGATATTTGAGACTCTTGTGATCAGAGTATACAGTAAACTGTACTCCATATAGATAATGTCTCCAGATTTTCAGTGCAAACACTACCGCGGCCAATTCTAAATCATGGACGGGGTAGTTCTCTTCATGCTTCTTTAATTGACGAGAAGAATAGGCTATAACCTTTCCTTGTTGCATTAGAACACATCCGAGGCCAATGCCAGAAGCATCAGTGTATACCTCAAATTTCTCTCCTTCCATTGGTAAAGCTAAGACAGGAGCTATAGTAAGATGATCCTTGAGAGTTTGGAAGCTTCTTTCACATTCCTCACTCCATTCATAACGGATCTCCTTGCGAGTTAACCTCGTAAGTGGTACGGCGATCTTAGAGAAATCTTTGATGAATCGCCTGTAATAGCCGGCAAGACCTAAGAAACTTCGGATCTCGCTAGCATTGGTCGGTCTTTCCCAATTTCTTACAGCTTCAACTTTTGATGGATCTACTGATAAGCCATCCTTTGATATAACATGTCCGAGAAAAGTCACTTCCTCAAGCCAGAATTCACACTTGCTGAGTTTTGCATATAATTGGTTTGCCCTCAATATTTGTAATGCAATCCTTAAATGCTCCTCATGCTCTTCCTTGGTCTCGGAATAAATCAATATATCATCAATAAAGACCACCACGAATTGATCCACATAAGGCCTGAATATACTATTCATTAACTGCATAAAGGCAGCAGGGGCATTCGTTAGTCTGAAAGGCATAACAACAAATTCATAATGGCCATACCTGCTTCTGAATGCAGTCTTATGAATGTCCTCATCCTTGATCCTTAGTTGGTGATAACCTGACCTGAGATCAATTTTGGAAAAGTACTTGGATCCTGAAATTTGATCAAACAACTCATCGATTCTCGGCAGTGGATACTTGTTCTTGATAGTGAGATGATTCAACTGTCGATAGTCAATGCATAACCTCATGGATCCATCTTTCTTCTTTACAAATAGTATAGGCGCTCCCCATGGGGAAGTACTTGGTCTTATGAATCCTTTCTTAATGAGTTCCATCAATTGCTCCTTTAACTCCTTGAGTTCAGCAGGTGACATTCTATACGGTGCATTAGAAACTGGACCCGCACCAGGAACTAAATCGATGGTGAAGGCCACTTCTCTTTGTGGGGGTAATCCAGGCAAATCTTTCGAAAATACGTCCAGAAATTCTTGTACCACCGGAATGTCTTCTAACTTAGTTTCCTTAGCCTCCTTAATCGTGACGAATGCAAGGAAAGATACACATCCTTTCCTGATGAGCTTGCTAGCCCGGAGGGCCGAAATAAGAGAGGATTTGCTCCGACTCTTGGGGCTAGTATAGACTAGTTCTGGAAAGTCCTTGAAAGTAACCTTGCTATTGCGGCAATCGACTGTTACCTGGTATTTAGATAACCAATCCGCTCCTAGTATGACATCATACTCCTTTAGATCTAAACATATAAGATCAATAGGGAGATTCTTACCATGAATCAATACTTCACAGTTCTGGTAATGGTGTGTAATATCAGTCTCGTTTCCTAGAGGAGTAGACAAGACTAATTTTATCCATTCCGGTTCTAGGGGTAGCGGATCAGCGAACTTCTTGGAAACAATTGAATGTGAAGCACCAGTATCAAATAAAACATATGCAGACTTGGAACAAACTTTCAGTGTACCTTCTACTAGTCCGCCTTCTTCTTCTTGTTTGGTCTCCTTAATTGCGTGAAGACGAGCATTCTTGGTTACTGGGCGCTTCCCGTCCCCGACTTGATCATTAAGTAATGGGCAATCGGGAATTCGATGATCGCGACTCCCACAGCGAAGACATGCTCCTAGTTTCCTCCAGCATTCTTCTGCTCTATGGCCCGCCTTGTCACAGTGCTTGCACACTATATTTGGTGGGGTAGTGGTGATGGAGAAGGGCTTGGTCTTCTTAAACTTCTGATCTTGTGAGGAAGTACCTCCATTGCTAGGCCTCTTCTTGAAGTTGGGTTTAAAGGAACCCGAACTTGTAACTTGTTCTTTCTTGTCCTTCCCACGGATTCTATCTGATAGTTCCGTGGCATCTTCTAGAAGCTGGGCTCGACGTACTATCTCCGAATAGACTTGAATATCCATCGGCGCCAGTTGGGTAATATATTGGGGTCTGAGCCCATTAAGGAACCTCCTAGCTTTCATCTTCTCGGTGCTAACTAAGTGCTTAGCATACTGAGATAATCTAGAAAATTGGGCCTCATATTCCGCCACCGATAATGACCGTTGCTTGAGTGCGGCAAATTCGGTAGCTTTCTTTTCTTGGACTCGGTCCAAAAAATATTTAGCGTTGAAATGTTCAACGAATTCTTCCCAAGTAACTTGGTCTTGATTTAAAGTAGCTTCTATTGATTCCCACCAGCATCGGGCATCCCTTTCTAACTGAAAGGTAGCTAATAAGACTTTATCTTGATCCGTGCACTGCATAACACGGAATATACGCTCCGTCTCCCTGATCCAGTGCTCTGCGTCGTTCGGATCAGTAGAACCCGTGAATTTAGGCGGGTTCATGTTTTTAAAGACTTGGTGGAGACTCCCTGCTCGTTGTGCACCTCCCTGTGCTACTTGTTGCAGCACCTGAGTCATGCCTTGAAGTGTACGCTGCATGTTGCGCCACTGAGCACGTTCGGCAGCCATTATCCTACAATTACAATAACTATATTAGTATATACTCGCGTTAAGGGCTTTTAAGTTTTTATGTTAACTCAACCCTTGGTTCTACCCAATCTCACTGGTTAAAGGTTTGAACCTATCCTTGGACTTGGGTTTCCTAGGAATTGAATACCCTAGGCTCTGATACCACAAAAACTATCACGCCCCGAGCGCGGAAGATACCCGGAGATGCGCGACAAGTTTATATCAATCATGTCAATCAGAGTATTAATGTATTCGACACCAAAATCAGAGATGCGTAAAAGTAAAGATAACCCAATCCTTTATTCCTTCCTAAGAATATGTCTATTACAAACCTTTGAAGTACTAACTAAAATAAAGGAAAAATACAAGGTTGACTCAAGAAAATATGAAAAAGACTAGATAACACGGAAGAAGCTCTATCTCTTTCACTCTTGATTTTCCCCATCCGTTTGAGTTCCCTCATCGTCGGACTTACCTGAAAAGTAGGGAAACACTAAGTGAGCGAACGCTCAGTAGGAAATTATATCTCAAGAACTAGCAATGGGTTTAAGTAATTACATCTTTCATGAATGCACTATAGCTATGCATGCTCGCATAAAATGACAAGATAGAGAGAGTGTATAACAATACGATAGCAAGAAGAACCAGTCATGAACTTTTAAGAACTTATATCAAAAGATATCAAGATATTCAAGCAAGTGTATTCATCATGTCATGTTGGAATTTGGCTATCACGTTTCAAGCACACAAGTATGATATTACCCTTTTTCGGGCCACGCAAGTCATGTAATATCAAGTCAAGTACAAGTACAAGATTTGTGGAATGTTCAATCAAGCTAGTCATGCACTTCAGTATAATGCCAATACCGTGATCAATCAACTCCCATGGGCACAAGTACTTTCGGGTGCTCCTCCCAGGACCAGATCGGGCCCTATATGCGCAGGCATTAATCATGTATTTTAACATCCACTTTTATGTATAGCCAATATGGAATTTCAAGAATAAAGCTTGTAGACATGTAGGATAAACTTGGATAGAGTAGAGTCCAAAAATATGACACTTGACATAGAATGGCGATAATAACAGTACAATCACGATTATCGATAAAACTAGGTGGAATTGGTTCCCTAACTTGGGTACCATGACAACAAGTATGGACATTCTTTATATAGAATTGAGGTCCACATGAACAGCACATCAATGGCAAGACGTCCTCATTCTTAATATAGAATTGAGGTCCACAAGAACATCATGTTGAATATAGAATTGGGGTTTACAAGAACAGCATCAAATGGCATGATAACCTCATCCCATTAAGAGAATTCTCATGATACACACTTTGCATAACATGAGGGCCGGTATACCATGTTTCTTTAGAGTGACATGGCAAAATAGTGTAATGGGTTTTTATGGTACAACCAGCTCAGTCGGCCTTGAGGGAATCCAAGGCTCGAGGAGTCTTACGGAGGTCTCTATGACTAACTCGCTAGTCCAAAGGAACGGAATGTCCAATGGAGAGCTTGTATGTCACCGAGAATTGAGGGTAGTGCGATAAAACATCATGAAACATGGGACTATATTCACGGAGTGGAAATATAGTGCCGATATATATATATATATATATATATATATATATATATATATATATAACCCTTCGGTTGACAGTAATCAGTGTAAAATAGTAATACAGAAAATAGCGACTTAAGCTAAGTCATTAATTATACAATTAACGCCTTACTCAGGGGCGTTTATTCACAATTTGACGACTTATTCATTAGTCGTCCCTTCAATATTTCTATTCTGCAGAAAATTAATATTCTGGAATTTTAACAAAAACGTGCCCTGGACAGGGGCGTTACTTGTCAATTAGCGCCCTTGTCTGGGGCGTCAGTTCAATAAGAGACGACCTAGACAAGGTCGTGAATTCAAGAATTTACAAATTTTCAGATAATAAAATTTCAGGAAAAAGGGTACATGATCATGATAGGAAAAATAGCAGGATTCAATCAGGATGAACATGCATTAGATTAGGTTCATGGCTTCATAGATATAGAATTTTAAACATGGGTAATTATCAATTTATATGAAACTGACGACTCCTAGGTAGGGCGTCAAAACAAGAATTAGCGCCCTAGTGTGGGTCACTTTTTTAAATTTAGCGCCCTTGTCGAGGGCGTTTCTTTTTGAAATTACATAGAAACAGTTGAAACCACAATAAAACTATATGCATGGAGGATCGATGATATTATTAAAGATATTAAGCTAGTTTGGGCTACATTCTTGAGAAAACCTACCTTTTGAAGTTTTTAACTGATGAACGGATGAAGGTTTGGAGAAGAAAATGATGCTCTGTTCTCGAACAGAGATAACTTGCAGGAGATGGACGAAGAATACCCGATCTTCAGTCAAAAGGGGTGATCGTCTTCTCAACACAGACAACCTGTATAGGAAGATGAGGAAGAAAAAGAACATCAACGTTCTTTCAACACACACAACCAAAAAGAAAGAGGAAGAACATTACCTGTTCTTCATGTTGAAGACATCAGCAGCAGATCGCCAAATAGCGATCAAGGGTTGATTTAGGAGAATATTTATAGGATTTTGGGGATCCTAATAGGGTTAGAGTTGTATTGGAAGTAATACTTCCATGATAGAGTCCTTACCATATTCCACCTTCGACCCAGAACTTGCCCGGGATAGACTCCTGGGTCGAACGAAACTCGAACTGAATTAACGTCTTAAGAGAGGGCGTTAATTTAAATTGACGCCTTGTCAAGCGTCGTTTCTTGTATAAAACGCGCCCAAGTAGAGGGCGTTACATTTACTTCCCCTTTTGGCCGTTTGATAATTGACGCCTTGTTGTTTGGGCGTCCCTTTTTAATTAGCGCCTTATCTAGAGGCGTTTCTTAATGAAGTAGCGTCTTGACCAAAGGCGTTATTTCTATTCTGTCTTATTTTTATGTGTTTAGGCTTTCATCATCTAATTATTTATCTTTTACTTTAATTTGATTTTTTAAAAAAAATCTTATTTTTTATCAGGGTTGCTACAGGATATGTGGTCTATCATAAGACCGTCCAACTCTGGGTGTATTCCGATCATCCCTTCCACGTCCGATGAACGCCGGAAAGTTGAGGGTTGATGGGGTTTGGTCTAAGACTTTAATTTCTCATGGAAATGGACTTGAAACAAGCTGCTTTTGGTACCGTTGGAAAGGTTATGAAAAATGCTATCTAACAGCAAGGTCAATTTCATAATTACTTGCTGAAATCATGATTTATAAAGACAAGAACACTAGAAAACCTAGTTTTGACATGCTGTTACTAAATCGTAAAATGCGCATAATATACATAATGAAATCTGGGGCTTTATATATCAAAAGAAAGCTTACTCGATGCTGATTCCAACCATATATGACATGCTATATGGGAATCAAGATTAATAACTCGAAATCATAACTTAACTCAAAAGAACGCATTAAAGACCAAGTCTAGACATGCTCTTACTCCAATCAGAAATTCTCTAAACATGCTCAATAATTTAGGGCTTTCTACGCCAAATGAAAGCTAACATGCTGCTGATTACAACCATATATGTTAATTAGAGTTTGGTATGTTATAACCTACCTCAATCAAAGAGAAAAACTAAGGAACTAGATTGAAGAACGATCTTGACAGTACTTCACAAAAACCTCGAGATCTCCTTGGATACCTAATAATAATTAGGGCTTTTACTACCAATGGAAAGAGCTCTCCGAGAGAATCAAAATGGTATACTCATGTGCAGATTTTGGTCGAGGTACCTACCTTAATCGAAGGAACAAAGAAGAAGGAAGGAGGACGACGGGATGCCGACACACCTCCACTAATCTCTCGAGATTTCCCTGGATCGATCTCCACTATGGCCGCCGCTACTACCAAATGATTCTAGGGTTGAAGAGCTTTATTTTTATAGCTCATACACATTCTGGAGCCTTCGGTGCTAGGAGAATTCGTCGATGCAAGGTGAGTGTTTGAAACGGCGCCGAAATGTTTGACCTAACCAAACTCGGCCGACACCACATTTTAGGGTTAGGGTTTCGATCAATTGATAGAGGGGAAATGATCCTTAGATCGTGGCCTTTCATTTGCCACCGATTTGGGGTCATTTGGTGGAGTATTAAGCTCTAATTTTATGATTTAAGTTAGGGTTAGGTAAGGGTTAGGTAAGTGTGAACTTTGGGCTTAATCCACTAATTAGACCTAGTTACAGATTTTTGCTGGGTCGACCACAGAAGACAAAGTTGTTAAATAAATGATCCTTTACCCAATTACCATTTTTATAGATTTTTATAAGGTAGTCAAAATTTCACTAGTCTATTTACTAAGGAATTAAATATTAAATTCTGAAATTCATGCATTAATCCATTTTATTTCAATTTTTATTTAATAAAGGCTCAATAAAAAAACTGGGGTATTACAGGTTGACCCAACAGTAGTCAGCCGGTTGATGCTTGAACAAATGATAGACATGAAGCTAGCAGAGAGAGGCGACGTGGATCAGACGCCGTTCGACGTCTACCGGGTGCCATATCCGGCTCATTATGCCGCGAAAAAGCTGCCGGTTGGCGTCACCAAGCCACCAAAGTTTGAAAAGTTTAATGGGCAAGGGTCTCCCAGGGAGCACATTACCTATTATGTGAATGTCATGGGAGATCTGGCTGTCGATGAGGCCTACCTCCTGAAGTTTTTCAGCTCGACACTCACTGGGCTTGCCTTTGAGTGGTACTCCAGCTTGCCGCCCGGGTCTATTGCTGATTGGCCCGACATGCAGAAAAAGTTCAAAGAAAGGTTCTACGTTGCTGAACGGGAAGTCACTGTGGCAGAGCTCTATGCCACAAGGTAGAGGAATGACGAGTCGGCTCTCGACTACATCAAAAGGTGGAGGAACCTCAGCATGAGGTGCAGGCGTCATCCGCACCAGGAGGACGCAGTGCAGATCTGCAAATAGAATTTGAAAAAGGAAATCCTAGAAAGGATGATCGACGCTGAGGTCAAGACATTTGACCGCCTGAATAATGTAGTAGCCGAGATTGAGGCATTTCTGGCCCGATATTCCTCCACCCCGGCCGCATCAAGCCAGAGAGCCCGGCAGGCCGAGAAGAAGCCAGTTCCCCCTGAGGTGCATGCACTAGATTTCCAGACCTTTGAGAAACAGAAGGAAAAAGCCAAAGGGGCCGCCAACTCTCCCCCGCCCAGAACTACAGCACGGCGGGAAGGCCCCTCGCTGAGGGCGAAGATGAGAAATAAGCTATATTCTTTCTCCCGAGACAAGTCTCGGCTCCTGTTCGAGTGGGCAACCGGCTACAACAAAATCACGTTGCCAGAACCAAAGAGGCCCGGTGACCTGAAGAAGAAAGACGACCCGCACTTCTGCCTGTACCACCGGATGCTCGGGCACACTATTGACGACTGCTATGTCTTCAAGGACGTCATTGAGTCCTTAATCAAGAATGGGGAGCTGGACATGGGGGAGCACAAGGTAGACCCCCCGCAACCGCATGAGTTGCCCAACATAACCTCCACCGTCAACATGGTTTCATTATACCAGGAGTTGCCTGAAGAGTGGGCGGAGGCCAGCACCCGCGCCACTTATGAAACTTTTATTATGGCCCCGGCTCAAGACCAAGAGGGTTGGCAGGCCGTGCCCAGGAAGAATAGAAGAGGAAGGATCCTTTGGCCCACCCCAGGAGTTCATGTGTGGGGTGTGACACCCGGAGCGGCACCGCCCCTGGTGAACCCGATCTGGCATGACACGGCCCCTCGACTAGTCATGAGGCGGCCGACTCACAATAAAAAGAAGCACGTCCCGATGCGGATGCATAAGAAGACCAGCCCGGCGGTTGAAAGACTCCAGGCTGTTATTGATGGGCTTGAAGATTATGAACAGCCCGAAATCCAGCCCGTGGAGCTGAAGGAGTATGTCCCCTGGGAGGAGTTCGAATCACTCGAACTGGCTCCAGGAACAGAAGCCGAAGCAAAGAAAGAGCCTCCCCTGTGGGGTGAACTTCCCCAAGAGCAGCCATCGGCTACAGCGGGAAAGAAGAAGAAGAAGAGAAGGTCTAGGGGCAAGAAGAGAAAAGAGGTTGTCGTCGCCTGCAACACCCTCGCGGCGCTGTTCGACACTGCCCTCTCCCTGGAAGAAAAAGAGGAAGAGTTACCCCATGAGCCGACGGAGGTGAGCCAGGCTGAAGCATCCACTTCCCAACACGTCACCAGGTCGGGAAGGAAGTGGGGGTGCCCCCCTCACGACAACCTCAACATCATGCTCAGGGGAGAGCAGCCATACCAGGTCCCCGAGTCCAAGGTTCAAGGCACCGAGATCCCTCCCCCGTTGGGTCTCTATCCTGAAGGAGCCAGGAATAGAGGCACCCCTTCATTCGCCGAATTCCTGTTAACCCAAGCAGGGGGGTAGGCAGGCTCCCAAGGGTCTCCTTCGACCAGAGAAGCAGGCAGTCCCAAAGCTCCACTGACGGTGACTCCTCCTCAGCCAGAGGAGGAATCTAACGGCATCCCAAACCTTGCCGAATTCATACAAGAAAAGGAGGAAGCCCAGCAGGCCCCACGGGCTCAACAGGCTGTAGTAGAGCCGGCAAATGAGGTATGCCCTGATCTGACACCCCAGCTCCAAGGTGGGGGCAGGCGTGGCAAGGTCGAAGAGATGAAGTTACTCAAGGTGCGGGCTGCCGATCGAATAGTCAGACACCTCAAGAAGATCCCGGCCTGATTTACCGTATGGGAGATGCTATCTTTGGATGAAGAAACACAGCAAGCCATCATTGCCGCACTCCAGACGCCAGCACACCTTGAAGCCTGTCTGGCAGAAATATCACTTGAAGTGGCTGTGGCTTTCACAGAAGATGACATGCTCCTGCCCACCTGCAGTCATAACAGACCCCTCTACATGAAAGGGCAGCTGAATGGCCAGCCTATCAACAGGGTCCTGATTGAGCAGGGGGCGGCAGTGAATATACTCCCCTACCGGGTGTACTAAAAGCACTACTTTGACGTACACCTTGTTGAGGTCAATAATGTCAAGATTGCTGGTTTCAACCAGAAATGCGAGGTGCCCATGGGGGTCGCAGAATTCAACTTGACCTTTGATGATTTCACCACCAAGGTCCAGTTCCACGTCATCAACTCCAACACCTCCTATAAGGCATTGCTTGGCCGACCCTGGTTACACCAGAACAGAGTGGTGCCTTCTACCCTGCACCAATGCATCAAGTACCCTTGCGAGGGGAAGGAAGTCAGAATCTTCACCGATCTCCACCCGTTCGAGGTGTTCGAGTGTCATTTGTCAGATGCCAATCTGTACTTAGAGAAGGCGAAGCAAGCTCCCCAGGCCGCCCAAGACAGGGGAAAGAAGAAAGTGGAGTCGGGTGGTTGGTTTCCTCCGCCGCCCCTAGGCTATGTGGCTCCCCCACATGTACCATTCATTGCACAAGAAGGAGGGGTATTCAAGGCAGCTCCTCTCGCCATCTATCCCACATCGGGGATGCCTTGCCTCGAAGTCCTACTGGAGGATGTCAGAGTCCCGCCAGGGATCATCAAGCCCATAATAGAAGTTGACTGTCAAGTAGCCGAGCAGCTGAGAACCTTTGAGGTGCCTAACCCTGAAGGACCACCCACTATCTTTTATGTTGCCGGGGAAAAGCCAGTCAGGGAAGACGATGATTGCCGATTCCCTGACGAACTGCATGACCCGCACGTCCCCATCGCGGGACTTCCTCACATGACTGACCAGGCAATCAGAGTGGTCAAAAAGCAAAAGATCCCCCCTACCAACCCTCCAACTGGAAATAAATGTTTGAAAGGATGTGGAACCCGCCAAACCTGGATTGGCAGCTGCTGCAAATCACCAAGCACCCCGGCCTAGGTTTTTCGCTAGAAGACTATTACGAAACTGATGTTATATCGGTTTCGGCCCTGTCCGGCAAGGACCCTGCAGAAGCTGCAGACTTGCGAGAAGCCCGTCAAGATGTATATTCCACGTCGTCGACTGAGGAGGCGCAAGACGAAGAAGTGTTCCTTTGGAACCCTCTCCGCCACCGCTGCATGGGGAAGACTTCCTCCTTTTCTGAGGGGTTGACCTCGAAGGATCACACCACTGGGGCACCCTCACCCCGGCCTGCTGGCGAAGCAAGGAGCAGTAGCATGGGCCATGCTCTGAATTCTCCTCGATACGACCCCGTCATGTACGCCTTATACCATAGGCAGCAACGTGAGATCGAGATGTTAAAGGCACGGCTGGCTGAGTTAACGTCGCTAGTGACCGACCTGATCCAGGGCTCTCTCCGCCCGTAGGGTGCCAACGTGTCTCGGCCCCGAGACACCAGTCCTGACGCCTCCGTCTGGTCGAGGAGGGAAGCAAGAGATACGGCGAGCCCTTTAACCGGGCGGCCAGCCAGGCGAGGCCTGACACTCCAAGAGAAGCTGCAGAAGCCCTACTCCTTCCCAAGAGAGAAGACTCGGGGTATCTTTGATTGGGCCTGCCACTATGGCAAGGTCTCCCTCCCGAGATCCAAGAGGCCGCAGGACGCCCGAAGAAGTGGGGACCCACTGTTTTATCCCTATCACCAGATACTGGGTCACGCCATTGAAGACTGCTATGTCTTCAAGGACATTGCTCAAGACCTCATTGACAGGGATGAGCTCAGAATGGGAGACTATGTGGTAGCCCCGCCGCGCCCCCACGTGACGGGCAACCCCGGAAAAGGAGCCTATACAATATCTATTCAGTACCAGGCCCCTGAAGATGCAGCTACCCCGGCCCCGCCGAGGTTGTCTATGATGAGTACACAGAGGGTCCCGAGGCGGCCCTGTGCCCTTCTACACCAGGGAACCCCATGGACCCACCGGCCATAGCCCAGGAGGAATGCGCGGTGAACACAGCCTCCACACCCAATCACGAGGAACGAGAAGAAGGGGATGGCGTCCTCGAGCCTGAGGACAATGAAGACCAAGACTTTGTCGATTTGTCGCCGGCCCCGCCGGAGACTGAAGATGGCGGCCGGGCCACCGTCGACGAATTGATTGAGATCAACCTTGGCACAGAAAGCGACCCCAGGCCGACCTTTCTGAGTGCTCTTATACCCCCACAGGAGAGAGAGTAATACATGAAGCTACTGTAAGAATTCCGGGATTGCTTTGCCTAGAACTACAAAGAAATGCTCAGACTCAGCCCTGAAGTGACTCAGCACATTTTGGCCATTGATCCCAAGATGGAGCTAGTGAAGCAGTCTCCCCAGCGTATGAGGCCAGAATTGATCAACCAGATCTGCAAGGAGGTTGACAAGCTCATAGACGTCGACTTCGTGGCAGAAAACCAATACACTACCTGGCTGGCCAACATCGTGCCGGTAAAGAAGAAGAATGGACAGATCAGGATCTGCGTGGACTTTCACGACCTGAATAAAGCCTGCCCGAAAGATGACTTCCCGGTGCCCATCACCGAAGTGATGATTGATGTGACCACTGGCCATGAGGCCCTATATTTTATGGACAGGTCGTCCGGCTATAATCAAATATGGATAGCCGACCACGACCGGATTCACACGGCCTTCAGATCGCCCAAGGGGATATTCCACTACAAGAGGATGCCCTTTGGCCTCAAGAATGGCGGCGCCACGTACCAGCGAGAAATGACCAAGATATTCGACGAGCTACTGTATAGCAAATTCGAATGCTACATTGATGATCTGGTCGTCAAGACCAAGGAAAGGGGTGATCATCTGGATGACCTCAGGGTCGTCTTGCACAGGCTCCGGCAGTACGGGCTGAAGATGAACCCCATGAAGTGCGCCTTCGGTGTCTCCAGCGGGAAGTTCCTCGGCTTCATTGTCCGGCACAGAGGGATCAAGATTGACCCCTTTAAGATAAAAGCCATCCAGGAGCTGCCTCCTCCGAGGAACCTGGGAGAGTTGAGGTCTCTACAGGGTCGACTAGCTTACATTCGTAGGTTTATCTCCAACCTGTCGGGGCGCTGCCAACCCTTCCACAGACTGATGATGAAGAATGCACCCTTTAAGTGGGGTCCCGAATGCCAGCATGCATTCAACCAGCTAAAAGAGTACCTAAAAACCCCGCCCGTCTTGGGGGCACCTGTCAAAGGCAAATCGCTTATTCTCTATATAGCGGCTACCGAATATTCACTAGGGGCAACGCTTGCCCAGAATAATGACGAGGGGAAGGAGCATGCTCTCTACTACCTCAGCCGAAGATTGGTGGGAGCAGAGGCCAAGTACACCCCGACTGAGAAGATTTGCCTTGCGTTGGTCTTTGCAGTCAAGAAGCTGAGGCACTATATGCTGTCCCATGAAGTAAGTTTAATATCCAGGGCCGATCCTATCAAGCACATTCTCTCCCAACCAGTCCCGAAGGGGCGCCTAGGCAAATGGGCCGTACTACTCATGGAGTTCGATATCACCTACGTGCCGCAGAAGGCCGTTAAGGGGCAAGCCGTCGCGGACTTCTTCCCAGCACACCCTGTGCCCGAAGACTCCCCGTTGGCCACGGAGCTGCCCGAAGATGAAACACTGGAGGTGGACCAGGTCCAACAAGCCGTTTGGCAGCTGTACTTCGACGGGGCCTCGACAACAGAAACGACCCCATCCGGACGCACCAAGATACGGGCCGGAGCCGGCATCGTCCTTAAATCTCCAGATGGGGAGGTAGTGCACACCTCCTGCTGCATCAGCAAGCCCTGCACAAATAATGAAGCAGAATATGAAGCTCTGATCATTGGTCTCTAGGTGGCCCTCCAAATGGAGATCAAAATGCTCCAAGTATTCGGCGACTCGCTGCTGGTCGTCAAGCAGGTCCAGGGGTAGTTTGACATCCGGAAACCCGAGTTACTCCCTTATCACACTAAGGCGAAGGGGCTCATGGAGCCGTTCTACCTCCTCGAGATAGGCCATGTCACCAGAGGAGACAATGCACAAGCCAACGCCCTGGCAAAATTGGCGAGCTCACTAGCAGTGCCGCCAGATGGACTACTCAACATCCAAGTGATAAATCAGCGCCAGGTACCCAGCATGATAGAAGAAGAACTAGAAGAAGATGAGCTGGAGGTCACTACAGCAGAAGCTGTTGGCTTACCTGACTGGAGAGACCCTCTGATGCAGTGGTTCAAACATCGGCAACTGCCCAAGCAGAGAGAAGAGAAGATCAAGCTCCTTAGAACCAAGGACTCTTATGAGCTCCGAAACGGAATATTATTCCGAATTGTGGCCGACACCAAACAGAAATTACTCCTCCGATGCTTGTCCACTGAAGAAGCCTGGAGGGTCATGAAGGAAGTCCATGCCGGGGTAGCTGGTGCACACCAGGCAGGACCAAAAATGAAGGTTGAAATAAAGAAGCTCGGCTACTATTGGCCGGCAATGTTCGACGATTGCTGTAAATATGCTAAGTCGTGTCAGAAGTGTCAGGAGCATGCCACCATACCCAGAAGGCTGCCCGTGCAGCTGCACCCAACGGTGCCCAGTTGGCCGTTTGCCCAATGGGGAACAGACGTTGTGGGTCCCTTACCCGCGTCATCCGCCGGCTGCAAGTACTTTTTGGCGGCAACTGATTATTTCTCCCGTTGGGCGGAGGCCGTCGCCTTAAGAGAGGTTACCGGAGAGATCGTGGCCAGATTTGTCCGCCGTAACATCATATTCCGGTTTGGCACCCCCGATCGGATTGTCTCAGACAACGGCAGCCACTTCCGCAACCAGAAGGTCTACCGGCTGGCGAAAAAATACAAAATTGATTGGAGGACATCGACTCCTTACAATCCACAGGCTAATGGGCTGGCTGAAGCTTTTAATAAAACACTCTGCACTCTCCTGGCCAAGATTGTTAGCTCTAACAAAAGGGACTGGGAAGAGAAAATGTACGAGGCACTGTGGGCGTACCGGACCGTATACAAGACCCCAACCGGCTGCTCGCCTTTCTCTCTAGTATACGGCTCGGAGGTAATTGTCCCCATTGAATTGGGGATACCTTCCCTCAGGGTCGCCATTCAGGACGGCCTTGTCCATGAAGGGCAGACCAACGCCGAGCGAAGGCTCGAAGAGCTCTCCAGTTTGGAAGGGAAGCGGCTTCAGGCCCAACAGAACATTCAGGTCTACCAGGCCCGGATAGCGCGTACCTTTGACAAGCTTGTCAAGGAACGCGAATTCAAGAAAGGTGACCTTGTCATGGTCAAGAGAAGAGATGTCATGACTGCCAACCCCAAGGGTAAGCTGAAAGAAAATTGGCTCGGACCTTACGTAGTCCAAAAAGTCTACGAGGGTGGAGCTTATGTAATTGTCAACCACCGCGGGGAAGTTCAATTCCCGCCCCTTAATGGGAGACACTTGAGGTTGTACCATGCTCCAGCGTCCCCATTCAATCAATAATATAATCCTTCGCCCTATCTTGGGTGAATTTGTATGATTACTGTCTGAATGACTTGATCGCCATTCACGTTCTTAAAAAGGAACAAGAAAAAAGGAAATCGGAAGGAAAAAAAAGAAAAAAGGGAAGAGAAAAAGAAGAAGAAAAGAAAAGAGAAAAAAAAAGAGAAGAGAAAAGAGAAGGAGAGGAGAGAAAGAAGAAAGAACAAAAAAAGAGAAAAAAAAGGGGAGAGAAGAAAGAAAGGGGAAGAGAAAAGAAAAAAAAGTGAAAAAAAAGGGGACAAGGAAAGGAGGGGCGGTCCCCCATCCTGAATCATCGCCCCGCGTCGTCAGGGATATTAAAAAGCAGATTGGCCGCCTCGGCCCCGTCGCTTTGTTAACCCCGATAAATATTCCCTTTGGTTTGGACCTCCCGTCTAGGTCATTGACTAAACAAACTCTTCTCTCCGTGCTCTCCAGGCGGTGGGTATCCCTTTAGCTTGGACCTCCCGTCCGAGCCATTGACTAAACAAACTCTTCTCTCCATCCTCTCCGGGCGGTGGGTATCCCTTTGGCTTAGACCTCCCATCCAAGCCATTGACTAAACAAACTCTTCTCTCCGTCCTCTCCGGACTGATGTGACACGACCCCTTGGACTTAAATTTGCAAGCAATCGGACCGAACGGCGATATCTCACAAGCGGGTTCACCCGCGTCACGCACACCCGGGTCCGTAGGTGGACCGACGATAGTGGTGAGGGTCCGAGGATGGGCCTCGCCTTTCCGGGGATTTGACTAGCTTGGGCTGAACCCCTAAGGACCTGGGATGCCCAATTCCGTGGGCGGCCAGCACGCCAAGGGCATGGGTTGTAGGGTCGCACTCTCAACTCACTCCGTGGTGGTCGCTCAAATCAATGATATTTTTGAGATCGGGCACTCACTCACCGACCGACGACACTAAGAGGCATTACTAAACAAGCAAAGCAATTCCAGTAGAGTAGTGCAACCCGAAGCTCACCTAATCGGTGTGAATACACCGATCCCAGCCGGAGACGAGGGCGAGCGGGGAAGCGTGGGCCACCCGCACGCTACGTCGACGAAGCTTCAACCTGTTAAAATTAATTACATCCACTACTCCTCACACAGGAGGGTTGGACTAGTGGTGGGGAAGTAGGGTTTACACACAAACACTACCTCCACACAGGGAGGGGCGGTAAGTCGGCCAGGCGGGGAGGGGCGTGGAGCTAAGAACGGAGCTGGATTGCCACCTCGAGGTTCTGTCCTCCTGTTCTGCCCGCTGACAGGTACTCACTGTTGGATCTCCTGAGGATGCTCCCGAACTCAAAAACTGACGAAACCGGCGCCAAAACGTCGCTGACAGACCCAGGTACGCTTGTAAAGTTTTATGGACGATCCCGACATCGACACCAGCTGGGGCAGGCTCTGGATCAGGTTCCCTACGCTCTGGTTCAGACTGGTCCCAGGGTGCAGAAGCAGGTGGAAGTAGTCACCACGCCCGTTCCCAATGTCGAAACTCAGCGGGACCAAAACGAGTACGACCGTGGACGAGTCTTCTTCGAGTGGCCACTAGGGGGAGCACCAGAAAATGTCGGGGCAGAGAGAGGGAGCCCGTTGAGTGAGAGGGGGTCTGGGCGGAGCCTGACTGCCTTGATCTGCAACCTTGGAGTAGAAAAATCAGAACGAACTGCTCCGGACTCCGATCGGCATTCCGCTGGATGCGTTGGATAGGCGACTGCTAGAGATTCGCCCCGGTCAAAGGGCGCACCCAGGGGAGGTGGGATGTGGTCTCAGGAGCTTCTGAAAGTCACTTCTGGTTGCAGACCGGACCGGTTCTGCGCAGTCGGTGAAGAACGGCTCTCCCGGGCAACTCCAACCTCGGATTGAGGCGGGACCACCTCGCCTGCGAAGCCGACTGGAAGAGCTTTCCGTCGATGTAAGGTAAACCTCCAGGAACACCGGGACGAGGGCGTGGCTGGCACTGCAACAGGGGGGGCGGTTCTGCAGAACTGCAGCTGCTCACTAGTATATAGAAAATGGGGTAGATGGGGTGGGAGATGGGGTGGATGGGTGTGGGGGGTGACCCCGAATGTGTGGGGGTCTGGTAGAGGGTGATCTAAGGTGTGGGAGGGGCAGAATGGGGGCTGGAAGATGGTCTAGAAGGTGGAGGAAGGGGGAGCTACGAATTTGGGTTGGGATGGAGAGAGAGAGGGAGATCTCTCTCCTTTGATTTGAATGAGAGGTTAATGGGGGTTTAATGTTGCTTTGGGAAGGGGAAGGGTTGTGTTGGGGATGGGAAGGGTTGCATGGGAAGGTGGAAGGGTGCTTGGGAGAAGGGATTCTCCCTTGGGAAAATGAAAGGTTGTATGGGGAAGGGGAAAGGTTGCTTGGGGAGTGGTGGGAGTAAAGGGGAGTTAATGGTCTTGGGAAGGTGAAAGGGTGGGGAGGGCTGATGTGGAGGATGAGGTGGCAAGGGGAGGAGAGAGAGGGCTGGTCGACCTAGAGAGAGAGAGGCGAGAGGATAGAGAAAGGGTCGCCCCTTTTAGAGAGAGAGGAAGAAGAGAGAGAGAGAGAAAGAAGATTCACTCAAGAGAGAGAGAGAGAGAGTAGGAGACAATTCTTGTGGATTTTTTTACTCAATAATTCATTCATAGAACAGGCGGGCAGGACCGACGGTGGGATCAATCGGCTACCTCCTTAGCTAGTTTCTCTTCCCCGCCTGGCCGGCTTAGCGCCCCTCCCTGCATGGAGGTAGTGTTTGAATGTAACCTCTATTTTCCCCACCCCACGATCACCCTCCTGCGTGAGGAGTAGTTGTGTACTAGCAAGTCGTCGGCTGAAGCATCATCGGCGCAGCGTGCGGGTAGCCCACGCTTCCCCGCTCGCCCTCGTCTCCGACCGGGATCGGTGTCTTCACACCGATCAGGTGAGCTTTGAGCCTCCATCCTCTTCTGGTTTTACCATTGCTTGTCTTAGTATCGTTTCTAGTTGCCCGTCGGCGGTGAGGCGAGCGCCCGATCTTAAATTGCCATCTAATTGAGTGCCTCCGCGGAGCGAGTTGTGAGAGAGCCACTACAACCCACGCCCTTGGCGTGCTGGCCGCCCACGAAATTGGGCATCCCAGGCCCTTAGGGGTTCAGCCCAAGCTAGTCAAATCCCAAGAAAGGCAAGGTCCATCCTCAGACCCTCACCACTATCGCCGGTCCACCTACGGACCCGGGTGTGCGTGACGCGGGTGAATCCGCTTGAGTGGGTCCGCCGTTCGGTTCGATTGCTTGCAAATCTAGGTCCGAGGGGTCGTGTCACATCACGGGTGGTGGGTATCCCTTTGGCTTGGACCTCCCATCCAAGCCATTGACTAAACAAACTCTTCTCTCCATCTCCTTCGGGCGGTAAATATTCCTTTTCATTTGGGCCTCCCATTCGGGGTCATTGGTTAAGCAAATTTTCGGTCACCGCTCCTCCGAGCGATGAAAAGGGGGGGAGTCAATTTCACTACCAGGGCCCCCTGCCTGGGGCCGGTGCAGAGTTCCGACGTTGGGAGAGACCGGTAGTCCACCCATTTGGCATGGTGGAGTGGTCCCCTCATCCTCCCCCTGGGAGGGCGAGCACTCTCCCGTACCCCCACGTGGGTCCCTACCTGGTTCCCCGAGAGTGGACTACCGCAAGGACTTACACTCTACCGGTGTGTGCCGACAAAAAAAAAAAGAAGGGGGGCAGAGAGAAAAGAGGGCAGAGGAAGAAGAAAATAATATATACAAAAAGGAGAGAGAAAGAAGAAAAGAAAGGAGAAAAGAGATCCCCCTGGGGCGAATGCCACGCACACTGAAAGGACACGGGAAATTGTAAGTGTTCTATTCTGTTCCATTCAAAAAGGGATTAAATGACATGTGCTTTGGGGCATACCCCTGTGTTACATTTCAAAAAAAAGGGGAGAAAGTTAAGGGGCGCCACGCTCAGTCGATGCCCCTGAAGACGTCTTCAAGAGGGAGAATCCCGACGCAAGGGAAGTTTGTCATGTCGCGCAGTCGTCCCCTCCGTTCTACGAGGTGGGCGAGCCCAGTCTCCACAGACGCTGTCCCGGCCTGGGCGACGGCAAGCGCTTCACTCTCCCTCTCGACCGCTCCTTCAGCTCTGGCAAGGTCAGACCTCGCTGTGGCAAGGTAGCCCTCCAGCTTCGCGATCCGATTCCTGAGGAAGCGAACATCGCCCTGGCCTTCCTCTAGGGCCTTCCCGTGCTGCTCTTCATTATTGCGCCGTGCCTCTAGGGTTTGCAAATATTCCTCCGCTTGGGCATCGAGAGCGGCGCGCTCGTCGGGAGCCTGGGTCTCGAGGAACTCGCGACGTTTAACATATTTCAGCAGCAACAAAACCCGCCGCGACCATTCCTCGAGTGGGCAGCCAAACACTTGCAATGCCCCGGTCAGCTGCGTCACTATACTCTGCACCTCCCGATATGACAAGGAAAGATCGGCGAAGAGCATTGTCCGCAGTGTCACTAACATCTGTTGGACCAGCGCACCTGACGAGGTGTGGCTGACCGAAGGCATAGTCGGAGGGACAAAATCTACAGAGCTGTCCACCTCGGCCCACAAATCAGCATCCACCGCGACCGAAGAAGATGGAACGACAAGAGTCAAGTCGCCTGGCCGGCGTAGCTCGACAGGAGACCCCTGGCCCGCCACCGCTAGGGGAATGGATAAGATCACCGCCGAATCACTTGGTGCCGCCATCATTCGGTGTTCTCCTACCTCTGCTTCTTCCGCCCGGTCCGCCTCCGCCACCATTTCACTAGATGGGGATGCAGGTGCCACTGCTTCGGCCGAAGGAAGGGCTTCGAGCAAACCAGGGCCCAAATCCATCGCCGGTAAACCTCTCTATCGCGTCAGGGATCCCTCCAGATGCACACGAAGTCCTGCAAATACCCCCTTCAGAAGCGGGTCCTCCACCGGAGCCGGGATATTCGGGAAAGGCAGAAGGGGAACCATCAACCGGGGTCTGCCTCCCGCTTGCACGAGTGCGGCGAGGATCTCCACTCCCGGGTCCGAGATCGAAGCCGGCCCCTCCACCGCTATCAGACCGATAGTCGGCCTCCGTTTAGCGACGGCCTTCCGGACACGGGCAGACGTCTTCCCTGGCGTTGACATTACCTGACCATGTGGAGCGGTGTTAGCCACTCGCTACCTGGAATGAATCATGCAGGATCAAAAGGTAGGGAAGAACCACAAGGCCCACGTGCTTACCTCGGCCACCGGGATGATGCTGCCTTCGGGCATGATCTCCCCCTCCTCCAAAGGCTCGTCCGCCGTTCTGGGAGCACTCGGAGTCTCCGCGGCTGACTCCTACTGCAAAGCCTCGAACAAGAGGGCCAGCTTACCTAGGCCCGCATCAGCTCCTGTTGAGCGATCGACCGATTTAGCCGGGGTAGCCCCCTCCACGGCCTCTGTAATGCCCCGGATTTTTCGGATCCTTTTTGTGGGTCCCGGATCTGGTTTCTCGGAGTGTCCAGCTCCGTTATGTCCGAAATTTTGTTTCGGACATCTTTCGTGTTCTGATCGGCGCGATCCGGAGTCGTTTCGGAGGCCCGGAAGCGTTCCGCGGCTTTTTCCGCGTGTGTTTTCCGATTCCCGGCGTGGGTTTCGGCTTTCCCTTCGGAAGCTCGTTGCGGGTGAACCGGGCCGTTCACCAGGGCGCGAGTGGTACCGTTTCGATCGGTGCGCTCCGAGGATCGCGAGGGTGCAATTTTCTATTTTTCTGGATTTTTTCGAATTTCTGGATTTTCCTATATATATACCTTTTCTCTCTCCCCCTCTCATTTCTCATTTCTCTCCCTCTCTCTTCTCACGCTCTCTCCTCTCTCCCTCTCTCTCCGGTGGCCGACGGGGCGGAGTACGGGCGAGGCGGGGACGGCGCGGGCGAGGCACGGGTGAGGATGGATGAGGATCGAGGCGGTGGAGGTGCGTGGAAGCTCGACCGTGAGTTCGTGGAATGGCGAGGCTTCAACGGCGTTTTCTTCGTGGATCGGCGTCCACGGTGCGCGTAATCTTCGGTGGAGGTAGGGTGATGGACCCTCAGCCCGTGTACTTCCTTTCCCGTGAGTTTCGTAGGCTGTGGTGAGCCGAGCGGGCCAAACGGGGCGTTTTGGGCAAAATGCATGATTTTGGGGTGTGAGCCGGATCTCCCGTTCTATGGTGTTTTTGGGCGATCCAGGGGTTTAGATGCATGCCTAGGGGCTTGGGGAAGGTTTCCCTTTTGTTTCCCCTTCACCTGGGGGTGAACGGGGCGTGGCATGGCTTTTCCCGCGGTTTCTACCGTTTTCGGGCGCGAACTGAGAACGCGCTATACTCCAGTAGCGCGTTCTTGAAGGTCGCGCTGCCCCGATAGAGCGCGTTCATCGGGGAAGATGAACAGTATGGCGGTTCCTGTCGCGCTATAGGGCTATGGCGCGTTCTGGACTGTCGCGCTATGGAAACATAGCGCGACCTGCCTTGTCACGCTATAGGCTCCTAGCGCGTTCTGCTTGAACGCGCTATGGACCTATAGCGCATTATTGTAGTGACCATCCGGGCTGCTCGGGGCGGGCGGTCTGCGGCTGATCGTGCTCCCCTTGGGCCGTGTGTGCCTTGGACACCCAGTGGAGTTTCGTGATCGTGTTTTGGGGTGTCTGGAGGTTCCGTTTACCTCATTTTACGTGCCCGTGCGCTTAAGGGTCCCGGTGACCTCTAGCGTTCCGTTCACATTGTGTTGGTCTCCGGTCGACCCGGTTGGGACCCAGTGGTCGACCTCCGGCCTTGTGAGTGTCTTGGACACCCCATGGGTTCTATGTCCATGTTTTTGGGGTGTCGGGAAGGATCGTGTTGCCTCGATTCACGTGCCATAGGTGTGGTGGGTCCGGGTGACCCCATGTATCCCGGGCTTTCGTGTTACGCTTGATCGAGTCACCGTGTGTCGGTGTGTGTGCGGTGGGGTCTGCCCCGCATATCGTGGGTTCCTTTGGAAGGCGATTCCCGTGTGGGCCATGTGTTTGGCCTTGGACTGCGAGTCCAGTTGTGCGGCCTGGGGCTGGAGGTTTCCCGCTTGTTTCAAGATGGGAAATAGTCGTGGCGGCTTGTGTGCTACCTAGGGAATCGTGCTTCTGTGTTTTTCCATGTGGCCCATGTAGGTGGCCTTAGTCCCTTGCGTTCCCTTCCCGAGGGAGTGGTCTTGGCGACTCGTGTGTTATCTCGGTACTCGTGCTACCGTGGTTTTAGACCTAGAGATTGGACTAGATTGACGGCCTTGTGCTGTCACGTGCAACGGTCTTGACCCCGAGTCTTGTGACTCAAGGACCATTGGGTGTAGTGCGTTTAGAGGACTGTCCAGAGTCCAGTGGCTTAGCGTCACTTGAGTTTTCTCGACTCTCGCGCACGGTGCGTGCGTGACCGTGGACTGCGAGTCTTGTGTCTTCTCCGACTGTGGTCACCGTGTGACGGGGCCGGTACGTGGGGTGTCCCCCGTACGTCGTCGGATGCGGATGTTGTTTTTCGTTGAGAGTCTACTCCTTCAGTGACCCTCCACTAGTCGTAGCCTACCAGTACGCGTGTGCTGGTCGCACCAGGGAGTGGTGTACGGGCTTACCCAGAGGGCGGTTTTAGACTGGTTTCCGTCAGGGCCCCTCGTCGTAGCCAGAGTCCGGCTGTGGGGGAAAACCAGTCAGAGGGCCAGACCTAGGATGCGTGGTCTGTGTGTGCACACGTGGTTGGGGACTGTGGAAGCACGTCGACGGGTGTGACCCCAGCTAGTCACTTGTTAGTGGTTACTTGTACGGTGTTCGCGCCTCGGGTAGGACCTACCACGTCAGGCGGTTCACCTGCGGTGCGGTGTAAGACGTCAGGGGACGCTACCGACTGTGCTTCTAGTGGGCGGTACTCCTGTCGAGTTGGGAGTGACAGACTACCAGTTTTCGTGGCTTTGACCTTCGGGTTTTCGGTCGTGTCGATCGTTGATTCCTTCGGTTGTTTTGCCGTGGTGCGTGTGTTGGTTCGCGTTGTGAGTCTAGCGCTAGTGGCTTTACCGAGGTTCCGTCTTGTGGTGCGGTACCCGCGATCGGATGGTCGGGGTTGCACCTTGGACAGCGTGTCCAGGTCGGCTGTGTCCGGGGGACAGGCCTCTGCGACATGGTTGCCGTGTGTTGTTACCTCGGTAGGCGGTACTAGCATGGTTCGGTAGCTTCGTCTGCATGATCGAGGTGTACCTTCCGGTACAGTAGGAGTAGCTGTAGTGCTGAGTTTTGGCCGGTCACCGGTTTGCTGTTCCTACTGTAGTTGTAGCTCTCCTTTCCGCTACCGCCGTTGTTTCCGGTTGGGGTTCCGCAGGATCCCTGCTGAGTCTCTGTTTTGGAGACTCATTCCCTGCTTTTCAGGTGTGGCGGTTCTTCCGCGGGGTTCGTGGGTGCGGAGCGGAGGTTCTCAGTTACCAGCTTGCCGGGCCGAGTGTTCACTTGGCATGTGGTACGTTTTACTGCTTTAGACTGTACTTTCTGTTGGACTGGACTCTGTTATAGCTGTAGTCGTTCTTTCTTTCAGCTTATTGTTGTTGGTTGTCCTGCTTTATTTCCTATTTCTTTGTGCCTCCACACTCCTTTTAGCCCTTCCGAGCCCTCCCGGCTCGTGGGCGGCGGTGCGAGTCTCGGGTTATCGGGCCTTCCCGGTAATCGGATTCTCGGGTCGTTACAGCTGGTATCAGAGTGGTGGTTGTGGACGTACATAGGAATTCAAAATGTTGCAGTGATCAGAGTCCATAAGGTCCAGTACAGTCAGCAGCTGGCTTAGGGTTTTGTGTTCGCTTTCCGCCTTGTTTCTCGCTTGAGAGCTTGAGTGCACTGTGCGGCGCGGTGAAGGTGGTTGCTGTCCGCGGCTTGTGTGCCAGCATGGGGTCTAAGGACCGAGGTCGAGAGTCTTCTCCCTGATCGGTGGTGGCCCTGGTTGTGCTGCGTTGGGCAGAGGTTGCTGGCAGGCGTGAGTTCGCGGTGCTGCGTTCGAGGAATCTGCAGCGTGGTCAGGTGGCTGGTGCGGACTGCTTGTGGTTAAGTGGCCGTGAGCGTGCTTCGAGGGAGCTGCTGTCGGTTTTGGCCACTCCAGCTTGAGGTTTGTCCAGCTCCTGAGGCGTTCTGATCGAGAGGTGTGCTCGGGTGAGCGGAATGTCTTCTCGGTGAGCTGCTGTTTCGTCGAGCCTGATGTTCTTGTCGCGCTCTGTGGCGTCAGAAATGACGTGTCGGTCCCGGTTGTTCTGCGGATTTCGAGGCAGGATTTGGCAGAGATGTCCCTGTAAGTCTTTGCTCCTACGCTCTCGTATGCGAAGGGGTGTGTTTGCCTTGGATTTGGTCTGAGGTGTGAAGGTTCCGCGGTGAGTTTCGGGACTCGAGGATGAGCGTCGGCGGTTGTCGGTTATGGCTCGTGTTGCGGCTCTTGGCATGCCGTGTTGCAGTTCGAGGAATTGCAGCGGTGGTGCATCGAGGGATGCTGTGATCGTGGTCCGACGTGACACTCGCCGAGTGTGTCGGAGGCGCTGACCTGATGGAAGTGATGGTTTTCTCGGTGCTGGATGGTGCTGTTTCCAGCGTGCACGAGGTTCGAGGTCAGGTCGAGCGTGGAGTTTTTCCGTTGGTCGAAAGTGCGCTGGTTTCTCCTTTGGTTGGAGAGATTGCGTTCGGCTAAGGATCGTCGTCTTGCATTGCGTGTTCGGATTGGTTGGCCTTGTATGCCATGAAGTCTGTGCGAGACGTGCTCCTTGTCTTGGCAAGGTGGTTGCCTGTGAGAAGCCGTGCCCATTCCCTTGTTGTGTGAGGGTGTGCTGGCGCTTTTCCGGAAGGACGAGTGCTGGTTGGGCGGTGTTTTACTTTCCCGGTTGTGCACGCGGATCTGAGTGCGCAGCGGAAGCTTGGTGGGCTTGTAACCCATTGGTTCAGGATCGTAGCATTGGTTGCTACGGGCGGATTCCTGAGTTTGCGTTGAGCATCGATGGATTGGTTCCTCGGTGTGAAACATGTTGTTGCCGTGCCGTTGCCCGAGAAGTCGTGGTCCTTGGCACTGGCAGGTGGAGTGTTGGGGAATGTGCTGGCTAGTGTGCCGCATGAGTACCATGTTCCTATGTTGGAAACCGTGTCGGGCATCAGGCGTTGGACCTGGATGAGGTTGTTGAGGATGTCGCCTGACGGGGGTCGAGGACGTGTTGGTTAGAGTCGGTGGCTTGGTGTCCGACTTGTGTTCCCAATCGTGTCCTTGGTTGAGATCGTTTTTGGGGAAGTGGTCTCTGGCAGACTATGGGTCCCGGTTGGCGGCTATGAGTGGCTGGTGAGCCTAACCGTGTGACCAACCACAGCAGTGTCTGTTGGTTCTACGGTCTTGTCAAATTGTGACGGTGAGATGTTTGTTGCTTTGGGACCCGTGAGCTCTGTTCAGGTGGTGTCCCGTGGCTCTGTGGTAAGGGCGGAATCGGGATTGGCAGGTGTCCACTTGGATTGATCGAAGGATTTGATGAGACCAGATGGAAGAGTGACGCCTTAGGGCGGAGGCCTCCTGTGAGGTTGGCGTCGGCTTGGTGGTCCCTGATAGGACATTGGTGTCGCAAGGTTATCCCTGGTTTGGTGACTAGCATGGGGTGGTTCCCTATAAGTTTGAGTCCCGTGAGGTGATGACTGAAGACGCCATGTTCTGTCATTTGGTTTCGTCGTGCTCCCCGAGAGGGTCGAGTTGGCGAGCAGCTGGTGACCAGTGGATGGTCTTTGCAGAGACAGAAGATGCTGGTTGTTGGGGCTCGAGCGTGGCGAGAGCCGTGTGCCAGCGAGACCTTTGGTGGTCGTTCCCGTAATGTGCCTTTCCGGATGGGATCTGGACTTTGTCGAAGTTTGTCTTCTGACGAGAGTTGGCACAGTGTTATGTCCGGCTTTCGGCTTGCCATGTGTGGGGTGTTTCTTGGTGTTGAGCCGATGTGCTGGTTGCGATCTGTTGAGATGGCTGCTTGAGCTGGTGGAGGCTCTGTTTTGGTTGCTCCCTTGAGGAGGGTGTGCGACCTGTCAGCGGGTTGCGAAGCTGATGTGTCTTTTATCTGCTGACCATTGGGTGGATCAGTAGCTGTTGCTCGTGTCGAGGGTTGTGATTCCTCGGTGAGCGAGATTGTGGCTGCGGTGCCATGTTGGTTCTCGCGTTGTCTGAGGTGATGCCGGACTGTGTCCTTTGGTATACGCCTGCTCTGATTGCCGGTGTGTGCGGCGGGCGGAGCGAGGTGTTGTTTGTGATTGTAAGTCTGGCTGTGTCCCTCAGGATCGGTGTTTTCATGAGAATCGAGATTTTCTGTGCTGGGGCTATGACAGCGTGTCAGTTGGTTCAGTGTTCTTCCCCTGTGACTTCGTGCTTGGTCCTGAATTTCGAGGACGAAATTTCTTTAAGGGGGGAGGGCTGTAATGCCCCGGATTTTTTGGATCCTTTTTGTGGGTCCCGGATCTGGTTTCTCAGAGTGTCCAGCTCTGTTATGTCCAAAATTTTGTTTCGGACATCTTTCGTGTTCGGATCGGCGCGATCCGGAGTCGTTTCGGAGGCCCGGAAGCGTTCCGCGGCTTTTTCCTCGTGTATTTTCCGATTCCCGGCGTGGGTTTTGGCTTTCCCTTCGGAAGCTCGTTGCGGGTGAACCGAGCCGTTCACCAGGGCGCGAGTGGTACCGTTGCGATCGGTGCGCTCCGAGGATCGCGAGGGTGTAATTTTCTATTTTTCTGGATTTTTCTGAATTTCTGGATTTTCCTATATATAAACCTTTTCTCTCTCCCCCTCTCATTTCTCATTTCTCTCCCTCTCTCTTCTCACGCTCTCTCCTCTCTCCCTCTCTCTCCGGCGGCCGACGGGGCGGAGTACGGGCGAGGCGGGGACGGCGCGGGCGAGGCACGGGCGAGGATGGATGAGGATCGAGGCGGTGGAGGTGCGTGGAAGCTCGGCCGTGAGTTCGTGGAACGGCGAGGCTTCAACGGCGTTTTCTTCGTGGATCAGCGTCCACGGTGCGCGTAATCTTCGGTGGAGGTAGGGTGATGGACCCTCAGCCCGTGTACTTCCTTTCCCGTGAGTTTCGTAGGCCGTGGTGAGCCGAGCGGGCCAAACGGGGCGTTTTGGGCAAAATGCATGATTTTGGGGTGTGAGCCGGATCTCCCGTTCTATGGTGTTTTTGGGCGATCCAGGGGTTTAGATGCATGCCTAGGGGCTTGGGGAAGGTTTCCCCTTTTGTTTCCCCTTCACCTGGGGGTGAACGGGGCGTGGCATGGCTTTTCCCGCGGTTTCTACCATTTTCGGGCGCGGACTGAGAACGCGCTATACTCCAGTAGCGCGTTCTTGAAGCTCGCGCTGCCCCGATAGAGCGCGTTCATCGGGGAAGATGAACAGTATGGCGGTTCCTGTCGCGCTATAGGGCTATGGCGCGTTCTGGACTGTCGCGCTATGGAAACATAGCGCGACCTGCCTTGTCGCGCTATAGGCTCCTAGCGCGTTCTGCTTGAACGCGCTATGGACCTATAGCGCGTTATTGTAGTGACCATCCGGGCTGCTCGGGGCGGCGGTCTGCGGCTGATCGTGCTCCCCTTGGGCCGTGTGTGCCTTGGACACCCAGTGGAGTTCCGTGACCGTGTTTTAGGGTGTCTGGAGGTTCCGTTTACCTCGTTTTATGTGCCCGTGCGCTTAAGGGTCCGGGTGACCTCTAGCGTTCCGTTCGCATTGTGTTGGTCTCCGGTCGACCCGGTTGGGACCCAGTGGTCGACCTCCGGCCTTGTGAGTGTCTTGGACACCCCATGGGTTCTGTGTCCATGTTTTTGGGGTGTCGGGAAGGATCGTGTTGCCTCGATTCACGTACCTGTAGGTGTGGTGGGTCCGGGTGACCCCATGTATCCCGGGCTTTCGTGTTACGCTTGATCGAGTCACCGTGTGTCGGTGTGTGTGCGGTGGGGTCTCCCCCGCATATCGTTGGTTCCTTTGGAAGGTGATTCCCGTGTGGGCCATGTGTTTGGCCTTGGACTGCGAGTCCAGTTGTCCGGCCTGGGGCTGGAGGTTTCCCGCTTGTTTCAAGATGGGAAATCGTCGTGGCGGCTTGTGTGCTGCCTAGGGAATCGTGCTTCTGTGTTTTTCCATGTGGCCCGTGTAGGTGGCCTTAGTCCCTTGCGTTCCCTTCCCGAGGGAGTGGTCTTGGTGACTCGTGTGTTGTCTCGGTACTCGTGCTACCGTGGTTTTAGACCTAGAGATTAGACTAGATTGACGGCCTTGTGCTGTCACGTGCAACGGTCTTGACTCCGAGTCTTGTGACTCAAGGACCGTTGGGTGTAGTGCGTTTAGAGGACTGTCCAGAGTCCAGTGGCCTAGCGTCACTTGAGTTTTCTCGACTCTCGCGCACGATGCGTGCGTGACCGTGGACTGCGAGTCCTGTGTCTTCTCCGACTGTGGTCACCGTGTGACGGGGCCGGTACGTGGGGTATCCCCCGTACGTCATCGGATGCGGACGTTGTTTTCCGTTGAGAGTCTACTCCTTCAGTGACCCTCCACTAGTCGTAGCCTACCAGTACGCGTGTGCTGGTTGCACCAGGGAGTGGTGTACGGGCTTACCCAGAGGGCGATTTTAGACTGGTTTCCGTCAGGGCCCCTCGTCGTAGCCAGAGTCCGGCTGCGGGGGAAAACCAGTCAGAGGGCCAGACCTAGGACGCGTGGTCTGTGTGTGCACACGTGGTTGGGGACTGTGGACGCACGTCGACGGGCGTGACCCCAGCTAGTCACTTGTTAGTGGTTACTTGTACGGTGTTCGCGCCTCGGGTAGGACCTACCACGTCAGGCGGTTCACCTGCGGTGCGATGTAAGACGTCAGGGGACGCTACCGACTGTGCTTCTAGTGGGCGGTACTCCTGTCGAGTTGGGAGTGACAGACTACCAGTTTTTATGGCTTTGACCTTCGGGTTTTCGGTCGTGTCGACCGTTGAGTCCTTCGGCTGTTTTGCCGTGGCGCGTGTGTTGGTCTTCGCATCGTGAGTCTAGCGCTAGTGGCTTTACCGAGGTTCCGTCTTGTGGTGCGGTACCCGCGATCGGATGGTCGGGGTTGCACCTTGGACAGCGTGTCCAGGTCGGCTGTGTCCGGGGGACAGGCCTCTGCGGCATGGTTGCCTTGTGTTGTTACTTCGGTAGCCGGTACTAGCGTGGTTCGGTAGCTTCGTCTACGTGATCGAGGTGTACCTTCCGGTACAGTAGGAGTAGCTGTAGTGCTGAGTTTTGACCGGTCACCGGTTTGTGTTCCTGCTGTAGTTGTAGCTCTCCTTTCCGCTACCGCCGTTGTTTTCGGTTGGGGTTCCGCGGGATCCCTGCTGAGTCTCTGTTTTGGAGACTCATTCCCTGCTTTTCAGGTGTGGCAGTTCTTCTGCGAGGTTCGTGGGTGCGGAGCGGAGGTTCTCAGTTGCCAGCTTGCCGGGCCGAGTGTTCACTTGGCATGTGGTACATTTTACTGCTTTAGACTGTACTTTCTGTTGGACTGGACTCTGTTATAGCTGTAGTCGTTCTTTCTTTCAGCTTATTGTTGTTGGTTGTCCTGCTTTATTTCCTATTTCTTTGTGCCTCCACACTCCTTTTAGCCCTTCCGAGCCCTCCCGGCTCGTGGGCGGCGGTGCAAGTCTCGCGTTATCGGGCCTTCCCGGTAATCGGATTCTCGGGTCGTTACAGCCTCCGGCTCAATTGGTTCTTAAAAATCAAGGGATAACTGGAATAAAGTCACTGGACGATCACGAGGGAGGTCCTGTGCGAACAAGCTCACACTTACAGCAGCCTCCTCCATTAAGCTCAGAGAGCTAGCGAGTGAGGGGACCTTAAAGATCGGCTTGGGCGGCCCAGATACTTCAGATACGCCCTCGCCAGAAGCCACCTCGTCGGATGAGTAATCATAATCTACCTCCTCGCTCGACGAAGACTCAACCGCCACGGGTTCTTCCCTTGTTGGCAAGGGGGCCTCCGCTTCGAGGTCGATGATCGGCGCATCCTCGCGCGGGCCGGGCGAGGGTAGTACGCCAGATTTCAACCTCTTCCTCATGTACATGCGCGTCGCTGGGAGATGCAGGCGGGGCCCTGGTGGCCCGATAGCTGCCACGTCGACCCCTGCCACATAAAGAGAGGGTGGATCACACCAGAGCCGATGAGGCCTTAAGAATGAAAGAAGTCAATTAACTGGTCGTAGATTAATACCCCCTCAAGCTGCTACAGCATGAGGCGGCTCAAGGGCCTCCTTGATAGGCGAGGGTGCCCTAGGAGCTGCAGTCTCTCTCTCGCCCGGGATCGGTGCAGGTGCCGGCACCTCCGTATCGGCTGAAAGAGGAAAGTACACATGTCATGTGTGCATGAAAGCCCTACCCCCGGGAAACAAATAAATCCCAAAGAATGTCAGCGGTCAACAAGTCTGACTGGCGGGGTAGCTCGGTTCGGCCCGAGTGACTTCAAACTCCTCGAATGACAAAATGGGAGCCACCGGAGAGACAGCCGTCAAAGCCGGGGAGACCTCTGCCCTCCTTCGCTTTGCCTCCGGCCGCCCAGCTGCTTTGGCGGCAGCCAACGCTTTCTTAACATGTGACTTCACCCAGGATCTCTCCTTGACTCGTGGTCGGGGAGTCGGAGTCGGCGCTGAACTCTCCCCTGCTGCAACCGTGGCCTCTCCCGCATCGGGAATGCATGCGGGTGCTTGCTCCGCCACATCGGGGATGGGCGCAGGAGCGGGCTCCTCCACGTCAGGAATGGGCATGGGTGCAGGCTCTTCCACAGCAACTGAGACAAAAAGAAGAAGAGACATTCATGTGTCAAGGCCTTCCCTCGAAATGGAAACAGACCCTAAAGGGCACCGATGGCTGGAAATTCCGACCGGCAGGCTGACTCGGCTCGGCCTGGGTGACTTCAAACTCCTCAAAAGATGGAATTCGTGGCGTCAGAGGAGCAGCCGTCGAAGCCTTAGCGACCTCTATTTTTCACCGCTTCGCGTCCCGCTGCTTGGCCACCTTGGCAGCATCCACCACCTTCATCACAGGCGATTTAGCCCGGGGCCTCTTCGCTGCCTTGGGCAAGGGGGTCGTGGTCGGGCCCGTAACGCGGCATCAAAATAGGCGGGCTTCTGGACGAGCCAAAGAAAGTTTCGGTACATCGCCATTTGTACGCTGTCGGGGTGGTCTATCAGAAACATATATATATGATTAGCATCCGATACCCTGTAAAGGTCACAACGATGATGGAGGAGAATAAAAGGAAGAGGGAAGATCAAATACCATGGGGGCCAGTATACAGTCGAAGTGTTATCGGCCAGTAGCTCAGGGACGGCTCCTTGTCCCGATGCACCGCCTCCCGGACTAGCCAGCACACGTCCTTGATTTTCTGGTAACGGTCAGTGAGGGCAGCCATGTCCGCATGCTTCTTCGACGAAAGGTGGCAGAAAAGATTGAAGTGGTCCATGCCCCACCCGTCGACATAATAGTATGAGACATGCAGGCGCTTGCCCAGGATGGCGGCCGTCTGATCCTCGATCTTCAGCCCATTCACTCGGAGGAGGACATACAGCCATGTGGCGTCCTTGTAATTCTCAGGCTTCCTCTCCTCCCGCCTCATGAATGTGCGGTATGGGCAGATCGGGTCCCTCTCCGGACGCCAGCTCTTTGCGGAGTCCCCTTCTCCTCCATGGGCAGCGGATAATTAATGAGCTCTAGGCGGTCGCTCCCGATCCGACAGAGGTCCCTCAAAGTCTTCTTGAAGCCGTCCTTGGCCACCGGGGGTAGCCTCGCCTGTGGTGTCGGCCTCGCTTCCCAAGCCTCCCGGCGAGGCTAGATATGCCGCCACCTCCTTATCCTGCCTGTTCTTGAGTCGAAGGAGGTGCTCCGGGTCGATATCGAGCACTGGCACTGACTGCTTGCTTAAAAATTTCCTCTCTGCCCCGTCCCAGCAATCGATCTTGTGCAATCGATAAAAGGCCGTCCGGGCGTTCCACCATTTTATGTACTCTGGGGTCACCCGAGGAATACGGCCTGGGGCTGGCACCCTGAAAGTCGCGGAGTCCGCCCGATGAAAGAAGTCCCACCAGCTTCGGGCATGCTCGGCGGTCGAACTCCCCCGGAGACTTCGTGAAGGTAGGCCGAACTGTGCATGATAGACAGGGATATGCTGATCATATCCGAAATTTCGGCCGAACCGGAAGGGGTAGTATGGTTCTAGCAGCAAATTATCCCCCTTCCTGAACGCCAGCACGCTCGGGCGAATGGATAACGCCCAGTCCCTGAGCTCGGGTTCCAGCAATGGGCGGACTACATTCTCCTGGCTGATGGGGTGGACGTACTTCTCCACCTGATCATCTTTGCATTCCCTCTTATTATTTACAAGAGGGCTTGAATGTGCGGCCAACGTGCAGAAGTGGATGGTGCCGAACATGTCCCGCGGAACCGTCATCAGCCGGCCCCGAACATCATATAGCCGTTGGGAGGTGGAGCTTGGCTCTGCGCTGGCAAACTCCAACATCCGCGGCACTAGTCCCCAGTCTTGAAGAGCGCGGGGGGCGAACTCCGGGAATAGCGAGCAGACCCATGCATTGAAGGAATGCAGCGGACATACATACCGAGCCTGCCTCGGGAATTGATGAGTGCTAATGTCCCCCAGCGCCTTGTATATCAGGTAGAGAGTAGCCGGGCACAGGGACAGCTTGATCCCCTACGCCATTTGACAGGCCGGATAGATGGCATCCAGCCGAATGACTGTCTCATCCCCATACGGCATGGCAAATGAGCACAACCAGTATGTCAGGTATGCGGCGCAGTGTGTTAGCGGGTCGACCCCCATTGGATTGGGGCCACTCCGGCATCCTCTGGAAGGAATCTTCACATCGGTCTTGGGCTTGGCACGCTTCTTACGAGCAACAGCGGTGCCGATGCATGGAAACTCTCCATACTGCTTTAGCCCGTCATTGAAATATTGCATCCATAGGGTCATGCGCACCCTCTTCCTGTCCCCACGGGGAGGCTGCCTCCCTCCATGCGCCAGTTGGTACAGTTCCCGGTATGCCTTCATGAGATACCGGTATGAATAGCCAAGGGAATAATAGCCGTCCCCGTTAGTTTCATCTTTGATCAGATCTGGGAGGCATACTTCTTCATAAGGCTCCCCGTCAATGGGCAAGCCGCTGAGCTGACTGAGACTCCACAAATCAAGTGAAGTCTCACCTTCCGCCGTATAGAAAGTGTTGGTCTCAGCACTGAACACCTCTATCATGCCACAGCAGAGGCCCTTGGAGATGTGGTAGCCGTAGCGGGAGGCGTAGACACTGTGGTAAATGCCAGCCCGGACCAATAATGGGGCGTAGTTGAACAGCACGTACTCGGTGAATTCTAAAGCCCCTTCCCTGAAGCTGTAAGCATCCTGGAGCTTCAGCTCCCCGAACCAGCCCAGCGCCAACTCGTACTTGAATCGGATGGCCAGGCAATCCAGCGTGAAGGGCTCCTCCCTGTAGCCCCATTTCAGGAGAGCCAAGAACAAACCAAAACGAGGCGGCTCGCCTTGCACCCGCCCAGCGGACATGTCCCATTTTGCTGGGGTGAATTGAGGTGCTCGCACCAATCTGTCTTCGGTCGGCAACACTCCTTCGATCCCCAGGATAGGCTTCCACTCCCGGGCCTCCCCCACCAAATACATCGGGATGCTTCTAGGGACGCTGTTCAACAAACTATCACGAGCCTGCAAGATCACTTGCTTGACCTCTCGCACAGCCCGCAGCTCCCTCCTCTCCCGGGAGCGGAAGTACTTCAGAAAACGGATTAGATGCTTGTCCTTCGGGAAATCCTTCCGATACTCGCCGGTCCGGTTGAAGGTGAAGCAATTCTCGACCCGAGAGAGCCGATGATAGTCCATTGTCTCGGCCTCGGAGCCCGAGGACTCGCCTAGTGCGGCTATTTCAGCATGCTCCCTATCCAGCTCCTCTACGTTGAGCCACGTGACGGCTGGCACCAGAGGCGGGGGAACAAGGTCGGCAGCGGCATCAGGAGTAGAAGAACCACTTGGGGCAGCCATCTATCTGCAAGATACGACAAACAAAAGATCAGAACAAGCCACGGGCGAAGAGAAATGAAGGCTATAAAGGGGCTCAACAACGAGTAAAAAGAATAAGAGGCTGCCAATTTCTGACAAAATTTTGACAGAGTTTCCCCTATGCTAGAGGCGTAAGGGAAAACACGGGTGCATGTCCACAGGGAGTGATGGCCCCAACAAAGTCATGGTGGGCCCCGAAAGGCAACACCAGAAGTCCTCAGCTACATAGGCGTATGCCTCTCCCTCTCGCCGGTACACCCTGTGGGGGGGCTTCCCCGGTACGCCCTCAGTGCCTTCCCCGGCACACCCTGGAGCTACCTTCGCCGGCACACCCCTGGCGTCTTCCCCGGCATGCCCGTGGTAGCCTTCGCTGGTACGCCCCTGGCGTCTTCCCCGGCACGCCCTTGCGGGTCTTCCCCGGCACGAGCCCCAGCGTTCTTCCCCGGCACGCTCTCCACCTGCTTTGTCGGCACGCTACATAGGGTTTTCCCTGACACACCCTTTAGGGCCTTCGCCGGCACGCCCGCTAGCGCCCGCCAGCGGTACGCTCGGTTGGGTCGTTCCCCGGCACGCTCGGTGAAACCCCCACCGGCACACCTCGAGGTGCCCTCCGCCGGCACGCTACGACGCCCTCTCCCTGGCACGCCCTCACGCCTACTCACCGGCACGACCGGCGGCCGCCCACGACGCCGGAGATGAAGGAGGAGAAGGAAGAGGAAGAGAGCAGAAGAGAGGACGGAAAAGGAGAAGAAGAGGTGAAGGAAAGGGGGGGGGGAAGAGGAGCCTAGGGCTTCACCGTTTCCCGAACGGAGAGGGAGGCGAAGGAGGCGAAGAGGAAGAAAACGAGAAGAGGGGGAGAATAGAAGAAAGAAAAGAGGAGAGTAGGGGAGGGGAGGAAAGAGCCCCTCCTCGGCGGCCTCCTCACCCCGGCGACGGAGAGGATGATGACGACGGCGGCGTTGGCGTCCGGCGACGGAGGAGAGGAAGAGGAAGGAGAAGAGGGGGGGGGCTTCGCCCGCTCGGTCACCGAAGAGAGAGAAAGAGAGAGGGAAGAGGAAGGGTTTGAAAGGGGGGTGGCCCGTTCGAGCCACCCCGCCTCTTTATATACGGGGCAAGCGAAATAAAAAAAAAGGGAAGGAAAGAAAAGAAAAAGGAGAGAAAAGGAGGGGGAAAACAAAAAAGGGAAAAGAAGAAGAAGAATGAATGAAAAAGGGAGAAAACAAAAAAGGAGAAAGAAAAGAAAGGAAAAAAAAGAGAAGAAAAAAAGAGGAAGGAATTTCGACAAAGGTAATAATAATAATAAAAATACTAAATAAATATAAATGTATATATATATATATATATATACGTATATATGTACATATGCGCACATACATGCAGAGGTGTACGTAAATAATGCACGATGATAGATGCCTCCGTGGGTATGTCCCGTCCGCACGCCCCTAGGTGTCGACGGGCATCCGCACAGGCAAAGAAGGCTCTATCCTTGCACTGGCATTAGTTCCTTGCCAACGAATAAGTCCTTTTCTGGCGCAAGGCTTCGTGCCCTAGCCACCTTTTCTCATGCAAAATCGCCATTGCGGGCCTTACGCCCGAATCGGCAAAACCTCTACCCTTGCGCTGACATTAGTCTCTTGCCAACGAATAAGTCCCTTTCCGGTGCAAGACTTCGTGCTTCAGCCACCCGCTCTCACAGAGTATTGCCATTACGGACCTTACGTCCGAATCAGCGGAAAATCCCCTGTTGCGTTGGCATTATCTTCTTGCCAACGAATGAACCTTGTCTTTAGGCGCAAGGCTTCGAGCCCTAGCCAGCAATTACGTATTATCCACTCGTCAAAAAAAAAGAGAAGAAAAAAAAAGGGAAAGGGGCTTAAAATAGAGGTGCCCCGCCGGACTTGCCCCTATGCGGGGACAAGGGTAAAAATGGCAGCAACCCGGCTGCGGCGAAAACCCGAAAAGGGCGCTGCGGGCAAAATCGGGTATCCCGCCACGTGAAAACCCGAGAGGGCGCGTGGGCAAAAGCAAGAGGGGGCTGGTGCCGGCAAAAACCCGAAAGGGCGCTTGTACCGGTAATGTGGTTTTAAAAAAAAGGAGAAAAGAGAAAAAAGAGACCAACAAACTACGTCAGTTCCCGACACCCTGTCGGCACTGACGAAGGGACAAAGAGACCAACAAACTACGTCAGTCCCCGACATCCTGTCGGCACTGATGAAGAGACAAAGAGACCAACAGGCCACGCCAGTCCCCGGCACCCCGGCGGCACTGACGAGGAGACAAAGAGTCCAATAGGCCACGTCAGTCCCCAGCACCTCGTCGGCACTGATGAAGAGACAAAGAGACCAACATACTACGTCAGTCCCCGGCACCTCGTCGGCACTGATGAAGAGACAAAGAGACCAACATGTTACGTCGGTTCCCGGCACCCCGTCGGCACTGACAAAGAGACAAAGAGACCAACAAACCACGTCAGTCCCCGACATTTCCCCGGCACTGATGAAGAGACAAAGAGACCAACATACTACGTCAGTCCCCGGCACCTCGTCGGCACTGATGAAGAGACAAAGAGACCAACATGTTACGTCGATTCCCGGCACCCCGTTGGCACTGACAAAGGGAAGAAGAGATCAACAAACCATGTCAGTTCCCGACACCCTATCGGCACTGACGAAGAGACAAAGAGACCAACAAACCACGTCAGTCCCTGACATCCCGTCGACACTGATGAAGAGACAGAGAGACCAAAAGACCACGTCAGTCCCCGACATCCCGTCGGCACTGACGAAGGGATACAGAGACCAACAAACCACGTCAGTCCCCGACATCCCGTCGGCACTGACGAAGGGACAAAGAGACCAACAAACCACGTTAGTCCCCGGCACCCCGACGGCACTGACGAAGAGACAAAGAGACCAACATGCCACGTTAGTCCCCGGCACCTCGTCGGCACTGATGAAGAGACAAAGAGATCAACATACTACGTCAGTCCCCGGCACCTCGTCGGCACTGATGAAGAGACAAAGAGACCAACATGTTACGTCGGTTCCCGGCACCCCGTCGGCACTGACGAAGAGAAGAAGAGATCAACAAACCACGTCAGTTCCCGACACCCTGTCGGCACTGACGAAGAGAAGAAGAGATCAACAAACCACGTCAGTTCCCTACGCCCCGTCGGCACTGATAAAGAGAAGAAGAGACCAACATACCACGTCAGTCGCTGACACCCTGTCGGCACTGACGAAGAGAAGAAGAGATCAACAAACCACGTCAGTTCCCGACGCCCTGTCGGCACTGATGAAGAGAAGAAGAGACAAGCATACTGCGTCAGTTCCCGACGCCCTGTCGGCACTGACGAAGAGAAGAAGAGATCAACAAACCACGTCAGTTCCTGACGGCCTTACGACACTGATGAAGAGAAGAAGAGACAAGCATACTGCGTCAGTTCCCGACGTCCTGTCGGCACTGATGAAGAGAAGAAGAGACAAGCATATCACGTCAGTTCCCGACACCCCGTCGGCGCCGACAAAGAAAAGAAGAAACCAGTACACCCGCGGGCACCGCCTGGCTCATCCTTCGCCTGCGCTACCCGTGGGGACGTCGGCGCCGATAGGGTGTCAACGACATGCAAAATTGCACGGCTGCATGTCCCAACCAGTCCAGCATCAACGACAACGTCAACTGAAGAAACTGCGTGGAAGAGGAGCCACCCGGACTCCCCGAACGCACAGACACTACCGTGAAGCCGTCTCCGGAGTCACGACAGTGAAGAGAAATCAACCACCAAGAGCCCCACAATCCATGGGCCTCGAAGAAAATCAAATGGGCCATAACTCACGCTCACGACGGGCTCAGAATTGCCCATTTAGCCCCTTCAGCGGCACGCCCCTGATGCCCCTTCAGCGGCACGCCCTATAGGCCTTCAGTGGCACGCCCCCAACGCCCTTCAGCGGCACGCCCTATAGACCTTCAACGGCACGCCCCTGATGCCCCTTCAGCGGCACGCCCTATAGGCCTTCGGCGGCACGCCCCCAACGCCCTTCAGCGGCACGCCCTATAGGCCTTTAACGGCACGCCCCTGATGCCCCTTCAGCGGCACGCCCCCAACGGCCTTCAGCAGCACGCCCCAATGGCCTTCAACGGCACGCCCTCAGGCCCCTTCAGCGGCACGCCCTTCGGGCTCTTCAGCAGCATGCTTGCCGTGTCTTCAGCGGCACGCCCTTTTGGCCCTCTCAGCGACACGCTTGTTTAGCCCACCAGCGGCACAACGTTCAGGCATTTCAACGGCACGTCCGGCAGACCAAATCTCGTGCCCATGCCCTACAGATCCTTGGCGGGCAGTGGGCTGTCCGAGGTGTCGGCCGGTGGTTGGGCCACACAGGCTACTCCCCTGACATCAAGGACGGGGGAAGTCAAACCCCATCATGACCGGTCACTTCCCGCTTCCAGCTGCCGTGTTCGAACGCTCCCGCCGTGTGGGGTATAAAAACCCCTCTTCTTCGGAGCACAAAAAAAAGGAGGTGGAAGAAAAAAAAAGAAGACAGAAGCACACACAGCCAGACAGAGAGAGAGAGAGACGAAGAAGAGAAGAAGAGAAAAGGAAGAAGAAGAGGAAGGGAGGCTCTGGCTTCCCCCCTGCTGCTCCGTCCACTGCCGTCCGTGCGAAGAGGAAGAGAAGAAGAAGAAGAGAAGAAGAGGGAGGCCCTCCGGCGACCACCGACGAGTGAGAGAGAGTAAGGGAGAAAGAGAAAAAGGGAGATGTAGTAGGGGGAGTGGGGAAGGGCAAGGAGCCGTCGCCCCTGTTTGACCCCAAACTCCCCCATTTTTCTCCTCCTTTTCTTTCCCCCTTCTTCCACCGCTTGTATTTTGAACTCCGGCGTTTTTGAGGTGTACATGGCCGGTTATGGCCTTTTCTCTTCATGAATGGAAATTCCCCCCTTGTTGGATTTCTTGCTATCGTGTTTGATTTATGCCAGGAAGTGTGCGTTTCAACCATTCTTCCTCCTCCTTCCGATGGTTTGGCCCCCAGTGGAGACCCTTCTTCCCCTCCGTCATGGCCCTTGTCATGGGTCCCTGACCTTCAACCTCACCCATTTGCCTGAAGGGGGAGGCCCCTCTTCTTCTCCTGAACGCCCAGCCACCAACACCGTCCCTGGCCCTTTCCTCTTTGGTTCCATCACACTTAGGAAGCCTTTGGCCCAGCCCCTCCAGTCCTTAGGCGATATACCTTGCTCAGTCCTCCACCGGTCCACCCCTATCCCGGTGCAGCCTTCCCAGCTCCCAGCGGTACGCCCCCCCCATTGAGCCCTTCGCCGGCACACCCCCATTGGGCCCTCGCCGGTGCACACTTCAACACCCTTCGCCGGCACGGCCTTGGCTGCCCTCCCCCGGCACGCCTATGATAGCCCTCGCCGGTACGCCCCCTTTGGACCTTCCCCGGCACGGCCTTAGTGGCCTTCACTGGCACACCTTTGGCCTCCCTGGCCTGGCACGCCCCTGATTAGTTCTAGAGGTTTTGTTTTTTCCCTTCATCCATAGTTGCTTTCGACTCTTCCGAGGTTTTATTAAAGGTGTTGTCGCTCTCGGGGGCCCACCTCCAATTGTCAGGTTCCGCCACTCCGTGTGGGCGCGTTCCCTTTATATCCCTTACGCCCGGGTCAAGGGGAGATGCTACCGAATTTTCGTTAGAAATAATAACACGTTGAAGAGACAAAAGGAAGCAACAAACAAATAGAACAATAACATACCATAAGACAAAAAGAAGCAACGAATGAATGGAACGATCGGCGATAGAATACTCTAACCGAAATAAGGCACTACAGACAACATGAGAAGAATTGGATTAAATGACTATGTGGTAAATTAAGTGCTCAATCTATAAAGAAAAGGTTGGGGGAAGATGGAGAAAAGATTTGTATAAAACTACATAAAAATCAAAGGAAAGAAGAAAAGAAAAGCCTTAAAAGAGGCAAAGGAGGAGTGGGCCTTCACCGGTACACCTATTCCAGCCTTCGCCGGTACACCCTACCAACCTCCTACGGCACACTCCTCTACTTCCTTGAACCCCTCCGGTACACTCACCGCTGCCTTCACCGGTACACCTATTCCAGCCTTCGCCGGTACACCCTACCAACCTCCCACGGCACACTCCTCTACTTCCTTGAACCCCTCCGGTACACTCACAGTTGCCTTCCCCGGTACACCTTCTACCCTCCTTGGCCGACACACCTCCCGCCCACCTTCCTTTAGCAGCACGCTCCTTTCCCCCTTCGCCGACACACCTTGGAACGTCTTCACCGGCACGCCACCCTTATTCCTTCGTCGGTACACTGCCCATGACCTTCCCCAGCACACTCCATGCCGCCTTCGCCAGCACGCTGCCTACGACCTTCACCGGCACGCTCCTTCAGTCCCCTTTTGGCCCTTCAGCGGTCCACTCTCTCCCCAGAAGTATGTGTGTAATATATAATATATAATAATAATAATAATAATAGTAATAAATCAATAAAAATTACGATGACTAAATAAATTTGGATATATATATAAAATAAACAAAAATTATGAAATAATAATAACAATGGTGAGAGAAATTTCTAATAATAATAATAATAAACAGCATGGATAAATCATTCAGGAAAAATACACAAAAGGGAAATAAGCAATAAAAAGAATGCATGTATATAATTAGAAGTCCAGATAAAAGAAACGGTAAAATCTACATTGCAACCCCGTCTCTCCTGTGACATGGTGCTGAAGGGAATAACAATGCTGCCCCTGCAGGTCGGGCCTGAGTCACGGGGACTGCCTCAATACGGCCACGACCCGACCTCGCCCCGGGCCGACATTCTGATTAGATCGGACCCGTTTCTCAAGATCGGACCCTTTTCGAGCCATTATTAAAATTTCCGCGCGCTCGGCAGACATTTGAACGGATTCATCCCGGCTTCCACCGCGTTTCTATCACGGACCTTCGTCCGAACATGAAAAAGGTCTACGAGTGACCAATATAGCCCGTGGCCCGTATCCCGATGCGGATCTCAATGTGATTTGTTCCTGCTTCTTTCTCGCGCAGTTAGTATCAGTCCTTTCGGCCGTAGAGCCCCTAATTTTGGCAATTAATCAAGGGTGTTCCCTCGTATGGGGGATGTAAATGACGTCGTGACCTTTACGGCACGACGGGATCTGGTCCCGACACGAACCACACAATCGTCTGACGAAGTCAGGTCGAGCGCACTATGGGTTCTTCGGAGCCCGAATAAATTGTCACTCCGGTGACTGGCATGCCCACGCACTTAACAAACCAAATAAACGAACCACGATAACCAATCGATAAAAAGTGCGTCCACACTCCTCAATCTCTTGACCTAAAGACGTGAAATTTGGAGGGTAAGAAGGTGAAACTAAGGGGAACAAAAAGTTCTAAAGACACGAACTCTAAATACCTTGATTTGGTGCTCTAATCTCCTGATCTTCAGCAGACTTTTGCTCAGATTCTTGGGTTGCTATGGTAGAACCATCAACTTTGCAAGGTTCTGGCTCCTTGTGTAGTCGATCTCCTAGCATGATATTTTGAGGAAGATTAGTCCTATGTATAAGGAATGAAAACCTCTAAAGAACCTACCTGAAATAAGGTCATCTTACCTTGATTCCACGCGAGCCAATGTAGGAGTCACACAGGTCAAAACTAGGTCCTATTTATAGGGTTTTACTAGGGTTTGAGGATTAGATCGATTCTAGAGTCCTTGTTAACGCTTAGATCAACTTCTGAGAGTCCTTAACACGTTTACTAGTCCTCCCATCTCGATCCCTAAAGGATAGACTAGCAAAAATTTAATCTTTTTGCTCTTTCTTCACTTCACGAAACTGACATAGTGTAACGGTCGACGCTTGGTGCGTCACATCCTTGTGGCGGTCGCACGATAGACCGCTACAGACACTGTGCGAAGAACTCAAATTTATTTCAAACTATTTTATTGTTTTATCCACATGATTATCTAAAAAAAAGGTATTTATCCTTATATTCCGAGGATAAATTAAATAACCTTCTAGAATATGGGCCAAACTTAATGGGCTTGGTCCTTAACTTCTTTGGGCTTTATTTATCAAAGCTGGATTAATTATTTAACATAATTGGGCCTTATAATCAATTTAAGCTTTATAATTTCTTAATAAATTCCAGAAAATTCTTAAAATAATCCATAAATTATTTATATAAATTTTTTTTGGGGCACTACATGCTAAATTTCTCTTCTTTTCGTCCACGCTTGTCAACCCTCCCGCTTGACTCCTCACCCTTACTTTTGAATTTCTCGACCTTTTCCAAGGTCCTTTTACATAAATGAATCCTGTAGACCATCTCCGTATATGTGCGGATATTTTGAGGTCCAAGTTGATTTATGAAAATCGGCCTTAGGCCGTCCATGAAGCGATTAGCTTTTAGAACCTCCGTAGCCACCATGTGTGGAGCATAAGGTACTAGACAAAAAAATTGACGCTCGTACTCCGCAACGGACATCATAACATGCCTTAAAGAGGCAAATCCTGCGGCCTTTCGCTCACGGACATGCTCTGAGAAATATTTCTCTCGGAAGAGCTCAAGGAACTCCTCCCAAGTAATATGACCATTTTGAAGATGGGCTGAAGTGGCCTTCCACCATGTGTGCGCATCTTTATTTAGTTGAAATGCGGCGAGTAAGATCTTCTCTTGATCGGTGCATTGCATCACATTGAAGATCCGATCCATCTCATCGATCCAGTTTTTAACTTCATCAGGATTAGAGGAACCCGAGAATCGCGGAGGATTCATACTTTAGAAGTTATGATGTAAATCACCAGCGCCAGCCCGCGCGCCAGCTTGAGCAACGGTTTGAAGGGCTTGGGTAAGACTCGCAACAGTTTGTTGCATAGCTTCCTAATTAGCACAATTTGCGGCCATTGTGAGAATGAGGTCCCTGAGAAAATAAACAATTAGTTATTTTGGAATTTTAGAAAGTTTTACCTAAAGATGTATTTCAAAATAACTATCTCATCCCGGGCTCTACCCAATTCTCACATGGGCTTGAAAATTTCTTTCCTAATTCATAGGTATATGTCCTTAGACCTTGGACTTAACCTATGACATGATATTTTCCTAGGACTTACTTATGTCTAGGCTCTGATACCAACTTAACTGTCACGTCCCGAGATATGCAGCGGAATTAAGTCGAGAACGTGAACAGTTGGCAATACATCTCAAGCTAGCAACATAATCAGAGCGCAAAAATACATCCATATAACAGATGAGTGCACAAGGTCATATACTCAAAAATCTTCACTTTATTGCACAATAATGATCAAGGTTACAGCGACACTAATCTTTGACTCTCTTTGACTACTAGACTCAATAAAAAGAAAAATTACATAAAATGATCAACTTCACCGCCTATTACAGTGAAGGTAATACGACTCTTGACTAGACCAGCTATGGCTTCTCTCGAACCATCAATCACTCTCGGATCCGTCACTTGAGTAGTCCGAATCCCCGCTAGAGTTTCTTGAAATGGATTTGAAAAGTAGGGAATGAGCACACTTGCCCAGTAGGTATCTTCGTATCAACATGAAGGCAATATTAAAGTGATTAACATTTTAGCTCTAGAAGGTAAGATAAAGAAAATGCGATAAATCATACGAATAAAATGAAAGTAATACTAGTAACAAGGCATGAACAAGATATATGTGAACATGATCAAGCAAGATTAAAAATATAGATGTAAGTTTTGCCTTTCATGCAACGAGAATGTACTAGCATGTAACGAGAATGTACTTTTCATAACCATAAAGGCTATGCACTAGAAAGTCATGTAACAAGAATGTAATAATTTCATGATGAGCCTCGTGGTTTTCATCCGTTTATAAAAAAAGTAATCCCGGCGCAATGCGACACCAATGTTCATCATACCCTATGGTTTACAATATGTTTCCGACTATCTGCCGAGGGGGCTAGCATCGAGCCCTTGGACACAGTTGATAGCCACTAAACTTATCGTCAAAAATCGTGCCACAATTTAAAAATAACTGTACTTACTCACTTAAAAAGATTGGAATTAAAGTAAAGTGGTAAGAACGTGTCGATCCCATGGAGAAGAAATATTTTCAATTAAGCATGAGATGAAAAATCCTTATATTTGAGAGATCCAAATTTTGAGTGAGATTAAACTAATGAAAATAAATTACATGAAAATAAACTAAGTAAAGAATATGAGAGGGTAAAAGAAGAGAAATTTGGAAGATGGAGAGAGAAGAACATAATTTTCCAAAATCTGAATTTTATTACTAAGAAAGGTGGCAAGTACAACTTTATGAAAAATGAAAATACAACTTGCAAATAAGAGAAAAGAGAGAAATATGAGCCAAGATGATGAAGAGCGCCATCGTCTCCTCCGTGCCGAGCCTTGGAAGTTCACCCCACTTTTGGATGTAGACGCCGCCGAGAGTACCAAAGGAAGAAGATCTGCCTTGGGATGTTTGAAGAAATATGGAAGAGGGGAATAGATAGGTGGAAAAAAAGAGAATTTTAAACTAAAAACATATGTGTGTGCAAGTGTGCTTTTAACAGAGAGAGAGAGAGAGAGGGAAAGAGGGGGTTACGGTGGAGAGAAAGGGTGAAAACATAGTAAAAATAAGATAAAAACAGAGGGTGATTAAAAGAGAAATAACTTAAAATCTAGAGAGATTTAGAAGAAGTGGAAGAAGAAAAAGTTGTAGATCAGAGGAAGACAAAGAAGATTACGGAAGAACTCAGAGACAGGAGATGAGAAGAAGGGGATGAAAAATGAGGGAGAACAGAAGCAATCTGCGCGGGTGAACAGTAAAAATGGAAGAACAATGCTTTGAAAAATGGAGAATAACTTAAAAATGGGAGGGAGTTAGAGGAAGAGGAAGAAGAGAGATTTGAAGAGAACTTAAAAATGGAGAACTTTGAAGAAGAAAGCAAATTAAAATGACGAGTAGAAGTGCATGAAAATAAGGCTAAAAGGTTAAGCGGCTAACTCCTTCCCACAGTGCTCTCGGGCAGCTTATATACTATACAGCAAAACCCACGATCGTGACTTTGAGATTAGCTTCAAATCAGCTTTTCAGCATCAAGGATTGATCAAAGAAGGTAGTTTGCCATGTTTAGAGTCCTCCTTTCCTCAAACAAGAGGAGATAAGCTTGAATAGTGGAAGATGACTTCGTTCGGAGCAAGCCGTTTCCATTTCAAACTCTCGCGAAAATGGCGACTGGGGTGCTGGGCGCACATTAAAATGGCGACTGGTCGAGCGGTCGCCCAATCTTTATTTCCTCTTTTTGACAAATTTCTTTTTTTCATAAATCAAGAAATGGCGACTATATGGACGGGCGCTAATTCTTTTTTCTATTTTTCTTCAATTTCCCGAATAAATGAATGAGCGCCCGCTTCTACAGTCGCTTATTCTTTTTCCAAAGATACTGCGCCTGCTTCAACGGTCGCTAATTCCTCTTATTTTCTAACTTTTCTTCTTTTTTCTATTTTCATCAATGAAATAACGCCCATTTGTGCAGTCACTAATTCATTTTTTTTATTTTTCTTTTCTTTTTCCAAAATAAATGAGCGCCCGTTTGATCAATCGCTAATTTCTTTTTTTCTCAAAATCAAATGGCGTCTGACCCTCCGGTCGTAATTTCCTGAAAATTCAAAATATCAACATATTTCATCCCAAAATGGCTTTCAAATAATTGTGCAAATTTCTTAAATATTTCTCACATGGTCATTTTACCTTAAAAAGATGATAAAATACATGCAGACTCGAATTAATGGTGAGAATGAAATTAACTGCTCATGTTGCACAACTTTATTCATTTAATGCTAAAAAATGATGAATGTGATTCAAGTTATGATATGAAATATAGCACTTATCACACCCCCCAACTTACTCATTGCTAGTCCCTTAGCAATGTAAATAAATTAAAATTTAAGACTAACATGAGTTTACAAAATTCATACTCTCATATCTAGCTCTCCCTTCATAGAATCAACCAAAGATTAGGAATATGGAATTATTAATGCACACTAGCCTTATGTAGGAAATTAAAGTACATGATCAAGAATTCAAATCAAAGCTCAATAGCACTTGTGCATGTATAACTACCAAATAGACATCTTTAGATAATTGCATCCCCCATTTGCTATTCCAAGCAAGTGCCTTTCAACCCTACACCTTTTAGATCAGAGCATTAAGTATACTAACTTTTTATCTGCCTTATTTCTTTGTCCCTTTTGGGATCTTTTTTCACACACATGATGCTACACTACCCTTCACTGTTTCACATGAATCTCGACTCTTGCCTTAGGAGAAGCATGCCCAGTTACACAGATCAAGGTTCCTTTTTTCGTTTGACGCGAACCTCAACATATCTTAGGTGAAGCAGGCCCGGTTACTAAGATTCGGGACATTTTTCATGGTGTTGTTTTTCATTCATTTTTTTTCATTGTGCTATTTGTACGTATTTAATAGATAACTATGGCAGAAAGCTTATAAAAAGATCTCTTTCTTGAGAAGTGCAGAGCATCAGACACCATACCCAAAATAACAGGGGGCTTGCCCTGCTTATTTCATAGTGTGCAGAAAGTGCACATGAACTTAAAAAAGATTCTTATATCAATTTTCCATAACTAGATTTGAATAAAATTTCCTTCATCCTTCTCTCCAGCCTTTTCTAATCCAGAATTACTTTCAATTTAAAGCATGAATCAATAAAACTCATTTTGGGGATTTCATCGATTCATTTTCATGTAAAGCAATATGATTAATGCAAGATATTAGGTTGTGCATGAAATTTTTTTCTCTCCCCCCCAACTTAAACGACATTATCCTCAATGGCATATAGAATTAAAAGTAATAGAACAATGTTACAAAGAATATAGTTGAGATGGAAGGATACAACCTGATGTGCGGGACATATCATGCCATTATATGACAGCTCCTTCTCTACTTTACCTGACTACTAAAAGCACACTAAAAACAAAATATTAAATAACAAAACATTGGATTGCCTTCGAGAAGCGCTAAATTTTTCGTCTTCAGCCAGACACATGAAAGCTCACAAAGATTTTTACTCCAGATCACCTAAAGTAATGGATTCTTTTGATAATGTTTCATTTTCCAAGTAAGGCTTCAATTGTTGACCGTGGACAGTGAAAATATGACCATTTTTAGGATTTAAAATTTTGACAGCACCATGGTCGAAAGTTTTAATGACAATAAACTGTCCATCCCATCTAGATTTCAACTTACCGGGGAACAAGCGCAGCCTTGAGTTAAAAAGTCAAACCTTTTAATTAACAGAAAAAGTTTTCTTGTGAATATGCTTATCATGAAATGCCTTGATTTTAGCTTTGTAAATCTTTGAATTCTCATAGGCTTCATTTCATAGTTCCTCCAGTTCATTGAGTTGTAAAGCTCTTTGGGCCCTAGCTTGAGTTAGATCAAAGTTAATTTATTTAATGGCCCAATATGCTCTATGCTCCAGTTTTACAGGCAAGTGGCAGACTTTTCCAAAAATGAGGCGGCAAGGTGACATGCCAATGAGAGTCTTATATGCAGTTCTGTAGGCCCATAATGCATCATCTAGTCTCTCGGACCAATATTTCTTATCCGGCCTAACTGTCTTATGCAGAATGTTCTTGATCTCCCTATTGGACACTTCAACCTGGCCACTGGATATGGGATAACGAGCTTATGAGTGATGCCAAATTTGCGAAGCAGAGCTCAAAATTGAGAATTTGTGAAGCGAGAACCCCCATCACTAATCATAGCTCAAGGACACCCAAATCTAGAAAAGATATTTTTCTTTACAAACTTCATTACCACCTTATGGTCATTGGTCCTAGTAGCAACAACTTCAATCCATTTTGAAACATAGTCCACTGTCACCAATATATATTCATTGCCAAAGGAAGGTGGAAATGATCCCATAAAGTCTATTCCCCAAACATCAAAAATTTCTACTACCAGAATGGGATTGAGCGGCATCATATCTCTCTTTGAATTGTTACCCACTGCTTGACATCTCAAACAAGTTTTGGAAAATTCATAAGCATCTTTAAACAATGTGGGCCAATAAAGTCCACTTTGTAATACTTTCACCGTAGTTTTCTTTCCAGAGAAATGTTCCCTGTTGCATCCCTATGGTTTTGATGATGTCTCACACTATAAATCAATCTACTATCTCTAGATTTATGCTGGTTCATCATGTAAGTTTGTACAGTTCATTTGATGTTTCCTTAGTTCATCTATCTACACTCTGCTCAGTTAGAATGAACAGTAGTGGGTCGACGCATCAGCAAGGGTGGGTCGACGCATTAGAACATTGAGTGTCTGGGTACCAAAGTCTATACACTCTGCTCAGTTAGAATGAACAGTAGTAGGTCGACGCATCAGCAAGGGTGGGTCGACGCATCAGAACATTGAGTGTCTGGGTACCAAAGTCTATACACCAGCTTGATCGATTAAGTCTGTACATTGGCATATCATCTTCAAGTCTGTACATCGGGCACCTTCTAACTGAAGTCTATACACTGGTCTTAATATTCTAAGTCTGTACACTGCCCGACCAGTTAAGTCTGCACATTGCCAAAGTCAGTACAGCTCAACTCTATACATCCTTCCAAGCTTCAACTCTATACACTGGTTTGTCTAAACTTCAACCCTATACATTCAATTGTTAGGCCTAAGTCTATACACTCAACTGTTAGGTCTTCAACCCTATACATTCAAGTGTTAGGCCAAGTCTATTCACTCAATTGTCAGACCTTCAACTCTATACACTGCTACAAGAACCAAGTCCACACACTCTCCCATTCAAATCCTTCTAAGTCTGTACATCGTCCTCGCATCTGCAAGTCTATACATTGGACTTCATTTTACCAATTCTATACACTGGACTTTGTTTTACCAAGTGTGTACACTTCATACCTTTTCCTACGCTTTCCTGGTCAAGTCTATACAGCGCTAAGTCTCTACATTGCATTCAGCCTACACGTTCAAAGCCTCAAAGTCTGTACAGCGTGAAGTCTAAACATTAGCTCAGGGGCTTCAAGTCTATACTGTACATCGGCTTCATTCACTCAAGTCCATACATCCACAGTGGGTTATCAAGTCCATACATCCACAGTGGTACTTCCATGTCTGTACAACTGATTGAGCCTCACCAAGTCTGTACATCGCTTCAAGCGATTCAAGTCTATACAGTCTGCCTTCATATTCAAAGTCTGTACATCGCTTCAAGCGATTCAAGTCTGTACAGCCTGCCTTCATATTCAGAGTCTGTACATCGGTTCTTCAGCGTCTCATGCATCGTCTCACTCTGGCAAAGTCTATACACTAGCTCAAGCTTGTCAAAGTCTATACATCACCGTTGGGCATCAAGTCAATACACTGTTCACCATCTTATTAAGAGTCTTCACTATCAAGTCTGTACATTGCGAACAGTGCATCTCTACCTCAAAGTCTGAACACTGGCCTCTTGCTTCAACTCTATACATTCGGTTGTTATATCTTGAGTCTATACAGTGCTCACAGCACACTCGTTCCAAGTCTGTACACTGGTTAGGCTTCGTGAAGTCTATACAGTGGCTGAAGCTTTGTAAAGTTTACACATTGGTAAGGCACGTTTGCATTGTTCATCACATGTCTATACACTGCCATTCATGAGCTTATTCATTAACTCTATACACCGCCTTCACATGCGCTTATTCATTAAGTCTGTACACTCTCTCACGTTGTACACACTTATTCAGTTGCTGTTTCTAAAGTATATACACTCGTGTTAATAGCCTGAACTAACTAAGTATATACATTACTTCTGTCTATGTCTGCAGGCGATTCAGGCTGATGATTGGGCATGTGAACCGAGGTTGGCACCTGGCACGTGATCCAAGAAACCAGGAACATGACACGTGGATGGCAACCCAGTCAGGATGCTGCCATGTGGTCGAAATTCAAATGATCTGGCAAAAAGTTCATGGGCGGGAACCTGGCAGCCACACGCCTAATATCTGCTATAAATATGAAGCTTCGTCCTTCAGTAGAACAGTGATCGTGAAAAGAAAAAGCAGAAGCCATTTGTCTGAGATTGCACGATCCAGAAAGGAAAAAGAGCAGAGAGTTCCATAGTGTCCAGATCCGAGAGGAGTATGTTCGAGAGAGAGAGAGCAGTGTCTGTGGTTTGATGAATTGCTTCCTTTGAAGCTACATTTGTATTGGTTTCAGAACTGACTGCTTCTTCATTGGTCTTTGTTTCTATTTTGTTTTCGTTTTATTTTGTTCATTCTTCTGATTCGAATTGGTTCCCCTCCGGTGTGTGGAGGAAGGGAGTGTTACTCCGGTTTCCCTCTGGGTTGCAGAGGAAGAGAGATCGGTGATCTCTGGTGTTGCTAGTGACAGGTTGTCATTAGCAGGTTCCCTCCGGTGTGTGGAGGAAGGGAGAGGTGTCTCCGGTTCTGTTCTAGCTAGTAGCTGGAACAGGTTTCAAGTTCTGTGGGTAGCAGAGCTTGGTTGAGGGATTTGTTTCCCTTGGTTGTTCAAGCTGTGTGGCAGCATGTTGTTCGTGTTCTAGCATTATCTAGTGGAATCCTCATTCTAGTTGGAGTGAGGGGTGGATGTAGATTGCGGACTGCAATCGAACCACCTAAAAACCGAGTGCCTCTTCTGTGGTTTGCTGTTATTATCTGCGCTCTCCATCTGCTTGTCTCTTTGCTTCCATGTGATCAGTTCTTCATTCTCATTTACTTATACTATCTTGTTTGGTGACTGCGTTTGCATTTCTCTGTGTGCGGGTTCAAGAGGGGCGTAAGCAGTAGAATTAATTTTCCGCCTAAGTTTTTACAAATTGGGAGTGATCTATTCATCCCCCCCTTCTATATCACTCTTGCTGCGCTACCATTTGGTATCAGAGCAGGTTTACGCCATGTGGACGAACGGTCAAGGAAATGCCAGTGGTCCTAGAACCTTCATGGCCGAAGGTCAATCCATTAGTCGCCCTCCGTATTTTGATGGTAGTAACTATCTGTTTTGGAAGAACAGGATGGAAGTGTTTATCAGGGCTCAGAGCCATAAACTGTGGAGAGTAATTACTGTGGGGCCATATGATCTGCCACCAAACGAGGATGCTTGGACAGATGACCATGTCAAGCTCTCTTCACTCAACTGGACGGCGCTGAACATCATCCAGTATGCTGTTCATCCAGAGGAGTATGCCCGGATATCTGCCTACAAGACTGCCAAGCGAATGTGGGATGAGCTGCAATTGATCTATGAAGGTACAGCTCAAGTGAAAGCCTCGAAGGTAAACCTCTACACTTCTAAGTATGAAATGTTTAAGATGAATGCAGATGAGAATATAACTGAAATGTATGCCAGGTTGTCCTTGATCACAAACACACTTAAAGGGCTAGGGAAGGATCTTGCTGAGGCAGATATAGTCAGGAAAATTCTTAGATCTTTATCCCCGGCATGGCACACTAAGGCCATTGTGATTGAGGAGTCAAAAGATCTGACTATCTTGACTGTGAATGAACTCATAGGATCCCTTATGACTTATGAGATGAATTTCCAAGGAGGTGGAGAAGGAAGTGAGAGGAAGGGTAAGAATGTGGCTCTAAGGGCATCCCGCAACAAGGGTAGCAATAGCGGGAGCAGCAGCAGTAGCCCCGAGTCCGAGTCTGAGCTTGAAGGTTTTTCAAATCTCGACCAGGAGGAGCAGGCAATGCTCACTAGACAGTTCAGAAATTTTTTGAAGAAAAAGGGAAAGACCTTTAGGAAGAAGAAGCCACACTCTTTCAACAAGAATGCTGAATTTACTAGTTATAGGGATAGAAATCCTAAGAGACTGACTTGTTTTAATTGTAACAAACAGGGACATATGAAAGGCGAATGCCCAGACCTCCAGAAGAAGGGTCCCTATCTTCAGAAGAAGAACATAAAGGTGCAGAAGAAGAAGAAGTCACAGGCGATGGTCTGCACATGGAGCGAGGAAGAAGAAGACCCCGAAGACACTTCCTCAGAAGAATATGAATATGGAATTTGCCTTATGGCAAACAGTGAAGAGGAGGTAATAAATGTTTTTGAAAATTTCTCAATTGATGACTGGGAGGATGCTTATGGTGAATTGTTAGATAAATTTAATTCTCTTAGTAAAGAGCACAGAGTTCTGAAAAGAAAATTTAACACAAATGTTGAAGAACAAACTCTGGTCTGTGAGGAAAATGAGAAGCTAAAAGAACAACTAGAAGAAATGACCTCACTAAGGAAAGAAAATGATAAGCTCAAGGGAGAAATTCAAGAAAGTCAAAATCAGATCAATGAATTCAAAACTAAAATTGAAGAAAGCATGAATGAAATTAGAGTGAACTCAGAGAAATATGAAGCTGTGAAGAAAGTAAATGCTGAACTCCTAAAAAATTCTGAGTCCCTTCAAAAGGAACTGGAAGACAAACAGAAAGTCTTAGAAAAGTTTGTCCAAGGAAAAACTGGTTTAGATGCTATACTAGGGACTAGGGTCAATTTCAATAAGGAGGGTCTAGGCTATGACCCAACCAACAAGAGACCCTTGCAATTCAAGACCATCACCTTCTGCCCAGAGAAGGGAAAAGAGAAGCTGGACACACCATCCAGCTCAAACAGCACTAAAGGAATTCAAAGTCCTAAAGAAAACATAAAAACCAGTGCTGGACAACCATTTAAGATGGGAATGAATTTTATGAAGAATATCACTAAGCCCACTCACCAGAACACAAATGGTAGATGGACCAAGGAAGTGAATGAGAATAAGAGCTGGAAATACAACAATCAGATGGGTCCAAACAGGACCTACTGGAGAAATAATTTTCATGGTCAAAAATATGTTAATCAACAAGCTTACAAGAAATTTCCTAGGAATAGGAAGACTAATGAATGGAATAGAACTCACTTCTCCAGTCCAGCTGGATTCAACTTTAATAAACCAGAAAGGAAGGTGCCAGAGAAAACCATGCTGAAGCAAATCTGGATACCTAAACACTTGATCAGAGATTTGAACAATGTCCTTGGACCCAACTCATCTTGGGTTCCAAATCACTCTGCTTGATGTATCTGTGTAGGTCGGCCTGGCAGCTGAAGACAACAAGTGGTACCTCGACAGTGGCTGCTCCAGGCATATGACAGGAGACCGATCCAAGTTTAGCAAGATAGAGATGAAGCCAGGGGGTCTGGTCAAGTTTGGAGGAAAGAATAAAGGTAAAATAATTGGAGTTGGTACAGTAGGTAAGTCTTCCACAAACTCCATTGAAAAAGTCTTACTTGTGGAAGGGCTTCAACACAATCTGATTAGCATTAGTCAGTTATGTGACAGGGGTCACAGGGTTGTATTTGATGATAGTTCATGCAAAATCCTTGAAATAAATTCTGATGTGGTTAAATTTGTAGCGAACAGGATTAATAATGTCTACATTGTAGACTTAGATGAGGAATCTGAATCTACTATTTGCTTATCTGCCAACTCAGAAAATGATGCTTTTGAATGGCATAGACGTCTAGGTCATGCTAGCTTTACAACTTTAAATAAATTGGTCAAGCATGATTTAGTTAGAGGCATGCCTAGAATTAAATTCAACTCGATATCAAAAGCATGTGATGCCTGTGCTCTAGGCAAACAGACCAGAAATTCCTTTAAATTAAGATCTGAGCCATTGTCTTCTAGACCAATGGAACTTCTTCATATGGACCTTTTCGGTCCCACTAGAGCTCAGAGTCTTAATGGAAATAGGTTTGGCTATGTCATCATAGATGACTTCTCTAGATATTCATGGATATTTTTCTTAGCTAATAAGAGTGATGCATTTCAAAAGTTTAATCTGTTTTTCAATAAGGTCAAACAAGAAGGAAAATACAAGGTATGTTCTATTCAATCTGACCATGGAGGTGAGTTTGAAAACTCCATGTTTACTGATCTTTGTGAAAAAGAGGGACTGACTCACAGGTTTTCTTCTCCCAGGACACCTGAACAGAATGGGATTGTGGAGAGAAGAAATAGAACTATGGTGGAGATGGCCCGAACCATGTTGATTGAAAGTAAATTACCTAGAAGGTTTTGGGCAGAAGCGGCCAATACAGCAACTTACATAATCAACAGGGCCATGGTAAGACCCATTCACAAGAAAACACCCTATGAACTTCTAAAAGGTAAGAAACCAAACTTGTTTCATTTCAGAATTTTTGGAGCAAAATGTTTTATTCATAACAATGATAAGAAAGATTTAGACAAGTTTGAAGCTAAAAGCTCCCCAGGAATTTTCTTGGGTTACTCTGAAGTGTCAAGGGCATATAGGGTATTTAACATATCAGATCAGAAAGTGGAAGAGTCTCCACACATCCTTTTTAGTGAAAAGAAAGATGTTTCTAATGTTGAAAATCTTGACAGGGATTCAAATCATGATGGGGATTTCCTAGAAGACCAACAACAAGAAGAGAAGACTCAGCCTAGTGGAGAAACAAATTCCCCCAATCAGGAAGGGCCAAGAGAAACAGGTGAGTCTTCAACAAACGTTAGATTTCTTAAAGACCATCCATTAGATAAAGTCATAGGCAATCCTGAAGATCCTCTTCGGACTAGGTCTCATTTTAGAAATGTGAATAATGATGACTTAATTGCTTTAGTCTCACAAATTGAACCCAAAACAGTAGAAGAGGCCTTGGCTGATCAAGCTTGGGTCAATGCTATGTGTGAGGAATTAGGTCAGTTTGAAAGGAATAATGTCTGGGAGCTTGTCCCAAGAACAGATGGTATTAATATCATAGGAGCCAAGTGGGTGTTCAAAAATAAGATGAATGAAGATGGAATCATCTCGAGGAATAAGGCCAGATTAGTAGCCAAAGGCTACTGTCAGAAATTCGGTGTAGACTTTGATGAATCCTATGCACCTGTTGCTGGGATGGAAGCTATAAGATTGTTGCTTGCCTTTGCTTGTTCAAAGAATATAAAACTCCAACAAATGGATGTTAAAAGTGCCTTTTTAAATGGAGTCATTAAAGAAGAAGTTTTTGTTGAACAACCTCCTGGATTTCAATACTCTCCTCAACCTAACCAAGTTTTCAGGTTGAACAAAGCCTTGTATGGTCTAAAGCAGGCTCCAAGAGCATGGTATGAAAGATTGTCTGAATTTCTGATCAACAAGGGCTACAAAAGAGGTAAAGTTGATCAAACTTTATTCACCAAGGGCATAAATAGAGATCTCATCATAGTTCAGGTATATGTAGATGACATTGTATTTGGATCAACTAAGCATGAACTATGTGATGAATTTTCTACCATGATGTCTGATGAATTCGAAATGAACTTGGTTGGTGAACTAAAATACTTTCTTGGATTGCAGGTACAGCAGCTAGGGGATGGGTGCTTCATCAACCAAACCAAATACACAATGGAACTGTTCAAGAGGTTTGGTATGAAAAACTTAAAGCACATTACAACACCCATGGGCACCAATACCTCATTGGATGCAGATGAGACAGGTAAAGAAGTAAATGCCAAACTTTATCGAGGTATGATTGGATCACTTCTTTACTTGACAGCCTCTAGACCAGATATACAATTCAGTGTAGGAATGTGTGCAAGGTATCAGTCTAGACCTACTGAATTACACTTAGCTGCAGTTAAAAGAATCTTCAGATATTTGTCAGCTACTCATTCTCTTGGTTTATGTTTTCCTGCATCTCACACACTTAACTTAGTAGCATACACAGATGCTGATTATGCAGGCTGTAAACTAGACAGGAAAAGCACTAGTGGCCATTGTGAATTTTTGGGTAGGTGTTTAGTGTCTTGGGGCTCCAAGAAATAACATTATGTGGCCCTCTCCACTGCAGAAGCTGAATATGTGGCTGCAGGGAGTTGTGGAACACAAGTAATATGGATTAAACACCAGCTTCAGGACTACCAAGTAGACCTGGGGTGCACACCAATCTACTGTGATAATACTAGTGCCATCAATATTGCTAAAAATCCTGTTTTGCATTCACGAACCAAACACATAGAGATAAGACATCATTTTATAAGAGATGAGGTGTCTAAGAATAATTTTGAACTGATTCATGTAGGCACAGATAATCAGATTGCTGACATATTCACAAAACCTCTGGATAATGAAAAATTCACCACATTGAGAAGAGAATTAGGCTTATTCAAATTGTCTTAATTATGAAGCCTGTTCTTGTTGTGAGGGGGAGTTGTGTTTATCTGATGTTGAGCCTTATGTCATGCTGGTTTAAGGGGGAGTTCAGAATGTCTGCTGGTTAGCTTTCAGGAATGCTTTGAGTAAGGGGAAGCTTTGAGATTATGCTGGATTGTTTTATTGAGGAATGCTATGTCTTAGGGGGAGCTGAGTTGAAATGTGAGAAGAGAATTTCTTTGATAGATTCAAAAGGATTGTCCAGATGTGTAACTTTGCTGGTTTTTGCATGACTGATCTAGTGTGGTTCTCTCAGACAGTAGAGTGTCACTTATCTCTTAAGTCTATAAGTCAGTGACTCTAAAATCCAGTTAGAATCTTTTCTTTGGTACTCCTTCAGAGATCTGGACTAATTGCATAAAGTATATCTTCCTACATTGTCATTGATTCTGGTTCAGGCCAAAACCTGTATGTCTTGATATCTGACCCAATCAGCTTGAAATCTAGACTTCAAGACTCAATTCAAGAAATAGTCCTTCTGGTATTTTTTTCAATCATTCTATCTCTTTAACTCAAGGGCTTAACTGAACAAACATGTTCTGTTTTGATCACTGAGAAACTGGGAGCTTCATCAATGAAATGAATATTTCTCCCATGTCATGAGGTGTCAAATGCTTAAAATGAATGAAAAGACATGACAGAGCAATGGTGGCTTGCTGGTGAGTAACTGGGGACTCTGGCCTCTAATCAAGGTGTTTCCTCATGTCAAAAGCCACAGTTACTAACTCTGTTCCTTAATAAAAAAAAAAGGGAAGGAAGTAATGAGGTACTCACTCTGAGTAACTGGGGATTCAAGCCTCTAATCAAGGTGTCTCCCAATGTCAAAGGAGTGAACTACCAACTTACTCATTGATCTTCTTGAAAATCATCTCAAAAAGAAAAAATTCCTTGTTGTTATGCAACTAATGGATTGCTTGTCCTCAATACCTTGAGAACACCTCTCTGATTTTGTCTCTTGCTGTCTTGTGGGATAGTTGAATGATCAGCTATATCTGGCCATACTTGTTAACTCCTGCTCTAAATCATACACTATGTATGCTGATAAACTTTACCATCATTCTGCTTCTCTATTGTGTACTGGAGTTTAAAGAATCTTCTCTTGAGATTAGAAACTCACTTATTCTCTTAAGACCTACTAGTGACTTTATGCACTAAGAAGTTACTGCCCTTATTCTTCATGTCTCCAGCACTGTCATACATTCTGTCTTTCTTTTTGCTGATGTCAAAGGGGGAGAGAAGTTCTGCAATATCAGTGAGTCTTGGATTTGTCTTGAGCTTTGGGGGAGTCATGTTGCTTCCGGGAAGATATGTTTATGAGTTGTGGGGGAGATGAGAGTGTGTGGTAGGGAATGTTTAATTCACTTGCATGAGCATGCCTTGAATTTACTCTGTTTGTTGCAGCTGATATTAATTTTTTGTTGAACTTTGATATTGCTTGATTCATAGTGTTGCCATCATCAAAAAGGGGGAGATTGTTGCATCCCTATGGTTTTGATGATGTCTCACACTATAAATCAATCTACTATCTCTAGATTTATGCTGGTTCATCATGTAAGTGTGTACAGTTCATATGATGTTTCATTAGTTCATCTATCTACACTCTGCTCAGTTAGAATGAACAGTAGTGGGTCGACGCATCAGCAAGGGTGGGTCGACGCATCAGAACATTGCGTGTCTGGGTAACAAAGTCTATACACTCTGCTCAGTTAGAATGAACAGTAGTGGGTCGACGCATCAGCAAGGGTGGGTCGACGCATCAGAACATTTAGTGTCTGGGTACCAAAGTCTATACACCAGCTTGATCGATTAAGTCTGTACATTGGCATATCATCTTCAAGTCTGTACATCGGGCACCTTCTAACTGAAGTCTATACACTGGTCTTAATATTCTAAGTTTGTACACTGCCCGACCAGTTAAGTCTGCACATTGCCAAAGTCAGTACAGCTCAACTCTATACATCCTTCCAAGCTTCAACTCTATACACTAGTTTGTCTAAACTTCAACCCTATACATTCAATTGTTAGGCCTAAGTCTATACACTCAACTGTTAGGTCTTCAACCCTATACATTCAAGTGTTAGGCCTAAGTCTATTCACTCAATTGTCAGACCTTCAACTCTATACACTGCTACAGGAACCAAGTCCATACACTCTCCCATTCAAATCCTTCTAAGTCTGTACATCATCCTCGCATCTGCAAGTCTATACATTGGACTTCATTTTACCAAGTCTATACACTGGACTTTGTTTTACCAAGTGTGTACACTTCATACCTTTTCCTACGCTTTCCTGGTCAAGTCTATACAGCGCTAAGTCTCTACATTGCATTCAGCCTACACGTTCAAAGCCTCAAAGTCTGTACAACGTGTAGTCTAAACATTAGCTCAGGGGCTTCAAGTCTATACATTGAACTGTTCTTCAAAGTCTGTACATCGGCTTCATTCACTCAAGTCCATACATCCACAGTGGGTTATCAAGTCCATACATCCACAGTGGTACTTCCATGTCTGTACAACTGATTGAGCCTCACCAAGTCTGTACATCGCTTCAAGCGATTCAAGTCTGTACAGTCTGCCTTCATATTCAAAGTCTGTACATCGCTTCAAGCGATTCAAGTCTGTACAGCCTGCCTTCATATTCAGAGTCTGTACATCGATTCTTCAGCGTCTCATGCATCGTCTCACTCTGGCAAAGTCTATACACTGGCTCAAGCTTGTTGAAGTCTATACATCACCGTTGGGCATCAAGTCAATACACTGTTCACCATCTTATTAAGAGTCTTCACTATCAAGTCTGTACATTGCGAACAGTGCATCTCTACCTCAAAGTCTGAACACTGGCCTCTTGCTTCAACTCTATACATTCGGTTGTTATATCTTGAGTCTATACAGTGCTCACAGCACACTCGTTCCAAGTCTGTACACTGGTTAGGCTTCGTGAAGTCTATACAGTGGCTGAAGCTTTGTAAAGTTTACACATTGGTAAGGCACGTTTGCATTGTTCATCACATGTCTATACACTGCCATTCATGAGCTTATTCATTAACTCTATACACCGCCTTCACATGCGCTTATTCATTAAGTCTGTACACTCTCTCACGTTGTACACACTTATTCAGTTGCTGTTTCTAAAGTATATACACTCGTGTTAATAGCCTGAACTAACTAAGTATATACATTACTTCTGTCTATGTCTGCAGGCGATTCAGGCTGATGATTGGGCATGTGAACCGAGGTTGGCACCTGGCACGTGATCCAAGAAACCAGGAACATGACACGTGGATGGCAACCCAGTCAGGATGCTGCCATGTGGTCGAAATTCAAATGATCTGGCAAAAAGTTCATGGGCGGGAACCTGGCAGCCACATGCCTAATATCTGCTATAAATATGAAGCTTCGTCCTTCAGTAGAACAGTGATCGTGAAAAGAAAAAGCAGAAGCCATTTGTGTGAGATTGCACGATCCAGAAAGGAAAAAGAGCAGAGAGTTCCATAGTGTCCAGATCCGAGAGGAGTATGTTCGAGAGAGAGAGAGCAGTGTCTGTGGTTTGATGAATTGCTTCCTTTGACGCTACATTTGTATTGGTTTCAGAACCGACTGCTTCTTCATTAGTCTTTGTTTCTATTTTATTTTCATTTTATTTTGTTCATTCTTCTGATTCGAATTGGTTCCCCTCCGGTGTGTGGAGGAAGGGAGTGTTACTCCGGTTTCCCTCTGGGTTGCAGAGGAAGAGAGATCGGTGATCTCTGGTGTTGCTAGTGACATGTTGTCATTAGCAGGTTCCCTCCGGTGTGTGGAGGAAGGGAGAGGTGTCTCCGGTTCTGTTCTAGCTGGTAGCTGGAACAGGTTTCAAGTTCTGTGGGTAGCAGAGCTTGGTTGAGGGATTTGTTTCCCTTGGTTGTTCAAGCTGTGTGGCAGCATGTTGTTCGCAGACTGAGTCTGCAGTGTTCTAGCATTGTCTAGTGGAATCCTCATTCTAATTGGAGTGAGGGGTGGATGTAGATTGCGGACTGCAATCGAACCACCTAAAAACTGAGTGCCTCTTCTGTGGTTTGCTGTTATTATCTACGCTCTCCATCTTCTTGTCTCTTTGCTTCCATGTGATCAGTTCTTCATTCTCATTTACTTATACTGTCTTGTTTGGTGACTGCGTTTGCATTTCTCTGTGTGCGGGTTCAGGAGGGGCGTAAGCAATCGAATTAATTTTCGCCTAAGTTTTTACAAATTGGGAGTGATCTATTCATCCCCCCCCTTCTATATCACTCTTGCTGCGCTAACATTCCCCACAAGCTAAATTATGACAGAAGTTCATGACAGATTGTTGCTCCTCCTCGGGGACACATCTTCTTATTATCTGATATGGACCCATATGAAACAGCTCCGGGTCCTCCCAAAAATAGTGCTTTACCTTTGCAAAGAATTGATCCTTCTCCTGTTTAGTCCACCCTCCCGGAATTTATCCTACCGCCAGGTAATTGACAATGTGAGCGTACCAGGGAGTTGAGGTGTGAGAGATAGAAAGAATTTGTTCATCGGAAAAAGAATCAGACATAGGGGCACTTTCAGGTATCACTATCCTTGACAGATGATCAGCTACAACATTCTCTAACCTCTTCTTGTCTCTTATCTCTAAATAAAACTCTTGTAACAATAGAATCCATCGAATGAGACGTGGTTTAGCATCCTTCTTGGAAAGTAAATATCTCAAAGCAGAGTGATCGGAATAAACAATAACTTTAGCCCCTAACAGATATGAACGAAATTTCTCAAGGGTGAAAACAACAGCTAGCAATTCCTTCTCCGTGGTGGTGTAATTTAATTGTGCGTCGGCGAGGGTACGGCTCGCACAATAGATCACCACGGGCTTCTTATCGATTCTCTGACGTAGGACAACTCCAATAGCGTAGTCTGAAGCATCACACATGATCTCAAAAGGCAGCGACCAATCCGGTGATTGAAGAATCGTAGCTTGAGTGAGGGCCGCTTTCAAGGAATTAAATACCTCAAGACAAGAATCGTCTAGTTGAAAGGGAGTGTTCTTGGCAAGTAATTGAGTGAGAGGACGAGCAATGGTAGAGAAGTTCTTGATGAATCTGTGATAGAATCCAGCATGGCCAAGAAAAGATCGAATTTGTTTGACAGAAGAAGGAGGAGGAAGATTAGAAATCAAATCAACCTTAGTCTTATCAACCTCTACTCCTCTCTCTGAAATAACATGGCCTAAAACTATTCCTTCTTTCACCATAAAATGGCTCTTCTCCCAGCTTAACACAAGATTTGATTCAATGCACCTCTTCAACACCTGCGTTAGATTTTCTTAATAGTTTTGAAAAGAAGTACCAAACATAGAAAAGTCATCTATAAACACCTCAAAAAATTCACCCACCATTTCAGAAAATATAGACATCATGCACCGTTGAAAGGTGGCTGGGGCATTGCACAGCCCAAACGGCATTCTTCTAAAAGCAAACGTACCATAGGGGCACATGAATGTTGTCTTCTCTTGATCCTCCGAGTAAATAGCAACCTGATTATACCCAGAATAGCCATCCAAAAAGTAAAAATACTTTTGTCCAACCAGCTTCTCCAGAATTTGATCCACAAACGGGAGTGGGAAATGATCTTTCTTTGTCATCGAATTCGATTTTCTATAATCTATACAAACTCTCCACCCCTTTTGCAATCTCATTGGTACTTCTTCTCCTTTTTCATTTGTGACAACGGTTAGCCCTAATTTCTTAGGAATAACTTACGTCGGGCTAACCCACTTACTATTAAAAATGGGATATATAATCCCAACATCCAGCCACTTTACAACCTCTTTCTTTACTACCTCCTTCATGTTTGGATTCAGCCGGTGCTGCATCTCTCTGCTCGGCTTGGCATTGTCCTCCAAGTAAATATAATGCATACACACATCTAGACTAATACCTTTTAAATCTTCCACAGACCAACCTATCGCTCCCTTGTGCTCCTGAAGGATATCTAAAAGCTGAGACTCCTGAGCAGAAGTGAGATTGGAAGTAATGATTACGGGCAAAGTTTGGTCTGTTGTGTCCCTGAGGTCATTTGAGTCATTCTGTGGTCACATGGGTCATTCGGCATCATTCTATAGTCATATGAGTTTTGTGTATTCTTGGTTTTGATAATGGCTTAACACTATTAGTCATTGTTATTTTCCACGCTCTTATGACTAACATATGTGATATTTTGTTCATGACAGATATGCACATGAAAGCTCAATGTTGCGCCCTCGCACGCGGATCGACCTGCGCGGTCAGGTCGCGGGGATGCCTCAGTCATGAACGGGCAAAATTTGCTTGAAGACTCAGTAATAAAACTTCAAGACAAACAAGGTCGATGCCACAGTCATGAACGGGCGGCTAACGGACTCAAGCGACGGAGCTGGTGCGGCCAACGGACCGACCCGGGGTGACCCGGGCTCTGTCCAGCTGGCGGTCGACCGCCAGCACAGGGGCGGTCGACCGCCCCAGCCAGGGATGGCCAGTCTGCAGTGTTTCAGCTGGCGGTCGACCGCCAGCCAGTAGCGATCGACCGCTAGTCCCAGGGATCATCCGTCTATAGTGTTTTATAGTGGCGGTCGACCGCCAGAAGCTGTAGGTCGACCGCCAGCCCCGAGCCTTCAATTTTGACTTTGTTTCCAACTTCGAAAAGGGCCATTCAACCTTGATTTGTTTAATCCTAAAGTCACCTAATCACCCACAAATTATGGATCTGGTCTAAGGCTTGTCCAAGGACCATTCAAGGTCTATAAAATCAATACAAGAGGGTTGGAAACCCTAAGGGCTTTAAGAGGGTTACAAGGGAGGCTGCTAGAGTGTGTTCAAGGGAGAGGAATTCGGAGCACTGTAGCAGTGAACAGTACTCCGTGAAGAAGATCTTCATCCTCAAGTGTTCAAGCTCTTCAAGTGGAGATCAAGATCAAGGCCAAGAGAAGAGAAAGCTGCATCCTCCATCCTCTTCATCATCTCAAGGGGATCCATTGAAGCTCACTATCAAGGGAAATCATCTTCATCCATTCAAGTTCTTTCAAGTTCATTCAAGGTGATATTTCAAGCATTCAAACTTCTAGAAGCTAAAGAAGCAATCAAGATTCAAGGTAGCTTCATCATCTCCTTCATTCATTCAAAGAAGTTCAAAGAGAAGATCAAGAGAGAAGAATTGAAGGAAGAGGTACTGTTCACGTGAACAGTACTCCGTGAAGAACATTCATCCAATCAAGGGTGAATCAAGAAGATTGAGTTGAAGCTAAGAGGAGCCTTGTTGCTGATCAACATTCCATACAAGGGCCAATTCATTTTCACTCATAACTCAATCTTTTGTTTTAGTTCATTCACATCTTGTTTCATTTTCATTACTGTTTAAACATTGAAAGTGTGATTCATCCCTACCGGTGGTTAGTAGGAAGGCAATTGGAGGGTGTTCCAATTTGCGGTTGACGTCCCTACCAGGTGGTGAGTAGGAAGGCAATCGGTGGTTTCCGATTTGCGGTTTGGTGCGCTGCACAAGTGAAGCCTCACCGGGTTTTGGTGAGGGGTGGACGTAGGGCTGAGGATTCAGTCCGAACCACCTTAAAAATCCTGTCTAGCGTGGTTTGCTTGTGTGATTGAATCGTTCTAGGTGCATGCTTAGGATCGAATTATTATATATCTTGCTTATCTTGCTAAGTGAATCATAGGATTCTTGGAAGCTAGTTTCTATTCTGCTGCAATTCATTTTAACTAGCTGTTTAGAGGGCCGCATTACGAAAAGTGGGGCTGATCTATTCACCCCTCCCCTCTAGATCTGCTGTCCACTACACAACATGGTCAGGACCTAGATAAGCATACTTTAAAGAATCCGGTAGAGATTTCAATTCAAGAATAGGGGGCTGATCCAAAGATGGAAGAGCGAGTTCAGCTTGCAATGGAGGGAGTGACTCTATCCTAGAATAGGTTACGGAAAATAATAGAGAATCCTGCAGCATGCTACCCTCTTCTAAGGTATCCTTCACTTCATCCGGGTTTTCATCGATCAATTCCTCAAAAATATCAATAGCATTGCATTCCTCATCTTATTCCGGATATTGGGATGCTCTAAAAACATTTAAGGAAACCTTCTCACCTCCAAACAATATGTCCATCATTCCCGTGGCACAGTTTATGTTGGCCTTTGCCATAGCTAGAAACGGTCGTCCTAAAATAATTGGAGTGTGTTTTAATTCCCGGGATGAGGCCATATCCAAAATAAGGAAATCCACCAGGAAATAGGATTCATGCACTTTCACTATCACATCCTCCAATCGACCCTTCAGAGTCTTCACGGAACGATCCGCCAGTTGAAGGATTATAGATGTGGGCTTCAACTCCCCCAGATCAAATTGCTCATATATGAAGGTGGGCAAAAGATTCACGTTAGCACCTAAGTCTAGCAATGCTTTATCAAATGTAACTCCACCTATATCACATGAAATTAGAGGAACTCCGGGGTCGTTCAATGTCTTTGGTAAATGATTCATCACAACAGCACTAACATCTTCAGATATGCGGATCTTTTGAGTTATAGCCTTGGGTTCCCTTTTTGGAGTGCACAACTCTTTTTAAAACTTTGCATATGCCAGCACATGCTTGATCGCGTCCAGAAGTGGAATATTGATATTCACCTGTTTAAACAATTCCACTAATTCCTCTTGTTGGACCGACTTTTTCTTTTGAGCCTTGGACTTTAGAGCATCAGGAAAAGGGATCTTAGGAACATACTATTGGGGACCTTCTTCATCAACATTAGCTTTACCATTATCCAGCTTGTTTTCTCCCCCTTCGACTTCTTTTTCTCTTGCACATTTACAGGCTCCTCATCTTCACTATCACTCTCTTCTTGGACCTCTTGGGCCGAGCTACTTCCAACTCCCCTAGCCTTATAAGGGTCATCTAAAATCTTCCCACTCCTAAGGGTAGATATAGCTTTGGCATTCTCAAATTGAGGGCCCATAGGAGGAGGAGGCTGAGGTTGGGTTGGTTGAGGTAGAAGAGGGGCTCTTTGGTGAAAGCCTGGAGGTTGGTTCTTCGGATTAGCCACAGGTTGGCTAGGAAGCTGACCTACTTCTCTCCTCATATTACTAGCAGCTAATTGCCCTATTTGACCTTCCAACTTAGCAATTGATTGATTATGGGAAAGAGTGGATTGATTCTAAGACAGAATAAGTTATTATACTAATTGTTGGAGTTAATCAACTTTTTCATCGAAGTTGGGCTGAGGAGGAGGTGGTTGATAAGGAACTTGAGCTTGATTGAATCGATTAGGGGGATGATATTGGCCTTGAAATGACTGAGCTTGGTGATACGGGGCCTGAGCTTGATGGAATGGAGGTTGTTGGAATTGTTGCTGATACAGAGAAGGATAAGAAAGATCTGGATGGGACTGACTGGAAGTTGAAAAAGATTGTTTCTGAAATGAGGGATTGGATTGGGTAGATGGACCTTGCTGAGACTTCCAAGAAAAATTGGGATGATTTCCCCAACCTGGATTATATGTGTTAGAATAGGAATCATAAACAGGTTTGGAGACACCCTAAGTAGCAAAGATCTGTTCTTAGATAAATGGAGGAAGTTGGGCCGCCGTGGGGTAATCAATAACAGCATGATTAGGGCTAGAACAAAGAGCATAAATTTCTTCATTAGTGGGAGCTGAGAACGGTTGAGGTTGAGGAGCAGAAAAAGAAGAAGAAGGTTCTTGCCTAGATAACAACTGATCTAACTTTTGGGCTACCAGATCAACCTTTTCTATCTTCTGTGCCAACAAATCCATTTTGTTCAATTTCTGAGTTATGGCATTGATATCCATCTCGTTCTCACTTTCTCCTTGGTTCTTAACTTCATAAAACCCTGACCTCTTAGATGGCCCAATCATTCTTTCATAAGAGGAGAGCGAGGCATGACTAATGGAATTTTCACTAAGCATCTCAAATAAATCATAGGCCTCGTCCTCGCTCTTACTCATAAATGCTCCTCCACATGAAGCATCCACCATGTGTCTATAATTTTCTGTCAAACCCTCATAGAATGCCTGGATAATTTGCCATCTTGATAATCCATGGTGGGGGCATTTCTTTAGCAAATCTTTCAATCTATCCCACGCTTCATGGATTTGTTCTCTAGGGTTTTATGTGAATCCAGTAATGACTCTCCTCATGGTATTGGTTTGTTCTATGGGATAGAATTTCTTCAAAAATTCCTTTTACATTTCATCCCATGTATCTATGGATCTACCCAAGGCACCTAACCAATATTTGACTTTCTCTTTGAGTGAAAAAGGAAAGAGAGTCAATTTGAGAGCATCATCTGACAACTTTTAGATTTTCACAGTTGAGCATATCTGGAGGAATTCCTCAAGATGTTTATAAGGGTCTTCATTGGTATTGCCAAAAAAGGATGGCAACATTTGAATGGTACTTGATTTGATCTCATATTGAACCGCCTGGTTCTGAGGTGCTTGGACATAGAAGGACGGTTGGTACTGGTTAGGCATGAAATAGTCCTTCATCTGCTTAGGGACAACTTGTTGCACTTGATGTTGATTTTGGTCCTCCATGAGACTAGGTTGTGGATGATTTCTAGAATATACTAACCTCTCAATCTCACTAATGGGCCCTAACAAATGTGGGTGTAGGGATCTCCTACCTTGCATGCAATGCAAAAGGGCCTAAAGAGAAATTGTTTGTTTTTGGATTTTTAATTTTTTTTTAAAAATGCAAATATAACTACAACTATATGAATTATGAATGCAAAAATGAGGATTTTTTTATTATTATGTAAATGAGTTTAGAAAATAATGTAATGAATCAAACACCATATGAATGCAAAATGATGATGTTTTTTTTTAAGGAAAAGAAGGGTTGGGACTCACTACTAAATTGGTGAACCGGCCAGGTAAGAGGTGGAGTTGTGGGAGACTCCCCCTACTTTCATAAGGTCCTAATTAAATAACCACAATCTCTCTTGGGCGTTTGTCACAAAATCTCTAGCCTTAGACACCAATTTTCCAAAATAGTAATAAATGCCAACACTCTTTTTTTTTGTGAAACCTTTTAAGGGCAATCTACCTTAAGGTGCTTCTTGGTACAACCTGCCCGACGTCCGTGAGGGAATCCACGGGTGCGGGGACTTATGGAGGTCTTGGAAAAGAAAATTTCAATCCAAAGAGACGGAATGCTCAATAGAGGGTCTTTCCAATTCCAAGAAGGGTGTAAGGAATCTTAACTTGCCCTTGAGAAGAGGAAATAGAAGAGAAAAGAAATATTTTTTTTCAAATGATAATACTAGTAAAGGAGAAATCAATTAAAATACACAATGCATGAAACTAATGCAACTAAGATGAAGGCATGATAACATGACGAGAATTTTTTTTTCTATTTTTTTGATTTCTGATTTTTTTAGAGAATTTTTTTTTCAAAAAGAGATGTGGATAAAAGATAACTATCAACTAAAAATAGAAAATAATATGTAAAATTACTACAAAATAAAGCCTAAAAACATGTTTTTGGTGTTTTCTGAAGTTCTAATTTTTTTGGATTTTTTTGGATTTTTAAGTTTTTTTTAGAAATTAGAAAAATAAGACATTTTCCTACGTGTATTGACCTTTAGAGACGTTTGAATTTTCTAGATTTTCTACTTTTCTGCTTTCTGTTACAGTTTCAAGCTTTAACGACGCTTCCTATGACAGTTTATTTCCTGGGATTTTCAGGTCCGAATTTTTGTGGATTTTCTGATTTTTGTTTGATTTTTCCTGCAAAATAAAAATAGAAAAATTAGTAAAACTATATACAAATCAAACACAAAAAATTCCACCTATTAAAAATAATTTCATCCCCGACAACGGCGCCAACAATTGATAGCCATTAAACTTATCATCAAAATCTATGCCATAATTTAAAAATAACAGTACTCACTCACTTAAAAAGATTAGAATTAAAGTAAAGTGATAAGAACGAGTCGATCCCACATAGAAGAAATATTTTCAATTAAGCATGAGATGGAAAGTTCTTATATTTGAGAGATCTGAATTTTGAGTGAGATTAAACTAATGAAATAAATTGCATGAAAATAAACTATGTTGGGACTCCTCTGGGTTGATAAGTAGTACGTGCACTGCTTTGTGCCGAAATGGTTTGATGATTGACAATAGTTGTTTTGATGATTAGCAACAGTAGTATTTGACTTAGTTGATCTATTTTGATATGATGGTGTAAGTATTTTGATGCATTTATATGTCCGATAATCATATCAATATTGTTTGCATCTTAGTCTGTGCATTGAATAGAGTCGGTGCAACACATTGTTAATTTTGCATTGAGTCCGTGTAGACTTAGCTCAAGGCACACTAAGTCAGTGCAATTCTTCTCGATGCACGCCACCAAGTCGGTGCAACCTCTACACCAAGCACTTAGAGTCTGTGCATCTCTCACTCATGCACTGGTGTAGTCCAAGCAAGGGCACTCACGGATTGATCATGTCCGTGCAACACTTGCACACTACATATATCCTGACAATGCATCCTCAGGCTTTGCGTTGAAAGCATGTCTGTGCATTTGCTTTCGCAGAAATGATTGAGTCTGTGCATGTGTGTGTGAGCATCATATTGAGTCCGTGCATCTTAACTATATCAGAATCTCTACTCTGTGCAATCTCTCTTCATATCGTATAATTGTCTGAATATGACCTTATATCTGATGCCTTGACAAGTGTCTTTTCGTAAAGACTAAGAAGGGCACGTGATCCAAGATTGGGGGAAGTGCCAGGATCGCGACACGTGCACTGCAGTAAGCTGTGATGCTGACACGTGACCAAGATGTTTGGGCGGGAATCGTGATGACCACACGCCCTGTCCTTCTACTGCTCTATAAATAAGAAGCTTCTTCTCAGGAGAAGAGTACGTGATCGTGAACATCCTTCAGAACAACACAAGCAGAGAGAGCTTGCCCGATCCAGAGAGAAGAGAACAAGAAGAAAGAGAGAAGAAGAGAAGGAGAGAGTTGAGGGAGAGGTGTCTGAGAGAATACTGTGAGTGTTTGTTCCTCAGTCTCTCACTTCAGAACCGGAGCAGAAATTGCTCAGTGTTGAGCTACATTCCCCTAGTGGGTTATTTTGTTTCTTCGCTTGTTTTTCTTTTTCGTTTCTGAAACTGCGTTTCCAAGCTGTGTGTCAGCGGAGCAAGCTAAGAAGCTCAGCTGTTTGCAGAGGTGGATTCCTCTGGTCGGGTAAAGCTGTAAGTCCCCAACGGTTTGTAGAGGAGGATTCCTCTGGACGGCATAAGCTGTAACGCCCAGCAGCCTGTAGGGTTTTGACCCCGAAGCTGTGGATCAGCGAAGCTGTGTATCAGCAGTGGAAGCCACATTCCGGTTTGGAGTGTGGGGTGGACGTAGATCTCGGGTTTGAGATCGAACCACCTTCAAAATTCTTGTCTACTGTGATTGATTGTGTGGATTGTGTGCATCGTGTTTATCTCTTTCATACGTAGTAGACGAATGCTTAGGATTGTTATTGTTCAGATCTGTTAGCATTGGCATTCTGTGATCGAATTAGTTTATCCTTCTATCGTCTATCAGCAGCTTGTTTTAATTCCGCACTTGAAGCTGTTGCAGTTGGTTTTAATTGGGTGACTGATCTATTCACCCCCCTCTAGATCGTTTATAGCATCCTATCACTTGGTATCAGAGCATACCATTTGTTCTATCACTTGGTATCAGAGCATACCATCTGTTCTATCACTTGGTATCAGAGCCTAACTCTTCTGCAGGGATCAACGCCCTGAAGAGAAACGGCCATGGATACAAGAGGGATGACGGCTGAAGGACATTCCACCACAAAGCCCCCATACTTTGACGGTTCAAACTACGCATATTGGAAGAACCGTATGTAAGTTTTTCTGAGGGCGAAAGACTATGAAATTTGGAAGGTGGTAAGTAAAGGACCATTCGAGCTGCATCCTAATGAGGATATATGGACCAGAGGGGAGATCAAGAAATCTACTGTCAACTGGAGTGCCATCAATGCCATACAGTATGCTCTACATCCCACTGAATTTGCAAGAGTTTCTTCGTGTGCCACAGCGAAAGAAATGTGGGATAAGCTGGAGGTTATCTACGAGGGAACCTCTCAGGTAAGGGAGACCAAGGCTAATTTACTAGTCTCAGAGTATGAAGCCTTCAGGATGAAGCCTAGCGAGACCATCACTGAGATGTACGCGCGTCTTACCCTCATAACCAATGGTCTCAGAAATCTGGGGAAAAACTATTCTGATTATGAAATCGTGAGAAAGATACTGCGATCCCTGACTCCAGTATGGCATACAAAAGCGACAGTTATTGAGGAGTCGAGGTATCTCCAGAACACCAAAGTGGACGAGCTGATAGGTTCATTGATGACTTATGAAATGAATATGCCAAAGACAGAGGAGCTCGAGAAAAAGAAGCAGCCTATCGCTTTGAAGGCAAGCACCAGTCGTTCCAGTCGATCCAGCCACAATGGATCGTCTAGTGATCAGAGTCTCTTTGGATCAAAAATTGAAGGAGATCAGATAGCAATGCTGACCAGAGAGTTCAGAAGGTTTCTCAGGAAGGAAGGAAGAAATTTCAGCCGAAGATAATATGGCGGCAGGATATACAACAGGTACAAATCTAATTCTGCCAAGAAAATGGACACTAATGTCTGTTACCATTGCAGGAAGGCTGGTCATATGAAGGCCGATTGTCCAGAGCTCCAGAAGCGGAAAGAGAAAGCCAAGAAGAAAGCTCCTAAAGGAAAAGCAATGGTGAGCACATGGAGTGACGGGGACGAGGGCACTTTAAGCAGCACATCAGAGTGTGAAGACGAAGAAAAGCCCATTTGCCTGATGGCCAGAAATGATGAAAAAGAAGTGGAGGACTCTGACGAGGTATCATCTCCTTTTGAGCATTACACTATTTCAGATTGGGAAGATGCTTACGAAGATTTGCTAGACAAGGTAGATGATATTAGAAAAGAGAACAGGCATTTGAAGAAGAAATTAAATTCTCTTATGAATGACAAAACTATGTTTGATAAACTTGCCTGTTTGCAATCTGAAAATGACATGTTAAAAAATTCTTGTGCTGAAGTCGATGATGTTAAGCATACATTGATAGATTCGAGAAAAGAAAATGATTATCTAAAAAATGTGATTGACGAGTTAAAATTGAAATTGTAAAATTTTGAAAATGAAATGAAAATTGTTAATGAGAAATATGAAGTTGTACTAGGTGGTAACAATGAACTAAAAAAGTCAATTGATCACCTAGAAAAAGAGAATGAAGATAAAAAGAAAATCATTGAAAATATGACCCAAAGTTTAGATAATCTCAATGCCTTGTTAGGGACAATGGTAAATTTCAGAAAAGAAGGTCTCGGATTCAACTCAACTGCCACAAAGAGCTTTGCTGTTAAAACCATATCATTTGTGGTAGAGAAAAACAAGGGACCTCTCATGAAAATGGTGAGTGAAAATTCTGTTTCTAATAATGTTAATTCAAAAATGTCCAGTGCCAAGGACAAGGGTAAACAGAAGGTTGGTGAGCCTAGCAGATTCTGCCCTCTACCCAAAAGCAAGTCTCAGGTTCGGGGTCAGCCTCCAAGCAAATCTAAACCCCAGGGCAAGGCCACCAAGTCTCCTCCACCATCACCTGTCCAAAAGAAGACCCAACATAAATCTGTACAGAAGTCTGATGGGTCAAAATTGCAAGGGAGACCTAATGTCACAAGGGGCCAGACCAGCCATACTTACCAGCCCAAGGTCCAGACCTATTATACCTATTCTCAGACACAGACACAACCCTTCTATAGGTCTGGATGGAAACAAATCCAGGGGAGGTTTAGATATCAATATGTTCCCTCTCAGGCTTATAGACCTCAGGCTAGAAATTGGGTTGGGCAATCTAGGACATGGGCTCCTAGTAGACAGTTTTCCGTTGGTCAGCCTAGGACCAATTATGGCCACAATTTTCTGAATACCTATTGGCCTAAGCACTGGCACAGAAACACTAAATTTTCTAATAACCATAATGTCATGACACAACACCTGAGAAAGAAGGATCATTCTACTGATGGTAAGAGGAAAAGAAACAATGAAAAGAATGTTGGGAAATCCACTAAGTCTACCATGTTTAAACAAATGTGGATTCCCAAGAGTTTATTGTCCTGTTTAAACTGTGCTGCATATGTTTCGGAGCCCAAACACTTTTGGGATCCAAATTTTTTTCCCTGATTGTGTTTGCAGGCATGTCTGGCAGCCAGGAATAACATGTGGTATCTGGATAGTGGCTGCTCCAGGCATATGACAGGAGACAAGGCCAAGTTTTGTTTGCTGACAGAGAAGAATGGAGGCCTTGTCACCTTCGGAGGAAACACTAAGGGTAAAATCATCAGATCAGGTAAAGTAGGTAAGTGCACTACCTGTTGTATTGATGAAGTCTTGCTGGTCCATGCATTTGCTTTCGCAAGAATGATTGAGTCTGTGCATGTCTGTGTGAGCATCATATTGAGTCCGTGCATCTTAACTATATCAGAATCTTTACTCTGTGCAATCTCTCTTCATATCGTATAATTGTCTGAATATGACCTTATATCTGATGCCTTGATAGGTGCCTTTTCGTAAAGACTAAGAATGGCACGTGATCCAAGATTGGGGGAAGTGCCAGGATCGTGACACATGCAATGCAGTAAGCTGTGATGTTGACACATGACCAAGATGTTTGGGCGGGAATCATTATGACCACACGCCCTATCCTTCTACTGCTCTATAAATAAGAAGCTTCTTCCTCAGGAGAAGAGTGATCGTGAACATCCTTCAGAACAACACAAGCAGAAAGAGCTTGCACGATCCAAAGAGAAGAGAACAAGAAGAAAGAGAGAAGAAGAGAAGGCGAGAGTTGAGAGAGAGGTGTCTAAGAGAATACTGTGAGTGTTTGTTCCTCAGTCTCTCGGTTCAGAACCAGAGCAGAAATTGCTCAGTGTTGAGCTACATTCCCCTAGTGGGTGCTTTTGTTTCTTCGCTTGTTTTTATTTTTCGTTTCTGAAACTGTGTTTCCAAGCTCTGTGTCAGCGGAGCAAGCTGTGAAGCTCAGCTGTTTGCAGAGGTGGATTCCACTGGTCGGGTAAAGCTGTAAGTCCCCAGCGGTTTGCAGAGGAGGATTCCTCTAGACGGCATAAGCTGTAACACCCAGTGGCCTGTAGGGTTTTGACCCCGAAGCTGTGGATCAGCGAAGCTGTGTATCAGCAGTGGAAGCCACATTCCTGTTTGGAGTGTGGGGTGGACGTAGATCTCGGGTTTGAGATCGAACCACCTTAAAAATTCTTGTCTACTGTGATTGATTGTGTGGATTGTGTGCATCCTGTTTATCTCTTTCATACGTAGTAGATGAATGCTTAGGATCGTTATTGTTCAGATCTGTTAGCATTGGCATTTTGTGATCGAATTAGTTTATCCTTCTGTCGTCTATCAGCAGCTTGTTTTAATTCCGCACTTGAAGCTGTTGTAGTTGGTTTTAATTGGGTGACTGATCTATTCACCCCCCTCTAGATCGTTTATAGCATCCTATCACTTGGTATCAGAGCATACCATATGTTCTATCAAACTAAGTAAAGAATATGAGAGGGTAAAAGAAGAGAAATTTGAAAGATGGAGAGAGAAGAACACAATTTCCTAAAATCTAAATTTTATTACTAAGAAAGGTGACAAGTATAAGTTCATGAAAAATGAAAATACAACTTGCAAATAAGAGAAAAGGGAGAAATAAGAGCCAAGATGATGAAGAGCGCCGCCTTCTCCGCCGTGCCGAGCCTTGGAAGTTCACCCCGCTTTTGGAAGTAGACGCTGCCGAGAGGACCAAAGGAAGAAGATCCGCCTTGGGATGTATGAAGAAATATGGAAGAGGGGAATAGATAGGTGGAAGAAAAGAGAATTTTAAACAAAAAACATGTGTGTGCAAGTGTGCTTTGAACAGAGACAGAGAGGGGAAGAGGGGGTTACGGTGGAGAGAAAGGGTGAAAACACAGTAAAAATAAGATAAAAATATAGGGTGATTAAAAGAGAAATAACTTAAAATTTAGAGAGATTTAGAAGAAGTGTAAGAAGAGAAAATTGTAGATCAGAGGAAGACGAAGAAGATTACTGAAGAATTGAGAGGCAGAAGATGAGAGGAAGGGGATAAAAAATGAGGGAGAACAGAAGCTATCTACGCGGATGAACAGTAAAAATAAAAGAATAGTGCTTTGAAAAATTGAGAACAACTTAAAAACGGGATAGAATTAGAGGAAGAAGAAGAAGAGAGATTTGAAGAGAACTTAAAAACGGAGAACTTTGAAGAAGAAAGCAAATTAAAATGATGAGCGGAAGTGCATGAAAACAAGGCTAAAAGGCTAAGAGGCTAACTCCTTCCCACAGTGCTCTCGGGCAGCTTATATACTGTACAGCAAAACCCACGATCGTGACTTTGAGATTAGCTTCAAATCTGACTTTTCAGCATCATGGATTGATCAAAGGAGGTAGCTTGCCATGTTTAGAGTCCTCCTTTCCTCAAACAAGAGGAGATAAGCTTGAATAGTGGAAGATAACTTCGTTCGGAGCAAGCCGTTTCCATTTCAAACTCTCGCGAAAATGGCAACTGGGGTGCTGGGCGCACATTAAAATGGCGACTGGTCGAGCGGTCGCCCAATCTTTATTTCCTCTTTTTGACAAATTTCTTTTTTTCATAAATCCAGAATGGCGACTATATGGACAGGCTCTAATTCCTTTTTCTATTTTTCTTCAATTTCCCGAATAAATGAATGAGCGCCCGCTTCCACGGTCACTTTTTCTTTTTCCAAAGATACTGTGCGTGCTTCAACGGTCGTTAATTCATCTTATTTTTGCAGCTTTTCTTCTTTTTCCTATTTTCATCAAATGAAATAGCGCCCATTTGTGTAGTCGCTAATTCTTTTTTTTATTTTTCTTTTTCTTTTTCCAAAATAACTGAGCGCCCGTTTGATCAGTCGCTAATTCATTTTTTTCTAAAAATCTTCAACAAATGACGTCTGACCCTCCGGTCGTAATTTCCTGAAAATTCAAAATATCAACATATTTCATCCCAAAATGGCTTTCAAATAATTGTGTAAATTTCTTAAATATTTCTCACATGGTCATTTTGGCTTAAAAAGATGGTAAAATACATGCAGAATCAAATTAATGGTGAGAATGAAATTAACAACTCATGTTGCATAACTTTATTCATTTAATGCTAAAAAATGATGAATGTGATTCAAGTTATGATATGAAATATAGCACTTATCAACTGTCCGTGTTCGCTCTTGCATCTTCAAGTTATAAATCAAGCTACTTCCACGAGAAATATAAACTTTGGCTAATAATGTAAAGTTCAAACAATAGCTTTATGATAACAAAGATCAAGGTAAGAATGCACCAAATATGAACATGAGAGTTCAATGATGAATTAATGACAAGGTCATGCTACGGGAGAAATCCGACAGCATAACGGTACATTCATTACTTTCCATAATTTATCAATAGCTTATTGAATATAGTGTTAGGTTCCAGACAATCCAAGGACCATCTAGGAACAAAGTTTAACCAACCCTTGGGTCAAACCACGGGTTGAAGATAAGTTTGACAGAACGCGGTCGTTCCTGGACCGTTTCTTGAAGTCGCGGTCAAGTCAAGGCCGCTTTTAGAGAGGGTTGACGCAAGAAGGAAAAGGGTCGACGCAGCAGCACTTGCAGGAGAAACGCAGTCACAGGCCAACCGCTACTAGAAGTAGGCGGTCGCCTGAGGGCCGCGACTAGTCCAGAGTGTAGGAAATTGCGAGAAACTCAAGTGCTTTCTAATCCATTGGGTTTTTAGGGTACAACCAGCTTGGCGTCCTAGTTGGAATCTCAGGCTCGCGGAGACTTATGGAGGCCTTGAAACATGATCATCTAATCTGATGGAAGGAATATCCGATGGAGAGGATCACAAGTCCAAGAGCTGTGCCTATCAAGTGCGTGTGTAACTAATAGCAACATACCAGAATACGCACTATATGTGACTTATAAAATAGAAATAAGGTGAGAAAGGAACGTGCCAAAACATAGATCAAAATGCAATCAATACATGGAAATTCCTTTAAGTACAAAACTATAGGGTTTTGACATGAAATTAGCATAAGATTTAAAATAGTTTCTAAAACATGAAGGTCATGAAATCTACCATGATTGATGCACAATATAACCAATATCATGAATATAAAGAGATAACTAGGAATAAGACCTAATTACTTAGGCTTATGATATATTTATAAGGGCTGATCTGCGTTCTATTTAGGGTTAACAAAAAATAGAAAACAAAAAGCGGTTAGGTGAGAATCGCCTCTTGGAAGTAGCGATCGATCTGAGACCGCCTTATGGAAGAAGCGGTTTCTAAGGAGCCGCCTTCTGTCTGTAACAGACAGAGGCAACAGTCCGTCGTGTAGGGCCTATCTGGGGTCATAAATGCATAGAAACCATGAAGAATAGAAGGATAACATATGGGAACATGCTTAGAATGTCAAAGGTGCATGGGAAGACATGAATCATACTAAAATTCTTATCTTTTAGTTACAAGGTGCAAGGCTAATATGCTGAGAAAAGCATGCAAGCGCAGTCATGGGAAAACATCAAATACTCAATGTAGAAAGCATGAAATTGGGCAAGATCAGAGGGCTTTTAATCCTAACTTGATGTTTGAGCCGTTCATGAGATAACCTACCTTTGGGGTTGTTCCCAGAGTTTGATTTTCTGACTGGAAGATGGTGCTGGTTCCTGTACGTCTTGCGTAGAAACAGTAAGTTCCCGACCTTCTAACTTCTTAACATCTCGGCCTAAATTCATGAGATTTGGAGGGTGATTAGAAGACATAAAGGGGAATAATAAGCTCTAAAGACTCAACTTGAAATTTGTGATGACCCACCATCCGGATACTGGGTAAACCCGATACCATTTGGATCCTGAGAGGCCTCCCAAGAGTGGTAAGGCTCCGAAGGGATAAATGGTGTGTGTGGAGTACATTGAACTTCAAGATAAAGCAGTAAACAATTAATTACTATGACCAGGATTGATAAATTAGCAGAAATAAAATTACATTTTCAATTAAGCAAATTAAACTACAGCAGCTAAGACAAGCTACAATAGAGTCCAGTCTAACTAAGGTATAGTCCATAGGAAAGAGAAACGTACTCTCAAGTCGGGGAAGCCCGACACTGGCAAAGTTGGAAAGTGAGAACCACCGCACTGCGCCTCTAAACCACGAGGAAGAACAGCTACACCTAAAAAGTCAGGGGTGAGCCTCGTCTCACTGGCTCAGTAGGGGTCCCGTAGATCCCTACCACGAAATAAGAGCGGTAACAACAGTGCTAAACAATAAAAGCAGGAGTAACAACAACAACAAAAGTAACAGCCGTAACGACGACAGTCGATGGAAACCACTGCTGAGCCGCAAGCTACTCCTATCAGCAAGAAACACAAATCCCCAGACTCATAGTCGGGAATCACTAAACCGATACTAGGAAACTCTAGCTATATAGCCAGGACACGTCATGACACCTCAGTCGTGCAGGCTCGTCCACAGAGACTAAAGCCCAACTCTAAATCACACGGTCTAAGAGTAGAGACACATACACGATCTCACAGTCGTGTACGCTACACTAGCCTTGGGTAAAGCTGAACCCAGACTACCCGAAGAGGCACGAGACAAGACCGTAAGTCAAAAGACTCACTCTCCACTAAAACCGCACAAGCCACGAATCATGTGTCATGTAGCAGAAGTACCTCCTCACTAGAAGAAAAGCCAGATGCGTCCACTGACGTCTTACACTACGCCTCGGGTATCTACCACTCGCCTCGAACGCGGTAACTGAGACACCGTATAAGTAACCAAGGAACAATAGTAACGAGTGACTAGTCAGGGTCACGCCCGTCGGCTCTGGTCCATCGCCCCTGACCACGTGTGCACACACAAGCTCAATGTCTTGAGCCAGGCCTCTAGCTGGTTTTCCCCTCCCGTCGGACTCTAACGGCTAGACAAAGGGGCCCACGGCAACCAATATACAAACCGTCTCTACCGAGAACTGCCCCGCCACCACTCCCAGGTGGGCCGACACACGAAAGTGTCGTCATGCTACGACTAGTGGAGGCTCACTAGACACATAGACACAAAACTGAAATACCAAAGTACAGATAGGCTAACGCGTACCTGTCACAAGTACCACGGAACACAAAGCAGCATACAGCCGCCAGTCTCAGGACATCTAACTAGACCTACTAAAACAACGATCCTTGAGTCACAAGACTCGGGTCAAGATCGTTGCACAAAGCGGTAACATGCCACCAATCATCCTAGTCCCTAAGCCAAGACCACGATAAAACACATTATGGAAGCGACACAGAACAGCTGGATCCACATCATAAATGAAGAGTCCTCGGCCTCTGAGCCGCTCATCGGACTCACAATTCTGCATAACACGAAACACGGAACATGAGGGATCAGCAAAGCCCTCAAACCATATAGGCACGTAAATTGAGGTAAGATGATATCTCCAAGCATTCAAAGAACAGTCTTGATCCCCATGGGAGAACCGAGACACTCACGAGGTCACATGTTAACCACTGGGTCACAACCAGGTTGATCAGAGACCATAATGACTCTTGAAACAATGCGACATACTACTCGATATCACGGCACTTCCAGACACCCAATGGCAAGGTCACAGCCCTCACGGGACATCCAAGATATCCACAGAACTAAGGGCTAACCAAGGGGTCGAAGCCAAATCGACCAGAAGCCAAACCATCGAAAAAGAACACTCTAGGTAGGTGGTGGTCAACTCCCTAGCCGCTACCAGACAGCCCAGGCAAATGGCGGTCTCATCGGGACCGTTACCAAAAGGTGGCGATCCCTAAAGGGCCGCCTCCCGAAGATGGCGGTCATGGACAGACCGACATTCAACAGGAAACCCCAAACATGGAAAACATACAAAACCAGGCAGAATGCGGTCTCATGGGGGCCGCAACTTACATAAGGCAGTCACCCCAGAGCCACCCCTTGGAGGTGGCGGTCATAGCCAGACCATCTTCTCCAGGTTGCCTCGAAAAATGCACGATAAGCCATCCTGGTTGTGGTCCACCCCTGACCGCTACTTCATAAGGCGGTCAGTCGCAAGGCCGCAACTAGGAACTGACCTAAACCGACTTAAAAATAAAATAGCGGTCTCCCTAGGGCCGCTACTTCATGGTTGCGGTATGGAGCAAGACCGCTACCTGAAACTGACCATGAACGCCTAGATAACGGTCTCCAGAGGGCCGCCTTTACAAGGTTGCGGTCTCTGGTACGATCGCTACTTCGTTCTAGTCCAAAAATCGTAGAAACCTACAAAACTCGATCGTTCCGTGCCCCAATCATCCCAAAATGACGGGTACACATCCTTAAACTCAATATAAACATTCCACAAGCTGGAAGGGATCAAACAAACCACAAAATGGCTAAGAAATGGGTGATTTCCACAAATCAAACCAAAACGACTCACGTGGGCATCTGGCCTCATACCAGCCCCAAATCATGGGCAAATGGAACCAAACTGATGGAAATCGAATCCCGACAAGCCGGGGGTTCAAATTATACCATTTAAACTAGAAACCAACGCCTAGAACGGCGATTTTGGCTCACACCGCCGAAACATGCATTTCACCCAAAAGTAGGAAAACCCACTCATACTCGCGCCAATCGGCTTGAAATCGCGAGGGAAAGCAAGAAATGGGTAGAGCATCCATCCCCCTACCTCCATCGAAGATCTCACACACCGAAACGGTCAAAACACACCGAAAACCATCACTAAAACCCCGCTAAGGCTTCGAATCCACGAATGGGATCGCACCAAGCACCACGCCCCGATTCTCGTGCCATCACACTCCTGGTCATCTCCACAGCGTCACCACCTCGTCCACCTCTGCCACGGTCGCGCGCTGGGGGGAGTGGGAAGAGAAGAGAGAGAACGGAGGGAGAGAGTGAGAGCACGGAGAGAGGAGAGAGGGGGTGAGGTGAGGGTTAAAAAGAAAAGGAAAATAAGATATTATGAATATTTCTGAAATCTTATTTTTGGCCCGAAATTTCATAAACTCAAAAAAATATGAAAAAATAGCCTCCGCGATCCTCAAAAAGTGCATAATGCACCTGCAGCGTCCCGGAGTCTCTAAACTCAACAGTTCACTCTCCACGAGGTTCCGCAAGCTATATAGGGGAAAACCTAAGTGGATCCTAAAACACGATCCGGGACCCACGAAAGTGCTCCGAAAGCTTTACGATTGTGATCTGAAGGATCCAGGGTATTATATCTACCTCAGTTAGAGTTCCTAAATCTCTGATCCTCCTCGGAGAAACTCACTCGTTCCTGTGTGGTCAGCAGAGGAACAACAACTTGCAGATCCTCTAACTCTCGGGATGCTTGATCTCCTATCACGAAATTTGGAGGAGAGTTAGACAATACTAAATGGAATAAGAACTTCTAAAGGACTGGCATAAAATAACATAATCTTACCATCGAACTAGGCGGGCCAAAATGAGGGTTCACGTAGATCGATTTTGGGTCATATTTATAGGGTTTAGCCTAGGGCTGAGAGATTAGACCAACTAGGAGTCCTATAAGGCATCCATTCAATCCCCCAAGAATCCTAGATCGGTTTACATTCCAGAACACTTCGATCCTAGGTGATTAGGATGGAAAAAATCTAAGCTTTTAACGCCTCTCTTAACCCCAGTTTCAGAATCAGAACGCGGTCATCTCGGAACCACCTTTATCAAGTCGCGATCGCTCAACAGACCGCGACTATCTTGGGTGTCAGAATTGTTGGGTTTTGTGCCCCTCCTTGTCATCAAAAAGGGGGAGATTGTTAGGTTCTGTGCCCCTCCTTGTCTTTGACAATTCCAATATATTGTGTGTTTTGTGTTTACTCTAAAGTGAAAATCTTGTTCGTTCATGTTTAAAGGCGTCTCACTGTTAAAAAGGCTAACATCATGATATCTTATTTTGCAGGTGGTTCAAACACAATGGTCCTTCAGGTATACAGCATCCTTGATGTTGATGATTTCATTGGTGCTTTCATGCATACTCTATGTGGTTCAAACACAATGGTCCTTCATGTATACATCATCCTTGATGCTGACGATTGCATTGGTGCTTTCATGCATACTCTATGTTGGTGTTTTTAATGAACTGACAAATGCTTGATATCTTGCTGTCCATGATGGTTCTATTTGCTCTGAACTACATTTATAATTCATGTTTATGAACTGATCTTGGCTTACATGAATGTTTGATTGAGTTTCTTTGGAATGCCCTTGATATGATTTCACTTGCATTGGACTGCTAAAGCAGTGTTCCATTCTCCTTGGAATGGGTCGACCCCATGGGTCGACCCCTGGCTCCTTGAGCCTAGTTCCTTGCTTTGATCTGAACTAAATTGAAATGCTTTATACAATCAATCAAGCTGGTTTCTTCATTAATAAACTTGACCTTCTGGACTGGATTTCTACTTCATATGTGATCTAATGTGCAAACTTGGAATTAGGTGTCTCATGTCTAAAAATTGCTTACTCACTTGTCACATAATGCTGAAAGTCAGATTTGGTGTTAAATACTCAATACTCGATGTGTGAGCTATGCATGTTTGGTTCTATTCTTGCATATGATCAATTTCATGTTTGGGACGTTTTAGAAAATTTAGTTTTGTTGTGCTTGGTTGGTGAGTGCTCCCATTATAGTCTCAGTTTTAAGGAATTGATCTATGTAATGTATCTTGCATAGATGTTCATCATTGCACAGACCTTGTTGATAGAGTGCATTGAGTGTTTAATATGTAACGACATGATATAGTGGTTCACTCATATTGGTTAGTGTATGGGGAGTTCAACTTGGGCTAGAACTACTTTTGACTGAACTTGGGTTAGTTTGTATTTGTTGTTTGGGCCAAATAAATGGCCATCCATGAGCTGAATTTTATTTGTTACTCACTTGTGGTTTTGAGTTCTACTGACAATTTCAGTTTGCCTTGGACGGTAGGTGGAATCTATGTAAGGTGTGATTGAATTGCTTGCTATATGAGTTTGGGGAAGCATTGAACTAATGAAAATTTCTTGTAAGTGTAGGCTCTTGAATGTCCAGAAACATTGAATATATGGTAAGCCTCCATTCTCATTTTAATCCCTTGGATCGTTGGCATAACCTAATGTTTATATGGATTTTCATATGCCAAGATTGGGTTGTTTAATGTATCTTGGTCTAGGGGCTTATTTAGTTGCTTAAACACCTCTCATTGAGCTAGAGCTTCAAATTGCATCATGGTTGTTTTGCTTGCTGAAATTCCTTGCATTATCTGGTTTTATTAGTGGCTTAAAGACCCCTCTTGCATGGCATTTGATTATAGTTGAATGGGTTGAATGTTGATTATAAGGTGTTAATGCCTTGGGGTTTAATTCACTTCATTTAGTTCATTTTCTACATCTACATTACAAGGGTCGACCCCTTGGGTCGACTCTTAGCAGTTTGGGGTCTATTTTCAATGAAAATAGAACCCCCGGTAAAAAAGGTCGACCCCATGGGTCAACTCTTAGCAGTTTGGGGTCTGTTTTCAATGAAAACAGAACCCCCGGTAAAAAAGGTCAACCCCATGGGTCGACACTTTTTACCCTAGGTCCTGATTTTGTCTCAGGACAGAACCTAGTGAAAAAAAGGTCGACCCCATGGGTCGACACTTTTTGCCTGGGTTCTGGATTTTGTGTTTTTGGCAGAACCCGTTGATACGAGTGTCGACCCTAGAGGTCGACACTTTTTCTGGGTCGTCCGGATCGAGGTTTCTGGATTGACTTCGATCACCCCATTTAAGGGTCCGAATGTTTGGGGTTTTTACTCCAATGTCCTTAGGGTTTCCTCACATGTTTTGAGGTTGCTTTGAGAGCATTTTATGAAGGGCATAGTGGTCTTTTATTGCTGGTTCTGGTAGGATATATCAAGCTGCGTTTTGGTCCGATCGAACCATCCCTTGGGCTAATGTTCTTCATCTTTGCTTGCAGGAAAAGAGGGGAAAGGAACTAAGGGCGCCGCCCCACCTGGTGGAGGAAGAAGGAGAGGAGGAGACCACCATCAAGAAGCTTCCATCTGCCGATCTGATACGTCTTCGAGCATAGCTGCTGAAGACAGCTTTTTCTTTGGCTTCTCTTACGAACGTTTCAAGCTTCCACTCCGCGGAACTATCGTTCGGCGCACCCCATCGTTCCTCTGGACGGATTTCACTAGCGATTTGAGGGGGATTTCTTCTTCTCTCATCTCTATTTTCTCTTATACGCATGTATTGAAAGTTGGGTGTTCATTGTATATCTTGTCATTCTTTAAACAGTGAATACACTATGTGTGGGCAGAGTTGTATCTCCGCGTGTGTGGGTTTATTGTGGGGAAACGCTCCCCGTGTGTTGTTGTGTGTGGACGGAGCTGCGGCTCCGTGTTTTTGTCGTGTCCGGGGTACATTCCCCGAACGTGTGTGTGTGTGCTGCAGTGGCAGCGTGTTGGGGCTTGTCCCCGTGTGGTTATTGCTGCAGAAGCAGCGTGTGTGTGATTGGGGTTCATCCCCATGTTGCTACGAAAGTAGCGTGGAGTGAAGCCTCACCCGGTTGGGTGGGGGGTGGACGTAGGGAGCCCGTTGTGGTCCCGAACCACCTAAAAATCTCGTGTTCTGTGTGAATGCCTATGCGATTGACCATTTCTTCTATCTCCCTTCACAGGTTCGTTAAATAGATTTTTAAGTCACTGCATCATCACACACTGCTACCTCCGTTATCTGTGTTAAGCGTGATTTCATTGTCTAGTTGAATTGGTAATTCGAGTGAGATCGGAAAGCTTGAGAGAATATCTTAATGACTAGCGTGAACTCGCTTCCTGTCTTTGATGGTTTTGATTTTACATCATGGCTTGGAAAATTGTGTGTTTGAATTTCTTGTACTAATCCGAGGCTTTTGAACTTAATGACTAATGGTCTTCATGCTCTACCAAAAGATAAGTCAAAGTGGACCGATGAGCACAAGAAAAAGGATTCTGACAATCTTTTTGTTTTGAGTACTCTCAAGGCTGCAATGAACACTAACGTCTATCCTTTTGTTTTAACTTGTAGGTCAGCCCAAGATGTCTTGAATCGGCTAAGCGAGGCCCAAAAATAAAGATGCAACAATGGTGAGTGCCTCGTGGCAAACAAAGAAAATGAAGGCCAACGCGAGGAAAACTCTAAGGTAAATTCTAACTCCAATTCCGAGGAATAGGATGAACTTAGCTATGATGAGTTAATGGATGCTTACGATGAACTAGTTGATAGATACAAAGCACTAAAATCTGAAAATAGAAAAATGAAAAAGAAAGTTGATGATGTTTTACATGTTAATTCTTCATGTGCAAAGTGGTTTGAAATTGAAAATGCTTGTGATGTTAACTCACCATGTACTAAATGTTCTGAGCTTAGGAAGTTGAATGAAGGCCTATTGCTTGAAGTCGATATGCATAAAGAAACTATTTGAATTCTGAAAACTGAAAATGAATGTTTATTGGGAAAAATTTCAGAACTTCAACATATGGGAAAAGATAATGAGAATCTGAAAGAATTGAATGGTGCTATGTCTGAAAAATTGCTTATCCTTGAAAAAGAAAAATGCATGTCTGTAGATAAATCTAAATGGTTAAGGGAGCTAAGACATGAAATTGAAAGCTTTAGAAGCGTGAATGACAAATTTGAATGTAATGAAACCATGAATAAAATGATTGATGAACATGTGAGTTTTCAAAAGAATGAACTTGAACATACCTCCACGACTGAAAATTCATTTGAAAAACTTGTTGAAGAGATTCAGAAATTGAAAGATCGAAATAGCTTATTGGTTGATAAACTCCACATGTTTGAAAAAGGAAAACATGTTGTTGATGATCCTGAAAGCATTCATATTTTAGAACAGAAAGTTGCAAGCTACAAATCTATCTATGTTATGCTAAATGATAAAGTTGCTTTATGTGAAGAATAGCTTGCTAATTGTGAACTGTATATCTCATCATTAGAAAATGAGATTAATAATTTGAATGAGTCATTCTCTACTTGTGAAAAAGAAAATGAAAAACAAGAAAATATTGTTGATTGTTCTTGTGTGCATGTAGAACCCACTGCTGTTAAACATAATCATGCAACAAGTAAAAGGAGAAATGTTTCGTGCTATTATTGTGGCAAATTCGGTCATGACATATATGATTGCTTATCAATAAAATTTGATGATGATGAAGCATTGAAGACACAAATGAAAACTGTTGATAAGTCTGAAATTCATGAAAAATCTATGAAGAAAAACTTCAATGCTCATTGCTATTACTGTGGATTATATGGACATGTCTTTGAAAATTGTCTCACAAAGAAAAATGATGATGAATGGTTCGTCAAAAAGAATTTTTCGTGTCATTACTGTGGCAGTTTTGGACATGTAATGAATGCCTTGTAATGAAAAATGATGACAATTGATTTTTGAAGAGAAAGTCTTCTCATTGTTGTTATTGTGGTAAGAATGGTCATTCTATGGACGATTGTGCCACAATGAGATACGATGACGAATGGTATGAAAGGAAAAATAAAAAGAATACATTTGATTATGTTAGAACTAACCCCTCGGGACCCAAGATGGCTTGGGTATCCAAATCACCAAAATGAGAATCTATTTTGCAGGGGGGCCTTGAGGACAAGGAAGATTTTGATGAATAAAGGACTCTCAAGGCGAGAGAGAAAAAATGTTTATTTTTGAAGATCATTTTGCTTAGGTTCATTTTGAAATATCTGAGAAGGTAAAATTTGAGCCTTGATGAAAAATGATTGAATTCAAACAGTTGCATTTTTGCTTTATTGATTAAGGCAATTTCTGAAGTGTTGAGATCTACAGGTTAAATGATTAGGTGATGAAGTTAGCTTTGCATATTCTCTGTTTCACATCTTGTGAATAATGTTAGTTTTTGAATGTTTAATGTTCCACATAAAGTTCTTCACACTTTTGCTCATTATTTTTTTTTCAAATAACAATTCACCTCTACATACATAGAACACATACTTAGTTGGATGATACATCATGCACATATCATACACACACTTTCATACTTGTAAATAAGAATAATTTTTAATTATCCTTTCTAGTTACATGCATATACTTACACATCATCGCATACTTCTGTGCTTGAATGCCATGATTAATTCGGTATATAAAATGGTGTTAGTGGAAGGTTGGATTATGTTCAGCCGGAAGCTTTCACTACGCGTGAGGTGGTCTTCAGACTTACGTTCTCCTCCAAGTACCGATAATCAACTTGCTTGAAAATCAAATCTCAATGCATGTTTGATTGTATATAGTATATCACCCATCTTTTTGACTCCTTCTATGACTCATTCCTTGCTAAATGAAATTGCATTGATTTAGACATGTTTGTTACATGGCATATATTAAGGGGGAGATTTTTTTATAACTGTGCATACATTTAGGGGAAGACATTACTGTGATGAGACTAATTCATCTTTTACATTCAATACAACCACCCTCACAAAATGCACATTTTTGAGATAATGATTCAATCTAATAAGGATTACTATTTTCTACTTTACACTTTCGAGGACTATTGATTCTATACATGGAAATCACATATCTCGTGAGGTAATGGCTGTTTACCCCTCCAAAAAGTCGTATAAGTGGAACATGGATCCGAGTAGCCGGGAATCTCCCCTGAAATAAAGGAAAAAACTCACGTCGAAAGGAGAAACTATTCCATATAAAAATAAGTGTGATTTGCCACCAAGTAGCCGGGAAGTGCCCCTGAGATAAAGGGTACAACTCGCGTCGAAAAGTGTCTCATCCACATCATAAAAAGTGACGAAACAGAGTAACCGGGAAGTGTCCCTGAAACAAAGAATGCAACTCGTGTCAAAAGGTTGGTCACACCATTTTTTAGTAACTAAAATTGGGTTCATACGTAGCTACCAATATTCGAGCATTGTGTATGAAAGTGTATGGATGAGAAGTTCTTTTTAGTGTTCTTTAGAAAATCTGATTTTCCATATTGACTTGAACTTCATTCCTCAATCTTCACATATGCACCTTGGGTTTAATTGTTTGAATGTCGCATATGAATCAGTCATCTTTCATGGTTAATGTAGTACTTTATTTATGTAAGCACGACCTTCTTAGTATTGTTCATGCACTTCATGTTCAACGATCAATAGCATTATCTTTACACCCGTCCCGAAGGGACCTGCATGAGTCTATAACTTGTTATGCATGCTTGAGTGCCTGAATGCTTGATCCGCGTTGATCATATCATATTTCATTCCATAGTTTGCATCCTTAGGATATACATATAGATAACAGGTCAAATAACCCATTGTCAGTTGATTTTTGTTCTTGACAAATGGGGGTGAATAACGTGCTCTTCAGCACCATACATCTTGCGCCTAACTTAGTCTTACACTTTGCATATAGTTTCAAATTTCCAAATTCAGTTCTAGATAGATGTTCATAGTTTCACACATGTTCGTAGGTTTATACTTGTTCATAATTCTCACACCTTCCATTCATGGGAGGTTCATTGCTGGGCTCGTGCTCCACTAGTTTTAAATATCCGTCTATTTCTGTTTGCACTTTCACATCTGTTCACCTCGTCCCCCACTTTTTGATAATGTCAAAGGGGGAGAGAGAGATTTGGTGGTCATAATATATTGTCATCATCAAAAAGGGAGAGATTGTTGGATTCTGTGCCCCTCATTGTCTTTAACAATGGTTTTGATGATTCTAATATATTGTGTGTTTTGTGTTTACTCTAAAGTGAAAATCTTGTGCGTTCATGTTTAAAGGCGTCTCACTGATAAAAAGACTAACATCATGATATCTTGTTTTGCAGGTGGTTCAAACACAATGGTCCTTCATGTATACATCATCCTTGATGTTGACGATTGCATTGGTGCTTTCATGCATACTCTATGTGGTTCAAACACAATGGTCCTTCATGTATACATCATCCTCGATGTTGACGATTGCATTGGTGCTTTCATGCATACTCTATGTTGGTGTTTTTAATGAACTGACAAATGCTTGATATCTTGCTATCCATGATGGTTCTATTTGCTTTGAACTACATTTATAATTCATGTTTATGAACTGATCTTGGCTTCCATGAATGTTTGATTGAGTTTCTTTGGAATGCCCTTGATGTGATTTCACTTGCATTGGACTACTAAAGCATTGCTCCATTCTCCTTGGAATGGGTCGACCCCATGGGTCGACCCTTGGCTCCTTGAGCCTAGTTCCTTGCTTTGATCTGAACAAAATTGAAATGCTTTATACATTCAATCAAGCTGGTTTCTTCATTAATAAACTTGACCTTCTGGACTGGATTTCTACTTCATATGTGATCTAATGTGCAAACTTGGAATTAGGTGTCTCATGTCTAAAAAATGCTTACTCACTTGTCACATAATGCTGAAAGTCAGATTTGGTGTTAAATACTCAATACTCGATGTGTGAGCTATGCATGGTTGGTTCAATTCTTGCATATGATCAATTTCATGTTTGGGACGTTTTAGACAATTTAGTTTTGTTGTGCTTGGTTGGTGAGTGCTCCCATTATAGTCTCAGTTTTAAGGAATTGATCTATGTAATGTATCTTGCATAGATGTTCATCATTGCACAGACCTTGTTGATAGAGTGCATTGAGTGTTTAATATGTAACAACATGATATGGTGGTTCACTCATATTGGTTAGTGTATGGGGAGTTCAACTTGGGCTGGAACTACTTTTGACTGAACGTGGGTTAGTTTGTATTTGTTGTTTGCGCCAAATAAATGGCCATCCATGAGCTGAACTTTATTTGTTACTCACTTGAGGTTTTGAGTTCTACTGACAATTTTAGTTTGCCTTGGATGGTAGGTGGAACCTATGTAAGGTGTAATTGAATTGCTTGCTATATGAGTTTGGGGAAGCATTGAGCTGATGAAAATTTCTTGTAAGTTCAGGATCTTGAATGTCCACAAACATTGAATATATGGTAAGCCTCCATTCTCATTGTAATCCCTTGGATCGTTGGCATAACCTAATGTTTATATGGATTTTCATATGCCAAGATTGGGTTGTTTAATGTATCTTGGTCTAGGGGCTTATTTGGTTGCTTAAACACCTCTCATTGAGCTAGAGCTTCAAATTGCATCATGGTTGTTTTGCTTGCTGAAATTCCTTGCATTATCTGGTTTTATTAGTGGCTTAATGACCCCTCTTGCATGGCATTTGATTATAGTTGAATGGGTTGAATGTTGATTATAAGGTGTTAATGCCTTGGGGTTTAATTCACTTCATTTAGTTCATTTTTTGCATCTACACTGCAAGGGTCGACCCCTTGGGTCGACTCTTAGCAGTCTGGGGTCTGTTTTCAATGAAAATAGAACCCCCGGTAAAAAAGGTCGACCCCAAGGGTCGAAACTTTTTACCCTGGGTCCTGATTTTATCTCCGGACAGAACCTAATGAAAAAAAGGTCGACCCCATGGGTCGACACTTTTTCCATGGGTTCTGGATTTTATGTTTTTGGCAGAACCCGTTGATACGAGTGTCGACCCTAGAGGTCGACACTTTTTCTGGGTTGTCTGGATCGAGGTTTTCGGATTGACTTCGATCACCCCATTTAAGGGTCCGAATGTTTGGGGTTTTTACTCCAATGTCCTTAGGGTTTCCTCACATGTATTGAGGTTGCTTTGAGAGGGTTTTATGAAGGGCATAGTGGTCTTTTGTTGCTGGTTCTGGTAGGATATATCAAGCTGCATTTTGGTCCGATCGAACCATCCCTTGGGCTAATGTTCTTCATCTTTGCTTGTAGGAAAAGAGGGGAAAGGAACTGAGGGCGCCGCCCCACCTGGAGGAGGAAGAAGGAGAGGAGGAGACTGCCATCAAGAAGCTTCCATCTGTCGATCTGATACATCTTCGAGCATAGCTGCTGAAGATAGCTTTTCCTTTGGCTTCTCCTACGAACGTTGCAAGCTTCCACTCCGCAGACCTATCGTTCGGCGCACCCCATCGTTCCTCTGGACATATTTCATTAGCGATTTGAGGGGGATTTCTTCTTCTCTCATCTCTATTTTCTCTTATAAGCATGTATAGAAAGTTGGGTGTTCATTGTATATCTTGTCATTCTTTAAACCGTGAATACACTATGTGTGGGCGGAGTTGTATCTCCGCGTGTGTGTGTTTATTGTGGGGAAACGCTCCCCGTGTGTTGTTGTGTGTGGACGGAGCTGCGACTCCGTGTGGTTGTCGTGTCCGGGGTACGTTCCCCGAACGTGTGTGTGTGTGCTGCAGTGGCAGCGTGTTGGGGCTTATCCCCGTGTGGTTATTGCTGCAGAAGCAGCGTGTGTGTGATTGGGGTTCATCCCCATGTTGCTACGAAAGTAGCGTGGAGTGAAGCCTCACCCGGTTGGGTGGGGGGTGGACGTTGGGAGCCCGTTGTGGTCTGGAACCACCTAAAAATCTCGTGTTCTGTGTGAATGCCTGTGCGATTGACCATTTCTTCTATCTCCCTTCACAGGTTCGTTAAATAGATTTTTAATTCACTACATCATCACACACTGCTACCTCCGTTATCCGTGTTAAGCGCGATTTCATTGTCTAGTTGAATTGGTAATTCGAGTGAGATCGGAAAGCTCGAGAGAATATCTTAATCTCACGATTGTTTAGGCCAATCAACGTTAGTTATTTCAATTCCATTGTGATTAGCTTAGAAAGTTTTTTTAAAATCCGCCATCTCGGCAAGGGGACAATTCAACCCTCCTTCTTGTCCGCCATCTCTCTGGGCCAACAAGAATTTGAATTATATTCAAATTCCTCCTATAATTATCCCGTAATTATCTATTTAAATTAGTGAAATTATCCTTTCACATTTCTAGAATTGGGCTTGGGCCAAAAAGCCTTAGAACTGGGTTTATGGGTCTAATTTAAGTGGGCTTAGCCCTTTGGTTAATACAGGGCCTTCAAATTAATTTACTTAGCCCATAATTGACTTAATAACCCATTAAGCCTATTTAAATGCTTAATAATTCTATTTAATTCCTAGAAAATTCTATAAAAAATTTTGTAATTACAAGGGTTGATACACGTCTAGAGCATATAGGGTTTTCAATGTAAAAAATCAAACTGTGGAAGAAACTCCACTTGTAGTGTTTGGTAAAATTTCTGGCAAGATTGACAACACTGTTGATGACAGGGAAAGGAAGGATGATGATGGAGAATTCCTGGAGTCAAAGAAGGAACCAATGCAAAACTGCCAACCGCAAGCTGAAGAATGGGAAACCGGTCAGTTGACCGAGAATGAAATTCAGTCGACCTTGCCCGGTGAGTCTTCTATCAATATAAGAACCTTAAAAGACCATCCTGTTCAAAACATAATTGGAAATCTCCATGACCCTCCTAGAACCAGATCCTATCATAGATATGTAAGTAATGAAGACCTCATTGCATTGTTATCCTAAATTGAACCCAAAAGCATTGAAGAAGCCTTAAGGGATGAACACTGGATTAATGCCATGCATGAGGAACTTAATCGGTTTAAGAGGAACATGTTGTATATCCCTGTGGTTTTGATGATGTCAAACACTATGACTCATCATGAGTTTGCATGAAATTGGAATGATGATGTCATATGTGTTGATGCTGTCATATGTGCTGCATGGGTGCATTGTTTTGATGTTATAAAACTTAATGCTGGTTTTCATGTTATGAAACTCAAAGCAGTTAACTTTGTCATGCTCTTATTATATGTAGAAGCATATGTTTGTATGCTGAAAAGAATAGGTGTCAACAGGTAAGTAAGTATGTAAGTCAGCATATGTTTTTGTTTTCAATCTGCATTCATGCTCAAATAGGTCGATGCATTCATATTTGTTAAAATAATAACGTCGATGCATTTATACACATTGGAGTCATCAGGTTGATGCATCCATATGCGTCAAAGTTCATCAGGTCGACGCATTCATATATTCATAGTCATCAAGTCGATGCATCTATATGCATCAAGTCCTTCATAGGTCGATGCATCAAAGTCCCTCATGGCAATCAGGTTGACGCTTCCACATTGTTGAGAATTCATCAGGTCGATGCATCTAGTGCATTTTTCATAAAGAGGTTGAAGCAACAATGTCCTGCCTCGACGCTTCAAGGTGTCTTTGTGGTTTTGTGCTAGACAGGTCGATGCACCCTGATGGTGCGTCAATGCAGCAGAACATGTTACATTCATAGACAGGTCGATGCACATAGTCATGCATAGGTATAACAGTTCAAATTGCTGCAAGGTTAGGTCGATGCATCAAAACGACATGTCGATGCAGCTATTATTTTGATGAATCAGGTCAACCTGGTTGATAAACAGGTCGATGCAGTTGTGTTGCCTTGTTGCGTCCGTTCATCAGGTTGGATAGACAGGTCGATGCACTTCGTTGTTGCATCGATGCTCTTGTACAACCTCATATGTTCATTCATATGTTTTTATTATCTTCATTAAAGAATTGCATGAGTCTGCATTCTGTAAGCACTTGTTATAATATCGCATGAGCAATATAATAATAAGGTTGATGATGAAAATTCTATATCTATTTTGACAGGGATGTCAAGAGGAAAGCTTCTAAAATGAGTCTGCAATTAGTTCGAACATCGAGAGTGCAGAATTCAGGAAATGAATAAGCCGAGTCGACTTCAATCAAAGGTAAATTCCTAAGTATGGAACAACTCTTCTGCTACAAGTTATGTATGAAAAGCAACTGGTCGATTGAAGACTTAAGATGGTCACGTGGGTTTGAAACTAATTCTTCTTGGCACGTGATCCAAGGTGGATGGCCTGTCTCACAAAAGAAGAATCTGCCACGTGGTTGCTACTTAGTAAACCTTCTTTTTTCATCTGACACGTGGACTCTCGATCAACACATTCCAAAAGCGCTCTTTTGGCGGGAGTGTTCTCTTGTGGGGTCCACAAGAATCAAGCTCGCGGGGATAAAAGAGATCAGATGGGCGAGATGAAAATAAGAGACAATACGAGAGAGGAAGAATAATTATGCAGGAGGATTCAGAGGGAATAGCTCATGAGCAGAGAGAGAGTAGAAGATCAGAAAGTGTGAGCTGAAGCATTCCGAGTATTATGAGAGGGAGATCGTGAGAAGAAGAAGAAGAAGAAAAAGAAAAAGAGAGAGAGATCGAGAGACGTAGCCCAGCTCATGAGAAGAGGATTTGATAAAGAGAAGTTCTAGAGTTGCAGTAGTGCTATTGTAGATCTGTCTGCGTGGTGACTCGTGGATCAAATCCAGAGTCATTTGCTCTTTGAAGAGCTATATTGTTTTCCTGTTTTCATTTTGGTTCCTTTATGTTTTTGTTGCTTGTTTCTCTTTGCTATAGTCAGAAAGCTGTGTTGCTCAGCGGAGAGGAATGGTTCCTCGGACAGCAGCTATGTTGCTCAGCGGTGATGATTTGTTCCTTGGTTAAGCAAGCTGTGAGGCTCAGCGGTCTGGGATTAGTTTCCTAAGCTGTGGATCAGTGGTCTGTAGGGATTCATTCACCGAAGTTGTGGATCAACGGCTAAGCTGTGTATCAGCAGGAAGCCTCAGTCTAGTTTGAGTGAGGGGTGGACGTAGATCTGCAGTGGCAGATCGAACCACCTAAAAATCTTTTGTGTGTTGTGGTTTGCTTGTGCTGCTGTTTCACTCTAGATGTATGCTTAGGCTCGATTCACCTGCATCTGTCAGCATGCATACTTCCGAGTATGCTTAGTGTTCGAGTACTATTCAAAGTAGAGCGTTAGTTTTAATTGAGCCATAAGTGTGAGTTTTAATTCCGCATAATTTTTATAGAGAGATCTATTCACCCCCCTCTAGATCTCATCCATTGCACCCCAACAATTGGTATCAGAGAAGATCTCTGATTGAACTGATCCAATGATCTGCAGAGAGAATCCTACTATTTTGGTGTATTTTTTTCTCGCTCTTCACTTATTAGTTTGAATTGCTTCGATGGCTTATCCTCCAGTGTTCAACGGTTCTAATTTTAATTCCTGGTTCAGCAGCATGAATAAGTTTGTTAGATCGATTGATCCTGATTTGTGCAAGCAAAGTTCACATGGTCCAGAAAAATTGTTTAAAGACAAATCTAAGTGGACTGAGGATCATAGATCTAAGGAAATCAATAATTCTAGAGCTTTTCAATTAATGAAAGATGCTATTGATGCTGATATACTTCCGTGTTTTTCTACTTGTAGCACTGCCAAAGATATATGGGATAAATGCGTAGCCATCCACAAGACAAAGGAGGATCAAGAATGTCTGATGACCGATCAGAGTGATCACAGCATTGATCTAAATGATGATTCATCATCTCAGGTAAACTCAGAAGCTGAAGAGATTTCGTTTGATGAGTTGTTTACCCTATATGAAGAATTGTCTAAAAGATATCGGAAGATAATAATAGAAAACAAAAAGTTGAAAAATAAAATTGATCAAAATAATTCAAATCCTTCTTGTGAAAATTGTTTGAAACTGAAACAATCTTATGATGTCTGTTTGTCTGATGTTCAAATACATAAGAAACAAATTGGATTATTAAAAAATGAAAATCAAGAGTTTGCAAATAAAATTTCTGAACTAGAAGAAAAACTGAGCTCAATTAACGATGATCAAATCTTAATCAATGATCTAGCTCAGAATGAAAAATTGATAGAAGAAATGGTGAAATTGAAGGAGCTCAACACTGTCATGTCTGACAGATTGCTTAGCCTTGAGAAAGAAAAATCTGACTCCTTCTCTAGAGAGAGAAATTGAAAATCTCAAAAATGAAAATGAATCATTGAAAGAAAAGTTGTCTGCCTATGAAATGGAGAAGGTTAACTTTAAAACTCTCATAGCTTCATTGGATAATAAAATCAAAGAATTGAACCAGTCTTTATCCAAATCTATTAAAAATAAGGGTAAAATGAAAATATCTTTGGAACATGAGGCTAGCGTTCAAAGAGAGGGGATAGATTGTAGTGCTGGAAACAAGAAGGTCATTAGGAACCAATTATATTCAACCTTTGTGCAAAGCTCAGATGTAGCTAGCACTTCACAAGCATCCCCAAAGAAGCCTGTTGATAAGAAAGTTCATAAACAGAAAAATGATTTGAATAGTTGTGCTAAGGACAAAGAAAATCTTGCTGCCAAGAATAAAAAAATGAGTTCCTATTTTTATTGTGGCAAACAAGGACATTTGATGCACAACTGTAGAATAATGAAAAATGATAATCAGAATTCAGATAGAATGCATGCTAAGGAATTTCCTACCACTCAGAAAAAGAATATTTCATGTTTCAACTGTGGTAAATATGGACATGCTACTACACAATGTTGTTCTTCTAAAGGAAAAGGAAAATTTCATGTTCATACTGATCATGTCAATTCCCATGCTAAGAAATCTTCTTCTGTTCAGAATAGGAAGGTTCATTATTTTTGCTGTGGCAAGATAGGCCATATTACTGCACATTGCTGGCTTGCCCAGGGAAGAAATGTTCATTCTAAACCTGTTAATTTCCCTGCCAAGAAAATCACTATTGATAGAAATGAATTTGGGTGTAGAGGTAAGCATAATGTGTTGTACCCCTGTGATTTTGATGATGTCAAACACCATGACTCATCTGTGCATGATGTCATATGTGTTGATGTTGCATTAGTATGGCTTTATGGTTTGATGATGCCTAGCATTGATGCATTACCGTTGCTGTTGCATTTGGTTGTGATACATTGCATGTTTGCTGGAGGCTCTGAGAATAAGGCTAAAGGTTAGGTTAAAGTCATGAAGAAATCAGTGCACATTCATATCTCATGCTCATAGTGTTGCATATGCAGGTCGGAGCACTTTCATATTACATCTATGCACATTTAAACACTCTGGTCATTTAATCAAACAGGTTGCATGCATATTCATTTTACCGAACAGGTTGTGTGCATAAACATCTTTCACAGTCAGTGCATATGTACACGTCTGCACACTTAAAGTCGGAGCATATGCATGAACAAGGTCCGGGCATATTCTCACTAGTCAGAGCACGTGCATGTAAAAGGTCTGTGCATATTCACATGAAGGTTGGAGCACCTTCACAAAGGTCGGTGCACATGCATACATTCATCATTACAAGGTCGGTGCACATTGTGTTAGATAGCAACTAAGATCGATGCACATTTGAACTTTAGTTAACTAAGGTCGATGCACATTTACCTTAGTCATCTATAAGGTCGATGCACATTTGACTTAGTCATTCATAAGGTCTATGCACATGCGTTAGCACCATCAGGTCGATGCACATTTGCATGTGCGCTTAGAAGGTCGATGCATGCACTGTATCTAGTGTACAGAGGTCGATGCATATCCCTGTTTACAGTCATGAAGGTCGATGCATATCCCTGTTCACAATCATGAAGGTCGATGCATATCCCTATTCATACCTTCATATAAGGTCGGTGCACATTTTGTTAGACAACATACAAGGTCGGTGCACATTTTGTTAGACAACATACAAGGTCGGTGCACATTTTGTTAGTCAGCATATAAGGTCGTTGCTTCTTTTGCTCTCCAGCATATAAGGTCCGTGCAACTTTTCTAAACTGCTAGCAAGGGTCGATGTACATTTGAAAGTCAAAGTCTTCGCATATATATAGAGGTCAATGCACATTCAGGTCTAAGCATGTCCAAAGTCTGTGCATGTTTGCATATTACACCATAAGGTCTGTGCATGTTTACACCACCAATGTATCAGGTCGGTGCACATGTGACCTTATGCTCCGCAAGGTTGAAGCACATGTTGAGTCTTAGTCTTAACTGGTATGTGCACCTTACATGTCAGATCTGTCTGAGCATCATTCATTAGTTCCTGTCTTCATTCATCATCTTCATGCATATAAAGTCTACTTGTGTATTACACAGGTCAATGCATATACATCATTTTAATACACATCTGATTATAAGGTGTTTGACGAAATGCCTTTCTTCTAATTGACATGATTAAGGCAAGCACGTGAGCTCGAACTGAGGTTGAGGCACGTGATCCCAAGTCAACTAGTGATGGGAACGTGATCCCAAGAATGGCGGGAAGCTGGCACGTGGACCCAGGGAGCATATGATGGGCACGTGATCTGAGGATACTCAATCAAAAGGAACCTTCTCATCCCTACCACGTGGTCCAATAGAAAATAAATGGAATAAAATCACCCTATTGTTGATGCCTAAAATAAAAATAATAATAATAGCAGCGATGAAACAATAATAATAACCCTAAAATACCTTTATTTCTGACAAAATGTCTTATTTCTGTTATCTTGTTTTCAGGAATAGAAGAAGAAAAGAAGAAAAGAAGAGACGGCCGGCTCTAATAGAGAACCACTGAAACGAGACACAAGTTCTCGGAAGATACTCGGGGCCATCCCCGAACGAGCAAGAAAGAAGCCCAGCCGACAAGATATGTAGATGAGTCAGCCCTCGTCAGTGCTGATGCAATTAAAGGAATTAATAAGGCCAAAGAAAGGAATGGGCCTGTTAATGTGCTATTAAGGATGGGCTTGATGCCCCTTGCGCCGAGAACCTCCCCATGGCAGCGGGCGCGCCGGGAAGCTCCTCCAAGGGAGTGCGCCGGGAAGCTCCTCCAAGGGAGTGCGCCGGGAAGCTCCTCCAAGGGAGGCGCGCCGGGAAGCCCTTCGAATGGGCGCGCCGGGAACTAATGATGTAGGCACGCCGAGTGCCATTGATGTGAACAGGGTCTATATAAACCCACTCCTTCGATGAAACGAAGGGGGGCGAACAGAAGAGGAGAGAAATCAGAAAAAAAAAAGAAAGAAAAGGGAGATATCCAGAGGATAGCCAGAAACCAAAGGAAGAAGAGAGAGCCTCCGCTAAAAGAAAAGAGAAGAAGCCTGGGAGAAGAAGCAGAAGAAGGAGAATACCCCAGGTGGGCTGCTCGGGGGAGGGAGAGGAGTCAATGCTCCACCCTCCCCCCCCATGTTTGCTTTCTTCTTGATCTGCCTCCGTATGTAATAGTCTGTGTCTTCGTGCTTGTTTATTCATATGATGTCGAGGGTGCTCTCCTTGCTTCCCCCTGTTCCCCCTTCTTCTGTCCGTCGGCTTTAGCCTCGCAGTTGATGTAAACAATGATTATGAGATGAAACGAAATGGGCAATTGAAGCCTTTCCCTTTGTCCCTCCACGTATATATATCTATCTTTTATTCGAAATGTCTGATAGTTTATACGTTCCCGGTTTCAGAGTCTCTCTACAAATCTGTTCTTCAGAGGAGCGTAGATAGGACCCCTACCCCTATCCAATGGGCTACTGGGTTCTGTCTTCTTCTCCCCTCCTGTCCCGATGGCAAATTCATCGTATATGTATGAGTTTCTCTCAAGACCCTCAATGCCCCTCGTGCTGTTCAGGAACCAGAGACATCAATCTCTTGGCTTCCCTGAACTGCTGGCTGCACAAGGATACGTTACTCTGTAGACGAACGCCACCCCATGAGGTTCTAGCAAGCGGATCTCGATCTCTCAACCCTCCATTCTAACTCTTGAATGATTAGGGTCTAGAGTCTCAATGCTGAGGGTTCCTCCGGTGCCGGTTTTAGATGCCATTAGGGCTCGTCCGGGGGATCAGAGACAGTCATCTCTTGATTCCCCCCAGACGGCCTGCATCAAACAGATAAAGCTCTCCACAGGATCTGGGCGATGGTCTCAATTCCCCCTGTTGATTCCACCTTCTAATTCCCTTGGCATCCTTCTAGTAGAAGCATCCATGAAACCCCATCCTGTACTCCAAATCCGGTCTCAATCCGAGCTAGAATATGAGAAAATTCCCAAAACAGAGTGCCGTAATCAAGCCCTGAAATCCTTAACCTTTTTACCTTCTCGGCGTGATAATTTCCCCGCCGAGAACTACGCTGCCGAGAGGCCTCCCTCTTCAGCAAACCGACAAAAAATCTCTTCAGCCCACTTCCACGTGAACCCCCCCAGCTCTTAGCTTCCTGGCACGACCTTCCCGGCGCGGTAATGGGCGCTGGGAAGCCCCTGGCCGAGACCTGCCCCCCTTGCCTTTGGCCTCTCGGCGCCAGCCTCCCGGCGTGGTGAGGAGCGCGCCGAGAGGCTCCACGCCGGGAGCCTCCCTCCTTCCTTCTTTTGCATTTGGAGCCACACCGAGACCCCCCCCCCCCTCTGGCCAATTTAAACCTATGCCGAGAGCACCCCCCTTTGGCCAATTCAAAATCACGCCGAGGGCTCCCTCTTTGGCCAATAGAAAGCCTCGCGCCGAGATCCCTCCTTCGACCAATGAAACACAGTCAGAGGCCCACCTCTGCACCATCATTTTTAACCTTTCGATCTCCCTACACATATGTCTCAGGAATGTTCAGAGGCCATCACATGTGTCCTGAGAAGATACAGTAATGGGGAAGACCTCCCCTATAGACCCCCCACTTCTGAGCCGGGTTTCAATGCTACCCTATGAACTCAAAGAGCCATGTTGTTATGTGCGTTCTGATGAGTTCCAAGGGCATATTAACCGATGAGATAGATGCAAGCGATGTCCCCAGGCTCGGTGCCCATCTTTGTTCGGTCGTCATCCCGGCGGCCCGTGGATGATGACCTATTCTCTCTTGGCATAATCCAAGTTGAGGGGACATGCTGCCGAAATTTATACGCATCCTACAGGGTAAATGTGATGTCCCCTCTCAGCCCCGCTGGCCCACGGAGTTATGCCCTTGCATGCTCTCCGATGGTCCCTCGAAGGGGGATATAGATGCGACGCCGCACCCACATGGAACGTGTAATGGCGCGCCAGTCCCTATTCGGACTCTGGGTCTATTCTACCCGATCTTTTACGGATCCTACCCTGCCGCTGCATGGGTGGTTTCCTATTCCCACTTGGCATAGTCCGAGATGGCGGGGATATGCCATCGAATTTGTCCCGTACTTAATAACCCCCCTTCCTTTGTTTTGTCTAGTCCATTCAGCATCCTACAAATAAATTAACGCCGTCTCTTTTGAGCTCTATCTTCACCGCTGACTTAACGATATCATCTGTTTCTATGGTTGATGTTATTATCTTGCCCGCCTTCCTGGCTTCGGTATGAACTTTCATTTGGGCACACGAACATATGATTGCCTCTCGAGGCCTCCTATTTTTGGCGTTTAATCAAGGGTTGTCCTTCCTTGGAAGGACGTAATTAACGTCATAGCCTTTATGGTATGACGGACTTCTGGTCCCAACTCGGCCCTCACAATCGACTGATCAAGTCAGATCGAGCGCACAATGAAATTGTCACCCCGGTGACTGGCATGCCAATAAATCAATAAGTAAATAAACAAATAAATAATAAACACAAAATAAATAAAAAAAATAAAAAAATCCGCGTCCACAAGTCTGGCACGCCCGGTGGGACCGAGTCTCCCTTCATCTCTACGCCAAAAATAGGAGGCCCAGCGGGCCCCCCTCAAATTTCTGATTCTGTGCGCTTTCTTCATTTCTAGGAAGCTACAATGACGGCTGGAATCGTGTCTGCATGCTTTGACCAGCAACCGGTCGATGCGCATGTTCAAGAAAGCTACCTGGCGGTACCTCTGTCGTTCGGATCGATGCCGCCTGCTGTCGGGATGCCTAACTACCTGGGCCTCATCTTCACCGACCTGCTCGAGATCGACAACCAGGAGCCGAAAACTGTTGTCGAGACTTCGCCGCAAGCTACCGGCCCCAAGATAGGCCAGATGATGAAGGATGCTCCGGAGGTCGTGCCCTACTTCGTCCATCACGAGGCGAAAAGAAGCGCATCCTCTGCTTCGCCCACCACTTTTGGTGACTTTCCTCCGGTCGTTGGCTGCCCCAACTTCCTGGGAGTTGTGTCCGTGGATATTCTGAGCAAAGAAAGTCCGAAGCCTGTAGAGCTGAAGGATGATAAAGCTGCTTCTTGTCTAGCGAGGATAAGATCAAGAAATCCCTACTCAAGAATCTAGTGACCGTGAGCTGTTATGTTCACCATGCTACCAACCCAATTGAAGCACATGAGAAGGGGCCCACTGGAGGCAACAAAAAGAACTTCAGAAGAGGAAGAGCCTCTGCCACTTCCCATTGTCGACTTTCTGCATCTGGGAAGTCCATGATGATTGGGGGCGTCCGGATCTTCTTCAACGGCCGCAATGCCAGAGCGCTGCCAGATCAGGTCATCCCGGCCATTCCTACCCATAATGCTTTCCAAGTGCTGGCTAGCCGGAGGGCAAACAATGATGATAGCAAGCAAGAGAAGCCAACCTCAAAATTGCCAAGACGCAAGCAAATGTGGGTTCCCAAGAAGACCCGGAGTGTCATGTCAACCCTACAAAATTATAACAGTTTTGCTGATGCCCCCAAGAGAAGGGATAATAAAGTCATGAATGAGGAAGAAGTCATAGTCACAACTCCTCCACTCACTGCCAGGGTCTGTACAAGACATGCTGATATTTCCAAGAACTCAAAGAATCTCAACCAAGTTGCCAAGCTGACACGATTAGCATACATGCCACCCGCCCAAGACTGGACGATGCCTCCTGCTATCTCTTCAGAGTACAGTCAAGAGGGGATGGTTAAGAGGGTATGGGAATACTTCCATGGCCTTGGAAGTCCTGTCATAGGCCGACAAAGGTCACTCCATGCTGTCAAGGCTGAAGGAGAAGAAAAAAATAAGATATCACCTGTTGGGATAGATAAAGAGAAAAAACAAGCTGAGTTCAAGAGTTTTGAAAGTCTTTCACAGAGGGAAGAAATGAAAAGAGTTCTGACAAATGAAGGGCCAACTTTCCCTCACCAGTCCCGAAGGGGAGTTAAAAAGCATGAAAGAAGAATGCAAGTCCTCGCGTGTAATATGACAGGAGTGATGGGCAGGCATGACGCCCTGCTAAACGGGCAAGAAGAACTAGCCAAGGTTACCGAAAGAGAAGATCCTATGACAGGACAAAGCAAAAATGAAGCTGGGTTACTGTAGACCTCTAAGGTCAAACAGGCTACCGATGAAAACAACACTACTCTCAGCACCAAAATAATGGCATCTGAAGAAGAAGGGGTGCCCCTGTCCGGATGCGGCTTTGGTGAAACACTTGAGACCATTACCAATAGAATAGCTATGGACCCTGCCATCCTAATAGCCATGCAAAGATATCAGCGGGAGGTAGAACTGCTGAAGAAGCAACTAAAAGAGAAGGCTGAACACGATGTGGTACCCGAGCAACCGGGGGCATGAACTGACCTATCACTGGGAGGGTTTAACCCCTCGACTGCTCTTTCACAGACTGTTCTGCAAATTGACGGTCAGAGTTGGGTTGTTCCCCAGGATCATTTCTAGTCGCTCCAGCCAGCACAATTGAAGCTTCTTCAAATGCAGCGGTAGGTTCCCTTATCAAAACCTCCACCATCTCATGTTGCAACTCCAGCCACACAAGAAATGCAGCCCACCCACCTCTGTCCTGAATCGGCACTGCCAGTCGTGGTGAATAAATCAATGGTGGAAAAGATGGTTGAAGAGAGGCTAGCCAAAAGGGGTAGTGCTAATTACGCCCCCTTTGACATGTATAAAGTGCCATATCCGGCCTACCATGTTACTAATAGATTGCCGCCTAGCATCAATAAAATTCCTAAGTTTGACAAATTCAATGGGCAGGGCTCCCCGAAGGAGCACATTGCACACTATGTAACAGCCCTGGGTGACTTGGCGACAGATGAGTCATGCCTATTGAAGTTCTTTGGGTGTTCTCTAACGGGACATGCTTTTGAATGGTATGATAGCTTTCCGGCTGGATCTGTCAACAACTGGCCGGATATGCAGCAAAAATTCATAGAAAGATTCCATGTCACACAGGCAAGGGTAACCGTGGCTGAGCTGTTGGCAACCAAGCAAGAAGATAATGAAGCTGCTGCAGAATATGTCAAAAGATGGAAGGATCTCAGTATGAGATGCCGGCACTCTCTACATCTAGAAGATGCAGTACAGATGTGTAAACAAAATCTGAAGAAAGAAGTCCTGGAAAAATTAATTGGAGTAGAAATCCATTCTTTTGACCGATTGATTAATGTTGCAACATAGATTGAAGACTTCTGTGCAAGATATCCATTAGATTCTATCAACTCAAACCATCAGGCTAAACAAATTAATAAGAGGCCGATGATGGAAGCTGTACACGCTATTAGCGTCGCGGCAAAAAGGCAGAAATGGGTGCACCATTCTCCTCTCAATGGGCCTGCTGAATGTCAGGAAATGCCTCCACACCGGAATAAAGAAAAGAAGTCCTATGCCTTCCCAAGAGACGAGACTCGAACATTGTTCGAGTGGGCTGTCAAACATGACAAGGTCATCCTGCCAAAGCCAAAGAGGCCTGATGATGCCAGGAGAAGAGATGATCCGAATTTCTGCCCTTACCACCAGATCCTCGGACATCCTATTGAAGACTGTCAAATATTCAAGGACATCGTGCCAAGGCTTAATAAAAAGGGGTAAGCTACAAATAGGGGAATACAAAGTTGATCCCCCACACCCGCACGAAATGTCAGTGCCAAGGGCGTCAGTCAATATGATATCTATATGTCAACGATTGCTTGAAGAAATGCCAGAGGCTTGTAGCCGGCACACCTATGAAGACAATATTCCTAAGCATGAAAAAGAACAAAGAAATTGGCAAGCCGTGTCAACGGGAAGGAAAATAAAATTGGTACCTCGCTTACCTCCAAAAGCCCAGGTTTACGGAGTTATGGCCCATCCCACTCTGCCAACAATCATTAAAACGCCAATGGACAGCAAGAAGAGACAAACCCCATTGTGGGCACATGAAGGAGTTAGCCCACAGCTACAAGCCATTACACATGAGCCTGGTAACCATGAGCAGCCAAAGAATCAGCCTATGCTGCTCAAAAAGCCTACCCCTCAAATAGGCAGCGAGTCTCGCCAATTAATAGAAAGAGCTGAAGAAAAGGCAGAAAAGCTGAATGTATCAAATAACCCACTGTGGGGGCAGGTGCCAACCATGAAGGGAAAGAGAAATAAGAATACAAATACTGAAAGGAGTAATCTTATCTTCTCCTGCAACACATTGTCAGCATCCTCTGGTAAGGCACAACCCGTTGATGAAAAAGATGAAGAAATTTGCTTTGTGCCGAAGGAAGTAGTTCCAGCCAATGCTTCTGCTTCTCTTCAGTCTATCAGGTCTGGGAGAATGCCAAAGCAACACTCACCAGCTAAGAAGGAGGCTCAGTGCCGTATTCCTCCTCCGCCCAGAGGTATAGAACATAGGGGGTTTGTCCCAAAGAAGCTACCTATGGCCAGCAATGATGGCGAGATGAAATCCATTCTGCACAAATCAGAGGCAGGGGGCAGTAGAACTCCCAGTCCCTTCCTACAAGACCCTACAATAATGGCACTACTCCACCAGAAGCAGCAGGAGATTGAAATGCTACAAGAGCAACTGGATGAAATAAACATAAAGCCACATACGTCACAACTGCTGAGGCATCAATGCGAGGCATCGCAAGACAGTTCTAGCTCATCTGTAGCTTCAGCGCGGTCATCAATGCCCCGAACAACACATGATCATTCAGGGGGCATCCTCCCTCAATCATCCCAACACACACTCCCTTGGGCAAGTCAGGGGGCAACTAAAATGTATCCGACAAAGACATCGATGAGGCCTCATATGCCGCCAACTACCCTACATTCAAGATCAGTGGGTCCAGCCACAAGGGATAAGACCAAAGCAGAGCAAACAATGGATACAAAGATGGCCAAAGAAGAAGTCACTGAGGCTGAGCTGCAAATGACCAAACAAAATGATAATGAGTCCGTCAGGGACTACATAAGCAGATGGAGGAGCCTGCGTGAAAGGTGTAGGCACCCACCAAGTTACAGTGAATTTGTCCAAATCTGTAAAGAGAATATGAAATTAGAGATTCTATGATGGGTCATTGACTTCGAAGTCACGACCTTTGAAAGTCTAAATGACTTCGCAACTGAAGCTGAAGCGGTCATTGCAAGGATTTGCCCATCCTCCACGAGCTTGGGTCAAAACTACAAACCAGCCGATAAGCAGCCGGCACAAGAAGTTTGCATTCCGAGCTTTGAAGCCTTCAAGCGACAGAAGAAGGAAAAAGCAGAGACTGCTTGTATCACTTCTACCAAGCCAGACACACAAGGGTCCTCGTTAAGGGGTAAAATGATGAGGCCCTATTCATTTACAAAAGATATGACCTCAGCTCTCTTTGAGTGGGCCCTAAAATGCGGTAAAGTGGTGCTTCCAGAGCCAAAGAGATCAAGCAACTCCGCAAGAAAAGATAACTCGTGCTTTTGTCCGTATCACCAAGTAGCGGGACATCCTATCGAGGATTGCTACGTGTTCAAGGACATCATCGAAGGCACGATCAAGAAAGGTGAACTACAAATGGGCGAATATAAGGTGGATCCGCCACGCCCTCACCAAATGCCCGTCTTTAGGCAAGCAGTCTCACGTGGCGTCACTGGCCTTGATATCCCCCGCAAACTCGGCTAAAAGCCAGCATTTGAGCATTATCTCACAGCTCGAGTATAGAGGGTTGTGAAATAAAAAAAAGAGAGAGCCTGTTCTGGGGGCAGGCACACACAAAAAAAGAGAGAGCAATGAAAAGAGCATGATGGCCATATCTATTGAGGGAACCGACACTCCCTCTATATCCTAATTTGTACTAGATATAACTACCATTGTGGGGCTTATGTGGTGGAGCGAACTACTCATCCCCTCCCTGAGGATGTGAGTACTCTCCTACATCCCCGCCTTGGTCAATAAGAAAAAGAGAAGGGGGACGAGCCCCGAGGTAACAAGGGAGAACAAAATGTCCGTCCCGTTTATGGAGACTGGGATGATTTTATTATTATTAACATAAAATGGCCCACTGGGATGCATGGCGCATCGCCATCTTCCCATCCTATAGGGATATCTCCCATTTGTCCCACTGGGATTGACCATCTACCCTTGATACGAGTCATGGGTCCCGGCCAACACATCTTCATCAGTTTCCGACATTCAGCCAACAATTACACCAAATATCTCAACACCCGTTGCATTGGCCCAACGAGGCTTTCCACTACTGTTGTCTCAGTCCCCCTGCCCAACTTGGGCTCATACAAACCTGTCCCTTGACACGAGGTACTCCGCCCTTGTCGAGCTCTGAAAATAATCCCACCAGTCTCACCGGACTATCCCCATAAAGCCCTTTTCATTGGCTTGAGACACTCCGTCCTAGCCAAGCTAGTTTATCCCACCCGTCTGGGTCTATAGAACCCTTTTGTCCCACTAGGCCAAGTTAAAAAAAAATATAAAAAAATAAATATAAAAAAAATATAAAAAACATACAAATTAAAAAAAATTAAAAAAAATCAAATAAAAAAAACAAACAAAAAAAAGAGCAAAAGAAAAAATAATAAAATAATAATAATCAATCCAATGAGCTCAACAAACATCATCAAACCAAATAAATCCCGATGAATTCAGTCGACTTATGAGCTCAATAAACCAAACAAACCTAATAAACTCAATAAAAAAAATAAACCTAAGGAACTCAACAAAAAAAAAATCTCTAACAAACCTCAGTAATCTCAACGAAATAAACCTCAATGAACTCAACAAGCCCAAGAGGCCCAATAAAAATGATGAATAAACAAACATCTCAACAAACTCAATGAACTTAATAAACTCAAATAAATAAACCAACAAAAGATTCCTTCACTTGGCATTAGACCTTCTGTCTGAGCAAGGTTTGTCGACCCCGATACCTCCATGGGTCAAAATCCATATTCTATCCCAGCTTGGACCTTACGTCTATGCTAGGTTGGTCAACTTCGACATGACGTCAGGCTGACATCCTTATCTGCACATTCTACCCCTGTTGTAGACCTTCCGTCTGAGCAAAGTTCATTGAATCTGACTTTTCGTCAGATCAACGTCAATACTTAGCCCTGGGTCTGGGCCTCTCGTGCGTTCATCATCTGATCTACCCTTACCTTAAACCTTCTATCAGGGTAAGGGCTCGTTGACCTCGACAAGGGCGTCGAGTCAACACCTTTTCTATATTCTGCCCTTGGCTTAGGCCTCACGTCTCTGCCAAGTTGGTTGACTTCGACAAGACGTCGAGTCAACACCTTTTCTATATTCTGCCCTTGGCTTAGGCCTCATGCCTCTGCCAAGTCCGTTGACTTTGACAAGACGTCGAGTCGACACCTTTTCTATATTCTGCCCTTGGCTTAGGCCTCACGCTTCTGCCAAGTTCGTTGGTTTCGACAGGACGTCGAGTCAACACCCTTTCTATATTCTGCCCTTGGCTTAGGCCTCACGCCTCTGCCAAGTTGGTTGACTTCGACAAGACGTCGAGTCGACACCTTTTCTATATTCTGCCCTTGGCTTAGGCCTCACGCCTCTGCCAAGTTCGTTGACTTCGAAAAGACGTCGAGTCAACACCTTTTCTATATTCTGCCCTTGGCTTAGACCTCATGCCTCTGCCAAGTCCGTTGGCTTCGACAAGACGTCAAGTCGACACCTTTTCTATATTCTGCCCTTGGCTTAGGCCTCATGTCTCTGCCAAGTCCGTTGGCTTCGACAAGACGTCGAGTCGACACCTTTTCTATATTCTGCCCTTGGCTTAGGCCTCACGCCTCTGCCAAGTTCGTTGGTTTCGACAAGACGTGGAGTCAACACCTATCCTATATTCCTCTCTTGGCTTATGGCTTCCCGCCCTTGCCAAGTTCGTTGGCTTCGACAAGACGTCGAGTCGACACCCTTTCTATGTTCTGCCCTTGGCTTAGGCCTCACGCCTCTGCCAAGTTCGTTGGTTTCGACAGGACGTCGAGACAACACCTATCCTGTATTCCTCCCTTGGCTTATGGCCTCACGCCTTTGCTAAGTTGGTTGACTTTGACAAGTCTGTCAAGCCAACAGCCACCTCTGCCCTGGCCCAGACCCTTTGTCTCTTCCAGGTTAGCCATTTTTTTTGGCATGGCATCCATACGACAATGATGTTTTACGTCTGCCCTTGTTCTGGACATACCGTTCAAGCAAGGTTTGTTGACTCTGATGTCCTGTCGGGTCGACATTAATATTTTATCTGCGACACGGGCCTTCCGTCCAGTCAATGAATGAAGAGACCCTTCTACCTCTGGCTCGGACCTTTCGTCCAGTCAGTCAATAAAAAAAAAGAGAAACCCTTCTGCCTCTGGCTCGGACATTTCGTCCAGTCAGTCATCAAGAAACTTTCACCCTTGACCCAGGCCATCAGTCTGGACTGGCGATGAAACCTATCTGGAATAGACCTTACGTCTATCCTCACAAAACCAGCATATTTCTATATGTGCCACCGACGATGAAACCCTCCCGTTGATTGACCGGCGCATTGCCTGTTCAACTATGAAACCTGTCCAGGATAAACCTTACATCTTTTCTGATGAAACTCATGTGTTTCCTTAAGTCCCATTGACGATGAAACCCGTATGTATCCTCATGTCCCACTTGTGATAAAAATGATGAAATTTACCCAGATTAGACCTTACGTCTATCCTGATGAAACTTATGGACTTCTTTACATCAGTATAAATCCAGTAGCAATGATGAAACCTACTGTTCTATCTTGGCGTCATGGCCTTCCGCCTAAGCCAAGATGTACGGCGTCACGACCATACGTCTAAGCCGTTAAATATCCTACCTTGGCGTCATGGCCTTCCGCCTAAGCCAAGATGTACGGCGTCACGACCATACGTCTAAACCGTTAAATATCCTACCTTGGCGTCATGGCCTTCCGCCTAAGCCAAGATGTACGGCGTCACGACCATACTTCTAAGCCGTTAAATATCCTACCTTGGCGTCATGGCCTTCCGCCTAAGCCAAGATGTACGGCGTCACGACCATATGATGCGGGATGGGACCACGGACACGGCAAGCTCGCGATCGTCCCTTGATGAGGGAAGCGTTGGACGTGCACAGTTGAGAAACCGGCAAGAGCTAGGGTGGTCGGCTCGCACTTTCGTGCCCGGATCGGGTCACGGGACGGTCTCGCTCACTCTCTCGCAGCAACGGTGATATGAAATTATAACGAGCTAGGTCCTAAAACATGCTCTCTAGCAGTGGCATAAACAAGCATATATGAAATAAGCGAAATGCCAAGTGTAGGAGCGAATACGATACCTCCACGCGCCCGGCGTGGGGACGACGGACCCGGCCGATCTCGCACTCCCGGAACAATATTACACAATATTACAGAAATGCAAGCCGCTGCCCACTCCACGCAGGGAGGTAAAGGGCTACACAATGGGGTCCGGGAGGACCGAATTCGGGTTGACGGGCGTCTTCTCACGCTGTTTCGGCAACACCCGAACACGTGACGGTGGGGCCCACGTGCTGTCCGGAGGGGCCGTGTGGGACCCGGTGGCTCCGCTGTAGTGGTGGATGCCCGGAGGGTCTCTCCTTGGGATGGCGGCGCGCTGGAACGCCGGCCGGAGGCCCGGCGGCTCCGTTCGGCACCGGTCGGAAAAATCGGCCACGGACCTGCACTTTCTGATTTTCAGCGCGCGCTCGGACGGGAACGGACGCTGCGATCAGATCCGATGTCGGATTGACACGAAATTAGCGCCGTTGGAAAGCTGACTCGAAGTACTTCATTGTAGGGCTAGAGATCTGGCCTGGATCTTCGCTGATCTAGACTTATGAAATTTACAACCTCCTGTTGTACAGTAACTGAACACTCAGATCTACAGAGCTGATCTCTGATAACTGCCGTTGACCGCTAGGAGGACCTTGGATTCAGACTTCGACTTCTTCATGAAAGTTGTAGGATTTTTAGTTGGGAAGATGGAAAAGTTTGTTTGGACACGTTTGGATGTGTCTATGAATTTCTATGATTTGTTTACTGGAAGAAGGTCGAATCTGAGATCTGGCTGGAGGTACTGTAGCTCCGGTAGAACATGAATTTTGAAAAATAGGTAAAAGACTCAACAAAAATTAATAAAAATGGTGGTGGTAGGGAAAAATGGACAGAAGGCCCAGTTAAATTGGGAGGGCAAAAGAAATTCAAAAGGGTGGTAGAAGGGGACGAACTCAAAGGTTCTATCACTGTAGATAGAGACAGATCTGATTTGAGTTTGGGGAATGAACGAAGTGGAAACAATATGAAACGGGGGAATTTGGAGCTGAATGTTTTTGTGGGGAAGGATCTATAAGGTAGGAACCAACCCTCAAAATTTGAAGTCGATCTAAACTCGTGGCTGACTTGAGGAATTTCCGAGCTTCACCTCTGTTCAGCAAGACAGAACACCGAAATTGATCCCGTGGCGGCTCGAAGGCGGCACGAACGGCGGCGGCGGCGGCACCGATGATCACCGGAGGGTGGGGAAAGGAGATACCACTCTAGAATGGAGGCTTGGGAAGGGGAGAACCAGAGGAGAGAGGGCTGAGGGCCCCCTTGCTGGTCCTACTGACAAATTACATAGAAACCCAAACAATCTGTGGGAATGACGCATTGGCTTATAAAGCCGTACAATTGCGCATATACTTTCCCATGGATATACAAATAAACTAAAGGACATAAATGCAATATGAGAAGTACTAGCTTGGCGTCGATTCCCATCAACTCTCCCCGGGTGGGAGGAACTCGACCCCGTCGAGTAGGGGTACGGGTGCTCGGGTACTCCGGCGGATACGTCACCGTGCCATGTCGCGCTGGTATGCTCCACTCCAAGTGATCGTCACCTGCTCATTCCATATATACTCGATATGCGAACTGCTATGGGCTAAAGGTGGTCACTCCGAAGGGGCACTCTCAAAAAGGAAGGAAGCAGCTCGAAGACTCACTAGGAATCACCGCTGAGTCCCTATAGGTGACTGATCCGGGTATAGAAGTAGAACCGATCCCATACTCATCAAGTGAGTCCAATCACCTCTTACTCATAAGAGAACGACAACGAGCTTGCACAAGACACATGTAGACTCACCATGCACTAACACACGTATGCAAACCACACAAACAATCGACTCAAAACACACCACACAAAATAAACCACACAAGGAAAACACACCGACTCATATATGACCCTAGACACACCTAATGTTAGTCCGACCCGTACATAGGTGACGGCGGACCAGGACACCCGAATGTGTGCCATGCATGCATGTTATGTAACCGGAGATGGGTGGTATGGGGAACACCTATACGTCGGGTGTGGTTATGCGTGGATGGTCTTTTGAATGTGGGCGACTCGGGTGGTTTAGAAGGGCCGAGTGTTGGTGGGTCGGGGTTGGTGGATGTAGATGGCCCATCCCGAGGGGAAGGGGCATAAAAGTGGGCTTCCTTGAAGAAGGGGAGTACGGGTGGTAACTCGGGAAGCCTAATAGTGAAGGGGTCAAAAGGGTCAAAGAAGGTATGACCCCTTGTGGTGGGTTCCCACAAGTCACGGTCCCACGTGTAGAAGGTTTGAAGATATGGGTTGTCATCTTCTTGAATTGTAACGGGTGGGACGGGGATCGTAGGCAAGAAGTATGATTCCTCCCTCGAACAAAAGGGTATGAATTCGGGCTCGTCCGGTAAGGGGAGGAGTAAGAGGACCTCCGTGGTGACACAACCCACGGTGCACTCGGAGGTAATGGACCCGAAGGCCGGATGGGTGAAGCTAAGACTAGCGGGTTGGTCAAAGCCTCGGGCCAAAAGATGCGTCAACTCCCATTGTGAATCTAATCCCATGATAAGATCGTCCAATGTATCAACATGGTGACGAGATCGAATTGTTGTGTGGTAGGAGTTGATGGACACCAAAGGTAGGGTAGGGTCCATAGACGGGTAAGGGAGTGGGACCAAGCCATCCTTGAGCCAACTAAGAAGCGGCTCGGCTATGTATAATGTACCCGTTAGAAATACGGGTGGCTCGGGATGAGGTGGCTCCAAGCGCGAATCCGAAGGTGGAGTGGGCCGCTGGGGCTGGGTGGCTGGACATACGGGGTCCCTAAGGGTGATCTTACCGGGTAGGTATGGTGGGCATAAGGTGCAAGTCCTCTTGTCCCAGTCAAGATTGGCCCTTCTCTCTCCTAACCACTTTTGCCCTAAAATGATGCATGAACCAGCAAGTGTGCCGATCCTGCACCATGCACCATCGGTGTAGAGAACAGATCCGATCCTCTTATAGAACTCAACAAAAGCAAAATCACCATCGTGGACAATCTCGCCTGTCTTGGAGAGAGACTCCACGATGTCAAGAGAAACCCAATTATCCGACTCCCTATCGGTGAAATGGAGTTCCGTTGTGGACCCGTTGGGTAGAGCGGCTTTCATAATGAGAGGGGCAAAACCAAAGGCTCGGTCCATGAGGACATTCATTTTGGCCACAAAAGTTGACCACTCGGACATATGGTCTTGGGGATCGGCCATGGGTAGTGGACATGGACATGCATACACACGGTGACAAGACACTAGACCGACTATGCAAGTTTGGAATGCATGCACACTAAGGACCCTAGACGTAAACCAAGACTCGGTACGTGGCGGAGATAACCGATCCGAAGATCACTCGCACAAGTGTGCGGCCTTCCCGATAGGCATGGCCTAACGTTCGGACAACACCTTTTGATATACCGAGTAAAGTGATGCAAATGCGAAAAGACTCTTTTTTGTTTGTTTTAAAACAATGATGACCCTAAACATGACTTAGACCGACTAATGATTAGACGTAAATGACACTCTTTTTTTTGACACCCTAGACTCAACCTCGCTCTGATACCAAATTGATGCGGGACGGGACCACGGACACGGCAAGCTCGCGATCGTCCCTTGATGAGGGAAGCGTTGGACGTGCACAGTTGAGAAACCGGCAAGAGCTAGGGTGGTCGGCTCGCACTTTCGTGCCCGGATCGGGTCACGGGACGGTCTCGCTCACTCTCTCGCAGCAACGGTGATATGAAATTATAACGAGCTAGGTCTTAAAACATGCTCTCAAGCAGTGGCATAAACAAGCATATATGAAATAAGCGAAATGCCAAGTGTAGGAGCGAATACGATACCTCCACGCGCCCGGCGTGGGGACGACGGACCCGGCCGATCTCGCACTCCCGGAACAATATTACACAATATTACAGAAATGCAAGCCGCTGCCCACTCCACGCAGGGAGGTAAAGGGCTACACAATGGGGTCCGGGAGGACCGAATTCGGGTTGACGGGCGACTTCTCGCGCTGTTTCGGCAACACCCGAACACGTGACGGTGAGGCCCACGTGCTGTCCGGAGGGGCCGTGTGGGACCCGGTGGCACCGCTGTAGTGGTGGATGCCCGGAGGGTCTCTCCTTGGGATGGCGGCGCGCTGGAACGCCGGCCGGAGGCCCGGCGGCTCCGTTCGGCACCGGTCGGAAAAACCGGCCACGGACCTGCACTTTCTGATTTTCAGCGCGCGCTCGGACGGGAACGGAAGCTGCGATCAGATCCGATGTCGGATTGACACGAAATTAGCGCCGTTGGAAAGCTGACTCGAAGTACTTCAATGTAGGGCTAGAGATCTAGCCTGGATCTTCGCTGATCTGGACTTATGAAATTTACAACCTCCTGTTGTACAGTAACTGAACACTCAGATCTACAGAGCTGATATCTGATAACTGCCGTTGACCGCTAGGAGGACCTTGGATTCAGACTTCGACGTCTTCATGAAAGTTGTAGGATTTTGAGTTGGGAAGATGACAAAGTTAGATTGGACACGTTTGGATGTGTCTATGAATTTCTATGATTTGTTTAATGGAAGAAGGTCGAATCTGAGATCTGGCTAGAGGTACTGTAGCTCCGGTAGAACATGAATTTTGAAAAATAGGTAAAAGACTCAACAAAAATTAATAAAAATGATGGTGGTAGGGAAAAATGGACAGAAGCCCCAGTTAAATTGGGAGGGCAAAAGAAATTCAAAAGGGTGGTAGAAGGGGACGAACTCAAAGGTTCTGTCACTATAGACAAAGACAGATCTGATTTGAGTTTGGGGAATGAACGAAGTGGAAACAATATGAAACGGGGGAATTTGGAGTTGAATGTTTTTGTGGGAAGGATCTATAAGGTAGGAACCAACCCTTAAAATTTGAAGTCGATCTGAACTCGTGGCTGACTTGAGGAATTTCCGAGCTTCACCTCTATCCAGCAAGATAGAACACCGAAATTGATCCCGTGGCGGCTCGAAGGCGGCACGAACGGCGGCGGCGGCGGCACCGATGATCACCGGAGGGTGGGGAAAGGAGATACCACTCTAGAATGGAGGCTTGGGAAGGGGAGAACCAGAGGAGAGAGGGCTGGGGGCGCAACTAGCTCTTGCTCATTCAACAAAATTCTGATTTTCATTGATTTTCACATAAAAATACAATCTTTTATATGATTCCAACCAAATCAATTGTCCACCCTTAGATCTAGGGATGGGGATTGAAGGGCTGGGATTGCATGCCACAAACACAAAAAAAAATATTAAAAAATGAAGGGGGGGGGGGGCGGCCTATTGACTATGGGTAGGTTTTGAATGGAAGGTTGAATGGAAGGTTGAATGGTTGGTGGCCTACCTTGGAAAAATATGACCACTTGTCTCCCATGTGGTCAATTGGCATTCCAACCTTCTAGATGGCCACCTAGGATGGTTGACCAGCCCCACATGGATGACATGGACCAATGTGAGAGGGCTGAGGGCCCCCTTGCTGGTCCTACTGACAAATTACATAGAAACCCAAACAATCCGTGGGAATGACGCATTGGCTTATAAAGCCGTACAATTGCGCATATACTTTCCCATGGATATACAAATAAACTAAAGGACATAAATGTAATATGAGAAGTACTAGCTTGGCGTCGATTCCCATCACCATACGTCTAAGCCGTTTAAAAATCCTACCTTGGCGTCATGGCCTTCCGCCTAAGCCAAGCTGTATAGCGTCATGGCAATTTGCCTAAGCCGTTAAATATCCTACCTTGGCATCATGGCCTTTCGCCTAGGCCAAGCTGTACGGCGTCACGACCATACGTCTAAGCCGTTAAATATCCTACCTTGACGTCATGGCCTTCCGCCTAAGCCAAGATGTACGGCGTCACGACCATACGTCTAAGCCGTTAAATATCCTACCTTGGCGTCATGGCCTTCCGCCTAAGCCAAGATGTACGGCGTCACGACCATACGTCTAAGCCGTTAAATATCCTACCTTGGCGTCATGGCCTTCCGCCTAAGCCAAGATGTACGGTGTCACGACCATACGTCTAAGCCGTTTAAATATCCTACCTTGGCGTCATGGCCTTCCGCCTAAGCCAAGATGTACGGCGTCACGACCATACGTCTAAGCCGTTAAATATCCTACCTTGGCGTCATGGCCTTCCGCCTAAGCCAAGATGTACGGCGTCACGACCATACGTCTAAGCCGTTTAAATATCCTACCTTGGCGTCATGGCCTTCCGCCTAAGCCAAGCTGTATAGCGTCATGGCAATTTGCCTAAGCCGTTTAAAAATTCTGCCTAGGTGTCACGACCATATGTCTAAGCCAAGCCACCCAACATCATAACCTTCAGGCTAAGACAACAAATATCCTACCATTGGCTTGGAATTGTTATCCTAACCAATGAACAAAAAGGCCCCTTGGTTCCACGCCAGCCCTTGGTCCCTCCAGGGATTCGTCACAACATGTGACAACTTCTCCCTGTCACCATGGCATCGGTCGTCCACTTACAAGAAAGTCGACCTAAGGATGTATTCACTGAGTTCTAAAGATAAAAAAAAAGAGAAAAGAGAAAAAAGAAGAAGAAGATGACAAAAGAAAAAAAAAGAGATAAAAAAAAAGAGCAAAAAGAGAAAAGAAGAATAGAAAAAAAAAGAGAAAAAAAAAGAAGAAAGGAGATAAAAAAAAGAAGAAGAAAAGGGGAGATGAGAAAACAAGAAAAAAGAAGAAGAAGAGAAAGAAACACAAAAGAGAAAGAAACACAAAAAAGAAAAGAAAGAAAACACAACACAAAAAAAGATAAAAAAATAAACAAAACAAACAAAATAAAAAAAACAATAACAAAATAATAAAAGAGAAAAAAAATAATAATAACATGGTTTGCTTGCTTGCATGTTTTGCGTGTGTGTCTGCCTGAAGTATAGTATTAATACACCTTCCTTCAAATTTCGATGACCGCATTCCCTTGCTAAAATAACGCCATCCAGATTCTACGACTGTGTGCGCCACGTCACATACTAAGAAATGAAAAGCCAATTCCCGGTGAGTGCATGCGGCTAGGGGAAAGAGTCGTGGTTACGTTGCGTGCGCAATTCGCAGAATACACCATAGACAAAACTCCCACACTTCACACACGGTATGAGCTATGGTCCTTAGTCATAGGGACATCTTAAATTCTTCTTAACACTTCTTGGATGCTTAAATCTCTACACTCGCGTAAAGGGTGACCGTGAGGGAAAAGCCACCTACCCACCCAAAAAAAAAAAGATAAAAAAAGAGAAAGAAGGAAACGAAAGAAGAAGAAAAAAATATATGAACAAAAGGACTAATCCTAGTAGCCGGGAATCCCCATTGAGACATATGAGGAGACTCGCATCGAACGGTGAAATCCATTATACCACTATGAACAAAAGGACTAATCCTAGTAGCCGGGAATCCCCATTGAGACACATGAGGAGACTCGCGTCGAACGGTGAAATGCATCATAATACTCTGAATAATATTAGGATGAATCCAAGTAGCCGGGAATCCCCATTGAGACACATGAGGAGACTCGCGCCGAACGGTGAAATCCATTATGTCACTGTGAATAATACTAGGACGAATCCTAGTAACTGGGAATCCCCATTGAGACATATGAGGAGACTCGCGCCGAACGGTGAAATCCATTATGCCACTATGAACAAAAGGACTAATCCTAGTAGCCGGAAATCCCCATTGAGACACATGAGGAGACTCGTGCCGAATGGTGAAGTCTTTATAAAAAAAAAACACTGCCAATAAAGGGACGAATCTTAGTAGCCGGGAATCCCCATTGAGACACATGAGGAAACTCGCGTCGAACAGTGAAATCTCAAATTAAGAATAAACAAGGGGGGTGTGCAAAACTACCAAAAATTGAGATCCCTGAATGTGTGCATAGGTGATAAACCAATCCTCTAGTGTTACTTAGAGCGTCTACAGGTCCCTATGACTAGGGTTCACTACCTATATGATTACACTTTCACGCTATGGAGGAATAGTCATGGTGTGGATTGTGATTTATGCTATGCATGCGTTCTACGCGGCATCCCCTTTACGTATGCACATCTCCCTTAGTTGTGCTTCGTGAGCTGCACTCCATCCATGAATCATGGATGCCATCCTTATCCTATCCCTAAAACAAGGGAGCTATCCTATATACATCTAGATATGCGTGTGAATCAATAAGTGCATGCATGTTCGCATGAATGAAGAATAAAAAGACGCGTTCTCAGATGGGGGTTGCACCCGCAGGTCCCGCTCACTTATCCCTCATTCGCGCCACCTACGGGTGGGGGGCATTTGTTGATGCCTAAAATAATAATAATAATAATAATAGCAGCGATGAAACAATAATAATAACCCTAAAATACCTTTATTTCTGACAAAATGTCTTATTTCTGTTATCTTGTTTTCAGGAATAGAAGAAGAAAAGAAGAAAAGAAGAGACGGCCGGCTCTAATAGAGAACCACTGAAACGAGACACAAGATCTCGGAAGATACTCGGGGCCATCCCCGAACGAGCAAGAAAGAAGCCCAGCCGACAAGATATGTCAACCGATGAGTCAGCCCTCGTCAGTGCTGATGCAATCAAAGGAATTAACAAGGCCAAAGAAAGGAATGGGCCTGTTAATGTGCTATTAAGGATGGGCTTGATGCCCCTCGCGCCGAGAACCTCCCCATGGCAGCGGGCGCGCCGGGAAGCTCCTCCAAGGGAGTGCGCCGGGAAGCTCCTCCAAGGGAGCGCGCCGAGAAGCCCCTCCAAAGGAGGCGCGCCGGGAAGCCCTTCGAATGGGCGCGCTGGGAACTAATGATGTAGGCACGCCGAGTGCCATTGATGTGAACAGGGTCTATATAAACCCACTCCTTCGATGAAACGAAGGGGGGCGAACAGAAGAGGAGAGAAATCAGAAAAAAAAGAAAGACAGAAAAGGGAGATATCCAGAGGATAGCCAGAAACCAAAGGAAGAAGAGAGAGCCTCCGCTAAAAGAAAAGAGAAGAAGCCTGGGAGAAGAAGCAGAAGAAGGAGAATACCCCAGGTGGGCTGCTCGGGGGAGGGAGAGGAGTCAATGCTCCACCCTCCCCCCCCCATGTTTGCTGTCTTCTTGAACTGCCTCCGTATGTAATAGTCTGTGTCTTCGTGCTTGTTTATTCATATGATGTCGAGGGTGCTCTCCTTGCTTCCCCCTGTTCCCCCTTCTTCTGTCCGTCGGCTTTAGCCTTGCAGTTGATGTAAGCAATGATTATGAGATGAAACGAAATGGGCAATTGAAGCCTTTCCCTTTGTCCCTCCATGTATATATATCTGTCTTTTATTCGAAATGTCTGATAGTTTATACGTTCCCGATTTCAGAGTCTCTCTACAAATCTGTTCTTCAGAGGAGCGTAGATAGGACCCCTACCCCTATCCAATGGGCTACTGGGTTCTGTCTTCTTCTCCCCTCCTGTCCCGATGGCAAATTCATCGTATATGTATGAGTTTCTCTCAAGACCCTCAATGCCCCTCGTGCTGTTCAGGAACCAGAGACATCAATCTCTTGGCTTCCCTGAACTGCTGGCTGCACGAGGATACATTACTCTATAGACGAACGCACCCCATGAGGTTCTAGCAAGCGGATCTCGATCTCTCAACCCTCCATTCTAACTCTTGAATGATTAGGGTCTAGAGTCTCGATGCTGAGGGTTCCTCCGTTGCTGATTTTAGATGCCATTAGGGCTCGTCCAGGGGATCAGAGACAGTCATCTCTTGATTCCCCCCAGACGGCCTGCATCAAACAGATAAAGCTCTCCACAGGATCTGGGCGATGGTCTCAATTCCCCCTGTTGATTCCACCTTCTAATTCCCTTGGCATCCTTCTAGTAGAAGCATCCATGAAACCCCATCCTGTACTCCAAATCCGGTCTCAATCCGAGCTAGAATATGAGAAAATTCCCAAAACAGAGTGCCGTAATCAAGCCCTGAAATCCTTAACCTTTTTACCTTCTCGGCGTGATAATTTCCCTGCCGAGAACTACGCTGCCGAGAGGCCTCCCTCTTCAGCAAACCGACAAAAAATCTCTTTAGGCCACTTCCACGTGAACCCCCCCCAGCTCTTAGCTTCCTGGCACCACCTTCCCGGCGCGGTAATGGGCGCGCCGGGAAGCCCCTGGCCGAGACCTCCCCGCCTTGCCTTTGGCCTCTCGGCGCCAGCCTCCCGGCGTGGTGAGGAGCGCGCCGAGAGGCTCCACGCCGGGAGCCTACCTCCTTCCTTCTTTTGCATTTGGAGCCACGCCGAGACCCCCCCTCTGGCCAATTTAAACCTATGCCGAGAGCACCCCCCTTTGGCCAATTCAAAATCACGTCGAGGGCTCCCTCTTTGGCCAATAGAAAGCCTCGCGCCGAGATCCCTCCTTCGGCCAATGAAACACAGTCAGAGGCCCACCTCTGCACCATCATTTTTAATCTTTCGATCTCCCTACACATATGTCTCAGGAATGTTCAGAGGCCATCACATGTGTCCTGAGAAGATACAGTAACGGGGAAGACCTCCCCTATAGACCCCCCACTTCTGAGCCGGGTTTCAATGCTACCCTATGAACTCAAAGAGCCATGTTGTTATGTGCGTTCTGATGAGTTCCAAGGGGATATTAACCGATGAGATAGATGCAAGCAATGTCCCCAGGCTCGGTGCCCATCTTCGTTCGGTCGTCATCCCGGCGGCCCGTGGATGATGACCTATTCTCTCTTGGCATAATCCAAGTTGAGGGGACATGCTGTCGAAATTTATACGCATCCTACAGGGTAAATGTGATGTCCCCTCTCAGCCCCGCCGGCCCACGGAGTTATGCCCTTGCATGCTCTCCGATGGTCCCTCGAAGGGGGATATAGATGCGACGCCGCACCCACATGGTTCAGACTCCGGGTCTATTCTACCCGATCTTTTACGGATCCTACCCTGCCGCTGCATGGGTGGTTTCCTATTCCCACTTGGCATAGTCCGAGATGGCGGGGATATGCCGTTGAATTTGTCCCGTACTTAATAACCCCCCTTCCTTTGTTTTGTCTAGTCCATTCAGCATCCTGCAAATAAATTAACGCCGTCTCTTTTGAGCTCTATCTTCACCGCTGACTTAACGATATCATCTGTTTCTATGGTTGATGTTATTATCTTGCCCGCCTTCCTGGCTTCGGTATGAAGTTTCATTTGCGCACACGAACATATGATTGCCTCTCGAGGCCTCCTATTTTTGACGTTTAATCAAGGGTTGTCCTTCCTTGGAAGGACGTAATTAACGTCATAGCCTTTATGGTATGACGGACTTCTGGTCCCGACTCGGCCCTCACAATCGACTGATCAAGTCAGATCGAGCGCACAATGAAATTGTCACCCTGGTGACTGGCACGTCAATAAATCAATAAGTAAATAAACAAATAAATAATAAACACAAAATAAATAAAACAAATAAAAAAATCCGCGTCCACAAGTCTGGCACGCCCGGTGGGACCGAGTCTCCCTTCATCTCTACGCCAAAAATAGGAGGCCCAGCGGGCCCCCCTCAAATTTCTGATTCTGTGCGCTTTCTTTATTTCCAGGAAGCTACAATGACGGCTGGAATCGTGTCTATATGCTTTGACCAGCAACCGGTCGATGCGCATGTTCAAGAAAGCTACCTGGCGGTACCTCTGTCGTTCGGATCGATGCCGCCTGCTGTCGGGATGCCTAACTGCATGGGCCTCATCTTCACCGACCTGCTCGAGATCGACAACCAGGAGCCGAAAACTGTTGTCGAGACTTCGCCGCAAGCTACCGGCCCCAAGATAGGCCAGATGATGAAGGTTGCTCCGGAGGTCGTGCCCTACTTCGTCCATCACGAGGCGAAAAGAAGCGCATCCTCTGCTTCGCCCACCACTTTTGGTGACTTTCCTCCGGTCGTTGGCTGCCCCAACTTCCTGGGAGTTGTGTCCGTGGATATTCTGAGCAAAGAAAGTCCGAAGCCTGTAGAGCTGAAGGATGATAAAGCTGCTTCTTGTCATAGCGAGGATAAGATCAAGAAATCCCTACTCAAGAATCTAGTGACCGTGAGCTGTTATGTTCACCATGCTACCAACCTGATTGAAGCACATGAGAAGGGGCCCACTGGAGGCAACAAAAAGAACTTCAGAAGAGGAAGAGCCTCTGCCGCTTCCCATTGTCGACTTTCTGCATCAGGGAAGTCCATGATGATTGGGGGCGTCCGAATCTTCTTCAACGGCCGCAATGCCAGAGCGCTGCCAGATCAGGTCATCCCGGCCATTCCTACCCATAATGCTTTCCAAGTGCTGGCTAGCCGGAGGGCAAACAATGATGATAGCAAGCAAGAGAAGCCAACCTCAAAATTGCCAAGACGCAAGCAAATGTGGGTTCCCAAGAAGACTCGGAGTGTCATGTCAACCCTACAAAATTATAACAGTTTTGCTGATGCCCCCAAGAGAAGGGATAATAAAGTCATGAATGAGGAAGAAGTCATAGTCACAACTCCTCCACTCACTGCCAGGGTCTGTACAAGACAGGCTGATATTTCCAAGAACTCAAAGAATCTCAACCAAGTTGCCAAGCTGACACGATTAGCATACATGCCACCCGCCCAAGACTGGACGATGCCTCCTGCTATCTCTTCAGAGTACAGTCAAGAGGGGATGGTTAAGAGGGTATGGGAATACTTCCATGGCCTTGGAAGTCCTTTCATAGGCCGACAAAGGTCACTCCATGCTGTCAAGGCTGAAGGAGAAGAAAAAAATAAGATATCACCTGTTGGGATAGATAAAGAGAAAAAACAAGCTGAGTTCAGGAGTTTTGAAAGTCTTTCACAGAGGGAAGAAATGAAAAGAGTTCTGACAAATGAAGGGCCAACTTTCCCTCGCCAGTCCCGAAGGGGAGTTAAAAATCATGAAAGAAGAATGCAAGTCCTCGCGTGTAATATGACAGGAGTGATGGGCAGGCATGACGCCCTGCTAAACGGGAAAGAAGAACTAGCCAAGGTTACCGAAAGAGAAGATCCTGTGACAGGACAGAGCAAAAATGAAGCTGGGTTACTGCAGACCTCTAAGGTCAAACAGGCTACCGATGAAAACAACACTACTCTCAGCACCAAAATAATGGCATCTGAAGAAGAAGGGGTGCCCCTGTCCGGATGCGGCTTTGGTGAAACACTTGAGACCATTACCAATAGAATAGCTATGGACCCTGCCATCCTAATAGCCATGCAAAGATATCAGCGGGAGGTAGAACTGCTGAAGAAGCAACTAAAAGAGAAGGCTGAACATGATGTGGTACCCGAGCAACCGGGGGCACGAACTGACCTATCACTGGGAGGGTTTAACCCCTCGACTGCTCTTTCACAGACTGTTCTGCAAATTGACGGTCAGAGTTGGGTTGTTCCCCAGGATCATTTCCAGTCGCTCCAGCCAGCACAATTGAAGCTTCTTCAAATGCAGCGGAAGGTTCCCTTGTCAAAACCTCCACCATCTCATGTTGCAACTCCAGCCACGCAAGAAATGCAGCCCACCCACCTCTGTCCTGAATCGGCACTGCCAGTCGTGGTGAATAAATCAATGGTGGAAAAGATGGTTGAAGAGAGGCTAGCCAAAAGGGGTAGTGCTAATTACGCCCCCTTTGACATGTATAAAGTGCCATATCCGGCCTACCATGTTACTAAGAGATTGCCGCCTAGCATCAATAAAATTCCTAAGTTTGACAAATTCAATGGGCAGGGCTCCCCGAAGGAGCACATTGCACACTTTGTAACAGCCCTGGGTGACTTGGCGACAGATGAGTCATGCCTATTGAAGTTCTTTGGGTGTTCTCTAACGGGACATGCTTTTGAATGGTATGATAGCTTGCCGGCTGGATCTGTCAACAACTGGCCGGATATGCAGCGAAAATTCATAGAAAGATTCCATGTCACACAGGCAAGGGTAACCGTGGCTGAGCTGTTGGCAACCAAGCAAGAAGATAATGAAGCTGCTGCAGAATATGTCAAAAGATGGAGGGATCTCAGTATGAGATGCCGGCACTCTCTACATCTAGAAGATGCAGTACAGATGTGTAAACAAAATCTGAAGAAAGAAGTCCTGGAAAAATTAATTGGAGTAGAAATCCATTCTTTTGACCGATTGATTAATGTTGCAACAGAGATTGAAGACTTCTGTGCAAGATATCCATTAGATTCTATCAACTCAAACCATCAGGCTAAACAAATTAATAAGAGGCCGATGTTGGAAGCTGTACACGCTATTAGCGTCGCGGCAAAAAGGCAGAAATGGGTGCACCATTCTCCTCTCAATGGGCCTGCTGAATGTCAGGAAATGCCTCCACACCGGAATAAAGAAAAGAAGTCCTATGCCTTCCCAAGAGACGAGACTCGAACATTATTCGAGTGGGCTGTCAAACATGACAAGGTCATCCTGCCAAAGCCAAAGAGGCCTGATGATGGCAGGAGAAGAGATGATCCGAATTTCGGCCCTTACCACCAGATCCTCGGACATCCTATTGAAGACTGTCAAATATTCAAGGACATCGTCCAAGGCTTAATAAAAAGGGGAAGCTACAAATAGGGGAATACAAAGTTGATCCCCCACACCCGCACGAAATGTCAGTGCCAAGGGCATCAGTCAATATGATATCTATATGTCAACGATTGCTTGAAGAAATGCCAGAGGCTTGTGGCCGGCACACCTATGAAGACAATATTCCTAAGCATGAAAAAGAACAAAGAAATTGGCAAGCTGTGTCAACGGGAAGGAAAATAAAATTGGTACCTCGCTTACCTCCAAAAGCCCAGGTTTACGGAGTTATGGCCCATCCCACTCTGCCAACAATCATTAAAAGGCCAATGGACAGCAAGAAGAGACAAACCCCATTGTGGGCACATGAAGGAGTTAGCCCACAGCTACAAGCCATTACACATGAGCCTGGTAACCATGAGCAGCCAAAGAATCAGCCTATGCTGCACAAAAAGCCTACCCCTCAAATAGGCAGCGAGTCTCGCCAATTAACAGAAAGAGCTGAAGAAAAGGCAGAAAAGCTGAATGTATCAAATAACCCACTGTGGGGGCAGGTGCCAACCATGAAGGGAAAGAGAAATAAGAATACAAATACTGAAAGGAGGAATCTTATCTTCTCCTGCAACATATTGTCAGCATCCTCTGGTAAGGCACAACCCGTTGATGAAAAAGATGAAGAAATTTGCTTTGTGCCGAAGGAAGTAGTTCCAGCCAATGCTTCTGCTTCTCTTCAGTCTATCAGGTCTGGGAGAATGCCAAAGCAACACTCACCAGCTAATAAGGAGGCTCAGTGCCATATTCCTCCTCCGCCCAGAGGTATAGAACAGAGGGGGTTTGTCCCAAAGAAGCAACCTATGGCCAGCAATGATGGCGAGATGAAATCCATTCTGCACAAATCAGAGGCAGGGGGCAGTAGAACTCCTAGTCCCTTCCTACAAGACCCTACAATAATGGCAGTACTCCACCAGAAGCAGCAGGAGATTGAAATGCTACAAGGGCAACAGGATGAAATAAACATAAAGCCACATACGTCACAACTGCCGAGGCATCAATGCGAGGCATCGCAAGACAATTCTAGCTCATCTAAAGCTTCAGCGCAGTCATCAATGCCCCGAACAACACATGATCATTCAGGGGGCATCCTCCCTCAATCATCCAAACACACACTCCCTTGGGCAAGTCAGGGGGCAACTAAAATGTATCCGATAAAGACATCGATGAGGCCTTATATGCCGCCAACTACCCTACATTCAAGATCAGTGGGTCCAGCCACAAGGGATAAGACCAAAGCAGAGCAAACAATGGATACAAAGATGGCCAAAGAAGAAGTCACTGAGGCTGAGCTGCAAATGACCAAACAAAATGATAATGAGTCCGCCAGGGACTACATAAGCAGATGGAGGAGCCTGCGTGAAAGGTGTAGGCACCCACCAAGTTACAGTGAATCTGTCCAAATCTGTAAAGAGAATATGAAATTAGAGATTCTACGATGGGTCATTGACTTCGAAGTCACGACCTTTGAAAGTCTAAATGACTTCGCAACTGAAGCTGAAGCGGTCATTGCAAGGATTTGCCCATCCTCCACGAGCTTGGGTCAAAACTACAAACCAGCCGATAAGCAGCCGGCACAAGAAGTTTGCATTCCGAGCTTTGAAGCCTTCGAGCGACAGAAGAAGGAAAAAGCAGAGACTGCTTGTATCACTTCTACCAAGCCAGACACACAAGGGTCCTCGTTAAGGGGTAAAATGATGAGGCCCTATTCATTTACAAAAGATATGACCTCAGCTCTCTTTGAGTGGGCCCTAAAATGCGGTAAAGTGGTGCTTCCAGAGCCAAAGAGATCAAGCAACTCCGCAAGAAAAGATAACTCGTGCTTTTTTCCGTATCACCAAGTAGCGGGACATCCTATCGAGGATTGCTACGTGTTCAAGGACATCATCGAAGGCACGATCAAGAAAGGTGAACTGCAAATGGGCGAATATAAGGTGGATCCGCCACGCCCTCACCAAATGCCCGTCTTTAGGGAAGCAGTCTCACGTGGCATCACTGGCCTTGATATCCCCCGCAAACTCGGCTAAAAGCCAGCATTTGAGCATTATCTCACAGCTCGAGTATAGAGGGTTGTGAAATAAAAAAAAAGAGAGAGCCTGTTCTGGGGGCAAGCACACACAAAAAAAGAGAGAGCAATGAAAAGAGCATGATGGCCTTATCTATTGAGGGAACCGACACTCCCTCTATGTCCTAATTTGTACTAGATATAACTACCATTGTGGGGCTTATGTGGTGGAGCGAACTACTCATCCCCTCCCTGAGGAGGTGAGCGCTCTCCTACATCCCCGCCTTGGTCAATAAAAAAAAGAGAAGGGGGACGAGCCCCGAGGTAACAAGGGAGAACAAAATGTCCGTCCCGTTTATGGAGACTGGGATGATTTTATTATTATTAACATAAAATGGCCCACTGGGATGCATGGCGCATCGCCATCTTCCCATCCTATAGGGATATCTCCCATTTGTCCCACCGGGATTGACCATCTACCCTTGATACGGGTCCTGGGTCCCGGCCAACACATCTTCATCAGTTTCCGACATTCAGCCAACAATTACACCAAATATCTCAACACCCTCTGCATTGGCCCAACGGGGCTTTCCACTACTGTTGTCTCAGTCCCCCTGCCCAACTTGGGCTCATACAAACCTGTCCCTTGACAGGAGGTACTTCGCCGTTGTCGAGCTCTAAAAATAATCCCACCAGTCTCACCGGACTATCCCCATAAAGCCTTTTTCATTGGCTTGAGACACTCCGTCCTAGCCAAGCTAGTTTATCCCACCCGTCTGGGTCTATAAAACCCTTTTGTCCCACTGGGCCAAGTTAAAAAAAAATAAAAATAAATAAATATATAAAAATATATAAAAAACATACAAATTAAAAAAAATTAAAAAAAATCAAATAATAAAAAAAACAAACAAAAAAAAGAGCAAACGAAAAAATAATAAAATAATAAAATAATAATAATCAATCCAATGAGCTCAACAAACATCATCAAACCAAATAAATCCCGATGAATTCAGTCGACTTATGAGCTCAATAAACCAAACAAACCTAATAAACTCAATAAAAAAAATAAACCTAAGGAACTCAACAAAAAAAAAATCTCTAACAAACCTCAGTAATCTCAACGAAATAAACCTCAATGAACTCAACAAGCCCAAGAGGCCCAATAAAAATGATGAATAAACAAACATCTCAACAAACTCAATGAACTTAATAAACTCAAATAAATAAACCAACAAAAGATTCCTTCACTTGGCATTAGACCTTCTGTCTGAGCAAGGTTTGTCGACCCCGATACCTCCATGGGTCAAAATCCATATTCTATCCCAGCTTGGACCTTACGTCTATGCTAGGTTGGTCAACTTCGACATGACGTCAAGCTGACATCCTTATCTGCACATTCTACCCCTGTTGTAGACCTTCCGCCTAAGCCAAGATGTACGGCGTCACGACCATACGACTAAGCCATTAAATATCCTACCTTGGCATCATGGCCTTCCACCTAAGCCAAGATGTACGGCGTCACGACCATACGTCTAAGCCGTTAAATATCCTACCTTGGCGTCATGGCCTTCCGCCTAAGCCAAGATGTACGGCGTCACGACCATACATCTAAGCCGTTAAATATACTACCTTGGCGTCATGGCCTTCCGCCTAAGCCAAGATGTACGGCGTCACGACCATACGTCTAAGCCGTTAAATATCCTACCTTGTCGTCATGGCCTTCCGCCTAAGCCAAGATGTACGGCGTCACGACCATATGTCTAAGCCGTTAAATATCCTACCTTGGTGTCATGGCCTTCCGCCTAAGCCAAGATGTACGGTGTCACGACCATACGTCTAAGCCGTTTAAATATCCTACCTTGGCGTCATGGCCTTCCGCCTAAGCCAAGCTGTATAGCGTCATGGCAATTTGCCTAAGCCGTTAAATATCCTACCTTGGCGTCATGGCCTTTCGCCTAAGCCAAGCTGTACGGCGTCACGACCATACGTCTAAGCCGTTAAATATCCTACCTTGGCGTCATGGCCTTCCGCCTAAGCCAAGATATACGGCGTCACAACCATACGTCTAAGCCGTTAAATATCCTACCTTGGCGTCATGGCCTTCCGCCTAAGCCAAGATGTACGGCGTCACGACCATACGTCTAAGCCGTTTAAATATCCTACCTTGGCGTCATGGCCTTCCGCCTAAGCCAAGATGTACGGCGTCACGACCATACGTCTAAGCCGTTAAATATCCTACCTTGGCGTCATGGCCTTCCGCCTAAGCCAAGATGTACGGCGTTACGACCATATGTCTAAGCCATTAAATATCCTACCTTGGCGTCATGGCCTTCCGCCTAAGCCAAGCTGTATAGCGTCATGGCAATTTGCCTAAGTCGTTTAAAAATTCTGCCTTGGTGTCACGACCATATGTCTAAGCCAAGCCACCCAACATCATAACCTTCAGGCTAAGACAACAAATATCCTACCATTGGCTTGGAATTGTTATCCTAACCAATGAACAAAAAGGCCCCTTAGTTCCACGCCAGCCCTTGGTCCCTCCAGGGATTCGTCACAACATGTGACAACTTCTCCCTGTCACCATGGCATCGGTCGTCCACTTACAAGAAAGTCGACCTAAGGATGTATTCACTGAGTTCTAAAGATAAAAAGAAAAAAGAAAAAAGAGAAAAAAGAAGAAGATGATGACAAAAGAAAAAAAAAGAGATAAAAAAAAAGAGAAAAAAGTGAAAAGAAGAATAGAAAAAAAAGAGAAAAAAAGAAGAAGAAAGGAGATAAAAAAAAGAAGAAGAAAAGGGGAGATGAGAAAACAAGAAAAAAGAAGAAGAGAAAGAAAAAAAAGAGAAAGAAACAAAAAAAAGAAGAGAAAGAAAACACAACACAAAAAAGATAAAAAAATAAACAAAACAAACAAAATAAAAAAATAATAATAATAAAATAATAAAAGAGAAAAAAAATAATAATAACATGGTTTGCTTGCTTGCATGTTTTGCGTGTGTGTCTGCCTGAAGTATAGTATTAATACACCTTCCTTCAAATTTCTATGACCGCATTCCCTTGCTAAAATAACGCCATCCAGATTCTACGATTGTGTGCGCCACGTCACATACTAAGAAATGAAAAGCCAATTCCCGGTCAGTGCATGCGGCCAGGGGAAAGAGTCGTGGTTATGTTGCGTGCGCAATTCGCAGAATACACCATAGATAAAACTCCCACACTTCACACACGGTATGAGCTATGGTCCTTAGTCATAGGGACATCTTAAATTCTTCTTAACACTTCTTGGATGCTTAAATCTCTACACTCGCGTAAAGGGTGACCGTGAGGGAAAAGCCACCTACCCACCCCAAAAAAATAAAAAGAGAAAAAAAGAGAAAGAAGGGAACGAAAGAAGAAGAAAAAAATATATGAACAAAAGGACTAATCCTAGTAGCCGGGAATCCCCATTGAGACATATGAGGAGACTCGCGCCGAACGGTGAAATCCATTATACCACTATGAACAAAAGGACTAATCCTAGTAGCCGGGAATCCCCATTGAGACACATGAGGAGACTCGCGTCGAACGGTGAAATCCATGATAATACTCTGAATAATATTAGGATGAATCCAAGTAGCTGGGAATCCCCATTGAGACACATGAGGAGACTCGCGCCGAACGGTGAAATCCATTATGTCACTGTGAATAATACTAGGACGAATCCTAGTAGCCGGGAATCCCCATTGAGACATATGAGGAGACTCGCGCCGAACGGTGAAATCCATTATGCCACTATGAACAAAAGGACTAATCCTAGTAGCCAGGAATCCCCATTGAGACACATGAGGAGACTCGTGCCGAATGGTGAAGTCTTTATAAAAAAAAAACACTGCCAATAAAGGGACGAATCTTAGTAGCCGGGAATCCCCATTGAGACACATGAGGAAACTCGCGTCGAACAGTGAAATCTCAAATTAAGAATAAACAAGGGGGGTGTGCAAAACTACCAAAAATCGAGATCTCTGAATGTGTGCGTAGGTGATAAACCAATCCTCTAGTGTTACTTAGAGCGTCTGCACGTCCCTATGACTAGGGTTCACTACCTATATGATTACACTTTCACGCTATGGAGGAATAGTCATGGGTGTGGATTGTGATTTATGCTATGCATGCGTTCTACGCGGCATCCCCTTTACGTATGCACATCTCCCTTAGTTGTGCTTTGTGAGTTGCACTCCGTCCATGAATCATGGATGCCATCCTTATCCTATCCCTAAAACAAGGGAGCTATCCTATATACATCTAGATATGCGTGTGAATCAATAAGTGCCTGCATGTTCGCATGAATGAAGAATAAAAAGACGCGTTCTCAGATGGGGGTTGCACCCGCAGGTCCCGCTCACTTGTCCCTCATTCGCGCCACCTACGGGTGGGGGGCATTTGTTGACGCCTAAAATAAAAATAATAATAATAGCAACGATGAAACAATAATAATAACACTAAAATACCTTTATTTCTGACAAAATGTCTTATTTCTGTTATCTTGTTTTCAGGAATAGAAGAAGAAAAGAATAAAAGAAGAGACGGCCGGCTCTAATAGAGAACCACTGAAACGAGACACAAGATCTCGAAAGATACTCGGGGCCATCCCCGAACGAGCAAGAAAGAAGCCCAGTCGACAAGATATGTCAGCCGATGAGTCAGCCCTTGTCAGTGCTGATGCAATCAAAGGAATTAACAAGGCCAAAGAATAGAATGGGCCTGTTAATGTGCTATTAAGGATGGGCTTGATGCCCCTCGCGCCGAGAAACTCCCCATGGCAGCGGGCGCGCCGGGAAGCTCCTCCAAGGGAGTGCGCCGGGAAGCTCCTCCAAGGGAGTGCGCCGAGAAGCCCCTCCAAAGGAGGCGCGCCGGGAAGCCCTTCGAATGGGCGCGCCGGGAACTAATGATGTAGGCACGCCGAGTGCCATTGATGTGAACAGGGTCTATATAAACCCACTCCTTCGATGAAACGAAGGGGGGCGAACAGAAGAGGAGAGAAATCATAAAAAAAAAAGAAAGAAAAGGGAGATATCCAGAGGATAGCCAGAAACCAAAGGAACAAGAGAGAGCCTCCGCTAAAAGAAAAGAGAAGAAGCCTGGGAGAAGAAGCAGAAGAAGGAGAATACCCCAGGTGGGCTGCTCGGGGGAGGGAGAGGAGTCAATGCTCCACCCTCCCCCCCATGTTTGCTGTCTTCTTGATCTGCCTCCGTATGTAATAGTCTGTGTCTTCGTGCTTGTTTATTCATATGATGTCGAGGGTGCTCTCCTTGCTTCCCCCTGCTCCCCTTCTTCTGTCCGTCGGCTTTAGCCTCGCAGTTGATGTAAGCAATGATTATGAGATGAAACGAAATGGGCAATTGAAGCCTTTCCCTTTGTCCCTCCATGTATATATATCTGTCTTTTATCCGAAATGTCTGATAGTTTATACGTTCCCAGTTTCAGAGTCTCTCTACAAATCTGTTCTTCAGAGGAGCGTAGATAGGACCCCTACCCCTATCCAATGGGCTACTGGGTTCTGTCTTCTTCTCCCCTCCTGTCCCGATGGCAAATTCATCGTATATGTATGAGTTTCTCTCAAGACCCTCAACGCCCCTCGTGCTGTTCAGGAACCAGAGACATCAATCTCTTGGCTTTCCTGAACTGCTGGCTGCACGAGGATACGTTACTCTGTAGACGAACGCCACCCCACGAGGTTCTAGCAAGCGGATCTCGATCTCTCAACCCTCCATTCTAACTCTTGAATGATTAGGGTCTAGAGTCTCGATGCTGAGGGTTCCTCCGTTGCCGATTTTAGATGCCATTAGGGCTCGTCCGGGGGATCAGAGACAGTCATCTCTTGATTCCCCCCAGACGGCCTGCATCAAACAGATAAAGCTCTCCATAGGATCTGGGCGATGGTCTCAATTCCCCCTGTTGATTCCACCTTCTAATTCCCTTGGCATCCTTCTAGTAGAAGCATCCACGAAACCCCATCCTGTACTCCAAATCTGGTCTCAATCCGAGCTAGAATCTGAGAAAATTCCCAAAACAGAGTGCCGTAATCAAGCCCTGAAATCCTTAACCTTTTTACCTTCTCGGCATGATAATTTCCCCGCCGAGAACTACGCTGCCGAGAGGCCTCCCTCTTCAGCAAACCGACAAAAAATCTCATCAGGCCACTTCCACGTGAACCCCCCCCAGCTCTTAGCTTCCTGGCACCACCTTCCCGGCGCGGTAATGGGCGCGCCGGGAAGCCCCTGGCCGAGACCTCCCCCCCTTGCCTTTGGCCTCTCGGCGCCAGCCTCCCGGCGCGGTGAGGAGCGCGCCGAGAGGCTCCACGCCGGGAGCCTCCCTCCTTCCTTCTTTTGCATTTGGAGCCACGCCGAGACCCCCCCTCTGGCCAATTTAAACCTATGCCGAGAGCACCCCCCTTTGGCCAATTCAAAATCACGCCGAGGGCTCCCTCTTTGGCCAATAGAAAGCCTCGCGCCGAGATCCCTCCTTCGGCCAATGAAACACAGTCAGAGGCCCACCTCTGCACCATCATTTTTAACCTTCGATCTCCCTACACATATGTCTCAGGAATGTTCAGAGGCCATCACATGTGTCCTGAGAAGATACAGTAACGGGGAAGACCTCCCCTATAGACCCCCACTTCTGAGCCGGGTTTTAATGCTACCCTATGAACTCAAAGAGCCATGTTGTTATGTGCGTTCTGATGAGTTCCAAGGGGATATTAACCGATGAGATAGATGCAAGCAATGTCCCCAGGCTCGGTGCCCATCTTCGTTCGGTCGTCATCCCGGCGGCCCGTGGATGATGACCTATTCTCTCTTGGCATAATCCAAGTTGAGGGGACATGCTGTCGAAATTTATACGCATCCTACAGGGTAAATGTGATGTCCCCTCTCAGCCCCGCTGGCCCACGGAGTTATGCCCTTGCATGCTCTCCGATGGTCCCTCGAAGGGGGATATAGATGCGACGCCGCACCCACATGGAACGTGTAATGGCGCGCCAGTCCCTATTCGGACTCCGGGTCTATTCTACCCGATCTTTTACGGATCCTACCCTGCCGCTGCATGGGTGGTTTCCTATTCCCACTTGGCATAGTCTGAGATGGCGGGGATATGCCGTCGGATTTGTCCCGTACTTAATAACCCCCCTTCCTTTATTTTGTCTAGTCCATTCAGCATCCTGCAAATAAATTAACGCCGTCTCTTTTGAGCTCTATCTTCACCGCTGACTTAACGATATCATCTGTTTCTATGGTTGATGTTATTATCTTGCCCGCCTTCCTGGCTTCGGTATGAAGTTTCATTTGTGCACACGAACATATGATTGCCTCTCGAGGCCTCCTATTTTTGGCGTTTAATCAAGGGTTGTCCTTCCTTGGAAGGACGTAATTAACGTCATAGCCTTTATGGTATGACGGACTTCTGGTCCCGACTCGGCCCTCACAATCGACTGATCAAGTCAGATCGAGCGCACAATGAAATTGTCACCCCGGTGACTGGCACGCCAATAAATCAATAAGTAAATAAACAAATAAAGAATAAACACAAAATAAATAAAAAAATAAAAAAATCCGCGTCCACAAGTTGATTGCCAGACTTGTGGACGCGGGATTGTTATTTATTTATTTTGTCTATTATTTTATATATTGATTGATTGATTATTTATTGATTTATTGGCGTGCCAGTCACCGGAGTGACGGTTTTATTATGCGCTCGATCTGACTTGGTCAGTCGATTGTGAGGGCCGAGTCAGGACCAGAAGTCCGTCATACCATAATGGCTATGACGTTAATTACGCCCTTCCAGGGAAGGACAACCCTTGATTAAACGCTAAAGGTAGGAGGATGACAGCGGTAAAGCCGCATGCTCAAAGGAGACGGAATTCGTTCACTTGCAAGACGTTAAATGGATTAGACGAAGCAGGGGTTGGTTATTTTCGGGATAAAACCGACGGCATATTCCCACCATCTTGGACCATGCCAAGTGGGGAATAGGAAACCACCCATGCAGTGGCAGGGTGGGATCCGTAAAAGATCGGGCATAATTGACCCGGAATCCGAGTAAGTACTGGCGTAACTTGACGCGCTCCGTGCAGACGCGATGTTGCATCTATATCCCCCTTCAAAGGGCCATCGGAGAGCATGCAAGGACATAACTCCACAGGCTGGTGGGGTTGAGATAGAAAGCATCACATTTACTTGGCAAGGTATGTGTGCATTTGGGCAGCATGTCCCCTCAACTTGGATTATGCCAAGAGAAGATAGGTCATCATCCACAGAATGCCGGGATGACAACCGAACGAGGATGGGCACTGGGCCCCGGGACATCGCTTGCCTTTATACCATCGATTAATATCCCCTCGAAACTCCTCAGAACTCATGCAATGACATGGCCCTTTGTGTTCATGAGGGTGAAATCCGGATCGAGAATGAAGACTGTAGGGGAGGTCTTCCCCAATAATGTGCCTTCTCAAGGCATCAATGACGGTCTCTGAACATCCCCGGGGCATATGTGTGAAGAGATCAGAAGGCTGATGAACGGTATTGCAGAGATGGGCCTCTAACTGGACTTCATTTGGCCGAAGAAGGAGGGTCTCGGCATGGGTTTAGCTGGCCGAATGAGGGTCTCGGCGGTGGCTACTTAACAAAAAAAAAGGGGTCTCGGCGTGGCTTAATTGGCCAAAAAAAGCGGGGCTTCTCGGCATGGTTTATTGGCTTAAAAAGGGGGTCTCGGCGCGGCCTCCTTAGCAAAAGAAAGGGGGATCTCGGCGGGTGGCTTCCCGGCGCGCTCCTGGCCGCGCCGGGAGCCTGGCGCCGAGAGCCTGTGGGCTGGGCATGAAGGGTTTAGATGGCTTTTGTCGGTTTGCTGAAGAGGGAGGCCTCTCGGCAGGATAGTTCTCGGCGGGGAATTTTGTACGCCGAGAAGGTGGAATTGCTACAGGGTTTCAGAGTTTACAGAGCTCAAACGATGCTCTGCTTCTGGGATTCCTGAGCTTTCTGGCTGCGATTGAAGCCGAATTTGAAGTGCAGGAGGGGGGATTTCATGGATGCTTCCCGGAGAAAGGGCCAAGGGGGATTTGGAAGGTAGAATCGATGGGGAACGAGGCCATCATCTGGATTTCTGAAGACTTATTTATTTCTGTCGCCGGCCATCTGGGGATCAAGAGATGGCTGTCTCTGATCCCCTGGACGAACCCAATAGCATCTAAAACCCGGTGGCTGAGGAACCTTTAGCATCGAAACTCCAGACCCTAGTCATCCAAGGGATTAGAATGGAGGGTCGAGAGATCGAGGTCGTCATTCGCTAGAATCCGAGGGATAGCAGTGGTCTGTAGCATCGACATGCCCTCGTATAGCCAGCGGTTCAGGGGACCAAGAGATTGATGTATCTTGTCCCTGAACAGTACGAAGAGGGGTCCTTAAGGGCCTTGTAAAAAAAGGGGCTCGAACGGATACAGTGGATCCACCATCGAGATGGGAGGAGAGGAGGTGACAGAGCCCAGTAACCCATCAGATAAGGGTAGGGGTCCTATTTTCATGCCTCAAAAGAGAAGATTCGTATGAACCATTAAGTGTTTAGCATAAACGATAAACACACAAGGATAAACGGAGAGCAGCCATTTCGATCAAAGGAGAGCAGACATCTTAATCAGTAGATCCCCAAATGAGTAACGTTGACATTTCATTGCATCGTATCCAAGCCTTACATCGACTGTGAAATGGAAATGCAAAGCAGAAAGATGGAGATCGTAGCCGAAACTCGCCGGCTACGTTCGATAACTCAAGACAAAAGCTCAATAGATTTTTTTCTTTTCTTTCTCTTCTTCTTCTTTTTTCTTGTTTTCTCATCTCCCCTTTTCTTCTTCTTTTTTTTATCTCCTTCCGCCTAAGCCAAGATGTACGGCGTCACGACCATACGTCTAAGCCGTTAAATATCCTACCTTGGCGTCATGGCCTTCCGCCTAAGCCAAGATGTACGGCGTCACGACCATACGTCTAAGCCGTTAAATATCCTACCTTGGCGTCATAGCCTTCCGCCTAAGCCAAGATGTACGGCATCACGACCATACGTCTAAGCCGTTAAATATCCTACCTTGGCGGAAGGCCGCCTAAGCCAAGATGTACGGCGTCACGACCATACGTCTAAGCCGTTAAATATCCTACCTTGGCGTCACCATACGTCTAAGCCGTTAAATATCCTACCTTGGCGTCATGGCCTTCCGCCTAAGCCAAGATGTATGGCGTCACGACCATACGTCTAAGCCGTTTAAATATCCTACCTTGGCGTCATGGCCTTCCGCCTAAGCCAAGCTGTATAGCGTCATGGCAATTTGCCCAAGCCGTTAAATATCCTACCTTGGCGTCATGGCCTTTCGCCTAAGCCAAGCTGTACGGCGTCACGACCATACGTCTAAGTCGTTAAATATCCTACCTTGGCGTCATGGCCTTCCGCCTAAGCCAAGATGTACGGCGTCACGACCATACGTCTAAGCCGTTAAATATCCTACCTTGGCGTCATGGCCTTCCGCCTAAGCCAAGATGTACGGCGTCATGACCATACGTCTAAGCCGTTAAATATCCTACCTTGGCGTCATGGCCTTCCGTCTAAGCTAAGATGTACGGCGTCACGACCATACGTCTAAGCCGTTTAAATATCCTACCTTGGCGTCATGGCCTTCCGCCTAAGCCAAGATGTACGGCGTCACGACCATACGTCTAAGCCGTTAAATATCCTACCTTGGCGTCATGACCTTCCGCCTAAGCCAAGATGTACGGCGTCACGACCATACGTCTAAGCCGTTTAAATATCCTACCTTGGCGTCATGCCCTTCCGCCTAAGCCAAGCTGTATAGCGTCATGGCAATTTGCCTAAGCCGTTAAATATCCTACCTTGGCGTCATGGCCTTTCGCCTAAGCCAAGCTGTACGGCGTCACGACCATACGTCTAAGCCGTTAAATATCCTACCTTGGCATCATGGCCTTCCGCCTAAGCCAAGATGTACGGCGTCACGACCATACGTCTAAGCCGTTAAATATCCTACCTTGGCGTCATGGCCTTCCGCCTAAGCCAAGATGTACGACGTCACGACCATACGTCTAAGCCGTTAAATATCCAACCTTGGCGTCATGGCCTTCCGCCTAAGCCAAGATGTACGGCGTCACGACCATACGTCTAAGCCGTTTAAATATCCTACCTTGGCGTCATGGCCTTCCGCCTAAGCCAAGATGTACGGCGTCACGACCATACGTCTAACCCGTTAAATATCCTACCTTGGCGTCATGGCCTTCCGCCTAAGCCAAGATGTACGGCGTCACGACCATACGTCTAAGCCGTTTAAATATCCTACCTTGGCGTCATGGCCTTCCGCCTAAGCCAAGCTGTATAGCGTCATGGCAATTTGCCTAAGCCGTTTAAAAATTCTGCCTTGGTGTCACGACCATATGTCTAAGCCAAGCCACCCAACATCATAACCTTCAGGCTAAGACAACAAATATCCTACCATTGGCTTGGAATTGTTATCCTAACCAATGAACAAAAAGGCCCCTTGGTTCCACGCCAGCCCTTGGTCCCTCCAGGGATTCGTCACAACATGTGACAACTTCTCCCCGTCACCATGGCATCGGTCGTCCACTTACAAGAAAGTCGACCTAAGGATGTATTCACTGAGTTCTAAAGATAAAAAAAAAGAAAAAAGAGAAAAAAGAAGAAGAAGATGACAAAAGAAAAAAAAAGAGAAAAAAGAGAAAAGAAGAATAGAAAAAAAAGAGAAAAAAAAAGAAGAAAGGAGATAAAAAAAAGAAGAAGAAAAGGGGAGATGAGAAAACAAGAAAAAAGAAGAAGAAGAGAAAGAAAAAAAAAGAGAAAGAAACAAAAAAAGAGAAAAGAAAGAAAACACAACACAAAAAAAGATAAAAAAATAAACAAAACAAACAAAATAAAAAAAATAATAATAATAAAATAATAAAAGAGAAAAAAAATAATAATAACATGGTTTGCTTGCTTGTATGTTTTGCGTGTGTGTCTGCCTGAAGTATAGTATTAATACACCTTCCTTCAAATTTCTATGACCGCATTCCCTTGCTAAAATAACGCCATCCAGATTCTACGACTGTGTGCGCCACGTCACATACTAAGAAATGAAAAGCCAATTCCCGGTGAGTGCATGCGGCCAGGGGAAAGAGTCGTGGTTACGTTGCGTGCGCAATTCGCAGAATACACCATAGACAAAACTCCCACACTTCACACACGGTATGAGCTATGGTCCTTAGTCATAGGGACATCTTAAATTCTTCTTAACACTTCTTGGATGCTTAAATCTCTACACTCGCGTAAAGGGTGACCGTGAGGGAAAAGCCACCTACCCACCCAAAAAAAAAAGAGAAAAAAAGAGAAAGAAGGAAACGAAAGAAGAAGAAAAAAATATATGAACAAAAGGACTAATCCTAGTAGCCGGGAATCCCCATTGAGACATATGAGGAGACTCGCGCCGAACGGTGAAATCCATTATACCACTATGAACAAAAGGACTAATCCTAGTAGCCGGGAATCCCCATTGAGACACATGAGGAGACTCGCGTCGAACGGTGAAATCCATGATAATACTCTGAATAATATTAGGATGAATCCAAGTAGCCGGGAATCCCCATTGAGATACATGAGGAGACTCGCGCCGAACGGTGAAATCCATTATGTCACTGTGAATAATACTAGGACGAATCCTAGTAGCCGGGAATCCCCATTGAGACATATGAGGAGACTCGCGCCGAACGGTGAAATCCATTATGCCACTATGAACAAAAGGACTAATCCTAGTAGCCGGGAATCCCCATTGAGACACATGAGGAGACTCGTGCCGAATGGTGAAGTCTTTATAAAAAAAAACACTGCCAATAAAGGGACGAATCTTAGTAGCCGGGAATCCCCATTGAGACACATGAGGAAACTCGCGTCGAACAGTGAAATCTCAAATTAAGAATAAACAAGGGGGGTGTGCAAAACTACCAAAAATTGAGATCCCTGAATGTGTGCGTAGGTGATAAACCAATCCTCTAGTGTTACTTAGAGCGTCTGCACGTCCCTATGACTAGGGTTCACTACCTATATGATTACACTTTCACGCTATGGAGGAATAGTCATGGGTGTGGATTGTGATTTATGCTATGCATGCGTTCTACGCGGCATCCCCTTTACGTATGCACATCTCCCTTAGTTGTGCTTCGTGAGCTGCACTCCGTCCATGAATCATGGATGCCATCCTTATCCTATCCCTAAAACAAGGGAGCTATCCTATATACATCTAGATATGCGTGTGAATCAATAAGTGCCTGCATGTTCGCATGAATGAAGAATAAAAAGACGCGTTCTCAGATGGGGGTTGCACCCGCAGGTCCCGCTCACTTGTCCCTCATTCGCGCCACCTACGGGTGGGGGGCATTTGTTGACGCCTAAAATAAAAATAATAATAATAGCAGTGATGAAACAATAATAATAACCCTAAAATACCTTTATTTCTGACAAAATGTCTTATTTCTATTATCTTGTTTTCAGGAATAGAAGAAGAAAAGAAGAAAAGAAGAGACGGCCGGCTCTAATAGAGAACCACTGAAACGAGACACAAGATCTCGGAAGATACTCGGGGCCATCCCCGAACGAGCAAGAAAGAAGCCCAGCCGACAAGATATGTCAGCCGATGAGTCAGCCCTCGTCAGTGCTGATGCAATCAAAGGAATTAACAAGGCCAAGAAAGGAATGGGCCTGTTAATGTGCTATTAAGGATGGGCTTGATGCCCCTCGCGCCGAGAACCTCCCCATGGCAGCAGGCGCGCCGGGAAGCTCCTCCAAGGGAGTGCGCCGGGAAGCTCCTCCAAGGGAGTGCGCCGAGAAGCCCCTCCAAAGGAGGCGCGCCGGGAAGCCCTTCAAATGGGCGCGCCGGGAACTAATGATGTAGGCACGCCGAGTGCCATTGATGTGAACAATGTCTATATAAACCCACTCCTTCGATGAAACGAAGGGGGGCGAACAGAAGAGGAGAGAAATCAGAAAAAAAAAAGAAAGAAAGAAAAGGGAGATATCCAGAGGATAGCCAGAAACCAAAGGAAGAAGAGAGAGCCTCCGCTAAAAGAAAAGAGAAGAAGCCTGGGAGAAGAAGCAGAAGAAGGAGAATACCCCAGGTGGGCTGCTCGGGGGAGGGAGAGGAGTCAATGCTCCACCCTCCCCCCCCATGTTTGCTGTCTTCTTGATCTGCCTCCGTATGTAATAGTCTGTGTCTTCGTGCTTGTTTATTCATATGATGTCGAGGGTGCTCTCCTTGCTTCCCCCTGTTCCCCCTTCTTCTGTCCGTCGGCTTTAGCCTCGCAGTTGATGTAAGCAATGAATATGAGATGAAACGAAATGGGCAATTGAAGCCTTTCCCTTTGTCCCTCCATGTATATATATCTGTCTTTTATCCGAAATGTCTGATAGTTTATACGTTCCCGGTTTCAGAGTCTCTCTACAAATCTGTTCTTCAGAGGAGCGTAGATAGGACCCCTACCCCTATCCAATGGGCTACTGGGTTCTGTCTTCTTCTCCCCTCCTGTCCCGATGGCAAATTCATCGTATATGTATGAGTTTCTCTCAAGACCCTCAATGCCCCTTGTGCTGTTCAGGAACCAGAGACATCAATCTCTTGGCTTCCCTGAACTGCTGGCTGCACGAGGAGACGTTACTCTGTAGACGAACGCCACCCCACGAGGTTCTAGCAAGCGGATCTCGATCTCTCAACCCTCCATTCTAACTCTTGAATGATTAGGGTCTAGAGTCTCGATGCTGAGGGTTCCTCCGTTGCCAGTTTTAGATGCCATTAGGGCTCATCCGGGGGATCAGAGGCAGTCATCTCTTGATTCCCCCCAGACGGCCTGCATCAAACAGATAAAGCTCTCCACAGGATCTGGGCGATGGTCTCAATTCCCCCTGTTGATTCCACCTTCTAATTCCCTTGGCATCCTTCTAGTAGAAGCATCCATGAAACCCCATCCTGTACTCCAAATCTGGTCTCAATCCGAGCTAGAATCTGAGAAAATTCCCAAAACAGAGTGCCGTAATCAAGCCCTGAAATCCTTAACCTTTTTACCTTTTCGGCGTGATAATTTCCCCGCCGAGAACTACGCTGCCGAGAGGCCTCCCTCTTCAGCAAACCGACAAAAAATCTCTTCAGGCCACTTCCATGGGAACCCCCCCAGCTCTTAGCTTCCTGACACCACCTTCCCGGCGCGGTAATGGGCGCGCCGGGAAGCCCCTGGCCGAGACCTCCCCCCCTTGCCTTTGGCCTCTCGATGCCAGCATCCCGGCGCGGTGAGGAGCGCGCCGAGAGGCTCCACGCCGGGAGCCTCCCTCCTTCCTTCTTTTGCATTTGGAGCCACGCCGAGACCCCCCCTCTGGCCAATTTAAACCTATGCCGAGAGCACCCCCCCTTTGGCCAATTCAAAATCACGCCGAGGGCTCCCTCTTTGGCCAATAGAAAGCCTCGCGCCGAGATCCCTCCTTTGGCCAATGAAACACAGTCAGAGGCCCACCTCTGCACCATCATTTTTAATCTTTCGATCTCCCTACACATATGTCTCAGGAATGTTCAGAGGCCATCACATGTGTCCTGAGAAGATACAGTAACGGGGAAGACCTCCCCTATAGACCCCCCACTTCTGAGCCGGGTTTCAATGCTACCCTATGAACTCAAAGAGCCATGTTGTTATGTGCATTCTGATGAGTTCCAAGGGGATATTAACCGATGAGATAGATGCAAGCAATGTCCCCAGGCTCGGTGCCCATCTTCGTTCGGTCGTCATCCCGGCGGCCCGTGGATGATGACCTATTCTCTCTTGGCATAATCCAAGTTGAGGGGACATGCTGCCAAAATTTATACGCATCCTACAGGGTAAATGTGATGTCCCCTCTCAGCCCCGCCGGCCCACGGAGTTATGCCCTTGCATGCTCTCCGATGGTCCCTCGAAGGGGGATATAGATGCGACGCCGCACCCACGTGGAACGTGTAATGGCGCGCCAGTCCCTATTCGGACTCCGGGTCTATTCTACCCGATCTTTTACGGATCCTACCCTGCCGCTGCATGGGTGGTTTCCTATTCCCACTTGGCATAGTCCGAGATGGCGGGGATATGCCGTCAGATTTGTCCCGTACTTAATAACCCCCCTTCCTTTGTTTTGTCTAGTCCATTCAGCATCCTGCAAATAAATTAACGCCGTCTCTTTTGAGCTCTATCTTCACCGCTGACTTAACGATATCATCTGTTTCTATGGTTGATGTTATTATCTTGCCCGCCTTCCTGGCTTCGGTATGAAGTTTCATTTGCGCACACGAACATATGATTGCCTCTCGAGGCCTCCTATTTTTGGCATTTAATCAAGGGTTGTCCTTCCTTGGAAGGACGTAATTAACGTCATAGCCTTTATGGTATGACGGACTTCTGGTCCCGACTCGGCCCTCACAATCGACTGATCAAGTCAGATCGAGCGCACAATGAAATTGTCACCCCGGTGACTGGCATGCCAATAAATCAATAAGTAAATAAATAAATAAATAATAAACACAAAATAAATAAAAAAATAAAAAAATCCACGTCCACAAGTCTGGCACGCCCGGTGGGACCGAGTCTCCCTTCATCTCTACGCCAAAAATAGGAGGCCCATCGGGCCCCCCTCAAATTTCTGATTCTGTGCGCTTTCTTTATTTCCAGGAAGCTACAATATCAATCAATCAATATATGAAATAATAGACAAAATAAATAAATAACAATCCCGCGTCCACAAGTCTGGCACGCCCGGTGGGACTGAGTCTCCCTTCATCTTTACGCTAAAGGAGGAGGCCCAGCGGGCCCCCCCTCAAACTTCTGATTCCGTCCACTTTCCTCATTTTCAGGAATCTACAATGACGGCTGGAATCATGTCTGTCTGCTTCGACCAGCAACCGATTGACATGCATGTGCGAGAGGGCTACCTGGCGGTACCTCTTACATTCAGATCAATGCCGCCTGCCGTTGGGCTGCCCAACTGCCTGGGCCTCGTCTTCACCGACCTTCTGCAGGTCGACAACGATGAGCAAGGCACTGCTGCGAGTGGCCCGATGAAGGCCACTGATGAGAAAGCTAGCTTACTGAAGAAGACAGCTTCCACCGTTGTCTCCTGCTATGTCCATCATGTCCAAAGGAAGGACATGGTCCCCGCTGCTGCCCAGAAGGGGAAAAGAACCAACCGGATAGACTTGTGGATGCGGGATTGTTATTTATTTATTTTGTCTATTATTTCATATATTGATTGATTGATTATTTATTGATTTATTGGCGTGCCAGTCATCAGAGTGACGATTTTATTGTGCGCTCGATCTGACTTGGTCAGTCGATTGTGAGTGATCGTGTTTGGACCAGAAGTTTGTCATACCATAAAGGCTATGACGTTAATTACGCCCTTCCAAGGAAGGACAACCCTTGATTAAACGCTAAAGGTAGGAGGATGACAGCGGTAAAGCCGCATGCTCAAAAGAGACGGAATTCGTTCACTTGCAAGACGTTAAATGGATTAGACGAAGCAGGGGTTGGTTATTTCCGGGATAAAACCGACGGTATATTCCCACCATCTTGGACCATGCCAAGTGGGGAATAGGAAACCACCCATGCAGTGGTAGGGTGGGATCCGAAAAAGGTCGGGCATAATTGACCCGGAATCCGAGTAAGTGCTGGCGTAACATGACGCGCTCCGTGCAGACGCCATGTTGCATCTATATCCCCCTTCAAAGGGCCATCGGAGAGCATGCAAGGACATAACTCCATAGGCTGGTGGGGTTGAGATAGAAAGCATCACATTTACTTGGCAAGGTATGTCTGAATTTCGGCAGCATGTCCCCTCAACTTGGATTATGCCAAGAGAAGATAGGTCATCATCCACAGAATGCCGGGATGACAACCGAACGAGGATGGGCACCGGGCCCCGGGACATCGCTTGCCTTTATACCATCGATTAATATCCCCTCGAAACCCCTCAGAACTCATGCAATGACATGGCCCTTTGGGTTCATGAGGGTGAAATCCGGATCGAGAATGAAGACTGTAGGGGAGGTCTTCCCCAATAATGTGTCTTCTCAAGGCATCCATGACGGTCTCTGAACATCCCCGGGACATATGTGTGAAGAGATCAGAAGGCTGATGAACGGTATTGCAGAGATGGGCCTCTGACTGGACTTCATTTGGCCAAGAAGAAGGGTCTCGGCGGATGCTTTAGTTGGCCAACAGGGAGAGGCTCTCGGCGTGGTTTAGCTGGCCAAAAGGGGCTTCTCGGCACGGTTTAATGGCTTAAAAAGGGGGTCTCGGCGCGGTTTTAGTTGGCCAAAAGGGGGCTTCTCGGCATGGGTTTAGCTGGCCGAAAAGGGGGCTTCTCGGCGCGGCCTCCTTAGCACAAGAAAGGGGGATCTCGGCATGTGGCTTCCCAGCGTGCTCCTGGCCGCGCCGGGAGCCTGGCGCCGGGAGCCTGTGGGCTGGGAGGTGAGGCTTGAAGGGTTTGAATGGCTTTTGTCGGTTTGCTGAAGAGGGAGGCCTCTCAGCAGCGTAGTTCTCGGCGGGGAATTTTGTACGCCGAGAAGGTGGAATTGCTACAGGGTTTCAGGGTTTACAGGGCTCAAACGATGCTCTGCTTCTGGGATTCCTGAGTTTTCTGGCTGCGATTGAAGCCGAATTTGAAGTGCAGGAGGGGGGATTTCATGGATGCTTCCCTGAGAAAGGGCCAAGGGGGATCTGGAGGGTAGAATCGACGGGGAACGAGACCATCATCTGGATTTCTGAAGACTTCATGTATTTCTGCCGCCGGCCGTCTGGGGATCAAGAGATGACTGTCTCTGATCCCCTAGACGAACCCAATAGCATCTAAAAACCAGTGACTGAGGAACCTTTGGCATCGAAACTCCAGACCCTAGTCATCCATGGGGTTTGAATGGAGGGTCGAGAGATCGAGATCGTCATTCGCTAGAATCTGCGGAATAGCATCCGTCTGCAGAGTAAACGTATCCTTGTGTGGTTAGCAGTTCAAGGAACCAAGAGATTAATGTCTCTGGTTCCTGAACAACACAAGGGGCATTGAGGGCCTTGAGAGGGACTCACACATATGCGATGAATCTGCCATCGAGACAGGAGGGGAGGAGGTGACAGAGCCCAGTAACCCATCAGATAAGGGTAGGGGTCCTGTTTTCATGCCTCTAAAGAGAAGATTCGTGTGAACCATTAAGTGTTTCGCATAAATGATAAACACACAAGGATAAACGGAGAGCAGACATTTCGATCAAAGGAGAGCAGACATCTTAATCAGTAGATCCCCAAATGAGTCACGTTGACATTTCATTGCATCGTATCCAAGCCTTACATCGACTGTGAAATGGAAATGCAAAGCAGAAAGATGAAGATCGTAGCCGGAACTCGCTGGATACGTTCGATAAATCAAGACCAAAGCTCAATAGATTACATCGGTAGAAAAGAAAAGACAGCATGGGGAGGGCGGAGCATTGACTCCTCTCCCTCCCCGGAGCAGCCCACCTGAAGCTCGTTTGCTTCTTCCTCTCTTCTGCTTCTTCTCTTCTCTCGGCCGAGGGGATCTCTCTTGGCAGGACTCCCTCTCTTTTCTTTTCTCTCTTTTTCTGGCTTCCTTTTCTCTTCCTCCCGGCGTCTTTTTTTTTGATCGTCTTCTTTTATCTGTTCGAAGGGAGGGGTTTTTTATAAGCTTTCCCCCCCTTCTCGGCAGGCTTCATCAAGCCTTTTCCTTCTCGGCAGACACCATCACGGCGCGCCTCAAACGGGCTTCCCGGCGTGCCTGCCTTCAGCTTCTCGGTGCCATCTTTTGGGCTTCGGCAAGTGGCTCTCGGCGCCAATATTGCAGGCCCAATTAAAGTATTTTAGTCACTTTCACAGGCCCATTTGGGTCTTTCAAGGGCATCCTCACCCAAAAGGGTCTTCCATTGGTGACACAGCTTGTATCATTATTACGGTTTTCATCAGTCCGTAGATAGGGGTTTCATCAGTCCGTAGATAGGGGTTTCATCAGTATTGCCATCTGAACGGTGACAAGACCGGGTATCATCTTATCGATATCGTCACTTGGATGGTGACGAGCTCGGACATCAGCTTTAGTCTGGGAAGACCTCAGCCGGGTATATATAATCTGTGGAGACGATTCCTCTTCTGTTTTGACTTTGCAAAAGCCTTTACAATCTTCATCTGCCGGTACCGGCTTCATCTTTATCTCATATTACGTCTGTCATTAAGCCGACATCTGACTTACCCTGACATATCATCCGTGGATTCTTGGACGAAACAGTAGTGCGGCTTTCATTAAAGTGTGCCAGGAGGTCTCATTAGTCGAGTGACTGCTGCTCTACCAGTGCTGCCGTCTGAGTGACATCGGCACCGGGCATCAGCTTGGCCGACAGGGGCTTTAGCCGGGTGAATGGTTGACGAGCTTCATCAATGGTCTTTCACTGTTGGTCCGACCCTCCTTTCAATCATGCTTTGACCTTTGTTCATTTTCAAGGTGTCAACAAATGCCCCCCACCTGCGGGCGGCGTAAGCGCAGAATAAGCGGCACGGGGCTTGCTGGTGTCTTTCGTCATTCGAGGGTATCTTCCTCAATTTGTCTTCAATCCGGTTCTCAGACCTGATTATCTCGTTGCAACAATATTCTGCGCACGGATCTTTCATTTTTATCTTTTTTTATCTTCATATTTTCTTTATTTTCAACATTTCAGAGCTTCTCGGCACGGGGCCATAGGCTTCTCGGCATGACCCTCTTGGCGCAAGGCTTCTCGGCACGCAAGACCTTCCGGCGCGAAGCTTCTCGGGGTGAGGAGCCTCTCGGCGTGGCCGAAGGAGGGCTCTCGGCCTGGAGGCTCTCGGCGCGCCCTTGGCCGAAGGGGGCTCTCGGCCTGGGTTCTCGGCACGCCCTAGGCAGGGCTCTCGGCCTGGGCTTCTCGGCGCGCCCTTTGGCCGCAGGGGGCTCTCGGCGTGAGGGGATCTCGGCGCGCATTTGGCCGCGCCGAGAACCTATCTCCCTCGGCTTCTATTTAAGGCGCCGAGAGCCTCTTTCTTCTCATTCTCATCTTTTCTTTCTCTTTCTTCATTTCCATTTTTTTGTCTCGGCGGTGGCGAGCTCCTTGTCTCGGCCGTTCCCGTTTTCTTCCGTTTAGTTGGGTTTCGCCCGGGTAGGACGTTATTTTGGGATTTAATCCCTTTTTCTTTCGGGATCACCCCCTCTTGGTTGGTGACTCCCTATTCTCCTTGGGCAGACCCTGAATAAGGGGAGATGCTGCCGAAATTTTCATAGAGTCTCATGTTACAATCTTTATAAGACTGGCTTTTAATTCACACTTTTTTCTCCGACTGCAGGCACTGCAATGGCTTCCAGTTCTGATGATGCATCTACCGGAGCTGTTGGTGCTAGCTCATCGGCCCAGCCTGACATATCACGAGCCAAAGTAAACTGGCTGAATGTGCACAGTCTGGATTTCGGATACGACAGGATTGCTTCAGTCGATGAATCGTCTGACTCTGAGACTGACACAGTGTCGACGGCCCGGGTATACTCCACGGCGACCGAGACATGCTTCAGGCGGGATGGTGGCTATCGGCCAGACCACCCGAAGGACCGGCATTTGATGCCGTTCATCCGGACTTTCACAGTAGGCGGCATGCGAGACTACCGGATAGCTCGCGTAGTTGAAGCTGCCATCCTTGCTGAGCGAGATAGCCTGAAGGAATCAGTGTATCGCAGCAAGGCCATCTATCTTCCTGGGGAAAAGCACGACTGGGATGCAGTCCTCGGCATATCGGAGCTGGAACCAGAGAAAAAGATGCTGGCCCGGGCCCCGGAATTCACACCTGCCCGGTGGGATAATGCTAGCGGCCGAGTTCATAGGGAGAAGCCAGGCTATGGCATGTTCTTGGCACCATTGAAGTGGGGATATCGCGAAGAGCCCTTCGTGCTGAATTATTCGGCCGTTCAGTTCAAGTACCATCTGGCCGCTGGTTGGTTCGGGGATACCAAAATCACTGACGCGCACTTATTCCGAGTAGGGGCAGTGGAGTTCACAGAGTTTGTTCTGAAGGAGTATGCCCCTCTGCTGATCAGAGCCGGGGTATATCACAGCATTTTCGCTTCTAGATTTCGATATCCCATATCCAGAGGGTTGTGCTGCAGGATGTTCGAAGTGTTCTGCCCTTTATTCAACACTTTTTATACAGCGGAGGGTGAGACATCCCTGGACCTCTGGAGTTTATCACAGCTCTCCGGTCTGCCCATTGATGGCGAGCCGTATGAGGAAGTTTGCTTGACAGATTCCGAGAAGGATAGCTCTGATGGCGAGGGCAAGTACTCCATCGGCTTCTCATATCGGTATCTGATGAAGGTATATCGCTCCATCTGTCTGGCGTACAACAGAGGGTCCTCCAAAGGCTATCATCCCCGAGAGAAAGGCAGCAAACTGAGGGTCCGAATAGGGCAGTGGCTCCAGTATTTCTTTGACGGTCCCCTGAAGTATGCAGACTTTCCTTCCCTGGGTCCAGTTGCCAGCAAACAGATAAGGGCCCCTCGCTATAAGTCGGCGCTGCCATCCTCATTGCGTCATGCGGGCAAAGGTGGTCCCAATCCGGCAGGAGTAGATCCCATCACACATTGTGCGGCCTATTTCACCTTCTGGTTGTGTACTTTCGCCCTCCCACAAGGGGACGAGACAGTCATTCGGCCAGAGGCCATATATCCAGCTTGCCAGATGGCATGGGGGATGAAGCTGTCGCTTTGCCCAGTGGCCCTGTGTTTGATATATAAATCTTTGGGGGACCTGCACAAGCATCAGACTCCCCGTTCTTTGAGGACCGTGGGTCCTTTTCACTTCTTCAACGCCTGGGTTTGCAGTATATTCCCTGAGTTGGCTCCGAGAACCTTGCAGGCAGATACGGTGTTGCCTAGAATGGTCGAATTCGCCAGTGCTGAGTCTGGTCCCTTTTATGATCAGTTGTTTAAAATAAGGGGCCGACTGATAAGGGTACCAGTGGATGCCCCCGGCAGCATTCATTTCTGGAGCTTGGCGGTAGGTTCAGCTCCTTTGATTGATCCTCAGAGAGAGTGCAAGCTGGAAGAGATAGAGACTTATGCTCATCTTGTCACAGGGGCTGAAGTTGCTCGGCCTATCCTGGAGCCGGAGCTAGTCAGATGGGCCATGGCTATTCGGCCCAGTGTTTTAGTTTTCAGGAAGGGTGGCCTTCTTCTTTTGGAGCCATACTATCCGTTCCGATTTGGGCGGAACTTCGGCTGCGACCAACACATCCCCACCTCAGCTGCTCAGTTTCCTTTGGATAGCCGGGCCAAGCACGGGTCCGTCATTGTTGGCGAAGGCCGGTTGTGGTGGGATTTCTATCATCGCCAGGATGATGTAGTTTTCAGGGTGCCCACTGTTTCTAACCGTGTTCCCCGGGTAACATCAGAATATATCAAATGGTGGAACATCCGGACCGGTTTTTACAGGGACGGTAGGGGTGCCTTCTGGGATGTGGCAGAGCGCTCCTTCCTGAAACAGCAACCTGGGCCGGTGTTTGATATTCCTGAGGCCCACTTGAAAAAACTTTACTCACAGCACCCGAGGGAGGCGGAGAATTATCTGACTCAACGTCAGGCATTGAAGGAAAAGAGTTCTGAGCCGCTTGTCCCTGTCTTTGCTGCTATCAATGAAGACACTTTCATGAAGACCTTGAAGCATTTATGCCGTGTGGGAGGCGCTCGCTTGGAGGAGCAGCAGTACCCATTCCCTGTTGAAGAGCCGCTCCCGACAGTAGCTCCTTGGAAGGGTCCAATTGATAAATTTCATCCATATAGGACGTTTGTAAGCCGAGAAGATAGAACTCAGACGTACTATAGGCAAACGTCCTGGATGTTCATTCTGCTGAATTTGCATGGATTATCTGCAGAAAGCCCGATAGCTGGCATATTGAACAAGTCACTATTTATATCATTTCATTATGTCGATGGTTGGGGCATGGACCATCTTGACTTATTTCGATGCCTTGACTCTCACGGCCATAATGATCTGGCAGCTTTAGTAGAGAAGTGCCAGATATTTGGTGATGTGTGCTGGCTCATCAAGGAGGCTGCTTCCCGCTCCAAGGAGGTAGCTTATCTGTACTGGCCACTTTCTGTATTCTACGACGGCCCGGCAGGTAAGATTTCTTCTTTTCTGATTGCAGTGTTTTCTGCTTAGCATCTGAATTTCGCACCCACTGATCCCATCACCCTTCTGCCATTTTCAACAGACCGGCCTGATATAAAGCGGCAGGGGCTCTATAGAAAGATTATTGCGCAGGCCGAGAAGCCTACTTATTTTGAAGTCCCGGCTGCAGCACCGACCACTACTCCCCTGCCTCTTGGCAAGAAGAGGAAGGCTTCCGCAGTCAAGGCTGCAGTTGGGAAGGCTAGGAAGGCCAAAAAGGCCCATGTTCAGCAGTCGACTTCGGTGGCGATGGACACTGGGACCCCTCTCCCCAACATTCCCTCATTCGATGAGTTTGAGTTGCAAAGGGAGGCTGCTCAGACACCGGCTCAGGGTAACATCATTAGCTTGCATTTGCATTCTTCATCATCTTCTGCAGATTTCCAAAGAAGTCTTTGACTCTGACCCCTTCCCTTTTTGCGCAGCTCAAGAGCCAATTGTGGCACCCTCCGAAGCAGAGACCAGGCTACCTTCCCCCATGCCGGCTAGTGAGGCGGGGGGTAAGTGTGCTTTCTCATCTGTTTCGCACTTCTATTGCTTTTTCTACTATAACCCTCAGAGATCGCTTTTCTGTTGAAGTGGCAGCCGAGGAGCAGACTGACATTGAAAGGATGACAGAAGAGCCGATTCAACCTCTGGAGGGTCACAAGACTCAGTCGAAGCGGGGTACTGTTCCGGCCAGGCGCATAATTACCCGGTCCACATCCCGACATGCTTTAGAGGCGTCCCCACAGCATGTAGCCAGAATAGAAATATCATCGGGTAGCTCTACAACCGTCTCTGATGAGGAGGAAGTGGCTTTCAGCGGCAGTGAGGGGGATGCTCCTAAATCAGAAGCCCCGCCTGTACTTGCAAAAGGTGCTCTATCTTTTCAGCCTGCTAAGCTGCTGGTGCCATCTTCCGAGGAGGAGTTGCAAGAGGAGTTTGCCGGGCTCGACACCGAGATCGACATATCTTCACTCTTTGTCACTTCAACTTCGGAGTTTCCTCCTCTTTCGCCCCACTTCGAGGATGCGAACCCTGCTTCAAAGGTGGGTCCCCTTTCAGGCTTGCTGCTTCATCTGCATCTTCATTTTAGTGCTGAAGGTTGTTTTGCTTTGGTCTCAGGGCCCTATCACTGCCAGCTCAGACACAACTGCAACTTTTATAGAGGTTTCTTCTGCAAACTGGGCTATTGTCCCTTTTCTACCTTTATCCTGCATGGGGGCTCCTGAGGTCATTCGCCCTGTCCCAATGCGAATACAGTCTTCAACAGATTTAGCATCGTTGGACCTGGGGGCCTCAGGAGACAGATGCACTCCTATCAGGGCTTCAGATTTCAGAGCCGAAGTTGATCTATCCAGAAGTTCTGCTTTCATACCGGCCGCAGTGATGACCATCGCTCCTGAGTCAACAATTCCCACAACATCAATCATGGAGGGTGAACCTTTGCCTCTTCAGACTGTGGCCTCCGCGGCCTCGACATTGAAGGAATTGGCCACCGAAGCGGAGATGGAAGAAGGAGAGGTAGCTGCTGCGGAACTGGGAGTATTGCCTGTAACCGCCCCAGATTCTATCTCCATACTTTCAGAATCTGAGGAGGAGGTGCCTGAAGTTGCATCCGGGAGTATTCAGACGGCCGCTTCCGAGGAGATGGAAGTGGAAGATCTCTTGGCCACGCCAGAGGTTGCAGGGAAAGCTCAGTTGGTACCTTCGGTAGACCTCCCATCTTCTTCTTCGCAGCCAGATATCACCCTATGGGCGGACATTGATAGTGAAGTAACCTTTGAAGTAGCTCCTCTTCCTTTGCCTGGCTTTACTTCACCTGAGAGTTTTGTCTGGAAACATCTGGGCATGCTGCGCCAGCTAGTGGAGTCCCAGCCCGGACTAACCTATCAACAGTTGAAGGAGATAGCCGAGCGCTTCACCGCCGGCTTGCAGGCGATGGGATGTCCCACAGAAATATGGGCCCAGCGGGTTCTTTTATTGTTAAAATTTGTTCATCGCCGGGATTTCTTGACACATATCATGTCTGAGAAACTGGCGGCTTTGAAGTTACAAAGAATGGAATGCAAATCCGAGCTGGCGAAGATGAACTCTATTCTTCAGGAGCGACAGTGCCAAATGTAGTCTTTGGCGGAGCGGGAGCAGTTTGTGCGCGACCGGATAACTATCCTGGAAGCTGAACTGTCCGATCTCCGAGCTGAGCTGCCGCAGCTAACAACTTCTCGACCGCAGCTCGAGGAAGAAGCAGCTCTATTAGAGGGACAGGTGGCGTCCTTTCAAGACGAGTCCGTTCGACTGCAGGAGGAGGAGGCTCATCTTCGTGAACTGGGAGCCGCCCCTTATGTGGGTCTTCTGGCTTTCGAGGATATCTTCAGGCAGCCATGAACCATCTTCTCTTTCTTTTTCTTTTGTACTCTTTTGTGATACAACGTCCCCTCGGGGCCCTTTATGTACTCACTTATTAATGAAAAGAAATATTTGGCTTCACGCGTATCCATTTTCTTCTGCATGTGGTTTTATCACTTTGAGAAGTGGGGTAGCAGTTTTAGCAATTCCTCATGCGAATGGCCCGTACTTGGCAGGAGAGCGTCCACCCCCTCAGAGAAAGGATGGGGAACTCGCTCCACCGCGTGACGGCATCCGGGGAGGTGCTTAAACTGGATTCTGTTGGTAGCAGCAAACGTCCCTCTTGGCAATATGTGCTGTGAGGGAGATAATTTGCAGAAATGTGAAAGAAGAGGTTTCATCGGACTAGACGAAAGGTCTAGACTGGGTAGAGGTTATAGCAGGTGGGACATTGAAAAAGGGTATGGGGTTTTCATCAGAACGGACATAAAGTACGAACTGGACAGATTGTATCATTGGCCGGGCGGTGTACCGATCAGCCAACGGTTGACTTCATCATCGATATTGAACTTATATCGATGCAAGGGGGATTTCATATGTTTTATCAGAATAGACGTAAGGTCTAAACTGGATAGGGTTTCATCATTGATCGGGCAAGGTGCCAATCGATCAACAATTGGTTTCATCATCGATATTGGGTTTATATCGACGCAAAGAAGAGTTTCATGAGTTTCATCAGCATAGACTAAAGGTCTAAACTGGGAGGGTTTCATCATTGATCGGGCAAGGTGCCGGTCGACCAATTAACTGGTTTCATCATCGATATTGGGTTTATATCGACGCAAAGAAGAGTTTCATAAGTTTCATCAGCATAGACGAAAGGTCTAAACTGGCTAGGGTTTCATCATTGATCGGGCGAGGTGCCGATCGATCAACAGTGGGTTTCATCATCGATATTGGGTTTATATCGATGCAAAGGGGAGTTTCATAAGTTTCATCAGCATAGACGAAAGGTCTAAACTGGCTAGGGTTTCATCATTGATCGGGCAAGGTGCCGGTCGACCAATAACTGGTTTCATCATCGATATTGGGTTTATATCGACGCAAAGAAGAGTTTCATAAGTTTCATCAGCATAGACGAAAGGTCTAAACTGGCTAGGGTTTCATCATTGATCGGGCGAGGTGCCGATCGATCAACGGTGGGACGTAGGTAGAGGCGTAGGAGTCGTCAGGATAGACGTAAGGTCTACTCCAGTAGGTTTTATCGCGGGTGGGACATTTGAAAGAGGGTGTGTAGATTTCATCAGGACGGACGTAAGGTCTTTCCTGGAGAGGTTTTATCGTCGGTGGGGCATGGTGCCAGATGACCAACAGAAGGTTTTATCAGCGAAGGGGAAGTAAGGGCAGCGTGCCTGTTGGCACGGAACTTTGAATTACCACATTACTGACCCAAGTGCCCTTTCGGGTTTTCACCGGAGCCAGCCCCCTCTTGCTTTTGCCCACGCGCCCTTTCGGGTTTTCACGTGGCGGGGTACCCGATTTTGCCTGCAGTGCCCTTTCGGGTTTTCACCACAGCTGGGTTTCGGCCATTTTTGCCCTTGTTCAGAATGTCCGAACAAGTCTGGCGGGGTATCTCTATTTTTAACCCCATTTTTTATATACATATATATATGTCTCTTGAATTGGGACTTCAGCACAGGTCAGGCGATGTGCTGCTTCATTGGCGGCTGCTCTTATCATCGGTATTGGGTATATACCGACGCAAGGATTTCATAGGTTTCATCAGGATAGACGAAAGGTCTGGCCTGGATAGGTTTCATCGCCGATTGGGCAGTGTGCCGATCAACCAGCAGCAGGTTTCATCATCGGTATTGGGTTTATACCAATGCAAGGATTTCATGGGTTTTATCAGCATAGACGTAAGGTCTAAACCGGACATGTTTTATTGCTGATTGGGCAGTGTGCCGATCGACTAGCAGCAGGTTTCATCATCGGTATTGGGTTTATACCAATGCAAGGATTTCATAAGTTTCATCAGGATAGACGAAAGGTCTGGCCTGGATAGGTTTCATTGCTGATCGGGTGAGTGTGCCGATCGACTAGGAGCAGGTTTCATCATCGGTATTGGGTTTATACCAATGCAAGGATTTCATAAGTTTTATCGGTATAGACGTAAGGTCTAAACCGGACAGGTGTCATTGCTGATCGGGCGAGTGTGCCGATCGACCAGCAGCAGGTTCCATCATCGGTATTGGGTTTATACCAATGCAAGGATTTCATAGGTTTTATCAGAATAGACGTAGGGTCTAAACTGAGTGGGTCTAATTGATGATCGGGCAAGGTGCCGGTCGATCAACGGTGAGTTTATGGTGGGAGATGAGGCTTTCTTTGGGATTACCACATTACTGACCCAAGTGCCCTTTCGGGTTTTCACCGGAGCCAGCCCCCTCTTGCTTTTGCCCACGCGCCCTTCCGGGTTTTCACGTGGCGGGGTACCCGATTTTGCCTGCAGTGCCCTTTCAGGTTTTCACCACAACTGGGTTTTGGCCATTTTTGCCCTTGTTCAGAATGTCTGAACAAGACTGGCGGGGTATGTAACGACCCGAGAATCCGATTACCGGGAAGGCCCGATAACCCGAGACTCGCACCGCCACCCACGAGCCCGAAGACTCGGAAGGGTTAAAAGGATGGTGTGGAAACTACACAAGTATCACAAATAATTGCAGAAATTAAACAGTTATAATATTAAGCAGGAAATAAATTAACAATTTACATGGTCCACAATAAAATAACAACAACAGCAACAGTAGTCCATGACTAGTACAGTGACAAGAAAGAAAAGTACAGCTACACGGGGCATACCCCGGCTCTGACCTCTGGCACTACCTCTGGGCACCCGCACCACGCTGCGCTCCTGACGCGCTCCCCGAAGGTGGCGCCTCACCTGAAACACGGTGAAAATACGCAGGGAATGAGTCTCGGAACAAGACTCAGTAGGGATCACTCGAACCCTACCTCGAAAAACGAGAAACCACTACTCTAGCGGTAGGAAAGTACCTCGGAAAGGAAAGCCCTGCACTCTACAGAACTAGACCCTACGGCACGCAAACCGACATATGTGCCACGGTACGAGAAGACCGAAATCAACGGTCGAACCGTAAAACCCGAAGGTCGGAAACACACGACTGACAGTCTGACACTCCGTACTCGACAGGAGTACCACCCACTAGAAGCACAGCCGGTAGCGTCCCCTGACGTCTTATACCGTACCGCAGGTGAGCCGCCTGACGTGGTAGGTCCTACCCGAGGCGCAAACACCGTACAAGTAACCACAAACAAGAGACTAGCTGGGGTCACGCCCGTCGACGTGGGTCCAACCGCCCCCAACCACGTGTGCACACACAGACCACGCGTCCCAGGTCTGGCCCTCTGACCGGTTTTCCCCTCAGCCGGACTCTGGCTGCAAGACGTGGGGCCCAACGGTAACCGGTCCACAAACCGTCTCGAAAGGTCGGCCCGTACACCACTCCCTGGTGCGACTAGCACCCGCGTACTAGTAGGCTACGACTAGTGGAGGGTCACTGAAGGAGTAGACTCTCAAGTCAGCGAAAACGACGTCCGAACTCGACAACAGGTGGGAATCACCCCACACACCAGCCCCGCCGCACGGTGACCACGGTCGGAAAAGAAACAGACGCACGGCCCACGGTCAAACGCCTGACCGAGGCAAACGGGACTTCCGGACACCAAAAACACGGTCACGGAACTCCACGGGGTGCCCGGGACGCACACACGGCCCAAGGGGAACACCCAACAACAAACCACATCGCGCTAGGGATACCTAGCGTGACAGGGCATGTCGCGCTAGGGTCCCCTAGCGCAACAAGGGTTGTCGCGCTATGGCCCCATAGCGCGACACGGACTATCGCGCTAGGGAACCCTAGCGCGACAGGGACCATCGCGCTAGGTCCTCCTAGCGCGACAATGATGATCGCGCTAGGACCCCATAGCGCGACACGAACCGCCAAACTGTTCATCTTCTCCGATGAACGCGCTCGGTCGGGGCAGCGCGACACTCAAGAACGCGCTACTGGAGTATAGCGCGTTCTCAGTCCGCGGCCGAAAACGGTAAGAACGCCCAAAAAAAAAACCAACCACGCCCCCATACCTCCATAGGAGAGGGGGAAAACAAAGGGGAAGACCCCTGGGGACCCCTAGCATGATTCTAGGCCCTCAAAACACGAAATCATGCATCAAATCCATAGATCGGGCGAGCTCTCCCCAAATCATGTAAAAACCCAAAAACGCTCAAATGATCCCCTCTCGGCCTCCCCGCGGCCTATAAATCACGGAAAAGAACGGCATGAGGCTAAGGAACGTCACCCTACCTCAATGGAGCGAATGCTCCGCCGAATCGATCACGAATCATGAAGAACGCTCGAAGCTTCACGAACTCCCCACGCTTCCCACGCTCGCCGCACGCCCACGAGATCGCCTCACTGTCGCCCACGCGTCCGCGCCGTCGCCCCGCCGCCGTCCGTAGCCGGAGAGGGGCTCGTCGCGTCTGAATGGGAGAGAGGGAGAGAGAGGGGGCTCACGGTCGCGAGAGAGAGGGAGAGGAAGAAGAAGAAAGAGAAAGGAGAAAAAGAAAAAGAAAAGAATTAGGGCTATATAGAAAATCCAAATTTTTGGAAAAATACTGAAAAATAGAAAAATACATTTCTGGAATCCTCGGAACGCACCGATCGCAACGGTACCACTCGTGCCCAGGTGAACGGCCCAGTTAACCCGCAGCGAGCGTCCGAAGGAAAAGCCGAAACACACACCGGGAATCAGAAAACACACGCGGAAAAGCCGCGGAACGCCTCCGGGCCTCCGAAACGACTCCGGATCGCACCGATCCGAACACGAAAGATGTCCGAAACGGAATTTCGGACACAACAGAGCCGGACGCTCCGAAAATGAGATCCGGGACCCACGAAGAAGGATCCGAAAGGTCCGGGATATTACAGCCCTCCCCCCTTAAGGAATTTCATCTTCGAAATTGAGAACAACCCAAGGGGAAAGAAGAGGAAGACTCACTCAAACAGATACGGGAACTGCTGACGCATCTCGTCCTCACGTTCCCACGAAGCCTCACCACCAGAGTGTCGTTGCCACACGACCTTTACCAAGGGAATGACCTTGTTCCGCAGGCGCTGCTCTCGCCTATCCTCCACGCGGATCGGAAACTCTGGGAGAGAAAGATCTGGAGTCACCTCAGGCCAAACAGAAAACTCGAGCACATGAGAGTCATCGGGCATATACTTTCGCAACATCGAGACGTGGAACACGTCATGCACCGACGCCAACTTAGGAGGTAACTGCAACCGGTAAGCAACCTCACCGATGCGTTCCACAATCGCGAAAGGACCAATATAGCGGGGACTCAGCTTCCCACGCCGTCCAAAACGCATCACCCCCTTCATCGGAGAAACTCTCAAGAACACATGATCGCCCACGGCGAACTCGAGGGGTTGCCTCCTACGGTCAGCATAGCTCTTCTGCCGACTCTGGGCCGCCAACATGTTCTGACGAACCAGGTGCACAACATCCACACATTGCTGCACCAATTCCGGTCCCGTCAAAACACGCTCACCCACCTCAAACCAATCAAGTGGAGTCCAACAAGGACGCCCATACAATGCCTCATAAGGAGCCATGCCGATGCTCGAATGATAGCTGTTGTTATAGGCAAACTCCACCAACGGTAGGTGATGAATCCAACTCCCCTGCCACTCCAGGCAGCAGGATCTCAGCATGTCCTCCAAAGTCTGAATGGTCCTCTCAGACTGACCATCTGACTGTGGATGATACGCCGAGCTGAATGCCAACTCCGTGCCAAGAGCTCGCTGGAAACCCCTCCAGAATCCAGAAGTGAAGCGCGGATCTCGATCCGACACGATCGAAATGGGAACCCCATACAACGGCACGATCCGCTCCACATACAGACGAGCCAACCTGGACACGCTCCAGCTGACCTTGACCGGTAACAATCGAGTCACCTTCGTCAGCCGATCCACCAGCAACCAAATACTGTCCTGCCCACTCGGGGTTCTTGGCAACCCCACCACAAAATCCATGGTCACATGGTCCCACTTCCAAGCAGGAACATCCAAGGGCTGGAGAGTACCTCCTGGTCGCTGATGCTCCGCCTTCACCTGCTGACAGATCAGGCACCTGGCCACAAATTCGGCGACATCTCTCTTCATGCCAGGCCACCAAAACTGCCTCCGCAAGTTCCGATACATCTTCGTCGCACCCGGGTGCACAGTGTACCTGCTCCCATGAGCCTCGCGTAACACCGCACGACGAACCCGTTCCTCCGCTGGGACGTACAACCTGCCACGAAACCTCGCAGCACCGTCCTCGCCAAGCTCTACGTCAGCCAAAGCCAGAATCCGGGGCAACTCAGGGTCCGCATGCTGAGCCTCTGTCACCTGACGACGGATAGCAGGAGTGACAGTCAGACTCACAAGCACTGCCAACCCTCGCTCCTGGGGAATCTTGAGCCTGAAACATACTTCGGGCATCTGTTCCCAGAGCCTCCACCTCCTCAACATCAAGGTACTGACCGCCACCTTCCGACTCAAGGCATCGGCAACGACATTCATCCTGCCCGGCTGATAAGACAGGGTGAAGTCATAGTCCTTCATGAACTCCATCCAACGCCTCTGTCTGAGGTTCAGATCTCTCTGCGAGAACACATACCTCAAACTCTGATGGTCAGTGAACACCTCGAACTTCTCACCGTACAGATAATGCCTCCAGATCTTCAGCGCAAAGATCACCGCCGCCAACTCAAGGTCATGGGTAGGGTAGTTCTCCTCATGGGGCTTTAGCTGCCGAGATGCATAAGCCGCCACTCTACCATGCTGCATCAGAACAGCACCCAATCCGACGCCGGAAGCATCTGTACACACCACAAAACCTCCCGATCCAGAAGGCAAAACCAACACCGGAGCCGAGGTGAGCAATCTCTTCTGTTCACTGAAGCTCTGCTCACACTCCTCGGACCAAACGAAAGGCACATCCTTCCGCGTGAGCCTCGTCATCGGGGTCGCAATGCGGGAAAAATCTGGATAAACCGGCGATAATAACCCGCAAGCCCCAAGAAACTCCGGATCTCCGTCACCGGCCTCGGCCACTGCATCACAGCCTCGACCTTGGCGGGATCCACGAAAATGCTATCACCAGAAATCACATGTCCCAGAAAGTGCACCTCGCTGAGCCAAAACTCGCACTTGCTGAGCTTCGCATACAACTGGTGATCTCGCAACGTCTGCAGCACCACACCCAAATGGTACGCATGCTCCTCAGCAGACCGCGAATAAACAAGGATGTCATCCACGAAGATGACCACGAACTGGTCCAAAAACGGATGAAACACCCTCTGCATCAAGTCCATGAAGGCAGCTGGGGCATTGGTGAGCCCAAACGGCATCACCAGAAACTCATAATGCCCGTACCTCGAACTGAATGCAGTCTTCTCCACATCGGGCTCACGAATCCTCAGCTGATAGTAACCAGACCGCAAATCAATCCGCGAGAACACTCGCGCAGACTGAAGCTGGTCGAACAAATCATCAATCCGCGGCAACGGATACTTGTTCTTAATGGTCACTTCATTCAGCTGTCAGTAGTCAATGCATAGCCGCAGACTACCGTCCTTCTTCTTCACAAACAACACGGGCGCACCCCAAGGGGAAAAGCTGGGACGAATATACCCCTTGGCCAGCAGTTCCTGCAACTGCGCCCTCAACTCCCTCAACTCAGCGGGGGCCATACGGTAGGGAGCCTTCGCCAAAGGTCTCGTACCAGGTACAACCTCAATCACGAAATCGATCTCCCGCTGGGGAGGTAATCCAGGCAACTCCTCAGGAAAAACATCGGAAAACTCGCACACCACCGCAATGTCCTCGACATTCGGCTCCATCCGGTCAGACACAACCACAGACGCGAGAAAACCCTGACAACCTGAATCAAGCAATCGACGGGCTCGAATAGCAGAGATAAGGAATCGAGAAGAGGCGGAACGGATACCTTGGAAATAGAAGGTCCTCTTGCTCGGATGCTGGAAGTAGACCCTCTTCATTCCACAATCCACCACCGCTCCATGAGTCTCGAGCCAATCCATGCCTAGAATCACATCGTAATCCCGAAGCTGCAACGCATACAACCTGCCTGGCATACTCCGCCCATCGATCCACACCGGAACCTGGTCGAAGCAATACGGAGTGATCATAAAATCACCCGAAGGCAACTCCACTGCCAAATCACAGGACAACTGGGTCACCGGCTCCTCGACGCTTGACGCGAAATCCTCCGAAATAAACGAATGAGACGCGCCAGAATCAAATAAAACCCGAGCCGCACAACCCAAAATCTGAACGGTACCTTCCACGAGCTGCGACGCCACTGCCTCTGCCCTGGTCAAGTGCGTGATCTGGCCACGAGCTCTCTGCCTGCCTCCCACGCTAGCTGACCTGGGTAGCGGCGGATACTGTCCCTGTTGCTGCTGCTGCTGCTGGGGAACCTGCTGCTGCGGCGGCCTCTGAGGACAGTCACGCGCCATATGCCCTGGCTGGTCACACCGAAAACAGATAATCGGCGCCGTGCACTGCCTGCCTGGGTGGGTACCACCACACCGTGGACAAGGTCCTCGCGATCCACCCACTGATCCCTGACGCTGCAAAGGAATCGGCTGTTGTACACTGCCCGATGAAGCCTGCCCCTGATCTCTGGACTTCTTCTTGCCGAACCCCTTCTTGAAGAGCTTCTTGACCTTCGAGCCGAAGGACGCAGATCCTGTCACCGAAGCTGCATGTGCCGGCACTCCTGAACCACTCATCGCATGCTGGAAGGAACCCTGCTGCTGGGTAGCCGACTGCTGGCTGCGACCTGACAAAGACTGCCCCTGGCTGATCGGTCCTCGAGTCCTCTGCATATCCATCTCCAGGGAAATCGCAACACGAGACGCTGTCTCTAGATCAGTGGCCCCATTCGCGATCAAATGGTGCCTCAGCTCCAGCCTCAAGCCCTGCACAAACTGCGTCATCCTCACCCTCTCATGCTCTATGATATGAGGTGCGTACCGACCCAGCTCGAAAAATCGGGCCCTGTACTGCAACACGGACATGTCACCCTGCACCAGCTCCAGAAACTCCCGCATCCGCTGCGTAGCAACGACGTCTGGACAGTACGTACGCTCGAAAGCACTGACAAAGTCACCCCACTCGACCTACTCAAGTGGACGAAGCTGAAAGGACGTCTTCCACTCGGAAGACCACGACCTCTGAGCCGTACCCTGCAACTGGTTGTAGGCCAACACCACTCTGTCCTCGGCAGTACTCTTCGCAGAACTGAACACCCGCTCCATCTCATCGAGCCAATCACGAGCCGCATCAGGGTCTGCCTGGCCGCTAAAGTAAGGTGGATGGAACTGCATGAAGTCCCTCACTGCTCGGCCTGGCCCACCCCTGACTGACGAGCCCTCAGCAGCCTCTCCGCCAAACTGCTGAGACATGAGATGGTACATGCCACGGAAGAAATCCTCGGCCCCCGGAGCCCTCGCAGCATCCGCTGCCTCGGTAGCTCCCGAAACTCTGCTATGCTCCTCCTGGTCCCTCTGGACCCCCTGCTGGATCTCCTGACCTCCAGCCGACTGCCCCTGCTGAGAGCGAGAACTCCTCCTCGGCGCCATCCTCGCTCCTGAAGCACAAGACAGAAAACACGGAAACGACAATGTCAGAATAAAACACGCGGTGCCCAATGCCAGCGTCACCTGTACATCATCGTTGTGGACTAGTGGACCACTACAATTACCTATGATTCTCATGTAATTCCACAACCGCGCTCTAATACCAGCTGTAACGACCCGAGAATCCGATTACCGGGAAGGCCCGATAACCCGAGACTCGCACCGCCACCCACGAGCCCGAAGACTCGGAAGGGTTAAAAGGATGGTGTGGAAACTACACAAGTATCACAAATAATTGCAGAAATTAAACAGTTATAATATTAAGCAGGAAATAAATTAACAATTTACATGGTCTACAATAAAATAACAACAACAGCAACAGTAGTCCACGACTAGTACAGTGACAAGAAAGAAAAGTACAGCTACATGGGGCATATCCCGGCTCTGACCTCTGGCACTACCTCTGGGCACCCGCACCACGCTGTGCTCCTGACGCGCTCCCCGAAGGTGGCGCCTCACCTGAAACACGGTGAAAATACGCAGGGAATGAGTCTCGGAACAAGACTCAGTAGGGATCACTCGAACCCTACCTCGACAAACGAGAAACCACTACTCTAGCGGTAGGAAAGTACCTCGGAAAGGAAAGCCCTGCACTCTACAGAACTAGACCCTACGGCACGCAAACCGACATACGTGCCACGGTACGAGAAGACCGAAATCAACGGTCGAACCGTAAAACCCGAAGGTCGGAAACACACGACTGACAGTCTGACACTCCGTACTCGACAGGAGTACCACCCACTAGAAGCACAGCCGGTAGCGTCCCCTGACGTCTTATACCGTACCGCAAGTGAGCCGCCTGACGTGGTAGGTCCTACCCGAGGCGCAAACACCGTACAAGTAACCACAAACAAGTGACTAGCTGGGGTCACGCCCGTCGACGTGGGTCCAACCGCCCCCAACCACGTGTGCACACACAGACCACGCGTCCCAGGTCTGGCCCTCTGACCGGTTTTCCCCTCAGCCGGACTCTAGCTGCAAGACGTGGGGCCCAACGGTAACCGGTCCACAAACCGTCTCGAAAGGTCGGCCCGTACACCACTCCCTAGTGCGACTAGCACCCGCGTACTAGTAGGCTACGACTAGTGGAGGGTCACTGAAGGAGTAGACTCTCAAGTCAGCGGAAAACGACGTCCGAACTCGACAACAGGTGGGAATCACCCCACACACCAGCCCCCCCGCACGGTGACCACGGTCGGAAAAGAAACAGACGCACGGCCCACGGTCAAACGCCTGACCGAGGCAAACGGGACTTCCGGACACCAAAAACACGGTCACGGAACTCCACGGGGTGCCCGGGACGCACACACGGCCCAAGGGGAACACCCAACAACAAACCACATCGCGCTAGGGATACCTAGCGCGACAGGGCATGTCGCGCTAGGGTCCCCTAGCGCAACAAGGGTTGTCGCGCTATGGCCCCATAGCGCGACACGGACTATCGCGCTAGGGAACCCTAGCGCGACAGGGACCATCGCGCTAGGTCCTCCTAGCGCGACAATGATGATCGCGCTAGGACCCCATAGCGCGACACGAACCGCCAAACTGTTCATCTTCTCCGATGAACGCGCTCGGTCGGGGCAGCGCGACACTCAAGAACGCGCTACTGGAGTATAGCGCGTTCTCAGTCCGCGGCCGAAAACGGTAAGAACGCCCAAAAAAAAAAACCAACCACGCCCCCATACCTCCATAGGAGAGGGGGAAAACAAAGGGGAAGACCCCTGGGGACCCCTAGCATGATTCTAGGCCCTCAAAACACGAAATCATGCATTAAATCCATAGATCGGGCGAGCTCTCCCCAAATCATGTAAAAACCCAAAAACGCTCAAATGATCCCCTCTCGGCCTCCCCGCGGCCTATAAATCACGGAAAAGAACGGCATGAGGCTAAGGAACGTCACCCTACCTCAATGGAGCGAATGCTCCGCCGAATCGATCACGAATCACGAAGAATGCTCGAAGCTTCACGAACTCCCCACGCTTCCCACGCTCGCCGCACGCCCACGAGATCGCCTCACCGTCGCCCACGCGTCTGCGCCGTTGCCCCGCCGCCGTCCGTAGCGGGAGAGGGGCTCGCCGCGTCCGAATGGGAAAGAGGGAGAGAGAGGGGGCTCACGGTCGCGAGAGAGAGGGAGAGGAAGAAGAAGAAAGAGAAAGGAGAAAAAGAAAAAGAAAAAGAAAAGAATTAGGGCTATATAGAAAATCCGAATTTTTGGAAAAATACTGAAAATAGAAAAATACATTTCTGGAATCCTCGGAACGCACCGATCGCAACGGTACCACTCGTGCCCGGGTGAACGGCCCAGTTAACCCGCAGCGAGCGTCCGAAGGAAAAGCCGAAACACACGCCGGGAATCGGAAAACACACGCGGAAAAGCTGCGGAACGCCTCCGGGCCTCCGAAACGACTCCGGATCGCGCCGATCCGAACACGAAAGATGTCCGAAATGGAATTTCGGACACAACAGAGCCGGACGCTCCGAAAACCAGATCCGGGACCCACGAAGAAGGATCCGAAAGGTCCGGGATATTATAGGGTATCACTATTTTTAACCCCCTTTTTCTTTTCTTTTCTTCTTTTATTTAGTATGCGAGCTGAGAGAGAGGGCAGCTTGGGCAGGGCGAGATGCCACTGGACCAAGGAGAGGGTAGCTCGATCAGGGCGGAGTGCCATTGACCAAGATGAAGTGGCCTGATTAGGGCGGGGTGCTGCTAACCGAGGAATAGGTAGTTCGGCTAGGGCGGAGTGCCGCTACACCAAGAAATGAGGTAGCTCGGCTAGGGCGGAGTGCCGCTAAACCAGGAAATGGGGTAGCTCGGTTAGGGCGGAGTGCCGCTAGACCAAGAAAGAGGTAGCTTGGTTAGGGCGGAGTGCCGCTAAACCAGGAAATGGGGTAGCTCGGTTAGGGCGGAGTGCCGCTAGACCAAGAAAGAAGGGTAGCTCGGTTAGGGCGGAGTGCCGCTAAACCAGGAAATGGGGTAGCTCGGTTCGGGCGGAGTGTCGCTAGACCAAGGAAGAAGGGTAGCTTGGTTAGGGCGGAGTGCCGCTAGACCAAGAAAGAAGGTAGCTCGGCTAGGGCGGAGTGCCGCTAAACCAAGGAATGGAGTAGCTCGGTTAGGGCGGAGTGCCGCTAAACCAAGCCATGAGGTAGCTTGGCTAGGGCGGAGTGCCGCTAGACCAAGAAATGGAGTAGCTCGGTTAGGGCGGAGTGCCGCTAGACCAAGGAAGAAGGGTAGCTTGGTTAGGGCGGAGTGCCGCTAGCCCAAGAAAGAGGTAGCTTGGTTAGGGCGGAGTGCCGCTAGACCAAGAAATAGGGTAGCTCGGCTAGGGCGGAATGCCACTAGACCAAGAAAGAAGGTAGCTCGGCTAGGGCGGAATGCCACTAGACCAAGAAAGAAGGGTAGCTTTTGGCCCGATTACTCAGAGAATGTTGGTTGTGCAGCGTGATACAGCTTTAGGTGCCTACCGTTGAGTGGCGAGAATTGGATCTCCCCTCGATGGTTGACAACCATATAGGCCCCACCTTCGTAGACCCTTTGTATCACATAGGGTCCTTCCCAATTAGCATTTAGCTTTCCTTTTGGGTTGGACGCCATGACTTCTCTTTTCTTGACCATAACGAGGTCACCTTTCTTGAACTCTCGTCCTTTTACGAGTTTGTTGAATGCAGTGGCCATGCGGGCCTGATACATTTGGATATTCTTCTGAGCTTGGAGGCGCCTCCCTTCCAATTCAGCCAGTTCTTCTAATCTTCTTTCTGTATTAGTCTGTTCGCCAGGGGCTAGGTCATATTGGACCGCCACTCTGAGTGACGAGACTTCCAGCTCCAGCGGGACCACTGCCTCTGAGCCGTACACCAATGAGTATGGTGAGCACCCTGTAGGTGTTTTGAAGACGGTGCGGTATGCCCATAAAGCTTCATACATTTTCTCTTCCCAGTCCTTCTTGTTGGAACTGACGACTTTGGCCAGCAATGTACACAAGGTCTTATTAAAAGCTTCTGCCAATCCGTTTGCCTGTGGATTGTAGGGAGTGGAGGTTCTCCATTCAATCTTATACTTCTCGGCAAGCCGATAGATTTTCTGATTTCTGAAATGACTTCCATTATCAGATATTATTCGGTTGGGGATCCCGAACCGGAAGATAATGTTTTACTTGATGAATCTGGAGACCAGCTCACCAGTCACTTCTCTTAATGCTATAGCTTCCGCCCATCGGGAGAAGTAATCTGTTATGGCCAGTATGTACTTATGTCCGGCCGAGGAAGTTGGCAATGGCCCGACTACATCAGTTCCCCATTGTGCAAACGGCCAGCTGGGGATTATAGGGTGCAGAGTTGTAGGTGGCCTTCTAGGCACGGTAGCATGCTCCTGACACTTTTGGCATGATTTTGCAAATCTACAGCAGTCTTCAAACATGGTGGGCCAGTAGTAGCCCAGCTTCTTAATCTCTATCTTCATCTTGGGACCGGCCTGGTGGGCACCTGCTGTCCCAGCATGTGTTTCTTTCATCGCTTGCCAAGCTTCCTCAGTGGACAGGCAGCGGAGCAGAATCTTCTTGCGTGCATCTGCCATTATTCGGAATAGAGTCCCATTTCTGAGTTCATAAGAATCCTTAATCCTTAGAAGCTTCATCTTTTCTTCTCTCTTTTGCGGCAGCTGTTGATGCAGAAACCACTGTAACAAGTGCTGTCTCCAATCAGATGCCTGTAATGTGCTGATAGTAGCAACTTCTTCTTCTTCGGGGCACCCTTCTAGCATGCTGGGGACCTGCCGCCGGTTTATAACAACAATGTTCAGTGTTTCATTTGGTGGGACTGCTATTGAGCTGGCTAGCTTTGCCAGCGCATCAGCTTGGGCATTATGTCCACGGCCCACATGCTTGAGCTCAATATGATAGAATTTCGCCATGAGGCGCACGGCTTTTTGGTGGTAGGGATTCAGCTCTGGCTTTCGCACCTCGAACTCCCCTTGAATTTGTTTTATTATCAACATTGAATCTCCAAATACTTGCAACATTTGGATACCCATGTTGAGGCTGGCATGCAGCCCGATTATCAGAGCTTCATACTCGGCTTCATTGTTGGTGCATGGCTTGTTTATAGAATAGGAAGTATGTACCACCTCCCCTTCTGGTGATTTCAGCACAATACCGGCTCCGGCCCGTATTCTGGTTTTTCCATCGGAATCTGTCTCCGTTCTGGATGCTCCATCAAAGAATAGCTGCCACATAGCTGACTGAGCCTGGCAGGCTTCGAGTGTTTCATCATCGGGTAACTCAGTCCCCAGCATATCATTCTCAGGCACGGGATGCTCTGCAAAGAAATCAGCCACGGCCTGTCCTTTTATTGCCCTCTGGGGTATATAGGTAATATCGAATTCCATCAGAATCACTGCCCATTTTCCCAACCGGCCTTTGAGTACTGGCTGAGTCAATATGTATTTGAGTGGATCTGCTGCAGATGTCAATCTGACTTCATGTGACAACATATAGTGTCGGAGTTTCTTAACAGCAAAGACTAGTGCCAAGCATGTCTTTTCTATATAATTGTAGCTTTCTTCGGTTCTAATCAGCCTCCGACTTAGGTAGTACAGGGCTTGCTCTTTGCCTTCTTCATTTACTTGTGCCAGCATTGCCCCCAGGGAGCAGTATGTGGCTGCGATATACAGTATCAAGGGCCTACCTTTAATTGGTGCCCCCAGCACTGGAGGGGTCTTGAGATATTCTTTTAGCTTCTCAAAGGCCTCCTGGCACCCATCGTCCCAGAGGAACGGTACATCTTTCATCATGAGCTTGTGAAAGGAGTGGCATCTTCCCGACAGATTTGATATAAATCGTCGGATATAGGCCAGACGCCCTTGCAGAGATCTCAGCTCGTGCAGGCTCCTTGGTGGAGGGAGCTCCTGGATAGCCTTGATCTTGGCGGGGTCAATTTCAATACCCCTGTGCCGGACGATAAATCCGAGGAATTTTCCACTGGACACGCCGAAGGCGCATTTCATAGGATTCATCTTGAGTTCATATTTGCGCAGCCTCTGGAATACTATCCTCAGGTCTTGCAGATGGTCTTCTTTTCTGCTGGTTTTCACTACCAGGTCATCAATGTAGCACTCTACTTTCTTGAAGAGCAAATCATCAAAGATCTTTGTCATGGCTCTTTGGTAGGTAGCGCCGGCATTCTTAAGGCCGAACGGCATCCTTTTGTAATGGAATATCCCTTTTGGAGTGCGGAATGCAGTGTGCACCTTGTCTTCTTCAGCAATCCATATCTGGTTGTATCCGGATGACCCATCCATAAATGACAATGCTTCATGACCAGTAGTTGCATCAATCATGACTTCAGTGATCGGCACTGGGAAATCATCTTTCGGGCAAGCCTTATTAAGGTCCCGGAAGTCGACACATATTCTGATCTGCCCATTCTTCTTCTTCACGGGCACTATATTGGCTAGCCATGTGGTATACTGGTTTTCTTCGACAAACCCCACATCAATCAGCTTATCAACCTCTTTGTTAATCTGATTTATCAGTTCAGGACGCATTCTCCTGGAAGGCTGCTTTACAGGGTTAGCCTCTGGGTTTATTGCCAATCGGTGCTGTGCCACATCAGAGCTCAATCCCGGCATTTCATCATATGTCCATGCAAAACAGTCTCGGAATTCTTTCAAGAACTATATATATTGCTCCCTGACATCTGGCTCCAGTAGTGCGCTGAGGAATGTCGGCCTCGGTTCATCCGCGGACCCCAAATTTATCTCTATCAGCTCATCGACGGTGGCTTGGCCTCCGTCTTCGACTTCGGGCGGGGCTTCTTGCAAATCAATAAAGCCTCCCGGGATGTAATCTTCTTCAGTTTCATGCTCCTCTGTTTCATCATATTGGTCATCAGCGGATGCTGGTGCATCATATAGGGCCAATATTACTGGATTCTGTTCAGTCTGTCCCGAGGACGAGGCTGGTTCAGCAGGAAATTCAGAAGTAGACTCTTCCGTTCTTAGAGGCTCTTCTGATGTGGGTTCCCTTGACAGGTCATCATTCTGCAGAGCCCGGAATTCTTCTAGAATGCGTTCAAACTCTAGACATTCTCTCAGCTCTTTGGCTACTTGGTCTTCATCCGGGGTTCCCGTGTCAAATTGTGCTTCGGCCTGGAACAGATCCTCTTTGCAAGATGGATTCTCCCAGCACCAACCCTTCTTAGTCTCATCAGACATCCTTGCCTCCGGCTGGTTGTCTTGGGCTTCATTGTCTGTTATGGATTGATACATAATTTCTTCATCTTCAAAGGGGTATTGATCATATCCCACTTCAGGGGGATCTTCATTCTGGTAGAAGGCAGAGATGACATCCACCTCAGCTTCATAGTATTCTTGCAGGGTATAACCCAGTCCCGGGTGCTGTGTGATCTTCCTCAGTTCCTTGTTATCTCGAGGCGGATCCCATAGCTCCTTGAATGCTTTTTTCTGAGCAGCAGGTTGCATCGATGGCATTTGCATCTTGGAGAACATTTGTGAAACCCGCTGGGTAGTATAATCCAAACCTGTGATTGGCACCATCCGGTTTGCGGCTTCTTCAGGGACCATGCAATCTTGATCATCTTCTTCGACTGGCTCCCCGGTGTAGAATACGATAGGGGGCTCGCAGAAGCGAGGGATCTCCATAGTCTTCAGTGGCAGCACTGTCTGATATTCTAGGCTGACGATGGGCTTAAATAAACCCTGCGGCACCTCCACCTGTGTGTACTTTTCTCTCATTTCTTCATCAATATCATCTGGGCGGATGCTAGGAGGAGTTATCCGAACAAAGTCCCCAGCATAAGAGATGTGGGATACCTCATGCTTTTTAATGTAGCCCTTGGGCGGCGGTGGAGACCAACTTTTTGTCTTTGTCACCGGCTTCTTCTGGCTGACCACAGCCTCTCTTTCTTCATCCTTCTGCGACACCTCGGTGTAATAGGATGCATCGAGCATATGGCACTCGAACACTTCGAAGGGATGTAGGTCTGCAAACACCCATTCTTCTTTTCCTTCGTGGCAGTATTTTATGCATTGGTGTAGCGTGGATGGCACGATCTGATATTCGTGCAGCCACGGTCTTCCCAGCAGGGCTTTGTACGTGGTATTGGAGTCGATTACATAGAATCGTACCACGGTAGTGAGGTCCCCCAAGGTGAGGTTGAAATCGGCCACCCCAAGGGGGGTCTCACATTTCTGATTGAATCCCGCAATCTTCATATCTCTGACCTTGGTGAGCTGCAGATCAAAGTAATATTTCTGGTAAATGCGGTACGGGAGAATATTCACAGCGGCCCCGGGATCTATCAATATCCTGCTCAATGGCTGACAGTTCAGGGAACCCCTCATGTACAACGGTCTGTTATGATAGGAATTCGGGATCAACATATCATCTTCTGTGAACGTGATCGAGGGCCCAGAATTCACTTCTGTCAAGAGTGCTTCATATTGTGCCGGCGACTGCAAGGCATCAATGATGGCTTGGCCGGCTTCTTCACTCAGAGAGAGGATCTCCCAGATGGAAAACCTGGTAGGGAGCTTCTTCAGCATTTTCATGATCCGGCTACCCACCCGGACATTGGATAGCCTCATCTCCTCCACCCAACGGGGTCTTGGAGGTTCATGTGGTGCCTGTGGCCTTTGATGCCTGGCGCCAGTTTCATCCTCTAGGTCGATTCCCTGGGATGTTTCTTCTGTAGCAACGGCCCTTGGCTTTGCTAAAGGGTTACATCTTTCATCTTCTTCATGCTGCTTCTGCTTTCTATCTGCCGACTGCTGGCACTTGTTGTTTGTAGCTGGCATAACTTGCACTGACTGTTCGTTCTCCAAACTGGACAGAAATTCCAGGAATGAAGGGGCTTCATCTGCTTTTCTTCCCTCCTGGTATAAGCTGGCAGGGGGAGGAACCTGGACACCTCGCATCTCTGGTTTTGGGATTTGATAGGGCTGCTCCCCTCTGAACATGATGTTATGGTTAGCTGGTGGTGGGCGTCCCCATCTTCTCCCAGAACGTGTTGCATGGGCTGAGGTAGAGGCCTCAGCATGGTTGGATTCTAGCGGGGCATTTGATGCTTCATCCTCACCATTCTCCCCGGGCAAGGAAAAGAGTACCGACAATGTATTGCACTGTACTGTCACGACTTTCTTCTCCTTTTTGGACTTGGGTCGTCTCTTCTTCTTCTGGGAATTTGGCTTTGCTGGCTCCTGCCCCCAGAAGGGCTCAGTTTCATCTTTTCTTTGCTCTGCCTCTGGCTGCTCTTCAATTTTCAATTCTTCGAGCTGTTCCCAGAGTATGCAGTCTTTCACCAACAGGTGCTTGGGCTCTTTTTGCTCATATTCGTCGAGCTCATTGATAGACTGTTGTAGACGCCTGGCTGCAGGACTTACTTCTTTATGTGCAGGGAGGGGAGTTTGTCTCCTCCGGTTGTGAGTAGGGATCCGGATGACTGGTCCGGTCTCAGCTGTATGCCATACTGGCTTTATTGGAGGCGGCTCGGGCCTTGGGGTGACACCCCGGATAACTGCTCCGCTGGTACTGGCTGCGGGAGTCTTCTTTCTGCTCTTTATGGGTATCATCTGCCATCCCTCCTGATCTTTCTGTGGGGTGAGGAAGCAAGCTTCATAGGTATTCCTGGTGCATTCTTCAGCGGCTTCCTTGGGCAGCTGTTGGTAGACTGAGATCATATTGGCAGCCATTCTCCAAGGTGGAGGCTCATGTGGACGAGGCGGCTTCACCTGGTAATCTCCCAGCTGCAGCTCACCCTTCTTGACCATTCCTTCCACGATATCTTTGAAGACATAACAGTCCTCAATCGCGTGCCCCAACGCACGGTGAAATAGACAGAACAGCGGATCATCTTTCTTTTCCGCATCTTCGGGTCTCTTCGGTTCAGGCAATGTTACCTTATTGAACTTATAGGCCCAGTTAAATAGTGCTGCCGTCTTATCCTTGGGAAAAGAGTAGGCCTTTTTCATCTTGTCCCTCAGAGAGACCTTGTCTTTTCTTTCTGCTGTGTCTGCCATCGGGAGAGCTTCATCTGCCCCTTTCTTCCCTTTTTGTTGTTCAAAGGTCCTGAAATCGACGGTGTTGGCCTCAGAATGTGATGGCCATCGATCATTGGATTTTCCCTTCAGCATAGTGGGAGCATTGGCGGTCGGACGCTTGGACAAGAACGTCTCGACCTCGGCCACTATATTGTTCAGTCGGTCAAATGTTCTAACATCTGCACCGATCATCTTTTCTAGCACCTCTCTCCTGAGGCTTTGCTTACATATCTGCACTGCATCTTCTTGATGAGGAGGTCTTCTGCATCTCATAGCCAAGTTCCTCCACCTCTTGATGTAATCTAGTGCTGTCTCATCCTGTTTCTGCTTGGTTGCATATAGTTCTGCTATAGTGATCTCTCTTTCTGTGACATGAAATCTGTCACGGAACTTTCTTTGCATATCAGGCCAGTCAACCACCGACCCAGCTGGCAGGCTTGAATACCATTCAAAGGCTAACCCGGTGAGGGATGAGCCAAAGAATTTGAGCAGATAAGCTTCGTCGGCTGCCAAATCACCCATAATTGTGGTGTAGTAAGCTATGTGCTCCCTGGGGGAGCCCTGGCCGTTGAATTTCTCAAATTTTGGCCGCTTACTGATGCCTGGGGGTAGTCTTTTAGCAGCATACTGGGGAGGATACGGTACTTTGTACACGTCATAGGTACTTACACCATCACCGGTCTTCTCAGACAGCTTCATTTCCACAATTCTTTCTATCATCAGTTTGTGGGCTATAGCTGGATCTACCTCTTCTGGGAAGAAATGAGCTTGTTGCTGGCTGTGAGGAGTCGTCATCACAGTTGCGTGCAAGATGGGCACGGCAGGCTGCGTCTGAGATATAGAGGGCTGAGCCACTGTCTGCTGTGGAGTAGGTTGGCTCGGTGCTTTGCCCTTATCAGCCAGGAGAGGATTAGCAGGGGCAGCCGTTTCTGTAGAGCTGGAAGTTGGCCCCACAGGCTCGGCTTGTTTGGAGACCGGCGTAGCTTCATGTCTCTCATTGAGCTGTCTTCTGAGAGCACTGATCTCCTGCTGATATCTTCTAAACATCATCTGGATCATGGGATCCAGGGTTGATGGGATCTGTATATCTTCTGAAGTCCCTTCAGCATCATCAATGAAGGGATTATCCCCTTCTTCTGCTGTCACCACGTTGACTGTCATAGTGGTAACTCTGCGGGCTGCATCATCAGCTTTCATCTTATCTATGGCTGCCTGGCTTCTTCTTGTGACGGGACCAGGTCTGGTTGCTAGCCTGAGCAGTTCATCTGGTTGGGTTGGTAACATGCCTTGCCCCCTGGCAATTCCAGCCATGTTACAGGCGAAGATTTGCATTCTTTATTTCTGCCTGTAAACTACTCTTCTTGCCTGGTCGGGGTATTCGAGTCGGTCAAAGACCGATACTCTTTCTTTGACTTCCTCCCTGTAGAGGTCTTCTTTGCCATATCCGGCCCTGAAGCCTTCTTCATAATCATTTGAATCGGAGGAGGAGACTCCGATTATCATTTCTTGCAGAGTTTCTTCTTCTTCTTCATCCATGGTGCCCAAAGCACGGGACAATCTTTGTTGACCTAGGGCAGAGTTCCCTAGGTATTGGAAGTAGTCTTGGACCACTTGCTTCATCTCCTCTGGGCTATGCCTTTGTGGCTCAGGTTGGAGTATCAATCTGTCCTGGCTCTTTTGCTGGTAAGCCAGTCTTGTCACCTGAGCATTCAAATGCTCGGTTTTGGAGTATCTGAAGATATCAGCCTGTCTGGCACAGGCTCTTGGTCTTCTTGCAGCAATCACAGTGACTGGTTCACTCCTTCTCACATTGCCAATCTGGCAGCAGTTGGCAGCAGCATCATGGTTCTTTCTTTGCCATCTTCTGCCCCCGGCCCTGGAACGGGTGGCAGTAAAGTTCTCCTTCTTTTCGTATCTTCTACCATTCATCATGGGGCAAGCAGCAGTCATATTCCTTCCTTGACCCTCAGTCTCATCTCTCCTCCCTCGGGTCCCGGGACAGACAGCAGTAGCATTTCTTTCGTCTTTCCTCTCTTTCCCTCTGCCCCCAGCTCTGAGGCGGGCAACAGTGATATCAGTAAGATCCTCTCTGTCTCGAGCTGGGACCCAGCTCTGTATCTTCTTCGGCCGCCAGACCTGTTTGTATCTTGCTGGCTTGGGTGCCAGCGTCTTCCTTTCATCAGCTTCCCGGTTGGCCCTCCTGGTGGCCAGAACATGGAACTTGTTGTTGGTTGGGATGGTCGGGATAATCTGTCCGGACGGACTTCTCTGGGGCGGCCGTCAAGGTTCGCCCTAATATCACCCATCATTATCGTCTTCCCGGAATTGGAAAGACGACGGTTAGCAGCGGCACGCCGGCTTCTCCGGTTGGTTCTTTTCCCCTTCTGGGCAGCAGCGGGGACCATGTCCTTCCTTTGGACATGATGGACATAGCAGGAGACAACGGTGGAAGCTGTCTTCTTCAGTAAGCTAGCTTTCTCATCAGTGGTCTTCATCGGGGCACTCGCAGCAGTGCCTTGCTCATCGTTGTCGACCTGCAGAAGGTCGGTGAAGACGAGGCCCAGGCAGTTGGGCAGCCCAACGGCAGGCGGCATTGATCCGAATGTAAGAGGTACCGCCAGGTAGCCCTCTCGCACATGCATGTCAATCGGTTGCTGGTCGAAGCAGACAGACATGATTCCAGCCGTCATTGTAGATTCCTGAAAATGAGGAAAGTGGACGGAATCAGAAGTTTGAGGGGGGCCCGCTGGGCCTCCTCCTTTAGCGTAAAGATGAAGGGAGACTCAGTCCCACCGGGCGTGCCACACTTGTGGGCGCGGATTTTTTTATTTTTTTATTTATTTTGTGTTTATTATTTATTTGTTTATTTACTTATTGATTTATTGGCGTGCCAGTCACCGGGGTGACAATTTTATTGTGCGCTCGATCTGACTTGATCAGTCGATTGTGAGGGCCGAGTCGGGACCAGAAGTGATGTGACACAACCTCGGACTTAGTCAAACAAGCACATCTAAGCATCCAAATGGGCCTTAATGGGCCACCGCTCTCTTCGTTGCACTCTATTCCCGGGGTGACTATGTGATACCAAGGGTGACTTATGGGAATGGACCCTTGCTGGTAGAGGGCCAGCAAGGCCAAGAATTGATTCCCCAAGGTTGGTTGCCCAATTCGATTGGGGCCGACAAAGTGCACTCGGGCACCGGGTCACACTAACCCACGGCGATCACTCTAAGTCATGGACTTGAGGATCGGGCGCTCCTCACGAATTCAGCGATGCATGAATCAAATATTGAGAGAGCTACACTAGGTGAGCAAGGAAGAGACACTTACTCGACCGGTTTGAAGAAACCGGTCCCGGTCGGAGACGAGGGCGAGCGGGGAGGCGGTGGTTCCCCACACGCCGCGGCGGTGTCGCTTGACCTGCCAAACCACTTACAAAACTACTCCTCTCGCAGGAGGGGGGACCTTGGGGTAGGGGTTAATATGATACATTCAAACACTACCACCACGCAGGGTGGGGCCTTCAGCCGGCCAAGCGGGGAGGGGTTGGTGGACCGAAACGAAGAGAAATGAGAACTAGGGAAGTTGCAGCTTCAATCTGGAATTCTGGACAGGGGGTCGCTGTGATGGCTATGCCGGGCTTGTCCGGACTCCAAATTGATCGAAACCAGCTCCTGAAGCTTCCTGACTGGATGAGGTGGACTCCAGAATTTTTGGGGAAGCTCAGACGGTCGGAGGTGGCTGCACCAGCAACAGGAAGTAGCCTCCTCTGTCTGGCCGCAGGTACTGTCTGGACTGTAACAGCAAGTTGCAGAAGTGACTGAGCGCCCTCCCGAGCTCCGATCAGCACGAAACCAGCGGCATCATCTTCTTGGTCGAGGTAGCTTTCAGCAGGAGGTGACGGAGATGCATTCAGAGGTCGAGGATGGCCGGGGCACCCAGAAGAGTGGGTACTGGTCGGAGTAGACAGCAGAAAACAGAACTAGATAGATCGGGGGAGAAAATTCGTAACTTCTTCCTCCGGTGGCCGAACGGGGTTCTGTTTCTTGATCTTGAAAGATGACCGGTAGAGGAAGAACTTTGATGAAGGGGCTTCAGCCTGAATCCGCTGGGGTTTGTCGTGGCAGAAGGATCTTCCACGCTCTGGTCCAGGATGAAGACCTCTCTGCGCACTGTTGGGAGAATGGCTCTATCTGGCAGCTCCGAGCTCCGATCGTGTTGATTCCACCTCGCCTGCGAAGTAGACTGGAAGGCATTTCCAGAAAGGTAGGCCACGCCTTCTGAAGAACTAGGATGAATCCGTGGTTGACGCTGCAACAAGGGCTGTTCTGCAGATCTGCACAGCTCCAACCTAGTAGAAGAAATGAGAGGGAGATGTGGCTTCTTTGGTGGAGGGAAATGGTAGGAATGACCTAAGGGAGAGTGGGGGCTCTTGTGGGGTGGAGAAGGGAGCTAATGGTGATGGGGAATGGGGTGGAGAATGGCTGGAAGCAAGTGCTAGCAGGTGGAGGAGGAAGAGCTACGAATTTGGGGAAGGTGGGTGAGAGGAGAAGGTGAGGGGGGCACAAGTGAGTGGAGGGAAGGGTGGATTTCAAATTCAAAAGGTCTTGGAAGGTGGGTGATTATGTTGGGAAGTGGAGTGCTTGCATTGGAATGTGGTAGATTTGGTTGGAAGGTGGAGGAAGGTGTTGGAATGGGGAGACTTCTACCTAGGAACTAGGGAGTGGAGTAATGGAGGCCATGGGGAAGTGGAGGGCATTAAAGGAGGTGGTTGGAGGTTGGAAGTGGATGGGAGGAGGGAGGAGAGAGAAGGAAATTCGGATTTGGGGTTGGAGGAGAGAGAAAGAGGGGTGAAATAGAGAGATTAAGAGGGGAATGGGTGGGGAATCTCTCCCCTAGGGTCTCTCACCCAAAAACTAGAGGAATCACTCCAATTTGAACTCAAATGGCAAGTTTAACTCAAAAGGATGTAATCATTCATTAACTTCAAATGAGGGGAGTGGGGTCCTATATATAGGCAACCCACTCTTTACAATAAGTCCCTGACAAAATAAACAACTACAAATAACCAAGGGGGTTGGGAGTGCTAATGGGCCTAGTCCAACGAATGGGGCCCAATAGCTTACATTAGATATCATGATGATACCAAACATAGGAAAATAAGTGCTAGACTTAGGGAAATGACTCAAATAAAATGGAAATACATCAAAATGACTCAAAGGAAAACTACAAAATGGATAAGGGCCTTAATAGAGTGAGGTCCAAACTCAACTAGCTCCCGAATGTGAAGAAGTGGACCCGAGCCAAAGGGAGTCGTGGGTGATGCCTCCATCAAATCCCCTGGGCCGCAAAGAGCTCGACTCCGTCGAGTAAGGGTCCATCCGGCTAAGGTACCGCTCGAGGAGATCTGGATCCAATCGCTGTAGGTCCTCCCGACTTACCCATGAGTCTTCCAACGGAGGCCGATCCTTCCACCTGACGAGATAGCGCTCATAGACCTTGCTCCGGGTGGTAGTGACCTGCTCATCCAATATTTGTTCAATGCGATCACGCTGAGCTCTTTTGGGTAGTGGACTCTCCTCTCGGGTGGGTGCTCTCTCAAAGGAGGGAGTGGGCTCGATCTCCTCACTAGGTCTCACCGTGGGGCCCTTGTAAGACACTAAGTCGGCGACATTGAATGTAGGACTTACCCCATAATCCTCGGGGAGATCTAATTCATAAGCATTCGCACCAATACGCCTCAAGACCTGGAAGGGCCCAGTCCCACGTGGTCTCAACTTGGAGTTGGCTCCTGGGGAGAGCCTCTCCGTCCTTACCATCACAAAGTCACCCTCTTGGAACTCTAAGTGACGCCGGTGAGAGTCAGCCAACCTTTTATAAGCCTCATTTTTTATGCTAATGTGCTTGCGGATTTCCTCATGCAATTTTGTGAGTGCTGACCTTCTAGTGGTTATGGGTGGACCTGGACAACCATATATAGACCATTTATGCCATGATGCCATATGGACCTTGATGAGCCTTGGTGGGCCGGGGCAACCATATGTGGACTTATCATGCAATGTTGTCATGTAGACTTTGGTGGGCTTAGGTGGACCGGGGCAACCATATGTGAATCTATCATGCAAAGTGGTGATGCATGTCGGGGGACCCGGACATCCGTAGATGCCTTTGATATGCTTAAGACCCATGATGAATGAAGGTGGACCACTACATCCAAATTTGGACCACTCATGCTTTCTACTTGACATGTGGGTGATATGAATGAATGGACCCAACATAGTGTTCATGCCAAGGGGTGTGGAAAGCCTAGACACATGCATACTTTTCCCAAAAGTGACTTCCATGTGTATAGGGGTGGGACAACCTTTGAATTCCCATTGGAACGGATCGAATGGATCTAAGAAGGTGGTCATCATGGGGTGGGGCACAACTTTATTACCTAGGGATATGTGGCCCAAGGTCTTGGCTCCCAAGGTGTAACCCGGGTCATGGATGAGATTGGTTTGGCCCAATATGATGGGTGAGGGTAGGAAAGGGTGGGTGGTGGGTAAGATGGTTGGGTTACATGGGGAACTAGACTCCCATAGGAAGGGATCAAAGGGGTCGTAGAAAGGTCTTCTTAGAGGGAGGCACTCTATGTCTTCAAGGTTCCCAAATTGTGAGTCATCCTCCTCCAAGGTAAGTGGGCCAAGTTTTCTAGTGGGTTGGCCGAACAAAGTGTTTGGGATCTTAATGGGTGGGTATAGGAAGGGATCGAAGGGGTCATGGTAAGGGTCACCTAAGGAGAGGAACCCTAGGTCCTTTTGGTCCTCACAACCCCTTGATGGTGGATTCTCCTCCTCTAGTAAAGTGATCGGGCCAAAGTTTTTGGTGGGATGGTCGGCCATGAATGGAGGACTAGGCTTTCTACCCGAGATAAGAAGCTCTAAATCGAGGAGAAGGTTGGGCTCATCGGGTGTAGGGAGGAATAGAAGGAGGTCACTAGTGTAGCAACCAATGGTGCAAATCGAGGTGATAGACCCTATGCATAGGTGTAGGAGGCCAAGGCTCTTAGGTGGTTTGGCCATAGGGGTCAACATGCTAGTGAACTCAATTTGCCATGCTACGCCCTTAAGAAGATTCTCTAAGGTTTCCACTTGGTAGGATGTTTGGATTATGGTGTGATAGGAGTTAATGGGTGCAATGGGAATGTTTTTCTCCATGGGTGGGTAAACATAGGACACGATGGGGTGAAGTGGTCTCTCCTTTAGCCATCTAGCTAGGGGCCCATCTATGATTATGGTGCTATTTGTGAAGGCTTGTGGCTCTTGGGGGTCCAAGCTAGGGGACATTTGTGATTCTTCCTTACCACGGATATGAACTTGGGTTTCCTCAATGATGGGGATGGGTTCATCTACTCCCATGTGGATGGTTGTGGTCTCCTTTCTCAAGGGAATGGGAAGGTCTATTGGGGGTGGGGTGATGATGGTTGGTGCATGGTGTACCCGGGGTGGTGGGTGATGGGAAACTTTGGCTTGGATAGGGAGGGGAAGTAGTGGAAGCCTAGGACTTTGGACTTTTGGGGTAGGGAGTGGGAGATGGGTTGGTTGGGGTGGCTTGGGTTGATTGGTTTTGGGGGGAATGTCCTTTTTCGGGGACAAGGGAGGGGTGGTGGTGGGGACCAAGGGGTTTTGTGGGGTAGGGGTTTGGTGGGAGCTTCTGGATTGGAGGGTGGTGACAATCATGGGCCTAGGTGGAGGGGTGGACACGGTGTCCACTTGGTTTTGAATGGTGATGGTTGGTTGAGTGGTGGTCATCATGGAGGGGATTGGGTCGATTAGGGTCTTGGATTGACCGGGTGGGGATGATGGAGTTGAAGTGCTCCTTGGACTTTGGGGATTTGAGTAGGAGGGAGAGGGTTGGAGAGTGTAGGGTTTTCTAAGCTCGGTCTTCATCTCATCCCAAGTGCTAATTGGAGCCTCCCTACGGATCTTTCTCAAACCTTCCACAACTAACCAATGAGTTTTAGCTTGTTTGGAGAGGTGTGCCTTGGCTAGCCTCATTCTCCTTTCTTCGTTCAAGGGGAAACTTTTAAAGAATTGGTCGAGAGAAATCTCCCAATCTAGGTAAAGACTTGGGCTATTGGATCCATCAAAGGGGGGGGGGTTTTAATTTTCAAGTGTTCTAAAAATATGGTTTCTAGATTTCCCCAAAGGTCACTCTCATTTACTCTTGGTGCACGGCTATTTCCTTCAAGTCGGTCGAGTCGAGACATGATATCTTCAAGCCGATTAAGGACATTAGGTAGGGCTTCTATGATAGAGGTGTTGCTACCCACTTTGTTGGTAATGGAACTTCCATGAGGATTTGGGCTTCTTGGGAAAGTTGATGGGGATGGATATGACGGGTATGAAGCGGCCATTCTAGTGGACATGGGAGATGCAACTGAGGACTCTAAATGCATAAAAATGGCCTAGGACCAACTTGATAGAGATAAGTTGTGAACTTGCTCTGATACCACTTGATGTGACACAACCTCGGACTTAGTCAAACAAGCACATCTAAGCATCCAAATGGCCCTTAATGGGCCACCGCTCTCTTCATTGCACTCTATTCCCGGGGTGACTATGTGATACCAAGGGTGACTTATGGGAATGGACCCTTGCTGGTAGAGGGCCAGCAAGGCCAAGAATTGATTCCCCAAGGTTGGTTGCCCAATTCGATTGGGGCCGACAAAGTGCACTCGGGCACCGGGTCACACTAACCCACGGCGATCACTCTAAGTCATGGACTTGAGGATCGGGCGCTCCTCACGAATTCAGCGATGCATGAATCAAATATTGAGAGAGCTACACTAGGTGAGCAAGGAAGAGACACTTACTCGACCGGTTTGAAGAAACCGGTCCCGGTCGGAGACGAGGGCGAGCGGGGAGGCGGTGGTTCCCCACACGCCGCGGCGGTGTCGCTTGACCTGCCAAACCACTTACAAAATTACTCCTCTCGCAGGAGCGGGGACCTTGGGGTAGGGGTTAATATGATACATTCAAACACTACCACCACGCAGGGTGGGGCCTTCAGCCGGCCAAGCGGGGAGGGGTTGGTGGACCGAAACGAAGAGAAATGAGAACTAGGGAAGTTGCAGCTTCAATCTGGAATTCTGGACAGGGGGTCGCTGTGATGGCTATGCCGGGCTTGTCCGGACTCCAAATTGATCGAAACCAGCTCCTGAAGCTTCCTGACTGGATGAGGTGGACTTCAGAATTTTTAGGGAAGCTCAGACGGTCGGAGGTGGCTGCACCAGCAACAGGAAGTAGCCTCCTCTGTCTGGCCGCAGGTACTGTCTGGACTGTAATAGCAAGTTGCAGAAGTGACTGAGCACCCTCCCGAGCTCCGATCAGCACGAAACCAGCGGCATCATCTTCGTGGTCGAGGTAGCTTTCAGAAGGAGGTGACAGAGATGCATTCAGAGGTCGAGGATGGCCGGGACACCCAGAAGAGTGGGTACTGGTCGGAGTAGACAGCAGAGAACAGAACTAGATAGATTGGGGGAGAAAATTCGTAACTTCTTCCTCCGGTGGCTGAACGGGGTTCTGTTTCTTGATCTTGAAAGATGACTGGTAGAGGAAGAACTTTGATGAAGGGGCCTCAGCCTGAATCCGCTGGGGTTTGTCGTGGCAGAAGGATCTTCCACGCTCTGGTCCAGGATGAAGACCTCTCTGCGCACTGTTGGGAGAATGGCTCTATCTGGCAGCTCCGAGCTCCGATCGTGTTGATTCCACCTCGCCTGCGAAGTAGACTGGAAGGCCTTTCCAGAAAGGTAGGCCACGCCTTCTGAAGAACTAGGATGAATCCGTGGTTGACGCTGCAACAAGGGCTGTTCTGCAGATCTGCACAGCTCCAACCTAGTAGAAGAAATGAGAGGGAGATGTGGCTTCTTTGGTGGAGGGAAATGGTAGGAATGACCTAAGGGAGAGTGGGGGCTCTTGTGGGGTGGAGAAGGGAGCTAATGGTGATGGGGAATGGGGTGGAGAATGGCTGGAAGTAAGTGCTAGCAGGTGGAGGAGGAAGAGCTACGAATTTGGGGAAGGTGGGTGAGAGGAGAAGGTGAGGGGGGCACAAGTGAGTGGAGGGAAGGGTGGATTTCAAATTCAAAAGGTCTTGGAAGGTGGGTGATTATGTTGGGAAGTGGAGTGCTTGCATTGGAATGGGGTAGATTTGGTTGGAAGGTGGAGGAAGGTGTTGGAATGGGGAGACTTCTACCTAGGAACTAGGGAGTGGAGTAATGGAGGCCATGGGGAAGTGGAGGGCATTAAAGGAGGTGGTTGGAGGTTGGAAGTGGATGGGAGGAGGGAGGAGAGAGAAGGAAATTCGGATTTGGGGTTGGAGGAGAGAGAAAGAGGGGTGAAATAGAGAGATTAAGAGGGGAATGGGTGGGGAATCTCTCCCCTAGGGTCTCTCACCCAAAAACTAGAGGAATCACTCCAATTTGAACTCAAATGGCAAGTTTAACTCAAAAGGATGTAATCATTCATTAACTTCAAATGAGGGGAGTGGGGTCCTATATATAGGCAACCCACTCTTTACAATAAGTCCCTGACAAAATAAACAACTACAAATAACCAAGGGGGTTGGGAGTGCTAATGGGCCTAGTCCAACGAATGGGGCCCAATAGCTTACATTAGACATCATGATGATACCAAACATAGGAAAATAAGTGCTAGACTTAGGGAAATGACTCAAATAAAATGGAAATACATCAAAATGACTCAAAGGAAAACTACAAAATGGATAAGGGGCCTTAATAGAGTGAGGCCCAAACTCAACTAGCTCCCGAATGTGAAGAAGTGGACCTGAGCCAAAGGGAGTCGTGGGTGATGCCTCCATCAAGAAGTCCGTCATACCATAAAGGCTATGACGTTAATTACGTCCTTCCAAGGAAGGACAACCCTTGATTAAACGCCCAAAATAGGAGGCCTCGAGAGGCAATCATATGTTCGTGTGCGCAAATGAAACTTCATACCGAAGCCAGGAAGGCGAGCAAGATAATAACATCAACCATAGAAACAGATGATATCGTTAAGTCAGCGGTGAAGATAGAGCTCAAAAGAGACGGCGTTAATTTATTTGCAGGATGCTGAATGGACTAGACAAAACAAAGGAAGGGGGGTTATTAAGTACGGGACAAATCCGACGGCATATCCCCGCCATCTCGGACTATGCCAAGTGGGAATAGGAAACCATCCATGCAGCGGCAGGGTAGGATCCGTAAAAGATCGGGTAGAATAGACCCGGAGTCTGAATAGGGACTGGCGCGCCATTACACGTTCCATGTGGGTGCGGCGTCGCATCTATATCCCCCTTCGAGGGACCATCGGAGAGCATGCAAGGGCATAACTCCGTGGGCCAGCGGGGCTGAGAGGGGACATCACATTTACCCTGTAGGATGCGTATAAATTTCGGCAGCATGTCCCCTCAACTTGGATTATGCCAAGAGAGAATAGGTCATCAACCACGGGCCGCCGGGATGACGACCGAACGAAGATGGGCACCGAGCCTGGGGACATTGCTTGCATCTATCTCATCGGTTAATATATCCTTGGAACTCATCAGAACGCACATAACAACATGGCTCTTTGAGTTCATAGGGTAGCATTGAAACCCGGCTCAGAAGTGGGGGGTCTATAGGGGAGGTCTTCCCGGTTACTGTATCTTCTCAGGACACATGTGATGGCCTCTGAACATTCCTGAGACATATGTGTAGGGAGATCGAAAGGTTAAAAATGATGGTGCAGAGGTGGGCCTCTGACTGTGTTTCATTGGCCGAAGGAGGGATCTCGGCGCGAGGCTTTCTATTGGCCAAAGAGGGAGCCCTCGGCGTGATTTTGAATTGGCCAAAGGGGGGTGCTCTCGGCATAGGTTTAAATTGGCCAGAGGGGGGGTCTCGACGTGGCTCCAAATGCAAAAGAAGGAAGGAGGGAGGCTCCCGGCGTGGAGCCTCTCGGCGCGCTCCTCATCGCGCCGGGAGGCTGGCGCCGAGAGGCCAAAGGCAAGGGGGGGAGGTCTCGGCCAGGGGCTTCCCGGCGCGCCCATTACCGCGCCGGGAAGGTGGTGCCAGGAAGCTAAGAGCTGGGGGGGGTTCACGTGGAAGTGGCCTGAAGAGATTTTTTGTCGGTTTGCTGAAGAGGGAGGCCTCTCGGCAGCGTAGTTCTCGGCGGGGAAATTATCACGCCGAGAAGGTAAAAAGGTTAAGGATTTCAGGGCTTGATTACGGCACTCTGTTTTGGGAATTTTCTCAGATTCTAGCTCGGATTGAGACCGGATTTGGAGTACAGGATGGGGTTTCATGGATGCTTCTACTAGAAGGATGCCAAGGGAATTAGAAGGTGGAATCAACAGGGGGAATTGAGACCATCGCCCAGATCCTGTGGAGAGCTTTATCTGTTTGATGCAGGCCGTCTGGGGGGAATCAAGAGATGACTTTCTCTGATCCCCCGGACTAGCCCTAATGGCATCTAAAACCGGCAACGGAGGAACCCTCAGCATCGAGACTCTAGACCCTAATCATTCAAGAGTTAGAATGGAGGGTTGAGAGATCGAGATCCGCTTGCTAGAACCTCGTGGGGTGGCGTTCGTCTACAGAGTAACGTATCCTCGTGCAGCCAGTAGTTCAGGGAAGCCAAGAGATTGATGTCTCTGGTTCCTGAACAGCACGAGGGGCATTGAGGGTCTTGAGAGAAACTCATACATATACGATGAATTTGCCATCGGGACAGGAGGGGAGAAGAAGACAGACCCAGTACCCATTGGATAGGGGTAGGGGTCCTATCTACGCTCCTCTGAAGAACAGATTTGTAGAGAGACTCTGAAACCGGGAACGTATAAACTATCAGACATTTCGGATAAAAGACAGATATATATACATGGAGGGACAAAGGGAAAGGCTTCAATTGCCCATTTCGTTTCATCTCATAATCATTGCTTACATCAACTGCGAGGCTAAAGCCGACGGACAGAAGAAGGGGGAACAGGGGGAAGCAAGGAGAGCACCCTCGACATCATATGAATAAACAAGCACGAAGACACCGACTATTACATACGGAGGCAAATCAAGAAGACAGCAAACATGGGGGGGGAGGGTGGAGCATTGACTCATCTCCCTCCCCCGAGCAGCCCACCTGGGGTATTCTCCTTCTTCTGCTTCTTCTCCCAGGCTTCTTCTCTTTTCTTTTAGCGGAGGCTCTCTCTCATTCCTTTGGTTTCTGGCTATCCTCTGGATATCTCCCTTTTCTTTCTTTCTTTTTTTTCTGATTTCTCTCCTCTTCTGTTCGCCCCCCTTCGTTTCATCGAAGGAGTGGGTTTATATAGACCCTGTTCACATCAATGGCACCCGGCGTGCCTACATCATTAGTTCCCGGCGCGCCCGCTGCCATGGGGAGGTTCTCGGCGCGAGGGGCATCAAGCCCATCCTTAATAGCACATTAACAGGCCCATTCCTTTCTTTGACCTTGTTAATTCCTTTGATTGCATCAGCACTGACGAGGGCTGACTCATCGGCTGACATATCTTGTCAGCTGGGCTTCTTTCTTGCTCGTTCGGGGATGGCCCCGAGTATCTTCCGAGATCTTGTGTCTCGTTTCAGTGGTTCTCTATTAGAGCCGGCCGTCTCTTCTTTTCTTCTTTTCTTCTTCTATTCCTGAAAACAAGATAACAGAAATAAGACATTTTGTCAGAAATAAAGGTATTTTAGGGTTATTATTATTGTTTCATCGCTGCTATTATTATTATTTTTATTTTAGGCGTCAACAAATGCCCCCCACCCGTAGGTGGCGCGAATGAGGGACAAGTGAGCGGGACCTGCGGGTGCAACCCCCATCTGAGAACGCGTCTTTTTATTCTTCATTCATGCGAACATGCAGGCACTTATTGATTCACACGCATATCTAGATGTATATAGGATAGCTCCCTTGTTTTAGGGATAGGATAAGGATGGCATCCATGATTCATGGACGGAGTGCAGCTCACGAAGCACAACTAAGGGAGATGTGCATACGTAAAGGGGATGCCGCGTAGAACGCATGCATAGCATAAATCACAATCCACACCCATGACTATTCCTCCATAGCGTGAAAGTGTAATCATATAGGTAGTGAACCCTAGTCATAGGGACGTGCAGACACTCTAAGTAACACTAGAGGATTGGTTTATCACCTACGCACACATTCAGGGATCTCGATTTTTGGTAGTTTTACACACCCCCCTTGTTTATTCTTAATTTGAGATTTCACTGTTCGACGCGAGTTTCCTCATGTGTCTCAATGGGGATTCCCGGCTACTAAGATTCGTCCCTTTATTGGCAGTGTTTTTTTTTATAAAGACTTCACCATTCGGCACGAGTCTCCTCATGTGTCTCAATGGGGATTCCCGGCTACTAGGATTAGTCCTTTTGTTCATAGTGGCATAATGGATTTCACCGTTCGGCGCGAGTCTCCTCATATGTCTCAATGGGGATTCCCGGCTACTAGGATTCGTCCTAGTATTATTCACAGTGACATAATGGATTTCACTGTTCGGCGCGAGCCTCCTCATGTGTCTCAATGGGGATTCCCGACTACTTGGATTCATCCTAATATTATTCAGAGTATTATCATGGATTTCGCCGTTCGACGCGAGTCTCCTCATGTGTCTCAATGGGGATTCCCGGCTACTAGGATTAGTCCTTTTGTTCATAGTGGTATAATGGATTTCACCGTTCGGCGCGAGTCTCCTCATATGTCTCAATGGGGATTCCCGGTTACTAGGATTAGTCCTTTTGTTCATATATTTTTTTCTTCTTCTTTCGTTTCCTTCTTTCTCTTTTTTTCTCTTTTTTTTTTGGGGGTGGGTAGGTGGCTTTTCCCTCACGGTCACCCTTTACGCGAGTGTAGAGATTTAAGCATCCAAGAAGTGTTAAGAAGAATTTAAGATGTCCCTATGACTAAGGACCATAGCTCATACCGTGTGTGAAGTGTGGGAGTTTTGTCTATGGTGTATTCTGCGAATTGCGCACGCAACGTAACCACGACTCTTTCCCCTGGCCGCATGCACTCACCGGGAATTGGCTTTTCATTTCTTAGTATGTGACATGGCGCACACAATCGTAGAATCTGGATGGCGTTATTTTAGCAAGGGAATGCGGTCATAGAAATTTGAAGGAGGTGTATTAATACTATACTTCAGGCAGACACACACGCAAAACAAGCAAGCAAGCAAACCATGTTATTATTATTATTTTTCTCTTTTATTATTTTATTATTATTCTTTTTTATTTTGCTTGTTTTATTTATTTGTTATCTTTTTTGTGTTGTGTTTTCTTTCTTTTATTTTTTTTGTTTCTTTCTCTTTTTGTTTCTTTCTCTTCTTCTTCTTTTTTCTTGTTTTCTCATCTCCCCTTTTCTTCTTCTTTTTTTTATCTCCTTTCTTCTTCTTTTTTTCTCTTTTTTTTTCTATTCTTCTTTTCTCTTTTTTCTCTTTTTTTTATCTCTTTTTTTTTCTTTGGTCATCTTCTTCTTCTTTTTTCTCTTTTTTCTTTTTTTATCTTTAGAACTCAGTGAATACATCCTTAGGTCGACTTTCTTGTAAGTGGACGACCGATGCCATGGTGACAGGGAGAAGTTGTCACATGTTGTGACAAATCCCTGGAGGGACCAAGGGCTGGCGTGGAACCAAGGGGCCTTTTTGTTCATTGGTTAGGATAACAATTCCAAGCCAATGGTAGGATATTTGTTGTCTTAGCCTGAAGGTTATGATGTTGGGTGGCTTGGCTTAGACATATAGTCGTGACACCAAGGCAGAATTTTTAAACGGCTTAGGTAAATTGCCATGACGCTATACAGCTTGGCTTAGGCGGAAGGCCATGACGCCAAGGTAGGATATTTAAACGGCTTAGACGTATGGTCGTGACGCCGTACATCTTGGCTTAGGCGGAAGGACATGACGCCAAGGTAGGATATTTAACGGCTTAGACATATGGTCGTGACGCCGTACATCTTGGCTTAGGCGGAAGGCCATGGCGCCAAGGTAGGATATTTAACGGCTTAGACGTATGGTCGTGACGCCGTACATCTTGGCTTAGGCGGAAGGCCATGACGCCAAGGTAGGATATTTAAACGACTTAGACGTATGGTCGTGACGCCGTACATCTTGGCTTAGGCGGAAGGCCATGACGCCAAGGTAGGATATTTAACGGCTTAGACGTATGGTCGTGACGCCGTACATCTTGGCTTAGGCGGAAGGCCATGACGCCAAGGTAGGATATTTAACGGCTTAGACGTATGATCGTGACGCCGTACATCTTGCCTTAGGCGGAAGGCCATGACGCCAAGGTAGGATATTTAACGGCTTAGACGTATGGTCGTGACGCCGTACAGCTTGGCTTAGGTGAAAGGCCATGACGCCAAGGTAGGATATTTAACGGCTTAGGCAAATTGCCATGACGCTATACAGCTTGGCTTAGGCGGAAGGCCATGACGCCAAGGTAGGATATTTAAACGGCTTAGACGTATGGTCGTGACGCCGTACATCTTGGCTTAGGCGGAAGGCCATGACGCCAAGGTAGGATATTTAATGGCTTCGACGTATGGTCGTGACGAGGTAGGATATTTAACGGCTTAGACGTATGGTCGTGACGCCGTACATCTTGGCTTAGGCGGAAGGCCATGACGCCAAGGTAGGATATTTAACGGCTTAGACGTATGGTCGTGACGCCGTACATTTTGGCTTAGGGTAAACCTGGGCTTTTGGAGGTAAGCGAGGTACCAATTTTATTTTCCTTCCCGTTGACACGGCTTGCCAATTTCTTTGTTCTTTTTCATGCTTAGGAATATTGTCTTCATAGGTGTGCCGGCTACAAGCCTCTGGCATTTCTTCAAGCAATCGTTGACATATAGATATCATATTGACTGACGCCCTTGGCACTGACATTTCGTGCGGGGGTGGGGGATCAACTTTGTATTCCCCTATTTGCAGCTTACCCCTTTTTATTAAGCCTTGGACGATGTCCTTGAATATTTGACAGTCTTCAATAGGATGTCCGAGGATCTGGTGGTAAGGGCAGAAATTCGGATCATCTCTTCTCCTGGCATCATCAGGCCTCTTTGGCTTTGGCAAGATGACCTTGTCATGTTTGACAGCCCACTCGAACAATGTTCGAGTCTCGTCTCTTGGGAAGGCATAGGACTTCTTTTCTGTATTCTGGTGTGGAGGCATTTCCTGACATTCAGCAGGCCCATTGAGAGGAGAATGGTGCACCCATTTCTGCCTTTTTGCCGCGACGCTAATAGCGTGTACAGCTTCCAACATCGGCCTCTTATTAATTTGTTTAGCCTGATGGTTTGAGTTGATAGAATCTAATGGATATCTTGCACAGAAGTCTTCAATCTCTGTTGCAACATTAATCAATCGGTCAAAAGAATGGATTTCTACTCCAATTAATTTTTCCAGGACTTCTTTCTTCAGATTTTGTTTACACATCTGTACTGCATCTTCTAGATGTAGAGAGTGCCGGCATCTCATACTGAGATCCCTCCATCTTTTGACATATTCTGCAGCAGCTTCATTATCTTCTTGCTTGGTTGCCAACAGCTCAGCCACGGTTACCCTTGCCTGTGTGACATGGAATCTTTCTATGAATTTTCGCTGCATATCCGGCCAGTTGTTGACAGATCCAGCCGGCAAGCTATCCTACCATTCAAAAGCATGTCCCGTTAGAGAACACCCAAAGAACTTCAATAGGCATGACTCATCTGTCGCCAAGTCACCTAGGGCTGTTACATAGTGTGCAATGTGCTCCTTCGGGGAGCCCTGCCCATTGAATTTGTCAAACTTAGGAATTTTATTGATGCTAGGCGGCAATCTCTTAGTAACATGGTTGGCCGGATATGGCACTTTATACATGTCAAAGGGGGCGTAATTAGCACTACCGCTTTTGGCTAGCCTCTCTTCAACCATCTTTTCCACCATTGATTTATTCACCACGACTGGCAGTGCCGATTCAGGACAGAGGTGGGTGGGCTGCATTTCTTGCGTGGCTGGAGTTACAACATGAGATGGTGGAGGTTTTGACAAGGGAACCTGCCGCTGCATTTGAAGAAGCTTCAGTTGTGCTGGCTGGAGCGACTGGAAATGATCCTGGGGAACAACCCAACTCTGACTGTCAATTTGCAGAACAGTCTGTGAAAGAGCAGTCGAGGGGTTAAACCCTCCCAGTGATAGGTCAGTTCGTGCCCCCGGTTGCTCGGGTACCACATCGTGTTCAGTCTTCTCTTTTAGTTGCTTCTTCAGCAGTTCTACCTCCCGCTGATATCTTTGCATGGCTATTAGGATGGCAGGGTCCATAGCTATTCTATTGGTAATGGTCTCAAGTGTTTCACCAAAGCCGCATCCGGACAGGGGCACCCCTTCTTCTTCAGATGCCATTATTTTTGTGCTGAGAGTAGTGTTGTTTTCATCGGTAGCCTGTTTGACCTTAGAGGTCTGCAGTAACCCAGCTTCATTTTTGCTTTGTCCTGTCACAGGATCTTCTCTTTCGGTAACCATGGCTAGTTCTTCTTGCCCGTTTAGCAGGACGTCATGCCTGCCCATCACTCCTGTCATATTACACGCGAGGACTTGCATTCTTCTTTCATGCTTTTTAACTCCCCTTTGGGACTGGCGAGGGAAAGTTGGCCCTTCTTCTTGGGAACCCACATTTGCTTGCATCTTGGCAATTTTGAGGTTGGCTTCTCTTGCTTGCTATCATCATTGTTTGCCCTCCGGCTAGCCAGCACTTGGAAAGCATTATGGGTAGGAATGGCCTGGATGACCTGATCTGGCAGCGCTCTGGCATTGCGGCCGTTGAAGAAGATCCGGACGCCCCCAATCATCATGGACTTCCCAGATGCAGAAAGTTGACAATGGGAAGCGGCAGAGGCTCTTCCTCCTCTGAAGTTCTTTTTGTTGCCTCCAGTGGGCCCCTTCTCATGTGCTTCAATCGGGTTGGTAGCATGGTGAACATAACAGCTCACGGTCACTAGATTCTTGAGTAGGGATTTCTTGATCTTATCCTCGCTATCACAAGAAGCAGCTTTATCATCCTTCAGCTCTACAGGCTTCAGACTTTCTTTGCTCAGAATATCCACTATATGAGTTAAAAATAAAAATAATAGCGGTGATGAAACAATAATAATAACCCTAAAATACCTTTATTTCTGACAAAATATTTTATTTCTGTTATCTTATTTTCAGGAATAGAAGAAGAAAAGAAGAAAAGAAGAGACGGCCGGCTCTAATAGAGAACCACTGAAACGAGACACAAGATCTCGGAAGATACTCGGGGCCATCCCCGAACGAGCAAGAAAGAAGCCCAGCCGACAAGATATGTCAGCCGATGAGTCAGCCCTCGTCAGTGCTGATGCAATCAAAGGAATTAACAAGGCCAAAGAAAGGAATGGGCCTGTTAATGTGCTATTAAGGATGGGCTTGATGCCCCTCGCGCCGAGAACCTCCCCATGGCAGCGGGCGCGCCGGGAAGCTCCTCCAAGGGAGTGCGCCGGGAAGCTCCTCCAAGGGAGTGCGCCGAGAAGCCCCTCCAAAGGAGGCGCGCTGGGAAGCCCTTCGAATGGGCACGCCGGGAACTAATGATGTAGGCACGCCGAGTGCCATCGATGTGAACAGGGCCTATATAAACCCACTCCTTCGATGAAACGAAGGGGGGCGAACAGAAGAGGAAGGAAATCAGAAAAAAAAGAAAGAAAGAAAAGGGAGATATCCAGAGGATAGCCAAAAACCAAAGGAAGAAGAGAGAGCCTCCGCTAAAAGAAAAGAGAAGAAGCCTGGGAGAAGAAGCAGAAGAAGGAGAATACCCTAGGTGGGCTGCTCGGGGGAGGGAGAGGAGTCAATGCTCCACCCTCCCCCCCCATGTTTGCTGTCTTCTTGATCTGCCTCCGTATGTAATAGTCTGTGTCTTCGTGCTTGTTTATTCATATGATGTCGAGGGTGCTCTCCTTGCTTCCCCCTGTTCCCCCTTCTTCTGTCCGTCGGCTTTAGCCTCGCAGTTGATGTAAGCAATGATTATGAGATGAAACGAAATGGGCAATTGAAGCCTTTCCCTTTGTCCCTCCATGTATATATATCTGTCTTTTATCCGAAATGTTTGATAGTTTATACGTTCCCGGTTTCAGAGTCTCTCTACAAATCTGTTCTTCAGAGGAGCGTAGATAGGACCCCTACCCCTATCCAATGGGCTACTGGGTTCTGTCTTCTTCTCCCCTCCTGTCCCGATGGCAAATTCATTGTATATGTATGAGTTTCTCTCAAGACCCTCAATGCCCCTTGTGCTGTTCAGGAACCAGAGACATCAATCTCTTGGCTTCCCTGAACTGCTGGCTGCACGAGGATACGTTACTCTGTAGATGAACGCCACCCCACGAGGTTCTAGCAAGCGGATCTCGATCTCTCAACCCTCCATTCTAACTCTTGAATGATTAGGGTCTAGAGTCTCGATGCTGAGGGTTCCTCCGTTGTCGGTTTTAGATGCCATTAGGGCTCGTCCGGGGGATCAGAGACAGTCATCTCTTGATTCCCCCTAGACGGCCTGCATCAAACAGATAAAGCTCTCCACAGGATCTGGGTGATGGTCTCAATTCCCCCTGTTGATTCCACCTTCTAATTCCCTTGGCATCCTTCTAGTAGAAGCATCCATGAAACCCCATCTTGTACTCCAAATCCGGTCTCAATCCGAGCTAGAATCTGAGAAAATTCCCAAAACAGAGTGCCGTAATCAAGCCCTGAAATCCTTAACCTTTTTACCTTCTCGGCGTGATAATTTCCCCACCGAGAACTACGCTGCCGAGAGGCCTCCCTCTTCAGTAAACCGACAAAAAATCACTTCAGGCCACTTCCACGTGAACTCCCCCCAGCTCTTAGCTTCCTGGCACCACCTTCCCGGCGCGGTAATGGGCGCGCCGGGAAGCCCCTGGCCGAGACCTCCCCCCCTTGCCTTTGGCCTCTCGGCGCCAGCCACCCGGCGCGGTGAGGAGCGCGCCGAGAGGCTCCACGCCGGGAGCCTCCCTCCTTCCTTCTTTTGCATTTGGAGCCACGCCGAGACCCCCCCTCTGGCCAATTTAAACCTATGCCGAGAGCACCCCCCTTTGGCCAATTCAAAATCACGCCGAGGGCTCCCTCTTTGGCCAATAGAAAGCCTCGTGCCGAGATCCCTCCTTCGGCCAATGAAACACAGTCAGAGGCCCACCTCTGCACCATCATTTTTAATCTTTCGATCTCCCTACACATATGTCTCAGGAATGTTCAGAGGCCATCACATGTGTCCTGAGAAGATACAGTAACGGGGAAGACCTCCCCTATAGACCCCCCACTTCTGAGCTGGGTTTCAATGCTACCCTATGAACTCAAAGAGCCATGTTGTTATGTGCGTTCTGATGAGTTCCAAGGGGATATTAACCGATGAGATAGCTGCAAGCAATGTCCCCAGGCTCGGTGCCCATCTTCGTTCGGTCGTCATCCCGGCGGCTCGTGGATGATGACCTATTCTCTCTTGGCATAATCCAAGTTGAGGGGACATGCTGCCAAAATTTATACGCATCCTACAGGGTAAATGTGATGTCCCCTCTCAGCCCCGCCGGCCCACGGAGTTATGCCCTTGCATGCTCTCCGATGGTCCCTCGAAGGGGGATATAGATGCGACGCCGCACCCACATGGAACGTGTAATGGCGGGCCAGTCCCTATTCGGACTCCGGGCCTATTCTACCCGATCTTTTACGGATCCTACCCTGCCGCTGCATGGGTGGTTTCCTATTCCCACTTGGCATAGTCCGAGATGGCGGGGATATGCCGTCGGATTTGTCCCGCACTTAATAACCCCCCTTCCTTTGTTTTGTCTAGTCCATTCAGCATCCTGCAAATAAATTAACGCCATCTCTTTTGAGCTCTATCTTCACCGCTGACTTAACGATATCATCTGTTTCTATGGTTGATGTTATTATCTTGCCCGCCTTCCTGGCTTTGGTATGAAGTTTCATTTGCGCACACGAATATATGATTGCCTCTCGAGGCCTCCTATTTTTGGCGTTTAATCAAGGGTTGTCCTTCCTTGGAAGGACATAATTAACGTCATAGCCTTTATGGTATGACGGACTTCTGGTCCCGACTCGGCCCTCACAATCGACTGATCAAGTCAGATCGAGCGCACAATGAAATTGTCACCCCGGTGACTGGCACGCCAATAAATCAATAAGTAAATAAACAAATAAATAATAAACAAAAAATAAATAAAAAAAATAAAAAAATCCGCGTCCACAAGTGTGGCACGCCCGGTGGGACCGAGTCTCCCTTCATCTCTACGCCAAAAATAGGAGGCCCAGCGGGCCCCCCTCAAATTTCTGATTCTGTGCGCTTTCTTTATTTCCAGGAAGCTACAATGACGGCTGGAATCATGTCTGTATGCCTTGACCAGCAACCGGTCGATGCGCATGTTCAAGAAAGCTACCTGGCGGTACCTTTGTCGTTCGGATCGATGCCGCCTGCTGTCGGGATGCCTAACTGCCTGGGCCTCATCTTCACCGACCTGCTCGAGATCGACAACCAGGAGCCGAAAACTGTTGTCGAGACTTCGCCGCAAGCTACCGGCCCCAAGATAGGCCAGATGATGAAGGATGCACCGGAGGTCGTGCCCTACTTTGTCCATCACGAGGCGAAAAGAAGCGCATCCTCTGCTTTGCCCACCACTTTTGGTGACTTTCCTCCGGTCGTTGGCTGCCCCAACTTCTTGGGAGTTGTGTCCGTGGATATTCTAAGCAAAGAAAGTCCGAAGCCTGTAGAGCTGAAGGATGATAAAGCTGCTTCTTGTCATAGCGAGGATAAGATCAAGAAATCCCTACTCAAGAATCTAGTGACCGTGAGCTGTTATGTTCACCATGCTACCAACCCGATTGAAGCACATGAGAAGGGGCCCACTGGAGGCAACAAAAAGAACTTCAGAAGTGGAAGAGCCTCTGCCGCTTCCCATTGTCGACTTTCTGCATCTGGGAAGTCCATGATGATTGGGGGCGTCCGGATCTTCTTCAACGGCCGCAATGCCAGAGCGCTGCCAGATCAGGTCATCCCGGCCATTCCTACCCATAATGCTTTCCAAGTGCTGGCTAGCCAGAGGGCAAACAATGATGATAGCAAGCAAGAGAAGCCAACCTCAAAATTGCCAAGATGCAAGCAAATGTGGGTTCCCAAGAAGACCCGGAGTGTCATGTCAACCCTACAAAATTATAACAATTTTGCTGATGCCCCCAAGAGAAGGGATAATAAAGTCATGAATGAGGAAGAAGTCATAGTCACAACTCCTCCACTCACTGCCAGGGTCTGTACAAGATAGGCTGATATTTCCAAGAACTCAAAGAATCTCAACCAAGTTGCCAAGCTGACACGATTAGCATACATGCCACCCGCCCAAGACTGGAAGATGCCTCCTGCTATCTCTTCAGAGTACAGTCAAGAGGGGATGGTTAAGAGGGTATGGGAATACTTCCATGGCCTTGGAAGTCCTGTCATAGGCCGACAAAGGTCACTCCATGCTGTCAAGGCTGAAGGAGAAGAAAAAAATAAGATATCACCTGTTGGGATAGATAAAGAGAAAAAACAAGCTAAGTTCAGGAGTTTTGAAAGTCTTTCACAGAGGGAAAAAATGAAAAGAGTTCTGACAAATGAAGGGCCAACTTTCCCTCGCCAGTCCCAAAGGGGAGTTAAAAAGCATGAAAGAAGAATGCAAGTCCTCGCGTGTAATATGACAGGAGTGATGGGCAGGCATGACGCCCTGCTAAACGGGCAAGAAGAACTAGCCAAGGTTACCGAAAGAGAAGATCCTGTGACAGGACAAAGCAAAACTGAAGCTGGGTTACTGTAGACCTCTAAGGTCAAACAGGCTACCGATGAAAACAACACTACTCTCAGCACCAAAATAATGGCATCTGAAGAAGAAGGGGTGCCCCTGTCCGGATGCGGCTTTGGTGAAACACTTGAGACCATTACCAATAGAATAGCTATGGACCCTGCCATCCTAATAGCCATGCAAAGATATCAGCGGGAGGTAGAACTGCTGAAGAAGCAACTAAAAGAGAAGACTGAACACGATGTGGTACCCGAGCAACCGGGGGCACGAACTGACCTATCACTGGGAGGGTTTAACCCGTCGACTGCTCTTTCACAGACTGTTCTGCAAATTGACGGTCAGAGTTGGGTTGTTCCCCAGGATCATTTCCAGTCGCTCCAGCCAGCACAACTGAAGCTTCTTCAAATGCAGCGGCAGGTTCCCTTGTCAAAACCTCCACCATCTCATGTTGCAACTCCAGCCACGCAAGAAATGCAGTCCACCCACCTCTGTCCTGAATCGGCACTGCCAGTCGTGGTGAATAAATCAATGGTGGAAAAGATGGTTGAAGAGAGGCTATCCAAAAGGGGTAGTGCTAATTACGCCCCCTTTGACATGTATAAAGTGCCATATCCGGCCTACCATGTTACTAAGAGATTGCCGCCTAGCATCAATAAAATTCCTAAGTTTGACAAATTCAATGGGCAGGGCTCCCCGAAGGAGCACATTGCACACTATGTAATAGCCCTGGGTGACTTGGCGACAGATGAGTCATGGCTACTGAAGTTCTTTGGGTGTTCTCTAACGGGACATACTTTTGAATGGTATGATAGCTTGCCAGCTGGATCTGTCAACAACTGGCTGGATATGCAGCGAAAATTCATAGAAAGATTCCATGTCACACAGGCAAGGGTAACCGTGGCTGAGCTGTTGGCAACCAAGCAAGAAGATAATGAAGCTGCTGCAGAATATGTCAAAAGATGGAGGGATCTCAGTATGAGATGCCGGCACTCTCTACATCTAGAAGATGCAGTACAGATGTGTAAACAAAATCTGAAGAAAGAAGTCCTGGAAAAATTAATTGGAGTAGAAATCCATTCTTTTGACCGATTGATTAATGTTGCAACAGAGATTGAAGACTTCTGTGCAAGATATCCATTAGATTCTATCAACTCAAACCATCAGGCTAAACAAATTAATAAGAGGCCGATGTTGGAAGCTGTACACGCTATTAGCGTCGCGGCAAAAAGGCAGAAATGGGTGCACCATTCTCCTCTCAATGGGCCTGCTGAATGTCAGGAAATGCCTCCACACCGGAATAAAGAAAAGAAGTCCTATGCCTTCCCAAGAGACGAGACTCGAACATTGTTCGAGTGGGCTGTCAAACATGACAAGGTCATCCTGCCAAAGCCAAAGAGGCCTGATGATGCCAGGAGAAGAGATGATCCGAATTTCTGCCCTTACCACCAGATCCTCGGACATCCTATTGAAGACTGTCAAATATTCAAGGACATCGTCCAAGGCTTAATAAAAAGGGGTAAGCTACAAATAGGGGAATACAAAGTTGATCCCCCACACCCGCACGAAATGTCAGTGCCAAGGGCGTCAGTCAATATGATATCTATATGTCAACGATTGCTTGAAGAAATGCCAGAGGCTTGTAGCCGGCACACCTATGAAGACAATATTCCTAAGCATGAAAAAGAACAAAGAAATTGGCAAGCCGTGTCAACGGGAAGGAAAATAAAATTGGTACCTCGCTTACCTCCAAAAGCCCAGGTTTACGGAGTTATGGCCCATCCCACTCTGCCAACAATCATTAAAAGGCCAATGGACAGCAAGAAGAGACAAACCCCATTGTGGGCACATGAAGGAGTTAGCCCACAGCTACAAGCCATTACACATGAGCCTGGTAACCATGAGCAGCCAAAGAATCAGCCTATGCTGCTCAAATAGCCTACCCCTCAAATAGGCAGCGAGTCTCGCCAATTAACAGAAAGAGCTGAAGAAAAGGCAGAAAAGCTGAATGTATCAAATAACCCACTGTGGGGGCAGGTGCCAACCATGAAGGGAAAGAGAAATAAGAATACAAATACTGAAAGGAGGAATCTTATCTTCTCCTGCAACACATTGTCAGCATCCTCTGGTAAGGCATAACCCGTTGATGAAAAATATGAAGAAATTTGCTTTGTGCCGAAGGAAGTAGTTCCAGCCAATGCTTCTGCTTCTCTTTAGTCTATCAGGTCTGGGAGAATGCCAAAGCAACACTCACCAGCTAATAAGGAGGCTCAGTGCCGTATTCCTCCTCCGCCCAGAGGTATAGAACAGAGGGGGTTTGTCCCAAAGAAGCTACCTATGGCCAGCAATGATGGCGAGATGAAATCCATTCTGCACAAATCAGAGGCAGGGGGCAGTAGAACTCCCAGTCCCTTCCTAAAAGACTCTACAATAATGGCACTACTCCACCAGAAGCAGCAGGAGATTGAAATGCTACAAGGGCAACTGGATGAAATAAACATAAAGCCACATACGTCACAACTGCCGAGGCATCAATGCGAGGCATCGCAAGACAGTTCTAGCTCATCTGAAGCTTCAGCGCGGTCGTCAATGCCCCGAACAACACATGATCATTCAGGGGGCATCCTCCCTCAATCATCCCAACACACACTCCCTTGGGCAAGTCAGGGGGCAACTAAAATGTATCCGACAAAGACATTGATGAGGCCTCATATGCCGCCAACTACCCTACATTCAAGATCAGTGGGTCCAGCCACAAGGGATAAGACCAAAGCAGAGCAAACAATGGATACAAAGATGGCCAAAGAAGAAGTCACTGAGGCTGAGCTGCAAATGACCAAACAAAATGATAATGAGTCCGTCAGGGACTACATAAGCAGATGGAGGAGCCTGCGTGAAAGGTGTAGGCACCCACCAAGTTACAGTGAATCTGTCCAAATCTGTAAAGAGAATATGAAATTAGAGATTCTACGATGGGTCATTGACTTCGAAGTCACGACCTTTGAAAGTCTAAATGACTTCGCAACTGAAGCTAAAGCGGTCATTGCAAGGATTTGCCCATCCTCCACGAGCTTGGGTCAAAACTACAAACCAGCCGATAAGCAGCCGGCACAAGAAGTTTGCATTCCGAGCTTTGAAGCCTTCGAGCGACAGTAGAAGGAAAAAGCAGAGACTGCTTGTATCACTTCTACCAAGCCAGACACACAAGGGTCCTCGTTAAGGGGTAAAATGATGAGGCCCTATTCATTTACAAAAGATATGACCTCAGCTCTCTTTGAGTGGGCCCTAAAATGCGGTAAAGTGGTGCTTCCAGAGCCAAAGAGATCAAGCAACTCCGCAAGAAAAGATAACTCGTGCTTTTGTCCGTATCACCAAGTAGCGGGACATCCTATCGAGGATTGCTACGTGTTCAAGGACATCATCGAAGGCACGATCAAGAAAGGTGAACTACAAATGGGCGAATATAAGGTGGATCCGCCACGCCCTCACCAAATGCCCGTCTTTAGGCAAGCAGTCTCACGTGGCGTCACTGGCCTTGATATCCCCCGCAAACTCGGCTAAAAGCCAACATTTGAGCATTATCTCACAGCTCGAGTATAGAGGGTTGTGAAATAAAAAAAGAGAGAGCCTGTTCTGGGGGCAGGCACACACAAAAAAAGAGAGAGCAATGAAAAGAGCATGATGGCCATATCTATTGAGGGAACCGACACTCCCTCTATATCCTAATTTGTACTAGATATAACTACCATTGTGGGGCTTATGTGGTGGAGCGAACTACTCATCCCCTCCCTGAGGAGGTGAGCGCTCTCCTACATCCCCGCCTTGGTCAATAAAAAAGAGAGAAGGGGGACGAGCCCCGAGGTAACAAGGGAGAACAAAATGTCCGTCCCGTTTATGGAGACTGGGATGATTTTATTATTATTAACATAAAATGGCCCACTGGGATGCATGGCGCATCGCCATCTTCCCATCCTATAGGGATATCTCCCATTTGTCCCACCGGGATTGACCATCTACCCTTGATATGGGTCCTGGGTCCCGGCCAACACATCTTCATCAGTTTCCGACATTCAGCCAACAATTACACCAAATATCTCAACACCCGCTACATTGGCCCAACGGGGCTTTCCACTACTGTTGTCTCAGTCCCCCTGCCCAACTTGGGCTCATACAAACCTGTCCCTTGACACGAGGTACTCCGCCCTTGTCGAGCTCTGAAAATAATCCCACCAGTCTCACCGGACTATCCCCATAAAGCCCTTTTCATTGGCTTGAGACACTCGTCCTAGCCAAGCTAGTTTATCCCACCTGTCTGGGTCTATAGAACCCTTTTGTCCCACTGGGCCAAGTTAAAAAAAAATAAAAAAATATAAATATAAAAAAATATATAAAAAACAAACAAATTAAAAAAAATTAAAAAAAATCAAATAAAAAAACAAACAAAAAAAAAGAGCAAACGAAAAGATAATAAAATAATAAAATAATAATAATCAATCCAATGAGCTCAACAAACATCATCCAACCAAATAAATCCCGATGAATTCAGTCGACTTATGAGCTCAATAAACCAAACAAACCTAATAAACTCAATAAAAAATAAATAAACCTAAGGAACTCAACAAAAAAAAATCTCTAACAAACCTCAGTAATCTCAACGAAATAAACCTCAATGAACTCAACAAGCCCAAGAGGCCCAATAAAAATGATGAATAAACAAACATCTCAACAAACTCAATGAACTTAATAAACTCAAATAAATAAACCAACAAAAGATTCCTTCACTTGGCATTAGACCTTCTGTCTGAGCAAGGTTTGTCGACCCCGATACCTCCATGGGTCAAAATCCATATTCTATCCCAGCTTGGACCTTACGTCTATGCTAGGTTGGTCAACTTCGACATGACGTCAGGCTGACATCCTTATCTGCACATTCTACCCCTATTGTAGACCTTCCGTCTGAGCAAAGTTCATTGAATCTAACTTTTGGTCAGATCAACGTCAATACTTAGCCCTGGGTCTGGGCCTCTCGTGCGTTCATCATCTGATCTACCCTTACCTTAAACCTTCTATCAGGGTAAGGGCTCGTTGACCTCGACAAGGGCGTCGAGTCAACACCTTTTCTATATTCTGCTCTTGGCTTAGGCCTCATGCCTCTGCCAAGTCCGTTGACTTCGACAACACGTCGAGTCGACACCTTTTCTATATTCTGCCCTTGGCTTAGGCCTCACGCTTCTGCCAAGTTCGTTGGTTTCGACAGGACGTCGAGTCAACACCCTTTCTATATTCTGCCCTTGGCTTAGGCCTCACGCCTCTGCCAAGTTGGTTGACTTCGACAAGACGTCGAGTCGACACCTTTTCTATATTCTGCCCTTGGCTTAGGCCTCACGCCTCTACCAAGTTCGTTGACTTCAACAAGACGTCGAGTCAACACCTTTTCTATATTTTACCCTTGGCTTAGGCCTCATGCCTCTGCCAAGTCCGTTGGCTTCGACAAGACGTCAAGTCGACACCTTTTCTATATTCTGCCCTTGGCTTAGGCCTCATGCCTCTGCCAAGTCCGTTGGCTTCGACAAGACGTCGAGTCGACACCTTTTCTATATTCTTCCCTTGGCTTAGGCCTCACGCCTCTGCCAAGTTTGTTGGTTTCGACAAGACGTCGAGTCAACACCTATCCTATATTCCCCCCTTGGCTTATGGCCTCCCGCCCTTGCCAAGTTCGTTGGCTTCGACAAGACGCCGAGTCGACACCCTTTCTATGTTCTTCCCTTGGCTTAGGCCTCACGCCTCTGCCAAGTTCGTTGGTTTCGACAGGACGTCGAGACAACACCTATCCTGTATTCCTCCCTTGGCTTATGGCCTCACGCCTTTGCTAAGTTGGTTGACTTTGACAAGTCTGTCAAGCCAACAGCCACCTCTGCCCTGGCCCAGACCCTTTGTCTCTTCCAGGTTAGCCATTTTTTTTGGCATGGCATCCATACGACAATGATGTTTTACGTCTGCCCTTGTTCTGGACATACCGTCCAAGCAAGGTTTGTTGACTCTGATGTCCTGTCGGGCCGACATTAATATTTTATCTGCGGCACGGGCCTTCCGTCCAGTCAATGAATGAAGAGACCCTTCTACCTCTGGCTCGGACCTTTCGTCCAGTCAGTCAAAAAAAAAGAGAAACCCTTCTGCCTCTGGCTCGGACCTTTCATCCAGTCAGTCAATAAGAAACTTTCACCCTTGACCCAGGCCATCAGTCTGGACTGGCGATGAAACCTATCTGGAATAGACCTTACGCTATCCTCACAAAACCCGCATATTTCTATATGTGCCACCGACGATGAAACCCTCCCGTTGATTGACCGGCGCATTGCCTGTTCAACTATGAAACCTGTCCAGGATAAACCTTACATCTTTTCTGATGAAACTCATGTGTTTCCTTAAGTCCCATTGACGATGAAACCCGTATGTATCCTCATGTCCCACTTGTGATAAAAATGATGAAATTTACCCAGATTAGACCTTACGTCTATCCTGATGAAACTTATGGACTTCTTTACATCAGTATAAATCCAGTAGCGATGATGAAACCAACTGTTCTGCCTTGGCGTCATGGCCTTCCGCCTAAGCCAAGATGTATGGCGTCACGACCATACGTCTAAGCCATTAAATATCCTACCTTGGCGTCATGGCCTTTCGCCTAAGCCAAGCTGTACGGCGGCACAACCATACGTCTAAGCCGTTAAATACCCTACCTTGGCGTCATGGCCTTCCGCCTAAGCCAAGCTATGCGGAATCATGACCATACGTCTAAGCCGTTAAATATCCTACCTTGGCGTCATGGCCTTTCGCCTAAGCCAAGCTGTACGGAGTCACGACCATACGTCTAAGCCGTTAAATATCCTACCTTGGCGTCATGGCCTTCCGCCTAAGCCAAGATGTACGGCATCATGACCATACGTCTAAGCCGTTAAATATCCTACCTTGTCGTCATGGCATTTCGCCTAAGCCAAGCTGTACGGCGTCACGACCATACGTCTAAGCCGTTAAATATCCTACCTTGGCATCATGGCCTTTCGCCTAAGCCAAGCTGTACGGCGTCACGACCATACGTCTAAGCCGTTAAATATCCTACCTTGGCGTCATGGCCTTCCGCCTAAGCCAAGATGTACGGCGTCACGACCATGCGTCTAAGCCATTAAATATCCTACCTTGGCGTCATGGCCTTCCGCCTAAGCCAAGATGTACGGCGTCACGACCATCCGTCTAAGCCATTAAATATCCTACCTTGGCGTCATGGCCTTCCGCCTAAGCCAAGATGTACGACGTCACGACCATACGTCTAAGCCGTTAAATATCCTACCTTGGCGTCATGGCCTTCCGCCTAAGCCAAGATGTACGGCGTCACGATCATACGTCTAAGCCGTTTAAATATCCTACCTTGGCGTCATGGCCTTCCGCCTAAGCCAAGCTGTATAGCGTCATGGCAATTTGCCTAAGCCGTTAAATATCCTCCCTTGGCGTCATGGCCTTTCGCCTAAGCCAAGCTGTACGGCGTCACGACCATACGTCTAAGCCGTTAAATATCTTACCTTGGCGTCATGGCCTTCCGCCTAAGCCAAGATGTACGGCGTCACGACCATACGTCTAAGCCGTTAAATATCCTACCTTGGCGTCATGGCCTTCCGCCTAAGCCAAGATGTACGGCGTCACGACCATACGTCTAAGCCGTTAAATATCCTACCTTGCCGTCATGGCCTTCTGCCTAAGCCAAGATGTACGGCGTCACGACCATATGTCTAAGCCGTTTAAATATCCTACCTTGGCGTCATGGCCTTCCGCCTAAGCCAAGATGTACGGCGTCACGACCATACGTCTAAGCCGTTAAATATCCTACCTTGGCGTCATGGCCTTCCGCCTAAGCCAAGATGTACGGCGTCACGACCATACGTCTAAGTCGTTAAATATCCTACCTTGGCGTCATGGCCTTCCACCTAAGCCAAGCTGTATAGCATCATGGCAATTTGCCTAAGCCGTTTAAAAATTCTGCCTTGGTGTCACGACCATATGTCTAAGCCAAGCCACCCAACATCATAACCTTCAGGCTAAGACAACAAATATCCTACCATTGGCTTGGAATTGTTATCCTAACCAATGAACAAAAAGGCCCCTTGGTTCCACGCCAGCCCTTGGTCCCTCCAAGGATTCGTCACAACATGTGACAACTTCTCCCTATCACCATGGCATCGGTCGTCCACTTACAAGAAAGTCGACCTAAGGATGTATTCACTGAGTTCTAAAGATAAAAAAAAAGAAAAAAGAGAAAAAAGAAGAAGAAGATGACAAAAGAAAAAAAAAGAGATAGAAAAAAAGAGAAAAAAGAGAAAAGAAGAATAGAAAAAAAAAGAGAAAAAAAGAAGAAGAAAGGAGATAAAAAAAAGAAGAAGAAAAGGGGAGATGAGAAAACAAGAAAAAAGAAGAAGAAGAGAAAGAAAAAAAAAGAGAAAGAAACAAAAAAAAAGAAAAGAAAGAAAACACAAAACAAAAAAAGATAAAAAAATAAACAAAACAAACAAAATAAAAAAAAATAATAATAAAATAATAAAAGAGAAAAAAAATAATAATAACATGGTTTGCTTGCTTGCATGTTTTGCGTGTGTGTCTGCCTGAAGTATAGTATTAATACACCTTCCTTCAAATTTCTATGACCGCATTCCCTTGCTAAAATAACGCCATCCAGATTCTACGACTGTGTGCACCACATCACATACTAAGAAATGAAAAGTCAATTCCCGGTGAGTGCATGCGGCCAGGGGAAAGAGTCGTGGTTACGTTGCGTGCGCAATTCGTAGAATACACCATAGACAAAACTCCCACACTTCACACACGGTATGAGCTATGGTCCTTAGTCATAGGGACATCTTAAATTCTTCTTAACACTTCTTGGATGCTTAAATCTCTACACTCGCGTAAAGGGTGACCGTGAGGGAAAAGCCACCTACCCACCCCAAAAAAAAAGAGAAAAAAAGAGAAAGAAGGAAACGAAAGAAGAAGAAAAAAATATATGAACAAAAGGACTAATCCTAGTAGCCGGGAATCCCCATTGAGACATATGAGGAGACTCGCGCCGAACGGTGAAATCCATTATACCACTATGAACAAAAGGACTAATCCTAGTAGCCGGGAATCCCCATTGAGACACATGAGGTGACTCGCGTCGAACGGCGAAATCCATGATAATACTCTGAATAATATTAGGATGAATCCAAGTAGCCGGGAATCCCCATTGAAACACATGAGGAGACTCGCGCCGAACGGTGAAATCCATTATGTCACTGTGAATAATACTAGGACGAATCCGAGTAGCCGGGAATCCCCATTGAGACATATGAGGAGACTCGCGCCGAACGGCGAAATCCATTATGCCACTATGAACAAAAGGACTAATCCTAGTAGTCGGAAATCCCCATTGAGACACATGAGGAGACTCGTGCCGAATGGTGAAGTCTTTATAAAAAAAAACACTGCCAATAAAGGGACGAATCTTAGTAGCCAGGAATCCCCATTGAGACATATGAGGAAACTCGCGTCGAACAGTGAAATCTCAAATTAAGAATAAACAAGGGGGGTGTGCAAAACTACCAAAAATCAAGATCCCTGAATGTGTGCGTAGGTGATAAACCAATCCTCTAGTGTTACATAGAGCATCTGCACGTCCCTATGACTAGGGTTCACTACCTATATGATTACACTTTCACGCTATGGAGGAATAGTCATGGGTGTGGATTGTGATTTATGCTATGCATGCGTTCTACGCGGCATCCCCTTTACGTATGCACATCTCCCTTAGTTGTGCTTCGTGAGCTGCACTCCGTCCATGAATCATGGATGCCATCCTTATCCTATCCCTAAAACAAGGGAGCTATCCTATATACATCTAGATATGCGTGTGAATCAATAAGTGCCTGCATGTTCGCATGAATGAAGAATAAAAAGACGCGTTCTCAGATGGGGGTTGCACCCGTAGGTTCCGCTCACTTGTCCCTCATTCGGGCCACCTACGGGTGGGGGGCATTTGTTGACGCCTAAAATAAAAATAATAATAATAGCAGCGATGAAACAATTATAATAACCCTAAAATACCTTTATTTCTGACAAAATGTCTTATTTCTGTTATCTTGTTTTCAGGAATAGAAGAAGAAAAGAAGAGACGGCCGGCTCTAATAGAGAACCACTGAAACGAGACACAAGATCTCGGAAGATACTCGGGGCCATCCCCGAACGAGCAAGAAAGAAGCCCAGCCGACAAGATATGTCAGCCGATGAGTCAGCCCTCGTCAGTGCTGATGCAATCAAAGGAATTAACAAGGCCAAAGAAAGGAATGGGCCTATTAATGTGCTATTAAGGATGGGCTTGATGCCCCTCGCGCCGAGAACCTCCCCATGGCAGCGGGCGCGCCGGGAAGCTCCTCCAAGGGAGTGCGCCGGGAAGCTCCTCCAAGGGAGTGCGCCGAGAAGCCCCTCCAAAGGAGGCGCGCCGGGAAGCCCTTCGAATGGGCGCGCCGGGAACTAATGATGTAGGCACGCCGAGTGCCATTGATGTGAACAGGGTCTATATAAACCCACTCCTTCGATGAAACGAAGGGGGGCGAACAGAAGAGGAGAGAAATCAGAAAAAAAAAAAGAAAGAAAAGGGAGATATCCAGAGGATAGCCAGAAACCAAAGGAAGAAGAGAGAGCCTCCGCTAAAAGAAAAGAGAAGAAGCCTGGGAGAAGAAGCAGAAGAAGGAGAATACCCCAGGTGGGCTGCTCGGGGGAGGGAGAGGAGTCAATGCTCCACCCTCCCCCCCCATGTTTGCTGTCTTCTTGATCTGCCTCCGTATGTAATAGTCTGTGTCTTCGTGCTTGTTTATTCATATGATGTCGAGGGTGCTCTCCTTGCTTCCCCCTGTTCCCCCTTCTTATGTCCGTCGGCTTTAGCCTCGCAGTTGATGTAAGCAATGATTATGAGATGAAACGAAATGGGCAATTGAAGCCTTTCCCTTTGTCCCTCCATGTATATATATCTGTCTTTTATCTGAAATGTCTGATAGTTTATACGTTCCCGGTTTCAGAGTCTCTCTACAAATTTGTTCTTCAGAGGAGCGTAGATTGGACCCCTACCCCTATCCAATGGGCTACTGGGTTCTATCTTCTTCTCCCCTCCTGTCCCGATGGCAAATTCATCGTATATGTATGAGTTTCTCTCAAGACCCTTAATGCCCCTCGTGCTGTTCAGGAACCAGAGACATCAATCTCTTGGCTTCCCTGAACTGCTGGCTGCACGAGGATACGTTACTCTGTAGACGAACGCCACCCCACGAGGTTCTAGCAAGCGGATCTCGATCTCTCAACCCTCCATTCTAACTCTTGAATGATTAGGGTCTAGAGTCTCGATGCTGAGGGTTCCTCCGTTGCCGGTTTTAGATGCCATTAGGGCTCGTCCGGGGGATCAGAGACAGTCATCTCTTGATTCCCCCCAGACAGCCTGCATCAAACAGATAAAGCTCTCCACAGGATCTGGGCGATGGTCTCAATTCCCCCTGTTGATTCCACCTTCTAATTCCCTTGGCATCCTTGTAGTAGAAGCATCCATGAAACCCCATCCTGTACTCCAAATCCGGTCTCAATCCGAACTAGAATCTGAGAAAATTCCCAAAACAGAGTGCCGTAATCAAGCCCTGAAATCCTTAACCTTTTTACCTTCTCGGCGTGATAATTTCCCCGCCGAGAACTACGCTGCCGAGAGGCCTCCCTCTTCAGCAAACCGACAAAAAATCTCTTCAGGCCACTTCCACGTGAACCCCCCCAGCTCTTAGCTTCCTGGCACCACCTTCCCGGCGCGGTAATGGGCGCGCCGGGAAGCCCCTGGCCGAGACCTCCCCCCCTTCCCTTTGGCCTCTCGGCGCCAGCCACCCGGCGCGGTGAGGAGCACGCCGAGAGGATCCACGTCGGGAGCCTCCCTCCTTCCTTCTTTTGCATTTGGAGCCACGCCGAGACCCCCCCTCTGGCCAATTTAAACCTATGCCGAGAGCACCCCCCTTTGGCCAATTCAAAATCACGCCGAGGGCTCCCTCTTTGCACAATAGAAAGCCTCGCGCCGAGATCCCTCCTTCGGCCAATGAAACACAGTCAGAGGCCCACCCCTGCACCATCATTTTTAATCTTTCGATCTCCCTACACATATGTCTCAGGAATGTTCAGAGGCCATCACATGTGTCCTGAGAAGATACAGTAACGGGGAAGACCTCCCCTATAGACCCCCCACTTCTGAGCCGGGTTTCAATGCTACCCTATGAACTCAAAGAGCCATGTTGTTATGTGCGTTCTGATGAGTTCCAAGGGGATATTAACCGATGAGATAGATGCAAGCAATGTCCCCAGGCTCGGTGCCCATCTTCGTTCGGTCGTCATCCCGGCGGCCCGTGGATGATGACCTATTCTCTCTTGGCATAATCCAAGTTGAGGGGACATGCTGCCGAAATTTATACGCATCCTACAGGGTAAATGTGATGTCCCCTCTCAGCCCCGCCGGCCCACGGAGTTATGCCCTTGCATGCTCTCCGATGGTCCCTCGAAGGGGGATATAGATGCGACGCCGCACCCACATGGAACGTGTAATGGCGCGCCAGTCCCTATTCGGACTCCGGGTCTATTCTACCCGATCTTTTACGGATCCTACCCTGCCGCTGCATGGGTGGTTTCCTATTCCCACTTGGCATAGTCTGAGATGGCGGGGATATGCCGTCGGATTTGTCCCGTACTTAATAACCCCCCTTCCTTTGTTTTGTCTAGTCCATTCAGCATCCTGCAAATAAATTAACGCCGTCTCTTTTGAGCTCTATCTTCACCGCTGACTTAACGATATCATCAGTTTCTATGGTTGATGTTATTATCTTTCCCGCCTTCCTGGCTTCGGTATGAAGTTTCATTTGCGCACACGAACATATGATTGCCTCTCGAGGCCTCCTATTTTTGGCGTTTAATCAAGGGTTGTCCTTCCTTGGAAGGACGTAATTAACATCATAGCCTTTATGGTATGACGGACTTCTGGTCCCGACTCGGCCCTCACAATCGACTGATCAAGTCAGATCGAGCGCACAATGAAATTGTCACCCCGGTGACTGGCACGCCAATAAATCAATAAATAAATAAACAAATAAATAATAAACACAAAATAAATAAAAAAAATAAAAAAATTCCGCGTCCACAAGTCTGGCACGCCCGGTGGGACTGAGTCTCCCTTCATCTTTACGCTAAAGGAGGAGGCCCAGCGGGCCCCCCTCAAACTTCTGATTCCGTCCACTTTCCTCATTTTCAGGAATCTACAATGACGGCTGGAATCATGTCTGTCTGCTTCGACCAGCAACCGATTGACATGCATGTGCGAGAGGGCTACCTGGCGGTAGCTCTTACATTCGGATCAATGCCGCCTGCCGTTGGGCTGCCCAACTGCCTGGGCCTCGTCTTCACCGACCTTCTGCAGGTCGACAACGATGAGCAAAGCACTGCTGCGAGTACCCCGATGAAGTCCACTGATGAGAAAGCTAGCTTACTGAAGAAGACAGCTTCCACCGTTGTCTCCTGCTATGTCCATCATGTCCAAAGGAAGGACATGGTCCCCGCTGTTGCCTAGAAGGGGAAAAGAACCAACCGGAGAAGCCGGTGTGCCGCTGCTAACCGTCGTCTTTCCAATTCCGAGAAGACGATGATGATGGGTGATATTAGGGTGAACCTTGACGGCCGCCCCAGGGAAGTCTGTCCGGATAGGATTATCCCGACCATCCCAACCAACAACAAGTTCCAAGTTCTGGCCACCAGGAGGGCCAGCCGGGAAGCTGATGAAAGGAAGACGCTGGCGCCCAAGCCAGCAAGATACAAACAGGTCTGGCGGCCGAAGAAGATACAGAGCTGGGTCCCAGCTCGAGACAGAGAGAATCTTACTGATAGCACTGTTGCCCGCCTCAGAGCAGGGGGCAGAGGGAAAGAGAGAAAAGACGAAAGAAATGCTACTGCTGTCTGTCCCAGGACCCGGGGGAGGAGAGATGAGACTGAGGATAAAAAAAAAGACGCCGGGAGGAAGAGAAAAAGAAGCCAGAAAAAGAGAGAAAAGAAAAGAGAGGGAGTCCTGCCAAGAGAGATCCCCTCGGCCGAGAGAAGAGAAGAAGCAGAAGAGAGGAAGAAGCAAACGAGCTTCAGGTGGGCTGCTCCGGGGAGGGAGAGGAGTCAATGCTCCGCCCTCCCCATGCTGTCTTTTCTTTTCTACCGATGTAATCTATTGAGCTTTTGTCTTGATTTATCGAACGTAGCCGGCGAGTTCCGGCTACGATCTCCATCTTTCTGCTTTGCATTTCCATTTCACAGTCGATGTAAGGCTTGGATACGATGCAATGAAATGTCAACGTGACTCATTTGGGGATCTACTGATTAAGATGTCTGCTCTCCTTTGATCGAAATGTCTGCTCTCCGTTTATCCTTGTGTGTTTATCGTTTATGCGAAACACTTAATGGTTCATACGAATCTTCTCTTTAGAGGCATGAAAACAGGACCCCTACCCTTATCTGATGGGTTACTGGGCTCTGTCACCTCCTCTCCTCCCATCTCGATGGTGGATCCACCGTATCCGTTCGAGCCCCTTTTTTACAAGGCCCTTAAGGACCCCTCTTCGTACTGTTCAGGGACTAGAGACATCAATCTCTTGGTCCCCTGAACCGCTGGCTATACGAGGGCATGTAGATGCTACAGACCACTGCTATCCCTCGAATTCTAGCGAATGACGACCTCGATCTCTCGACCCTCCATTCTAATCCCTTGGATGACTAGGGTCTGGAGTTTCGATGCTAAAGGTTCCTCAGCCACTGGGTTTTAGATGCTATTGGGTTCGTCCAGGGGATCAGAGACATCCATCTCTTGATCCCCAGACGGCCGGCGGCAGAAATAAATAAGTCTTCAGAAATCTAGACGATGGCCTCATTCCCCATCGATTCTACCTTCCAAATCCCCCTTGGCCCTTTCTCAGGGAAGCATCCATGAAATCCCCCCTCCTGCACTTCAAATTCGGCTTCAATCGCAGCCAGAAAGCTCAGGAATCCCAGAAGCAGAGCATCGTTTGAGCTCTGTAAACTCTGAAACCCTGTAGCAATTCCACCTTCTCGGCGTACAAAATTCCCCGCCAAGAACTATCCTGCCGAGAGGCCTCCCTCTTCAGCAAACCGACAAAAGCCATCTAAACCCTTCATGCCCAGCCCACAGGCTCTCGGCGCCAGGCTCCCGGAACGGCCAGGAGCGCGCCGGGAAGCCACCCACCGAGATCCCCCTTTCTTTTGCTAAGGAGGCCGCGCCGAGACACCCTTTTTAAGCCAATAAACCATGCCGAGAAGCCCCCCTTTTTTTGGCCAATTAAGCCACGTCGAGACCCCTTTTTTTTGGTTAAGAAGCCACCTCCGAGACCCTCATTCGGCCAGCTAAACCCATGCCGAGACCCTCCTTCTTCGGCCAAATGAAGTCCAGTCAGAGGCCCATCTCTGCAATACCGTTCATCAGCTTCTGATCTCTTCACACATATGCCCCGGGGATGTTCAGAGACCGTCATTGATGCCTTGAGAAGACACATTATTGGGGAAGACCTCCCCTACAATCTTCATTCTCGATCCGGATTTCACCCTCATGAACCCAAAGGGCCATGTCATTGCATGAGTTCTGAGGAGTTTCGAGGGGATATTAATCAATGGTATAAAGGCAAGCGATGTCCCGGGGCCCAGTGCCCATCCTCGTTCGGTTGTCATCCCGGCATTCTGTGGATGATGACCTATCTTCTCTTGGCATAATCCAAGTTGAGGGGACATGCTGCCGAAATGCACACATACCTTGCCAAGTAAATGTGATGCTTTCTATCTCAACCCCACCAGCTTGTGGAGTTATGTCCTTGCATGCTCTCCGATGACCCTTTGAAGTGGGATATAGATGCAACATCGCGTCTGCACGTAGCGCGTCATGTTACGCCAGTACTTACTCGGATTCCGGGTCAATTATGCCCGATCTTTTACGGATCCCACCCTGCCACTGCATGGGTGGTTTCCTATTCCCCACTTGGCATGGTCCAAGATGGTGGGAATATGTCGTCGGTTTTATCCCGAAAATAACCAACCCCTGCTTCGTCTAATCCATTTAACGTCTTGCAAGTGAACGAATTCCGTCTCTTTTGAGCATGCGGCTTTACCGCTGTCATCCTCCTACCTTTAGCGTTTAATCAAGGGTTGTCCTTCCTTGGAAGGGCGTAATTAACGTCATAGCCTTTATGGTATGACGGACTTCTGGTCCAGACACGATCCCTCACAATCGATTGACCAAGTCAGATCGAGCGCACAATAAAATCGTCACTCCGGTGACTGGCACGCCAATAAATCAATAAATAATCAATCAATCAATATATAAAATAATAGAGAAAATAAATAAATAACAATCCCGCGTCCACAAGTCTGGCAATTAACTGTTATAACCCTACATTTTGTCAGAAATAAAGGTATTTTAGGGTTATTATTTGTTGACGCCTAAAATAAAAATAATAATAATAGCAGCGATGAAACAATAATAATAACCCTAAAATACCTTTATTTCTGACAAAATGTCTTATTTCTGTTATCTTGTTTTCAGGAATAGAAGAAGAAAAGAAGAAAAGAAGAGACGGCCGGCTCTAATAGAGAACCACTGAAACGAGACACAAGATCTCGGAAGATACTCGGGGCCATCCCCGAACGAGCAAGAAAGAAGCCCAGCCGACAAGATATGTCAGCCGATGAGTCAACCCTCGTCAGTGCTGATGCAATCAAAGGAATTAACAAGGCCAAAGAAAGGAATGGGCCTGTTAATGTGCTATTAAGGATGGGCTTGATGCCCCTCGCGCCGAGAACCTCCCCATGGCAGCGGGCGCACCGGGAAGCTCCTCCAAGGGAGTGCGCCGGGAAGCTTCTCCAAGGGAGTGCGCCGAGAAGCCCCTCCAAAGGAGGCGCGCCGGGAAGCCCTTCGAATGGGCGCGCCGGGAACTAATGATGTAGGCACGCCGAGTGCCATTGATGTGAACATGGTCTATATAAACCCACTCCTTCGATGAAACGAAGGGGGGCGAACAGAAGAGGAGAGAAATCAGAAGAAAAAAAAAAGAAAGAAAAGGGAGATATCCAGAGGATAGCCAGAAAGCAAAGGAAGAAGAGAGAGCCTCCGCTAAAAGAAAAGAGAAGAAGCCTGGGAGAAGAAGCAGAAGAAGGAGAATACCCCAGGTGGGCTGCTCGGGGGAGGGAGAGGAGTCAATGCTCCACCCTCCCCCCCCATGTTTGCTGTCTTCTTGATCTGCCTCCGTATGTAATAGTCTGTGTCTTCGTGCTTGTTTATTCATATGATGTCGAGGGTGCTCTCCTTGCTTCCCCCTGTTCCCCCTTCTTCTGTCCGTCGGCTTTAGCCTCGCAGTTGATGTAAGCAATGATTATGAGATGAAACGAAATGGGCAATTGAAGCCTTTCCCTTTGTCCCTCCATGTATATATATCTGTCTTTTATCCAAAATGTCTGATAGTTTATACGTTCCCGGTTTCAGAGTCTCTCTACAAATCTGTTCTTCAGAGGAGCGTAGATAGGACCCCTACCCCTATCCAATGGGCTACTGGGTTCTGTCTTCTTCTCCCCTCCTGTCCCGATGGCAAATTCATCGTATATGTATGAGTTTCTCTCAAGACCCTCAATGCCCCTCGTGCTGTTCAGGAACCAGAGACATCAATCTCTTGGCTTCCCTGAACTGCTGGCTGCACGAGGATACGTTACTCTGTAGACGAACGCCACCCCACGAGGTTCTAGCAAGCGGATCTCGATCTCTCAACCCTCCATTCTAACTCTTGAATGATTAGGGTCTAGAGTCTCGATGCTGAGGGTTCCTCCGTTGCCGGTTTTAGATGCCATTAGGGCTCGTCCGGGGGATCAGAGACAGTCATCTCTTGATTCCCCCCAGACGGCATGCATCAAACAGATAAAGCTCTCCACAGGATCTGGGCGATGGTCTCAATTCCCCCTGTTGATTCCACCTTCTAATTCCCTTGGCATCCTTCTAGTAGAAGCATCCATGAAACCCCATCCTGTACTCCAAATCCGGTCTCAATCCGAGCTAGAATCTGAGAAAATTCCCAAAACAGAGTGCCGTAATCAAGCCCTGAAATCCTTAACCTTTTTACCTTCTCGGCGTGATAATTTCCCCGCCGAGAACTACGCTGCCGAGAGGCCTCCCTCTTCAGCAAACCGACAAAAAATCTCTTCAGGCCACTTCCACGTGAACCCCCCCCAGCTCTTAGCTTCCTGGCACCACCTTCCCGGCGCGGTAATGGGCGCGCCGGGAAGCCCCTGGCCGAGACCTCCCCCCCTTGCCTTTGGCCTCTCGGCGCCAGCCTCCCGGCGCGGTGAGGAGCGCGCCGAGAGGCTCCACGCCGGGAGCCTCCCTCCTTCCTTCTTTTGCATTTGGAGCCACGCCGAGACCCCCCCTCTGGCCAATTTAAACCTATGCCGAGAGCACCCCCCTTTGGCCAATTCAAAATCACGCCGAGGGCTCCCTCTTTGGCCAATAGAAAGCCTCGCGCCGAGATCCCTCCTTCGGCCAAGGAAACACAGTCAGAGGCCCACCTCTGCACCATCATTTTTAACCTTTCGATCTCCCTACACATATGTCTCAGGAATGTTCAGAGGCCATCACATGTGTCCTGAGAAGATATAGTAACGGGGAAGATCTCCCCTATAGACCCCCCACTTCTGAGCCGGGTTTCAATGCTACCCTATGAACTCAAAGAGCCATGTTGTTATGTGCGTTCTGATGAGTTCCAAGGGGATATTAACCGATGAGATAGATGCAAGCAATGTCCCCAAGCTCGGTGCCCATCTTCGTTCGGTCGTCATCCCGGCGGCCCGTGGATGATGACCTATTCTCTCTTGGCATAATCCAAGTTGAGGGGACATGCTGCCGAAATTTATACGCATCCTACAGGGTAAATATGATGTCCCCTCTCAGCCCCGCCGGCCCACGGAGTTATGCCCTTGCATGCTCTCTGATGGTCCCTCGAAGGGGGATATAGATGCGACGCCGCACCCACATGGAACGTGTAATGGTGCGCCAGTCCCTATTCGGACTCCGGGTCTATTCTACCCGATCTTTTACGGATCCTACCCTGCCGCTGCATGGGTGGTTTCCTATTCCCACTTGGCATAGTCCGAGATGGCGGGGATATGCCGTCGGATTTGTCCCGTACTTAATAACCCCCCTTCCTTTGTTTTGTCTAGTCCATTCAGCATCCTGCAAATAAATTAACGCCGTCTCTTTTGAGCTCTATCTTCACCGCTGACTTAACGATATCATCTGTTTCTATGGTTGATGTTATTATCTTGCCTGCCTTCCTGGCCTCGGTATGAAGTTTCATTTGCGCACGTGAACATATGATTGCCTCTCGAGGCCTCCTATTTTTGGCGTTTAATCAAGGGTTGTCCTTCCTTGGAAGGACGTAATTAACGTCATAGCCTTTATGGTATGACAGACTTCTGGTCCCGACTCGGCCCTCACCATCGACTGATCAAGTCAGATCGAGCGCATAATGAAATTGTCACCCTGGTGACTGGCACGCCAATAAATCAATAAGTAAATAAACAAATAAATAATAAACACAAAATAAATAAAAAAATAAAAAAAACCGCGTCCACAAGTCTGGCACGCCCGGTGGGACCGAGTCTCCCTTCATCTCTACGCCAAAAATAGGAGGCCCAGCGAGCCCCCCTCAAATTTCTGATTCTGTGCGCTTTCTTTATTTCCAGGAAGCTACAATGACGGCTGGAATCGTGTCTGTATGCTTTGACCAGCAACCGGTCGATGCACATGTTCAAGAAAGCTACCTGGCGGTACCTCTATCGTTCGGATCGATGCCGCCTGCTGTCGGGATGCCTAACTGTCTGGGCCTCATCTTCACCGACCTGCTCGAGATCGACAACCAGGAGCCGAAAACTATTGTCGAGACTTCGCCGCAAGCTACCGGCCCCAAGATAGGCCAGATGATGAAGGATGCTCCGGAGGTCGTGCCCTACTTCGTCCATCACGAGGCGAAAAGAAGCGCATCCTCTGCTTCGCCCACCACTTTTGGTGACTTTCCTCCGGTCGTTGGCTGCCCCAACTTCCTGGGAGTTGTGTCCGTGGATATTCTGAGCAAAGAAAGTCCGAAGCCTGTAGAGCTGAAGGATGATAAAGCTGCTTCTTGTCATAGCGAGGATAAGATCAAGAAATCCCTACTCAAGAATCTAGTGACCGTGAGCTGTTATGTTCACCATGCTACCAACCCGATTGAAGCACATGAGAAGGGGCCCACTGGAGACAACAAAAAGAACTTCAGAAGAGGAAGAGCCTCTACGTATTTGTCCAATCGACACCTCCGAAGGAATCAATGTTGGACTCCATTGTCGACTTTCTGCATCTGGGAAGTCCATGATGATTGGGGGCGTCCGGATCTTCTTCAACGGCCGCAATGCCAGAGCGCTGCCAGATCAGGTCATCCCGGCCATTCCTACCCATAATGCTTTCCAAGTGCTGGCTAGCCGGAGGGCAAACAATGATGATAGCAAGCAAGAGAAGCCAACCTAAAAATTGCCAAGACGCAAGAAAATGTGGGTTCCCAAGAAGACCCGGAGTGTCATGTCAACCCTACAAAATTATAACAGTTTTGCTGATGCCCCCAAGAGAAGGGATAATAAAGTCATGAATGAGGAAGAAGTCATAGTCACAACTCCTCCACTCACTGCCAGGGTCTGTACAAGATAGGCTGATATTTCCAAGAACTCAAAGAATCTCAACCAAGTTGCCAAGCTGACACGATTAGCATACATGCCACCCGCCCAAGACTGGACGATGCCTCCTGCTATCTCTTCAGAGTACAGTCAAGAGGGGATGGTTAAGAGGGTATGGGAATACTTCCATGGCCTTGGAAGTCCTGTCATAGGCCGACAAAGGTCACTCCATGCTGTCAAGGCTGAAGGAGAAGAAAAAAATACGATATCACCTGTTGGGATAGATAAAGAGAAAAAACAAGCTGAGTTCAGGAGTTTTGAAAGTCTTTCACAGAGGGAAGAAATGAAAAGAGTTCTGACAAATGAAGGGCCAACTTTCCCTCGCCAGTCCCGAAGGGGAGTTAAAAAGCATGAAAGAAGAATGCAAGTCCTCGCGTGTAATATGACAGGAGTGATGGGCAGGCATGACGCCCTGCTAAACGGGCAAGAAGAACTAGCCAAGGTTACCGAAAGAGAAGATCATGTGACAGGACAAAGCAAAAATGAAGCTGGGTTACTGCAGACCTCTAAGGTCAAACAGGCTACCGATGAAAACGACACTACTCTCAGCACCAAAATAATGGCATCTGAAGAAGAAGGGGTGCCCCTGTCCGGATGCGGCTTTGGTGAAACACTTGAGACCATTACCAATAGAATAGCTATGGACCCTGCCATCCTAATAGCCATGCAAAGATATCAGCGGGAGGTAGAATTGCTGAAGAAGCAACTAAAAGAGAAGACTGAACACGATGTGGTACCTGAGCAACCGGGGGCACGAACTGACCTATCACAGGGAGGGTTTAACCCGTCGACTGCTCTTTCACAGACTGTTCTGCAAATTGACAGTCAGAGTTGGGTTGTTCCCCAGGATCATTTCCAGTCGCTCCAGCCAACACAACTGAAGCTTCTTCAAATGCAGCGGCAGGTTCCCTTGTCAAAACCTCCACCATCTCATGTTGCAACTCCAGCCACGCAAGAAATGCAGCCCACCCACCTCTGTCCTGAATCGGCACTACCAGTCGTGGTGAATAAATCAATGGTGGAAAAGATGGTTGAAGAGAGGCTAGCCAAAAGGGGTAGTGCTAATTACGCCCCCTTTGACATGTATAAAGTGCCATATCCGGCCTACCATGTTACTAAGAGATTGCCGCCTAGCATCAATAAAATTCCTAAGTTTGACAAATTCAATGGGCAGGGCTCCCCGAAGGAGCACATTGCACACTATGTAACAGCCCTGGGTGACTTGGCGACAGATGAGTCATGCCTATTGAAGTTCTTTGGGTGTTCTCTAACGGGACATGCTTTTGAATGGTATGATAGCTTGCCGGCTGGATCTGTCAACAACTGGCCGGATATGCAGCGAAAATTCATAGAAAGATTCCATGTCACACAGGCAAGGGTAACCGTGGCTGAGCTGTTGGCAACCAAGCAAGAAGATAATGAAGCTGCTGCAGAATATGTCAAAAGATGGAGGGATCTCAGTATGAGATGCCGGCACTCTCTACATCTAGAAGATGCAGTACAGATGTGTAAATAAAATCTGAAGAAAGAAGTCCTGGAAAAATTAATTGGAGTAGAAATCCATTCTTTTGACCGATTGATTAATGTTGCAACAGAGATTGAAGACTTCTGTGCAAGATATCCATTAGATTCTATCAACTCAAACCATCAGGCTAAACAAATTAATAAGAGGCCGATGTTGGAAGTTGTACACGCTATTAGCGTCGCGGCAAAAAGTCAGAAATGGGTGCACCATTCTCCTCTCAATGGGCCTGCTGAATGTCAGGAAATGCCTCCACACCGGAATAAAGAAAAGAAGTCCTATGCCTTCCCAAGAGACGAGACTCGAACATTGTTCGAGTGGGCTGTCAAACATGACAAGGTCATCCTGCCAAAGCCAAAGAGGCCTGATGATGCCAGGAGAAGAGATGATCCGAATTTCTGCCCTTACCACCAGATCCTCGGACATCCTATTGAAGACTGTCAAATATTCAAGGACATCGTCCAAGGCTTAATAAAAAGGGGGAAGCTACAAATAGGGGAATACAAAGTTGATCCCCCACACCCGCACGAAATGTCAGTGCCAAGGGCGTCAGTCAATATGATATCTATATGTCAACGATTGCTTGAAGAAATGCCAGAGGCTTGTAGCCGGCACACCTATGAAGACAATATTCCTAAGCATGAAAAAGAACAAAGAAATTGGCAAGCCGTGTCAACGGGAAGGAAAATAAAATTGGTACCTCGCTTACCTCCAAAAGCCCAGGTTTACGGAGTTATGGCCCATCCCACTCTGCCAACAATCATTAAAAGGTCAATGGACAGCAAGAAGAGACAAACCCCATTGTGGGCACATGAAGGAGTTAGCCCACAGCTACAAGCCATTACACATGAGCCTGGTAACCATGAGCAGCCAAAGAATCAGCCTATGCTGCTCAAAAAGCCTACCCCTCAAATAGGCAGCGAGTCTCGCCAATTAACAGAAAGAGCTGAAGAAAAGGCAGAAAAGCTGAATGTATCAAATAACCCACTGTGGGGGCAGGTGCCAACCATGAAGGAAAGAGAAATAAGAATACAAATACTGAAAGGAGGAATCTTATCTTCTCCTGCAACACATTGTCAGCATCCTCTGGTAAGGCACAACCCGTTGATGAAAAAGATGAAGAAATTTGCTTTGTGCCGAAGGAAGTAGTTCCAGCCAATGCTTCTGCTTCTCTTCAATCTATCAGGTCTGGGAGAATGCCAAAGCAACACTCACCAGCTAATAAGGAGGCTCAGCGCCGTATTCCTCCTCCGCCCAGAGGCATAGAACAGAGGGGGTTTGTCCCAAAGAAGCTACCTATGGCCAGCAATGATGGCGAGATGAAATCCATTCTGCACAAATCAGAGGCAGGGGGCAATAGAACTCCCAGTCCCTTCCTACAAGACCCTACAATAATGGCACTACTCCACCAGAAGCAGCAGGAGATTGAAATGCTACAAGGGCAACTGGATGAAATAAACATAAAGCCACATACGTCACAACTGCCGAGGCATCAATGCGAGGCATCGCAAGACAGTTCTAGCTCATCTGAAGCTTCAGCGCGGTCATCAATGCCCCGAACAACACATGATCATTCAGGGGGCATCCTCCCTCAATCATCCCAACACACACTCCCTTGGGCAAGTCAGGGGGCAACTAAAATGTATCCGACAAAGACATCGATGAGGCCTCATATGCCGCCAACTACCCTACATTCAAGATCAGTGGGTCCAGCCACAAGGGATAAGACCAAAGCAGAGCAAACAATGGATACAAAGATGGCCAAAGAAGAAGTCACTGAGGCTGAGCTGCAAATGACCAAACAAAATGATAATGAGTCCGTCAGGGACTACATAAGCAGATGGAGGAGCCTGCGTGAAAGGTGTAGGCACCCACCAAGTTACAGTGAATCTGTCCAAATCTGTAAAGAGAATATGAAATTAGAGATTCTACGATGGGTCATTGACTTCGAAGTCACGACCTTTGAAAGTCTAAATGACTTCGCAACTGAAGCTGAAGCGGTCATTGCAAGGATTTGCCCATCCTCCACGAGCTTGGGTCAAAACTACAAACCAGTCGATAAGCAGTCGGCACAAGAAGTTTGCATTCCGAGCTTTGAAGCCTTCGAGCGACAGAAGAAGGAAAAAGCAGAGACTGCTTGTATCACTTCTACCAAGCCAGACACACAAGGGTCCTCGTTAAGGGGTAAAATGATGAGGCCCTATTCATTTACAAAAGATATGACCTCAGCTCTCTTTGAGTGGGCCCTAAAATGCGGTAAAGTGGTGCTTCCAGAGTCCAAGAGATCAAGAAACTCCGCAAGAAAAGATAACTCGTGCTTTTGTCTGTATCACCAAGTAGCGGGACATCCTATCGAGGATTGCTACGTGTTCAAGGACATCATCGAAGGCACGATCAAGAAAGGTGAACTGCAAATGGGCGAATATAAGGTGGATCCGCCACGCCCTCACCAAATGCCCGTCTTTAGGCAAGCAGTCTCACGTGGCGTCACTGGCCTTGATATCCCCCGCAAACTCGGCTAAAAGCCAGCATTTGAGCATTATCTCACAGCTCGAGTATAGAGGGTTGTGAAATAAAAAAAGAGAGAGCCTGTTCTGGGGGCAGGCACACACAAAAAAAGAGAGAGCAATGAAAAGAGCATGATGGCCATATCTATTGAGGGAACCGACACTCCCTCTATATCCTAATTTGTACTAGATATAACTACCATTGTGGGGCTTATGTGGTGGAGCGAACTACTCATCCCCTCCCTAAGGAGGTGAGCGCTCTCCTACATCCCCACCTTGGTCAATAAAAAAAAGAGAAGGGGGACGAGCCCCGAGGTAACAAGGGAGAACAAAATGTCCGTCCCGTTTATGGAGACTGGGATGATTTTATTATTATTAACATAAAATGGCCCACTGGGATGCATGGCGCATCGCCATCTTCCCATCATATAGGGATATCTCCCATTTGTCCCACCGGGATTGACCATCTACCCATGATACGGGTCCTGGGTCCCGGCCAACACATCTTCATCAGTTTCCGACATTCAGCTAACAATTACACCAAATATCTCAACACCCGCTGCATTGGCCCAACAGGGCTTTCCACTACTGTTGTCTCAGTCCCCCTGCCCAACTTGGGCTCATACAAACCTGTCCCTTGACACGAGGTATTCCGCCCTTGTCAAGCTCTGAAAATAATCCCACCAGTCTCACCGGACTATCCCCATAAAGCCCTTTTCATTGGCTTGAGACACTCCGTCCTAGCCAAGCTAGTTTATCCCACCCGTCTGGGTCTATAGAACCCTTTTGTCCGACTGGGCCAAGTTAAAAAATAAATATAAAAAAATAAATATAAAAAAATATAAAAAACATACAAATTAAAAAATTTTAAAAAAATCAAATAATAAAAAAAATAAAAAAAAGAGCAAACGAAAAAATAATAAAATAATAATAATCAATCCAATGAGCTCAACAAACATCATCAAGCCAAATAAATCCCGATGAATTCAGTCGACTTATGAGCTCAATAAACCAAACAAACCTAATAAACTCAATAAAAAAAATAAACCTAAGGAACTCAACAAAAAAAAATCTCTAACAAACCTCAGTAATCTCAACGAAATAAACCTCAATGAACTCAACAAGCCCAAGAGGCCCAATAAAAATGATGAATAAACAAACATCTCAACAAACTCAATGAACTTAATAAACTCAAATAAATAAACCAACAAAAGATTCCTTCACTTGGCATTAGACCTTCTGTCTGAGCAAGGTTTGTCGACCCCGATACCTCCATTGGTCAAAATCCATATTCTATCCCAGCTTGGACCTTACGTCTATGCTAGGTTGGTCAACTTCGACATGACGTCAGGCTGACATCCTTATCTGCACATTCTACCCCTGTTGTAGACCTTCCGTCTGAGCAAAGTTCATTGAATCTGACTTTTCGTCAGATCAACGTCAATACTTAGCCCTGGGTCTGGGCCTCTCGTGCGTTCATCATCTGATCTACCCTTACCTTAAACCTTCTATCAGGGTAAGGGCTCGTTGACCTCGACAAGGGCGTCGAGTCAACACCTTTTCTATATTCTGCCCTTGGCTTAGGCCTCACGTCTCTGCCAAGTTGGTTGACTTCGACAAGACGTCGAGTCAACACCTTTTCTATATTCTGCCCTTGGCTTAGGCCTCATGCCTCTGCCAAGTCCGTTGACTTCGACAAGACGTCGAGTCGACACCTTTTCTATATTCTGCCCTTGGCTTAGGCCTCACGCTTCTGCCAAGTTCGTTGGTTTCGACAGGACGTCGAGTCAACACCCTTTCTATATTCTGCCCTTGGCTTAGGCCTCACGCCTCTGCCAAGTTGGTTGACTTCGACAAGACGTCGAGTCGACACCATTTTTATATTCTGCCCTTGGCTTAGGCCTCACGCCTCTGCCAAGTTCGTTGACTTCGACAAGACGTCGAGTCAACACCTTTTCTATATTTTACCCTTGGCTTAGACCTCATGCCTCTGCCAAGTCCGTTGGCTTCGACAAGATGTCAAGTCGACACCTTTTCTATATTCTGCCCTTGGCTTAGGCCTCATGCCTCTGCCAAGTCCGTTGGCTTCGACAAGACGTCGAGTCGACACCTTTTCTATATTCTGCCCTTGGCTTAGGCCTCACGCCTCTGCCAAGTTCGTTGGTTTCGATAAGACGTCGAGTCAACACCTATCCTATATTCCTCCCTTGGCTTATGGCCTCCCGCCCTTGCCAAGTTCGTTGGCTTCGACAAGACGTCAAGTCGACACCCTTTCTATGTTCTGCCCTTGGCTTAGGCCTCACGCCTCTGCCAAGTTCGTTGGTTTCGACAGGACGTCGAGACAACACCTATCCTGTATTCCTCCCTTGGCTTATGGCCTCACGCCTTTGCTAAGTTGGTTGACTTTGACAAGTCTGTCAAGCCAACAGCCACCTCTGCCCTGGCCCAGACCCTTTGTCTCTTCCAGGTTAGCCATTTTTTTTGGCATGGCATCCATACGACAATGATGTTTTACGTCTGCCCTTGTTCTGGACATACCGTCCAAGCAAGGTTTGTTGACTCTGATGTCCTGTCGGGTCGACATTAATATTTTATCGGCGGCACAGGCCTTCCGTCCAGTCAATGAATGAAGAGACCCTTCTACCTCTGGCTCGGACCTTTCGTCCAGTCAGTCAATAAAAAAAAAGAGAAACCCTTCTGCCTCTGGCTCGGACCTTTCGTCTAGTCAGTCAACAAGAAACTTTCACACTTGACCCAGGCCATCAGTCTGGACTGGCGATGAAACCTATCTGGAATAGACCTTACGTCTATCCTCACAAAACCCGCATATTTCTATATGTGCCACCGACGATGAAACCCTCCCGTTGATTGACCAGCGCATTGCCTATTCAACTATGAAACCTGTCCAGGATAAACCTTACATCTTTTCTGATGAAACTCATGTGTTTCCTTAAGTCCCATTGACGATGAAACCCGTATGTATCCTCATGTCCCACTTGTGATAAAAATGATGAAATTTACCCAGATTAGACCTTACGTCTATCCTGATGAAACTTATGGGCTTCTTTACATCAGCATAAATCCAGTAGCGATGATGAAACCTATTGTTCTGCCTTGGCGTCATGGCCTTCCGCCTAAGCCAAGATGTACGGCGTCACGACCATACGTCTAAGCCGTTAAATATCCTACCTTGGCGTCATGGCCTTTCGCCTAAGCCAAGCTGTACGGCGTCACGACCATACGTCTAAGCCGTTAAATACCCTACCTTGGCGTCATGGCCTTCCGCATAAGCCAAGCTATGCGGCATCATGACCATACGTCTAAGCCGTTAAATATCCTACCTTGGCGTCATGGCCTTTCGCCTAAGCCAAGCTGTACGGCGTCACGACCATACGTCTAAGCCGCTAAATATCCTACCTTGGCGTCATGGCCTTCCGCCTAAGCCAAGATGTACGGCATCATGACCATACGTCTAAGCCGTTAAATATCCTACCTTGGCGTCATGGCCTTTCGCCTAAGCCAAGCTGTACGGCGTCACGACCATACGTCTAAGCCGTTAAATATCCTACCTTGGCGTCATGGCCTTTCGCCTAAGCCAAGCTGTACGGCGTCACGACCATACGTCTAAGCCGTTAAATATCCTACCTTGGCGTCGTGGCCTTCCGCCTAAGCCAAGATGTACGGCGTCACGACCATACGTCTAAGTAGTTAAATATCCTACCTTGGCGTCATGGCCTTCCGCCTAAGCCAAGATGTACGGCGTCACAACCATACGTCTAAGCCGTTAAATATCCTACCTTGGCGTCATGGCCTTCCGCCTAAGCCAAGATGTACGGCGTCACGACCATACGTCTAAGCCGTTTAAATATCCTACCTTGGCGTCATGGCCTTCCGCCTAAGCCAAGCTGTATAGCGTCATGGAAATTTGCCTAAGCCGTTAAATATCCTACCTTGGCGTCATGGCCTTTCGCCTAAGCCAAGCTGTACGGCGTCACGACCATACGTCTAAGCCGTTAAATATCCTACCTTGGCGTCATGGCCTTCCGCCTAAGCCAAGATGTACGGCGTCACGACCATACGTCTAAGCCGTTAAATATCCTACCTTGGCGTCGTGGCCTTCCGTCTAAGCCAAGATGTACGGCGTCACGACCATACGTCTAAGCCGTTAAATATCCTACCTTGGCGTCATGGCCTTCCGCCTAAGCCAAGATGTACGGCGTCACGACCATACGTCTAAGCCGTTTAAATATCCTACCTTGGCGTCATGGCCTTCCGCCTAAGCCAAGATGTACGGCTTTACGACCATACGTCTAAGCCGTTAAATATCCTACCTTGGCGTCATGGCCTTCCACCTAAGCCAAGATGTACGACGACCATACGTCTAAGCTGTTAAATATCCTACCTTGACGTCATGGCCTTCCGCCTAAGCCAAGATGTACGGCGTCACGACCATACGTCTAAGCCGTTTAAATATCCTACCTTGGCGTCATGGCCTTCCGCCTAAGTCAAGCTGTATAGCGTCATGGCAATTTGCCTAAGCCGTTTAAAAATTCTGCCTTGGTGTCACGACCATATGTCTAAGCCAAGCCACCCAACATCATAACCTTCAGGCTAAGACAACAAATATCCTACCATTGGCTTGGAATTGTTATCCTAACCAATGAACAAAAAGGCCCCTTGGTTCCACGCCAGCCCTTGGTCCCTCCAGGGATTCGTCACAACATGTGACAACTTCTCCCTGTCACCATGGCATCGGTCGTCCACTTACAAGAAAGTCGACCTAAGGATGTATTCACTGAGTTCTAAAGATAAAAAAAAAAGAAAAAAGAAGAAGAAGATGACAAAAGGAAAAAAAAAGAGATAGAAAAAAAGAGAAAAAAGGGAAAAGAAGAATAGAAAAAAAAAGAGAAAAAAAGAAGAAGAAAGGAGATAAAAAAAAGAAGAAGAAAAGGGGAGATGAGAAAACAAGAAAAAAGAAGAAGAAGAGAAAGAAACAAAAAAGAGAAAGAAACAAAAAAAAGAAAAGAAAGAAAACACAACACAAAAAAAGATAAAAAAAATAAACAAAACAAACAAAATAAAAAAATAATAATAAAATAATAAAAGAGAAAAAAAATAATAATAACATGGTTTGCTTGCTTGCATGTTTTGCGTGTGTGTCTGCCTGAAGTATAGTATTAATACACCTTCCTTCAAATTTCTATGACCGCATTCCCTTGGTAAAATAACGCCATCCAGATTCTACGACTGTGTGCGCCACGTCACATACTAAGAAATGAAAAGCCAATTCCCGGTGAGTGCATGCGGCCAGGGGAAAGAGTCGTGGTTACGTTGCGTGCGCAATTCCCAGAATACACCATAGACAAAACTCCCACACTTCACACACGGTATGAGCTATGGTCCTTAGTCATAGGGACATCTTAAATTCTTCTTAACACTTCTTGGATGCTTAAATCTCTACACTCGCGTAAAGGGTGACCGTGAGGGAAAAGCCACCTACCCACCCCCCCAAAAAAAAAGAGAAAAAAAGAGAAAGAAGGAAACGAAAGAAGAAGAAAAAAAATGAACAAAAGGACTAATCCTAGTAGCCGGGAATCCCCATTGAGACATATGAGGAGACTCGCGCCGAACGGTGAAATCCATTATACCACTATGAACAAAAGGACTAATCCTAGTAGCCGGGAATCCCCATTGAGACACATGAGGAGACTCGCGTCGAACGGCGAAATCCATGATAATACTCTGAATAATATTAGGATGAATCCAAGTAGCCGGGAATCCCCATTGAGACACATGAGGAGACTCGCGCCGAACGGTGAAATCCATTATGTCACTGTGAATAATACTAGGACGAATCCTAGTAGCCGGGAATCCCCATTGAGACATATGAGGAGACTCGCGCCGAACGGTGAAATCCATTATGCCACTATGAACAAAAGGACTAATCCTAGTAGCTGGGAATCCCCATTGAGACACATGAGGAGACTCGTGCCGAATGGTGAAGTCTTTATAAAAAAAAAACACTGCCAATAAAGGGACGAATCTTAGTAGCCGGGAATCCCCATTGAGACACATGAGGAAACTCGCGTCGAATAGTGAAATCTCAAATTAAGAATAAACAAGGGGGGTGTGCAAAACTACCAAAAATCGAGATCCCTGAATGTGTGCGTAGGTGATAAACCAATCCTCTAGTGTTACTTAGAGCGTCTGCACGTCCCTATGACTAGGGTTCACTACCTATATGATTACACTTTCACGCTATGGAGGAATAGTCATGGGTGTGGATTGTGATTTATGCTATGCATGCGTTCTACGCGGCATCCCCTTTACGTATGCACATCTCCCTTAGTTGTGCTTCGTGAGCTGCACTCCGTCCATGAATCATGGATGCCATCCTTATCCTATCCCTAAAACAATGGAGCTATCCTATATACATCTAGATATGCGTGTGAATCAATAAGTGCCTGCATGTTCGCATGAATGAAGAATAAAAAGACGCGTTCTCAGATGGGGGTTGCACCCGCAGGTCCCGCTCACTTGTCCCTCATTCGCGCCACCTACGGGTGGGGGGCATTTGTTGACGCCTAAAATAAAAATAATAATAATAGCAGCGATGAAACAATAATAATAACCCTAAAATACCTTTATTTCTGACAAAATGTCTTATTTCTGTTATCTTGTTTTCAGGAATAGAAGAAGAAAAGAAGAAAAGAAGAGACGGCCGGCTCTAATAGAGAACCACTGAAACGAGACACAAGATCTCGGAAGATACTCGGGGCCATCCCCGAACGAGCAAGAAAGAAGCCCAGCCGACAAGATATGTCAGCCGATGAGTCAGCCCTCGTCAGTGCTGATGCAATCAAAGGAATTAACAAGGCCAAAGAAAGGAATTGGCCTGTTAATGTGCTATTAAGGATGGGCTTGATGCCCCTAGCGCCGAGAACCTCCCCATGGCAGCGGGCGCGCCGGGAAGCTCCTCCAAGGGAGTGCGCCGGGAAGCTCCTCCAAGGGAGTGCGCCGAGAAGCCCCTCCAAAGGAGGCGCGCCGGGAAGCCCTTCGAATGGGCGCGCCGGGAACTAATGATGTAGGCACGCCGAGTGCCATTGATGTGAACAGGGTCTACATAAACCCACGCCTTCGATGAAACGAAGGGGGGCGAACAGAAGAGGAGAGAAATCAGAAAAAAAGAAAAGAAAGAAAAGGGAGATATCCAGAGGATAGCCAGAAACCAAAGGGAGAAGAGAGAGCCTCCGCTAAAAGAAAAGAGAAGAAGCCTGGGAGAAGAAGCAGAAGAAGGAGAATACCCCAGGTGGGCTGCTCGGGGGAGGGAGAGGAGTCAATGCTCCACCCTCCCCCCCCATGTTTGCTGTCTTCTTGATATGCCTCCGTATGTAATAGTTTGTGTCTTCGTGCTTGTTTATTCATATGATGTCGAGGGTGCTCTCCTTGCTTCCCCCTGTTCCCCCTTCTTCTGTCCGTCGGCTTTAGCCTTGCAGTTGATGTAAGCAATGATTCTGAGATGAAACGAAATGGGCAATTGAAGCCTTTCCCTTTGTCCCTCCATGTATATATATCTATCTTTTATCCAAAATGTCTGATAGTTTATACGTTCCCAGTTTCAGAGTCTCTCCATAAATCTGTTCTTCAGAGGAGCGTAGATAGGACCCCTACCCCTATCCAATGGGCTACTGGGTTCTGTCTTCTTCTCCCCTCCTGTCCCGATGGCAAATTCATCGTATATGTATGAGTTTCTCTCAAGACCCTCAATGCCCCTTGTGCTGTTCAGGAACCAGAGACATCAATCTCTTGGCTTCCCTGAACTGCTGGCTGCACGAGGATACGTTACTCTGTAGACGAACGCCACCCCACGAGGTTCTAGCAAGCGGATCTCGATCTCTCAATCCTCCATTCTAACTCTTGAATGATTAGGGTCTAGAGTCTCGATGCTGAGGGTTCCTCCGTTGCCGGTTTTAGATGCCATTAGGGCTCATCCGGAGGATCAGAGACAGTCATCTCTTGATTCCCCCCAGACGGCCTGCATCAAACAGATAAAGCTCTCCACAGGATCCGGGCGATGGTCTCAATTCCCCCTGTTGATTCCACCTTCTAAATCCCTTGGCATCCTTCTTGTAGAAGCAACCATGAAACCCCATCCTGTACTCCAAATCCGGTCTCAATCCGACCTAGAATCTGAGAAAATTCCCAAAACAGAGTGCCGTAATCAAGCCCTGAAATCCTTAACCTTTTTACCTTCTCGGCGTGATAATTTCCCCGCCGAGAACTACGCTGCCGAGAGGCCTCCCTCTTCAGCAAACCGACAAAAAATCTCTTCAGGCCACTTCCACGTGAACCCCCCCAGCTCTTAGCTTCCTGGCACCACCTTCCCGGCGCGGTAATGGGCGCGCCGGGAAGCCCCTGGCCGAGACCTCCCCCCCTTGCCTTTGGCCTCTCGACGCCAGCCTCCCGGCGCGGTGAGGAGCGTGTCGAGAGGCTCCACGCCGGGAGCCTCCCTCCTTCCTTCTTTTGCATTTGGAGCCACGCCGAGACCCCCCCTCTGGCCAATTTAAACCTATGCCGAGAGCACCCCCCTTTGGCCAATTCAAAATCACACCGAGGGCTCCCTCTTTGGCCAATAGAAAGCCTCGTGCCGAGATCCCTCCTTTGGCCAATGAAACACAGTCAGAGGCCCACCTCTGCACCATCATTTTTAACCTTTTGATCTCCCTACACATATGTCTCAGGAATGTTCAGAGGCCATCACATGTGTCCTGAGAAGATACAGTAACGGGGAAGACCTCCCCTATAGACCCCCCACTTCTGAGCCGGGTTTCAATGCTACCCTATGAACTCAAAGAGCCATGTTGTTATGTGCGTTCTGATGAGTTCCATGGAGATATTAACCGATGAGATAGATGCAAGCAATGTCCCCAGGCTCGGTGCCCATCTTCGTTCGGTCGTCATCCCGGCGGCCCGTGGATGATGACCTATTCTCTCTTGGCATAATCCAAGTTGAGGGGACATGCTGCCGAAATTTATACGCATCCTACAGGGTAAATGTGATGTCCCCTCTCAGCCCCGTCGGCCCACGGAGTTATGCCCTTGCATGCTCTCCGATGGTCCCTCGAAGGGGGATATAGATGCGACGCCGCACCCACATGGAACGTGTAATGGCGCGCCAGTCCCTATTCGGACTCCGGGTCTATTCTACCCGATCTTTTACGGATCCTACCCTGCCGCTGCATGGGTGGTTTCCTATTCCCACTTGGCATAGTCCGAGATGGCGGGGATATGCCGTCGGATTTGTCCCGTACTTAATAACCCCCCTTCCTTTGTTTTGTCTAGTCCATTCAGCATCCTGCAAATAAATTAACGCCGTCTCGTTTGAGCTCTATCTTCACCGCTGACTTAACGATATCATCTGTTACTATGGTTGATGTTATTATCTTGCCCGCCTTCCTGGCTTCGGTATGAAGTTTCATTTGCGCACACGAACATATGATTGCCTCTCGAGGCCTCCTATTTTTGGCGTTTAATCAAGGGTTGTCCTTCCTTCGAAGGACGTAATTAACGTCATAGCCTTTATGGTATGACGGACTTCTGGTCCCGACTCGGCCCTCACAATCGACTGATCAAGTCAGATCGAGCGCACAATAAAATTATCACCCCGGTGACTGGCACGCCAATAAATCAATAAGTAAATAAACAATTAAATAATAAACACAAAATAAATAAAAAAATAAAAAAAATCCGCGTCCACATCCACAAGTCTAGACTTGTGGATGCGGATTTTTTTATTTATTTTGTGTTTATTATTTATTTGTTTATTTACTTATTGATTTATTGGCGTGCCAGTCACCGGGGTGACAATTTCATTGTGCGCTCGATCTGACTTGATCAGTCGATTGTGAGGGCCGAGTCGGGACCAGAAGTCCGTCATACCATAAAGGCTATGACGTTAATTACGTCCTTCCAAGGAAGGACAACCCTTGATTAAACGCCAAAAATAGGAGGCCACGAGAGGCAATCATATGTCCGTGTGCGCAAATGAAACTTCATACCGAAGCCAGGAAGGCGGGCAAGATAATAACATCAACCATAGAAACAGATGATATCGTTAAGTCAGCGGTGAAGATAGAGCTCAAAAGAGACGGCATTAATTTATTTGCAGGATGCTGAATGGACTAGACAAAACAAAGGAAGGGGGGTTATTAAGTACGGGACAAATCCGACGGCATATCCCCGCCATCTCGGACTATGCCAAGTGGGAATAGGAAACCACCCATGCAGCGGCAGGGTAGGATCCGTAAAAGATCGGGTAGAATAGACCCGGAGTCCGAATAGGGACTGGCGCGCCATTACACGTTCCATGTGGGTGCGGCGTCGCATCTATATCCCCCTTCGAGGGACCATCGGAGAGCATGCAAGGGCATAACTCCGTGGGCCGGCGGGGCTGAGAGGGGACATCACATTTACCCTGTAGGATGCGTATAAATTTCGGCAGCATGTCCCCTCAACTTGGATTATGCCAAGAGAGAATAGGTCATCATCCACGGGCCGCCGAGATGACGACCGAACGAAGATGGGCACCGAGCCTGGGGACATTGCTTGCATCTATCTCATCGGTTAATATCCCCATGGAACTCATCAGAACGCACATAACAACATGGCTCTTTGAGTTCATAGGGTAGCATTGAAACCCGGCTCAGAAGTGGGGGGTCTATAGGGGAGGTCTTCCCCGTTACTGTATCTTCTCAGGACACATGTGATGGCCTCTGAACATTCCTGAGACATATGTGTAGGGAGATCGAAAGGTTAAAAATGATGGTGCAGAGGTGGGCCTCTGACTGTGTTTCATTGGCCGAAGGAGGGATCTCGGCACGAGGCTTTCTATTGGCCAAAGAGGGAGCCCTCGGCGTGATTTTGAATTGGCCAAAGGGGGGTGCTCTCGGCATAGGTTTAAATTGGCCAGAGGGGGGGTCTCGGTGTGGCTCCAAATGCAAAAGAAGGAAGGAGGGAGGCTCCCGGCGTGGAGCCTCTCGGCGCGCTCCTCACCGCGCCGGGAGGCTGGCGCCGAGAGGCCAAAGGCAAGGGGGGGAGGTCTCGGCCAGGGGCTTCCCGGCCCGCCCATTACCGCGCCGGGAAGGTGGTGCCAGGAAGCTAAGAGCTGGGGGGGGTTCACGTGGAAGTGGCCTGAAGAGATTTTTTGTCGGTTTGCTGAAGAGGGAGGCCTCTCGGCAGCGTAGTTCTCGGCGGGGAAATTATCACGCCGAGAAGGTAAAAAGGTTAAGGATTTCAGGGCTTGATTACGGCACTCTATTTTTGGAATTTTCTCAGATTCTAGCTCGGATTGAGACCGGATTTGGAGTACAGGATGGGGTTTCATGGATGCTTCTACTAGAAGGATGCCAAGGGAATTAGAAGGTGGAATCAACAGGGGGAATTGAGACCATCGCCCAGATCCTGTAGAGAGCTTTATCTGTTTGATGCAGGCCGTCTGGGGGGAATCAAGAGATGACTGTCTCTGATCCCCCGGACGAGCCCTAATGGCATCTAAAACCGGCAACGGAGGAACCCTCAGCATCGAGACTCTAGACCCTAATCATTCAAGAGTTAGAATGGAGGGTTGAGAGATCGAGATCCGCTTGCTAGAACCTCGTGGGGTGGCGTTCGTCTACAGAGTAACGTATCCTCGTGCAGCCAGCAGTTCAGGGAAGCCAAGAGATTGATGTCTCTGGTTCCTGAACAGCACAAGGGGCATTGAGGGTCTTGAGAGAAACTCATACATATACGATGAATTTGCCATCGGGACAGGAGGGGAGAAGAAGATAGAACCCAGTAGCCCATTAGATAGGGGTAGGGGTCCTATCTACGCTCCTCTGAAGAACAGATTTGTAGAGAGACTCTGAAACCGGGAACGTATAAACTATCAGACATTTCGGATAAAAGACAGATATATATACATGGAGGGACAAAGGGAAAGGCTTCAATTGCCCATTACGTTTCATCTCATAATCATTGCTTACATCAACTGCGAGGCTAAAGCCAACGGACAGAAGAAGTGGGAACAGGGGGAAGCAAGGAGAGCACCCTCGACATCATATGAATAAACAAGCACGAAGACACAGACTATTACATACGGAGGCAGATCAAGAAGACAGCAAACATGGGGGGGGAGGGTGGAGCATTGACTCCTCTCCCTCCCCCGAGCAGCCCACCTGGTGTATTCTCCTTCTTCTGCTTCTTCTCCCAGGCTTCTTCTCTTTTCTTTTAGCGGAGGCTCTCTCTTCTTCCTTTGGTTTCTGGCTATCCTCTGGATATCTCCCTTTTCTTTCTTTTTTTTTTTTTTCCGATTTCTCTCCTCTTCTGTTCGCCCCCCTTCGTTTCATCGAAGGAGTGGGTTTATATAGACCCTGTTCACATCAATGGCACTCGGCGTGCCTACATCATTAGTTCCCGGCGCGCCCATTCGAAGGGCTTCCCGGCGCGCCTCCTTTGGAGGGGCTTCTCGGCGCGCTCCCTTGGAGGAGCTTCCCGGCGCACTCCCTTGGAGGAGCTTCCCGGCGCGCCCGCTGCCATGGGGAGGTTCTCGGCGCGAGGGGCATCAAGCCCATCCTTAATAGCACATTAACAGGCCCATTCCTTTCTTTGGCCTTGTTAATTCCTTTGATTGCATCAGCACTGACGAGGGCTGACTCATCGGCTGACATATCTTGTCGGCTGGGCTTCTTTCTTGCTCGTTCGGGGATGGCCCCGAGTATCTTCCGAGATCTTGTGTCTCGTTTCAGTGGTTCTCTATTAGAGCCGGCCGTCTCTTCTTTTCTTCTTTTCTTCTTCTATTCCTGAAAACAAGATAACAGAAATAAGACATTTTGTCAGAAATAAAGGTATTTTAGGGTTATTATTATTGTTCAATCGCTGCTATTATTATTATTTTTATTTTAGGCGTCAACAAATGCCCCCCACCCGTAGGTGGCGCGAATGAGGGACAAGTGAGCGGGACCTGCGGGTGCAACCCCCATCTGAGAACGCGTCTTTTTATTCTTCATTCATGCGAACATGCAGGCACTTATTGATTCACACGCATATCTAGATGTATATAGGATAGCTCCCTTGTTTTAGGGATAGGATAAGGATGGCATCCATGATTCATGGACGGAGTGCAGCTCACGAAGCACAACTAAGGGAGATGTGCATACGTAAAGGACGCGGATTTTTTTATTTTTTTATTTATTTTATGTTTATTATTTATTTGTTTATTTACTTATTGATTTATTGGCGTGCCAGTCACCGGGGTGACAATTTCATTGTGCACTCGATCTGACTTGATCAGTCGATTGTGAGGGCCGAGTCGGGACCAGAAGTCCGTCATACCATAAAGGCTATGACGTTAATTACGTCCTTCCAAGGAAGGACAACCCTTGATTAAACGCCAAAAATAGGAGGCCTCGAGAGGCAATCATATGTTCGTGTGCGCAAATGAAACTTCATACCGAAGCCAGGAAGGCGGGCAAGATAATAACATCAACCATAGAAACAGATGATATCGTTAAGTCAGCGGTGAAGATAGAGCTCAAAAGAGACGACGTTAATTTATTTGCAGGATGCTGAATGGACTAGACAAAACAAAGGAAGGGGGGTTATTAAGTACGGGACAAATCCGACGGCATATCCCCGCCATCTCGGACTATGCCAAGTGGGAATAGGAAACCACCCATGCAGCGGCAGGGTAGGATCCGTAAAAGATCGGGTAGAATAGACCCAGAGTCTGAATAGGGATTGGCGCGCCATTACACGTGCCATGTGGGTGCGGCGTCGCATCTATATCCCCCTTCGAGGGACCATCGGAGAGCATGCAAGGGCATAACTCCGTGGGCCGGCGGGGCTGAGAGGGGACATCACATTTACCCTGTAGGATGCGTATAAATTTCGGCAGCATGTCCCCTCAACTTGGATTATGCCAAGAGAGAATAGGTCATCATCCACAGGCCGCCGGGATGACGACCGAACGAAGATGGGCACCGAGCCTGGGGACATTGCTTGCATCTATCTCATCGGTTAATATCCCCTTGGAACTCATCAGAACGCACATAACAACATGGCTCTTTGAGTTCATAGGGTAGCATTGAAACCCGGCTCAGAAGTGGGGGGTCTATAGGGGAGGTCTTCCCCGTTACTGTATCTTCTCAGGACACATGTGATGGCCTCTGAACATTCCTGAGACATATGTGTAGGGAGATCGAAAGGTTAAAAATGATGGTGCAGAGGTGGGCCTCTGACTGTGTTTCATTGGCCGAAGGAGGGATCTCGGCGCGAGGCTTTCTATTGGCCAAAGAGGGAGCCCTCGGCGTGATTTTGAATTGGCCAAAGGGGGGTGCTCTCGGCATAGGTTTAAATTGGCCAGAGGGGGGGTCTCGGCGTGGCTCCAAATGCAAAAGAAGGAAGGAGGGAGGCTCCCGGCGTGGAGCCTCTTGGCGCGCTCCTCACCGCGCCGGGAGGCTGGCGCCGAGAGGCCAAAGGCAAGGGGGGGAGGTCTCGGCCAGGGGCTTCCCGGCGCGCCCATTACCGCGCCGGGAAGGTGGTGCCAGGAAGCTAAGAGCTGGGGGGGTTCACGTGGAAGTGGCCTGAAGAGATTTTTTGTCGGTTTGCTGAAGAGGGAGGCCTCTCGGCAGCGTAGTTCTCGGCGGGGAAATTATCACGCCGAGAAGGTAAAAAGGTTAAGGATTTCAGGGCTTGATTACGGCACTCTGTTTTGGGAATTTTCTCAGATTCTAGCTCGGATTGAGATCGGATTTGGAGTACAGGATGGGGTTTCATGGATGCTTCTACTAGAAGGATGCCAAGGGAATTAGAAGGTGGAATCAACAGGGGGAATTGAGACCATCGCCCAGATCCTGTGGAGAGCTTTATCTGTTTGATGCAGGCCGTCTGGGGGGAATCAAGAGATGACTGTCTCTGATCCCCCGGACGAGCCCTAATGGCATCTAAAACCGGCAACGGAGGAACCCTCAGCATCGAGACTCTAGACCCTAATCATTCAAGAGTTAGAATGGAGGGTTGAGAGATCGAGATCCGCTTGCTAGAACCTCGTGGGGTGGCGTTCGTCTACAGAGTAACGTATCCTCGTGCAGCCAGCAGTTCAGGGAAGCCAAGAGATTGATGTCTCTGGTTCCTGAACAGCACGAGGGGCATTGAGGGTCTTGAGAGAAACTCATACATATACGATGAATTTGCCATCGGGACAGGAGGGGAGAAGAAGACAGAACCCAGTAGCCCATTGGATAGGGGTAGGGGTCCTATCTACGCTCCTCTGAAGAACAGATTTGTAGAGAGACTCTGAAACCGGGAACGTATAAACTATCAGACATTTCGGATAAAAGATAGATATATATACATGGAGGGACAAAGGGAAAGGCTTCAATTGCCCATTTCGTTTCATCTCATAATCATTTCTTACATCAACTGCGAGGCTAAAGCCGACGGACAGAAGAAGGGGGAACAAGGGGAAGCAAGGAGAGCACCCTCGACATCATATGAATAAACAAGCACGAAGACACAGACTATTACATACGGAGGCAGATCAAGAAGACAGCAAACATGGGGGGGGAGGGTGGAGCATTGACTCCTCTCCCTCCCCCGAGCAGCCCACCTGCGGTATTCTCCTTCTTCTGCTTCTTCTCCCAGGCTTCTTCTCTTTTCTTTTAGCGGAGGCTCTCTCTTCTTCCTTTGGTTTCTGGCTATCCTCTGGATATCTCCCTTTTCTTTCTTTTTTTTTTCTGATTTCTCTCCTCTTCTGTTCGCCCCCCTTCGTTTCATCGAAGGAGTGGGTTTATATAGACCCTGTTCACATCAATGGCACTCGGCGTGCCTACATCATTAGTTCCCGGCGCGCCCATTCGAAGGGCTTCCCGGCGCGCCTCCTTTGGGGGGCTTCTCGGCGCACTCCCTTGGAGGAGCTTCCCGGCGCACTCCCTTGGAGGAGCTTCCCGGCGCGCCCGCTGCCATGGGGAGGTTCTCGGCGCGAGGGGCATCAAGCCCATCCTTAATAGCACATTAACAGGCCCATTCCTTTCTTTGGCCTTGTTAATTCCTTTGATTGCATCAGCACTGACGAGGGCTGACTCATCGGCTGACATATCTTGTCGGCTGGGCTTCTTTCTTACTCGTTCGGGGATGGCCCCGAGTATCTTCCGAGATCTTGTGTCTCGTTTTGGTGGTTCTCTATTAGAGCCGACCGTCTCTTCTTTTCTTCTTTTCTTCTTCTATTCCTGAAAACAAGATAACAGAAATAAGACATTTTGTCAGAAATAAAGGTATTTTAGGGTTATTATTATTGTTTCATCGCTGCTATTATTATTATTTTTATTTTAGGCGTCAACAAATGCCCCCCACCCGTAGGTGGCGCGAATGAGGGACAAGTGAGCGGGACCTGCGGGTGCAACCCCCATCTGAGAACGCGTCTTTTTATTCTTCATTCATGCGAACATGCAGGCACTTATTGATTCACACGCATATCTAGATGTATATAGGATAGCTCCCTTGTTTTAGGGATAGGATAAGGATGGCATCCATGATTCATGGACGGAGTGCAGCTCACGAAGCACAACTAAGGGAGATGTGCATACGTAAAGGGGATGCCGCGTAGAACGCATGCATAGCATAAATCACAATCCACACCCATGACTATTCCTCCATAGCGTGAAAGTGTAATCATATAGGTAGTGAACCCTAGTCATAGGGACGTGCAGACGCTCTAAGTAACACTAGAGGATTGGTTTATCACCTACGCACACATTCAGGGATCTCGATTTTTGGTAGTTTTGCACACCCCCCTTGTTTATTCTTAATTTGAGATTTCACTGTTCGACGCGAGTTTCCTCATGTGTCTCAATGGGGATTCCCGGCTACTAAGATTCGTCTCTTTATTGGTAGTGTTTTTTTTTTATAAAGACTTCACCATTCGGCACGAGTCTCCTCATGTGTCTCAATGGGGATTCCCGGCTACTAGGATTAGTCCTTTTGTTCATAGTGGCATAATGGATTTCACCGTTCGGCGCGAGTCTCCTCATATGTCTCAATGGGGATTCCCGGCTACTAGGACTCGTCCTAGTATTATTCACAGTGACATAATGGATTTCACCGTTCGGCGCGAGTCTCCTCATGTGTCTCAATGGGGATTCCCGGCTACTTGGATTCATCCTAATATTATTCAGAGTATTATCATGGATTTCGCCGTTCGACGCGAGTCTCCTCATGTGTATCAATGGGGATTCCCGGCTACTAGGATTAGTCCTTTTGTTCATAGTGGTATAATGGATTTCACCGTTCGGCGCGAGTCTCCTCATATGTCTCAATGGGGATTCCCGGCTACTAGGATTAGTCATTTTGTTCATATATTTTTTTCTTCTTCTTTCGTTTCCTTCTTTCTCTTTTTTTCTCTTTTTTTTTTGGGTGGGTAGGTGGCTTTTCCCTCACGGTCACCCTTTACGCGAGTGTAGAGATTTAAGCATCCAAGAAGTGTTAAGAAGAATTTAAGATGTCCCTATGACTAAGGACCATAGCTCATACCGTGTGTGAAGTGTGGGAGTTTTGTCTATGGTGTATTCTGCGAATTACGCACGCAACGTAACCACGACTCTTTTCCCTGGCCGCATGCACTCACCGGGAATTGGCTTTTCATTTCTTAGTATGTGACGTGGCGCACACAGTCGTAGAATCTGGATGGCATTATTTTAGCAAGGGAATGCGGTCATAGAAATTTGAAGGAAGGTGTATTAATACTATACTTCAGGCAGACACACACGCAAAACATGCAAGCAAGCAAACCATGTTATTATTATTTTTTTTCTCTTTTATTATTTTTTTATTATTTTTTTTATTTTGTTTGTTTTGTTTATTTTTTTATCTTTTTTTGTGTTGTGTTTTCTTTCTTTTCTTTTTTTGTTTCTTTCTCTTTTTTTTTCTTTCTCTTCTTCTTCTTTTTTCTTGTTTTCTCATCTCCCCTTTTCTTCTTCTTTTTTTTATCTCCTTTCTTCTTCTTTTTTCTCTTTTTTTTTCTATTCTTCTTTTCTCTTTTTTCTCTTTTTTTTTATCTCTTTTTTTTTCTTTTGTCATCTTCTTCTTCTTTTTTCACTTTTTTCTTTTTTTTTTATCTTTAGAACTCAGTGAATACATCCTTAGGTCGACTTTCTTGTAAGTGGACGACCGATGCCATGGTGACAGGGAGAAGTTGTCACATGTTGTGACGAATCCCTGAAGGGACCAAGGGCTGGCGTGGAACCAAGGGGCCTTTTTGTTCATTGGTTAGGATAACAATTCCAAGCCAATGGTAGGATATTTGTTGTCTTAGCCTGAAGGTTATGATGTTAGGTGGCTTGGCTTAGACATATGGTCGTGACACCAAGGCAAAATTTTTAAACGGCTTAGGCAAATTGCCATGACGCTATACAGCTTGGCTTAGGTGGAAGGCCATGACGCCAAGGTAGGATATTTAAACGGCTTAGACGTATGGTCGTGACGCCGTACATCTTGGCTTAGGCGGAAGGCCATGACGCCAAGGTAGGATATTTAACGGCTTAGACGTATGGTCGTGACGCCGTACATCTTGGCTTAGGCAGAAGGCCATGACGCCAAGGTAGGATATTTAACGGCTTAGACGTATGGTCGTGACGCCGTACATCTTGGCTTAGGCGGAAGGCCATGACGCCAAGGTAGGATATTTAAACGTCTTAGACGTATGGTCGTGACGCCGTACATCCTGGCTTAGGCGGAAGGCCATGACGCCAAGGTAGGATATTTAACGGCTTAGACGTATGGTCGTGACGCCGTACATCTTGGCTTAGGCGGAAGGCCATGACGCCAAGGTAGGATATTTAACGGCTTAGACGTATGGTCGTGACGCCGTACATCTTGGCTTAGGCGGAAGGCCATGACGCCAAGGTAGGATATTTAACGGCTTAGACGTATGGTCGTGACGCCGTACAGCTTGGCTTAGGCGAAAGGCCATGACGCCAAGGTAGGATATTTAACGGCTTAGGCAAATTTCCATGACGCTATACAGCTTGGCTTAGGCGGAAGGCCATGACGCCAAGGTAGGATATTTAAACGGCTTAGACGTATGGTCGTGACGCCGTACATCTTGGCTTAGGCGGAAGGCCATGACGCCAAGGTAGGATATTTAACGGCTTAGACGTATGGTTGTGACGCCGTACATCTTGGCTTAGGCGGAAGGCCATGACGCCAAGGTAGGATATTTAACTACTTAGACGTATGGTCGTGACGCCGTACATCTTGGCTTAGGCGGAAGGCCACGACGCCAAGGTAGGATATTTAACGGCTTAGACGTATGGTCGTGACACCGTACAGCTTGGCTTAGGCGAAAGGCCATGACGCCAAGGTAGGATATTTAACGGCTTAGGCAAATTGGCATGACGCTATACAGCTTGGCTTAGGCGGAAGGCCATGACGCCAAGGTAGGATATTTAAACGGCTTAGACGTATGGTCATGACGCCGTACATCTTGGCTTAGGCGGAAGGCCATGACGCCAAGGTAGGATATTTAACGGCTTAGACGTATGGTCGTGACGCCGTACATCTTGGCTTAGGCGGAAGGCCATGACGCCAAGGTAGGATATTTAACGGCTTAGACGTATGGTCGTGACGCCGTACAGCTTGGCTTAGGTGAAAGGCCATGACGCCAAGGTAGGATATTTAACGGCTTAGACGTATGGTTGTGACGCCGTACAGCTTGGCTTAGGCGAAAGGCCATGACGCCAAGGTAGGATATTTAACGGCTTAGACGTATGGTCATGATGCCGTACATCTTGGCTTAGGCGGAAGGCCATGACGCCAAGGTAGGATATTTAACGGCTTAGACGTATGGTCGTGACGCCGTACATCTTGGCTTAGGCGGAAGGCCATGACGCCAACGCAGAACAGTAGGTTTCATCATCGCTACTGAATTTATACTGATGTAAAGAAGTCCATAAGTTTCATCAGGATAGACGTAAGGTCTAATCTGGGTAAATTTCATCATTTTTATCACAAGTGGGACATGAGGATACATACGGGTTTCATCGTCAATGGGACTTAAGGAAACACATGAGTTTCATCAGAAAAGATGTAAGGTTTATCCTGGACAGGTTTCATAGTTGAACAGGCAATGCGCCGGTCAATCAACGGGAGGGTTTCATCGTCGGTGGCACATATAGAAATATGCGGGTTTTGTGGGGATAGACGTAAGGTCTATTCCAGATAGGTTTCATCGCCAGTCCAGACTGATGGCCTGGGTCAAGGGTGAAAGTTTCTTGTTGACTGACTGGACGAAAGGTCCGAGCCAGAGGCAGAAGGGTTTCTCATTTTTTTCATTGACTGACTGGACGAAAGGTCCGAGCCAGAGGTAGAAGGGTCTCTTCATTCATTGACTGAACGGAAGGCCCGTGCCACAGATAAAATATTAATGTCGACCCTACAGGACATCAGAGTCAACAAACCTTGCTTGGACGGTATGTCCAGAACAAGGGCAGACGTAAAACATCATTGTCGTATGGATGCCATGCCAAAAAAAATGGCTAACCTGGAAGAGACAAAGGGTCTGGGCCAGGGCAGAGGTGGCTGTTGGCTTGACAGACTTGTCAAAGTCAACCAACTTAGCAAAGGCGTGAGGCCATAAGCCAAGGAGGAATACAGGATACGTGTTGTCTCGACGTCCTGTCGAAACCAACTAACTTGGCAGAGGCGTGAGGCCTAAGCCAAGGGCAGAACATAGAAAGGGTGTCGACTCGACGTCTTGTCGAAGCCAACGAACTTGGCAAGGGCGGGAGGCCATAAGCCAAGGGAGGAATATAGGATAGGTGCTGACTCGACGTCTTGTCGAAACCAACGAACTTGGCAGAGGCGTGAGGCCTAAGCCAAGGGCAGAATATAGAAAAGGTGTCGACTCGACGTCTTGTCGAAGCCAACGGACTTGGCAGAGGCATGAGGCCTAAGCCAAGGGCAGAATATAGAAAAGGTGTCGACTTGACATCTTGTCGAAGCCAACGGACTTGGCAGAGGCATGAGGCCTAAGCCAAGGGTAGAATATAGAAAAGGTGTTGACTCGACGTCTTGTCGAAGTCAACGAACTTGGCAGAGGCGTGAGGCCTAAGCCAAGGGCAGAATATAGAAAAGGTGTCAACTCGACGTCTTGTCGAAGTCAACCAACTTGGCAGAGGCGTGAGGCCTAAGCCAAGGGTAGAATATAGAAAAGGTGTCGACTCGACGTCTTGTCGAAGTCAACGGACTTGGCAGAGGCATGAGGCCTAAGCCAAGGGCAGAATATAGAAAAGGTGTTGACTCGACGTCTTGTCGAAGTCAACCAACTTGGCAGGGACGTGAGGCCTAAGCCAAGGGCAGAATATAGAAAAGGTGTTGACTCGACACCCTTGTCGAGGTCAACGAGCCCTTACCCTGATAGAAGGTTTAAGGTAAGGGTAGATCAGATGATGAACGCACGAGAGGCCCAGACCCAGGGCTAAGTATTGACGTTGATCTGACGAAAAGTCAGATTCAATGAACTTTGCTCAGACGGAAGGTCTACAACAGGGGTAGAATGTGCAGATAAGGATGTCAGCCTGACGTCATGTCGAAGTTGACCAACCTAGCATAGACGTAAGGTCCAAGCTGGGATAGAATATGGATTTTGACCCATGGAGGTATCGGGGTCGACAAACCTTGCTCAGACAGAAGATCTAATGCCAAGTGAAGGAATCTTTTGTTGGTTTATTTATTTGAGTTTATTAAGTTCATTGAGTTTGTTGAGATGTTTGTTTATTCATCATTTTTATTGGGCCTCTTGGGCTTGTTGAGTTCATTGAGGTTTATTTCGTTGAGATTACTGAGGTTTGTTAGAGATTTTTTTTTTTGTTGAGTTCCTTAGGTTTATTTTTTTTTATTGAGTTTATTAGGTTTGTTTGGTTTATTGAGCTCATAAGTCGACTGAATTCATCGGGATTTATTTGGTTTGATGATGTTTGTTGAGTTCATTGGATTGATTATTATTATTTTATTATTTTATTATTTTTTCGTTTGCTCTTTTTTTTGTTTGTTTTTTTTATTTGATTTTTTTTAATTTTTTTTTAATTTGTATGTTTTTTATATTTTTTTATATTTATTTTTTTTATTTTTTTTAACTTGGCCCAGTGGGACAAAAGGGTTCTATAGACCCAGACGGGTGGGATAAACTAGCTTGGCTAGGACGGAGTGTCTCAAGCCAATGAAAAGGGCTTTATGGGGATAGTCCGGTGAGACTGGTGGGATTATTTTCAGAGCTCGACAAGGGCGGAGTACCTCGTGTCAAGGGACAGGTTTGTATGAGCCCAAGTTGGGCAGGGGGACTGAGACAACAGTAGTGGAAAGCCCCGTTGGGCCAATGCAGCGGGTGTTGAGATATTTGGTGTAATTGTTGGCTGAATGTCGGAAACTGATGAAGATGTGTTGGCCGGGACCCAGGACCCGTATCAAGGGTAGATGGTCAATCCCGGTGGGACAAATGGGAGATATACCTGTAGGATGGGAAGATGGCGATGCGCCATGCATCCCAGTGGGCCATTTTATGTTAATAATAATAAAATCATCCCAGTCTCCATAAACGGGACGGACATTTTGTTCTCCCTTGTTACCTCGGGGCTCGTCCCCCTTCTCTTTTTTTTATTGACCAAGGCGGGGATGTAGGAGAGCGCTCACCTCCTCAGGGAGGGGATGAGTAGTTCGCTCCACCACATAAGCCCCACAATGGTAGTTATATCTAGTACAAATTAGGATATAGAGGGAGTGTCGGTTCCCTCAATAGATATGGCCATCATGCTCTTTTCATTGCTCTCTCTTTGTTTGTGTGTGCCTGCCCCCAGAACAGGCTCTCTCTTTTTTTATTTCACAACCCTCTATACTCGAGCTGTGAGATAATGCTCAAATGCTGGCTTTTAGCCGAGTTTGCGGGGGATATCAAGGCAAGTGACGCCACGTGAGACTGCTTGCCTAAAGACGGGCATTTGGTGAGGGCGTGGCGGATCCACCTTATATTCGCCCATTTACAGTTCACCTTTCTTGATCGTGCCTTCGATGATGTCCTTGAACACGTAGCAATCCTCGATAGGATGTCCCGCTACTTGGTGATACGGACAAAAGCACGAGTTATCTTTTCTTGCGGAGTTGCTTGATCTCTTTGGCTCTGGAAGCACCACTTTACCGCATTTTAGGGCCCACTCAAAGAGAGCTGAGGTCATATCTTTTGTAAATGAATAGGGCCTCATCATTTTACCCCTTAACGAGGACCCTTGTGTGTCTGGCTTGGTAGAAGTGATACAAGCAGTCTCTACTTTTTCCTTCTTCTGTCGCTCGAAGGCTTCAAAGCTCAGAATGCAAACTTCTTGTGCCGGCTGCTTATCGGCTGGTTTGTAGTTTTGACCCAAGCTCGTGGAGGATGGGCAAATCCTTGCAATGACCGCTTCAGCTTCAGTTGCGAAGTCATTTAGACTTTCAAAGGTCGTGACTTCGAAGTCAATGACCCATCGTAGAATCTCTAATTTCATATTCTCTTTACAGATTTGGACAGATTCACTGTAACTTGGTGGGTGCCTACACCTTTCACACAGGCTCCTCCATCTGCTTATGTAGTCCCTGACGGACTCATTATCATTTTGTTTGGTCATTTGCAGCTCAGCCTCAGTGACTTCTTCTTTGGCCATCTTTGTATCCATTGTTTGCTCTGCTTTGGTCTTATCCCTTGTGGCTGGACCCACTGATCTTGAATGTAGGGTAGTTGGCGGCATATGAGGCCTCATCGATGTCTTTGTCGGATACATTTTAGTTGCCCCCTGACTTGCCCAAGGGAGTGTGTGTTGGGATGATTGAGGGAGGATGCCCCCTGAATGATCATGTGTTGTTCGGGGCATTGATGACCGCACTGAAGCTTCAGATGAGCTAGAACTGTCTTGCGATGCCTCGCATTGATGCCTCGGCAGTTGTGACGTATGTGGCTTTATGTTTATTTCATCCAGTTGCCCTTATAGCATTTCAATCTCCTGCTGCTTCTGGTGGAGTAGTGCCATTATTGTAGGGTCTTGTAGGAAGGGACTGGGAGTTCTACTGCCCCCTGCCTCTGATTTGTGCAGAATGGATTTCATCTCGCCATCATTGCTGGCCATAGGTAGCTTCTTTGGGACAAACCCCCTCTGTTCTATACCTCTGGGCGGAGGAGGAATACGGCACTGAGCCTCCTTATTAGCTGGTGAGTGTTGCTTTGGCATTCTCCCAGACCTGATAGACTGAAGAGAAGCAGAAGCATTGGCTGGAACTACTTCCTTCGGCATAAAGTAAATTTCTTCATCTTTTTCATCAACGGGTTGTGCCTTACCAGAGGATGCTGACAATGTGTTGCAGGAGAAGATAAGATTCCTCCTTTCAGTATTTGTATTCTTATTTCTCTTTCCCTTCATGGTTGGCACCTACCCCCACAGTGGGTTATTTGATACATTCAGCTTTTCTGCCTTTTCTTCAGCTCTTTCTGTTAATTGGCGAGACTCGCTGCCTATTTGAGGGGTAGGCTTTTTGAGCAGCATAGGCTGATTCTTTGGCTGCTCATGGTTACCAGGCTCATGTGTAATGGCTTGTAGCTGTGGGCTAACTCCTTCATGTGCCCACAATGGGGTTTGTCTCTTCTTGCTGTCCATTGGCCTTTTAATGATTGTTGGCAGAGTGGGATGGGCCATAACTCCATAAACCTGGGCTTTTGGAGGTAAGCGAGGTACCAATTTTATTTTCCTTCCCGTTGACACGGCTTGCCAATTTCTTTGTTCTTTTTCATGCTTAGGAATATTGTCTTCATAGGTGTGCTGGCTACAAGCCTCTGGCATTTCTTCAAGCAATCGTTGACATATAGATATCATATTGACTGACGCCCTTGGCACTGACATTTCGTGCAGGTGTGGGGGATCAACTTTGTATTCCCCTATTTGTAGCTTACCCCTTTTTATTAAGCCTTGGACGATGTCCTTGAATATTTGACAGTCTTCAATAGGATGTCCGAGGATCTGGTGGTAAGGGCAGAAATTCGGATCATCTCTTCTCCTGGCATCATCAGGCCTCTTTGGCTTTGGCAGGATGACCTTGTCATGTTTGACAGCCCACTCGAACAATGTTCGAGTCTCGTCTCTTGGGAAGGCATAGGACTTCTTTTCTTTATTCCGGTGTGGAGGCATTTCCTGACATTCAGCAGGCCCATTGAGAGGAGAATGGTGCACCCATTTCTGCCTTTTTGCCGCGACGCTAATAGCGTGTACAGCTTCCAACATCGGCCTCTTATTAATTTGTTTAGCCTGATGGTTTGAGTTGATAGAATCTAATGGATATCTTGCACAGAAGTCTTCAATCTCTGTTGCAACATTAATCAATCGGTCAAAAGAATGGATTTCTACTCCAATTAATTTTTCCAAGACTTCTTTTTTCAGATTTTGTTTACACATCTGTATTGCATCTTCTAGATGTAGAGAGTGCCGGCATCTCATACTGAGATCCCTCCATCTTTTGACATTTTCTGCAGCAGCTTCATTATCTTCTTGCTTGGTTGCCAACAGCTCAGCCACGGTTACCCTTGCCTGTGTGACATGGAATCTTTCTATGAATTTTCGCTGCATATCCGGCCAGTTGTTGACAGATCCAACCGGCAAGCTATCATACCATTCAAAAGCATGTCCTGTTAGAGAACACCCAAAGAACTTCAATAGGCATGACTCATCTGTCGCCAAGTCACCCAGGGCTGTTACATAGTGTGCAATGTTCTCCTTCGGGGAGCCCTGCCCATTGAATTTGTCAAACTTAGGAATTTTATTGATGCTAGGCGGCAATCTCTTAGTAACATGGTAGGCCGGATATGGCACTTTATACATGTCAAAGGGGGCATAATTAGCACTACCCCTTTTGGCTAGCCTCTCTTCAACCATCTTTTCCACCATTGATTTATTCACCACGACTGGCAGTGCCGATTCAGGACAGAGGTGGGTGGGCTGCATTTCTTGCGTGGCTGGAGTTGCAACATGAGATGGTGGAGGTTTTGACAAGGGAACCTGCCGCTGCATTTGAAGAAGCTTCAGTTGTGCTGGCTAGAGTGACTGGAAATGATCCTGGGGAACAACCCAACTCTGACCGTCAATTTACAGAACAGTCTGTGAAAGAGCAGTCGAGGGGTTAAACCCTCCCAGTGATAGGTCAGTTCGTGCCCCCGGTTGCTCGGGTACCACATCGTGTTCAGTCTTCTCTTTTAGTTGCTTCTTCAGCAGTTCTACCTCCCGCTAATATCTTTGCATGGCTATTAGGATGGCAGGGTCCATAGCTATTCTATTGGTAATGGTCTCAAGTGTTTCACCAAAGCCGCATCCGGACAGGGGCACCCCTTCTTCTTGAGATGCCATTATTTTGGTGCTGAGAGTAGTGTTGTTTTCATCGGTAGCCTATTTGACCTTAGAGGTCTGCAGTAACCCAGCTTCATTTTTACTTTGTCCTGTCATAGGATCTTCTCTTTCGGTAACCTTGGCTAGTTCTTCTTGCCCGTTTAGCAGGGCGTCATGCCTGCCCATCACTCCTGTCATATTACACGCGAGGACTTGCATTCTTCTTTCATGCTTTTTAACTCCCCTTCGGGACTGGCGAGGGAAAGTTGGCCCTTCATTTGTCAGAACTCTTTTCATTTCTTCCCTCTGTGAAAGACTTTCAAAACTCCTAAACTCAGCTTGTTTTTTCTCTTTATCTATCCCAACAGGTGATATCTTATTTTTTTCTTCTCCTTCAGCCTTGACAGCATGGAGTGACCTTTGTCGGCCTATGACAGGACTTCCAAGGCCATGGAACTATTCCCATACCCTCTTAACCATCCCCTCTTGACTGTACTCTGAAGAGATAGCAGGAGGCATCGTCCAGTCTTGGGCGGGTGGCATGTATGCTAATCGTGTCAGCTTGGCAACTTGGTTGAGATTCTTTGAGTTCTTGGAAATATCAGCCTGTCTTGTACAGACCCTGGCAGTGAGTGGAGGAGTTGTGACTATGACTTCTTCCTCATTCATGACTTTATTATCCCTTCTCTTGGGGGCATCAGCAAAACTGTTATAATTTTGTAGGGTTGACATGACACTCCGGGTCTTCTTGGGAACCCACATTTGCTTGCGTCTTGGCAATTTTGAGGTTGGCTTCTCTTGCTTGCTATCATCATTGTTTGCCCTCCGGCTAGCCAGCACTTGGAAAGCATTATGGGTAGGAATGGCCGGGATGACCTGATCTGGCAGCGCTCTGGCATTGCGGCCGTTGAAGAAGATCCGGACGCCCCCAATCATCATGGACTTCCCAGATGCAGAAAGTCGACAATGGGAAGCGGCAGAGGCTCTTCCTCTTCTGAAGTTCTTTTTGTTGCCTCCAGTGGGCCCCTTCTCATGTGCTTCAATCGGGTTGGTAGCATGGTGAACATAACAGCTCACGGTCACTAGATTCTTGAGTAGGGATTTCTTGATCTTATCCTCGCTATGACAAGAAGCAGCTTTATCATCCTTCAGCTCTACAGGCTTCGGACTTTCTTTGCTCAGAATATCCACGGACACAACTCCCAGGAAGTTGGGGCAGCCAACGACCGGAGGAAAGTCACCAAAAGTGGTGGGCGAAGCAGAGGATGCACTTCTTTTCGCCTCGTGATGGACGAAGTAGGGCACGACCTCCGGAGCATCCTTCATCATCTGGCCTATCTTGGGGCCGGTAGCTTGCGGCGAAGTCTCGACAACAGTTTTCGGCTCCTGGTTGTCGATCTCGAGCAGGTCGGTGAAGATGAGGCCCAGGCAGTTAGGCATCCCGACAGCAGGCGGCATCGATCTGAACGACAGAGGTACCGCCAGGTAGCTTTCTTGAACATGCGCATCGATCGGTTGCTGGTCAAAGCATACAGACACGATTCCAGCCGTCATTGTAGCTTCCTGGAAATAAAGAAAGAGCACAGAATCAGAAATTTGAGGGGGGCCCGCTGGGCCTCCTATTTTTGGCGTAGAGATGAAGGTAGACTCAGTCCCACCGGGCGTGCCAGACTTGTGGACGCGGATTTTTTTATTTTATTTTGTCTATTATTTTATATATTGATTGATTGATTAAACAGGCTACCGATGAAAACAACACTACTCTCAGCACCAAAATAATGGCATCTGAAGAAGAAGGGGTGCCCCTGTCCGGATGCGGCTTTGGCGAAACACTTGAGACCATCTACCCTTGATACGGGTCCTGGGTCCCGGCCAACACATCTTCATCAGTTTCCGACATTCAGCCAACAATTACACCAAATATCTCAACACCCGTTGCATTGGCCCAACGGGGCTTTCCACTACTGTTGTCTCAGTCCCCCTGCCCAACTTGGGCTCATACAAACCTGTCCCTTGACACGAGGTACTCCGCCCTTGTCGAGCTCTGAAAATAATCCCACCAGTCTCACCGGACTATCCCCATAAAGCCCTTTTCATTGGCTTGAGACACTCCGTCCTAGCCAAGCTAGTTTATCCCACCCGTCTGGGTCTATAAAACCCTTTTGTCCCACTAGGCCAAGTTAAAAAAAAATAAAAAAAATATAAAAAACATACAATTTAAAAAAAAATTTAAAAAAAATCAAATAAAAAAAAACAAACGAAAAAAAGAGCAAACGAAAAAATAATAAAATAATAATAATCAATCCAATGAGCTCAACAAACATCATCAAACCAAATAAATCCCGATGAATTCAGTCGACTTATGAGCTCAATAAACCAAACAAACCTAATAAACTCAATAAAAAAAATAAACCTAAGGAACTCAATAAAAAAAAAATCTCTAACAAACCTCAGTAATCTCAACGAAATAAACCTCAATGAACTCAACAAGCCCAAGAGGCCCAATAAAAATGATGAATAAACAAACATCTCAACAAACTCAATGAACTTAATAAACTCAAATAAATAAACCAACAAAAGATTCCTTCACTTGGCATTAGACCTTCTGTCTGAGCAAGGTTTGTCGACCCCGATACCTCCATGGGTCAAAATCCATATTCTATCCCAGCTTGGACCTTACGTCTATGCTAGGTTGGTCAACTTCGACATGACGTCAGGCTGACATCCTTATCTGCACATTCTACCCCTGTTGTAGACCTTCCGCCTAAGCCAAGATGTACGGCGTCACAACCATACGTCTAAGCCGTTAAATATCCTACCTTGGCGTCATGGCCTTCCGCCTAAGCCAAGATGTACGGCGTCACGACCATACGTCTAAGCCGTTAAATATCCTACCTTGGCGTCATGGCCTTCCGCCTAAGTCAAGATGTACGGCGTCACGACCATACGTCTAAGCCGTTAAATATCCTACCTTGGCGTCATGGCCTTCCGCCTAAGCCAAGATGTACGGCATCATGACCATACGTCTAAGCCGTTAAATATCCTACCTTGGCGTCATGGCCTTTCACCTAAGCCAAGCTGTACGGCGTCACGACCATACGTCTAAGCCGTTAAATATCCTACCTTGGCATCATGGCCTTTCACCTAAGCCAAGCTGTACGGCGTCACGACCATACGTCTAAGCCGTTAAATATCCTACCTTGGCGTCATGGCCTTCCGCCTAAGCCAAGATGTACGGCGTCACGACCATACGTCTAAGCCGTTTAAATATCCTACCTTGGCGTCATGGCCTTCCGCCTAAGCCAAGTTGTATAGCGTCATGGCAATTTGCCTAAGCCGTTAAATATCCTACCTTGGCGTCATGGCCTTTCGCCTAAGCCAAGCTGTACGGCGTCACGACCATACGTCTAAGCCGTTAAATATCCTACCTTGGCGTCATGGCCTTCCGCCTAAGCCAAGATGTACGGCGTCACAACCATACGTCTAAGCCGTTAAATATCCTACCTTGGCGTCATGGCCTTCCGCCTAAGCCAAGATGTACGGCGTCACGACCATACGTCTAAGCCGTTAAATATCCTACCTTGGCGTCATGGCCTTCCGCCTAAGCCAAGATGTACGACGTCACGACCATACGTCTAATCCGTTAAATATCCTACCTTGGCGTCATGGCCTTCCGCCTAAGCCAAGATGTACGGCGTCACGACCATACGTCTAAGCTGTTAAATATCCGACCTTGGCGTCATGGCCTTCCGCCTAAGCCAAGATGTACGGCGTCACGACCATACGTCTAAGCCGTTTAAATATCCTACCTTGGCATCATGGCCTTCCGCCTAAGCCAAGTTGTATAGCGTCATGGCAATTTGCCTAAGCCGTTTAAAAATTTTGCCTTGGTGTCACGACCATATGTCTAAGCTAAGCCACCCAACATCATAACCTTCAGGCTAAGACAACAAATATCCTACCATTGGCTTGGAATTGTTATCCTAACTAATGAACAAAAAGGCCCCTTGGTTCCACGCCAGCCCTTGGTCCCTCCAGGGATTCGTCACAACATGTGACAACTTCTCCCTGTCACCATGGCATCGGTCGTCCACTTACAAGAAAGTCGACCTAAGGATGTATTCACTGAGTTCTAAAGATAAAAAAAAAAGAAAAAAGAGAAAAAAGAAGAAGAAGATGACAAAAGAAAAAAAAAGGGAAAAAAAAAAGAGAAAAAAGAGAAAAGAAGAATAGAAAAAAAAAGAGAAAAAAAATAGATGTTTAATTTCTGTACATTGGCTTCCTCTCAAAGTCTATACATTGGCTTCCTCTCAAAGTCTGTACATCACTTCCTCTCAAAGTCTGTACATGACAAAGTCTATACATTGGCTATTGCTTGCCTATTCACAAAGTCTGTACATCACAAGTCTGTACATCCTCTCCCTCTCAAAGTTTATACATTGGCTTCCTAAAGTCTCAAAGTCTATACAGGCTTCCTCAAAGTCTGTACATCCTCTCCCTCTCAAAGTCTATACATTGGCTTCCTCTCAAAGTCTGTACATCACTTCCTCTCAAAGTCTGTACATCACAAAGTCTATAAATTACATCACAAGTCTGTACATCCTCTCCCTCTCAAAGTTTATACATTGGCTTCCTAAAGTCTCAAAGTCTATACATGCTTCCTCAAAGTCTGTACATCCTCTCCCTCTCAAAGTCTATACATTGGCTTCCTCTCAAAGTCTGTACATCACTTCCTCTCAAAGTCTGTACATCACAAAGTCTATAAATTGGCTATTTGCTGCAACTCAAAGTCTATACATTGCAGCACCGTTAGAGAAAAAAGAGAAAAAATAGACAAAAGAAAAGGGGAAGTTGAGCTTTTCCGGAGCCCCTATTTTGGGTGTAAATAGGGAGCATCCTCCTCTGAGCAAGGAGCCAGAAAATAGAGGGGAGCCAGAGCCACTATAGAGGAAGCCGTAAGAGAAGAAGGAGCCGCCAGAGAGAAGCAATAAAAGAAAGAGAGTGAGAGCAGAGAAAGAAGAAGAAGAAGAACCAATGAGTGAGTAGAATAGAAGAAAAGAGAAAGAAAGAGAGAAGAGTTGAGAAGAGGATCGAGAGAAGAGGAGAGAGCTCAAGTCAGAGCAGCCGGTCACAATTGAAGATCTATGTTCGTCTGTTCTAGGATCAAATCCTGAACAATTTATTGCTCCTGCGAGAGGTACAATTTTCATTTCGACAGTTGCATCTTTTTCTTTGTTATTTTCATTTTTCATTTCACTTTGGTTTCCGATTTCCTGTTCAGGGATCGGGGTTCCGCCCGAGGATTCAGGAGAAGGGAGAATTGTCTCTAGTTGCCCTCTGTGGATTTAGAGAAAGGGAGACCGGTGTCTCCGGTTGTGAGTGACTGGGTGTCACTCACGGGTTCCCTCTGCGCGTTAAAGGAAGAGAGGACATGTCCTCTAGTTGTGGGCACTGGGTGTTGCTCACGGTTCCTTCTGCGGTTGCAGGAGAAGGGAGAGTTGGACTCTCCGGTCACTGCGGTAGTAGTGGGTGCTGATCTTGTGGGTAGCAAGATCAGGTCAAGGGATTTGTTTCCCTCAGTCTCAAGCTATTTGGTAGCGTCTGTTGTAGACTGAGTCTGCGTCTTGCTTTGGCAAGGGAATCCTCACTCGGGTTGAGTGAGGGGTGGATGTAGGCGGACTGGTGTCTGGCCGAACCACCTAAAAAATCTAGTGTGCCGTGGTTTGCCTTGTGCGTTTGCTCCCTGTCATCCACCTCCATTCACAGGTTCGCACACTAGGGTTGTCTGCTTTGTGATTCCATTAAGTGCACGGTATTTGACTATCGTTTACAGCCACAAGGTCATTCTCTTCGCAGTACAACTCTGGCACACTTGTAGTGGTTGCCGTATTGCCTTGACGCTCATTTCTACAGTTTGATTCTATCATGAATGTTTACATCTTCAATCTGCCATGTGCTCGACAACAGGTCTGTCTGAATGTTTAAGTGTTAATCTGATTCTGATTGAGCATATTTCTGAAGGCCATAACTTACGTGAGCTTATTTCAGTTTGAGAAATCCCTCACTCACTATACTCTGGTTTTATCTTGGACTACTCGTTGTTGTTTCGGATAATAGTCTTGTTGTCTGAAATATTGCAGTGAATGTTATGTTGCTTAGCAAATTGGGTTGTTATTGTCATTGAGCTTAAGTTTTTATTGGGGATCTATTCAACCCCCCCTTCTAGATCCTAGCTACGCACCTAACAATTGGTATCAGAGCGGGTCTCTGATTCATCTAATCCAATGATCTGTAGAGGATCCTGCTGTCTTTGGTGCATTTCTATCTTCAGCATATTACTTTGAAACTGTTTTGTTGACTGTCTCAATGGCTTATCCTCCTATATTCGATGGTGCTAATTTCAGCACTTGGCTAGGCGGCCTATGCGTTCATATTAATTCCATTGACCTAAACTTATGGAGTCCTATATCTTGCGGCCCATATCAACTGCCTCATGATCAGACCAAGTGGTCTAATGAGGACAATCTAATGAACCATGATAACATCACAGTTCTAGATATATTAACTGCTGTAGTTGATACTAACAAATTTCCTTTTGTTTTCAGGTGCACTTCTAGAAAGGAAATTTTTGATTGAGTGGTTACCACTCATGAGGAACAAGAAGAACAATATCTGATGGTCAACCGGAGTAATCACAACAGTGATCTAAATGAGGACTCAACGTCTCAGGTAAGCTCTGGATCAGAAGAAATTTCATTTGATGAATTGTTGAGTATGTATGAAAACTATCTGATAGATATAGGAAAATCAAATCTGAAAATAAAAAGTTGAAAAAGAAACTTGAACAGAATAACTCAAATTCTTCTTGTGAAAATTGTTTGAAACTGAAACAATCTCATGATATTTGTTTATCTGATGTTCATATGCATAAGAAACAAATTTCTTTGTTGAAAAATGAAAATCAGGAACTTATATCTAAAATCTCTTAATTGGAAAACAAACTGAAGTCATTAAATAATGATCATGTCCTATTAAATGAACTGGTTCAGAATGAAAAGTTGATGGACGAAATGGTGGAATTAAAGGAGCTTAACACTGTCATGGCTGACAGATTACTTGAACTTGAGAAAGAAAGATCTGTGAATCCACCCCTGGAAAACGAAAGTGAAATGTTAAAAGAAAAATTGGCTATTTATGAAAAGGAGAAGAAAAATTCAGATATTCTTATTGTCTCCTTAGAAAATAAAATCACAGAGCTAGAAAAGACTTCATCTAAATCTGCTAATGATAAAGGCAAAATAAAAATGCCTCTGGAAGATGAAGTGAGTGAACAAAAAGAGGGGATAGGTCACATCTCTGGGATTAAAAAGGTTATGAGGAACCAGCTATATACCACCTTCGTTCGAAGCACAGAAGTAGCTGGAACCTCTCGTCAATCACCAAAGAAATCTATTGCAGCCAAAACACAAAAACAAAATAAAAATCAGAAAACACTGAAAAAGGAAAGAAACAACATGCATGAAGATTCTTATGTCAAAAATCTTGATCACAAATCCAAAAATGCATCATGTTTCTATTGTGGTAAGCATGTACATCTTATGCAAAACTGTTTTGTCATGAAAAAAGATGATAGAATGCATGATAGAAACTCTTATGCTAAGAAATTTCCTGTCACCCAGAAAAAGAATTTTACATGTTTTCATTGTGATAAGGTAGGACATATTGTTGCACCATGCTGGCTTGCTAAAGGCCAACATGCTGTGTGCTCCACCTGCAGGAATCCAGGTCATAAGGCTACTGAATACTGGTCAGGTTCTTTTAGAAATAATTCTTATTCTTGCTATTGATAAGACTTTGCCAGAGTGAGACGATGCATGAGACGCTGAAGAATCGATGTACAGACTCTGAATATGATGGCAGGCTGTACAGACTTGAATCGCTTGAAGCGATGTACAGACTTTGAATATGAAGGCAGACTGTACAGACTTGAATCGCTTGAAGCGATGTACAGACATGGTGAGGCTCAATCAGTTGTACAGACATGGAAGTACCACTGTGGATGTATGGACTTGATAACCCACTGTGGATGTATGGACTTGAGTGAATGAAGCCGATGTACAGAATTTGAAGAACAATTCAATGTATAGACTTGAAGCCCCTGAGCTAATGTTTAGACTTCACGCTGTACAGACTTTGAGGCTTTGAACGTGTAGGCTGAATGCAATGTAGAGACTTAGCGCTATATAGACTTGACCAGGAAAGCGTAGGAAAAGGTATGAAGTGTACACACTTGGACTTGGTTCCTGTAGCAGTGTATAGAGTTGAAGGTCTGACAATTGAGTGAATAGACTTAGGCCTAACACTTGAATGTATAGGGTTGAAGACCTAACAGTTGAGTGTATAGACTTAGGCCTAACAATTTAATGTATAGGGTTGAAGTTTAGACAAACCAGTGTATAGAGTTGAAGCTTGGAAGGATGTATCGAGTTGAGCTGTACTGACTTTGGCAATGTGCAGACTTAACTGGTCGAGCAGTGTACAGACTTAGAATATTAAGACCAGTGTATAGACTTCAGTTAGAAGGTGCCCGATGTACAGACTTGAAGATGATATGCCAATGTACAGACTTAATCGATCAAGCTGGTGTATAGACTTTGGTACCCAGACACTCAATGTTCTGATGCGTCGACCCACTACTGTTCATTCTAACTGAGCAGAGTGTAGATAGATGAACTAATGAAACATCATATGAACTGTACACACTTACATGATGAACAAGCATAAATCTAGAGATAGTAGATTGATTTATAGTGTGAGACATCATCAAAACCATAGGGATGCAACAATCTCCGCCTTTTTGATGATGGCAACACTATGAATCAAGCAATATCAAAGTTCAACAAGAAATTAATATCAGCTGCAACAAACAGAGTAAATTCAAGGCATGCTCATGCAAGTGAATTAAACATTCCCTACCACACACTCTCATCTCTCCCACAACTCATAAACATATCTTCCCGGAAGCAACATGACTCCCCCAAAGCTCAAGACAAATCCAAGACTCATTGATATTGCAGAACTTCTCTCCCCCTTTGACATCAGCAAAAAGAAAGACAGAATGTATGACAGTGCTGGAGACATGAAGAATAAGGGCAGTAACTTCTTAGTGCAGAAAGTCACTAGTAGGTCTTAAGAGAATAAGTGAGTTTCTAATCTCAAGAGAAGATTCTTTAAACTCCAGTACACAATAGAGAAGCAGAATGATGGTAAAGTTTATCAGCATACATAGTGTATGATTTAGAGCAGGAGTTAACAAGTATGGCCAGATATAGCTGATCATTCAACTATCCCACAAGACAGCAAGAGACGAAATCAGAGAGGTGTTCTCAAGGTATTGAAGACAAGCAATCCATTAGTTGCATAACAACAAGGAATTTTTTCTTTTTGAGATGATTTTCAAGAAGATCAATGAGTAAGTTGGTAGTTCACTCCTTTGACATTGGGGAGACACCTTGATTAGAGGCCTGAATCCCCAGTTACTCAGAGTGAGTACCTCATTACTTCCTTCCCTTTTTTTTTATATTAAGGAACAGAGTTAGTAACTGTGGCTTTTGACATGAGGAAACACCTTGATTAGAGGCCAGAGTCCCCAGTTACTCACCAGCAAGCCACCATTGCTCTGTCATGTCTTTTCATTCATTTTAAGCATTTGACACCTCATGACATGGGAGAAATATTCATTTCATTGATGAAGCTCCCAGTTTCTCAGTGATCAAAACAAAACATGTTTGTTCAGTTAAGCCCTTGAGTTAAAGAGATAGAATGATTGAAAACAATACCAGAAGGACTATTTCTTGAATTGAGTCTTGAAGTCTAGATTTCAAGCTGATTGGGTCAGATATCAAGACATACAGGTTTTGGCTTGAACCAGAATCAATGACAATGTAGGAAGATATACTTTATGCAATTAGTCCAGATCTCTGAAGGAGTACCAAAGGAAAGATTCTAACTGGATTTTAGAGTCACTGACTTATAGACTTAAGAGATAAGTGACACTCTACTGTCTAAGAGAACCACACTAGATCAGTCATGCAAAAACCAGCAAAGTTACACATCTGGACAATCCTTTTGAATCTGTCAAAGAACTTCTCTTCTCACATTTCAACTCAGCTCCCCCTAAGACATAGCATTCCTCAATAAAACAATCTAGCATAATCTCAAAGCTTCCCCTTACTCAAAGCATTCCTGAAAGCTAACCAGCAGACATTCTGAACTCCCCCTTAAACCAGAATGACATAAGGCTCAACATCAGATAAACACAACTCCCCCTCACAACAAGAACAGGCTTCATAATTAAGACAATTTGAATAAGCCTAATTCTCTTCTCAATGTGGTGAATTTTTCATTATCCAGAGGTTTTATGAATATGTCAGCAATCTGATTATCTGTGCCTACATGAATCAGTTCAACATTATTCTTAGACACCTCATCTCTTATAAAATGATGTCTTATCTCTATGTGTTTGGTTCGTGAATGAAAAACATGATTTTTAGCAATATTGATGGCACTAGTATTATCACAGTAGATTGGTGTGCACCCCAGGTCTACTTGGTAGTCCTGAAGCTGGTGTTTAATCCATATTACTTGTGTTCCACAACTCCCTGCAGCCACATATTCAGCTTTTGTAGTGGAGAGGGCCACATAATGTTATTTCTTGGAGCCCCAAGACACTAAACACCCACCCAAAAATTCACAATGGCCACTAGTGTTTTTTCTGTCTAGTTTACAGCCTGCATAATCAGCATCTGTGTATGCTACTAAGTTAAGTGTGTGAGATGTAGGAAACCATAAACCAAGAGAATGAGTAGCTGACAAATATCTGAAGATTCTTTTAACTACAGCTAAGTGTAATTCAGTAGGTCTAGACTGATACTTTGCACACATTCCTATACTGAATTGTATATCTGGTCTAGAGGCTGTCAAGTAAAGAAGTGATCCAATCATACCTCGATAAAGTTTGGCATTTACTTCTTTACCTGTCTCATCTGCATCCAATGAGGTATTGGTGCCCATGGGTGTTGTAATGTGCTTTAAGTTTTCCATACCAAACCTCTTGAATAGTTCCATTGTGTATTTGGTTTGGTTGATGAAGCACTCATCCTCTAGCTGCTGTACCTGCAATCCAAGAAAGTATTTTAGTTCACCAACCAAGCTCATTTCGAATTCAGCAGACATCATGGTAGAAAATTCATCACATAGTTCATGCTTAGTTGATCCAAATACAATGTCATCTACATATACCTGAACTATGATGAGATCTCTATTTATGCCCTTGGTGAATAAAGTTTGATCAACTTTACCTCTTTTGTAGCCCTTGCTGATCAGAAATTCAGACAATCTTTCATACCATGCTCTTGGAGCCTGCTTTAGACCATACAAGACTTTGTTCAACCTGAAAACTTGGTTAGGTTGAGGAGAGTATTGAAATCCAGGAGGTTGTTCAACAAAAACTTCTTCTTTAATGACTCCATTTAAAAAGGCACTTTTAACATCCATTTGTTGGAGTTTTATATTCTTTGAACAAGCAAAGGTAAGCAACAATCTTATAGCTTCCATCCTAGCAACAGGTGCATAGGATTCATCAAAGTCTACACCGAATTCCTGACAGTAGCCTTTGGCTACTAATCTGGCCTTATTCCTCGAGATGATTCCATCTTCATTCATCTTATTTTTGAACACCCACTTGGTTCCTATGATATTAATATCATCTGGTCTTGGGACAAGCTCCCAGACATTATTCCTTTCAAACTGACCTAATTCCTCACACATAGCATTGACCCAAGCTTGATCAGCCAAGGCCTCTTCTACTGTTTTGGGTTCAATTTGTGAGACTAAAGCAATTAAGTCATCATTATTCACATTTCTAAAATGAGACCTAGTCCGAAGAGGATCTTCAGGATTGCCTATGACTTTATCTAATGGATGGTCTTTAAGAAATCTAACGTTTGTTGAAGACTCACCTGTTTCTCTTGGCCCTTCCTGATTGGGGGAATTTGTTTCTCCACTAGGCTGAGTCTTCTCTTCTTCTTGTTGGTCTTCTAGGAAATCCCCATCATGATTGGAATCCCTGTCAAGATTTTCAACATTAGAAACATCTTTCTTTTCACTAAAAAGGATGTGTGGAGACTCTTCCACTTTCTGATCTGATATGTTAAATACCCTATATGCCCTTGACACTTCAGAGTAACCCAAGAAAATTCCTGGGGAGCTTTTAGCTTCAAACTTGTCTAAATCTTTCTTATCATTGTTATGAATAAAACATTTTGCTCCAAAAATTCTGAAATGAAACAAGTTTGGTTTCTTACCTTTTAGAAGTTCATAGGGTGTTTTCTTGTGAATGGGTCTTACCATGGCCTTGTTGATTATGTAAGTTGCTGTATTGGCCGCTTCTGCCCAAAACCTTCTAGGTAATTTACTTTCAATCAACATGGTTCGGGCCATCTCCACCACAGTTCTATTTCTTCTCTCCACAATCCCATTCTGTTCAGGTGTCCTGGGAGAAGAAAACCTGTGAGTCAGTCCCTCTTTTTCACAAAGATCAGTAAACATGGAGTTTTCAAACTCACCTCCATGGTCAGATTGAATAGAACAGACCTTGTATTTCCCTTCTTGTTTGACCTTATTGAAAAACAGATTAAACTTTTGAAATGCATCACTCTTATTAGCTAAGAAAAATATCCATGAATATCTAGAGAAGTCATCTATGATGACATAGCCAAACCTGTTTCCATTAAGACTCTGAGTTCTAGTGGGACCGAAAAGGTCCATATGAAGAAGTTCCATTGGTCTAGAAGACAATGGCTCAGATCTTAATTTAAAGGAATTTCTGGTCTGTTTGCCTAGAGCACAGGCATCCCATGCTTTTGATATCGAGTTGAATTTAATTCTAGGCATGCCTCTAACTAAATCATGCTTGACCAATTTATTTAAAGTTGTAAAGCTAGCATGACCTAGACGTCTATGCCATTTAAAAGCATCATTTTCTGAGTTGGCAGATAAGCAAATAGTAGATTCAGATTCCTCATCTAAGTCTACAATGTAGACATTATTAATCCTGTTGGCTACAAATTTAACCACATCAGAATTTATTTCAAGGATTTTGCATGAACTATCATCAAATACAACCCTGTGACCCCTGTCACATAACTGACTAATGCTAATCAGGTTGTGTTGAAGCCCTTCCACAAGTAAGACTTTTTCAATGGAGTTTGTGGAAGACTTACCTACTGTACCAACTCCAATTATTTTACCTTTGTTCTTTCCTCCAAACTTGACCAGACCCCCTGGCTTCATCTCTATCTTGCTAAACTTGGATCGGTCTCCTGTCATATGCCTGGAGCAGCCACTGTCGAGGTACTACTTGTTGTCTTCAGCTGCCAGGCTGACCTACACAGATACATCAAGCAGAGTGATTTGGAACCCAAGATGAGTTGGGTCCAAGGACATTGTTCAAATCTCTGATCAAGTGTTTAGGTATCCAGATTTGCTTCAGCATGGTTTTCTCTGGCACCTTCCTTTCTGGTTTATTAAAGTTGAATCCAGCTGGACTGGAGAAGTGAGTTCTATTCCATTCATTAGTCTTCCTATTCTTAGGAAATTTCTGTAAGCTTGTTGATTAACATATTTTTGACCATGAAAATTATTTCTCCAGTAGGTCCTGTTTGGACCAATCTGATTGTTGTATTTCCAGCTCTTATTCTGATTCACTTCCTTGGTCCATCTACCATTTGTGTCCTGGTGAGTGGGCTTAGTGATATTCTTCATAAAATTCATTCCCATCTTAAATGGTTGTCCAGCACTGGTTTTTGTGTTTTCTTTAAGACTTTTAATTCCTTTAGTGCTGTTTGAGCTGGATGGTGTGTCCAGCTTCTCTTTTCCCTTCTCTGGGCAGAAGGTGATGGTCTTGAATTACAAGGGTCTCTTGTTGGTTGGGTCATAGCCTAGACTCTCCTTATTGAAATTGACCCTAGTCCCTAGTATAGCATCTAAACTAGTTTTTCCTTGGACAAACTTTTCTAAGACTTTCTGTTTGTCTTCCAGTTCCTTTTGAAGGGACTCAGAATTTTTTAGGAGTTCAGCATTTACTTTCTTCACAGCTTCATATTTATCTAAGTTCACTCTAATTTCATTCATGCTTTCTTCAATTTTAGTTTTGAATTCATTGATCTGATTTTGACTTTCTTGAATTTCTCCCTTGAGCTTATCATTTTCTTTCCTTAGTGAGGTCATTTCTTCTAGTTGTTCCTTTAGCTTCTCATTTTCCTCACAGACCAGAGTTTGTTCTTCAACATTTGTGTTAAATTTTCTTTTCAGAACTCTGTGCTCTTTACTAAGAGAATTAAATTTATCTAACAATTCACCATAAGCATCCTCCCAGTCATCAATTGAGAAATTTTCAAAAACATTTATTACCTCCTCTTCACTGTTTGCCAAAAGGCAAATTCCATCTTCATATTCTTCTGAGGAAGTGTCTTCGGGGTCTTCTTCTTCCTCGCTCCATGTGCATACCATCGCCTGTGGCTTCTTCTTCTTCTGCACCTTTATGTTCTTCTTCTGAAGATAGGGACCCTTCTTCTGGAGGTCTGGGCATTCTCCTTTCATATGTCCCTGTTTGTTACAATTAAAACAAGTCAGTCTCTTAGGATTTCTATCCCTGTAACTAGTAAATTCAGCATTCTTGTTGAAAGAGTGTGGCTTCTTCTTCCTAAAGGTCTTTCCCTTTTTCTTCAAAAATTTTCTGAACTGTCTAGTGAGCATTGCTTGCTCCTCCGGGTCGAGATTTGAAAAACCTTCAAGCTCAGACTCGGACTCGGGGCTACGGCTGCTGCTCCCGCTGTTGCTACCCTTGTTGCGGGATGCCCTTAGAGCCACATTCTTACCCTTCCTCTCACTTCCTTCTCCACCTCCATGGAAATTCATCTCATAGGTCATAAGGGATCATATGAGTTCATTCACAGTCAAGATAGTCAGATCTTTTGACTCCTCAATCACAATGGCCTTAGTGTGCCATGCCGGGGATAAAGATCTAAGAATTTTCCTGACTATATCTGCCTCAGCAAGATCCTTCCCTAGCCCTTTAAGTGTGTTTGTGATCAACGACAACCTGGCATACATTTCAGTTATATTCTCATCTGCATTCATCTTAAACATTTCATACTTAGAAGTGTAGAGGTTTACCTTCGAGGCTTTCACTTGAGCTGTACCTTCATAGATCAATTGCAGCTCATCCCACATTCGCTTGGCAGTCTTGTAGGCAGATATCCGGGCATACTCCTCTGGATGAACAGCACACTGGATGATGTTCAGCGCCGTCCAGTTGAGTGAAGAGAGCTTGACATGGTCATCTGTCCAAGCATCCTCGTTTGGTGGCAGATCATATGGCCCCATAGTAATTACTCTCCACAGTTTATGGCTCCGAGCCCTGATAAACACTTCCATCCTGTTCTTCTAAAACAGATAGTTACTACCATCAAAATACGGAGGGCGACTAATGGATTGACCTTCGGCCATGAAGGTTCTAGGACCACTGGCATTTCCTTGACCGTTCGTCCACATGGCGTAAACCTGCTCTGATACCAAATGTTAGCGCAGCAAGAGTGATATAGAAGGGGGGGATGAATAGATCACTCCCAATTTGTAAAAACTTAGGTGGAAAATTAATTCTACTGCTTACGCCCCTCCTGAACCCGCACACAGAGAAATGCAAACGCAGTCACCAAACAAGACAGTATAAGTAAATGAGAATGAAGAACTGATCACATGGAAGCAAAGAGACAAGCAGATGGAGAGCGCAGATAATAACAGCAAACCACAGAAGAGGCACTCGGTTTTTAGGTGGTTCGATTACAGTCCGCAATCTACATCCACCCCTCACTCCAACTAGAATGAGGATTCCACTAGACAATGCTAGAACACTGCAGACTCAGTCTGCGAACAACATGCTGCCACACAGCTTGAACAACCAAGGGAAACAAATCCCTCAACCAAGCTCTGCTACCCACAGAACTTGAAACATGTTCCAGCTACCAGCTAGAACAGAACCGGAGACACCTCTCCCTTCCTCCACACACCGGAGGGAACCTGCTAATGACAACCTGTCACTAGCAACACCAGAGATCACCGATCTCTCTTCCTCTGCAACCCAGAGGGAAACCGGAGTAACACTCCCTTCCTCCACACACCGGAGGGGAACCAATTCGAATCAGAAGAATGAACAAAATAAAACGAAAACAAAATAGAAACAAAGACCAACGAAGAAGCAGTCGGTTCTGAAACCAATACAAATGTAGCTTTTCATCAAACCACAGACACTGCTCTCTCTGTCTCGAACATACTCCTCTCGGATCTGGACACTATGGAACTCTCTGCTCTTTTTCCTTTCTGGATCGTGCAATCTCACACAAATGGCTTCTGCCTTTTCTTTTCACGATCACTGTTCTACTGAAGGACGAAGCTTCATATTTATAGCAGATATTAGGCGTGTGGCTGCCAGGTTCCCGCCCATGAACTTTTTGCCAGATCATTTGAATTTCGACCACATGGCAGCATCCTGACTAGGTTTCCATCCACGTGTCATGTTCCTGGTTTCTTGGATCACGTGCCAGGTGCCAACCTCGGTTCACGTGCCCAATCATCAGCCTGAATCACCTGCAGACATAGACAGAAGGAATGTATATACTTAGTTAGTTCAGGCTATTAACACGAGTGTATATACTTCAGAAACAACAACTGAATAAGTGTGTACAACGTGAGAGAGTGTACAGACTTAATGAATAAGCGCATGTGAAGGCAGTGTATAGAGTTAATGAATAAGCTCATGAATGGCAGTGTATAGACATGTGATGAACAATGCAAACGTGCCTTACCAATGTGTAAACTTTACAAAGCTTCAGCCACTGTATAGACTTCACGAAGCCTAACCAGTGTACAGACTTGGAACGAGTGTGGTGTGAGCACTGTATAGACTCAAGATATAACAACCGAATGTATAGAGTTGAAGCAAGAGGCCAGTGTTCAGACTTTGAGGTAGAGATGCACTGTTCGCAATGTACAGACTTGATAGTGAAGACTCTTAATAAGACGGTGAACAGTGTATTGACTTGATGCCCAACGGTGATGTATAGACTTCGACAAGCTTGAGCCAGTGTATAGACTTTGCCAGAGTGAGACGATGCATGAGACGCTGAAGAACCGATGTACAGACTCTGAATATGAAGGCAGGCTGTACAGACTTGAATCGCTTGAAGCGATGTACAGACTTTGAATATGAAGGCAGACTGTACAAACTTGAATCGCTTGAAGCGATGTACAGACTTGGTGAGGCTCAATCAGTTGTACAGACATGGAAGTACCACTGTGGATGTATGGACTTGATAACCCACTGTGGATGTATGGACTTGAGTGAATGAAGCCGATGTACAGAATTTGAAGAACATTTCAATGTATAGACTTGAAGCCCCTGAGCTAATGTTTAGACTTCACGCTGTACAGACTTTGAGGCTTTGAACGTGTAGGTTGAATGCAATGTAGAGACTTAGCGCTGTATAGACTTGACCAGGAAAGCGTAGGAAAAGATATGAAGTGTACACACTTGGTAAAACAAAGTCCAGTGTATAGACTTGGTAAAATGAAGTCCAATGTATAGACTTGCAGATGCGAGGACGATGTACAGACTTAGAAGGATTTGAATGGGAGAGTGTATGGACTTGGTTCCTGTAGCAGTGTATAGAGTTGAAGGTCTGACAATTGAGTGAATAGACTTAGGCCTAACACTTGAATGTATAGGGTTGAAGACCTAACAGTTGAGTGTATAGACTTAGGCCTAACAATTTAATGTATAGGGTTGAAGTTTAGACAAACCAGTGTATAGAGTTGAAGCTTGGAAGGATGTATAGAGTTGAGCTGTACTGACTTTGGCAATGTGCAGACTTAACTAGTCGGGCAGTGTACAGACTTAGAATATTAAGACCAGTGTATAGACTTCAGTTAGAAGGTGCCCGATGTACAGACTTGAAGATGATATGCCAATGTACAGACTTAATCGATCAAGCTGGTGTATAGACTTTGGTACCCAGACACTCAATGTTCTGATGCGTCGACCCACCCTTGCTGATGCGTCGACCCACTACTGTTCATTCTAACTGAGCAGAGTGTAGATAGATGAACTAATGAAACATCATATGAACTGTACACACTTACATGATGAACTGGCATAAATCTAGAATAATAGATTGATTTATAGTGTGAGACATCATCAAAACCATAGGGATGCAATAATTTTCCTATTTTTTTGGTATTTTCTGGAATTTCTGGATTTTCCTATATATAACCCTTTTCTCTCTCTCCCCTCTCATTTTCTCTCTTCTCTCCCTCTCTCTTCTCACGCTCTCTCCTCTCTCCCCCTCTCTCCGGTGGCCGACTAGGTGGAGCGTGGGTGAGGTGGAGGCGGCGCGGGCGATGATGGGCGAGGATCGAGGCGGTTGCGGGCGCGATCCCTCGGTGGATTCTGAGATGGCGTCGTTAGCATTTCGGGCGGTTTTCGACGTGGATTAGTCGCTTCGGCGCGCGGTTTCTTCGGTGGAGGTAGGGTGACGGAACAGTGCTGCGTCTTGCTCATTTTCCCTGCCATTGCATGTCGTTCGGTGCGAAAATGGTTGTGTTTGGGTCCGTTCTAGCGAAACCGTAGTTTTGTAGGTTTCGTAGGGTCGATTGGGAAACGGCGACGGTTTCCAGATCGGTTACCGTCAACGGATTGCTTGGGGCGAGAGCATTCTTTTCCCCCTAATTTTGTCTCGATTGGTGGTCCTGTTGGCCCGGTAGAGCTCCGGGAAGCTCAGAAACCCTTTTTGAGTAACTTCGGTAGAATTGCCCTTTTCTCACGATTCGTGCGTCGTTTTGGCTCCTGTCGGAGTCCATGTGATTGCCAGGGTGGTTGTGGCTGTATCCCCTTCGTTTAGGCACGAACGGGGAGTGGAAAGGCCGCGATCGGGTGACCCTCTGGGTTCACCCGCCGTGACGGTTGGGCGGTCGAACCAGGGCCTGTCCATCGTATGGGCGGTTGCCTTTGGTCCGTTTATCTCCTCTTGGTTTTGGGGTTGTGCGGTCTGGCGATAGACCACACATGGGATGTGCGGCCAGGTGAGGACCGCATGTCTCCCCCATGGGCGGCTGGTCCCCAGCAGTCTGTCCTTCCGTGGGCTTGTGCGGCCAGGCGATGGTCGTATATCCCCGTTGACCCTTGGTCAACAGTGTAGTGTCGGTTGGGTTGTGCGGTTTCGTCAAAACCATTTTGATCGGCACTGGAGTAGGTCGGTTGGGTTGTGCGGACGATCCTTGGCCACACATCCCCTTGAGCGGCCCAGCCCTAATCGTCCATCCTCCATTTGGGTTAGTCCGATTAGGGCCTTGTGCGGCTCCTGCCTGACCGCGGGTCTCTTGAGCGGCTGTGCCCCAGCCGCACATCCCTTGAGCGGCCCAGGGTGAACCGCACATGTGCCAGTCTAACCCGATGTTCCCGTTTTGACCGATTATTGTCCCGGGTGTGTGGTTCTCGAACCGCGTGCTAACCCGTGGCCTGACGGATGCTGTGCACGTCGTCGGGGCCAGGTGTTGTGGTACGTTGTGGTCCCGGGGTGTAGCATTCTCAACTCGTGTCACCGTTTGTTGGCGTGCGTCGTCGGTTTCTCTGAAAAGCAATTCCCAAGTGGGTCCTATGTGAGGCCTTGGGCTACGAGCCCAATTGTCTAGTCTGGGGTTGGAGGCTTCCCTCTTCTCCCTGATTGGGTTGTAGCTTGGCGGTGTGCAAGTTGCTTTGGGAATCATGCTTCTGTGCTTCCCGAGTGGGCCGTGCATGTGGCCTTAGTCCCTTGAGTTCCCTTCCCCAGGGAATGGTCTCAGTGGCTTGTGAGCTGCCTCGGTACGTGTGCTACCATGGTTTTAGACCTAGAGATTGGACTAGATTGACGGCCTTGTGCTATTGCCTGCGACTGTCTTGACCCCGAGTCTTCTGACTCTAGGACCGTTGGCTGTAGTGCGTCTAGAGGATTGCCCAGAGTCTAGTCGCTTAGTGTCACTTGGGTTTTCTAGACTCTCACGTAGGGTGTGTGCGTGGCCGTGGACTGCGAGTCCCGTTTCCCCTCCGACTGCGGTCACCGTGCGACGGTGCTGGTACGTGGGACGGTCCCCGTACTTCGTCGGGTTTGGACGTTGTTTTCCGTTGACTTGAGAGTTTACTCCGTAGTGACCCTCCACTAGTCATAGCCTGCTTACACGCGTGTGGTCCCCCCAGGGAGTGGTGGAGAGGCTACCCTTAGAGACGGTTTGTGGACCGGTTTCCGTCGGGCCCCACGTCTTGCAGCCAGAGTCCGGCTGAGGGGAAAATTGGTCAGAGGGCCAGACCAGGGACGCGTGGTCTGTGTGTGCACACGTGGTTGGGGGCGGTTGGACCCACGTCGACGGGCGTGACCCCTGCTTGTCACTTGCTTTGTGGTTACTTGTTCGGTGTTCGTGCCTTTGGTAGGCGCTACCACGTCAGGCAGTTCACCTGCAGTGCGGTGTAAGACGTCAGGGGATGCAACCGGCTGTGCTTCTGGTGGGAGGTACTCCTGTCGAGTCGGGAGTGACAGACTGTCAGTCTCTGTGACTTTGACCTTCGGGTCTTGGTCGTGTTGACCGTTGAGTTTCGGTTGTCTCGCCGTGGCGCGTGTGTCGGTTCTCGTGCCGTGAGACTAGTGCTAGTAGCTTTACCGAGGCTGCGTCTTGCTGTGTGATACTCGTGACCAGGTGGTCGGGGTTACACCTTGGACAGCGTGTCTAGGTTGGCCGTGTCCTGAGAGACAGGCCTCTACGGCGCGGTTGCCGTGGGTTTTTACTTCGGTAGGTGGTACTAGTGTGGTTCGGTAGCCTCGACTGCGAGATCGGGGTGTGCTTTCGGGTACAGTAGGAGTAGTTGTAGTGCCGAGTTTCGACCGGCCACCGGGTTCACTGTTCCTGCTGTTACTGTTGCTCTCGTAGTTATAGCTTTCTGTGCCGCTGTTGTTTCCGGGTGGGGTTCCGCGGGATCCCTGCCGAGTCTCTGTTTTGAAGACTCATTCCCTACTTTTCAGGTGTGGCAGTTCTTCCTCGGAGTTCGAGGGTGCTGTTCAGAGGTTCTCAGTTGCCAGCTCATCGGGCCGAGTGTTCACTCGGCATGTGGTACATTTTTACTGCTTTAGACTGTACTTTCTGTTGGACTGGACTCTGTTGTAGTTGTAGTTGTTTATTTATTTCTGTTAATTGATGTATTGTCCTATTTTATTTCCTATTTCTTTGTGCCTCCACACTCCTTTTAGCCCTTCCGAGCCCTCCCGGCTCGTGGACGGCGGTTCGAGTCTCGGGTTATCGGGTCTCTCCCGGTGATCGAATTCTCGAGTCGTTACAGGAGGAGCTCCCGAGGGGATACCGTTCGGAGGGGGGCCCTATTTCGGAGGCTCTGGAGAGGCTGGGCATCCAGGGCCCTCTGTATCGGGCGTGTTGCAGCATAGCAGCGAAGGTGGTGAAGGGAGGAGACAAGCAATGCTCCCCGCCCACGGCTCTCGAGCTGGTTATGGAGGGCGGCTTGGTCCTGGCCCAGATGGGGCCACCCTGGCTGAAGCTTACGCCCGGTCGGAGTCAGAGCGGGCGAACCTTACCTGGACCCTTGGTGGGTCTGACAGGAAGATGGCTCGACTCTCCGAGGAACGTGATGGGCTTTGGTGGGAGCTCTCCTCGATCAGAGAGCTGGCGCAGGCGAGTCAGGCGAAGGCCCAGACACTAACCGAGCAACTGGCTCGGGCCCGCGAGTCGCTCGAGAGAAAGAACAGACTTCTGGAGGAGGAGCACGTGGCCCGTACCGAGCTAGAGGGCCAGTGGGAGGCCGAGCGTGCCGAGCTATTGAGTCGGGCGGAGGATGTTATGTTAGATGGACGCAGTCTATCTCCACGAAGTGTGGATCTAGAGGGGGGTGAATAGATCTACTGCCTAATTAAAAACCAGTATAAGGCTCTAAAGCGGAATATAGGCAAATCTACTAAATCACTATCTCGAGTACTAGATTTAAACACAGGCGAATCAAACTGTGAAGATGAATAGGAAATCCAATCGCACACAGTTCATAGACAAACAAGCAAACACAAGGCACACAAGATTTTTAGGTGGTTCGGTCAGGAGACCTACGTCCACCCCACACTCAACCGAGTATGGCTTACTGCTGCGCAGTACAGCTTGCGTCTGCTGGGCACTATAGCTTGGCCTACAAACCGCTGAGCAACACAGCTTGCTGTCCGAGACAAGTCTCGCCTGCTGAGGATTACAGCTTCACATGTCCAGTGGAGACCTCCACTGCAACCGCTGGGGTTTACAGCTTACCCGTCCAGAGGCAGCACCTCTGCTAACAGCTAACTCACAGCTTGAAGAAACAATTTCGGAAACAAAAGACAGAAGCAAACGAAAATAGAAAACCCAAATGGGAATGTAGCTCGGAATGAGCAAAGCTCAGCTCTGGTATCTGAACCAAGAGTCTGAGATACAACCTCTCAATCAAACTCTCTCAATCTCACTCTCTTAACACATCTCTCTCAATCTTCTCTTCTCTCTTTTTCTTCTTCTCTGCTTTTCTTCTCTCTGTGGATCGGTGGCTCTCTACTGCTTCAGGCTTTTACTCTCACTGTATAGACTTTGCCACTATTCGATCTACCTCCTCCTGAAGAAGAAGACTCCTATATATACCAGCAGCATATTGGATAAGGGCGTGTGGCTTCCACATTTCCCGCCCAAAGAATTCTCCAGATCCGAGGCAATTTCATCCACATGGCAGCATCCTGTGATGGGCTGCTTCCATGTGTCACCATCTGATCACCTCGTCCTTCCTTGGATCACGAGCCAAGTCATTAATCCCTGCAAAGAATCCCTGTCAGACAGACTTAATAGAATTATCAGTTTAAGTATAAACCCTGTACAGACTTTGTGGCATGCAATGCATTGTATAGACTTCATTGTATAGACTTTGTGAACGTGAATGTAATGTACAGACTCTGGAATGTATAGACTTCATATATGCAGTGCTGTGCGATGTACAGACTTCCTATATAAAGGCAACCGCTGTACAGACTTGCTGAAGTGTAATGCAATGTGCAGACTTTGAAGAACATTTAGCAGCCAATGTATAGACTAGGCAATGTAAAGACATGCCAGTGTATGGGCTTGATGAGCATGGAGCAATGTGCAGACTTCAATGCATGAAGAAGCACTGTGAAGACTTAGACAGACACAACGTGCAACAATGTATAGACTTGAAACACTAGATGCACAATGTACATGCTTCAACTAAAATGATGCACAATGTGTAGACTTGAATGCTGTGCGATGTACAGACTTCATGTTATGCATGGGACTCTAAGTAAGACAGACGATGTGCAGACTTAGCCAGCATTCAACTCGATGTATAGACTTCATGAATGATGCATGCAATGCACTAGACAATGTATGGACTTAGCCGATGCAGACTAGTCCGATGTACAGACTTGCTCATTGTTCAGACTTCATGAACGATGTACAGACTTGCCAAAGGAAAGGCTGTACAGACTTGATGCAATGCAAGACAATCGAGTGTATAGACTTCATGATGTGAAGACTTCCCAAAGACAACTGGACGATGTACAGACTTGAGCGAAGCAAAGTCTGTACAGACTTGAAGGTTCACAATGTGAAGACTTTGGCAAAGCAACGATGTACAGACTTGCACAGTTCAAGGATGTATAGACTTTACGTGAAAGCCCAATGTACAGACTTGCAGAACTGAACGTAGGTAAAGATCCCAGTGTATAGACTTCGAAGTTCACTGACGGATGTACAGACTTCACCTCGAGTAAGCAACAGTGCAGTGTATGGACTTTGAAGAATGATGCATGACGCTGTACAGACTTGACTAATGTATGGACTTAGCCTGTGCGAACAATGCAGCAATGTATAGACATTATCGTGCAGACAGTAGCTCACATGCATTAGTGTATAGACTGTATGCCTAATGGATGCACTGATGCAGTATATACACAGAGGAAGCAATGCACCGATGCAATGCATGCACATAGCAAGTATTGAACTGAAGCAATGGATGTATAGACTTGTGATGCACTGATGCAGTACATGCACAGAGGAAGTAATGCACCGATGCAATGTATAGACTTACTAGTTAAGTGAGCTGCAATATATGGACTTCACCCAATGCACAAAGACGCTAAGTCATACGGACAATGTACAAACTTAGTTAATGCATGAGACACTAAGAAGATGGACAGTGTATAGACTTGGATGTTCTGAGGGAGTTGACCCATCTAAGAAGGAGGTCGACCCACTACTGTCCAGACTGTGCATGGATGTATAGACTTACGTTCTCAACGATGCACAACACAACACAATGTATAGACTATGCTGAGTGTGTAGACTTGTGTGTGTGTGCAATGTGTAGACTTGTGAAATGCATAGAACACACAGACAATCTGATAAAAGTAATCTCATCAAAACATATAAACAGTTGCCAATCAATCAAAACAATGTGTTGCCAATGAAGTAAAGCATATTGTCAACATCATCAACACAGAGGAGTCACAACAATCTCCCCCTTTTTGATGATGGCAACCCCCTATCATATAGAATAGCAACAACCTGTCATTCAGATGAATTTTTTATGAAAGACATGATTTGTTATTCAGATTGTCATGCAGATGCTATGAATGTATGCTAGAAATGTAAGCAACTCCCTGCTAACAAAATCTCCCCCTTTGTCATAACATGATGCATACACTTCCCCTGGAATGAATTCAGAATTCATCAAACAAGAGAATATTCTCCCCCTTTGCCATCAACAAAGAGGAGGGAAAGTGATTACAAGGGAGGGAACAAGAGAGATCATCTGACTGGCATTCTGAACAAACAGTTCAGGAATAAGCATTCTAAATCACAGAGTCTTCAGTCATATGAATTTAGAAACTACTTTCAGATAGAATTCTGGTTTAAAGGTTATAAATTTTGAGTTCATGCACTACAATCAATGGATAAGTTTTCTGTGCATGATAAAACAATAAACCAGAATCACATTTGCATGAGAGATTCAGTTTCAAAATATCTTACTTTCATAGACTCAGAAAAGAATGATTAAGAGATACCAAATCATGCATTGAGATTAAACAAATTGACATCCATGAAATTTCTTTTGAAGGAACAGCATTTTTCATTGTATTTCATTAAGGGCATTCAGGTGCCATTTGTCTTTCTGCGTAAGGGTATACGTTTATCAGACGCCAATACCCCTAGATACTCAACATGGTGGACCATTCTGCCATGATCAAATACAGTAGACTGATTTACACCTTTTTGTGTGAGGGTACACGTTTATCAGACGCCAGTTACCCCCAGGTACTCAGTGAAACCACCCTACTGTTTTGATCATTTTATACAGAGATAACTGATACACCTCATGACTGAAGTGTTGTCCATTTCTTTGATGGATCACTTAGTTTCTCAGTATTTTACCAGTCATTGCTCTGCCAATTTATTTTCAATTAATTTTTAATATTTTTCAATATCTTTCTTAACTGTCCTTTATTTGTTTCAGAATGACTTGTTTAAGAATAATACACATACTTAGCTTCTCTAACATGATTTCAGACGAGTTTTCAGATTTCAGATATGATTAGCTTTGTCTGACATGAAATAAGATAAGGGTTGAGAGTTTTATCAATTTTCATCTTTCTTATTCGCTGATTGCAATCTTTAAACTTTAAAGTTTATAAAATTTAAACCATTAAGTCAGTCTTTAAGCAATTAAAATTCTTATAAGAGAAGAAGTCTATTTTCTATTGCTTAGGAATCAGAACTGACTAACAGATTGCCATATTGTCAGACTCAACATTCAGAGTCAAAGGATGAATGAATAGGATCGACGCTGGGAGTTCAAGGCGTCCACGCATCAGTTGAAGAGACAACAATATAAAACACTGAGATAATATCAGTGCGTCGACTCCATGCTATTGCAGCGTCAACTCATCAGAATAAGAAGCAGAGGCATTCACAGATCTAGTTCACTACGTTAATGCCACAGTAGAGCAGCGTCGACGCAGCAGTTAAAAAAGGCAGAGTTAATGGTTCACTGGAATATCCCAGTGCGTCAACGCTACAGCGTGATAGCGTCGATGCAGCAGTTCACCCTGAATTTCTGACAAGACTCCCCCCGTCTATATGCATGCAGTTTTGCAAAGGAATGGCAAGACTTAAATGAGAGAGAGCTTCGACATAGGTCATGGATGAATGATATGCAATGAAAACTATGTCATAAAAAAATTATGAATGATATGCATGTGGTTTTAGACACATTCATGACTAAATGATATGCAATGATGATCATGAGTGTAAAAAAAATATGAGTTTCATGCATGATCATGAGTCTGTTGCTACATTCAACATTCACATATTTTATTCAAGCCATCAGAGAATTTATTCATTATGCTGAAATTTACATAAGCCAAGTTCTCTTCTAAGAAATTTAAACCTTTCATTCCCAAGAGGCTTAGTAAAGATATCAGCAATTTATTTTTCAGTTTCAATGAAGTTTATTTCAATTTCCTTTTTATTTACAACATCTCTAAGAAAATAGTGTTTTATCTCTATATGCTTAGTCCTAGAATGATGAACGGGATTTTTAGCAAGGCATATAGCACTAGTATTATCACACAAGATTGGAATACATTCCAATTTTATATGATAATCATCTAGTTGGTGCTTGATCCAAAGTACTTGGGCAGCACAATTACCTGCTGCAACATATTCAGCCTCAGCTGTAGACAAGGCTACAGTGTGTTGCTTCTTAGATGCCCAAGATACTAGACAGCCACCAAGGAATTGACAATAGCCACTAGTGCTTTTTCTATCTACTCGACACCCAGCATAATCCGCATCAGTGTAGGCTAGAAGTTTTAACTCACACTTAGCAGGATACCATAGACCTAGCTCTTGGGTGCCTAGTAAATACCTAAAAATCCGTTTCACAGCCTTAAGATGTGTTTCTTTAGGACTAGCCTGAAATCTAGAGCATAAACACACTGAAAATTGAATGTCAGGCCTAGATGCTGTAAGATATAGAAGAGATCTGATCATACCTCTATATAGCCTTTGGTCCACTGGTTTACCTTGAGGATCTTCATCCAAACTAGTTGAGGTACCCATTGGAGCAGCTATTTCCTTAAGGTTGTCCATTTTGTACTTATTCAATAGATCCCTTATGTACTTGGACTGAGAGATGAAAGTACCATCCTTTGATTGTGTAACCTGCAGTCCAAGAAATAGTTTGAGCTCACCCATTGAGCTCATTTCAAACTCATTAGTCATAATTTGAGAGAATTCCTCACACAATTTGGGGTTAGTTGACCCAAAGATAATGTTATCCACATAAATTTGAATGATAAGAATATCTGAATGACTCACCTTGGTGAACAATGTTTGATCAACTACACCTCTTGTGAAGTTCTTTTCAGTGAGGAATTTGCTCAACCTATCATACCAAGCTCTAGGAGCTTGCTTTAAACCATAGAGAGCCTTTTTGAGTTTATAGACATGATTAGGGAAATCTAAGCATTCAAATCCAGGAGGCTGTCTCACATAGACATCCTCACTGATTTCTCCATTCAGAAATGCAGATTTTACATCCATCTGCTGAAGATTTATTCCTAGGGAACATGCATAAGCCAATAATATTCTGATTGCTTCTAACCTGGCTACAGGGGCAAAAGACTCTTCAAAGTCTATTCCAAATTCTTGATTATACCCCTGAGCTACAAGCCTGGCCTTATTTTTAATGACATTCCCTGATTCATCAGTTTTATTTCTGAACACCTATTTAGTCCCTATGACTGTTTCTTGATCAGGAGGTGGAACCAAATGCCACACCTTATTCCTGTCAAATTGATTGAGCTCCTCATGCATGGCATTAATCCAATGCACATCTTTGAGAGCACAGTCAATGGACTTGGGTTCTACATTTGAAACAAACGCATATGCATTCAATTCATTTTGAATTCTTAAGTGACCTCTAGTCCTAGGGGGGTCATGCAGATTGCCAATTACATTATCTACAGGATGATCTTTTAGATATCCAATGTTGACAATTTCATCACCATGAGTTTCATTTACCTCCCCCTGAACTGTAGGCTCTTCTTCATTAAGCTCTTCATTTCCTTCCTCATTTTCGGATTGGTCTGCAGGATTTCCTTCTTTCAGAATTTCACCAATGTCTTCAATCCTGCATTGACCAATGTTAGTCTTTAATATGGATTCATCAAACACTATGTGTGGAGATTCTTCAATAGTTTTGGAATTCAGATTGTACACTCTATATGCTCGGGTGTTTTCAGAATAACCAAGAAAAATTCCTGGTTCACCTTTAGGTTCAAATTTATCAAGGTCTCTTTTATCATTTATATGAATGAAACATTTACAACCAAAAACCTTGAAATGAGCAATAGAATGTTTCTTACCCTTTAAGATCTCATATGGTGTTTTCTGAGTAGAAGGTCTTACCATGGCTCTGTTAATTACATAACAGGTAGTATTTACTGCTTCAGCCCAAAACTTCCTTGGTAGACCACCTTCAACCAAGAGTGTACGACCCATCTCCACTAGGGTTCTGTTCCTTCTCTCCATAACTCCATTCTGCTCAGGTGTCCTTGGTGAGGAGAACCTGTGGTTAATTCCATTTGACCTGCAGAATTCATCAAACTGTGAGTTTTCAAACTCACCTCCATGATCAGTCAAAATATTTTTAATTTTCTGGTTTTTCTTAAGACAGAACTCCTGAAATTCTGAGAATGCATCACTTTTATGTGATAAGAAATATACCCAAGTATACCTAGAGAAGTCATCTACTATGACAAACCCATACTTCCTCCCTGATAAGCTGACAGACCTAGCTGGCCCAAAAAGGTCCATGTGTATCAGCTCATAGGGTTTAGAAGATAGATTTTCTGTTCTAGATTTAAATGACTTTCTAGTTAACTTTGATTGAGTGCATGTATCACAGATTTTATTTTCTTTCTTAAAGGAAACTTCAGGAAGTCCTCTAACCATGCTATGCTTATTCAGTTTATGCAAAACAGTGTAACTAGCATGACCTAACCTACGATGCCATAAAAATGCTAAGTTTTCTCTACTAGCAGTAAGGCATAGGTTAGAATGTTGAATATCATCTAAATCTATCATGTAAGTGTTATTTATCCTCTTACCAGAAAATTTAACAGTTTCAGAATCAGGTTCAAAACTTTGCAACGTTGAGAATCAAAAAGCACTTTGCATCCTTTATCACATAGTTGGCTGATGCTAAGTAAGTTATAAGCTAAACCCTCAACCAACATAACATCCTCAATGCAGCAAGTAGTACACTTACCTACCTTACCTGTTCCAACAATCTTACCCTTTGTGTTGCTACCAAAGGTGACAAGGCCTCCTTGTTTCTCTATGAGCATGCAAAACTTGGCCTTATCCCCTGTCATATGCCTGGAGCAGCCACTATCCAAGTACCACAAGTTATTCTTGGCTGTCAGGCATACCTGCACACACAATCAGGTAGAGAAGTTTGGAACCCAAGACTGATTGGGCTCCAGAGAAGATGGAAAGCAGTTAAAACAAGAAAGCAGACTTTTCGGAATCCACATTTGTTTGAAAAAGTTCTGTTCAGTGGATTTTCCAGATTTTCCAGATTTCTTTTTGTTTTGCTTCTTCTTGTTGACACGAGCATGATTATTTACAGATTGATTATTTCTGTGCCAGTGCCTTGGCCAGGATGTATTCACGAAATTTTGGCCATAGTGATCATTGGGCTGGCTGTAGAAATATTGGTTCCTAGGTGTCCACTTGCCATACCCACTAACCCAATTTCTAGGGTAAGGTCTATAAGACTGTGTAGCCTGATGTCCATGACCTGTAAACCTTCCTTGAGTCCTAGTCCATCCTGACCTATTTGGATAGGTTGACTGTGTAAAGAAGTGGGACTGGGCTCTAGGTTGGTAGAAGTGTTTGGGTTGAGCTCTAAAAGCATTCTGCCTCCCCTGCACCTTGGACCCTGCTGACCTATTCATAGGTGTGTATTGGGTCTTCTTCAGAGGTGGTGATGGTGGAGACTTGGTGACCTTAACATGGGGTTTATAAGACTGTTTAGGTTGACCCCTAACCTGAGACTGAGCTTTGGGATTTTGCATGGATGTGCTAGCTCTACTAGGCTCACTCAGTTTTTGTTTGCCCTTCTCCTCAGCACTGGGCTTTTTCAATTAGCAGTTTTGTTCATTGACATGTTTGAATTCATGCTAATTAGAGGTCCTTTTTCTTTTTCTGCAACAAATGAAATAGTTTTCATTCCAAAGGTTTTTGTTGTACTAGAATTAAATCCAAGGCCCTCTTTTCTGAAGTTGACCTTTGACCCTAACAGAGCAATTAGATTATCTGTACCTTGGGTCATTTTCTCAATGGTTTTAAGCTTGTCCTCATTATCCTTTTGAATTTCTTCAATGGATTTTTTCAGTTCTGTGTTCACACTCAGGACAACTTGATATTTTTCATTCACTATTTTTATCTCACTCTCACATTTCTAAATTTTCAATTTTAGTTCATCAGTTTCTTTTTCTAACCTCTCATTTTCTTCTTTAGAGGCTTTTGACTCATTCTTGATTTCTTCTAATTCAGAACATGTGAGTTTCAATCTACTATTCTCAGATTCTAGACATGCAATTTTATCAGTTAGAGTTGTGTTATTTTGCATGGAATTTATCTTTCGTCTTAGATGCCTATTTTCCTTACTGATATCATCTGCTTTATCAGCTATTTCATGGTAGGCATCTACCCAATCAGCAATAGTAAAGTTATCGAATCTAGTGATTACCTCATCTGAGTCCTCCTCTCTGTCTTCAGAGCTTGTTGCCATAAGGCAAATGGGCTTCTCAGATTCAGCTTCACTATTAGAGGTATTGCTCAGGGAGCCTTCATCTTCATCACTCCAGGTGCTAACCATAGCTCTCCCTTTCGTGTTCTTCTTCTTTGACTTGTCCTTGTATTTCTGATTCTCTGGACAGTCAGCTTTCATATGGCCTGGTTTCCTACATTGATAACAAGTATTAGTTTCAATTTTCTTAGCAGGGTTGTGTTTATACCTTTTATCCCTTCGGCTGCCACCATACTTCTTTTGGCTGAATCGTCCTGCTCCTTTTCTGAGGAATCTCCTGAACTCTCTGGTCATCATTGCCATTTCAGTACGGGTTATGTCTTCTTCATTCAGGCTCTCCTCTGATGATGAACTACTAGAGCTGGATCTGCTGGACTTGCTGGATTTGCTGGTACCAGCTTTCAGAGCGATTGGCTTCTTCTTCCTCTCAGCTTCTTCTATCCTTGGCATATTAATCTCATATGCCATCAGCGAGCCAATTAGCTCATCAGCCCTTGTATTTCACAAATCCCTTGACTCCTCCATAACTGTAGCCTTAGTATGCCAAGCATGAGTCAGGGAACGCAATATCTTCCTCACTAGATCATACTCTGTCAGAGGTTTCCCGAGACCTCTAAGACCATTGGTAATGATTGTCAACCGAGCATACATTTCTTTGATGGCCTCGTTGGGCTTCATCTTGAATGCCTCATATTCAGACACTAGGAAATTAGCCTTCGTCTCCCTAACTTGAGAAGTCCCTTCATGGATCACTTCCAGTGCATCCCACATCTCCTTAGCTGAACTGTAAGTAGATACTCGAGAAAATTCGGTGGGGTGCAGAGAGCACTGGATAGCATTTATGGCGCTCTAGTTTAGAGTAGACCTTCTGATCTCCTCCTTGGTCCAGACTTCCTCATTTGGGGACAGCTCATAAGGTCTCTTGCTGACTACCTTCCAGATCTCGTAATCCTTAGCCCTCAAAAATACTTGCATACGATTCTTCCAGTATGCATAGTTAGATCCATCGAAGAATGGGGGCATTGTGGTTGAGTGTCCTTCAGCTATCATCCCTCGAGCATCCATCTTTGCCTTTCCTCTTCGGGCGATGTGTCCCTGTAGAAGAGTATGGCTCTGATACCAAGTGTTATGTTTGTTGAGCCAGATGCGATAGATTCAGAGGGGGGGGGTGAATGAATCTCCCCTTTAAAAATATAGCCTAATTAAAAACCTAAAGATCAATTATGCGGAATTAAAAATAGTTGCAGCTATATTCTGAGAATACTTAGGATCATCTCGGCAAGACAACTCAATAGAATTAGCCCTCACTCGATCCTATGCAAACATCTAATACGCAGCAATTAAATGAACATATAAGAAAATCAAACCACAAGGGTCACCAGGATTTTTAGGTGGTTCGGTCCACAGACCTACGTCCACCCCTCACTCTAAACCGAAGTGAGGCTTCCACTAGCAACGCTAGACAAGCAGACTCAGTCTGCAACAGATGCTGTCACACAGCTTGACCAGGGGAACAACCTCCCCTCTTCCTCCCAACCGGAGGGAACCACTAGTGACACCAGTCACTAGCAAACCAGAGACGTAAGTCTCTCTTCCTCCAGACCATGAGGGGACCTACAAGTAGCAACTACTACCTACAGCCGGAGACCCAAGTCTCTCTTCCTCTGAAGCCCAAAGGGAAGCGCAAGTGACACTAAGTCACCTGCAAACCAGAGGTCTCGGACCTCTCTTCCTCCACCAAGGAGGGAACCACTGATGACCCAAAGTCACCAGTAAACCGGAGAAATAAATCTCCCTTCTCCTGAAACCACAGGAGGAACCCGATCCCCAACAGGGCAATCGGAAGAACAAGGTAAAAGGAAAACAATAAAAGATAAAAATCACAGCGACATAAAGCTGGAGAAATGAAAAGCACAAAGACAAACTGGGTTAGATCTGATCCAAGGTCCAGTGAACAATGAAGCTCTCTTCTTCTTCACAACCTCTCTATCTCATTGTCTCTCCTCTTTCTCTGCTCGACCTCTCTAGCTTTCTCTTTCTCTTCTTTCTCTTCTACTCTTCTTCTCTTAGCTCTGACTGCTTCTCCTTCGATCACTCTCTCCACTCGATCAGCCTTCTTCTGAGGAAGAAGACATATATATATATAGCAGCAGCAGATTAGGGCGGCGTGTGCTCTCCACGATTCCCGCCCAAATGTTTCAGTCCACGTGGCGGCTTCTCAGCATCTCGGATCACGTGCCAAATGCCAACCTCGTATCACGTGCCCAGACTCTGCAGGTTTAATGAAGAGTTCAGTCGATCAGCAGAAACAGCACAGGCTGTACATAGTTCAATTAAGCAGCAATGTATATACTTAGCAATGCAGTGTGTGGACTTGGACAGCTAGCCACGAGTGTATAGACTTTGCCTAAGTGTTTATCCATGAATGAGATGGCGATGTATAGACATGAACTAATGCAAGCAGTGTATAGACTTTGTGCCCCAAAGGCAATGTATAGACTTAGTGCTCTACATGCTACAGTGCTAATGTGTAGACTTGATCAATGCATCTTGAATGTTTAGACTTGAAGAGCTAGCCAACGAGTGTATAGACTTGAGGGGTGACAACGAGTGTATAGACTTGAAGACTTAATAGCGAGTGTATAGACTTGAAGGGTGACAACGAGTGTATAGACTTGCTGGGTGACAACGAGCGTATAGACTTGCTGAACAGCAGCAGAATGTATAGACTTGGTTGTGTGAGCATGCAGTGTATAGACTTTGTGAGACGCAAAGGCTGTACAGACTTGACGAAATGCATGTGCTAGACAGTGTATAGACTAGACAATGCAAACGAGATGTTCAGACTTGCTATGAAGCAACCACAATGTACAGACTTATGTTGAAGCAACCAGAATGTACAGACTTAGAGTGAAGACAATGCAATGTATAGACTTTGATGAACATATGCAATGTATGAACTTAACGACGCAAGCGATGTATAGACTTTGGAACGCTTGAAGCACAGACACGCTGCCAATGTATAGACTTGGATGAAACATTGCATGAGACGGTGGATGTACAGACTTGTGCTGTACAGACTTGGAAAGTTTGAAAGCCAATGTATAGACTTCAAGTGAAGACCAATGTATAGACTTCAAGTGAAGACCAATGTATAGACTTCACGTGAAAACCAATGTATAGACTTCAAGTGAAGACCAATGTATAGACTTCACGTGAAAGCCCAATGTACAGACTTGAGCTAGGCAAGCTACAGTGCCGATGTATAGACTTTGGCTAGACAAGCTATAGGGCCGATGTATAGACTTTGTAAATGTTCAGACTTGAATGCTCGACCAGTGTATAGACTTGCCACCGACCAAAGTATAGACTTGAAAAGCTTGAACACAGCGATGTGTAGACTTTGTGATGTATAGACTTATGAATGCAACGTAGGTAAAGGTCCCAATGTATAGACTTCACCTGAAACAGTCCGATGTACAGACTTTGTCTGAAACAGTCGGATGTACAGACTTGAGTGAACGATGCATGAACAAGCCTAACCAATGTATAGACTTTGATGCACAAACACACAATGCAATGTATAGACTTTAAAGCAGATGCCAAGCCCATGTACAGACTTGAAGAGACAACCAATGTATAGACTTCTCATTATGCATCCAGACGAATGTACAGACTTGAGTTATGCAACTGAAGGCTGTACAAACTTGCTATGAAGTGAGATGCAACGTGAGAAGCTCGAATGTACAGACTTGCTGATTGTGTTAAGACACAGCATGAGACGCTCAGAAAAACTGCCCACTGTATAGACATTGCCTTAGACATGCAGACACTGTGAATGTATAGACTTTGATCTTGTGCATGCAATGTATAAACTTGCTAAATGTATGGACTTAGCAGAACAAACGTTGCACAAACAATGTATGGACTTATGAGTGCAGCACAGACAGATGCAATGTATAGACATGCGAATCTGGGGGGGTCGACCCATCTGGAAAGGGGGTCGACCCACTTCTGTCTAGACTATGCTGAAAGGTTATAGCAGCATCACCCATTGTACAGACTAACATCAAGCAATCCAGATAAAATGCAATTATGAAATGCATCAACAATTATGAAATGCACCAATGCACACACCACACAGCCTCAGCCTGTTCGTTGGTTATGCATCCAGATAAGATGTTCAATGAAACATACATATGCAACAAAAATAGATTTATATGCAGACTCAAACAGATGATGACTTATAGTGTTTGCTATCATCAAAATCACAGGGACACAACAATGTTAGATGGACGCAGTCTATCTCCACGAAGTGTGGATCTAGAGGGGGGTGAATAGATCTACTGCCTAATTTAAAACCAGTATAAGGCTCTAAAGCGGAATATAGGCAAATCTATTGAATCACTATCTCGAGTACTAGATTTGAACAGAGGCGAATCAAACTATGAAGATGAATAGGAAATCCAATCGCACACAGTTCATAGATAAACAAGCAAACACAAGGCACACAAGATTTTTAGGTGGTTCGGTCAGGAAACCTACGTCCACCCCACACTCAACCGAGTATGGCTTACTGCTGCGCAGTACAGCTTGCGTCTGCTGGGCACTACAGCTTGGCCTACAAACCACTGAGCAACACAGCTTGCTGTCCGAGACAAGTCTCGCCTGCTGAGGATTACAGCTTCACCTGTCCAGTGGAGACCTCCACTGTAACCACTGGGGTTTACAGCTTACCCATCCATAGGCAGCACCTCTGCTAACAGCTGACTCACAGCTTGAAGAAACAATTTCGGAAACAAAAGACAGAAGCAAACGAAAATAGAAAACCCAAATGGGAATGTAGCTCGGAATGAGCAAAGCTCAGCTCTGATATATGAACCAAGAGTCTGAGATACAACCTCTCAATCAAACTCTCTCAATCTCACTCTCTCAACACATTTCTCTCAATCTTCTCTTCTCTCTTTTTCTTCTTCTCTGCTTTTCTTCTCTCTGTGGATCGGTGGCTCTCTGTTGCTTCAGGCTTTTACTCTCACTGTATAGACTTTGCCACTATTCGATCTACCTCCTCCTGAAGAAGAAGACTCCTATATATACCAGCAGCAGATTGGATAAGGGCGTGTGGCTTCCACATTTCCCGCCCAAAGAATTCTCCAGATCCGAGGCAATTTCATCCACATGGCAGCATTCTGTGATGGGCTGCTTCCACGTGTCACCATCTGATCACCTCGTCCTTCCTTGGATCACGAGCCAAGTCATCAATCCCTGCAAAGAATCCCTGTCAGACAGATGAAATACAATTATCAGTTTAAGTATAAACCCTGTACAGACTTTGTGGGATGCAATGCATTGTATAGACTTCACTGTATAGACTTTGTGAACGTGAATACAATGTACAGACTCTGGAATGTATAGACTTCATATATGCAGTGCTGTGCGATGTACAGACTTCCTATATGAAGGCAACCGCTGTACAGACTTGCTGAAGTGTAATGCAATGTGCAGACTTTGAAGAACATTCAGCAGCCAATGTATAGACTAGGCAATGTAAAGACATGCCAGTGTATGGGTTTGATGACCGTGCAGCAATGTGTAGACTTCAATGCATGAAGAAACATTGTGAAGACTTAGACAGACACAACGTGCAACAATGTATAGACTTGAAACACTAGATGCACGATGTACAGGCTTCAACTAAAATGATGCGCGATGTGTAGACTTGAATGCTGTGCGATGTACAAACTTCATGTTATGCATGAGACTCTAAGTAAGACAGACGATGTGCAGATTTAGCCAGCATTCAACTCGATGTATAGACTTCATGAATGATGCATGCAATGCACTGGACAATGTATGGACTTAGCCGATGCAGACTAGTCCGATGTACAGACTTGCTCATTGTTCAGACTTCATGAACGATGTACAGACTTGCCAAAGGAAAGGCTGTACAGACTTGATGCAATGCAAGACAATCGAGTGTATAGACTTCACGATGTGAAGACTTCCCAAAGAAAACTGGACGATGTACAGACTTGAGCGAAGCAAAGTCTGTACAGACTTGAAGGTTCACAATGTGAAGACTTTGGCAAAGCAACGATGTACAGACTTGCACAGTTCAAGGATGTATAGACTTTACGTGAAAGCCTAATGTACAGACTTGCAGAACTGAACGTAGGTAAAGATCCCAGTGTATAGACTTCGAAGTTCACTGACGGATGTATAGACTTCACCTCGAGCAAGCAACAGTGCAGTGTATGGACTTTGAAGAATGATGCATGACGCTGTACAGACTTGACTAATGTATGGACTTAGCCTGTGCGAACAATGCAGCAATGTATAGACATTATCATGCAGACAGTAGCTCACATGCATTAGTGTATAGACTGTATGCCTAATGGATGCACTGATGCAGTATATACACAGAGGAAGCAATGCACCGATGCAATGCATGCACATAGCAGGTATTGAACTGAAGCAATGGATGTATAGACTTGTGATGCACTGATGCAGTACATGCACAGAGGAAGCAATGCACCGATGCAATGTATATACTTGCTAGTTAAGTGAGCTGCAATGTATGGACTTCGCCCAATGCACAAAGACGCTAAGTCATACGGACAGTGTACAGACTCAGTTAATGCATGAGACACTAAGAAGATGGACAGTGTATAGACTTGGATGTTCGGAGGGAGTCGACCCATCTAAGAAGGAGGTCGACCCACTACTTTCCAGACTGTGTATGGATGTATAGACTTACGTTCTCAACAATGCACAACACAACACAATGTATAGACTTCGCTGAGTGTGTAGACTTGTGTGTGTGTGCAATGTGTAGACTTTTGAAATGCATAGAACACACAGACAATCTGATAAAAGTAATCTCATCAAAACATATAAACAGTTGCCAATCAATCAAAACAAGGTGTTGCCAATGAAGTAAAGCATATTATCAACATCATCAACACAGAGGAGTCACAACAGAGGAAGCCATGCGCCTTCAGCAGGAGGCCGAGGCTGATCAGGCCGAGGCGGAGAAGCAGTCAGCCGAGGCAGAGTGGAGATTGGCCGAGGCGGAGCGGGAGAAGGCCAAACTCGCTGGTAGGGTGGAATCGGCCTGGGCAGAGGCACTCGAGCAATACAAACGCTCGGAGGCCTACCGGGTCAACCTCAAGGAGACTGCCCTCCCCTACTATGAGTCAGCACTTCGCCGGGGCATCCGCAAGGGATTCAAGCAAGGCTATGACCATGCCATCTCTTATGCGGAGGAGCAGGCGTCTGAGACAATCAATTTTCCATCCAGGCTCGGATTTGTCATCCTTCGATTCCTTTGGTTCGGCGTCGGAGGAAGGAGACCAGGGGGACTCTTCGTCCGAGGGGTCTCCAACTCCGGATGCCTCGGGAGGGCGCGCAACTGAGGCAGTTCCCACGCCGGTGGGGTCAGTGTTAGGGTTGGCCGTCGCCGAGGGTGCCGGGGGCAGACTGTCACACCCCGAACCGATAGCAGCGGAACGTGTCATTTGCTCAGAACGTGGCAGTTAAACAGTCGTGAATGATCAAGAGCAATGGCATGAGACCAAATGATTTAGAGTAGCAAAAAAAAAAATCTTATTTCAGATATAAGTCGCTTACAATTTCAAACTTCAAAACTTGAAGACTCAGCTACATCACAATGAAAGAAAAGAAAATGACACTCTAACAGACTTAGCCAAGATAACTAAATAAAAGACACCACGCTAGACTCAAGAAAGACAAAAGACTCAGATTTCTCTAGTTTCCGAAGCTCGCTTGCACACTTGTCCCGCCCGTGTCAGTCTCGGTCTCGCTAGTCACCTGATTACCTGAAAATGTTGGAATAAAACGGAGTGAGCGAACGCTCAGTAGGAATTATATCTCAAGAACTAGCAATGGGTTTAAGTAATTACAATTTATCATATGTAAATGTAATATGGCTATGCATGTAGAAATAACTGAGCAAGTGAAAACTAACAATAGAATAACACGTCGTGCAAAACTTTCAAGTGAGTCTTAAACAAAAGGTATTCATGAGAGACTTTATAGATTATTGGCTATTTCATGCAAGTACTTTGCCCGTGTCGGGCCACGCTAGTAAAGTCACGCAAATCAAGTCACGCACGCAAGAAAGAGAGAGATTGTGGAACGCCAATTAGATCAAGAGAAATAGTACTTCGGTGCAATGCTTAGACACCGTGATCATTACAACTCCCATGGGCACTAGTACTTTTGGGTGCTCCTCCCAGGACCAGATCGGGCCCTTATATGCACAGCATTAAAAATAGATCTAGGCATCCACGATAATTTATAGCCAATATGGAGTTTCAAGAACAAGCTTTAATAGGATGATAAGATAAGATTTTTATGGAATTCAAGGGCAAGGCCCTTGAGTAAGGACACACTGGCGATAAAATTCACGCAAAGCATATAAACCCTGACATGTCGATAAACTGGGTGGAATTGGTTCCCTAACTTGGGTACCATGACAAGTAAGTGCCCATATGTAGATGGTCACTCTTTTTAATATAGAATTGAGGTCCACAAGAACATCATAATAATGTTTGATATAGAATTGGGGTCCACAAGAACATCACAATAATGGCATGCTTTCCCCATTCATTAAGATAATTCTCATATCATACACATAGCATAACATGAGGGCCGGTATACCATGTTTCTATAGAGTGACATGGCAAAGTAGTGTGATAGGTTTTTAATGGTACAACCTGCTCAATCGGCCTTGAGGGAATCCAAGGCTCGAGGAGTCTTATGGAGGTCTCTATGACTAACTCGCTAGTCCAAAGGAACGGAATGTCCAATGGAGAGCTTGTATGTCACTGAGAGTTAGTGGGTAAACGATAAAACATCATGAAACATGGGGCTATATTCACAGACTGGAATATAGTGCCGATATATATATATACATATATTTATAAATATACATATGAATCCCTCGATTAACAGTAACAGTGTAAAATAATATCACAGGAAAATAGAGACTTAATCTAAGTCATTAATTATCAAATTAACGCCTTCTATAGGGGCGTTTATTTACAAATTGACGGCTCGTTCAGCAGTCATCCATTCTGTATTTCTATTTTGCAGAATTTAGATAATATGAAATTTTAACAAAAACGCGCCCTGGACAGGGGCGTTACTTTTCAATTAGCGCCCTGTTCTGGGGCGTCAGTTCAATAAGAGACGACCTGCATCAGGTCGTTATTTCAACATTTTCTAAGATTTCTGATAATAAAATTTCAGGAACAATTTATATAGTGAGGACCAGAAAAATAGCAGGATTCCCCTAGGATGATCATGCATTAGATTAGATTCATGGTTTCATAGATACAGAATTTTAAACATGGGTAATTATCAATTATATGAAATTGACGACTCCTGGTCAGGGCGTCAAAATAAGAATTAGCACCCTTGGAAGGGTCGCCTTATTCAAAATTCACAAAAAACATTTGAAAACGTAGTAAAACTATATGCATGAGATCATGGATGAATTTATTTCAGAATCTATACTAGTTTGGGCTACGCTCTTGAGAAAACCTACCTGATGATGATCTAGGTGAAAATACGTGAAGGTTGTGAAGAAAAAACGATACTCTATTTTAAACAGAGTCTTCTGGGAAAACGATGTACACAGCTACTTTCGAATCAGAATAACCGCAACACCCTTTTGATGGTTGCAGTGAAGGTAAGAATAGCTGACGACGGGAAGAAGATTTCCCCACTGCTCCGTTCGGAGAGAGATCCTCAGCTTTCTTTGTAACGGAGGAAGACGATGTTGATGAAGAACCCACGTTCTTCAATTAGAGGGAAGAATTCCTTCACACTGCAGGTCTCCTGCAGAAGAGGAAGAAGATAAAAGAACGATCAATACTCTTCATAGCTTCTGACCTAAGGCAAGGGAAGAATAACAACCTATTCTTCAGCAGGACTCCTTCGGCAAAATAGCCAACGGGGTTCGATTTGAAGGGTATTTATAGGGTTTTTGGAATCCCAATAGGGTTAGAATTTGATTGGAACTCTAGTTTCCTTGACAGAGTCCTTTCTATATTCAATCAAACACGTAGCAATCCTAAAACTTACCCTGGATAGTCTCCTGGTTCGAACGAAACACAAATGAAATTAACGCCTTATGTTAGGGCGTTAATTCCAATTGACGTCTTGACCTATACCGTTTCTTTTGTAATTCGCGCCCAGGAAGAGGGTGTTATTTTTATAAACGACGCTTGTATACACAGTCGTCAATTCCTTAATTGACGACTTAAACAAAGGCGTCATTCATCTTTCCTATTTTGTTAATTTAAGGTGTAACTATCATTTGGGATTTTTATCTTTTTTTCTAGACGTGATCTAGATAGGAAATTTTAGGGGTATGAGTTTTCCATTTTTCTCTATTTTTTCATATAATTATTTTTCCAAAATTCTTTAGTCGAAAAATCGGCATTATTCATTTTATTTGAAATGACGACTTAGTTTAAGTCATCTTTTATGAAACACACGCCCATGACCATGGTCGTCATTTTGCTTTGGCATTTCTTTGAAGAAGTAAAATTGTGTTTATATCCTTCCTTTTGCTATTTATGCTTTATTTGATTTTTTTTTCTAATTTAGAAATAACGACTTGCTCAAAGTCGTTTCCTATAGAATGGACGCCCATCAACGATGGCGTCAATTAAATTTTTGCCTTTTGGGTTAGCCTTCAAAAGACCGATATCGTATATATATCCCTATTATTTCTATAACTATATAATGCACAAGTCCATACATTCATTACACAAGTCTATACATTGTCAAAGTCTTTGCATTCCTGAAGTCTATACATTCCTGAAGTCTATACATTCTACCCACTCAAGTCTATACATTCATTCCTTTATCTAAAGTCATCCAAAGTCTATACATTCTACCCACTCAAGTCTATACATTCTACCTACTCAAGTCTATACATTCATCTAAAGTCATTCAAAGTCTATACATTCATAAGTCCACACAATGCATAAGTCTATACATTCATAAGTCCATACAATGCATAAGTCTATACATTTCTCCAAGTCTACACACTCCTTCCCCAAGTCTATACATTCATCTCCAAGTCTATACATTCATAAGTCCACAAGTCTATACACTCACAAGTCCACACATTCCCTAAGTCTATACACTCACAAGTCTATACAATGCCAAGTCTACACATTCACAAGTCTATACAATGCCAAGTCTACACATTCCTTCATCTATAAAGTCTGTACATCAGTCCAAAGTCTATACGTAAATCTTATATTTATATATCCTTTTCCCTTCTAATATAGTAAATGTCATAAATGTGAATATTAAATTTTATAAATTATTAATAAAATACAAATTGATGTTCTCTTCGAGATTTATTGATTTTAAATTTAAATAAAATTATATTATGCATTAAATGCCTACAAAAATATAACATGTTATTCTTAAATTTATTATAATATAACGGTAGGGTCCATGAGTTCTTTTGTGAGATTTCTTAGGATGTCAGAGGGTTGTGTACCGAGTCCGGCCTTGATTATTTACGTTGTATTATATTTATTTATATTGCATTATGTAAACATATTTGTTATTTTCTAACCCTCATATACCTATTAATACTTTGTATGTATATAGGGATTTTATTCCTCATAATTTCTTTAACTTTTATTAGTCCTTGTCCTAGGTATCAGAGGCAGGTTCGATTTGAGCAGCCTTAAAAGAATATCACTTGACTTTATCATTATGTATATTTTTATTCCTATTCCAAAATTACCGGGCGTTACACCCTCCCCCACTTAAAAGAATTTGGTCCCCAAATTCACATCATCTTCCATTCCTAACAGAGACTAGCTATAACTTATTATGAGCTTATACATAAGAAATTTTAAGTATGGAAAAGTGCTAGTTTAGGATTTCGGGTGAGGGATACCTTCCACAACTTTTTTCCTGACAAGTTCGGCCACATCTCGAGTTTCTCTTGGAAGCTTTTGGATCAAAATAGGACATTCCGCTATCTTATGATCTAAGCTCCCGCAACGCAGACACGCCCCCATTTTCCGATAACACTCCTTCGATTGATGGTTTCCTTTACCACAATGCCAGCATTTTTCTTGAGTTTGGCTTACTGGTGCCACCCTAAACTTCCCATTCTTGCACTTCTTACACAGTTTGCACTTCTTACACCCTTGGGAACTACCACCCTCGTTTGGCCTTCTCTTGGTAGTGTTGAACATTCCCGAATCATGCGCTTTCCCTTCAACTCTTTCTTTTTCTTCCACCGCTTTCTCTAGCTCTTGAACTCTCTTGACAAGGTCCGCGTAAGCTTGGATATCCACTAAGATCATCTCATGAACAAAGTTTGGCTTAGATGCTTCCATTTTATCTAGGTTCCTACAAAGATGATTGGGGAAATAATTTATTTACTCAAGAATTAATATTATTGAAATGTAAATAGTTTATCTTTCTTTTATAACTTTAACCCCAAGTTCTACCCATCTCTCACGAAATTCCTATAGGATGACTGACAAGGATACTCAACCTATACTTGGTTTTAACAATCTAAGGATTTTGAAAGCCGAAACTCTAATATGACTGACAGGGATACTTGACCTATCACCGAAACCTAATAACTTGAGGATGTGTAAGCCGAAGCTCTAACTGACAAGGATGACCTATCCTTGGGACTTAATAACTAGAGGATATGAAAGCCGAAGCTCTGATATGACTGACAAGGATGACCTATCCTTGGGACCTAATAACTGGAGGATATGAAAGCCGAGGCTCTGATATGACTGACAAGGATGACCTATCCTTGAGACCAAATAACTAGAGGATATGAAAGCCGAGGCTCTGATATGACTGACAAGGATGACCTATCCTTGGGACCTAATAACTGGAGGATATGAAACCCGAGGCTCTGATATGACTGACAAGGATGACCTATCCTTGGGACCAAATAACTGGAGGATATGAAAGCTGAGGCTCTGATACCACCTCTGTCACGCCCCGAACCGATAGCAGCGGAACGTGTCGTTTGCTCGGAACGTGGCAGTTAAACAGTCGTGAATGATCAAGAGCAATGGCATGAGACCAAATGATTTAGAGTAGCAAAAAAAATCTTATTTCAGATATAAGTCGCTTACAATTTCAAACTTCAAAACTTGAAGACTCAGCTACATCACAATGAAAGAAAAGAAAATGACACTCTAACAGACTTAGCCAAGATAACTAAATAAAAGACACCACGCTAGACTCAAGAAAGACAAAAGACTCGGATTTCTCTAGTTTCCGAAGCTCGCTTGCACACTTGTCCCGCCCGTGTGAGTCTCGGTCTCGCTAGGCACCTGATTACCTGAAAATGTTGGAATAAAACGGAGTGAGCGAACGCTCAGTAGGAATTATATCTCAAGAACTAGCAATGGGTTTAAGTAATTACAATTTATCATATGTAAATGTAATATGGCTATGCATGTAGAAATAACTGAGCAAGTGAAAACTAACAATAGAATAACACATCATGCAAAACTTTCAAGTGAGTCTTAAACAAAAGGTATTCATGAGAGACTTTATAGATTATTGGCTATTTCATGCAAGTACTTTGCCCGTGTCGGGCCACGCTAGTAATGTCACGCAAATCAAGTCACGCACGCAAGAAAGAGAGAGATTGTGGAACGCCAATTAGATCAAGAGAAATAGTACTTCGGTGCAATGCTTAGACACCGTGATCATTATAACTCCCATGGGCACTAGTACTTTTGGGTGCTCCTCCCAGGACCAGATCGGGCCCTTATATGCACAGCATTAAAAATAGATCTAGGCATCCACGATAATTTATAGCCAATATGGAGTTTCAAGAACAAGCTTTAATAGGATGATAAGATAAGATTTTTATGGAATTCAAGGGCAAGGCTCTTGAGTAAGGACATACTGGCAATAAAATTCACGCAAAGCGTATAAACCATGACATGTCGATAAACTGCGTGGAATTGGTTCCCTAACTTGGGTACCATGACAAGTAAGTGCCCATATGTAGATGGTCACTCTTTTTAATATAGAATTGAGGTCCACAAGAACATCATAATAATGTTTGATATAGAATTGGGGTCCACAAGAACATCACAATAATGGCATGCTTTCCCCATTCATTAAGATAATTCTCATATCATACACATAGCATAACATGAGGGCCGGTATACCATGTTTCTATAGAGTGACATGGCAAAGTAGTGTGATAGGTTTTTAATGGTACAACCTGCCCAATCGGTCTTGAGGGAATCCAAGGCTCGAGGAGTCTTATGGAGGTCTCTATGACTAACTCGCTAGTCCAAAGGAACGGAATGTCCAATGGAGAGCTTGTATGTCACTGAGAGTTAGTGGGTAAACGATAAAACATCATAAAACATGGGGCTATATTCACGGACTGGAATATAGTGCCGATATATATATATACAAATATTTATAAATATACATATGAATCCCTCGGTTAACAGTAACAGTGTAAAATAGTATCACAGGAAAATAGCGACTTAATCTAAGTCATTAATTATCAAATTAACGCCTTCTATAGGGGCGTTTATTTACAAATTGACGGCTCGTTCAGCAGTCGTCCATTCTGTATTTCTATTTTGCAGAATTTAGATAATATGGAATTTTAACAAAAACGCGCCCTGGACAGGGGCGTTACTTTTCAATTAGCGCCCTGTTCTGGGGCGTCAGTTCAATAAGAGACGACCTGCATCAGGTCGTTATTTCAACATTTTCCAAGATTTCTGATAATAAAATTTCAGGAACAAATTATATAGTGAGGACCAGAAAAATAGCAGGATTCCCCTAGGATGATCATGCATTAGATTAGATTCATGGTTTCATAGACACAGAATTTTAAACATGGGTAATTATCAATTATATGAAATTGACGACTCCTGGTCAGGGCGTCAAAATAAGAATTAGCGCCCTTGGAAGGGTCGCCTTATTCAAAATTCACCAAAAACATTTGAAAACGTAGTAAAACTATATGCATGAGATCATGGATGAATTTATTTCAGAATCTATACTAGTTTGGGCTACGCTCTTGAGAAAACCTACCTGATGATGATCTAGGTGAAAATACGTGAAGGTTGTGAAGAGAAAACGATACTCTGTTTTAAACAGAGTCTTCTGGGAAAACGATGTACACAACTACTTTCGAATCAGAATAACCGCAACACCCTTTTGATGGTTGCAGTGAAGGTAAGAATAGCTGACGACGGGAAGAAGATTTCCCCACTGCTCCGTTCGGAGAGAGATCCTCAGCTTTCTTTGTAACGGAGGAAGACGATGTTGATGAAGAACCCACGTTCTTCAGTTAGAGGGAAGAATTCCTTCACACTGCAGGTCTCCTGCAGAAGAGGAAGAAGATAAAAGAACGATCAATACTCTTCATAGCTTCTGACCTAAGGCAAGGGAAGAATAACAACCTATTCTTCAGCAGGACTCCTTCGGCAAAATAGCCAACGAGGTTCGATTTGAAGGGTATTTATAGGGTTTTTGGAATCCCAATAGGGTTAGAATTTGATTGGAACTCTAGTTTCCTTGACAGAGTCCTTTCTATATTCAATCAAACACGTAGCAATCCTAAAACTTACCCTGGATAGTCTCCTGGTTCGAACGAAACACAAATGAAATTAACGCCTTATGTTAGGGCGTTAATTCCAATTGACGTCTTGACCTATACCGTTTCTTTTATAATTCACGCCCAGGAAGAGGGCGTTATTTTCATAAACGACGCTTGTATACACAGTCGTCAATTCCTTAATTGACGACTTGAACAAAGGCATCATTCATCTTTCCTATTTTGTTAATTTAAGGTGTAACTATCTTTTGGGATTTTTATCTTTTTTTCTAGATGTGATCTAGATAGGAAATTTTAGGGGTATGAGTTTTTCATTTTTCTCTATTTTTTCATATAATTATTTTTCCAAAATTCTTTAGTCAAATAATCGGCACTATTCATTTTATTTGAAATGACGACTTAGTTTAAGTCATCTTTTATGAAACACACGCCCATGACCATGGTCGTCATTTTGCTTTGACATTTCTTTGAAGAAGTAAAATTGTGTTTATATCCTTCCTTTTGCTATTTATGCTTTATTTGATTTTTTTTTCTAATTTAGAAATAACGACTTGCTCAAAGTCGTTTCCTTTAGAATGGACGCCCATCAACGATGGCGTCAATTAAATTTTTGCCTTTTGGGTTAGCCTTCAAAAGACCGATATCGTATATATATCCATGTTATTTCTATAACTATATAATGCACAAGTCCATACATTCTATTAGACAAGTCTATACATTGTCAAAGTCTTTGCATTCCTGAAGTCTATACATTCCTGAAGTCTATACATTCTACCCACTCAAGTCTATACATTCATTCCTTTATCTAAAGTCATCCAAAGTCTATACATTCTACCCACTCAAGTCTATACATTCATTCATCCAAAGTCTATACATTCTACCCACTCAAGTCTATACATTCATCTAAAGTCATCCAAAGTCTATACATTCATAAGTCCACACAATGCATAAGTCTATACATTCATAAGTCCATACAATGCATAAGTCTATACATTTCTCCAAGTCTACACACTCCTTCCCCAAGTCTATACATTCATCTCCAAGTCTATACATTCATAAGTCCACAAGTCTATACACTCACAAGTCCACACATTCCCTAAGTCTATACACTCACAAGTCTATACAATGCCAAGTCTACACATTCACAAGTCTATACAATGCCAAGTCTACACATTCCTTCATCTATAAAGTCTGTACATCAGTCCAAAGTCTATACGTAAATCTTATATTTATATATCCTTTTCCCTTCTAATATAGTAAATGTCATAAATGTGAATATTAAATTTTATAAATTATTAATAAAATACAAATTGATGTTCTCTTCGAGATTTATTGATTTTAAATTTAAATAAAATTATATTATGCACTAAATGCCTACAAAAATATAACATGTTATTCTTAAATTTATTATAATATAACGGTAGGGTCCATGAGTTCTTTTGTGAGATTTCTTAGGATGTCAGGGGGTTGTGTACCGAGTCCGGCCTTGATTATTTACGTTGTATTATATTTATTTATATTGCATTATGTAAACATATTTGTTATTTTCTAACCCTCATATACCTATTAATAATTTGTATGTATATAGGGATTTTATTCCTCATAATTTCTTTAACTTTTATTAGTCCTTGTCCTAGGTATCAGAGGCAGGTTCGATCTGAGCAGCCTTAAAGGAATATCACTTGACTTTATCATTATGTATATTTTTATTCCTATTCTAAAATTACCGGGCGTTACACAGACCGTCCGAGCCTTCCACTTCTGAGCCTCAGGGTGGGCCAGAGGCCTAATGTATTTGCTTTGCTTTTCCTCCTTGTATGTTTACCTTTTTTCTAAAGAAAAAACTTCTCTTGTTGTGTAAAGGGAAAAATGTAAGGCAGTAGCGTTATGATGAAAACTTAACTCTTTTGTATCGCCATTGCTGTAGTTTGACCAGCGTATCCGCAGTAGTTGGAAAGTGCTTATACCTTCTGCGTGGATCTCGCATGATGGTTGGGCGGGCGTTTGACAGGGTGTCTTTCCGTTTTCTCATGCTTAAACTGCCCGGCCGCTTCGTGTGTCCCGCTGGGATGGAACTGAGGAGTCTGAGGTGACCGTTCGTAGGGAGAAGTCCCATTAGCGTGTTTTCAAGGGGAGAATCATTTAAGGTAAGTAACCTCCCTTCACCTATAAAAGGTCTGAAGGGCGTCTCTCCCTCTCCATCGCTTAGGGTTTTCTCTGATAGTTTTTCCTCTCTCCTTCTTCACGAAGCGTTATGCCGTCGAATTTGAAGTATGGAAGACATTCTGGAAGATGAAGCTACCGATGATGGAGGGCAGAGAGTCCTTGCTGCTTCGGGTTTGAAGGGAGTTCGATGGTCGGCGGGCAGGTTTGAAGGGGGTTCGACTTGTGGAAGCACGTCGCCCTCTTCTATCAGTTCCGGCGGCGCTAGCGGGGAGGTTACTCGGGAAGAAGGTTTGACATGCTGGGGCATGTCGAACTGCTGTCCCTGACCTAGTGACTCCATCCCGAGGGGAGGGGGAAAATAATTAAGCTCCCTCCTTTCCGGGCTTTCCCCTGCCTCCTCGTCCAGCTCTGCTAGTTTCTTTTCTCCCCCCTTCTCACTCTTTGTAGGGTGCCTGCACTCTCTTCCTTCCAAAGAGTTGGCAGAGAGGAGGCCTTCATTCGTATTCCCTCTTCCCCTTCCTCCATCTCTGTCAACTTGGAAGGTAGCATTCTTCTTCCTAATCCCTCTGTCACCTTTGTTCCGAGTTACCCGAGCCAACGGGGTCGACTACCCTTAATCCGAGCCAGTTTCTGCACGAAGCAGAGTCAGTGGCTGGACGTGGAAAGGCTAACCGAGTCAGCCGAGCGATGGCCTCATTCTGCGGCGCCAGATGGATTTTCCCTTTTTCGACATGTATTGTCTTTGCTTCGGCCTTTCTGCTGTACAAGCAAGTTGTAAGAATAAAAGAGGAAAGTAAACTTTTGTTTTATTTCATGTTGCTTAGACAATGCTCGGTGTTCAGAAATAGAACTTGCGTAGTGTAGTCGCGTTCCACGTCCGAGGGATGGGTTCTCCTTCAATAGTAGATAGCCGGTATGCTCCTTTCCCGAGCGTCTCGACCACTCGGTAGGGGCCTTCCCAATTAGGGGATAACTTGCCCGCCGCCTCAAGTGGTCGAGAGGCTTCGACTTTCCTGAAAACGAAGTCTCCCGGTTGAAAGTGTCTATCTCGAACTTTGGCGTTGTAGTATCGAGTGAGGCGGCATTGATATTCCATTGCTAGGACGCTGGTGTTGTGCCCCTTGTGATTTGATGATAGGGTGTTGTTGTTTGGTTGTTTTGATGATAGCAACTCAATGAGTCTCCACATAAGAATGATGATGAAATACATAAGAATGATGATGAAATGATGTTTTGAATGCATTATTCTGTTTGAATGTTCTGGTATATAGATTGCATTCTTGTTTTCTTTCTCTCACTGCATCGGTTCAATTTCTGTCATATGCATACTATGCATCAGTGCATTAACAGAGTCTATACATCGTTAGGTTGCTTGATCAGTGCATTAACAGAGTCTATACATCGTCAGGTTGCTTGCACGTAGAGTCTATACATTCGTTAGAGCTCAGCTCGTGGCTTAGTCTGTTCATCCATGTTCATTTTACATGTGTGCATCCCTCAGCAATGTCTATACACTCTACGGTTGGTTTATGCATATTCAATGTCTGCACGCTATAAAGTCTGTATAGAGTTTTTGCCTAGATTGCATCAGACAAGTCTGTACATTCTTCAGCAGCAAGTCTATACATCATTTTTTCATCACACACAAAAGTCTGAACATTCTTCGGTGAAGTCTGTACACACTTCAGTGGCTACATGAGCATCGTCTGTACATTGCATACTTCTTCCATATTGCATACTTCTTCCATATGCATCTGTACACATCTCAAGACAAAGTCTGTACATTCGCCACCATCCATTCAAGTCTATACAACTCCTGGTGGTAAGTCTGTACAACGTCCTTTGCATGCATTACTTAAAGTCTATACATTGTCGCCTGCTCGTGCATCTCTTCTGAGTCTATACATTGCCGCTATGGCTGTGCATCATTTAGCAAGTCTATACATCCGTCAGCCTTGTCTCTTGCTCGCAAAGTCTATACATTCATGAGCTATGGCTGTGCATCGTTTGCATATTGCACACTAAGTCCATACATCACTGTACAAGCAAGTCTATACATTCTAGCGTCTCACTTAGCGTCTTTGTGCATGGAGCATCCAAGTCTGTACATTGGCAAAGTCTGTACATCATTGGCTTGTGCATGCATCGTCTTTCAAAGTCTGTACATCGGTCAGTCTCACTCAGTGTCTCATGCTATCAAGTCTATACATCGCATGCATTACACACAGTAAGTCTGTACATCCATCGTCTCACTCAGCGTCTCACTCAAGTCAATACATTGCAGCCTATTCGTGTTCAAGCTTTCAAAGTCTATACATTATCCTGTAGCACACACACGAAGTCTGTACAGCCTTTGTGTTGCATGAACACAAGTCTGTACATTGTCTCATGCATACATAAGTCTGTACAATTTGTGTGGCTTGTTCATGCATGTGCTGTGTTGTCAGTGGGTCAGTTAAGCAAGTCTATACAGACTTGTTCCATGCGTTAGTTTAAGCAACTCTATACATTCATCGCATTGGTTCTTAAGTGCTAGGTTGCAAGTCTATACATGCTGTAGTTCAGCATCTTTACATACACAGCATGCACGCAGACAAAGTCTATACAATCACTTCCATGCATTCTACGTCTATACATGCTTCGGATGGCATCACATAAAGTCTGTACATTCTTTAAGTCTATACATGCTTGGTTCAAGTCTTGAACTAACTCGATGCATCCATTTTTCTCTTCGTTCAGGTTGATTCAAGCTGATGAGTGGCACGTGATCCGAGGTTGGCACCTGGCACGTGATCCGAGGTTATCTCTGGATAAAGAGGGCACAAGCCCTGCACACGCCCTAGATGCTGCTGCTATAAATACGAAGCTTCTTCCTCAGAAGAAGACTAATCGTGAAAAGGAGATCGTGAAGGCTCGAGAGCAGAGAGTGATCGAAGAAGCAGAAAGAGCTAGAAGAAGAAGAAGAAAGAGAGAGAGATCCTTGGAGAGCAGAGATCGAGAGAAGAAGAGAAGTACAGCAGAGAAGAAGAGAGATAGAGAGTTAGAGGAGAAGAAGGGAAGCTGCTTGAAGATCTGTTCCTGCTGGACCGTGGATCAAATCTAGGCCAGTCAGCTCTGTTGAGAGCCACATTTGTGCTATCATCTTTTACAGCTTTCAGTCGCTGTGTTTCATCCTTTCTTGTTTTCTTTTTACTTTGTTCTTTTCATCTGATCGCTATACTTTCTGATTCTCTAGTTTGAGGTCGGTGTTCCCTCTGGGTTTCAGAGGAAGGGAGACTTGGTGTCTCCGGTTGCAAGTGGCTGCTGTCGCTTGTGGGCTCCCTCCTGGGTGGAGGAAGAGACACTTCGGTCTCTGGTTGCTAGTGACGGGTAGTCACTAGTGGTTTCCCTCCTGGGTGGAGGAAGAGAGACTTCGGTCTCTGGTTGCTAGTGACGGGTAGTCACTTGTGGGTTCCCTCCGGTCTGGAGGAAGAGGGGAGGTTGTTCCCCTGGTCAAGCTGTTAGGTAGCACCTGTTTGCAGACTGAGTCTACGGTTCTAGCTTTTACTAGTGGAAGCCTCACTCTGGTTTGGAGTGAGGGGTGGACGTAGGTCTGCGGACCAAACCACCTAAAAAATCTTTGTGCACTATGGTTTGAATGTTCATTTCTATTTTCGCTAGATGTTTGCATAGGCCGATTTGGATCTTCTATCTAGCAGGGAATTTGATTGCATATCAATCATTTGTTACTGGTCCTGTGAGAGTCACCTTGATTACTTAATCACTGCTCTATGTATGCTAGACTCGATTTCAACCTACAGTCATGAACGTGTTTAATTCCTTATCAGGTTTAAGTTCATGCACACTGTCTGTTCGATAACTGCTTTGTGAGTCCCTTGGTATTGATCCCAAGTCACTAATCTGTTCATCTGTAAGCATCTTAGTTGACCTAGTGAATCTGTTATTTCCGCAACTGCTCATTGGATTTCAGTTTGTATCAGGAAGTTTTAATTGGGCAATAGTTTTATAAGGGGATTCATTCACCCCCCCCCCTCTGAATCCATCGCACCGATCCCAACAGCTGGCAATCTCTCGGAGTTCATCCGCTTGGTCGAGGTTTTCGAACAGTTTCTGGTCGTTTGCCTCGGGCGAGAAACGGATGACTCAGAGGGAGGGATTGGCAATCTCCAACGGGATCACGGCCTCGGTGCCGTACACCAGCTGAAAGGGACTTTCACCGGTTGCCATTCTGGGAGTCGTTATGTGCGACCAAACTACGCTTGGCAATTCCTCGAGCCAACTGTCCTTCGCTTTGCCGAGCCTGGTCTTGATGCCTTTCAAGATAGTCTTATTGGCATTTTCAACCAGCCCGTTAGCCTGAGGGTGGGCGACCGAAGTGAAGTGATTGCGAATGCTTAAGTCGGCACATCTGTCTCGGAAATAACGAGAATCAAATTGTCGGACATTATCGCTCACTATCACCCGGGGGATGCCGTAGTGACAGATGATCGATTTCTAGACGAAACTCCAGACGACTGTCTCGGTGATCCTAGCTATGGCTTCGGCCTCGATCCACTTGGTGAAGTAGTCGATGGCGATGATGATGAACTTCTTCTGGGCCTGAGCCGTAGGGAACGGCCCAAGGATGTCGATCCCTCACCGAGCGAAAGGATAAGGCTCAGCTAGGGTGACGAGCTCCGTTGCCGGCTGATGGACCAAGTGATCAAATCGCTGGCATCGGTCACACTGTTGTACGTAGGTGGAGCAGTCACGCTGTAGAGTGGGCCACCAGTAACCCTGCCGAAGCAAGATTCTGGCAAGCGACCTTCTTCCTAGATGCGCTCCGCACAGGCCTTCGTGAACCTCTTGGATCGCTCGGTTGGCTTGATCAGCACTGATGCACTTCAGGAGGGGATTGGAGAAGGATCTGCGGTATAAAGTGCCGTCCAGAATGATGAATCGCCGAGCTTGGTACTTCAATCTCCGGGCTTCCCAAGGGTCGGGAGGCTCCGGAGAGTTTTGTACATCGGGAAGCTCCGGAGAGTTTTGGAGCCATGACAGATAGGGGGTGGGTGCGCCAGTCGCTTGGGGAGGCCGAGTCAATAGCCATGAGCTCCGAATCAATGCTTGGTCGCTCTAGCTCTTCGAGAAGGACCGATCGAGTACCTTCGGGGTCAAGAGAGGAGGCCAGCCGAGAGAGGGTGTTCGCTCGGGAGTTTTCATCCCGGGCTATTCGGACTACCTCAAAACTCTCGAACTATTGTGCCACTGTTCTGACCAGCTGGAGGTATTTGACCATCGGTGCTTCCCGAGCTTCGTAATCGCCGTTGACCTGGCTAGTGACCAGTTGGGAGTTAGTGTGAATTCTGACTCGCTCAGCCCCCAACCGTCGGGCCATGCGGGCTCCCGAGATAAGGGCTTCATACTCGGAGGCATTGTTGGATGCCTGGAAGTTGAACTTCAAGGCGTATTGCAGCTCTGCTCCTTCGGGGGACTTCAGGAGAATCCCAGCGACGCTCCCAGCCGAGTTGGAGGATCCGTCGATGAACAATTCCTAGGTTGGCCGGGGTACGGACGGAGATTTTTCTTCGGCCGAGATGGTGCTCTCGGCGATGAAGTCGGCGAGCGCTTGTCCTTTGATAGCCGAGCGGGGCCGGAACGATGTATCGTAGGCCCCGAGCATGATGGCCCACTTGACGAGGCATCCTGAGGCTTCAGGGTGGGCGAGGATCCTCTTCAGTGGTTCGCCGGTTAGCACGATGATGGAGTGCCCTTGGAAATAGGGTCGAAGGCGCTTGGCCGAGGTAACCAATGCTAGCACGAGTTTCTCGGTTGTGGGGTACCTTCTTTCAGCCTCATTGAGCACCTTGCTAGTGTAGTAGACCGGTCTCTCGACTCCCAAGTCATTTCTGACCAGGACCAAGCTAACTATGGATGGAGTTGCCGAGAGGTAGAGATGCAAGGCTTCACGAGGGACAGGCTTGGACAGCACCGGGGGCGAAGTCAGGAACTCCTTAAGCTCAGCTAACGCTCTTTAGCATTCCTCATCCCATCCGAACGTAGCAGATGCCATTTTGGGCCCCCTCAATAGTTTGAAGAAGGGTAGGCATCGTTCGGCCGCACGGGACAGGAATCTGCTGAGCGCGGCAATGCACCCGGTCAGGCGTTAAACGTCCTTGATGTAGGTGAGTGGGCGCATGTCCAGGATGGCTTGGACCTTATCGGGGTTGGCCTCGATCCCACGCTGCTGAACCTCAGATGGTAGGTCGGCTCCAATCTTTACTCCCAAGGTCAAGTCATCATTTAGGAAAACCGTTAGCAACTCACATCCAGGCTCGCAGGTTGCGAGTTTTTCCTCGACTTCCCGGGGGCCCTTGTTCTTCCCATCCGGCCTTGTGGCTTCGACTGAGATATTATAGCACCTTCTGGCCATCGCCTGGTTGCCCCAGACTTCCCCCACCCCATTTTTAGTGGGGAACTTCATCTTTTGGTGATAGGTAAAAGACACCGCTTTCGTTCGACTAAGGATTCCTCAGCTGAAGATTGCGTTGTATGCTATCATACCCTTGATCACTATGAAGTCCACCATAACCGTAACGGTTTTGGGTAGGGTGCCAAGAGTAACCGGCAGGCTTAGGGCTCCCTCGGGATAAGTGGCCTGGCCATTGAACCCGCGAAGGGGGGTTCGGATCGGGCAGAGTTTAGACGGATTCTCCCCCATATTAAAGAAACACTCATAAGATAAAACATCAGGGGCACTTCCATTGTCAACTAGAATCCTATCTACATTATAATGGTTTATCGTGGCCGATATGACTAGGGCGTCGTCATGCGGGGTGGTCAGCCCTTCCAGGTCTTGGTCGGAGAAGACTATGACCTGGGGCTCACTTGGCGGGGTCTTGAGAGGCTCAATGGCTCAGCTCACCCGCTCAGCATGACGCTTCCTTCCTCGGCCACTGTCTCCTCCTGATACAGCTCCTCCATCTATGACGTTGATGTGGACCCCGCGAGGGGCATTGTCGATTTCTTCGGGGGCGCCTCGGTCTTCCTTATGCCCGGCCACAAATCGGGACAGGTGTTCCTGGCAGACGAGGCACTCGACCTCATCCTGTAGCTGGTGGCAATCGCCGATGTGGTGCCCGTGGTCGCTGTGGAACATGCAATGTTTACTGCGATTGTGGCTTTTCGACCTCATTGGCTCGGGTTGGCGGAGGAGGCCCGAGCCTTTGATGTCTTCATATATCTCGTACACTGGAGCGGTTAAGGGAGTGTACCACTCGTACTTCCAGGATGATTCTTTGTGCTCCCCGTCTCGGTTCCGTCTTTTTCCTTGGCCCGAGCTTGACTCGGGTGCTCGCTTCTTGTCCCCCTCCCGACCCGAGCCTGTTGCGCCTCGGCATGCGATGAGAACTTCTTCGCACTCAGCATGGCGTAAGGCCAGAGTCACTAGCTCGGCAAGGGTCGAGGGAGGGTGGAGGACAAGTTCGCGGCGGAGGTTTTCATCCCGGGTGCCTCCGGTCAGCACGGTTATGGCCGAGGTTAAATCCAGGCAAGGGATTCTCAGGGCTTCCGACTTAAATCGGTTGATGTAGGCACGAAGTTTCTCCCCTTGCGCCTGTTTGAGAGCCAATAGCCCCGCTACAGACCTTGGGGGGCCGCTGCCGACGAAACTCTCCTTAAATACTCGCCGAAACTGCTTGAAGTCTCGGATGGATCCGGGGACGAGGGCTCGGAACCATGCTTGGGCGCCTTGGACCAGGGTGGTCACGAAGGCTTGGCATTTGATGGCGTCGGACGCCCCATGAAGGGTCATCAACGCGTCGAAGCTGTCGAAGTGGTCGGCCGGGTCGCCCTGGCCATCGTAAGACTTGAAGGTTAGAATGGGGATTCTGGGAGATACCTCTGCCTTCAAGATATACCCAGAGAATGGGGATTTGTCCTCATCCTCTGCTGGGGAGGTCTTCTGCAAGGCGCGTAAGGCGCTCTCCTGCTCTGCGAAGAGCCTCTCGAACTCTCGCAGACGGAGGGATAACTCCGATTGTCGTTGTGCCGTGGGGCTAGGGGGACGCGATGGCAGGCTATCCTGGCGCTCCTTGGGGACTTCGGTCACCGGGTGCGGATGGCGTGCCCTAGGTTTTCCCCGTTTCGGCGTGGAGGAGGCCTCTTGCTCTAGAGGAGGGGCTTGTGAAGGTCCTCCTGAGCTGTTGCGAATAAGCTACCATCCTCGGAGGGTGAAGCGACCTCCGGCAGTGTGTTGGGATGCGTCTCCGCGGGGAGGGCTTTCCGGAGGGACGCGTGACCTTCCTTCCCTGGCCGCCTGGGTCCTCATGAGTTCCACGAGGACATCCATTTTTGCGTTGAGGGCTTGGAAAACGTCAGCGCCCTCATTGGATGGTCACCCTACCGCCGTGGGCGGAGGTGGTTCGTCGGCTGGGGTGCTGGCGTTGAAGGGGGGGTCTTGCGGGGCCTGAGAAGGGCCTTCTCCCCCCACCACCATGGCCTTCCCCCTATCACCGGCGGATCTCCTCCCTGTACTTCTTTGCACCATGCTGGCTCTTTGTTCGTTTCCCACAGACGGCACCAGATGAAGAGGGGCGATCTCGCGCTAGTCCTGAGCTGGGGGATGATCACCGATCAGTGAACTGCAATGAAGGGAAATGGATCAGGGGGCCCAGGGGGGGGATCTCTGGGGAAAACCCTCCGATGCCTAAGTTAGTAGAGCAGTGGTGGAAGCTATGAAGGGAGGAGGAAGGAGATGTGCGAGATCTCTCTTCACCAAGGTGGTGAGGTGGTTCCTGCTCAGGGAGTTTTAGGCGCATGTAGGCCTTACCGTTTGTTGGAGGGAGTCCCCAGTTTAAATAGTGCGCTAGCCTCATGAGTCCCGTAAGCTGAGGAGTTCTAGGTAGGGGTTACGTCCTCGACGTGGGCTCTTTATGTCTTCATCGTGGGCTCTTTATAACCTTGAGGACTCGTGGGTCCCTTTTTTTTTTGAACTCCTGCTCATGAAGGGCTCTCAACGGCAGCGTGGATAAGCAATCGTCGGTCGACCCAAGCATGAAGAGTGCCAACCCTTATCCGGGCGATCGGCATAGCTCGGGTGAGGCTCGGTCGGAGTGGACGGGGGGCGCTAGCCTTTATCCCGGCGAGGGGGATAGGTCGGGCTTGGGTCTTCCTCCGACCGGACCGACGCTCGGGCCTTCCGAGCCTAATGGCCGTCGAGGAAGGGCTTGATCCCGAGTGATCTTATTGGGCTTTTATGCTAAGTGGGCCCTGCGGGGCTGTCACTTAGATGAGCTGGGCCTCGTTTGGTCTTGCTGGACCTGGTTCGGTCGCTCTTAGATGGGCTACAGAAATCCCTCTCTCCAAGCTTCTTTCAAAATTATGGTTTGAATGGAACGAGTATTCTAAAAAATTGGTGTCTCAGAGGATTCTAGTGCCGAAAATTTTCAATCAGATGAGGGCGACACTGCATAGTTGGTTGCTTCTAATTTTCATCTGATCGAATCTGCCGAGCCACTTCGGTTGTGTATAAAGGACGAAGTGGAAGAAGTCGATCCAACTGAGCTAAATGAAGCAATTGTTAGGCAGGAGGAGTCATCTGAGAGAGGGGATTCTTTTGCAACTGGTGATGGTGGAGGATGATTCAATGGATATCTGTTGATTTGTAATTGTAATTGTAAAAAATGACACATTTGAATTAATGTAATTGTCATTTCTTTTATTCATTGAGTTATATGTTGTGTAGATTTTATAGGGGGGTGTGTGTTTTATGTTGAGTTGTGTAGGTTGTGTGTGATGACGTGGAAAATGTGGAGCGTGGTGTCACAAGTCACATAGACAAGCATATGTGCATAAGTGATAACACAATGTGCATATCAAGTGAACATCATGAACATGTGACTATGTAAACATGGTAGCATTATCATACAGCAAGACAAAGGCGATAAAAGATGTAAAAGAATACCGTGATCGCCACCAAGGAATGACAACGCCAAAAGAATATAAAATACTAAGTGCGTTGTGTACCTTGGAAAAAGAGGATGATCGCGCTCAATATCAAGATGCGGGGACTATGTGGATTACCTCTCCTTATCTTCCAGTCAGCTAGAAGGTAAGGGTCTCACTTTCCATGCTTTCCTGCGAAACAAACACAAAACAAGAGGGAAAACCTATTAGAAAATGCTAAGTGTAGAAATCTGCCCAAGTGTATAAAGTAGCATGAAAGAATGAGGGCAAACTTACCCGGGGAGGGTTTTTAACCCCTATGGAAGGGTGCAAACAATAGGTGTGTATATTGTGATGAGACTAGAGTGCAACGATTGATTTAATATGCCATGATGAACATAGATAAAGAAGGTGCAAAAGTGCAAGTCACAAGAAAAACTATGCAAATAGTGTAAATTAGGTGCAAAGACTGATGCAAATAGTAGGGCAAATGAAGTTCAAATGGGTAGAAACTTGAGATGACAGAAGACTTGAGTGCTGTGAAGAAGCAGGAACAAGAATCACTCCAAAAGGAGGTCGGGGCAAAAAGTTATGACACCGGAGATTTGGCGAAAAATGCGGACTGTGCAGAAAATGTAGAACAGTGTACAAAGTGGACTCAGAGAATGATGAATATCTCACAAGATAGAACACCAAAAGAGGAAAGAGAGGATGCTATGGAAAGGTGAGAATGTTGTGGTGAAACTAGGGCAGAAAGGAGAGTTTAAAACGGGGAAGATAGTAGTGAAAAATGGGGTGAAAAACTCAAGAAAATAGAAGGGTGCAGAACATGGGAGAAAAATGACCGTGTAAAAACAGAATGAAAGTGCAAAACTCATATACAAAAATATGCAGGAAGATGACGAGGTAATGAGCCCAAAACCAAGGAACACAAAGATTATACTTTCCTATAGAGCCTGAAGTTGAAAGGATGGATCAAGAGTGCCCCACGGCCTCGCACCGGTGACGCAAACATGCCCCCGTCGCAAGAAATCTGAGTTTCAGCAAAGTGCAGAACAGTGTGGTGAAACCTCAAAAGTTGGGGCTTGGAAGAGGAGGAAAAGGTATGAGAAATAAGGTAAACATATAATCAACGTGAAGCTAATACTCCCCTCTTCAAGATGGAGTCGAAGGAGGACAAAACAGATGAAGCATGACTCCGCCTCGGCTTGATGAACAGGCCCCCGTCGCGAAGTTGTAGCAGAAAATCAGCAAACTATGATGATTTGCCAAAAGTAGGGGCAAAGTTAGGAGGGCAAACAATGATGAAATCAAGCAAATAATGAATCAATGGAAAGACAATACTTCCCTCTTCAGTCTAGGGTCAAAGGGTTGAGTAGAAAATTCGGCATGGCTTCGCCGTCGCCCTAAAAACACGCCCCCATCGCACAGGAAATCTGGACAGGTTTATATAGAAAAGTGATGAAACCCCCAACTTTCTCCCACGATTCCAGAAGGTAGAGTCCACCAAATCTCGAGATCTCTAGATCAATCTCGAAATAATAGATAGGATAAGAGCTAGGAACAAATGGGACTCTTTTTAGTGGAAGGATCTGGAAGATAGAGTCCATGGAAGGTGGCCCCGGAGCCTAATCTGGAAGAGTTTGTGTGACGTGAAAATGCATAAAACCTGATATTGCGGCCAAGATTCCAGGTAATATAGTCAATTAAAAATCATGCTCCATATACCCAATTTAAGATAATACAAAGGGGAAGACACAGCAATAAACGGGGCTCAATTTCATGGAGTATTCTAGAAGATAGATCCCTAACAAGGGGGCCCCGTTGCACAGGTTCGGCCTTAGAATCCGGCGGCGAAGAAGACGGAGTTCAGAAACTTTTGGACTCTTTGGGGTATAAATGGTCGCACGATAGACTGTTCAACGAATAGGGCGGTCTAGGGGTAGACCGCTCAATGAACTAGGGGGCGATCGGGAGACTTTTGGCACAAAAATTGGATAAACGGTCATCCACAGACCATTTTTTGACATAAGCGGTCTCAAGAAGACCATTTTTTGACATTTCAAAAATAATAAAAATAAAAAAAATTAACAAAGTTACTGTTCACACGGTCAACTGTTGATCGTTTATCATGTTAAACGGTCCACATTAGACCGTGTGAACAGTAACGGTCAACAGTTGACTGTTTATCAAGGTTTGGCTGCCAAGCTCGCGTGATTTTAGAAATCAGAGAATATCTTGAAAACGGTTCAGAATTAGAAAAAGTGGTAGAGGATAAAATTGTAGATAACTGAAAAATGAACAACTTTCATGAAGAGAGCAAGATGAAAATATGATCAGAAGAGAGAGAAAATGGGGTAAGAACAGAGAAAAACATTGAGGCTTGAAAACTGTAGCAACCCTGATAAATGAATAGTTGAAATAAATTAAAATATATATATATAAGGAATAGGGTTAATTGGACGAAATAAAACAAATTAAAAATAACGCCTCTTATTAAGGCGTTAATTTATAAAGAAACGCCTCTATCCATGGCGTGACTAAAGATAGGACGCCCACACATGCGGTCGTCAGTTCTCATGCGACCAAATGGGTAAGTAAAAGAAACGCCCCTATCTTGGGCGTGTTTTAAAACACGAAACGCCCTTTTTCAAGGCGCTTTTTAAGAAACGCCCTAACGTAAGGCGTCAATTAAAGAATACACGCCCTGACCTAAGGCGTTAATTCAGTTCGTGAACCGTTCGAACCAGAGCTTATCCAGGGAAGATCAACCTAATCTAGTAAGTGTCTATTAGAGTAAGGACTCTATTAGGGATATACTACCCTCAATCAAACCCTACTCTTGTTAGGACTTCAATATCCTATAAATAAGCCTGTTCGATCCAACCCTAAACCTATTTGATCATTCGCCTGCTACGGTAAGTTGACGAACAGTGAGTTTTTTTTTCTGATAATCTTCTTCCGCGCTCGGGGCGTGACAGTCTTTGTGGTATCAGAGCATAAGGTATTCAATTCCTAGGAAACCCAAGTCCAAGGATAGGTTTCAAAACCTTTAACCAAGTGAGAGTGGGTAGAACTAAGGGTTAAATGATCAATGAGTCCTTTATAAGATCATAGTGATATAATACTAACATAGCTATTGTAATTGTAGGATAATGGCTGCCGAACGTGCTCAATGGCGCAACATGCAGCGTACCCTTCAAGGGATGACCCAAGTGCTACAACAGGTAGCACAAGGTGGTGCTCCACGAACTGGAAGCTTACACCAAGCATTCAAGAATATGAATCCCCCGAAGTTCATGGGATCGACCGATCCAGACGATGCCGAGCATTGGGTTCGGGAGATTGAACGTATATTCCGTGTTATGCAATGCACGGATCAGGACAAAGTCTTATTAGCTACTTTCCAGTTAGAAAAGGATGCTAGATGCTGGTGGGAGTCGATTGAAGCTACTATTGACCCAACTCAAGTTACATGGGGTGAATTCGTTGAATATTTCAACGCCAAATATTTCTCTGATAGGGTCCAGGAAAAGAAGGCCGCCGAATTTGCCGCATTAAAGCAAAGATCTTTATCGGTGGCTGATTATGAAGCACAGTTTTCTAGACTGTCTAGATATGCTAAGCATTTAATTAGCACGGAAAAGATGAAAGCCCGTAGATTTCTTAATGGGCTTAGGCCCCACTACATTACTCAACTGGCGCCTATGGATATTCAAGTTTATACTGAAATAGTGCGCCGAGCTCAGTTGCTTGAAGATGCCACGGAACTATCTGATAGGATCCGTGGGAAAGACAAAAAGGAGCAAGTCACAAGTTCGGGTTCTTTTAAACCCAACTTTAAGAAGAGGCCCAATAATGGAGGTTCTTCCTCTCAAGATCAGAAGTTCAAGAAATCCAAGCCTTTCTCTATCACCACTACACCTTCAAACGTAGTATGCAAGCATTGTGACAAGGCTGGTCACAAAACAGAAGAATGCTGGAGGAAATTAGGAGCATGTCTTCGTTGTGGGAGTCGTGAACATCGGATTCCCGATTGTCCATTAATGAATGACCAAGCCGGTGAGGGTAAACGTCCAGTGACAAAGAATGCTCGTCTTCATGCGATCCAAGAGACCGAACCAGAAGAAGAAGGCGGATTGGTGGAAGGTACATTAAAAATTTGTTCCAAATATGCACATGTCTTATTTGATACGGGTGCATCGCATTCCATTATTTCCAAGAAGTTTGCTGACCCATTACCTCTAGAACCAGAATGGATGAAGTTAATATTGTCTACTCCTCTCGGAAGCGAGACGGATATCACACATCATTATCAAAACTGTGAGGTATTGGTTCGAGGAAAGAATTTTCCTATTGATCTTATCTGCTTAGGTCTAAAAGAGTATGATGTTATACTAGGAGCAGATTGGTTATCCAAATACCAGGCAACGGTTGATTGCCGTGATAGCAAGATTGTTTTCAAGGAATTTCCGGAACTGACTTATACTAGTCCTAAGAGTCGAAGCAAATCCCCTCTTATTTCGGCTCTTCGAGCAAGCAAGCTCGTCAAGAAAGGATGTGTATCCTTCCTTGCTTTTGTCACTATTAAAGAAGCTAAAGAAACCAAGATAGAGGACATTCAGGTAGTGCGAGAATTTCCAGACGTATTTCCGGAAGAATTGACGGGATTACCCCCGCAAAGAGATGTGGCCTTTACCATCGACTTAGCCCCTGGTGCTGGTCCTGTTTCAAAGGCACCCTATAGAATGTCCCCTGCAGAACTAAAAGAATTGAAGAAGCAATTGATGGAATTGATTCAAAAAGGGTTCATTAGACCAAGTACTTCCCCGTGGGGAGCCCCAGTCCTATTTGTAAGGAAGAAGGATGGATCCATGAGATTGTGTATCGACTATCGACAGTTGAATCATCTTACTATCAAGAACAAGTATCCACTGCCGAGAATCGATGAATTATTTGATCAGATTTCTGGATCCAAATATTTCTCCAAGATTGATCTCAGGTCTGGTTATCATCAATTGAGGATTAAAGACGAAGATATTCATAAAACTGTGTTCAGAAGCAGGTATGGCCACTATGAATTTGTTGTTATGCCTTTTGGACTAACAAATGCCCCTGCTGCCTTTATGCAGTTGATGAATAGCATATTCAGGCCTTATCTAGATCAATTTGTGGTGGTTTTCATTGATGATATATTGATATATTCCAAGACTAAGGAAGAACATGAAGAGCATTTGAGGATTTCATTACAAATCTTGAGGACAAATCAATTATATGCTAAACTCAGCAAATGCGAGTTCTGGCTTGAAGAAGTGGCTTTTCTCGGACATGTCATATCCAAGGACGGTTTATCTGTAGATCCGTCAAAGGTTGAAGCTGTAAGAAAATGGGAAAGACCAACCAATGCTAGCGAGATCAGAAGTTTCTTAGGCCTTGCAGGCTATTACAGGCGATTCATCAAAGACTTCTCAACAATCACCGTGCCACTTACAAGGTTAACTCGTAAGGAGATCCGATATGAATGGAGTGAGGAATGTGAAAGAAGTTTTCAAACTCTCAAGGATCATCTCACCACAGCTCCGGTCTTAGCTCTACCGATAGAAGGAGAGAAATTCGAGGTCTACACTGATGCTTCTGGCATTGGCCTCGGATGTGTCCTAATGCAACAAGGAAAGGTCATAGCATACTCTTCACGTCAACTGAAGAAGCATGAGGAGAATTACCCCGTCCATGACTTAGAACTGGCCGCGGTAGTATTTGCCCTAAAGATATGGAAACACTACTTATATGGAGTACAGTTTACTGTATACTCCGATCACAAAAGTCTCAAATATCTATTTTCACAAAAGGAGCTAAACATGAGACAAAGACGCTGGCTAGAATATCTCAAGGACTTCGACTTCAATATACAATACCATCCCGGAAAGGGTAATTATGTTGCTGACGCCCTTAGTCGAAAGCCGAGAGCAATGATAGCAAATTGTATGATGCAAGAATGGAGGTTACTTGAACAATTCTCCGAGCTCAATATAAGCTTGGACACGGAATCCAAATTTGTCACACTATCTCATGTAAGCATACAGTCAGACTTATTATCTGAGATACAAGCACTTCAGGATGATGATCCTATGTTAGTGGAAATCAAAGGCAGATTAGAAGGACAATCTGATTTTCAACTAACTTCCGAGGGAAGATTATTATTCAAAGATAGAACTTGTATACCTGATTGTCCGGAATTAAAGAAGAAGATCTTAGATGAAGCTCACAGATCAAGATACACTATTCATCCTGGATCAACCAAAATGTACCAAGATGTAAAGAGGAACTTTTGGTGGCCTAATATGAAAAGAGAAATAGCGGACTATGTATCGCGCTGTCTCACATGCCAACAGGTCAAGGCGGAACACCAAAAGCCTGCGGGAAAACTACATCCTCTAGATATTCCTTAGTGGAAATGGGAGGATATTGGTATGGACTTCATCATGGGTTTGTCTAAATCTAAAGGAGGACATGATGGAATCTGGGTTATCATTGACCGATTAACTAAATCGGCACATTTCTTGCCAATAAAGAGCCGATCGTCAATTGATGTGCTAGCTGCACTGTACATCAAGGAAATAGTCAGGATACATGGAATTCCTGTCTCAATCGTGTCTGACAGAGATCCCCGTTTTACTTCTCATTTTTGGAAGGGATTACAACATTCGTTGGGAACAAGGCTCAACTTTAGTACTGCTTTTCACCCACAAACGGATGGTCAGACCGAGCGAACTAATCAAGTTGTTGAAGATATGCTGAGAGCATGCATTATTGACTTTGGAGGAAGCTGGCATGACCACTTACCTTTAGTTGAATTTGCATATAATAATAGCTACCAAGCTAGTATCCAAATGGCACCTTTCGAAGCCTTATACGGAAGAAGTTGCCGATCTCCCATATGTTGGAACGAAGTTGGAGAGAAACAACTATTAGGTCCAGACATGGTAAGGGATACAACTGAGAAGATACAAGTAATCAGAGAAAGATTGCAAGTTGCTCAGACGAGACAAAAAGCTTATGCTGATACAAGAAGGAGAGATCTTGAATTCCAAATCGGAGATCATGTATTTCTCAAGATATCGCCTGGACGTGGCATACGAAGATTTGGTGTTAAGGGCAAGCTTACGCCAAGATTCATCGGACCATTTGAGGTACTCGAAAGAGTTGGCGAGGTTGCTTATCGCATCGCGTTGCCTCCTCAGTTGTCCGAGGTACACAATGTATTTCACATATCTATGTTGAAGAAGTATGTGCACGATCCATCACATATTATTGAGCATGGAGATCTGGTGATCCAGAAAGATCTCACATATGAACAGAGGCCTTTAAAGATATTAGATCGAGAAATACGAGCTCTAAGAATAAGGTTATTCCCATGCTCAAGGTGCAATGGAATAAGAATCCCGAACGCGAAGCAACATGGGAGACCGAAGAATCTATGAAGAAACGATTTCCCGAGTTATTCTAAGAGGTATATGTTCTACGCTCTCCACATGTATAATTATATATATATTGAATTTGGGGACCAAATTCTTTTTAAGTGGGGGAGGGTGTAGCAACCCTGATAAATGAATAGTTGAAATAAATTAAAATATATATATAAAAGGAATAGGGTTAATTGGATGAAATAAAACAAATTAAAAATAACGCCTCTTATTAAGGCGTTAATTTATAAAGAAACGCCTCTATCCATGGCGTGACTAAAGAAAGGACGCCCACACATGCGGTCGTCAGTTCTCATGCGACCAAATGGGTAAGTAAAAGAAACGCCCCTATCTTGGGCGTGTTTTAAAACACGAAACGCCCTTTTTCAAGGCGCTTTTTAAGAAACGCCCTAACGTAAGGCGTCAATTAAAGAATACACGCCCTGACCTAAGGCGTTAATTCAGTTCGTGAACCGTTCGAACCAGAGCTTATCCAGGGAAGATCAACCTAATCTAGTAAGTGTCTATTAGAGTAAGGACTCTATTAGGGATATACTACCCTCAATCAAACCCTACTCTTGTTAGGACTTCAATATCCTATAAATAAGCCTGTTCGATCCAACCCTAAACCTATTTGATCATTCGCCTGCTACGGTAAGTTGACGAACAGTGAGTTTTTTTTCTGATAATCTTCTTCCATGATGCATGAAGAATATTGATTATTCTTCTTCTTCTTTTCTACAGTTTAAGAGGCTTGGACGTCGTGAAGAACAACAGTAAGTATTCTTCCTTCGCCTCCAACGACTAAGTACAAAGATGTTGATACCTTTGACGTGCCCGCTATAGGTTTTGCAATCGGGACTCATCTATAACCTTCAGAGTTCTTCTTCTACAATCGAAGCCAACATCTTCTTCCATCATCCAGTAGCCGTTGTCTTCAGGAGCGTAGCAAAGCATCATCTTCTTCTAGTCAAAACCCCTCACGATTGTCTTCGAATCAAAAGGTAGGATTTTCTCAAGTTATTGTAGCCCAAATAAGAAATAATGCAAGATATCTATACATACGTATATGAGCATGGCATGCATACTGTTTATAAGGTTTTATTACGTTTTCTGTAAAATTTTAAAAGAAACGCCCTTGATTAGGGCGCTAATTTAAAAGGAACGACCATGGCAGTGGTCGTCATTTTAATATTTGACGCCCTCTACGCAGGCGTTAATTTCATAAGAATCACATGTGATTAATAATTGATCCTGTTTAAAAATTACAATACATATGAAATAATGATTTTTAATATCTTGCATGACCCTATGAATTCCTGTTAAATTTTACTGCCATGACATGTCTCCTGTCTCTCGAAATATTATTTATTAAAATATCGTAAATTCCTTGAAATTCACGACTTGGACAAAGTCGTTTTCCATATTCTAACGCCCCAGAACAAGGCGTGAATCTGAAAAGTAACGCCCCTTCCTAGGGCGTGTATCTGTTAAAATCCTGAAATTCACATATTCTGTAAAATGGAATTAGAAAGTAACGCCCCTTCCAAGGGCGCGTTTTTGATAAATTTCTGAGAATAATTATATCCTGTCGAATATGTAAATGATGAGACGCCTGCCTCTGCAGTCGTCAACTTTGAAGAAACGCCCCCAGGAAAGGCGTGTTTTTGATAAATTAATGAAATAATGGAAATTCTGCAAATTGGCAATATATGTAAACGCCCTTCTGTTAGGCGTTAATTAGTCAATACACGACTTTACTTAAGTCGTTATTTTACTGTAAACTGATTTTATCCTGATTCTATTACCGATGGTTTCATATTATACATATACATATATATATCGGCACTATTCTCCATTCCGTGAGTATAGTCCCACTTTTTACGTTGATTTATCGATCACACTCAACTCTCATTGACATACAAGCTCTCCATTGGACATTCCGTTCCTTTGGACTAGCGAGTTAGTCATAGAGGCCTCCGTAAGACTCCTCGTAGCCTTGGATTCCCTCAAGGCCGACTGAGCTGGTTGTACCCTAAAAACCCATTACACGATCCTTGCCATGTCAATCTAAAGAAACATGGTATACCGGCCCTTATGATTATACAAAGAGTATATCATAAGAAATTCTTAATGGGATGATGATATCATGCCATATCATGTCGTTCTTGTAAACCCCAATTCTATGATAAGAATGAGGGTATCTTGCTTGATCTTATGTTCATGTGGACCTCAATTCTATATAAAGAATGTCCATATCGATTTATCATGGTACCTAAGTTAAGGGAACCATATTCTACCTAGTTTTATCGAACTCGTGATTATACCGTTATTATCGCCTTTCTACGGCCTTTGTCATATTTTTGGACTCTATTCTATCAATGTTGTTATACGTATCTACAAGCTTGATTATTGAAATTCTATATTGGCTATATAAACAAGAGTGGATGTCAAAACACATGATAAATGCCTGCGCATATAGGGCCCGATCTGGTCCTGGGAGGAGCACCCGAAAGTACTTGTGCCCATGGGAGTTAAAATGATAAGGTATCTGGCATTATACCGAGTACTTGACTTGCTTGATTGGACATTCCACACACATCTTGTACTTGACTCGTACTTGACATGAAATGAAATGCGTGGTCCGAAAAAGGGTAATTTACTTGCTTGATACATGATAGCCAAAGTTCTTGACATGACTTGTAAATGTACTTGCTTGAATATCTCGAATAAACTTGTTATCTTGTTGAAAGTTCATGATAAGTTCATCTTATTTCCTTGATACTACATTCTATCTATTCTGTCGTTTTATGCGAGCATGCATAGCTTTATTGCATTCATGAAAATGTAATTACTTAAACCCCTTGCTAGTACTTGAGATATAATTTCCTACTGAGCGTTCGCTCATTCCGTTTGTCCCTTTGTACTTTTCAGGTAAGTCCGACGATGATGGAAGTCAATCGGATGGGAATTGTCAAGAGTGAAGAGATAGAGATTCTCCAAGTGTCATCTAGTCTTTTCTATAGTTTCTTGAGTCAACTATGTATTCTTTTCCTTTTTATTTAAACAGAGTATTGGATTTGTAATAGTCTATCCATTATGAAATAAAGGATTGGGTTATCTTGCTATTTTGCGCATCTCTGTCTTTGTGTCGAATACACGACCACTCTGATTGACATGATTGATATAGACATGTCGCGTATCTCCGGGGTCTAATGAAGAGCTGGATAATGGCGTAGAAGAAGAAAATGTAGGGATTTAAAAGATGAATAACTTTGGTGAAGGACACATTTTGAATAGGGGAATGCTTAGGGGGGTGAAAAATGACCGTTTTCAAGACTGCACAGCGAAAGGGGGCTGAATGCTTGAGGGAAGCCGGCTGAAATGGGCCGTAAGTTGACTTGGAAGGCCGACAGGTGATAAGGTAAACTCCAGGGCTCTATGAAATCATGATCTCCAAGGCTCAAAGGGAATGGAACAATGAAATGGGCTCGAAATTCATCCAAGGAAGGCTCCAAAATAATGGGACATCAAAATGATGAATAAGAGAAGTGACTCAACTTGTGGGCTAAAAACGGGTGTCAACAGATGCCCCTTCTTGATGTCTACTTTACAAGGAAATGAGCGAAAGTGACACGGAGGCGGAATGGAATTGAGATGGAGCGAAAGCGAAAGCGACATGAAATGGAGATTAAGCGGAGAGGACTGAAAAGCGGGCATCAAGGCAAAGGACACATGTTTTAACTAACAAGCGATAGGAATTCTCCCGAAATCGCCGAACTATCCACCCGGAATGGCTGACACAGATGAGACATGTCTGGAGAACTAAACTAATAGGAAAAAAAGTAAACACGATCAGCCTCATCGGGGACACAAGCCACAGACAATGAGGGGGTCGAAAAGAGCACAACGTAAAAAGTAGGAGAAATATAACTGAGATAAAATCCAGACAGGAATCACGCTAGCCAACCAGACCAAGCGGTAGGATCAAAGAAATCGTTCAAACTCAAAATAGAATGGGGATCTCTTATCCAAGAGAGCTAATGTGTAATTAACCATTGTTGAGGAACAACCTTGAATGGATCACAAGATGTGAGTGCTCAAAATGACATGATGCATACTAGGCTAAAATAAAGAAATCATTAAAACGAATGCAAAGAAAGCATAAAATAGAAAGTACTCAAGGATAATATTGCTAGACTTAGTCAAGACGGGGTCAAGAGTCATCTCGCAACCACGACGTGCGAGATAGAGTCCATCGACCCCCACCTGACTCAAACGAACGGCATATCCAATGATTAACCGTATGCTCCAAGATCATCATCGTTTTTGTTAAAGGGGAACATCAGATCCCAGAACACACGGGCAACCAACCGGTCCTTGAGAGGCTATAATAATGTAGATACCATATAGTAATACAACAATGAGAAGGGATAGAGAGCCATACCTGACTTACCTGTGCAAGTGAAACGGCATTTTTTTTAATTTTTTGATTTTTAGTTTTTATGAATTTTCAAATAAGACAACCAACAACATGAACAAACAAGCATGAACATAACGAGACAAACAAATGAATGAAAGGCAGCATAACACAACAAAGAATGAATGAACAAGCAACATATGCAAGATACGAACCAACAATATGCATGTAAGACGAACATAGTGAGACAAGACAACAATGCAGTGGGACAACACACGGTTGGGACAAGAACACGTGGGATAACAACACACGGTTGGGACAAGAACACGTGGGGGGACAACACACGGTTGGGACAAGAACACGTTGGACAACAACACGGGACATAGAGGGACAACTAATAACATATGCAAGACAACCAACAACACGCGGTGATGGATAAAATAACATGCGTGAGACGACACGAAGGAACATAAACACGTGACAAGGACACGGCGGGACAAAAGACATGACAAATACACTCTTCAATCAAAACCCAAGATCAGAATGAAGCAGAACCGCAAGGTTCATAATCGTGAGGCAGAGCCCTCTAATAAAGATATGATAAGATAAAGCTGAGAAGGACACAAGCTTCAGAATAGATCGAGAGATAAGATTGAAGAAGAGAACAAATCAAAGATGTGGATAGGAGGCAGAGTAAAAAGATATAGCAAGGAATGTCTGAGTACTTACAACCTGCACACTTAGCAAATAGATTACGTATCTATCCTCAAGATAAAAAAATGCATAAAAATAAAAGACATATTTTTTGATTTGTGTAATTTTCTGATTTTTTTTAGATTTTGACATATTTGATTTTTTGAAGTTTTGACAATATCTGATTTTTTAGATTTTGACATATCTAATTTTTTTCTTTTGATTTTTGACAATATCTCATTTTTTGGATTTAAAATATCTCATTTTTTTGGATTTTGATATATCTCACTTTTTTTGAATTTTTAACAATATCTCATTTTTTGGGATTTTTTGAAAATACCTCATCCTTTTTTTTGAATTTTTGACAATATCTCATTTTTTAGATTTTTTTGAAATAGCAATCTGCAGCACCCAAGACGGGCTTAAACTACTGGCTAGGGATCATCGTTCCTACCCCTCTCATTAAAGGCTTCCCTTAAGCAGGGCGTGCATGTGATGGTAGCTCACCACAACCAACTGTCTCTAAAGAACGGTGCCCCTACTAAGGCCATACCCGGGATACAACCCAGCCTAAGAGGGAGAAGTGGAAGAATAATTAGAGACAAGCCTTATGTAGGATGGGAGATATCGAGACTCAACTTCCTTCCAGGGCACTACCCCTCAAAGAGTGGGTCTGTTGCGTCGGGGCTTTGTGTCTTTGATTTTTAGACCCATATTTATCAGGCACGCATGCGACCGGGCTCATGACGTCCCACGGGGAACTGTACTGCCACTCTTGCCATGGCTTTGATTCATAATTTTGCATTGATTCGTTTTCACATTTTGGCAGCCCTTATTGGCTAGATATAACATGAAAGCTCACTTTTGAGAGTCAAGACTGCCCATATTTGAGACTTCTCTCGTATTGGGGAGCGCCTAGGTTGGTCATCTCATCCATCTATATCTTGCCCCTGCACTTGGCCGAGCAAAGAAAAGAAAACACCTTTGTGCATACCCAAAGTATGGCCAAAGCAGCAACGGTGCGTCTCAGAGAGATCGGCTATGGCTTGCCGTGTAGTGTGTGAAAAATCCATACTCATAGGTCACCCTCAACAATCGAGGAAAGAAACTAGACTCCCAGCGCGGAGCTATCACCAGCCTAAGGATGCTGCAGAAGCTAACTTTTTTATTTGACACAAAGTTAAGATCTAATTAAACAAAGACTCCTAAAGCCACTCAATCATGTTAAGGAATCATATGTAGAAACAATAGAAATAATGGAGATGAAAGCACGTTCTTGCACAAAATAAAGATACCTTTGCAAATCCATGGCGTGGAAACCAGCATCCTGAAGCGATTTCGATCATCGAGCTTTGAGGAGCGCGAGTAGCTTTGCATTCCTTGCTTGCCAGGATAAAGGATGAAAGGAGAGCAAAGGATTGGATTCCTCGACACAGAGGAGTGGCAGACATCATACTGGACGAAGAAGGGATAAAAAGGAAGAGAGACGAGGGATAGAACTCCCTCGTTAAGGCACTGAGGCCCTGATAACAAGGAACCAGATACAGAATAAACAGGGATTAACTGAGATCAAGGCGGGCTAAAGCCTCGAATATAGCACGAAAAAGGGTAATGACCCCGAAAGGGTGAGACAGAAAGAATAGACGAACCATAAGAAGATTGTGGCAAAGATAAGGGGGAAGAGGAGTGATCATCCGACATGGTCGGAGAAAAGGAATTAGAATCACCCGACATGGTCGGGAAAGGAGAATGAGAATCACCCGCCAATGACGGGGAAAGAAAATGATAGACACCTGATAGGATTGGGGAAGAAGAATGATGGTCACCTGACAGGGTCGGGGAAAGAAAAGGGTAATCACCCGACATGGTCGGGGAAGGATCAGAAGTAGAGCCCGGGGATACCAGAAGAGAAGGATCAGAAGAAGTCCCAAAAATGGGATGAAAGGATGACATAGGTCGAGGCCTTAAATCATGAGAGAACGGAGAATCTGGAGACTCCGGATGAGTGGAGAAAGAAGAGTGGGGGTTTGCGGACCCGAAAGAGAGGAGAAGATCATAGAAACTGGATTAGAGGAAAGGAGGTACACCACCCAGGGGTGGGAGCTGAGTAGAAGAAAGGATGATTGGAGAGGAGGGGAAGACGGAGAAGTGGCCCCTCGAGTGCACAACACGCGGACTTTGTACTTGCGTCGCTGTCTCTTCTTAGCAGTAATCCCTTGAACACGGGCCTGCCTAGTGCGGACCCGGACCTTTGGCCTTCTCGATCTGCAATGTCTCCTCAAATAATGGGCCCATCTGGCAGACGACCTAGCCCAGTCATGAATATGTAGCTTCGTCGGGGCGGTTTCCTCTAGACACCCAGTGCTAACCATTGGCAGACATTCTTGGATAGATGACTCCTTGGGATGAACATCAGAAAACCACGGAGTCTTGTCACTTGGCACTAGCAACATGAGATTCGGCATCTCCATTCGACAATCGAGCCTGAAGCATAACTCCCTTACCAGAAGAGCAGAACAAAACTGAGGGAGAGTAACGCGCGGCGTTGACGTGGCCGACTCACCAATAAACCGAGGGAGATTGCAAAACAAGTGCAGCATGTCCTTGGAGGGTGCTGAAGATACGGCCAATTGCCCCTTGAATAGGGAATCCATCAGGCTCCTGGCGGCCGTATGGGTTAGCATAATCCGAGTAGAGAACCCCTCTCGGCCAGTGAACTGAACATCAATCGAGTGAGGAGTAATAACAACATTAATAATCGAACCTCCGACAAGCAATGAGATTGCCATCGGCCTCGCTTGTGAAGAAACTGGCACTAGTTCAAGGGAGCTCTTCTTAGCAACCGTCTCCATAGGAAATGCAGGCTCATTATCCCAAAGATGATCGGGGACCAAGACTCGGACTAGCAAGCGGCAAATGAAATCTTGAATCTTATAGTGCAGAATCGGCACTGAACTGTCCTGACTTGGCTTGTCATTTCCCTGGGGACCAGACCCGAGGGGCACCAAAGGTAGCGCACACCCGCTCCGTAGGGTGGAAATGGATGGGGAAGAAATGGAAGTAATAGGTTTGGAAGGTGGAGGTGAAGGTTTAAAAGGCATAAATGGGGGTAAGGGCAATGCGAGTTGTGGAGGGATAGCGGCAATGACAGGCAAAAGTGGAGGTAAGGGCAAAGCTGGAGGTGTAGGAAGGGGTAAAGGCGAAGGTGGAGGTGTAGGTATAGCTTGCTCAGGCTCGGGAAACAATGGCGAAGGGGATGGCAAAGGCGGTGGAGATGGTGGAAGTGATGGAATAGGAGTCTTCGGGGGAGGGGGCGATGAAGGCGGTGGTGATGGCGGTAGGGGTAGTGGAGATGGTGATGCGGGCAATCAAGGTAATGGAGGTGGAGATAGAGAGGGTGAGGAAGGAGGTAAAGGGGAAATGAAAGGCTGTGGGACCCAACGTCGACGTATTGACATGACACGCCGAGCGGCATTGGGGGTAGGAGTAGTGGCGGTGGAAGTGGCGGAAGTGGAGGCACTAGCCTGAGCAAGGGACAAGGTAGGCGGAGTTTGTGGAGATGGGGTAGGAGATGGAGAAGGTGGTATAGATAACGGAACATGTGACGGAGCAGGTGCATCACTAAATGAGGGATCACAGGGGTGCCCCTGGCGTTGTAGTAGAGACGGCTGCTTGGGCGGTGACTGTTGCTGCTGCTTGCTGCGGAGATTTAGAATAGCTTCATGCGTGGCGGCCCAATCGATCCTCTTATTATCTTCCAGGCCATAAACATACTCTCGAAATTCAGGGAAGTCCTCAACCAAATGCCCCTACTGGCGTTGAAATTCACAATACTGAAACACATTCCTGGCCATGGGTCAGCAAGGGACAACCAGAGGGAGTTACAACGCATGAGCGGCCATCAAAGCCCTAAAAATGTCTGTAAAAGACTCTGGCAACGGTGGAGAAGGAGCCCGCTTCGGGTACGGTGGATGCCGAGGGATATGGGAAGGTGATAGAGAAGGTTGCGGGGATGGAAGCGGAGGTTGCGTAGGCAATGGCGCATGGCTAAGGGAAGGATTTGGTGAAGGCATATGCGGAGCATGATGAGGGGGTATATAGACGGCATCCACCTACTCGGGGTGTGGTGTTTCCTTGACCGGAGGTGGGTGTTCATGCGGGTATGAAGAGGCAGAGGGCTGACTCGTGGAGGGTTGATATGTGGAGGTATATGGATATGTGAAGGTATATGGGTGTGGGGGAGCGGAAGGCTGACTCATGGAAGGATATGTGGTGGAGGGCTGACTCATGGAAGAATATGTGGGAGATGATGGATAGGAGGCGTATGTGGGCATTGAAGGTGAAGGGGACTCTGGGTCAAGGGAACCTAAAAGTTGTTGGTGGATGAAGTGGGCTCGGCTATAAAGCTGTTGCCAGGAGGTGATGTCATTCAAGGCTAAGATGAACCGATACTCGGGCGTTGCATTAGAAATGATCATTTTGATTTGCTCTCCCTCCGGAATATGCCCCGGGACTTACGCAGCTAGGCGACGCCAGCGGTCGGCGAAGGTAGAGAACTCCTCATCGAGCTTCATCTTCTCATGGGCCAGATCAACCATGGAATACCTAGGCCCAACCTGGTCTTGATATTGCTGAAGAAATTTCTCTTGAACGGCCTAGAAATTCACCACTTGATCTTGCGATAATGCAAAGAACCAATCCCAAGCCAGGCCTTCTAGAGATAGACCAAATAAATAAGCCATCAAGCGTTGGTCATGTCAGAATTGGGCCGACTCATAAAGAAACTCCTTCAAGTGCACATAGGGGTCACCGGCTCCACCATAGCGGCGATATGCGGGAATTTGTGAGCGCGGTGGAAGCTGAAGACCTTGGAATGCAAACAGGACACTCAAATAACTTTTGGGGTCAGTTTGACGTTGAAGTTCATCAAGCTGGCGTTGGATTTCAGCAATCATCTCCTCGATGGGGAGAGACTGAGAAGGATGCAAGCCAACCTGAGCAACAGAGGGTGAATTTGGACCAGGATTATGATAGTGGACTGGATAAAGGGATCCAGATTGAGAAGAAGGGAAGCCCATTCCAGGAGTGGCAGGATACATGGGCTTGGAAGAATCATGATCATAAGAATGAGGACCGATTGGGCTAGCAGCAACATGGGCAGGAGGAGCGGTCCCATTAAGAGAAGTGGGCCCATTAGGAGAATAAGAAGGCCCGCTAAAGAAAGGGGGTCCATTAAGAGTAGAAGATGGAGGCCCGTTAGAAGGATGAGGCCCATTGAAGGGATAAGGCCCGCTAGGAGAGTGGTACCCATTAAAGGAATAAGGCCCATTAGATAAATGAGGCCCGTTATGAGAATGAGACCCATTAAGGTGATCAACAGTGAGTTTTTGGGCCTAGACCGGGTCCATTTGGCTAACAAGAGGTGATGAGTGGGCCATGAGATTCGCTTGTGAGTCAGAAGGGCCACGAGGAGATGGGCCCGCGTGGAAAGAGGAATCCACGTGGGAATAGGAAGATGGGGATGAAGAAGGGTAATATACAGGAGAAAAATGGTGCTCCATGAAGGCAAATGGAGACTTAATACAGGAAAAATCAAGGGAATACAATGAGGGAAGTAAGAGGGCTCGAGAATCAGAGAGGGGGCTGACTCAATAATGCAAAGGGAAAAAAAAAGGACCCAGGGCAATGTGACTAGACAAATGGACACACAGAATGGACTAGCCTAAGTGGGCCTAATGATAAAACCTATATGGATAGTGGGGATGCAACACAAAATGACACAAATGGGCTTGGACAAGCCTAAACAACACAAACAATATGCAGGATTTCACCCAAGTCAACCAAGTTAATATGATGGGAAATATTTTATTGTCAAAGTTTTGGTGGGCCTTTAAATGTCTTTAAATTAAGATTAATTCCCTCAAGATAGGTATCCTATAGGGAATAAGGTCCAAACTTTGGGTTGACTAGGGTTAACTCCTTCACAACGTATGCAAATGCAAGCCTAAGGGGAGGAAAGGTGCAACTGGCCCGGCGTCCGTGTGGGAATCCACGGCTCGCGGGGACTTATGGAGGTCCCGGATAAGATCACATAGTCGAGCCCAAGGAATATGGGAGCGAGAGGGTCACTTACCGAGGGGAATGCAACTACAATATGCAAATATGCATGATCCTATGTGCACCGGAGTGCATGCAATTTCTAGCCTAAAACTAGCAAATCAAGATATACTGAACACAAGCAACCATAACAAGATGGATGCAAACAAGATGAACAATATGAAGATATGAAATGCTATCTAAACATGAATATACACACCAAGATCGCAAGAAACCATGGACAAAGTGATGGGCTCTAGAGGTCCCACCGTGATCGCCAAAAAAAGGTGATTACGTGGAAAATGTGGAGCGTGGTGTCACAAGTCACATAGACAAGCATATGTGCATAAGTGATAACACAATGTGCATATCAAGTGAACATCATGAACATGTGACTATGTAAACATGGTAGCATTATCATACAGCAAGACAAAGGTGATAAAAGATGTAAAAGAATACCGTGATCGCCACTAAGGAATGACAACGCCAAAAGAATATAAAATACTAAGTGCGTTGTGTACCTTGGAAAAAGAGGATGATCGCGCTCAATATCAAGATGCGGGGACTATGTTGATTATCTCTCCTTGCCATCCAGCCGGCTAGAAGGTAAGGGCCTCACTTTCAATGCTTTCCTGCGAAACAAACACAAAACAAGAGGTAAAATCCATTAGAAAATGCTAAGTGTAGAAATCTGCCCAAGTGTATAAAGTAGCATAAAAGATTGAGGGAAAACTTACCCGGGGAGGGTTTTTAACCCCTATGGAAGGGTGCAAACAATAGGTGTGTATATTGTGATGAGACTAGAGTGTAAAAATTGATTTAATATGTCATGATGAACAAAGATAAAGAATGTGCAAAAGTGCAAGTCACAAGAAAAATGTGCATACATTGTAAATTTGGTGCAAAGACTGATGCAAACAGTAGGGCAAATGAAGTCCAAATGGGTAGAAATTTGAGATGACAGAAGACTTGAGTGTTGTGAATAAGTAGGAACAATAATCACTCCAAAAGAAGGTCAGGACAGAAAGTTATGACACCGGAGATTTGGCCAAAAATGCGGACTGTGCAGAAAATGCAGAACAGTACACAAAGTGGACTCAGCGAGTGATGAATATCTCACAAGATAGAACACCAAAAGAGGAAAGAGAGGATGCTATGGAAAGGTGAGAATGTTGTGGTGAAACTATGACAGAAAGAAGAGTTTAAAATGGGGAAGACAGCAGTGAAAAATGGGGTGGAAAACTCAAGAAAACAGAAGGGTGCAGAACATGGGAGAAAAATGATAGTGTAAAAATAGAATGAAAGTGCAAAACTCATAGATAAAAATATACAGGAAGATGACGAGGTAATGAGCCCAAAACCAAGGAACACAAAGATTATAATTTCCTCTAGAGCTTGGAGTTGAAAGGACGGATCAAGAGTGCCCTACGGCCTCGCACCGGTGACGCAAACATGCCCCCGTCGCAAGAAATCTGAGTTTCAGCAAAGTGCAGAACAGTGTGGTGAAACCTCAAAAGTTGGGGCTTGGAAGAGGGGGAAAAGATATGAGAAATGAGGCAAACATATAATCAACGTGAAGCTAATACTCCCCTCTTCAAGATGGAGTCGAAGGAGGATAAAACGAATGAAGCATGACTCTGCCCCGGCTTGATGAATAGGCCCCCGTCGCGAAGTTGTAGCAGAAAATCAGCAAACTATGATGATTTGCCAAAAGTAGGGGCGAAGTTAGGAGGGCAAACGATGATGAAATCAAACAAATAATGAATCAATGGAAAGACAATACTTCCCTCTTCAGGCTAGGGTCGAAGGGTTGAGTAGAAAATCCGGCATGGCTTCGCCGTCGCCTTGAAAACATGCCCCCATCGCACAGGAAATATGTGCAGGTTTATATAGAAAAGTGGTGAAACCCCCAACTTTCTCCCACGATTCCAGAAGATAGAGTTCACCAAATCTCGAGATCTCTAGATCAATCTCGAGATAATAGATAGGATAAGAGCTAGGAACAAATGGGACTCTTTTTGGTGGAAGGATCTGGAAGATAGAGTCCATGGAAGGTGGCCCCGGAGCCTAATGTGGAAGAGTGTGTGACGCGAAAATGTATAAAACCTGATATTGCGGCCAAGATTCCATGAGATATAGTCAATTAAAAATCGTGCTCCATATACCAAATTCAATATAATACAAAGGGGAAGACACAGCAACAAATAGGGCACAATTTCGTGGAGTATTCTAGAAGATAGAGCCCTAACAAGGAGGCCCTGTTGCACAGGTTCAGCCTTAGAATCCGGCGGCGAAGAAGACGGAGTTCAGAAACTTTTATACTCTTTGGGGTATAAACGGTCGCACGATAGACCGTTCAACGAATAGGGCAGTCTAGGGGTAGACCGCTCAATGAACTAGGGGGCGATCGGGAGACTTTTGGCACAAAAATTGGATAAACGGTCATCCACAGACCATTTTTTGACATAAGCGGTCTCAAGAAGACCATTTTTTGACATTTCAAAAATAATAAATATAAAATAAAAATTAAAAAATTAAAAAATTACTGTTCACAAGGTCAACTGTTGACCGTTTATTATGTTAAACGGTTCACATTGGACCATGTGAACAGTAACGGTCAACAGTTGACCATTTATCAAGGTTTGGCTGCGAAGCTCGCGCAACTTTAGAAATCAGAGAATATCTTGAAAATGGTGCAGAATTAGAAAATGTGGTAGAATAAGAAATTGTAGATAACTGAAAAATGAACAAATTTCATGAAGAGAGCAAGATAAAAATATGAACATAAGAGAGAGAAAATGGGGTGAGAATAGAGAAAAATATTGAGACTTGAAAATGGTGAAGAACTGGATAATGGCATAGAATAAGAAAATGTAGGGCTTTAAAAGATGAATAACTTTGGTGAAGGACACATTTTGAATAGAGGAATAGAAGGGGGTGAAAAAGGACCGTTTTCAAGACTGTGCAGCGAAAGGGGGTTGAATGCTTGAGGGAAGCCGGCCTAAATGGGCCGTAGGTTGACTTGGAAGGCCAACAGGTGATAAGGTAAACTCCAGGGCTCTATGAAATCATGATCTCCAAGGCTCAAAGGGAATGGAACAATGAAATGGGCTCGAAATTCATCCAAGGAAGGCTCCAAAATAATGGGTAATTCGGGGCATCAAAATGATGAATAAGAGAAGTGACTCAACTTGTGGGCTAAAAACGGGTGTCAACAGTGTGTATAATTGTAGTTTTAAAGGGTGATAAATGGATAACATAAGTAAAAGATATGTTTTGAAGTGAAACAAAGGTGATGACTGGCGAGCGATAAGGGTGACAAATAGATGTTGTGAGTGACAAATAACCGTTAGCAGTGACAAATAACTCTATAACGGTGACAAATATCTCATGGCAGTGAAACTTGAAGAAACTCAAGTTTGTTTGAAGGGTTTAACCGTGTATGGGTTTCCTAACTCTACCAACACGGATCTGAAGCTTTCCTAGTCATCAAACGACACTGATTAAATGAAGCGAAACGTTTATATTGTTTTTATATCATTTTTCACAATTAGGTGGTTTTATATTATTGTTATAGTGTTACATTTTTTAATTATCAATTTTATGTTTTTTATCAATTTTATAATTAATTTATTATTATACTGGTACATTTATTAATTATCATTTTTATGGTCTTTGTCATTTTCATAATTATTTTATTATTATTATGTTGTTACATTTATTAATTATCATTTTTATATATTTTTCTCATTTTTAGTTATTTCATTATTATTTTACCGTTACATTTATTAATTATCATTTTTGATTTTTATCATTTTCATAATTATTTAACTATTATTATGATGTTACATTTATTAATTATCATTTTATATGGTTTTTATCTTATTCATTATATTATTATTATTATTCTGTTATATTTATAAATTTTCAATTTGTATGGTTTTTTGACATTTTTATTTATTTTATTATAAATACAGTATTATATTTATTAATTATCACTGTTAGACAGAAAGAAGAACAAGTTTTGAAGTTTTGGAGCGAGTAAGTCAGATAAGCCAAAATCAAGCGCGACGGCTAACACCGCATAGTGCTGACAAATAGTCATCAGTGGTGAGAAATAGGTTTTAGGACTGACAAATGTCTCCTAAGGGTGATAAATGGATAACAGAAGTAAAAGATATGTTTTGAAGTGAAACAAAGGCGATGGCTGGTGAGCAATAAGGGTGACAAATAGATGTTGTGAGTGATAAATAGCCGTTAGTAGTGACAAATAACTCTGTAACGGTGACAAATATCTTATGGCAGTGAAACTTGAAGAAACTCAAGTTCGTTTGAATGGTTTAACCGTGTATGGGTTTCCTAACTCTACCAACACGGATCTGAAGCTTTCCTAGTCATCAAACGACACTGATTAAATGAAGCGAAACGTTTATATTATTTTTCTATCATTTTTCATAATTAGGTGGTTTTATATTATTGTTATAGTGTTACATTTATTAATTATCAATTTTATATTTTTTATCAATTTTATAATTAATTTATTATTATACCGGTACATTTATTAATTATCATTTTTATGATTTTTGTCATTTTCATAATTATTTTACTATTATTGTGCTATTACATTTATTAATTATCATTTTTATGTTTTTTCTCATTTTGAGTTATTTCATTATTATTTTACCGTTACATTTACTAATTATCATTTTCAATTTTTTTGGTTTTATCATTTTCATAATTATTTAACTATTATTATGATGTTACATTTATTAATTATCATTTTATATGATTTTTGTCTTTTTCATAGTATTATTATTATTATTATTCTGTTATATTTATAAAATTTTAATTTGTACGATTTTTTTGGTATTTTTTATTTTATTATAATTATAGTATTATATTTATTAATTATCACTGTTAGACAGAAAGAAGAGCAAGTTTTGAAGTTTTGGAGCCAGTAAGTCAGATAAGTCAAAATCAAGCGTGACGGCTAACACCGCATAGTAGTGACAAATAGTCATCAGTGGTGAGAAATATGTTTCAAGACTGACAAATGTCTCCTAAGGGTGATGGATAATAGAAGTGAAAGATATGTTTTGAAGCGAAATAAAGGCGACAGCTGGCGAGCGATACGGGTGATAAATAGATGTTATGACTGACAAATAGCCGTTAGCAGTGACAAATAACTCTGTGACAGTGACAAATAGTTCAGAAAATGTGAAATACCGAGGGTATTATCCGACTAAAAAGTTTTCGTTAGAAATACATCGGAATGATTCGACTTTCATGGTTTGTTTGTTATTTTCTTGCCTGTGTGATAAATTATTTTATTTATTGATTATCATTTTTATGGATTTTTTTATTGTTATATTTATTTTCTCTTTTGGGTTCACCTTCCGTATGTGAGAACAGCGAGTAAAATGAATGATAAGGGTGATGAATGTATATTATTGGTGACAAATAAGTTGACAGAGGCAACAAATGTACATTAGTGGTGACAAATAGATTGACAGGGGTGACAAATACGCATGAGGGGTGACAAAAGGCTCTTAACGGTGAAAAAATGCACAAAGGCGACGGCTCCCAGGGGCAAAGGCGGACGGCTCCTACTTGCTATAAGAGTGAAGGATGCCTATTAGTGGTGACAAATAGATCAATAGGGGGGATAAATGCGCATGAAGGGTGACAAATGGATCCTAACGATGAACTATGAGCATGAAGATAAGCCCTACTAATATTAGAACCATCGACAAACCCTACTCCTTATAGGGGAAGAACTCCCCTTCGTAAAGGTAACCCCTACCTGCGATGGATGGTATCCTTCATTTGACGACAACCACATCACACAAAGATCAAGCATCCATCATGCAAAGAAATGTTGCAGAAAAGAAATTATATTGATAGGGGAAGAGGGTACAAGCGGTTACTCGTCCTCTTTGGGACGGAACCTGTCAGGTTGGAGGCTCAACACACCCTTGTTATAAAACAGGCGGTCCACCTTCGCTAAGGCGTCCTGCCACCCTTGCAGGTGCTTATATTCCTCCAAAAAGTCACCGCCGCTGCTTTCCCCTGATGGCTGGTCCGGCACCGGCAGGGCTTCCTTTCGGAAGCACAACCTTTTGGCGGGAACCTGCTCTGACGAATAATCTGACTTCTCATACAACAACATCTTCACGAGAGTGTCTTTGACCGCCAAAGCACAGCCTTTCCCCACATAGTCTCTATTTATAGGAAGGAGACGAAACCCCCAGAGGGCAAAAGAGTCTTCGTGCCTCCCCAACTTTGTGGAAATCAAAGCGACGGGACGGCGAAGATCGTTCCATCCCCCCCAACTTTTCTGACTCTCGGTCCTTCCTTTTTGTCAGTCATGAGATCGCTTGGACCGAGGTTCCTTTCGTCCGAATACATCAGCCTCATAGTAGACGAGAGGCCAGAGAGAGATACCGCAACGGCTAACACCGCATAGTGGTGACAAATAGTCATCAATGGTGACAAATAGGCTTCAAGGCTGACAAATGTCTCGTAAGGGTGATAAATTGATAACATAAGTCACAATATGTGATGAAGCGAAACAAAGGCGACGCCTAGCGAGCAATAAGGGTGACAAATAGCTTGTTATGAGTGACAAATAGCCATTAGAAGTGACAAATAGCTCTGTAACGGTGACAAATAGCTCATGGCAGTGAAACTTGAAGAAACTCAAGCTCGTTTGAAGGATTTAATGGTGTCAACAAGTAAAATGTCCAGTACATTAGTTCCTAATGCAGACGAAGTGTAGTACACATATTTACCTACAACAATAGTAATAACAAAGCAACTAATATGAAGAGTAGCAACACTACTAGAGTACATAATAGAACAACAACAATACAAGGCACATTTGACATTTGTGTAGTCTGTTGGCGTAGTGCCTGGTTCCTTGAATCATAGTCAGGCCCGGGACTTGCATGATATGTAGGCATGGGCATTTCCTGTAGTTGAGGATGATCAACATACGTATGCCTGCTATTGTCAACCCCATTTATAGCAACATGTACTTCCTCTACCGAGTGAAAACCCTTATAATGAGTTCCAGAGTATCCATTTACTTGGACAAATCATTCGGGCCAACTATAATATACACCGGATTCCCGACCATCCCACACTACATAGCATTTATACCTTCCCATTTTCTGAACCTCAATTCCTCAAGTGGTTATTGGTTTCCATTGACATCCCTAATGGTAGAGGTCCAACAAAAAATAATACTTGTGCAGAGGTTAAGAACAAAACAACCACTGCATCCGTTTAATATGAAACTACCCAAAGCATATCATATACGAACATATGAAAGGCCTGTAAAATGCATAAACATGGAAGAGGATTAAAAAAAGGAAGAGGGCATCTGCAGCAGGAACTAGTGACGACAAGGGACAGAGGAGGATGCAGAGGAGACAGGCTCTTCTGCTGGGGAAACCACCGCTATGAACACTGATGAAGGGGATGACATTGCGGAGGAGCCTTAAGAACTTAAAATAGAAGAGCGGGTGTCAATGTAGGGTCACGAGCAGGATCGGTGTGTCGATTTAACACATCGCTGCAATGGAGGTGGTAACACAGCCCCTCGGGAGCAGAAAAAAGGTCTGATAGGATCAGTGCGTTGGATTCAGAGGGGGGGTGAATGAATCCCACCCTTAAAAATCTTTTCGCTCAATAAAAACTAGAATACTATCAAGGCAAAATAGACATTCTGAAGAACACGTTAAATTCCCTTTTAAACCAATGAGCAAATATATAAGGTGCGCCTAAGCAATCATCTAGAGGAAGCAAATGAAATCAATCAACCCACTGTACGGATAGAAACAAGAGTGCTCAAGACAACCTGTGAAGGAGGTAGAAGACAAGGAGCAAACGCACAAGTCCAACCACACTACACAATAGATTTTTTAGGTGGTTCGGTCACCAAGACCTACGTCCACCCCTCACTCCAAACCGGAGTGAGGCTTCCACTAGCTAGCGCTAGAACCGCAGACTCAGTCTGCAAAACAGCTTGACCAGGGGAACAGCCTCCCCTCTTCCTCCAGACCGGAGGGACACCCTAAGTGACTCCCAGCCACTTGGAACCCACCAGTGACTCCCCGTCACCAGCAAACTAGAGGTCACAGACCTCTCTTCCTCCAGACCAGGAGGGAACCCACAAGTGACTCCCAGCCACTTGCGAACTGAAGACATAAGGTCTCCCTTCTCCTGAGTCCATAGGAGGAACCCGACCTCTATCCAGAGAATCGGAAGAACAAAGGTAATCAGAGAAACAAAAGGAAAAACAAGAAATGAAAATGACACAGCAAACAGAAAGCTGGAAATGAAATCACAATTTGGCTCTCGCAGGAGCTGACTAGCCTGGATATGATCCACGGTCCCGCAGGATCTAATCTTCTGATGAAGCTTCTTATCTCTCGATCTCTCCTCTTCTTACTCTTCTTTTTCTTCTCTGCTTCTTTCTCTCACTGTCTACTCTTCTTCTCTCAATCCTCACGAGCTCTCTCTCTCTCTCTTTTTCTTCTGCTGCACTCTTCTTCTATTTCTTCTGCTCACTGCCTCTCTGCAGCTCTCCCTTTTTTCTATCACTCTCTCGATCAGCCCTCTTCTATCTGTCTTCTGCGGATAAAGAAACTTCATATATATATATCAGCAGCAACTAGGGCGTGTGCCCCCTTTATCTAGAGGACACCTCGGATCACGTGCCAGGTGTCAACCTCGGATCACGTGCCCAATCATCAACTTGAATCATCTGCAGGCAGAGACAAAAGAAATGTAACTAGTTAGTTCAGGCTTTTAAGCAAAGGGCGATGTACAGACTTTAGATGCAGCATAAAGGCAAGTATGTACACTGTGAGAATGTATAGACTTGAAGCCCTTCAAGCGACCTCAATGTACAGACTTGCGTGGGTAAGATGCATGAACAAGCCATAGCCAGTGCATAGACTTAACCGATGCATGAACAGTGCGCCGATGTATAGCGTGCTGTGCAGGCTGTGGGACACAATGTATAGACATTGCAGTGCTGCCGTGTACAGACTCTGTGAATGCAAAGCTAAAGCAATGAATAGACTTCATGTGTAGAAGACTAAGGCATTGTACAGACTTCACATGAAGCGATGGACGATGTACAGACTTGTGTTCGTTCAACACGCAGGCTGTACAGACTTTGAGGTAAATGCTGTATAGACTCTGATGAGAATGCATGGAACAACCGAATGTATAGACATGAAACAAGGAGTGTATAGACTTGATGTTTACATGCCTGAGAGACCAATGTGCATACTTGCTAAGCTTTCGCTAAGTCTGTATAGACTTGACCATGCAGACGACGACACCAGAGAACAGACTTGAATGCTTTTGCTAAGTCTGTATAGGCTTGACTATGCATGGAGGAGTGTATGGACTTGCTAAGTGTGTGGCGTGCAACTAAGCAATGTTCAGACTTGTGAGTTTTATGTGCAGACAGAACAATGTACAAATGCAGTGTATAGACTTGCTTTGAAGAACAATGTGTAGACTTGCAAGTGTGAGATGCTGAATGAGACGTTCGGATGTACAGACTTGGGTTGTATAGACTTGCAGTGTGCAATGCATGCTATGTATAGACTTTAGGTAATGCATGCAATGCAACACAATGTATAGACTTAGTTGCTGAATAGACTAGCAAATGCATGAAGAAGCAAGGCAATGCAGACAATGGCTGTATAGACTTGATAAAGTTTCAAAGCACAAGACACTTGGCCAATGTACATACTTGGAATTGCTTGAAGGCCAATGTATAGACTTGGAAAGCCTGAACCAATGTACAGACTTGAAACAAGTGAGCACGGCGATGTGTAGACTTGGCCAATGTACAGACTTGAAGCGAAGACCAATGTATAGACTTCAATGCAAATGCCAAGACCATGTACAGACTTGAAAGCTTCGAAGCACACGATGTATAGACTTCACTTCGTGCATGCTACAGGAATGTATAGACTTTGGAAAGCTTGAAGGATAGACACGCCGCACTGTATAGACTTGACGATGCAAGCGATGTATAGACTTGGCCCTTGAAGGATGTACAGACTTTGAAGACTCGAAGCCCCACGATGTATAGACTTTAAGGCAAGTGGACACGGGGACAATGTAAAGACTTGAACAGCTTCAAGGCACAATGTGCAGACTTTACCAATGCATAGACTTGGAGTTCAGAACGTAAGTAAAGACTGGGAATGTATAGACTTGACGAATGGCTTGAAACACAGACACACTGCCAATGTATAGACTTGGATGCCCAAAGGAAATGTATAGACTTGCACAGTGCTGCCAATGTGCAGACTTTGGATGAGACACTGCGTGAGACGGTGGATGATGTATAGACTTCTTGGAAGTGAACTTGTGTGTGAGACAATGTTAACTCTGTACAGACTTAAGCAATGTGCAGACAGGACATCAAATGCAGTGAGCATGCAGCAGTGTATATACTTGGGTGTGTGTGTGTATGCCAGAAGCAATGTATGGACTTAACTGATCGTGTGAGCATGCAGCAGCCAATGCGAATCTTGAGGGGGTCGACCCATCTAAGAGGGGGTGTCGACCCACTTCTGTCCAGATGTCAGACAGATATAATGGAATGCCATTCACAAGCACACATTCACAACACTTCTGTCCAGATGTCAGTGAGATATAATGGAATGCCATTCACAAGCACACATTCACAAACACACGAACACATATGAACGCACTTAAATGAGTCAACAAGGTCTTTCATGGAAACAAGAGGCATTGGAAATCTTGGTCATCAATTAGCAAACCAATCTCCCAAGGTGGTCTAGGTATCATGTCTCTTCGGCATATGGAGATTGCAATGAGAGTCAAAATGCTCTGGAGAGCCCTGCATTCTGATTCTCTATGGGCTGATTACTTTAGAACTAAATACATTCGTGGAGGCCACCTCTCTACTGTCTAATTCAGAAACATGACAGGTTTTGCCAGGAAAAGTTGGTTACAAGCTAAAGACTTAATTCTCAAGCACAAATTAATTATTCTAGGGGATGCTACCACCACCAGTTTTTGGAATGACATTTGGATTGGCAAACAACCCATATCCTCATATGTCCCTTCTGATTCTATTCAGAATTCTAATATATCAGTCAAGGATTACTACTCTCAGCCTAATACTACTATTTATACAATGCTTGACAGCTTCCTCCCATCCGACATCATTTCTGCTATTCAGAATGTCAGCCTTACTCAGGACAAGGATAAAGAAATTTGGAGTTTATCCTCCTCTGGTGACTGCACAGTGTCCTCGGTCTGCAAGAATGCCCTTTCTAATCCCTGCCAGCATTACACTAAATGGAGTAACATATGGCTTAAGTGGCTACCACCCAAAATCTCCATTCATCTTTGGAAGCTTTTGCATCAATGTATCCCCACTGATGACAGAATTAAGGCTGTTGGTATTCCCATTTGCTCCAAATGTCATTGCTGTAAAATTCCAGCTGAAGAAGATTCCAACCACTTATTCACCTCCAGTGAAGTGGCTTCCTACATTTGGTCTTCTCTCCAAGCCAAGGGGATTCCTATTCATGGTAACACTACCGACAAACTCATCTCCAACACTATTCAGAAGCTCAGCCGCAGTTCCAAATTTGATTGTTTCACTCTCTCCTTGATTGGATATGGTTTGTGGGAGTTATGGAACACTAGAAATGCTGCCAAATATGATGGGGAAAAGGTGTCTAAACACAGTCTTCTATACAAAATCACTGCTCAAGCCATGGAAGTCACTTCTTTTTCTAATCTTAAGGAAAACTCACAGTAATCGAAAAATTTTAGAAAATTTTGGCTTCCAGATTGTTGACAAAGGCTGTCCACCTATTAAAATCATCAAATGGGCTTGTCCCCCATGGCCTTTCAATAAATTAAACACAGATGGTGCTTGCAAATCTACAGGCAACTCAGGTGGTGGTGGGGTTATTCGGGACCCTAATGGCAATGTTCTATTTGCCTTTTCACACTTCTATGGAAATTCTAATAGTCTCATTGCAGAAGCTAGAGCTCTCAGTGATGGTCTCAAATATCTTCATACTATATCTGATCGACCTGCATACATTGAATGTGATTCCAATGTTCTAATTCAAAGCATCAACCGGGTAATCCCATGTCCTTGGATTATTCTCACTTATGTTAGGGACATATGGCGCACCATCTCCACAGAAGATACATTATCACACATTTATAGAGAAGCAAATACTGTTGCTGATACTTTGGCATCGTTAGCCTGTAGCACTAAGTGCAATTCTTTTTTTATTCGCCATGAGCTACCTAACAATGTCAAAGGTGCTGCTCGATTGGATAAGCTAGGAATGCCTAGCCTTCGCATGATGTAACTATTCTATTCATTTTGCTATCAATAAAATTTACCTCCTAGTTCTGGGTAGTGGAGTGGTTTTCTCCTTTCCTTTGGAAAGGGGTGCATTCTCCTACTCAACTCTAGGCAGGGTTTTCGCAAAAAAAAAAAAAAGGTCTTTCATGCACACATGCATATGGTGACTTATAGTGCTTGCTATCATCAAAACCAATCATCAAGACCACAGGGGCACAACAATCTCCCCCTTTTTGATGATGGCAACACTATGAGTCACACAGACTCAACTAAAAAATATTCTCCCCCTTTGACTTCAGCAAAAAGACATTAGGTAGAGGGAGGAAAATTAAGCAGGTATGAAACAATTGATAAAACATTTCTCCCTTTAACTACATGAAAGCACATTCTTCCCTAAAGAGCAATATAACTCATACCAATGTCTCCCCCTTTGTATTTGAATGCAGAGATGCAGTTGCAACAAGAAATGCAAGAACTCCCCCTAAATGTATGAATGCAAGACAATTCTCCCCCTTTAGGAATTTCTATGCAGCATGATTCATATGACATGGAAGCTCCCCCTCAATAATTGGAACCTTATGGAATGAATGAGAAGGAGACCACAAGGGCAATCAAAGATTAGTTCAGGTCATGATGAATCAAGGACAGTGAGGAAAAGAATTTCAACTAAGCTCCAAACACAAGGAATTCAACAAGATTTTCAAGGAGATATCAATCTCATAAATCCAAAACATAATTTTTCAAAGTCTTCCATTATAAGGGCTTATGAATGAATTTTATTGATCAGCATGGTTTAAACATGATGTATTGATATCTAAAACCATGGTTTAATAAAAATGAACCAAGCCCACATACACATATCTTGATTAACCTCCCTTTCTCTTACACAATCAAATTTATTAACTTCTTTCGGAATTACATGCACTAATATTAAGATCAAGCAATAATGAAGTCATATGATTTTGTCTAGGGTTATAGCAATTTGATTTTTACATCAATATTCAAACATTACAATTTTTTCAACAAATTTTCATGCTACAAATTTTACGAGCACTCTAGTTCAGTATACACCTTATAACTAGAGGATATACGTTGATCAGACGCCAATATCCCTGAGCACTTAGTGTAACTAACAGTCATGCTTCATATGAACAGAGATAGCATTTACACATCATGACACACTACAAATCATTTCTTGATGAGTGAGTTGTATTTCTCAGTGTGCATGCCATTGCTCTGCCTGATTAACACTCATTCTTAAGCAGAGTTAACTATGACACCTCATGACACAGTCCTTTGGACATGTGTTTCTCAGTGACCAAAGTCATTGCTCTGACAGAATTTACCCTTTAGACATTTCAGAAAAACTCATTTGCTTCAAATCAATAATAATTTCATGTACTTAACCAAATAAAGCCATGTATTCAATAGTTCAGATTTCAGAAGATTTTATAAGACACGGCATGAAACAGATGGTTAAAGTTTATTAAACATGATTCAGATATTTTTAAGAGATTTTAAAGTCAAACTCAATGAATACATTAAACTTAAACCACCTGAGTTATTTTAGACATTTATAAAATCGTATAATAGAAGATTCCTAGTTCAAGTGTTTTCAAATTTATGATCGAGATAGACCCATTGAAATCTTCATGAGAGACTGATAGAATTCTGATACCAAATGATAGAAGAGATATTGAAGCCTAGAGTTTTCAAAATATGATCAAGATTTGTCAACAAAAACAATAAGGAAGGATATGCAATGAGTTCTGTCAAGTGTATGCATTTGACAACCTGCATGCAATGCATTGACTCCCCCTCACAATGTGCATTCAGTCAATCTTTTTGGCTTTTTCAATGTAGTGAAATGCAATGCTATTAACTACATGTATGCAAAGACATGCAAAGACTCAACATTGATTGCCATGCAAAGACATGCAATTAACTACCCCTGAAAACATACAATGTTTGCCATGAAAACTGAACATATGTCAATGTGACACATGCTCAATCAGACTGTCCTATTAAGCAAAATGACCCATGGTACTAGGCGGAGCACTTGGTCTAAAAAACCATCTCACACACAGTAAGAACCTCCATACAAATTTCCCTGCCTTTTAGTAGCTTACCATTTAATATACCATAGTGGTCAATCATGATAATTCAACATGCAGTCCTATAAGCAATCCAGATTTTCAGTGAGCTATGCAACAGGTAGATTTCAAACAACATTTATATGCAGTTCAGATTTTCAGAAGTTGCAATTTATTTTCAGAGATTATGCATATCAACAATTAACAAACAACTGCAATTGGCATATGTATGCATCAGATGCAGACAACCCTTTAAACTCATATATGCACAGAACACTCAGCAAGTGCATGATCAGAAAATAATGCAAATGGCAGATGATGAATGAATATGCAAAAACAGATTTAATGTGCTATGCAGTAAAACTAAAAAAAAAACAGGAAGTGCAAGAAATTTATCTGAAAAGTTCAAGAAGGGGTTATCATTCTTGAGTGCCTTGGATTAATCCCCTCTTTATTAATCAGCTTCCAAGGCACACCTGCAAGTTAGCAGACTATTTTGCACAAATAGGCACCCAAGAGATCTTGCGTCCTGACATGACAGTATCACTCCTAGCAGGTTTTCTCAGCACATTTTTAACTTGATGATCATTAAATTTCATCAGAGGATAACCATCCATCAAATGTCCAGATTTGCCATAATGATGGCAAGAGGCAGCAGATTTCTGATTTGATTTATGCACATTCTTATTAGCATGAATTCTATGTGCATATGCATGAACTTTTTTGTTAACAGAATAAAAATTCTGTTTACCAAAATCAGTTTGGTTTTGATATCCTGCCAGCCAACAGGTTGCAGCCCTGTGACCTGGCTTTCCACAGTTATAGCATGAAAAACTCACAGATTTTCTGGCATAGAATTTGATAACATAGGGGTTAACATAGTTCTTCTGAGCATGCCAACAATCTCTAGCTCTGTGGCCTAACTTACCACACTCAAGACATGCAAGAGTTTTCCTTTCAAAAACATTTTTGTTGTCATGGAAATTAACAAACTCAGAATGAAATTTCTTCTTCTTAACATGCCAGCAATGAGCTGCAATGTGGCCCATCTTGCCACAATTGAAACAAGCAGAATATTTTCTATTTACAACAAATTTGTTCCTATCATAATCATTTCTATCTGCAGGGAGATTGATAGTTTTAGAATTAAACTTTCTACCCTGAGCATGCCAACATTCAAATGCCTTATGACCAAATTTGCCACAATGAAAGCATTCAGTTTTCTTTTTCTGAGGTGAAGGATTTTTATCATGAAATTTCCTAGCATTCCTATCATCCTTCTCCATCAATTTACACTCATGCATCAAATGACCGAATCTATGACAGTAATGACCGATCATTTTCTTTTTAGATGCATGTGAGTGTGTGTGAGGACTGTGATCAACATGCACTGATGAACTTTTTTTATTTATTTTCTGTTTTCCAGTCCTTTTCTGATTTTTATCCTGTTTTTCTGTTTTCTTAGTCTTGTGCTGAGGTGTAGATGAGGTAGAAAGCTTTTCCTGTTCAGAAGATTTAACAAAAGCAGTTTTCAGGTTGGTTCCATCAACCTTCCTCGTGACTGGATTGTAACGCAGTCCCTCTTTCTTACAATTAACCTTTGTTCCCAGCATTTTCTGAACAATGGGCTGTTTATCTTTTGATGTTGAGGCTACATTTGAAGCATTTACAAATGATGTCATTACTTTGTTCTGAAAGGCCTTTTTATTTAGATTATTGTAGCCCAACCCTTTCTTTTTGACATTGACTTTTACACCTAGTAGCTTGTCTAGGTTTTCTTGCCCACTCACAAACTTAGACAAAGAGTTCCTCAAGTCTTGGATTTCGTTTTCAAGAGAGGCAATGTGTAACTCATAACTTGCAGTCTCTTGTTCACTGCAATTGACAGCTTCATTCAAAACCTTGTTGGCTATTTTATATTCTTCGATCTCCTTTCTCAGGTCTTCTACTTTTTCAGTTTCATTTGTAGAGATCATTTTCCCTTTCTCCAATGTAAGAAGTCTTTCAGACATGGCACTGTTTAACAATTTTAATTTTTCAACTTCTTCTTTAAGCTTATCATTTTGAACCAATTCATTTATTAGAAGCTGATCTTCTGAATTGACTTCTTGCTTTCTTCTATTTTCAAATTCCTTCATTTCTCTTTGCTGTTTTTCATCCTTTTTCTGTAACTCCATGTTTACAGATTTTATGGCTTCAAGTTTCTCAATCAGCAAATCATTCTCTCGTTTAAGTTTCTCTAATTTTTCTTCATTTTCTTTGGAGAATTTTCTGAGGGAGTCATTCTCACTTTTCAGCTTGTTTAGATCAGATTTAACACATTCAAAATCTTTCAGCAAATCCTTACTCTGAACAGAATCATAATAAGTTAGGCTAAGCTTCTTCTCAAGTTCAGAGATTTCTTTTACATGATCTTGATTCTCAATTTTCAGCAATGAAATTTGTTTCTTCAGCATTTGAATATCAGACATACAATCATCATGAACATTTTTCAGTTCAGCACAATTTTTACATGGAGAATTCAAATTGTCTGACCTACTACTCTTCTTCAATTTTTTGTATTGACTTCTTAACCTCTCATGTGACTCTAATAATTCAGCATATGAATTCTCCCAATCATCTAAAGTATAGTTCTTAAAAGGGTTTACCTCATCATCATCCTCTGCTTCATTTTCGCTGCCACTTTGATTACTTCCATTAGCCATCATGCAGCTTGTTTGATTTCCTTTCTCGGCTCTCTTCATCATCTTCAATATATCCCTTGCAGATCTGCAACCAAGGAAACATGAATGAAGAGCTCGATTAGTCGCGGCCTTCATTAACTCCAGTGCTTTCTGATTTTCTGCACACATAGATCGATGCTTGTTAGTCCATTTGGACTGATCTTTTGGTAGTCTATGTGGACAATGTGAAATCACTTTCTACAGGTCTGGATCAACAGATTTAACATGAGCACGGAAAGCACTGTGCCACTGGTTGAAATCAGAACCACTAAAGACGGGTGGATGAGCCATTGAAGCAGATCAAAACTAATTCAAAGCAGTGGATTCAAATTGATAAACCAAATCTAACAAAAATGCACCGAAGACAGCAGGGTCGGATCTGCAGGTTGGACCTACTATGCAGACACCGCTCTGATACCAATTGATAGGATCGGTGCGCTGGATTCAGAGGGGGGGTGAATGAATCTCACCCTTAAAAACCTTTTCGCTCAATAAAAACTAGAATACTATCAAGGCAAAATAGACATTCTGAAGAACACGTTAAATTCTCTTTTAAACCAATGAGCAAATATATAAGGTGCGCATAAGTAATCATCTAGCGGAAGCAAATGAAATCAATCAACCCACTGCACAGATAGAAACAAGAGTGCTCAAGACAACATGTGAAGGAGGTAGAAGACAAGGAGCAAATGCACAAGTCCAACCACACTACATAGTAGATTTTTTAGGTGGTTCGGTCACCAAGACCTACGTCCACCCCTCACTCCAAACCAGAGTGAGGCTTCCACTAGCTAGCGCTAGAACCGTAGACTCAGTTTACAAACACTTGCTGCCAAACAGCTTGACCAGGGGAACAGCCTCCCCTCTTCCTCCAGACCGGAGGGACACCCCAAGTGACTCCCAGCCACTTGGAACCCACCAGTGACTCCCCGTCACCAGCAAACCAGAGGTCACAGACCTCTCTTCCTCTAGACCAGGAGGGAACCCACAAGTGACTCCCAGCCACTTGCGAACCCAAGACACAAGGTCTCCCTTCTCCTGAGTCCACAGGAGGAACCCGACCTCTATCCAGAGAATCGGAAGAACAAAGGTAATCAGAGAAACAAAAGGAAAAACAAGAAATGAAAATGACACAGCAAACAGAAAGCTGGAAATGAAATCACAATTTGGCTCTCGCAGGAGCTGACTGGCCTGGATATGATCCACGGTCCAGCAGGATCTAATCTTCTGATGAAGCTTCTTATCTCTCGATCTCCCCTCTTCTTACTCTTCTTTTTCTTCTCTGCTTCTTTCTCTCACTGTCTACTCTTCTTCTCTCAATCCTCATGAGCTCTCTCTCTTTCTCTTTTTCTTCTGCTGCACTCTTCTTCTATTTTTTCTGCTCACTACCTCTCTGCAGCTCTCCCTTTTTTCTATCACTCTCTCGATCAGCCCTCTTCTATCTGTCTTCTACGGATGAAGAAACTTCATATATATATATATCAGCAGCAACTAGGGCGTGTGCCCCCTTTATCTAGAGGACACCTCGGATCACGTGCCAGGTGCCAACCTCGGATCACGTGCCCAATCATCAACCTAAATCATCTGCAGGCAGAGACAAAAGAAATGTAACTAGTTAGTTCAGGCTTTTAAGCAAAGGGCGATGTACAAACTTTAGATGCAGCATAAAGGCAAGTATGTACACTGTGAGAATGTATAGACTTGAAGCCCTTCAAGCGACCTCAATGTACAGACTTGCGTGGGGAAGATGCATGAACAAGCCATAGCCAGTGGATAGACTTAATCGATGCATGATCAGTGCGCCGATGTATAGCCTGCTGTGCAGGATGTGGGACGCAATGTATAGACATTGCAGTGCTGCCGTGTACAGACTCTGTGAATGCAAAGCTAAAGCAATGAATAGACTTCATGTGTAGAAGACTAAGGCATTGTACAGACTTCACATGAAGCGCTGGACGATGTACAGACTTGTGTTCGTTCAACACACAGGCTGTACAGACTTTGAGGCAAACGCTGTATAGACTCTGATGAGAATGCATGGAACAACCGAATGTATAGACATGAAACAAGGAGTGTATAGACTTGATGTTTACATGCCTGAGAGACCAATGTACATACTTGCTAAGCTTTCGCTAAGTCTGTATAGACTTGACCATGCAGACGGCGACACCAGAGAACAGACTTGAATGCTTTTGCTAAGTCTGTATAGGCTTCACTATGCATGGAGGAGTGTATGGACTTGCTAAGTGTGTGGCGTGCAACTAAGCAATGTTCAGACTTGTGAGTTTTATGTGCAGACAGAACAATGTACAAATGCAGTGTATAGACTTGCTTTGAAGAACAATGTGTAGACTTGCAAGTGTGAGACGTTGAATGAGACGTTCGGATGTACAGACTTGGGCTGTACAGACTTGCAGTGTGCAATGCATGCTATGTATAGACTTTAGGTAATGCATGCAATGCAACACAATGTATAGACTTAGTTGCTGAATAGTCTAGCAAATGCATGAAGAAGCAAGGCAATGCAGACAATGGCTGTATAGACTTGATAAAGCTTCAAAGCACAAGACACTTGGCCAATGTACAGACTTGGAATTGCTTGAAGGCCAATGTATAGACTTGGAAAGCCTGAACCAATGTACAGACTTGAAACAAGTGAACACGGCGATGTGTAGACTTGGACAATGTACAGACTTGAAGCGAAGACCAATGTATAGACTTCAATGCAAATGCCAAGACCATGTACAGACTTGAAAGCTTCGAAGCACACGATGTATAGACTTCACTTCGTGCATGCTACATGAATGTATAGACTTTGGAAAGCTTGAAGGATAGACACGCTGCACTGTATAGACTTGACGATCCAAGCGATGTATAGACTTGGCCCTTGAAGGATGTACAGACTTTGAAGACTCGAAGCCCCACGATGTATAGACTTTTAGACAAGTGGACACGGGGACAATGTAAAGACTTGAACAGCTTCAAGGCACAATGTGCAGACTTTACCAATACATAGACTTGGAGTTCAGAACGTAGGTAAAGACTGGGAATATATAGACTTGACGAATGGCTTGAAACACAGACACACTGCCAATATATAGATTTGGATGCCCAAAGGTAATGTATAGACTTGCACAGTGCTGCCAATGTGCAGACTTTGGATGAGACACTGCATGAGACGGTGGATGATGTATAGACTTCTTGGAAGTGAACTTGTGCGCGAGACAATGTTAACTCTATACAGACTTAAGCAATGTGCAGACAGGACATCAAATGCAGTGAGCATGTAGCAGTGTATATACTTGGGTGTGTGTGTGCATGCCAGAAGCAATGTATGGACTTAACTGATCGTGTGAGCATGCAGCAGCCAATGTATAGACATGCGAATCTTGAGGGGGTCGACCCATCTAAGAGGGGGCATCGACCCACTTCTGTCCAGATGTCAGACAGATATAATGGAATGCCATTCACAAGCACACATTCACAGCACTTCTGTCCAGATGTCAGTGAGATATAATGGAATGCCATTCACAAGCACACATTCACAAACACACGAACACATATGAACGCACTTAAATGAGTCAACAAGGTCTTTCATGCACATGCATATGGTGACTTATAGTGTTTGCTATCATCAAAACCAATCATCAAGACCACAGGGGCACAACAAGGGCAACGTTGAGAACCCTACCCGAACGATCGTCGCTCGATCGGAGCATATTGTAGAGGTGATTGGACAAGAGAGGGTGTAGGTAAATACACTGGATAATGGTGAAAAATACCTATCAGTGGTGACAACTAGATCTGCAGAGTAGACAAATACACTGGTAAGGGTGAAAAATAGATCCTAGAGCAAACCAATGTAAAGCAGAAGGAGCTGAAAGGAGGAATCAAGTTCACAAGAGGACAAAAATGTGAACAGTGTATCAAGAGTTTATAGAGCAATCAGAAGAAGAACGAAGGGACTTGGTCAATGCCAAGACAGTCAATGTCGAATCGTCAAGGTCAACGCCAGTCAAAGAGGACTCCAGAAAGCTCAACTTTTTCTTGACTACAGTCATGAGTTCCCAGTCAAAGTCAAAGGTTATTGAATAGATTAGTCAGCTACAATAATCCAGGTCAAAGACTAGCAGATAATGGAGAGAAAAGAAGGCAACGGCTAGTCATGTGGTAAGATAAGAGTGATCAATATGCAGTAAGGGTGACAAATAGCCCGTATGACTGACAAATGGACGATAAGCGTGTAAATTCGCTAGTAAGGCTGGCAAATGGGCTGAAAGGGTGAATCACAGGCTCGGTGTGTCTGGCACACGCTCAACTCGAAGGCCAGGGGCCCAGGCTTTGAACGTGATCCAAGGCTACCCTGTAAGAGGTATATTCTCTCTCATGGGACAAGGATATTTCCATATTTCAGCCTGATCATCTATTATTCACCCTTTGTCGCCTCTTTTACACTAGTAAGGCCTATTTTTCACCATTGGCCACCTATTTGTCACCCTTAAAGCGTAGCTAAAGCCCTTTTCATCCTGCGGATGACTTGGGTTTTTCTCTTCAGCAGTCTGAACTGGAGTCGGCTCCATGGTCGACTCTAGTCGACACTTGTGCAAGTAAAGCATTCATCTTTTCACACTTTAGCCTAGTTCCTTAACCAAACTTGAATCTGTCTTCAGAAAACTCATTGATATTCATGAATTAACATTATCAAGCACACACATTAACATCATTAAAACATATAAAACTTTGAAGATCAAAATGTATGACAAAAGAAATATCAATGAATACAGGTATGCCACATTCTGAGGTTTGAGACGTGAAATATTTAAGATCTTGTATTTCCACAGGTAATGTGGTCGGCCCCAAACCGGGCTCTAAACATATTACAATCACCCTCATTAAATGTCCATGATGTCTCCCCCTTCCTTGACAATTCTTGAACATATTTCAGTACATAAATGGCATAGTTGAGGCTTCCATCTTCCTGTTGGGGACATTCGTTGTCGAATACAAGATCCCATTTCTTAACTCCCTCGAATGTCCCATAGAGCTTCAGAGACCCCCGTACACCTGCAGCCTGCAAATGAAAGGTTATAAATTATTAAGGAATAATTAAAAGATAATATAAATATATATGATTTCGGGTACAGGGATAAGAAAAAGTACCCAATTTCTTGTGGTGGCATCATGGATGGCCATGCCTCTCATGGAATTGTATGAGACAAAGCGACGATTCTCCGTGTCAACAACAAGTAGATGCTAGTGACCTCCAGAGTGTAACACGAAGAATAAATATTTATTCTTATGCAGTTCTGATAATTCAACATTCTCGTAGGCGCACTCCAACAATTCGTTAGATTTTTCGTAGTTGGCCGTTGTCCTGCCGTTTATGTGATTCACTAAAGTGGTGGGAAAACAAACCCACTGATGAAAGGTGTCAGATTCATTGAATCGTGAGTGGAGGAGGTACATCATGGCGTCGATCACCTGCAAATTAACAATCACGATTCTATTAGCAGTAGAAACACAAGTTCAGGGTAGGGCGAGGGACAAAAAATTTCACAATTTTTCCAAAAAAAGTACCGTATCATCTATCATCTAGCTGTATAATAGATCAATGACATGACGACGGTTCAAAACAATCCCGTTCTATAATTGAAATATGTGGCCACTATATTGGATAAAAATTTTCATGGTAGTCAGAGTAAGGCGGATTAGGATAATTACAGAAACTATAAGAGGACAACTTACTCAATATCCCCCGAGGCACAAGCATCAATGAATTCATTCACAATCGTGTTATCTGTCAGCTTCAGCCGGCCTTTGAACATCCAATCAGTACTCTGTATGAGCTTTCTGTAATGGTCGACTTCATCTCCCTTCTACATTTATGCCAATATACCAATCTTAGATTCTATACTGTAAGAAGTAGGAACAACGCAGACTCACATTCTTCTTCCCCTGTCCTGCAGTTTTCTTTACAGGTGCCCGCCATTTCCTCACGGGCTTCTCGTCCCGTTGATGAAGGGACTAAGAAAAGACACCTTGACGACGGTCACCATGCCCATTGGTCGCCTCCATCTGATCTTGGATATCGCCTTGCACATCCTCTTCAGGGGCTGCCTTAGATGGCACAGTATCATCCGTACTTTGTTGAAGGGGCCTTGGAGGTGGGACATCGGCGGCAATGTCCATTTCAGAGGTTTGACATATACTTTGCTCAACATTTTCAGCCTCTTGTACTTCCTTGACAGGGGTTGCCGAAGGTGGCATGACATCAACCGTCATCTGTTCGACGGGCCTAGGAGGTGCTGCATCAGCGGCAATGTGAGCCTCTTGCACCCTAGTCAGAAAGAAGGCCCTCATTTCCTCAAGTAGCCGCTGCTGGATCTTCAATGTAGTGGCAATATCCTGTAGCACAGGCATGCATGGATGTCTCCTGAGCATTGGGTCGGGTCATCATCTGACCACCGTACCCCGTGTCCCTTTTACTTGGCTCAACAAGGAGCCCTTCGATCACCTGCATTTCAAACCACATCACTTCGGTTATTCATTAATGTTGAATGACAAAGAAGAAGTTTTTAGTACTCATAATACATGTTGACCTCGCAGGGATCCAATGGAGAATTTTAATTTTCTATCTAGGAATGGCCCCCACCTAAATAGTCGAGGGAATGCCACCTGCCTTAGTGGCTGCCGCACCTTCGTGTGCTCAAAAAACCAAACCTGTAATATGAAATATATCAAGTTATTTTACAATGCAATAGAATTAATGATTGACACATTAATTATTACACAACAAAAATAAAAAAACTTACAGCAAGTGCGGTAGAACAACCAAATATAAATGTATGGGCCTGGGATGCATCCCCAGCTCTTCTCTTAGCACGGTCACTTGTACCTGACCGTCATTTCTGGATCGCCAACACTAATTGCTCAAACTTGTGCATCGTTACTTGTTGCATGGCGGCTGCCCAGTTGCAATCTGAAACTCTACCAATGTCATCTAAGCATGACAACATCTGTTGTGGACAAAAATGCGCCGACCGTGGGCAAAGGAAAGTGGACAATAAGAGTACAATCCACAGTCGGACAGTGTTGGCCACATCCTGCTCTTCATCGGACCCAACAATTTGCTGGATGAGAGAGCACACTTTCTTCCGGTCAAATGTTGCTGCAAATCCAAATCGATGCTGCAACTTCGACTTCTGTTTCGCGGATCCATAATGTTGAACCGGCTGACCGGAGCAAGGTAATCCTAAAATTATGCCCACATCTTCCACACTAAATGCGACCTCCTTACTACCCATACGGAAGTAATTTCCTCCACTATGGGCGCAAATAATCTCCTCCAATAGTGTCATTGTGAAGGTGACAGGAGAAGCATTGTCAACATATGAACCAAAGGGTGTGGTCCTCATTAATGACTTGTGGCATTCCCGAAATGCCATCCGATCCCTGTCCTTCATGTAAATTTCCATAGAACACCGGGCGGAGATGACCCTTGTGTTCACTAGATTCAAAAAAATGTGTAAACAAGAAATTCAGTTAATTGACTGATCAAGAAATATAAAAAATATTAAGAGTAAGACAAGGGTGACAAATGTATAGACAAGGGAGTTTAGGTGTGGCAAATAGGTGCTTAAAGGTGACAAATGTATGAAATTCGGAGACAGGTAGGTCTAAATCTAACACAAATAGGTAGATATAAGCGTGACAAATAAATAGGTCGATAAGGTTTATGCAATAGCTATGTAAGGGAGATAAGGAACCACACTACCTTTAACTTGTCGTCCTGAAGTGGAGGCCTTAGAAACCCTAGGTATGTGAAACATTTCTTCTTCGGCCGTAGGAACTGGTAAAATTTTCTTAGATGCAGGTGGGACATCCAGTTTACGGCGGACGGAGCGTTGCATGCGTGTCTCCTTCGGCTCCATGGCTGTCAGTGATGAAAGAGAGCTCGCAATTCAGGAGTGCTCGAATAACAAATGACGGAGAGGTCGCAAATGGCACCGCGAGGAAGATGAGATGCTGAGCACGATGGAGAGACGAACCGGCTTCTGCTAGGTTGCGTAAGAGCCAAGACATGGCGGGAAGGGTAAATAAGTAATTGGAGATTTTTAATTTCGAGGATCTAGCTCGGCGTCATCATTTTTGTTGCTGTCGCATGCGGCGTTGGATCGACTGCAGTACGCGAACAACACCCACGCGTGGCCGACGTGTCCCGTTTTCCACGTGGACCAATTGGAGCTTAAGGGCGACAAATGTGTCTACACAGGTGACAAATGCGTTAGCAAGGGTGAAAAATACCCTGCTAACGGTGACAAATAGGGCTCAATAGAGACAAGGCTGACGTGCTGCTTTCAAGGCAGTGTAAGAGTAAGGGCGACATCTTGTGGACTTTAGTGGTGACAATTAGGTGAGTGTGGGTGACAAATGCTCAACTGGAGTAACAAATAACTTCCTTAAGTGTATCACTTTTAATCATGAGGTGCCGGGTTCGAAACAACATTCTGTCGTGTTTTCATTTACATTTTTAAATAAGTTATATTAAAAAAACTTAAGGAAACCTTAAGCTGAAGCTAAGATTCGAACCCGGAGAAACCCGTTCAAACGGCAGAACAATAAACAAAATGATACAACATGTCATTTCAATTTGTTTATTCCATTATGTATATATATATATATATATATATATATATATATATATATATTATAGTTTTACGTATCGGTACGCAGTGTCCAATCCAGTCTCGAGCCGTGGCCGGGACGATCGGTTTTGTTGGCCCAGACTAGATGGCGGACAAGAAGGGGGCGGGGTTGAATTGTCCCCTTTGCCTAGATGGCAGATTTTAAAAACTTTCTAAACTAAACAGACTGATCACGATGGAATTAAAATTAACTGCGTTAATTAGCATAAACTCAAGTGAGATTAAAAGAATTCTCTCAATCTTTTCGATCTCACACGGATATACAATGCAAAGAACGAGTTAATTATGCCCAAATATAAATAGAAGAGGTAGCAGTGTGTAGTAGAGCAGTGAATAAAAATCTATACATTGACCTGTGAATGGAGATAGAGGAAATGGACAATCACACAGGCAACCACAATGAACACAGAGATTTTTAGGTGGTTCGGGACCACGACGGGCTCCCTACATCCACCCCTCACCGAACCCGGTGAGGCTTCACTACCACGCTACGAACCGTAGCAAAATGGGGACGAGCCCCAGCACCACACACGCTGCTTCTGCAGCAATCCACACACGGGGCCTGGCGCCAAAACGCTGCCACTGCAGCACACACACACACAACGTCGGGGAACACACCCCGGACTCGGAAACCCCACTGAGACGCAGCTCCGTCTTCACACATAAACTCGGGGAAACTTACCCCGCTATAGATCCACACACTCAGAGACACAGCTCCGCCCACACATAGCAATATTCTAAGTTTGACAAAATAAAATGATATACAATGACCACCCAAAATATGAATCTATGTTCAAATAAAAGAGTAGAAATGAGAGAAGAAAGATTCCCCCTCAAATCTACAATCAATACCATCCATAGGAGTGGTAGGGTTCGCTGGTGAGTTTTATCCGCGGAGTGGAAGCCGGCTAAGCTCGTAGGAGACGCCCAGAAATGGATCTTTAGGAACCACATTCAGAACAAGAATTAGATCGACAGAGGTATGCTCGTTGATGCGTTCTCCTCTTCTTCTTCTTCCTCCTCCAAGTGGATGCGTCGCCCCCCTTCTTCCTTTCCCTGCAAAGGATAGAGAAATATTAGCCAAGGATTGTTCTCCTTCGATGGAGATCACAACATACATATACCCAAGAGAATCAGTAGCAAAAAGACCACAAAGCCCCTCTCAAAACCCTTCAAATACACACCCAATAGATGAGAGAAACCCTAAGGGTATATGGGGTAAAAAGCCAGGACAATCGGATCAAGAAATGGGCATTTCGCAATCAATCCGGAAATCACGATCCGGACGTACCAGACAAAGTGTCGACTCTTAGAGTCGACACTTTTGTCAAGGTGTTCTGTCCTGATCACAAAACAGCACCCAAGATAAAAGTGTCGACTCTTAGAGTCGACACTTTTTGTCGAGTGTTTTGCCAACTACAAAAAAATAACACACAGACCAAAAAGTGTCTACTCTTAGAGTTGACACTTTTTGTCTGGTTTGTTAAAACAACACAGAACCAGAACAGAACAAAATAAGTGTCGACTCTTTGAGTCGACACTTTTTTTGACAAAAATGAAAACACAATTAAACTCAATTGAAACCCCATAAATCCTCATCCAATCATCAAAAAATAATTTCCATGCATTGAAACAAGGTATTGGGATATATTAAACCGCATTCAAACAAAAGCCAATGAATGTGTTAGGCAAGTTGAATTTCAAATCACTCTTTGAAATAGCATAATAAGCACTATCAAGCCACCCAAACTTCAACAAGGAATCAAGCCAATGAGACAAGCAGTTGATATATATGAAACTCATTCATAACAACCAGATAATCACCAATAAGACTTGAGATTGACAAGGAAACATGGGAAGCTAAAGAGGCAATGATGCTACCATAAGATTAGCATGAAAAACATTCTTGAAGGGCACTTGAGAACCCAACTCATGAAAGATATTTCAAACCCTTTCATGGCAGCTATAATCCAAATTCAGAAATAGAATCTTACCATGGTTCCATTGGTTTGAAGGCAATGTGAACCTGCACTTGAGTTAGCAAGATACTTAAGTCAGTCTTAAAGCAATCCAACTGAATGCTCAATTGTATTGACATAGTTTGTTCAACCTGCATGTTCACATATTAAACTACAATAACACATATGAGTGATTAAGGGCTATTCAAACCAAATTCTAAACTCGAATTCAACCAACCGCCCATGAATACAAGTTCAGTCCAAAGCTGTCTGAACTCATATTAACATCATATATGAATTTAACATACATTGCAAGATTTGCTGAAATCACACAATCCATTTAACACAAAACGATATTGATTGAGAGTGTAAGCAAATGGAAGAACCAGCTTGCTTGTTCCAATCCTGCAGTTGATAAGTTGATGATTCAAACACCTTCAAGCTCTCTTTTCAAATTTAGATCCATTCATGGAAAGGGCTATTTCCAATACATTCAATCAAACCTCACATTTATAGCAAATTTAGTCCAAGGCATACATGAGTTCAGTTCAAAGATTTCAGCACAATCAAAAATAGTCTGAACTTAACTCTTTCACAAGCACTATGAGTAAACACAAATCCATACTTTATCATGTTCAATCTGTAAGCAGTGAATGCTGAAGTTTAAGCACATGAGGCACAAGTCCAAACACATGTGAAACACAGGTCTGACAATATGAAAGACCAAGTCTAAGCATGTGTAGACAAGGTCTATGCACAATGTGAAACACCCTATTTGAGAAAGTGATTTTTCCAATCAAATGCGGTCTAGAGCAAACTGAACCTACACAGCCATTGACAACAAAATATCAAGCATTTATATCAGGTTATGGAAAACCTCAATAGCATGTTAATACACATAAGAAACACTCAATGCAATCTATCAAAGTCTGTGCAACCCATGGTCGATGCATATGAGAAGATGGGTCGATGCAAGTTTGTGAAGCACCAAGGATTGGGTTGGTGCAAAGGTGAACCAAGTCCGTGCAATGAACAGCAAGGTCCGTGCAATGAATCAACATACAACAAACAAGGCTCAAAAGAGCCAGGGGTCGACCCATGGGGTCGACCCTTGCAGTGGAAAATAAAAAGACTGCGTAAAGGCAGTCCAGTTCAACCCAAGAGCATCCACTGCCATTTAACCAAAATCAAAGGCCTTGAGACCTTTCATGAAAACATGATTTTATCAATGAAAACCATCATGTATTGTGACGGCCCGGATCCCGGATACCGGATATACCCGATGGGACTACCGAGTAGACCCGATACCGCTTGGAACCCGTGAAGCCTCCCAAGAGCTATAAAGCTCCGAAGCGAAAAAGGAATGTCATGTAGTACATTGAAGTCGCAGATATAACAGTAAGCCAATAAATTTCATTAAGCAGGTTTGCTAAAGTAGCAGAAATAAAATTGCTTTTTAATTAACAGTTCAAATTAACAATTATACCAGAGTCCAGTCCAAAGGAAAGACAGGTACAGTCGACAGAAAAGAAGGACGTACACTGAGGTCGGGGGAAGCCCGATGCAGGTACCGCTGGCAACTATGGACACGCCACACCAGGAACAACGGAAGCAGAACAACGTCACCCACCTGAAAAGTAGGGGTGAGCCTCGTGTCACTGGCCCAGTAGGGGTCACGTGGATCCCCACTGAAAAGTATTGCAGTAACACGGAACAACAGCTAAAACAACAGTAGGTAAATAGCAGGAGTAGTAAAGTAGGAAAGCCAAACTACAACTAGAAAGCTGTAAAAGAAAATCAGAAACGGAAGGAGTAGAGCAGCTAAAAGAAAAGGGAAAAGAAGTCGTATCTGAATGAAAACATGGCTGCCGAAAAGACTTCGGCTCCCCACACTGCTCCGAGCAGCAACAGAAGAGTGAACCCTAATCTCACAGAGTCAGGCGTCACCGATCCATCGACAAACTCAGGGCCTACTAAAGTAGACAAAAGCCTAGTAAAGACCTAGACAGACAAGACATACCTAAAGCACACACGACTCGATTGTCGTGCACGCTCTTCTTGACATGACCACATACATGACTGGAACATCATGTACACAACACAAGACTGACCTCGGGTAAGGCCACGAAGAGGCTAACCCGGAAGGGTCACGACAAGCGAAGAACACGAGAGTCATATGTCACGTGACGAAAGCACCTCCTCACTAGAAGAAAAGCGAACTGCGTCCACTGACGTCTTATGCTGCACCTAAATTGTCTCGCCTAACGCTGCCAAGCACACGACAGAGACTAAGACACTGTAACCAGAACAGGAACTACAGTAACGAGTGACTAGTCAGGGTCACGCCCGTCGACGTTCGTCCAAAACGCCCCTAACCACGTGTGCACACAGGCTCAATGCCTTGAGCCAGGCCTCTAACTAGTTTTCTCCCCCAGTAGGACGCTACTGCAAGACAAGGGAGCCCACGGCAACTAGCCTAAAAACCGTATCTCGAGAACTGCCACGCCACCACTTCTAGGTGGGTTGACACGCCGTAACGCGTCGCCAGGCTAAGACTAGTGGAGGCTCACTAGACACAGAAACTCTGAAACACGAGTGCTATAGTACTGGCAGGCCAGGAAGCACTGTCACACGTACTACAAAGCATCGAGGCAGCAAGACAACTACCGACAGACTTAGGACAAGGCAACTAGACCTACTACTACAACGATCCTTGAGTCTCACGACTCGGAGTCAAGATCGTTGCGCAAAGCGGAACAAGCCGCCGATCGGTCTAATCTTAAGCCAGAGGAAATGACACATCCGCGTAAAATGACACATAGAGACCTGAGGGATCAACAAGACCCTCAGCACACTTGGACATGTAAATCAAGGTAAGATAATACCTCGAGGCATCCAGAACCATGTCTCAAATTAGACGAAACTGCCGACACACACACAAGGTCGCCTGTCAACCACTGGGTCACCTCAGGTTGACCGGAACGTATATAACGACTCTACAGTAGAAAAGAGAATCCTACTTCAAGCAAGAAAAACTCCTAGCTACCTTATAACGTGGTCACAGCCCTCATAGGACATCAAGAGACATCCACGGGATGACAGACAAACCACAAGGTCGAGCCAAGACAATTGGAAACCAAAACATCAGGAAACGACACTCAGGAATTAAGCGGAGGAACATACGCTGGCGGTCATAGAATGGGCCGCTAGGTGACTGTAGCGATCAAGGATTAGGCCGCTAAACCCAGTCAACCCTGAAACGACCTATTCAGCCAAACCACCAAAGCGGTCTAATATAGACCCGCCACACGGACTAGGCAGTCCAAGAGACAACCGCCACACTAACCGCCCTAAAACATTGACCTAAGACAACCGACTTGTAGAGGCCTAAGAAAGGGACGCCAAAATGAAGAAGCAGACGAAGGTTGGGCCGCCAAGGCCAACCGACTTAAATCTTGACTAGGTCTAAAACCACAGTAATGCGAGTACCGAGGTAGACCACAAACCACTGAGACCATCCCCTCAAACAGGGACTCAAGGGAGGCCACTCACATGCGGGAGAACCCCACCGCACTCACACCGATACACGGTGACTCAATCGAGCGTAACACAAAGCCCGAGACACATAAATCTATGGACACACTAATCGAGGTAACACGGCACTTCCCGGCACCCCAGAAATATGAACACGGAACCCACAGGGTGTCCGGAACATTCGCGAGACCATAGGTCGGTCATTGGGTCTCAACTGGACCGACCGGGACCCAAAACAAGCTAAAATACAGCATTCCGGTCGACCTGAACCCTGGGGTCGGTCGACCTGACAGGGTCGGTCGACTGGCCCAGGGTGGTCGGTCGAACGGACCTACGACTGGAGTCCGCGAGCAACTGCCGGTCGCCCGACCCATCAGGTCCGGTCGACCGGTCACGGTGAAAAACTGGCAGAACCGAGCCCTAAAGCCCGATTCCACGCCCCGATCGATTCCGATCGAAGGGGAAAACAACCACAATCACAATACCGACCTTCCATACTCTGAAAGGGGTCAAAATAACGCACAAATGGATTGAAACGGGCAATTCTACCGAATTAACCCTAAATGAGTCACCGGGGTTCCCGGGCTCGTACCGGCCCCAAATGACAACCAATTAACACGAAATCAGCGGATCTAGAACGCTGACATTCCAGGGGTTTGATTGATACCTATTGATCTAAAAATCGTCGCCGTTTTCTGGCGAACCCTACGAACACCCCAAAAGCATGATTTTCCCGAACTTGAAAGAAACCCACTCAAACTTGCACCGAACAACGCAAAATTACAGGGAAAACGTAGAGGAGAAGTAGAGCTTCTATCTCCCTACATCCACCAAAGAAATCGTGCGCCAAAGCAACTAAACCGCACCGAAAATACGTCGCGAACTCGACCGTCGGCTTTGAATCCACCGTTCGGGATCGCGCAAGAAACGGCCCGATCCTCGCCCCATCGTGCTCCGGACCACTCCCACGGCATCACCTCTACCTGCCCGAGCCTCCTCCGTCTGTAGCCGAAGTCGGAAGGGCGAGAGAAGAGAGAAAACAGGGGAGAGAGAGGTCACGGCGGCGAAATGAGAAGGGGAAAGAGGAAAAGGAAAGAAAAAGGAAAATAGAAATTTTCCTAATTTCTAAAAATTTGATAATTAGCCCAAAAATGGACTAATTTATAAAAATACACAAAAATAGTCGAAACGATCCTCGGGAAGAGTACAACGCAACTATGGCGCCCACGAGTCAATGAACTGATAAATAAACTAACCTCAGGGTTCCGTAACTTGTACGAGAGAAAAATCCACGTGGATCGTTAAACTCAACTCAAGACCCACAAAAGCGATCCGAAACTCTCCGAAAAGGATCCGAAAGACCCAATAAGAATCCAGGATATTACATGTATGAAGTGCATCCAGATACCAAGGTCAATGCATATGAAGCAAACATCAAAGATGAGGTCGACTTCACATGGCACATTTTACATCTAAAGAAATTATCCACCAAGCATCCAAACCTGTAAAACAATATATCAACATGTTAGCTTGTTTATCATCAAGACATTTTCCACTAAACAAGCACACAATATTTTCACTTTAGAGCAAACATAAAACACACAATATATTGGAATCATCAAAAATATTGTCAAAGATAAAGAGGGGGAGCACGGAACCCAACAATCTCCCCCTTTTTGATGATGATAATATATTGTGGCCACCAAAACTCTCTCCCCCTTTGACATTATCAAAAAATGGGCGACCAAAGAGAACTGACGTTAAAGTGCAAACAGAAATAGACGGATATATAAAGTATTTGGTGCACGAACCCAACGATGAACCTCCCATGAAAGGAAGGTGTGAGAACTATGAACAAGTATAAGACTAAAAACATATGTGAAACTATGATCATGTATCTAGAACTGAAATTTGAAATTTGAAATTTGAAACTATATGCAGAATGTAAAACTAAGTTATGCACAGAATGTATTGTGCTAAAAAGCACATTATTCTCCCCCAATTGTCAAGAACAAAAACCAACTGACAATGGGTTATTTAACCTGTTATCTACATGTATAACCTAAAGATGCATCTGAATGAAATGAAGTATGTCATGAACAAGACGGAACATGCAATCAAGCACTCAAGCATGCATAAAAAGGTATAGACTCATGCAAGTCCCTTCGGGACAGGTGTAAGGATAATGCCATCAATTATAGAACATGATGTGCATGTGCAATACTAAGAAGGTCGTGCTTACATAAATAAAGTATTGCATTAACCATGAAAGATGACTGATTCATAAAGAACATTCAAACAATCAAACCCAAGGTGCGTATGTGAGAATTGAGCAATGAATTCCAGACAATATGGATCATCACATTTTCTAAGGAACACTAAAAAGAACTTATCATCCATACACTTTCATACATGATACTCGAATATTGTTAGTTTCATATGACCCCATTTTTTTTAATTACAATAAATGGTGTGACTAACCTTTTGACACGAGTTGTATCCTTTGTCTCAGGGACACTTCCCGGTTACTCGGTTTCGTCACTTATCTTAACTGTGGATATTGTCACTTTTCGGTGCGAGTTGTACCCTTTGTCTCAGGGGCACTTCCCGGCTACTTGGTGACAAATCACACTTATTTTCATGTGGATAAGTTTCTCTTTTCGACGCGAGTTTCCTCCTTTGTTTCAGGGAAGATTCCCGGCTACTCGGATCCACGTTCCACTTATACAGATTTTTGGTGGGGCAAACAGCTATTTTCTCACAAGATATGTGATTTCCATGTAGAGAATCAATAGTCCTCAAAAGTGTAGGGTAGAAAACTATAATCTTTATTAAGTTGAATCATTATCTCAAAAAGGTACATTTTGTGTGAGTGGTTGTATTGAATGTAAAAGATGAATTAGTCTCATCATAGTAATGTCTCCCCCTAAATGCATGCACGGTTACAAAAAATCTCCCCCTTAATATATGCCATGTAACAAACATGTCTAAATCAATTCAATTTCATTTAGCATGGGAAGAGTCATAGAAAGAGTCAAAAAGATGGGTGATATTTTATATACAATCAAGCATGCATCGAGATGGATTTATCACATAGGTTGATTACCGGTATGTGGCGGAGATAAAGGTCCAAGGACCCTACTCACGCATAAGGAAGGCTTCCAAGTGGATATAATCCACCTTTCCACTAACATCATTTTATATAGCGGTCAATCATGACATTTAAGCACACAAGTATGGAGAGTATATGCAAGTATATGTATGCAACTTGAAAAGATGATTGAAGATTATTCCTATTCACAAGTGTGCAAGAGTATGAGCAATCTAAAGCATGATTTGAATGTATGCAACTGAACAGAGCAAATGCAAATATATGTAAAACTGAAGTGTTATTTGTAAAACGAAGTAAAAGTGTGTATGAAAGACTCTATGAACAAATTCAAAGATTCAAAGACTAAATTTATTCACAGGAGGTGCAATTAAATCTTGAAGCATGACTATCTCAAACAACTAACCATCTATCCTTCAATTGACAACAATTTTCTTTATAATTACCAAAATCAACAAAGGGTAAATGCAAAATTCAGATAAGTATCACGATTGATTTTATTTACAATGTATGCAAAATTCACATGGATATCAACATAAAAAGAGTTCTGCATCTTGAAATATCATGTTTTCTCAAAAATCAAGTCTTTACCTTTGTAGAGTGTTCCAAAATCAAACAGTGCACCGAAAAGAAGATTCTTACTGTGACGACCCGGATCCTGGATACCGGATATACCCGATAGGACTACCGAGTAGACCCGATACCGCTTGGAATACGTGAAGCCTCTCAAGAGCTATAAAGCTCCGAAGGGAAAAAGGATTGTCGTGTAGTACATTGAAGCCACAGAGATATAACAGTAAGTAATTAAATTTCATTAGATCAATTTTCTAAAGTAGAAAAAATAAAATTCATTTTTAATTAACATTTAAAGTTTAACAATTATACCAGAGTCCAGTCCAAAGGAAAGACAAGCAGTACAGTCAATAGAACAGAAGAACGTACACTGAGGTCGGGGGAAGCCTGACGCAGGTACCGCTGGCAGTTATGGACACGTCACACCAGGAACCGCGGAAGCAGAACGACGCCACCCACCTGAAAAGTAGGGGTGAGCCTCGTGTCACTGGCCCAGTAGGGGTCACGCGGATCCCACCTGAAAAATACGCAGTAACACAGAACAACAACGAAAACAGTAGTAGTAGTAAAGCAGGAAAAATACCACTAGAAAGCTGTAAAAGAAAACCGAAAACGGAAGGAGTAGAGCAGCTAAAAGAAAAGGGAAAAGCCGTACCGACAAAAACACGGCTGCTGAGTGGACCTCGGCCCCTAGGCTACTCCAAACAGCAATAGCAACAGAAGGGTAAACTCTGAACTGACGAAGTCAAGAGTCACCTATCTGTCGGTGAGCACGAGGCCTAAGACAAAGGCCTACGAGACAAAACACACAAGCCTAGAAAAAGACCTAGACAGACAAGACAGACCTAAAACACATACACGACTCGATTGTCATGCACGCTCTTCTAGACACAATCACACACACACGATTGGAACGTCATGCACACGACACAACACTGACCTCGGGCAAGGCCACGAGAGGGCTAACCCAGAAAGGTCACAACATGTGAGAAACACGAGAGTCACGTGTCATGTGACGGAAGCACCCCCTCACTAGAAGAAAAGCTAACTACGTCCACTGACGTCTTATGCTGCGCCTATAAGTGTCTCATCTACGCTGCCGCCGGAAGCACGACAGAGACTAAGACACTGCTGAACCAGAACAGGACTATAGTAACGAGTGACTAGATAGGGTAACGCATGTCGACGTCAGTCCAAAGCCCCTGACCATGTGTGCACACACCGACTCTTGCTGGAGAGCCAGGCCTCTAGCTAGTTTTCCCCACCCAGTAGGACGCTACCGTACAGCGGGGGCCCACAGAAACTAGCTTATAAACCGTATATCGGGAACTGCCGTACCACCACTCCTAGGTGAGCCAACACTGGAACGTGTCGAAAGGCTACGACTAGTGGAGGCTCACTAGACATAGAACTCAAAACACGAGTGCTGAAGTACATATAGGCAAAGGAGCACTGCCGTACGTACTACGAAGCACCGAGGCGGCAAGACAACTGCCAACAGACTCAGGACAAGGCAACTAGACCTGAAGACACCACGATCCTTGACTCTCAAGACTCAGGGTCAAGATCATCATGCAAAGCGGCAACACACCACCAATCGGTCTAATCCTAAGCTAGAGAAATCGACACATCTGTGTAAAATGACACACGGAGACCTGAGGGATCAACAAGACCTTCAGCACACCTGGACATGTAAACTGAGGTAAGATGATACCTCGAGGCATCCAGAACCACTGTCTCGGGCTAGACAGAACAGCCGAGACACACACAAGGTCTTATGTCAACCACTGGATCTTACCGGGTTGACCAGAACCCTGACAATGATTTGGAAGCAATACAAAAATAGGTAGGCATGGCTACCTTATAACGTGGTCATAGCCCTTATAGAAGATCAAGAGACGTCCACCGGATGACAGGCAAACCACAAGGTCAAGCCAAGACAATTGGAAACCAAAACATCAGAAAGCGACACTCTGTACATACACAGAGGCACAACACTGGTGGTCATAGACAGGGCCACGAGGTGACTGTAGCAGTCAAAGCTATGGCTGCTAGACTCAGTCAAACTCCGACTGACCTGTCCAGACAAACCACCAAGCGGTCGATAACAGACACGCAACATGGGCTAGGCAGTCAAAGAGACAACCGCCACACTAACCGCCCTAAGACATCGACCTAAGACACATGAACTGTAGCGACCGAAGGAAGGCGCGCTACGAAGAAACACGTGAAGGTTGGGCCGCCAAGGCCAACCGACTTAAATCTTGACTGCGTCTAAAACCACAATAACATGAATACCGAGGTAGACCACAGGCCGCCGAGACTATCCCCTCAAGACGGGAACTCAAGGAAGGCCACTCTCATGCGGGGGAATCCCACCGCACTCATACCGATACACGGTGACTCGATCGAGTGTAACACAAAGCCCGAGACACATACATCCACGGGCATGCTAATCGAGGTAACACGGTACCTCCAGATACCCCAGAAACATGGACACAGAACCCACAGGGTGTCCGGGACACTCACGAGGCCATAGGTCGGTCATTGGGTCTCAACCGGACCGACCGGGACTCAAAATAGACAAAAATGCAGCATTTCCGGTCGATCTAAACCCTGGGGTCGATCGACCAGCCCAGGTGGTCCGGTCGACCGGACAAATGGCCAAACCGACACGGTCGGGCGGGCATGTGCCGGTCGACCGATGTAGATATATTTTCTCCCTCCCGTACGTTCCTTCCAAGTGTCTTCCCGATGTCTATTCTATCATATCCGACATGAGAAACAGATGAAGACAAAAGGAAAAGGGGAAGTGTAACAAACCGTGATCGCCACCAAAGCGCCAGACGTGATGAACACGCCGTGCCTTGGAAAGAGGGAGAGACACTCGCCTAGCTGCAGCGCTGGGAAGATGAGCGGTCCAGGTAGAACTGCCTATAGCTTGCACGGTCTTACGATAGACCGCCTAAGGACGCTGCAGGAGGTGCGGGATGAAGGAATCCTGGCTGTTGAACGGCTTAGTCACGACCGCAGGAAGACGATGGACGGTCCAATCGACACCGCACGTCCTCTCGAACGGACCGTAGAGCACCACGCAAGACCACCGAGTCAGAAGTCGCAAAGGGGTCCAACCTCCACCCTCCCCAGCCGGCCAGAGGGGATGGGCCTCGTGCTAAGGATTGCTGACCTGCAAAAAATAACGTGAAAACACAAAGAAACAACCTAGATTAGAACTGGATGGTGTAGTAAATGTCAAAATAATGAGGAATGAATGTGACTAAGTGGAAAGGGGGATACCTGGGGGATTTTAAACCCCTAGGGTGTCAAAAAATGTGGGTGGATGTGTGCATGGTAATGAGGATGAAGAAAAACGTGGGGAGAAAGTAGCGAAAGCAATGCATGCAATGGCAAAGAGGACAAAGCCAATCAAACGCAAAAGACTCAAAACTCGACTACTCCCTGAACCGGAGGCTTGTATGGACGTAGAAAGCCTCCCTCCTTGGTGCTAGGTCGCTCAAGAATGCGGCAAGGCTTCGCCGTCGACCAAAATCTCCCCCCTTTCAAGCCCGGTCTTTAGGGTCTATTTATAGAGCCTCGAAAGCCAGCCACGAAATTAGGGTTTCCAATGGATATTAATCTGAGATATCAAAAGATAAAGTGAAGATAATATCCTCAGCTTTCGTTAGGATCAAATCTCATCCGATTTGGTTGAGAATCCACGGAGAAAACCGAGGACAAAGTTGAGGGTTTAACCACGGATAAAAGGGATAAAAATCGGTTGAAATTCAACAATCGACGGGATGAACAGTCTTACGATAGACCGCGCAACTGGATGGGCGGCCATCTACTGGCCGTCCAACCCTATCGGTGGAAATTCAAAATAAATCATCAATAATCCAAATTATCCGTTGAACTGACCGAAACCTTCGCCATTGGACTCTCAGAGATGAACTGCTCATATTCGATCGTTCAAAGGTAGAGCGGCCAAAGACTAACCGTTCTATCCCTGTCAGTGGAAAATCAAAATACATAAGATAATTAGATAATTATCTGAAAACCAGCGACGTTAGGACTCTGGAGAGATAGACGGCTCAGATGCTACTGCATTATAATATTATGCGGCTATGTCTAGGCCGTATATATACCTGTCGGTGATAATTCAAAAAATTAGCTAAATATCCCATAAATATATGAACGGCCCAGTATCAACCGCATAATAGGTTATACGGCTGAGGGTTGACCGCACATGTAAATGGGTGCTTGGAATTTATAGAAAATCTTGATTAACCAAAACCAAGGCCCATTAAGCCCTGAATCAACTTGGACCTGACCAAGGAGGGAGGCTACCCATAAAACTGGTGCAAAGCATGCCTAAAAACAGCCCCAACGAGTGATGGATAACTCGAGGCATCAACAAATGGGAGTATGAGGAACGACTCGACTTATCGGCAAAAAATGGGTGTCAACAGATGCCCCTCCTTAACGTCCTCTTGGCAGGGGAGCGAGCGGAGGTGAAGCGGAAGTGACATGGAACATGGAGATGAAGCGGAAATGCAGCGGAGTGGACCGAAAAAGTGGGTGTTAAGGTAAAACGACACCCGTTTTTACCAACAAGCGATAAGAATCTTCCGGAAAACTCTGAACCAAACGCAAGGAATGATAAAATCAAAAGAGACACCTGTCTGGAGGGACTAAACTAAATGAAATAAATCGACAAGACCAACCTCATGGGGGACACAATCCCGCGGTCTAATGAGGAGGCCAAAAGCAGGCAGTAAAAGTAAAGGAAACAGGCTAAAGCTCCAGACGGGGACCTCTTAATCAACCAAACCAAGCAAATCGACCAAAGAGAACCTTCCAACTCAGAGTAGAATTACTTCCTCTTACTCAAACATTGAACGCACAGCTAACCATCACTGATGGGACATTCTTCAAGCAAACCATGGGGCATGAAAGTTCAAAAGATGCGTATGATGCATGATGGGCTAAAATAAAAGAAATCATTAAAATGAATGCAAAGAAAGATTAAAATATAAAATACTCGAGAATAATATTGCTAAGCTGGGAGAATTAGAGTCAAGACACTATCCGTAACCACGGCGTGTAGGATAGAACCATCCTCCCCGTGATATCCCAACCTAACGGCCTATCTGAAGATTAAACACGTGAACCAAGATTATCATCGTTTTTGTTGGAGGGGAACATCAGATCCTGAAACACGTAGATAACCAACTGGTTCTCGAGATAATATAACATAATACCATATAATAATGCAATAAGGGTGACAAGGATAGGAGGCCATACCTGACTTACCTGTGCAGGCGAAACGGCAAGTGAAAGTTTGGATGCTGCACATGAAATTGTTAACAAGATTTACGATAATATCAAATATCATCAATTGAACACCAAGTGCAGATATGGGGGTAAAACAACCTCAAACATGAACGGTTAATGACCAACCGCCCAACTAAGAACGGACAGATTCGAGCCGTACATATCATAGAATTTGAACCGACTTAAACATCCTACCGTTGACGATGAACGGTCACAAATCAACCGCACAAACCAAGGACGGTCTATCGCTAGACCGCACTTCCTCTGTATCCTCGAAATGCTAAACCCTTCGTCTCCCTCCACCGCAACCGACGGTGGGGGAGAACGAAGGGCACCGAGCCCATTCTAACCTCTCCCACTCTGTAACGCCTGACAATTTTGAAGGCTAAACAGGAATAAGGTAATATCAATATATATATTTATGATTCGAAAAGAAAAATAACCTATACTTGATGATATCTACATATTCTTATGAATAGTTAATAAAGGTGAATAAATAAGAATTTGGGTATATTGTTCCTACAATAAATAAAGGGCTAGTTAAAATTACCTTTTTGGAATGGAAGTAAATATTTTACCTAGGATCGAACCTGTCTCTGATACCCAAGATAATGATTAGGAAGGAAATAAAAGTGAAGGAAATTATAAGAAATGAAACCCCTATATGACCTTAATATATAATGTGACCAACCACATCAAACTATTGAAATCTAAAACACTAATGGTAAACCTGATAGTCGTAAGGACCTTGCATATGAACTTAGCCGTGAGGCCTTATATACGTATATACTTGTAAACTACCAATAGATATAGGTCATGCATATGAGGTTAGTAACTGACAAAGGGATTTAGTATGAAAACATACATGGGTACATAATAGGTTTCTAGAAGTATATAAACATATATATATATATATATATATAATGGGCCATATGGAATGGCAAGGATATATAATTATAGAATACATGAGCCTTGGCCCAGAATAACCCACACATATATATCTTATAAAAAGGAGCCTTAACAATACAACCCATTATATGCCACCAGTATACATATAAAACCTAAAACATATGAAAACTAAGCCAAAAATGAATAGTGCCTTCCATCAGAGCGTTATTTAATTGAAGACCGTTCAAGTGGGCTCTAATTTATGAATTTGGCGCCCCTATCTTAGGCGCTAAGTCCAACAATGACGCCCCTTTGAATGGGTGCCATTTTCATACGTAAATAGGGTAAGAAAGGATAATAGTAAATAACTCCCCCTTAACGGGCGCTATATAATAAATTGAAGACTACGTAAACAGGCGTCATTTATTGAAATAACGCCCCAACCTTAGGCGTCATTTCCAAACAGACCCGTTGGTGTTTGGTTCGAACAAGGATGTTAGCTGGGTAAGCTTGACTGGGGAAAGGATCAATACGTGGGATGTCTAAGTTTAATAAGGACTCTAAGAAGGAAGTTTTAATCCAAATCAAACTCCTAGAACCCATTAGGATTCCTTCTCCTATAAATACCAACTCCTTCCATCGAACTCATGTTAACGCCAATTGCCAAAGACGTCCTGCTGCTACATCGTCTTCCTCTTCTTCCTTGCTGCGAGAAGGCCTGAAAGGAAGGGGAAAACCGCTTCTTCCTCTTGCTGCTGCTTAGTATGTGAAGAACCTAAAGTTCTTCAGCTTTTTCCTCTTCCTACCGCTACGAAGGCATCATCCTCTTCTTCTTGCTGGGAACGTGGAAGAATCATATCCTTCTTCCTGCTTCCTACTGCGTTGTTGTGCTTCTGCTAGAGGAAGCAAGCTATTATCGTGGTTTTCAATCTTCTTGGAAGCTGCCGTGAATCTGCTGTTATTATTCTATTACCAAGTTCTCTGTTAAAAAATAGAGTATCGTTTCTTCATCCAAATCATCACCCAAAGGTAGGTGTTCTCAAGTAATGAAGCCCAAACATGAAAATTTAAGAAATACCATGCATATAGTCCGTAGCCTGATGACTTCTCGGGTTTTTGTTTTGTTTTTGCTAAATTTCAGTAAATAGCGACCCAAGCTAGGGCGCTATTTTATTTGACGACCGTGCAAACAGGCGTCAATTGTCTAGTTAATTAATAATGATGAATGTTCAAAATTTAATAACTATAAACCCTGATGTGTTAACTAATGCATGATCATGTTAGTGAATTCCTGCTATTTTTCTCTATCTACCCATGTCTCTAGTTTCTTGATTGGAAATATCCCAAAAGCCATGTCTGTGATTGTACCTGATCATATGTGTAAGACCCCAAATTCTTTAGAAATTTATTTAGAAAGTTATTTGTAATTATTTAGAATTTATTTGAAGTTATTCGAATTAATGAGAATTATCCAAATTAATTAGATTAATTAATTAATTAATAGAATATGTCATTTTCTACTATTTTCTAAAAATCCCCAAAAATCACATCTTGTAGAATTAATTTTTTTTAGCAACTTTGTTTTCTACATTTAAGCCAAAGAAAATCATTTATTATGCCGAATTAGTGAACTTAGTTTTCCGAACTTAACATTTAACTATTTACGGAATAGTATAAGTAATAATCCGACTACCTTAGAAAAATCTGTAAAAATAGTAAATAGATTTAGGTCGATGTAGATAACAACTTTTCCTTTTGGCATTAGGCCATTGTAAATCCGTGGTAAGATCTATTTAGAGTTTAAACCCAAAAGTGCACACTTTTGACCCATACCTAACCCTTAGTTTAAAACACGAAATTCGACCTCAATACTCGACCAAATGATCTGAAATCAAGAGCAAATGGAAGGCCACAATGTAAGGAACATTTACCCTCAATCAATTTGAGGTAAACCTAGCCCCAAAACGTGCTGCCGACATAGTTTGGTCAAGTCAAGGATTTCGGCGCCGTTTCTAAACACGTAGCTTGCAGCAGCGAATACTCCCAATTCCGAAGGCTCCAGAAGCTCTATGAGCTATCAAAATGAAGCCCTACGAGTCTTCTTTCATTTGGCTGCTGTGGGGTTCGCTGAAGTTTCAGATCTGGAGAGATCTAGCTCGATTTGTGGAGGTGGGTCAGCAGGCCATTGGCTTTCCTTCATCCTTCTTTGATCCATCGATTGAGATAGGAATTCTCAACCAAATCTTGATCATGAGTATAGCAAATTGTTCCTCTCATCGAGTTCTATCCATTGGTGGCAAAAGCCCCAATTTTCATTAGGTGTCCGTGGAGAAATTGAGCTGTTTGTGAGGTGCTGTCCAAGTGTTCTTCATCCTAGGGTTTGAGTTTTCTCTCTCCGATTTGAGGTAGGATCTAACAACCAAACTCTAATTAACTTACATGATGTAATCAGCATGTTGTTAGCTTTCATTTAACGTAGGAAGCCCCAAATTTCATTGAGCATACTTGGAGAATTTTGATTTTTAGTAAGAGCATGTCTAGAATTTGATGTATATTATGTTCTTCAAGTAGAAGCTTGATTTTCGGGCTATTTTTGGATTAGATAACTTGATCCACATATGGCTTATAGTATATGGTTGGATTCATCATTAAGTTAGCTTTCTTTTGATATAAAAAGCCCCAAATTCCGTTGTGTATATTGAGAGAAATCTACGTTTTAGTAGACTCATGTCAAGAACTAGGTTCTTCATGTATTCATCATAAATAGGTTGTGATTCGATTGAGTTTTCAGCAAATTTCTTATTTCAATCTCTTTTTTTATGACCTTAGTATGTATATTAAGAACCCTAGAGCATTTCGTTAAAATCCCAACTCATTTAGACCCCAAATCATTGAGTTTTCATGGTTTACGGAATCACCCGTCGCTTCTGGAAGTGTAGGGGTCGACCCATGGGGTCGACCCATGCACCCAGTGAAGGGGGTCAACCCATGAAGCTTTTTTTGAGGGGTCGACCCACACCCAGGAAGGCTCCTGGAATGCCAGGGGTCGACCCGATGGGTCGACCCATGCCCTATATGACCCCATTAATGATGTTTTTGACCCGGGGATCAATCCGGATAATTGGGGAATCAATCCATTCAACCTAATCACATTGAAAACTACATTTTTGAGGAACTAATGACCTATTCATGTACCCTTTTTAGTTTCAATTAACATTGGTCCATACATGCAAACTTAGTGTAAAAACACACCGTTTATCATCTTCATTTCAATGCATACAAGATTAAATAGAAACCCACATAATTAGTGGTTAATGGTGTAACTAAATCTCTGTTAATGCATTCTATTTCACTCCTGTGGGAGTTGTTCTTTGCCTTATCATCTTGAATCAGCTTCTTGGCAATTGTCTTAATGCAAATGATAATGGTTAATCATGATATCTTAACTTGGTGATTAGGATTAATATGTTGATTAGCTTGTTTGATTGCTGCTGTTTTACAGTAGCGCAGCACGATTAACTCTTGTTGTGACTTGGTTTCGATCTCCTTGATGATTATAATTACCTTGAAATTCTGGAAATGAATCTCTTTCCTACGTGAAGTTGTTATTGCTACTTAGTTTAAACCTTGGAATTCTGGCCATAAACTGTGGAAGTCTAGATTCGTGGGATCTTTGATCCAAAGAAATCAATGCCTGGCAAACAATTAAGGGCTCGGTATGGTCCTGGGAAGAGCGCCCGAACACTACGTGTACCCCCGGGGAGGTGAATGACTAGGTGTGGCATTTGGCACCAGTACTTGACATGTGTTAAATCTAGGATTGTCCACTACTCTCTACATTACTTTCTACTACTTTTCACTTTCCACTCTTCACTGTTCTATACTCTACTTGTGGTTACTTTACTTGCTTATTACTTGGACGTGGAAATGAAATTACATACGTGCTTGACATGACTTGAATTGTCTTGATATGGCCAACTTTTTATCGTTATCTCCTGTAGTAAATTCTTGTCTTACTATTCTATTCATTATATTTCTTGACCTTGCAAGATCTTTGAATTCTGTTTCGTGATATCACCGTTATCTTTTTATTATTTTTATCATTTGTAGCATGACATTTTAAAATGTAATTAAACTGTTAATCACTTATACCTGTCTGTTATTTCCTACTGAGCGTCAGCTCATAGTTATGTTTTCCCCGCTTTCCAGGCTTTTCAGGTGACGCACTTACCGATGGGGAAGGGCAGGAGTGATGTCTTGAGTGTATCAGTTCTAGTGTGTTAGTAGTGTGTTATCTTTCTTTAGTTATGTTTTGGAGAGCTTTTAGTCTCAGTCATGTTATTGAGTTTTAGTGGTTGATTATTCCAGTTGTATTAAGTTGAACTTGAGGTTATTGTATCAGTTGTGGTTTGTTAATGATCATTTAGTATTTCCATCTTGTAGCACTTGTGTATTATTTTAGATTAGTTCTCTCTCTTGCCAGCGTGTCCCTAACTGTACGTCCCGATATTTCCGCCTTGTTCGGGGCGTGACAGTTTAGTTGGTATCAGAGCCTAGGTTTCACATTCCTAGGTTTCCTAAGTTTTAGGTTTTCTTGCATTGCATCCCAATAATCGGTATATCAAAAGGTGTTGTAAGAACGTTAGGCTACGCCTATCGGGAAGGTCGCACACTTGCGCGAGTGGTCTTCGGACCGATTACCTCCGCCAGGTACCGAGTTTTTGGTCGTGTCTAGGTGCATTAGATCCCTAACCTTGTAAAAGTCTAGGACCTGACCTGGTGAGAATGGGTAGAAACTTGGGTTAAGATCGTTTCTTAATCGTGTAATTATTTATCTTGATTAAACCTAAGTAATCTATTTCTCGTGTAGATGGCAGCTGATCGTGCTGAATGGAGGAACCTACAGCGTACGGTGCAAGGCCTTACTCAGGCCCTTCAGCAAGTAGCTCAGGCAGGAGCGACACCGCATGGCACCGGTGATCTATACCGGAACTTCCGCGGAATGAACCCGCCTAGATTCGCTGGTTCGACTGACCCTGACCAAGCCGAGCACTGGCTAGATGAGATGGGGAGAATCTTTGAAGTTATGCAATGCACCAACCAGGAGCGTGTCCTTTTGTCCACATTTCAACTGGAACATGATGCACGTACTTGGTGGGATTCTATCAAGGCAACTCTCGGTGATCGGCAAGTTATGTGGGAAGAGTTCGAAGAACTCTTCAACAGCAAGTATTTTTCTGATAGAGTGCAAGAGAAGAAAGCGGCAGAGTTCGCGGCCTTGAAACAGCGAGGTTTGTCCGTGGCAGAGTATGAGGCTCAATTTGCACGGCTTTCTCGTTATGCTACTCATCTCATTTCCATCGAGAAGATGAAGGCGAAGCGCTTTCTCAATGGATTGAAGCTTCATTATATCAACAAATTGGCACCGATGGAGATTTCCACTTATTCTGAGATGGTAAGGAAAGCGCAAGTTCTAGAGGATACTCTTGAGATGACGGAGAGAATCCGTGGGAAAGGCACCAAGAAAGAATTACCTACGGGTTCCGGGAGTGTCAAACCCGGGTATACAAAGAAGAGGCCTGTTAGTGGACCTGGTTCGTGGAGCGGGTCCGGATCGTGGAAGGGCAAGATGCCAAGGCATGAAGACAAGAAGCCTGGCCCTATTGTTCCATTCAAGGGCGTGTGCAACTATTGTGATCGTCCGGGTCACAAGATAGAGGAGTGCTGGCGCAAGGCGCCTGTTTGCGATGTGGAAGCAAGGAGCACCGTATCCTCAATTGTCCTCTCACATCGGAACAAGCTACACCGGCAAAACCTCTAGTCTTCAAGAAACCACAAGGCAAGCTTCAAGCTTTACATGAAGATGAAACTGGGATTTCTGATGATGGCGGACTCGTCGAAGGTACCCTTACTATAATCGATAAGCCCGCATTTGCTCTCTTTGATACTGGTGCAACACATTCATTTATTTCTCGGAGATTTGCTAAGTCATTAGTTGTGGAACCTGTTTTGATGAATACTCCGTTAGAGATTTCAACCCCTATTGGCACTAGATCAACAATCCAGTATTTCTATCCTTCTAGTAAGGTTATGATTGGTGAACAGAACTTTCCAGCAGATTTGGTCTGCATGGAAATGAAGGATTATGATGTAATCCTAGGAGCAGATTGGTTGGCCAAGTATGAGGCCAATGTTCATTGTAGTTCTAGCTCAGTGACTTTTACTGGACATTCTGGTTTATCTTTTACGGGGGTCAAGCACCATAACTCTGTACCGCTCATCTCGGCTCTTCGAGCTGATAAGCTTTTGAGGCATGGGTGTGAGGCTTTTCTAGCCTTTGTTTGTGCAACTCCTGAGCAGCAGATGGAGATCAAGGACATTCCTGTTGTCCGAGATTTTCCTGATGTCTTTCCAGAAGAACTACCAGGACTTCCGCCTGAGCGGGAAGTTATCTTTTCTATTGATCTTATTCCTGGCACAGCTCCTATTTCTAAGGCTCTTTATCGTATGTCTCCTGCGGAACTGAGGGAACTGAAGCAGCATCTGATGGAATTACTTGAGAAGGGTTTTATTCGTTCTAGTACTTCTCCGTGGGGAGCCCCTGTACTATTTGTCAGGAAGAAAGATGGTTCGATGAGGCAGTGCATTGATTATCGGCAATTAAACCAGCAGACTGTCAAGAACAAATATCCCTTGCCGAGGATTGACGAGTTATTTGACCAGATAGCGGGAGCTCAATATTTCTCTAAGATCGATCTTCGATCTGGATATCACCAGTTACGGATTAAGGAAGAGGATATTTATAAAACGGCTTTCCGCAGCAGGTATGGTCATTTTGAGTTTGTCGTTATGCCTTTTGGTCTAACGAATGCACCAGCGGCTTTCATGCAGTTGATGAACGATGTATTTCGGCCCTATCTTGATCAATGGGTCGTGGTCTTTATTGATGACATCTTGATTTATTCTAAGAATGAGGAGGAACATGCTGAACATCTGAGAATGGCATTGCAATTGTTGAGAGATCATCAACTATATGCTAAGTTCAGTAAGTGTGAATTCTGGCTGCAAGAGGTGTCCTTTCTAGGACATATCATTACGAAGAACGGTATTTCTGTTGATCCTTCGAAGGTTGAGGCAGTGAAGAATTGGGAACAGCCTACCAGTGTGACAGAAGTTAGAAGTTTTCTAGGCCTGGCAGGTTATTATCAAAGATTTATTCAAGATTTCTCCAAGATTGCAGTACCTATGACAAGATTAACCCGCAAGGAGAATAAGTTTGATTGGTCAGATGATTGTCAGCGAAGCTTTCAGACTCTGAAGGAGTGTTTGACTACTGCACCTGTTTTGGCTTTACCTTCTGGTGAAGGAGGATTTGTTGTTTATACTGATGCATCAGGTATTGGCTTAGGCTGTGTACTCATGCAGCATGGGAAGGTGATTGCCTATTCCTCTAGACAGTTGAGGAAGCACGAAGATAATTATCATGTTCATGATTTGGAACTTGCTGCAGTCGTGTTTGCTTTGAAGATATGGAGGCATTACTTGTATGGAGAAACCTTTACAGTGTTCTCAGATCATAAGAGTTTGAAGTATTTATTTTCTCAGAAGGAACTCAACATGAGGCAGCGGAGATGGTTGGAGTACTTGAATGACTTCTACTTCTCGATTGAGTATCATCCTGGCAAAGGTAATGTTGTGGCAGATGCATTAAGCCGGAAGCCGGTAGCTAGATTGTCAAGTCTCATGTTACAAGAATGGAGGTTGTTGGAACAATTATCTAGTCTGGATCTTAATATTGACAATGATCGGATCTTGATTGCTCAGATTCAACTTAAACCTGAATTATTGATAGAGATCAAGTCCTTGCAAGATAATGACCCCGAGTTGGTAGAGATCAAGGGAAGCTTGAGCAGCAGACCTGACTTCATGTTGGCCGATGATGGTAGATTATTATTTAAAGGCAGAACTTGTGTTCCGGATGAGGCTACAATAAAGAACAAAATTCTTGAGGAAGCTCATAGATCCAGATATACCATTCATCCTGGAGGCACTAAGATGTACCGAGATTTGAAAAGGTCCTTTTGGTGGCCGAATATGAAAAGAGAAGTTGCAGATTTTGTGAGCAGATGTTTGGTATGTCAGCAAGTTAAGGCTGAACATTTCAGACCAGCAGGGACATTGAAACCACTCGACATACCCCAATGGAAGTGGGAAAGCATTGGTATGGATTTCATTATGGGTCTACCTAGGACTCGTGGTGGATTTGATGCGATATGGGTGATTGTCGATCGATTGACAAAGTCGGCTCATTTCTTACCAATTAAGTCCAAGTGGACGATTGATGTATTGGCTGCCTTGTATATAAAGGAAGTGGTGAGATTGCATGGTATCCCAGTGAATATAGTATCTGATCGAGACCCCAGATTTACTTCACATTTCTGGAAGGGACTGCAAGAGTCTTTGGGTACTCGTCTGAATTTCAGTACTGCTTTTCATCCACAGACAGATGGACAGACTGAAAGAACCAATCAGATAGTGGAAGATATGTTGCGAGCTTGCATGATTGATTTCGGTGGTAATTGGAGTGAGCATTTGGCATTAATTGAATTCGCTTACAATAACAGCTATCAGTCTAGCATTCAGATGGCTCCTTTTGAAGCACTATATGGTAGAAGTTGTCGTTCCCCGTTGTGTTGGGACGAGGTAGGTGAGAAACAGTGGCTTGGACCAGATCTTGTTTCGGAATCATCACAGAACATCCGTGTTATCCGAGACCGGTTACAAGTAGCCCAGTCAAGACAGAAGAGTTATGCCGACAACAGGAGAAGAGCATTGGAATTTCAGGTTGGCGAGCATGTGTTCTTAAAGGTCTCTCCAACGAGAGGGATCCGAAGATTTGGCATTCATGGCAAGCTGAGTCCGAGGTACATTGGTCCATTCGAGATTCTAGATAGAGTGGGAGAGGTGGCATACAGACTGGCTTTACCACCGCATTTGTCTGGCGTACATAATGTTTTCCATGTGTCTATGTTGCGGAAATATGTGTACGATCCCACTCATATCATTCAGCATGTGGATTTTGAACTGAAGGAAGATTTGACCTATGAGGAAAGACCTGTCAAGATTCTGGACCGGAAGCAACAGCAACTCCGGAATCGTTCGATACCGATGGTCAAGATTCAGTGGAGTCGGCGTGGGACCGAAGAAGCTACATGGGAGTCTGAAGAGACTATGCGAAAGCGGTATCCCGATCTATTCTAGGTGAGCGATCTTTTTCTACTCTCAGTTTTAGTGCAGTGAATTTGGAGGACCAAATTCCTTTAAGTAGGGGAGGGTGTAAGACCCCAAATTCTTTAAAAATTTATTTAGAAAGTTATTTGTAATTATTTAGAATTTATTTGAAGTTATTCGAATTAATGAGAATTATCCAAATTAATTAGATTAATTAATTAATTAATAGAATAAGTAATTTTTCTACTATTTTCTAAAAATCCCCAAAAATCACATCTTGTAGAATTAATTTTGTTTAGCAACTTTGTCTTCTACATTTAAGCCTAAGAAAATCATTTATTATGCCGAATTAGTGAACTTAGTTTTCCGAACTTAACATTTAACTATTTACGGAATAGTATAAGTAATAATCCGACTACCTTAGAAAAATCTGTAAAAATAGTAAATAGATTTAGGTCGATGTAGATAACAACTTTTCCTTCTGGCATTAGGCCATTGTAAATCCGTGGTAAGATCTATTTAGAGTTTAAACCCAAAAGTGCACACTTTTGACCCATACCTAACCCTTAGTTTAAAACACGAAATTCGACCTCAATACTCGACCAAATGATCTGAAATCAAGAGCAAATGGAAGGCCACAATGTAAGGAACATTTACCCTCAATCAATTTGAGGTAAACCTAGCCCCAAAATGTGCTGCCGACATAGTTTGGTCAAGTCAAGGATTTCGGCGCCGTTTCTAAACACGTAGCTTGCAGTAGCGAATACTCCCAATTCCGAAGGCTCCAGAAGCTCTATGAGCTATCAAAATGAAGCCCTACGAGTCTTCTTTCATTTGGCTACTGTGGGGTTCGCTGAAGTTTCAGATCTGGAGAGATCTAGCTCGATTTGTGGAGGTGGGTCAGTAGGCCGTTGGCTTTCCTTCATCCTTCTTTGATCCATCGATTGAGGTAGGAATTCTCAACCAAATCTTGATCATGAGTATAGCAAATTGTTCCTCTCATCGAGTTCTATCCATTGGTGGCAAAAGCCCCAATTTTCATTAGGTGTCCGTGGAGAAATCGAGCTTTTTGTGAGGTGCTGTCCAAGTGTTCTTCATCCTAGGGTTTGAGTTTTCTCTCTCCGATTTGAGGTAGGATCTAACAACCAAACTCTAATTAACTTACATGATGTAATCAGCATGTTGTTAGCTTTCATTTAACGTAGGAAGCCCCAAATTTCATTTAGCATACTTGGAGAATTTTGATTTTTAGTAAGTGCATGTCTAGAATTTGATGTATATTATGTTCTTCAAGTGGAAGCTTAATTTTCGGGCTATTTTTGGATTAGATAACTTGATCCACATATGGCTTATAGTATATGGTTGGATTCATCATTAAGTTAGCTTTCTTTTGATATAAAAAGCCCCAAATTCCGTTGTGTATATTGAGAGAAATCTACGTTTTAGTAGACGCATGTCAAGAACTAGGTTCTTCATGTATTCATCATAAATAGGTTGTGATTCGATTGAGTTTTCAGCAAATTTATTGTTTAAATCTCTTGTTTTATGACCTTAGTATGTATATTAAGAACCCTAGAGCATTTGGTTAAAATCCCAACTCATTTAGACCCCAAATCATTGAGTTTTCATGGTTTACGGAATCACCCGTCGCTTCTGGAAGTGTAGGGGTCGACCCATGCACCCAGTGAAGGGGGTCGACCCAATGGGTCGACCCATGAAGCTTTTTTTTGAGGGGTCGACCCACACCCAGGAAGGCTCCTGGAATGCCAGGGGTCGACCCAATGGGTCGACCCATGCCCTGTATGACCCCATTAATGATGTTTTTGACCCGGGGATCAATCCGGATCATTGGGGAATCAATCCATTCAACCTAATCACATTGAAAACTACATTTTTGAGGAACTAATGACCTATTCATGTACCCTTTTTAGTTTCAATTAACATTGGTCCATACATGCAAACTTAGTGTAAAAACACACCGTTTATCATCTTCATTTCAATGCATACAAGATTAAATAGAAACCCACATAATTAGTGGTTAATGGTGTAACTAAATCTCTGTTAATGCATTCTATTTCACTCCTGTGGGAGTTGTTCTTTGCCTTATCATCTTGAATCAGCTTCTTGGCAATTGTCTTAATGCAAATGATAATGGTTAATCATGATATCTTAACTTGGTGATTAGGATTAATATGTTGATTAACTTGTTTGATTGCTGCTGTTTTACAGTAGCGCAGTACGATTAACTCTTGTTGTGACTTGGTTTCGATCTCCTTGATGATTATACTTACCTTGAAATTCTGGAAATGAATCTCTTTCCTACGTGAAGTTGTTATTGCTACTTAGTTTAAACCTTAGAATTCTGGCCATAAACTGTGGAAGTCTAGATTCGTGGGATCTTTGATCCAAAGAAATCAATGCCTGGCAAATAATTAAGGGCTCGGTCTGGTCTTGGGAAGAGCGCCCGAACACTACGTGTACCCCCGGGGAGGTGAATGACTAGGTGTGGCATTTGGCACCAGTACTTGACATGTGTTAAATCTAGGACTGTCCACTACTCTCTCCACTACTCTCTACATTACTTTCTACTACTTTTCACTTTCCACTCTTCACTGTTCTATACTCTACTTGTGGTTACTTTACTTGCTTATTACTTGGACGTGGAAATGAAATTACATACGTGCTTGACATGACTTGAATTGTCTTGATATGGCCAACTTTTTATCGTTATCTCCTATAGTAAATTCTTGTCTTACTATTCTATTCATTATATTTCTTGACCTTGCAAGATCTTTGAATTCTGTTTCGTGATATCACCGTTATCTTTTTATTGTTTTTATCATTTGTAGCATGACATTTTAAAATGTAATTAAACTGTTAATCACTTATACCTGTCTGTTATTTCCTACTGAGCGTCAGCTCATAGTTGTGTTTTCCCCCCTTTCCAGGCTTTTCAGGTGACGCACTTACCGATGGGGAAGGGCAGGAGTGATGTCTTGAGTGTATCAGTTCTAGTGTGTTAGTAGTGTGTTATCTTTCTTTAGTTGTGTTTTAGAGAGCTTTTAGTCTCAGTCATGTTATTGAGTTTTAGTGGTTGATTATTCCAGTTGTATTAAGTTGAACTTGAGGTTATTGTATCAGTTGTGGTTTGTTAATGATCATTTAGTATTTCCATCTTGTAGCACTTGTGTATTATTTTAGATTAGTTCTCTCTCTTGCCAGCGTGTCCCTAACTGTACGTCCCGATATTTCCGCCTTGTTCGGGGCGTGACAATATGACAAGTAAATGACGACCATGTCTAGGTCGTCAATTGAACAAACGACCCTGTACGCAGGCGTCAATTAGTGATAAATCAAGAATTCTTGAAAATGTTTATAATTTCCTAGATATTGAAATGATGACATGCATCCTACCATCTTTTTGATATATGACGCCCCTGACTAGGGCGCTGTTTACTAAATTGAAGCCTTAATGTAAGACGCCATTTATATAATATCTGAAATTTTAGAATGTTTATAGATTTTAATATTAACAAGACCTCGATATAACGACTGCGTGAACAGTCGTCATTTACTGAACTGATGACCCTAACAAGGGCGCCAATTCATAAAATGAAGACTGAAGCCCAGACGCCAATTGACCGATTTCATGATTTCGTGTTTTTCAGTAACCCTTTGACAATGGGTTATGAGTATTGGCACTATATTCCATTCCGTGAGTGTAGTCCCCTATTTCACGTTGTTTTATCGATTATCCCCTATTTCTCGGTGATAGATGAACTCTCCATGGGACATTCCGTTCCTTTGGACTGGTGATTTTATCATAGATATCTCCGTAAGACTCCGCTAGCCTTGGATTCCCTCAAGGCAGCCGAGCGGGTTGTACCACTAAAACCTATGACACTATCTAATTGCCATGTCACTCTAAGGAAACATGGTAACTCGGCCCTTTCATGGTACTATTCTTGGCCCACGAGAGAATTCTCTTAGTCGGTAGAATGAGTGATCATTTCACTAGGCGAATTATTGAATTGGGTAACCTATGGTTAGGTGCCAATTCTTCAGCTTATTTCATGTCCATCGAATTCATGACTCTTGTTAGTCATTTATTCAAAGTATCATGGCAACCTATCTAGGTGCCATTTCCACCTAGTTTCTCGACATGTCACGATTTGTCGATGCTCCTTGCATGGATTTTATCGCAAGTCTGTCCTTACTCAAGGGCCTTGCCCTTGAATTCCATGGAGATCTTACCTTATCATTCTATTAAAGCTTGTTCTTTGGAACTCCTTATTGGCTATGAACTATCGTGGATGTCTAGATCTATCTTTAAATGCTGTGCATATAGGGCCCGATCTGGCCCTGGGAGGAGCACCCGAAAGTACTAGTGTCCATGGGAGTTTTAATGATCGCGGTGTCTGACATTGCACCGCAGTACTTGTCTCTCTTGATCTTTGGCATTCCACACTCACTCTCTCTTTCTCTCGTGACTTGCTTGCGTGACTTTACTAGCGTGGCCCGGAACGGGCAAAGTACTTGCGTGAAATAGCCAATAATCTATAAATGAATATCTCGTGCTTGCTTGGAAGTGTTGCATACCGTCGTTAAACTTCTACTAGTTTTATTTCACTTGCTTGATTTATTTTACATGCATAGTCTTACCTGCATCTACATGTGAAAATGTAATTACTTAAACCAATTGCTTGTTCTTGAGATATAATTCCTACTGAGCGTTCGCTCACCCAATTTTATTCCAACATTTTTCAGGTAATCAGGTGGCTAGCGAGACCGAGACTCACACGGGAGGGACAAGTGTGCAAGCAAGCTTTGGAAATTAGCGAACCTGAGTCTTTTATCTTTCTTGAGTCTAGCATGGTGTCTCTTGTTTAGTTATATTGTCTAAATCGATTAGTGCGTCACCTCCTTTTTCTTTCATAGTGACGTAGTTGAGTCTTCAAGTTCTTGTAAGAGACTTATATTCAAAATAAAAATTTTATTGTTCCAAATTATTTGGTCTCATGCCAATGCTCATGATCGTTCATGACTATAACTGTCACGTTCCGAGCAAATGACACGTTCCGCTGCCATCGGTTCGGGGCGTGACACACTCCCTCTCTCACCCCCAAGCTCTCTTCTCAATACTCAACCTCCCTCTCGTCCTCCATGCGCCAGAAGCACCAAGCTCGCCGCCCAGAGGTGGCTGACGAAGGAAGAAGCTCACCGCCGCCGTCGACCATCGCCGCAGCCGTGAGCACCGATGGACCACCGCCGGCAGAGGTGCCGACGATGTCCACGGCGGAGGGAGACACACCCCCGCCACCGCCCGACGCCAGAGAAGGGCCAGGGACAGACACGCCCCAAGACGAGGACGCCGGAGAGGGGCCACCACCGGTGAAACCGGTGAAGAAGCCAAGGGACCCCGAGGTAGGTGCTCTAACCCTCCCCATTTCCATTTTCTTCAATTTCAAGCCACACATGTTAGTTTTAGGGAGGTCTTGGGGGGATTAGAGGGCTTAAGGGCCGGTTTGGGGGGCCACGGCGGCCTCCCTGCCAGTGGGGAACTGTCACCGTCGTCGGGGAAGACGACGGTAGGGCGGTTTAGTCAAAACCGCACAAACAAAAACATGCGGCTCACATCGAGCTGCCCAACATCCATACGGCCCAGGGGTAGCCATTCAAATTCACACAACAATAGAACCGAACCAAGCAAGGATGGTGAGAGGCTCACCGTTCAAACAACAAACAGGCCATATTGGTCCGTTCACTACCCTGTCAACAAAGAACGATGCAGTTCCCACAGATTCGCCTAGCCTTCCTGTGGACCAGGAGCGGCCGTTCGACCCTAAGAAGCCTGAGATAAGAACGGTGCAAACGCACCCGTTCAAGATAGGAACGGCCCACTCCATCCCGTTCGAAACACATAACCCGGGGAGTAAAACGGTGCGCATAGTACCGTTCAAAGGGACGAGCGGCCTGTGGGGAATCGCTCTTATGACAGAGAATTAACCTTGATGATTTTATTTAAAAGTGAAATAAAATGCTTAAACTAATTACTAAAATGCATCTAAAATGAATGAATGAATGCAGGGAAAGCGCAGGACCCTGCACCTCGTGGCTGCAGGTCCGCGCAGTGTACATAGCACTACCGGACTTCCAGAGGGAGCGGTTGGCTGCCATGGGGTTCGCCCCATTCCTGAGCATTGAGGTGTGTCGATTCGACGTAGCTCTGCTCTATGCCCTGCACGACCGCTGGGACCCAGTGAGTCGGACGTTCCTTTTCCCATGGGGGCATATGGTCCCCACGCTGGAGGATGTGGCCAGGCTCACTGGCCTTCGAGTGCACGGGGCACCGGTTAGCGGGACCACTTTTCCCGACTACCGGGCGATGGCTCGGGGATTACTGGGCTTAGAGGTGCGGCACCCTGAGAGGCAGTCGACCCTCTTACCTCGGGCTAGTCTCCAGGACAGCCTGGGATTACGACGGGCGTGAGTTGCAGTCGGCGAGGAGCCAGAGGAGCACTTGCAGCGTTTGGTGGAGCTGGCGCGGCCGAGAGTAGCTGCGGGACCGGGAGCAGAGGTGGACAGAGTGCTGAGGCGGTTCCTGATGCTGATGTTCGGGTGACTCCTCTTCTCCACCAGAGCGGACGTGATGAGCTGCCGGTTCCTTCCTTTCCTCGAGGAGCTGAGCCACGTAGGCGACTATGCGTGGGGAGCAGCAGTTCTCGCCTTCCTTTTCGACACGCTGAGTTCGACGGCCCGTCGGACGATGCTCGGGGGCTTCTCCCCCTTACTCCAGGTACGACTCTTACCCTAGACCTAATCATGCAACTCTATATGCTTCTTAAATGCTGACACGATGTTGTGATGCAGGTGTGGGCCTATGTACCCCTACGTGGGTTGGGTAGAGGCGAGGAGACCCGTCCTGGGCTCCTGCCGATTGCACGGAGGTGGACAGCACCTCGGGGGACCGCAGCCTTGAGACGGCAGGTCCGAGAGCTGCAGGACGACCTAGATGCTCTACCGTTTGCCTCGGTATGCTTCTAAACTCAGACTCTTTAATTAAATGCAATTCTTATATGATGATGATGCTGATGCGACTTTCTATTTCTTGCAGGTACGGTGGACACCTTACGCAGAGGAGGGCCAGGAGGGTCAGCCTTGGGTGGTTGGCGCCCTTGCCTTCGCCAGACGAGATGTGTGGCTTCATTGCGTGAATGTGGTGGAGCCACTGCACTATAGGTTGGTGATGAAGACCATCGGGGTCCATCAGCCCGCTGTGGAGTTCCCAGCACCTGAGAAGGCGGGGGAGCGAGTGACGAGGACTACCCGGGGCCTAGCGACAGCATTTGATTGGTCAACGAGGAACGCTGCGCAGGTGGCCGACTGGACAGCTCAGGGGTGAGTGGTGACGGCCCGAGCAGAGAGCGACTCAGCGTACTACACCGCGTACGCCAGACACTACCGGGACCAGGTGTTCCGGGGTGCCCACCGACCGGTACGACTTCTAAACTCAAACTCTGTCTATTATGCTTATGACTCCTATATGATGATGCACTAACACATGAACTTCTAAATGCATATTGACCCTGAGGGACGACTGACGGAGTTGCAGGGGCTTCTGCACTCCATGATCAAGGAGCGGGATGAGGCCCGGCAGGCCCTGGCCTTACTGGTGACTTTTCTAAACCCTAAACTCTCTAAATTATGCAAATGCTTATGATTATGCATGTGACTGACCTGGAGTTTTGGATGCAACGCGCTGAGGGGGACCAGCGACAGGGGGCTGATTGTAATGCCCTGGATCCTTGGTAGGTCTTGCTGGATCTTCATTGGATCTTTTGGATTGGTTTCGGTGAGTTTCGGTTCACTTTTGTGGCTTCCGAGTTGAGCTTTACGAGCCGTGTGGGTTTTTCTCTCGTACTAGCCTACGGTGAGTTTGTTTGTCAGTTCATCGACTCGCGGATGCTACAGCGATGATGTACTCTTTGAGCCGGTCGTTTCGTCTATTTTTGCGTATTTTTCTGAATTTGTGCATTTTCGGCGCATTTTTGGAATTTTTTGGAAATTAGGAAAATTTCCTAATTTCTTTTCTTTTTCTTTTCTTTTTCTTTTCCTTTCCTCTTTCTCTCTCCTTATTCGCACGTTCGCCTCTCTCTCTCCCGTTCTCTCTCGTTCTCCCACCTTCTCGCCTCCAGCTGCAGACGGAGGGGTCTGTTGGTGAGGTGGCGACGTCGGGAAGTTGTTGAGGTGCGTGATGGAGCGAGGATCGGAATGGTTTTGGCGCAATCCCGAACGGTGGATTCAAAGCCGGTGTTCGAGCTCGCGGCGTGGTTTTCGGCGCGATTTAGTCCCTTCGGGGCACGGTTTCTTCGGTGGAGGTAGGGTGATGGTTCCTCACTTCCTCCTGCTCGTTTTCCCTGCCCTTGCACTTCGTTTGGCACGAAAACGGCCGAGTTTGGGCTTGTTTAGCCTAAATGGTGATTTTCGGGTTTTGTAGGTTTCGCCGGAGAACGGCAACCATTTGTAGCTCGGTTAGTGTTGAATTGACCGTTGGGATGTTAGGATCCCATCCATGCTAGTTTCGTGTTGATCGGTGGTCATTCGAGGCCAGTAGGAGTCCGGGAACCTCGGTGGCTCATTTAGGGTGGATTCGTTGGAATCGCCCCGATCTTGTGTTTTTGTGCTTGCATGTGGGCTTTTTAGCCTTCTTATGTTATTTTTCATCGTCGAGGGTTGTTTCCCCTACGCTTCGGCTTGAATGGGGCGTGGAACGGGCCGATTTGGTCAACCCTCCATTTTCCCGCCGTAGCTGGTGTGGCGGTCATTCCAGGGACCATTACATGCCCTGACGGCCCTACGACTGACCGTTACAGCGTCTGGGTTGATTCGAGTTCTTCGGGGTTTTGAGAGTGTGACGACCCAGGGGTGGCGCGTCACATCTCTCTGACGCGTCCCGTGAGACGCGTTGCGTCTATTTTGTCATTTTATGTTTGGGTTAAGTCGGTTCCTCTGATGCGCTTGCCCCTGTGCGTCAGGTGAGTGTAACGCGCCTGCCCCAGGCCGTTACATTCTGCTTGACTGACGTTGACCTTTTGAGGCGGTTCCCCTAGCGCGCCTGCCCTAGCGCGTCAGGTGTGCGTAACGCGCCTGCCCCAGGCCATTACGTTCTGTTTGACCGTGTTTGACCGAGTGAGTCGGTTCGCCTAACGGCCGTGCTCCCGTGCGTTAGGTGTGTGTAACGCGCTTGTCCCAGGCCGTTACATGCTGTTTTGGCTGAGTTGGGTGGTTGCGTCGTTGTCTCTAATGGCCTCGTCCCCGTGCGTTAGGTGATTGTAACGCGTCCGGTCGAGACCGTTACATGCCTCTCAGCCAGTTGTTTTTGGCCTGTGCCTGTTGGCCCTGACGCGCTTGTGTTGCCACGTTAGGTGGCTATAACGCGCTCGGTCTGGCGCGTTACATGGTCCGAGTGTGTTTTGAGTTTGAGGGTTGTTTGCCCTGACGGCCCCGGTCGGGCGCGTCAGGCTGGTGTAACGTGCCCGGTGCTGGCCGTTACATGCCTTTGCGTTTCTAGAGTTGGTTAGGGCGGTGTGTGTGACAGCCTGTTCCCCGACAGTCACGTTGGATGTAACGGCCTAGCGTTAGACCGTCACATTCATGTAGCGGTCTAAGGGTGGTGCGTTACATGCCTTGTGCTCCGATTTCCGTGATTCTGATTTCTACTTGTCTTGGCTTGGCCTTGTGGTCTGCCCGTTGTCCCGTGGATGTCTCCTGACGTCCTATGAGGGCTAGGACTACGTTGTAAGGTAGTCAGGAGTCTTCTTGCTTGTGGTAGGATTCTCTATCCTACTCTTGTGTGTGTTTGGTTGGGTTCCGGTCAATCCGGGGTGACCCAGCAGTTGACGGGCGACCTTGCCTGTGGGTGTCTTGGCGGTTTTCATCCAATCCGAGACACTGGTTCTGGATGTCTCGAGGTATCGTCTTACCTTGGTTTGCGTGTCCAAGTGTGCTGAGGGTCTTCGGTGTTCCCTCAGGTCTCCGTGAGTTGTTTTTTGTGGAGTGTCATTTCTTGTGGCTTAGGATTAGACCGATTGGCGGCTTGTTCCGCTGTTTGTGACGATCTTGCCTTTGAGTCGTTCGACTCAGGATCGTTACGTGGTAGGTCTAGTTGTCTGGTCCTGAGTCGGTTGGCAGTGGTTGTACTGCCAGTGGTGCTTCGTAGTACGTGTGACAGGGCTTCCGTAGACTGTCTGTACTCTAGCACTTGTGTTTTGGAGTCCGTGCCTTGTGAGCCTCCACTAGTCATAGCCTGTGACGTAGGCTTTTTTTTAGTACGTCACCCACCGGGAGTGGTGGATGGGCAGTTTCCCGTTACACGATTTTTAAGCTAGTTCCGTGGGCCCCGGCCAACGGTAGCGTCCTATCGAGGGGAATACTAGCTAGAGGCCTGGCCTAGGTAGTGGTCAGTGTGTGCACACGTGGTCAGGGACTGAGGACTTGCGTCGACGGGCGTGACCCTGACTAGTCACTCGCAGCGTGGTACTGCAGTCTTGTGTCCGTGAGGTGCCGTTTTTCCTTGGAACATCGTTGTTCCTTGGACCTGGTTCTTGGTGTGTCTAGTCTCCTCCGTGCTGCACACGGTCTGGTAGACGTGACACTTGTGGCGCAATGTAAGACGTCAGTGGACGCATCTGGTTGTTCTTCTAGTGTAAGGGTACTCCTATCACTTGACCGGTGACTCTCACGTTTCTCGGAGCCGGTGTTCTCCTTTCCGTGTCGGCTAGTCTTGGCCTTGCCCAAGATTTGCTTCCCTGGCTGTGTGGTCTGTTCTTGGCTGTGTCCAAGATGAGCCTGGGGTTGCGTACACGATGTTCCAATCGTGTAGGTCGTTGTGGTTGTTTTATCCGTCCTTGCAGGTCTTCGTTTTGGACCTGGTGTCGGGTCGACAGATCGGTAACTTCTGACTTTGCTGGATCAGAGTCGCCCTTCTGTTGCTGCTTGGAGTAGATTGGGGTGCCGAGGTTAGTTCGGCCGCCACTTGTCTGGCGCGGGTTCTTCCCCTTTATTGCTTGTTTCCTACTCCTACTTCCCGTCTGTTCACTACTGCTTGTAGCGTAGTTTTACAGCTTTGTAGTGTAGTTTTCTGCTTTACTACACCTGCTATTTTTGTCGTTATTGTTCCGTGTTACTGCGTATTTTTCAGTGGGGATCCGCGTGACCCCTACTGAGCCAGTGACACGTGGCTCACCCCTGCTTTTCAGGTGGGGTGACATTGTTCGTTCTGCTTCCGCGTGGTTCCTGGAGTGTGCGTGCTCGTTGCGTGCCGTTGCTGCCAGCTGGTACCTGCGTCGGGCTGCCCCCGACTTCTTGGTACGTCTTTCCTTTCTGTCGACTGTACTGTGCTAGACTTGTTGTCTTTAGCTTTGGACTGACTCTGGGATATAATTGTTAATTTGAACAGTTAATTAAAAAGTAATTTTATTTCTGCTACTTTAGCAAACCGATCTAATCAAATTTAATTACTTCTGTTATATCTCTGTGGCTTCAATGTACTCTACACGTGCCTTTTTCCCTTCGGAGCTTTCCCGCTCTTGGGATGCCTCGCGGGTTCCATGCGGTATCACGCATATCCGGTAGTCCTACCGGGTATGCCGGGTATCCGGAATCCGGGTCGCTACATGATGGGGGCATCCCTCGCCCCTCCACTTTTTTTTGAGGCTCGGATTGCTCATCAGCGTGCGCCATTGTGTTCGTCATAATTTTATGAGTCTAGTCATGTAATTTTTATATTTTATTTGAGTCATCATCATGTAATTTTCCCTTTATTTGAGTCATGTACCTAGGTTAGTAGGTTATCTACCAAAGTCTTGTGTCATTATGTTGGTTTGTTAGGCTATTGGGCCCAACTAATGGGCTAGGCCCAGGGGCGCCTCTCCCTTGGAGTGTTTGGTCAATAGTTGTTTAGTCAGGGTCATTTTCATCCTAGGAAAAGTCCAATGCCTATAAATAGGCCCCCACTCCTCTCATATGTAACAACTTTGGCATGAATATTGAAATCCAAAATTCCACATCCCTCTAGATCTCTCTCTCATTATCTCTCTTACTCTCTCTCTCTCTAAGGGGTCCCCCCCTCTCTCTCTCTCCCCTCACCCCAAATTTTGAAATTTTCTCTCTCCTCCCCATTCACCTATCATTAAGACCCCTCCCCCTTCCCCATACACTCATTTAACTCCCCCCCAACCCCAAGGTGGAATCCTCCAATCCTTGCTCCACCCTCCAACCACCAACTACCCTCTTCTCTTCCCCAAGCACCCTTCCCTCTCCCCCATACAACCCACCACTTCCCTAGGCCATTTGAATTCAAATCCACCTTCCCTCCACAGCCCTAGGGCACCCCCAAGACCCCACCCCTTGGTTAGGGTCGCCCCCCCTCTCTCTCTCATCTCCACCATTCTCCCTTGCTCTTCTCCATCACCTCTCCCACCTCCATTGATAGATCCTCCAAGCAGCTGGCGACCTGCAGAAGATCACCTGCTTGCAGAGGCGACCCCGACCACATCCCAGTGATTCTGAAGACCCAATAGGTACCATTGGAAGCGTCTGCCTGTCCTCTTCGCAACGGCGGTGGTTTCATCTTCGTCCGAGCACGGTGCTGCCTGGGAGAGCCTTTCTCCCCCGACTGCGCGAATCTTCCCTGGCAGGAGGCCAGAGCCGGAGTGGAAGCTCTTCTGCGACGCACCTATTGGGAATCTGATCAAGAGTTCTTCAGCAAAAGTCTTCTACTTCGAGTCCTCTACCATCACCAAGAAGCAGAGTTCGACTTGGAGACCGGACCGGAAAGTTATCAATTTTCTCCCCTGATCGTGCGGTTCTGCTTCCACTCTGTTTGCACCGACCCTCCTTCAGTGTACAGAAGCCACCAGACTACTCCGACCTCATTTGGCATCCCCGTCAGTTCGGTTTTGAAGTAGACCCGTCAAAGGTTCCAAAGGTTCTGATGGAATCTGATTCTGAGCTCAGGAGCGTTCGTGGCACCCTCTGCTTTCTTGCTGTTAGGAACCTGCAGCTGTCAGAACAGAGGACCTGCTGCCCTGTTCAAGCCCCTACCCCGACCAGCAAAGGTACCAGAAGAAATCAAGAAAATTTCGGTGTCTTACCGGTCCAGCTACGAAGATTTTCCCACTGGTTTCGTCTTCAGCAAAAATCTGGAGTGGCCGCAACGTCTAGAGAAGCGACTGTCTGTCCAGAAGCACAGATAGTGGGCAGAATCAACATCGGCGTCCAATTTCATCTTTCGTCGGTCTCACCCCCTCCCCGCTTGGCCGGCTGAAGGCCCCTCCCTGTGTGGAGGTAGTTTTGAGTGTAATCGCAGTTAACCCCCACCCTAAGATCCCCCTCCTGCGAGAGGTGTAGTTCATGTATTAATTCAGGTCGCAGTTTGAAGCTCCGTCGACGCGGCGTGCAGGTGCATACCCACGCCTCCCCGCTCGCCCCCATCTCTGGCCGGAGTCAGCATCTTCACGCCGGCTAGGTGAGCCTCGGTCCCTCTCTTGGCTGGTTTCAATTCATTGCTAGCATAGTATTATCGCCATTGTTTCGTCGGACGGTGAATGAGAGCTCGGCCCTAAATTGCTAGTCCCGTGAGTGACCATTGCGGGCGAGTTGTGAGTGAACCATTACATCACACACCCTTGGTGTGCTGGCCGCCCATGATTTGGGCATCCCAGGCCCATTTGGGGTTCTCCCCAAGCTAGCCAACCTTTGGAGCCTCAAGGTCCCGCCTCGGACGCTCTCCATCATCGCCGAGTTGCCTTCGGGCACTAATGTGCGCCAAGCGAGTGAACTCGCTAGTGTGAGTCCGCTGCCCAACTTGTATGCTTGAAAAATAGGTCCAAGGGTGGTGTCACATCACTACAGCTTGGTATCAGAGCAGTGTTCTGAGATGTTCGGAGTTCTTTTCTGAGCTATCAGAGCATTGTCGTGTGAACTACATGGGAATCTGAGATATACAGTATCCAGAGTCGTGAAAGTCCAGTATAGTCTTCAGCTGGCTTCGGTTTGTGATTCTTTGTCGCTTTGTTTTCGGTATGTTGTCTTGTGCGTGCTGTTTAGGCACTGTACGAGATGGTTCTGCTCTCATCAGGATGTGATGAGGTGTTTCTTTTTCGTCGTTGGGTTTGTCTCGAGCATGTTGTACTTGGCAGTGTTCGCCGGAAGGCTTGAATCTGCAGTACATTGTTCGAGGTTTTCTCTGTGTGTTGTTCAGGTTGCTGTTGACCTTTGGCCTTGGTTTGATGACCGTACACGTTCTTACGTTGTCTTGGTCGTCCTGGCTTGAGTCTGTTCAGCTCCTGATGTGTTTCACTTCTGTTGAAGTGCTCGTTTAGATTTCGTGTTTGAGAAGTTGTTCAGGCAAGCTAGGATTTTTCCTTCCTGGTGAGCTTTTGTGATTGAGCTTCCTGCTTCTCATCCCTTCTGGTGGAATCTTTTTGAGGTTTACCTTGGAATTGCTGTCTTGGTGATGCCTTTGTCCTGTGTCTGCTTAAGTGTGGACAGCTTTGTTTTGAGCCTGATCTGCTCTCTGCTATACGGTTGCTTGGCTTTGGATTCCGTTATGGTGTTAAGAGCTGCTATGCACCGTGTTGTCGCACTGTGTCCAGCGGCCGATGTATGGTGAGGGCTCATTTATCATTTTCGGGACGTGAAGGTAAGCTGAGATTGATGCTTTCCTTGTGCTTTATGCTGAAGCTGGTGCTCTTCTCCTGTTGCACTTAGGCTCCTTGTGATTGGTTGTTCGCGAGATCGGTACTCATGGCGTGTGATTTGCGATCTTCATTGATTGCAATGGCGCCTGGTGTGTGCTGAGGTGCGACTACCGTGGTTGTTCGGTTGCCTGTGCGCGTTGTTGAGAGTGCAGCGAAAGTGTGTGGGTTGGGTACCCACTGGTCGAGAGATCTGTTTCTTCTTGATGTGACTTTGTCTTGGCTTCTTGTTCCTTGATGTCGTCTGTTGTCGTGCCATTGTTGGTGGTTTTTTGGTGTTGGCATTGGCATTTGCGAGTATTGGGGAATTTGTTAGCATTCCTGCTGATTGAGTACCCTTTGCTCTGCATTTCTTTCTTGGGTGTTGTGCTCTCGAGGCGTGTTCGTGGTCCTTGAGTTGCGTTCCCCGAGATTGTTGTCGTTTCTTATTATTGTGGGTCTTCTCTTGGTGAGTAGTCTGATGCGTGACCCGTTTCTTGTGGTCGTGTGCTCAGCTGTTCTTGTGCCTTGTTGTGACCCTACTTGCAGTGGTATTCTGTGGCCCTGCGTGTTGTGCGGAGCCGGAATCCTGCAGGTGCTGCCGTTGTGTTGTTTCTATAAGTGCTGTTTCTCTATGATTTTGTGTCTCTGTTTTGGACCAAGTCTTGTCGGTTAGCCTTGCTGTGCTCTTTTCCTAGAGTTAGCTTGCAACTCGATCAGATGTAATATCTAAGTGAGGACTGACTTGGTTGTGCCTGTGGTCCAGTGTTGTCGTTGGTGTCCTGTGTGCCAGGTGTTCCCTGTCGCCTTTGGCACTGGAGCCGATGATGTGGTCGAGCTGTCAGCTGACAGGATTGTGTCTCCTCGTGTAAGCTGTCGCTTGCCGTGTTGTCGTTGTGTTTCTCGGTTGGTTGTTTGTTGTTGTGGCAATCGTGTCTCCTGTCCTGTGAGACGTAAACGACGTTGCCCTGTTTCAGAGGTGTTGGACTTGTGTCCACTTGTGTCGTGCTCGATCCAGAGCGTATGCTCGTGATTGTGGTCTGACAGCGTTCCTCTGAGTTGTGTTTCTCGAGATTTGTGTTGTTTTGTGTTATTGGGTTGTTCTTCCCAGCTTCTCCTTTGTTAGTCCTTAATTTCGAGGGTGAAATTCCTTAAAGGAGGGGAGGATGTAATGCCCTGGATCCTTGGTAGGTCTTGCTGGATCTTCATTGGATCTTTTGGATTGGTTTCGGTGAGTTTCGGTTCGCCTTTGTGGCTTCCGAGTTGAGCTTTACGCGCCGTGTGGGTTTTTCTCTCGTACTAGTTACGGAACCCTACGGTGAGTTTGTTTGTCAGTTCATCGACTCGCAGATGCTACAACGACGATGTACTCTTTGAGCCGGTCGTTTCGTCTATTTTTACGTATTTTTCTGAATTTGTGCATTTTCGGCGCATTTTTGGAATTTTCAAAAATTAGGAAAATTTCCTAATTTCTTTTCTTTTTCTTTTCCTTTCCTCTTTCTCTCTCCTTATTCGCACGTTCGCCTCTCTCTCTCTCCCGTTCTCTCTCGTTCTCCCACCTTCTCGCCTCCGGTTGCAGACGGAGGGGTCTGTTGGTGAGGTGGGGACGTCGGGAAGCTGTTGAGGTGCGTGATGGAGCGAGGATCGGAATGGTTTTGGTGTGATCCCGAACGGTGGATTCAAAGCCGGTGTTCGAGCTCGCGGCGTGGTTTTCGGCGCGGTTTAGTCCCTTCGGGGCACGATTCTTCGGTGGAGGTAGGGTGATGGTTCCTCACTTCCTCCTGCTCGTTTTCCCTGCCCTTGCACTTCGTTTGGCGCAGAAACGGTCAAGTTTGGGCTTGTTTAGCCTAAACGGTGATTTTCGGGTTTTGTAGGGTTCGCTGGAGAACGGCAACCATTTGTAGCTCGGTTAGTGTTGAACTGACCGTTGGGATGTTAGGATCCCATCCATGCTAGTTTCGTGTTGATCGGTGGTCATTCGAGGCCGGTAGGAGTCCGGGAACCTCGGTGGCTCATTTAGGGTGGATTCGTTGGAATCGCCCCGATCTTGTGTTTTTGTGCTTGCATGTGGGCTTTTTAGCCTTCTTATGTTGTTTTTCATCGTCGAGGGTTGTTTCCCCTGCGCTTCGGCGTGAATGGGGCGTGGAACGGGCCGATTTGGCCAACCCTTTGTTGACACCCGTTTTATGCCGATAAGTGGAGTCGTTTCTCTTACTCCCATTAATTGATGCCCTAAGTTGACCATCATTCATTGGGCCATTTTTTGTGGCACGTCCTGGGCCCATTTTATGGGTAGCCTCCCTCCTTGGTAAAGACCGTATCGATTCAGGGCTTATTGGACCTTGGCTTTGATTAATTGAACGGGTTTTATAAAAGATAAGTATCCAAGAGCATGAACGGTCCAATATTATCCGTTCAGGACTGGGGCGGTTGCACCCACACCGTTCATACATTTTGGCCAATTTTTGAGGATTTTCTGAATATTCACCGACAGGCTTTTGTGCGGCCCTCTCAGGCCCGTTCCAACAAATGGACGGGCGAATTCAAACCGCCTATATCTCAGAGTCCTACGCTTGCCAATTTCTCAGATAATTATCTAATTATTTGAATTATCACCGATAGGGTTAGAACGGTCGGTGGTTGGCCGCCCTACATTTGAACGGGCTTAGTAGAACCGTGCATCTTTTAGTGTCCAACGGCGGACGTTTCGATCAGTTCGAGCGATAATTGGGTTAATTTCCTGATTTTCTGAATTTCCACCAACATTGTTGGACGGTCTTTAATGGACCGCCCATCCGCTTGAGCGGTCTATCGTAAGACCGTTCATCCTGTCGAGTGGTGAGTTTTAACAGTTTTTTATCCCTTTTATGCATGGTTTTATCCCGGACTTCTCTTGTCGATTTTTCCGTGGATAATCAACCTTTTTTGATGCCGTTTCGACAGGATAAGAGATTATGATAATATTTATGATTTATCTTTTATGATTTCGACCTAAAATAGCTCTAAACCCTAGTTTCGGGGCGGGCTTTCTAGGCTCTATAAATAGACCCTAATGGTCGGACTGAAGAGAGGGGGGGAATTTTTGGTCGACGGCGAAGCCCTGCCGCACTCTTGAGCGACCTAGCACCAAGGAGGGAGGCTTTCAACGTCCATATAAGCCTCCGGTTCAGGGAGTAGTTTGGTTTTGAATCCTTTTGTTTATAGTCTTCATCACTCTCCTTTCATTGCATGCATCGTTTTCTCCATACGCCCCCATTCTGTCTCATTATCATGCACACATCCACCCATGTTTTTGTCACCCTAGGGGTTTAAAACTCCCAGGTATTCCCCTTGCCATTCGTTTATGTTCATTTCTTCTTATATTGACATTTACTACACCGTCAAGTTCTAATTTAGGTCTTTTCTGTGTGTTTCTTACGTTGTTTTGCAGGTTAGCAATCATCAGCACGAGGCCCATCCCCTCTGGCCGGCCGGAGAGGGTGGAGGTTGGACCCCTTGCAACTTACTGCGTGGTGGACTTGTGCGGTTTTCAGACAGCCGTTCAACATCGTGTGCGGTGCATAAAGCACCGTTCATCCTGTTGGTGCGGTCAACAGAGCGCCCTCCGTCCTCCAGTGGTAGTTCCTCCCGCACCCTCTGCAGCGCACTTAGGCGGTCTATCGTAAGACCGTACATCCAGTAGGCGGCCCTCAAAGAGCCGTTCATCACTTCAGCGCTGCAGCTTAGGCGAGTACTCCCCCTCTTTCCAAGGTACGGCGTGTCCATCACGTCCGGCACCTTGGTGGCGATCACGGTCCTTTTGTTCTCTAGTCTCCTCTTATCCTTGTTACTTGCTCATCGCATATTATTCCACCATGATGCATATTGATCTTTAGTAGGAGGAGAGAAATATATCTACATCCCCTTTTGTGGCGATCACGGTGGGACACCTAATGCTCATCGTGCTTTTGAGTTGCTGACCCCCCTTTTTTGTTGTGCAAGTTCCTTCTAAGAGTGATTTGTAGGTTGGAAGCGTTTTCTGCCTCCTGGGACCTGCGCGGTTTCTACTGAGCCGCCCATACGTAGGAGCGGTTTATTCTCCACCGTCCGTCCCCTGCGGCCAGAGCCAGCTTCTCTCCTCTTTCCTGTTCTGGACGATTTCTGACACGCCGTCAAGCATGTAGAGCGGTTTGAATCTAGCCGTCCATCGCTTCACCACAGGTAAGCTTCGCTCTGTTTTGGTTCTAGGCACGCGGCTGCTGGACGACCGTGCAAAGGATTGCGCGGTTGAATACAGACCGTTCTCTAGGTATTTTCCTGCCACTGCTGCATTGTGTTCTCAGTATCCTGTGATTATCTCATAGTTCTGCTGTTGTTTTCTCCCTGGATTACACGGTCCTAGAAAGACCGTTTTACTGGTGGAGCGGTCGCATAAGGGCCGTTCATCTTCTGTCACAGTGCGCTTACGGTGTATGTTGATTGGCATATTCTACGCGATTTACTGCTCCTGGTGCTAGTTGTTGCTTTTTCCCCCCTGCTCCCTCATCATAGTTGCATTATGATTCTCTTTGTTGTTCATGCGTATACTTGCTCGTTGATTGATAGTTGCTAGGCTAGATTATGCATGCACCCCGGTGCACATAGGAGCATCCATTTCTTCTCATAGTAGTTGCATTCCTACCGAGGTAGGGTTTCCTCTCGTCTCCATATTCCTTGGAGCCGACTAGGGACCTTGCTGAGGACCTCCGTAAGCCCCCGTGAGCCGTGGATTCCCACAAAGACGCCGGGCAGGTTGTACCACATCCACCACCAGTCTAGGGTTTACATCCGTGAGCGAGAGATCCTTGTAGAGTCAGACAGTTCCTCATTACCTGCCCCAGTTAGGCACCTAGTGGTTGAGAGAACTTATACTTTCATTAACTCCCTAAGGTTCAAAGAGGAAATCAGAAGAAATTGACGAGCATCATTTAATAACTTGATTGCATAATTGGGTGATTCGGATCTCATCTCTTCCTTCCATTGCATGCTTGTGATTTACTTTGTAGGTTTGGTCGGTTAGTTTTGTCGGTCCTAGTCCTAGGTGTCTTGGTGCATGTGGGATTGTCTCTTTCCCTCACGATCACCTCCTAGGGTTGGTTCTTATTTCCATTCATACTCCAACCCCTTGTTCGATTCGTCATCTTCCATGTCATCGTACGCCTTCTCTCAGTCCCACGAGGACTCCCTTCCTCGTGGCCTTCTTGAGGACCCACCTAGGGTCGCCCACCTGCAAGGAGGAGAGGGGACTGCCCCTCCCCTCCCAACCATTCTTGGCGAAGGTTCCCAACCCTCTCTTTCAAATCCATCCAATCAGAATTCAGCCAATCTAATCCTCAATATGATGGCCCAGCTGGACCCTACCCAGCTCCATCTCATCCGACAGGCTTTGCAAGGGGCCGATGCGCCAACCTCAATTCCTTCTCATGGCACGACTGCCGCTGCCATCCAGTCTCCCGCTGTTGGGACCACCTCTGTGGCTCCCATCGACCTTACTCCTGGCCGACCTCAGGCCCTTCGCTATTCCAATATGGAAATGGGCCAGGCTTTTACCTCGGCCCATCAGCAGCTCGATAAGGGAAAGTCTCCAATCCCCTCAGTTCCTTACCTGGATACATACGCCACAATTTCTCCATCACCACAGGCCCTCGTAGCCCCGGCGGATCTCGTTAGGTTGCAATCAGGGACAGCCCAGTTGGCTCATGCGGAGATGGGCCCTTCCTCGGCCCACTATCCCTCTTACGGGCCGCCCCCTCAATCAGCTTATCCTTTAACCACCTATCCAGGTATTGCTCCTCCTGCTCCTTCTCCTCCTTCCCGGGAACGGGAAATTCTTGACAAATGGGATGCTATGCAGCAACAAATTGATCTCCTCCACAAGCGGGTCGACCCACAATCTCTTGCTGATGTCCCTATCCCTAACTTCAGGGACATTCGTTTTCCTTCTCAGTCTGAGCTCCCCGTGTATCGCAAATATGACGGGAATGGCAACCCGTTCATTCATGTCCGGGAATTCTTATATGAGTCAGCACAGTTCTAGCAAGATGACCGTCTAATGGCTTATTTATTTCACCGATCGTTGGAAGGGGTCGCCCTGGAATGGTTCTATACCTTGCCCATGGAGGAGGCTGAGAGTTTTAAGACTGTCAAGGAAAGGTTCATCCAGAGATTTCAAGATCGGGTCGGACCCGAATATTCTTTTACTGACTTGGTAGCCGAGAAGATGAAGCCGGAGGAAGACTTTGCAACCTATGCAGACCGATGGAGGTAGATGGCCTCACGTGTGCCCGGGCAGATCCCGGAGGAAGAGAAAGTGAAGTTGCTGATCTCTAATGCCACGCCAACATTCAAGAACATCTTGGCAATGAATGATATCTCAAACATGCACCAGTTATATAGCAGAGCTCGGTTCATACAAACCCAGTTCAAAGACTCCCCCATCCACTCCTTATTTGAGGCCCAGAAACCCAAGGCTCCCAGGAAATCCCAGGGCCCCGTCACTGAGGGAGTACAGATTAATGAGCAGGTCCAGGCTGTTCAATTCCCCCACCAGGCCACTCCACCCCGCTTCCCCCAGCCTTCACGCAACCCCCAGTTTGCCACTACGCAAGTTCCCCAGCCCGCCTTCCAAGTCCCGCAATATCCGCAACAAGCACCTTCACCACCCCAACAGCCTCAGCGGCCGCCACAATACAACAATGTTCCGCCCCCTGCCGCCTATGGATCTGCTCGACCGAGTCCAAAGAGGGCCCATTACCCTCCTCTTCTTGAAGCTTTGCCCGATATTTTCTCTACCTTAATGTACACTGGTGATCTTCAGTTGCCTCCTGAGCGTCCAAATTGGAATCCGGCAGCCGATCAGTCTCGATACTGCATATTCCATCGGCAACCCGGGCATACAATAGAACGATGCTATCAGTTCAGAGACTTGGTGTATGACCTGCATGAGGGCCAGAGGATTGATTGGGCTCAGATGCACCAATTGATTGAGGATATCAAGCAAAGACAAAGACAGGCCAGGCCGAAGCAGGCGGCGCCCCAGCAGCAGCAGCAACAGCAACCCCAGCAGCAGCAACAAGACCTCGGGATCCATCACAATCCCATGCCAGTACATCAACCCGCTCCTCAGCAACAACAACAGCCGCCGGCACCGGCTCCCGCATAAGTGAGTATTGTCCAGCACCCAACCCCCAGCGCTGGGTGGACTTTTGATGATGAGACCCCCGCACACCTTCTAGCCTTCCACCACAACCATTCCCCTACGCCTGCTTTCCCCTCCATCCTCAGACCCGCCACTCTGACCACTATACCACTCATTGCTCCCTCCACGCCACCCATTAAGCCCGTTATATTCCCCTCCGCTCCACCAGTCCCTTCGCCACCACCTACTGTACCCTCCGTCATTACCCCTCTGCTTAACCCTTCACCCATTTCTCTTCCGCCAGGGCCCATTAGACCCACTTCCGCCATCCGCACCCCCATTACCACGCCTTTCACCAACTCCACCGGACCGAGCGGGGGTCCATCTCAGGCCGGGCCAGCATCACAGTGCGCCCTTCGGAGCGGGCGTCCCTTCCAGAGAATTTTTTCCCCTTCCGGTGCGTCTGCACCTAACCTCCAAGTTCATTCCTGTTGTGCCCCTGTGGTTTTGATGATGGTTTTGATGATTGGTTTTTGATGTGAGTTAATCACTGTGAGTCATCCTGCTGTGTGAGTCATCATGCTGTTATTCAGTTATTTTCTGATCATAACTCAGTCTATCAAATGTTCAGTCATCTTGCTGCTCAGTTTAGTTTAACATATTTAATGTTCAGTCATGTTAACTGATGCATAAAGCATTCATTGCTACACTCTGCTTAGTTAGTATGAACAGTAGTGGGTCGACCCACTCTTGCTGATGCGTCGACCCATCAGAACACTGATTGTCTAGTTAGTATAACTTCAAGTCTACACATCATCAGTTGAACGTAAAGTATATACGTTGCAGCATCAACTCATTGCGCTGCAGCGTCAACTCAGCAAGTATGCACATCACCTTCAGACTTTCAAGTCTATACACTCTATACACATTCTAAGTCTGTACAGCCGTTGGCTTTGAACCTCAGAGTCTGTACATCCGAATTGCCCTTTGATCTGTCAAGTGTATACACTCTTTCACTGTAGCTTTCACATATTCAAGTCTACACATAGTGAAAGTCTATACACTCATCACTTACCTTCGTTCAAGGCAAAGTCCATACACTGGGGACTTTCCCTACGTTTCTTAGGCGAAGTCTGAACATTCGGTTCTGAAGCCTGAAGTCTATACACTCCAGCCTATTCCTATGTTCAAGGCTTCAGCTACACATTAAGTCTGTACATTGACTCGCCAACTGATGCAAAGTCTGTACATTGCTTCAGGAGCTTCAAGTCTACACATCGCTTCGCTCCATGAAGTCTGTACATCCACAGTGTTACTTGAAGTCCATACATTCGATATGCAGAGTTGAAGTCCATACTGTGCCTTAGGCTGATAAAGTTCACACACTGGTCGGTGGCAAGCCTGTACACTGGCCTCAGCTTTTCAAGTCTACTCATTGGCCTCCTTGCATAAAGTATATACACTGGACTTTTTGGCAAGTCTATACATCGGCCCTTGTCTTCGATGTCTGTACAGCCCTTTAGCTTGCTCAAGTCCATACATTGGCTTCAAGACTTCTAAAGTCTATACACCAAAGTCTTCACATTCGTTTGCATTACATGAAGCCCATACATTGGGCAAGTCTGTACGTTGCATTCACCTTCACAAGTCTATACAACGAAGTATATACACTGCAATGTACATACTTAAATCTTATGACTTCATTCTTGTTGCTGAAGGGAACAGGGTCGACGCTAGGAGCTTAAAGCGTCCACGCATCAGTTGAAGAAGCCTTCACTGATATCCACAATGTTAACTCCACGAAGCAGAGACCCTCACGAGTTATTTCACTGTGTCAACGCCAAAATAGAGCAGCGTCGACGCAGCAGTTACAAAGGAAGAGCCAATGGCTTACTGGATTACTCTGGTGCGTCAACGCATTCATCAAGTGGCGTCGACGCAGCAGGTTGATGGATCAACAAGGTGACCAGAGGGTGGACGCAGTTGCACAATGCGTCAACGCACTCCACACGAAACGTGAGAGGGCTGAAGCCATCTAAGTTCAGATGCTGGAACACCAATGCGTCAACGCAGCATGCTGAGAGTGTCGACGCAGCACGACTATCTGTTGAAGACTTGATCACTGGATCCCGATGCGTCAACGCAGCAGGCTGATGGAGTCAACGCAGCAGACTTGAGATTTGCTGTAGAATGTCCTTGAAGGCTGCGTCAACCCTTTGGAGCAAGTGAGTTGACACCACCTCAACTCCAGTTGCTGAGCGTACTAATGAAGGGCACGTGATCCGAGGTGCCTGGCTCGTGATCCAAGGATGGACGATATACCAGGATGCTGCCACGTGGTCCGAATTTTTAGGGCAGGAAATGTGGAAGCCACACGCGCCCAGTGTGCCTGCTGCTGCTGCTTATAAAAGGAAGCCTTCATCCTCTGTAGAAGATTGATTGAAAAAGAAGCCTGGAGAGCAGAAAGCCCTTCGATCCAGAAAAAGAGAAAAAAAAAGAAGAGAAGCAGTGAGCAGAAGAAGAAGGAAGCAGAAGAAGAAGAAGAAAGAGAAGAGACAGGGAGAGCATGCGAAAGAGAAGAAAATAGAGAGTGAGAGCAGAACAGAAAGAGTGCGTGAGCTGAGAAGAAGAAAGAAGAGGAAGAAAAGAAGAAGAGGAGAGAAGTCCATTGAAGACCTATTCAGTCTGTTCGTGGATCAAATCCAGAACGACTATTGTGTTTCATTTCAGCTTTTGTTGCTGTGCCTTTTATGTTTCCTTATTTTCCCTTTTGTTTCTCTGGTTAGCTTTGTACTTCCGATCCTCTGGACTGAGGTCGGGTTCCTCCTGGTGGGTCAGGAGAAGGGAGATCTGATCTCCGGTTGCAAGTAGCTGGGTGCTACTTGTGGGTTCCCTCCGGTTGGAGGAAGAGAGGTCTTCGACCTCTGGTTTGCTGGTGACTGGAAGTCACTGGTTGGGTCCCTCCTGGTCTGGAGGAAGAGAGGTCTGCGACCTCTGGTTTCCAAGTGGCTGGGAGTCACTTGGGTGTCCCTCCGGTTGGGAGGAAGAGGGGAGACTGTTCCGCTGGTCAAGCTGTGTGGCAGCAACTGTTTGCATACTGAGTTTGCTTGGTTCTAGCGTTTGCTAGTGAAGCCTCACTCCGGTTGGGAGTGAGGGGTGGATGTAGGTATGGAGGACCGAACCACCTAAAAATCTTTTGAGCAATGGTTTGCCTTGTGTGATTGCTTCCGCTAGATGCTTGGATAGACGCGCTTCATGTGTTTGTTCATAAGTTTAATTGAATTAGTTTTATTCTGTGATTGCGTCTAGCATCTGAGTTTTTATTTGGGCATCATTCATAGAAGGATACATTCACCCCCCTCTGTATCCGGGCCTAGCACCCTAACAGTTGGTATCAGAGCGGTGTCTGCATACAAGGTCCAGCGACTTGCAGATCCGATCTTGTAGTTTTCAGTGCTAATTTGTTTTTAGTGCATCAATATTCCTGTTGCATTAATCTGTTGTGTTCTCATGGCTCATCCTCCACTATTCAGTAGTTCAAATATTAAATTCTGGCTATATCGTATGCACAAGCATGTTAACTCTATTAATCCACAATTGTGGAAGGTTATCTCTCATAGTCCACATGAACTTCCTAAGGATAAGTCCAAGTGGACTCATGTTCACAAGTTGAGAAATGATGATAATGTGAGAGCTCTAAATCTAATGAAGGCTGCAATCGGTTCTAATGATTTTTCCTCTTTCTCAGGTTGTAGCTCGGCAAAGGAAATATTAGATGAATTGCTTCGCATCCACAATGGAAAGGAAGAAGAATGTCTCATGGCAAGAAGGAGTGATCAATCAGATGAGTCCTAATCTCCAGTAAACTCTGAGACCGAGGATATTAGTCATGATGATTTAGTTGCCATGCATGAGCATCTACTGAAAAAATATGAAAGAATTAAGTCAGAAAAGAGAAAAATGCTAAAATCACAAGTCTAAAGGCTGAAAATGAAAATCTAAAATCTGAATTGAAATTGAAAGAAGAATTTGAAAACAAGTTGATTGAAGAAAATTCTCATCTAAAAGATCAAAATAAAAAGCTAATGGTCCTTAACACTGTTTTCTCTGAAAGATGGCTAACGGTAGAAAGAGAAAAATCAGCTTTGAAAGAAAAAGAAGTGAACATTGAATTGAAGTTAACTCAGGAGAATGAGATCCTGAAAAGTATGAATGATGGGCTACAAAATCAGGTTATTTCGTGTGAAGACCACATTATGACCTTGCAAATTGAAATTGAAAATCTAAACAACTCTCTGTCAAAATTTGCCAAAGGTAAAGAAAAATTGAAAGATTCTTTGAATGTGGAAGTCACCAAATTGAATGAAGAGAAAAGGTGCAATTCTCAAGTTAAGCAAGCTGTAAGGAACAAACTATACGCAACATTTGTGAGTAGCTCAAACTTAGCAAGTACTTCTGCACCGTCTTCAAAACAGTCTGATGATCAGAAGATTCAAAAACAGAAGGAAAATGTGAAAATGAGAACACTGAAGAAGAATAGTAAATTTCATGCAAACAAGCCTAAGGCTAGAAAATTTCCAATTATTCACGGAAGGAATGTTGAATGCTTCTATTGTGGAAATTCTGGCCATGTACTTGATGATTGCCTTGTCATGAAGAATGATAATGATAGATTTCATGCTAGGACCTCTTATGCTAAGAAATCCTATTCTGCTCAAAATAGGATATCCAAATGCTTTTACTGTCATGAAATGGGTCATCTCATGCATGAATGCAAATCAATGGAGTTAGATGACTTTGCTGCTACTACTGCACAGAAATATCATGCTAGAAATCGTGCTCCTAGGAGAAAGAATCTGAATTGCTTTTGTTGTGGGAAGCCAGGCCATAGGGCAAAAGATTGCTGGCATAATCACGGAAAGAAATTCAATTCTGAAATTGTCAAACTCCCTGTAAAACAATTTCCAAAACTTTCATGCTATAACTGTGGAAAGCCAGGTCACAGGGCTGCAACATGTTGGCTGGCAGGATATCGAAACCAAACTGATTTTGGTAAACAGAATTTTTATTCTGTTAGTAAAAAATTTCATGCATATGCACATAGAATTCATGCTAACAAGAATGTGCATAAATCAGATTTGAAAACTGCTGCTTCTTGCCATCATTGTGGCAAATCTAGACATTTGATGGATGGTCATCATCTGATGAAATTTAATGATCATCAAGTTAAAAATGTGCTGAGAAAACCTGCTAGAAATGATACTGTCATGTCAGGACCCAAGACTTCTTGGGTACCTGTTTGTGCAAAATAACATTGCTATGCAGGTGTGCCTTGGGACTGGAATAAAAGGGGTAATAAACCAAGGCACTCAAGAATGAAAACCCCTTCCTAAATCTTTCAGGTAAATTTCTTGCACTTCCTATTTTTAGTTCTACTGCATGACATACTAAATCTGTGTTTGCATATTCATTCTTCATCTGCATTGTCTGAATTGATGCCTCTGAACTCTCCTCATCTGAAGTGCATATATGTGATTTGCAAGTATAGTACATTGAAAAATCTGAACTGCATTTGAATGCTGTTTGAAAACTGTCTGTTGCATAGTTCACTGAAAATCTGATTTATACATAGGACTGCACATTGAATTATCATGATTGACCACTATGGTATGTAAATGGTAAGCTACCAAAAGACAGGGAAATCTGTCTGGAGGTTCCTACTATGTGTGAGGTGGTCTTTTAGACCAAGTGCTCCGCCTAGTACCATGGGTCACTTTGCTGAATAGGACAATCTGAATGTGCACAAGTCACTATATCATTTGGAATCACATGTTCAGTTTCTTATGGCAAACATTGCATGTTTTCAGGGGGAGTTAGTTGCATGTGTTTTTGCATACATATAGTGCATTGCATTTCATTTCATTGAAAATGTCAAAAAGAGTGTCTGAATGCATGTTGTCAGGGGGAGTCAATGCATTGCATATAGGTTGTCAAATGCATACATTTGTCAGAACTCATTGCATATTCCTTCTTATTGATTTTGTTGACAAACCTTAATCATATTCTGAAAACCTTGAGCTTCACAATCTCTCTTAACAATTGGTAATTCTCCTATCAATTGGTATCATTTGGCTTCAGAAATCTATCAGTCTGTCATGAAGATTTCAATGGGACTATCTCAATCATAAATCTGAAAAATTCTTGAACTAGAAATCTTCTATTATACATTTTTATGAATGGCTGAAATAACTCATGTGGTTTAAGTTTAATGTATTCAATGAGTTTGACTTTAAAATCTCTTGAAAATATCTGAAGCATGTTTAATAAACCTTAATCATCTGTTTCATGCTGTGTCTTGTAAAATCTTCTGAAATCTACATTATTGAATACATGACTTTATTTGGTTAAGTACATGAAATTGTTATTGATTTGAAGCAAATGAATTTTTCTGAAATGTCTAGAGGGTATCTTCTGTCAGAGCAATGACCTTGGTCACTGAGAAACACATGTCCAAAGGACTGTGTCATGAGGCACCATAGTTAACTCTGATTAAGAATAATTAAATTTCAGGCAGAGCAATGGCATGCACACTGAGAAATACAACTCACTCATCAAGAAATGATTTGCAGTGTGTCATGATGTGTAAATGCTATCTCTGTTCATATAAAGCATGACTGTTAGTCACACTAAGTGCTTAGGGATATTGGCCTCTGATCAAGGTATATCCTCTAGTTACAAGGTGTGCACTGAACTAGAGTGCTCGTAAAATTTGTAGCATGAAAAAATTGTTGAATGAATTGAAATA